>OX376342.1:5000-2405000 GCA_947369235.1 Udea olivalis
CTAACCTAACCTAACCTAACCTAACCTAACCTAACCTAACCTAACCTAACCTAACCTAACCTAACCTAACCTAACCTAACCTAACCTAACCTAACCTAACCTAACCTAACCTAACCTAACCTAACCTAACCTAACCTAACCTAACCTAACCTAACCTAACCTAACCTAACCTAACCTAACCTAACCTAACCTAACCTAACCTAACCTAACCTAACCTAACCTAACCTAACCTAACCTAACCTAACCTAACCTAACCTAACCTAACCTAACCTAACCTAACCTAACCTAACCTAACCTAACCTAACCTAACCTAACCTAACCTAACCTAACCTAACCTAACCTAACCTAACCTAACCTAACCTAACCTAACCTAACCTAACCTAACCTAACCTAACCTAACCTAACCTAACCTAACCTAACCTAACCTAACCTAACCTAACCTAACCTAACCTAACCTAACCTAACCTAACCTAACCTAACCTAACCTAACCTAACCTAACCTAACCTAACCTAACCTAACCTAACCTAACCTAACCTAACCTAACCTAACCTAACCTAACCTAACCTAACCTAACCTAACCTAACCTAACCTAACCTAACCTAACCTAACCTAACCTAACCTAACCTAACCTAACCTAACCTAACCTAACCTAACCTAACCTAACCTAACCTAACCTAACCTAACCTAACCTAACCTAACCTAACCTAACCTAACCTAACCTAACCTAACCTAACCTAACCTAACCTAACCTAACCTAACCTAACCTAACCTAACCTAACCTAACCTAACCTAACCTAACCTAACCTAACCTAACCTAACCTAACCTAACCTAACCTAACCTAACCTAACCTAACCTAACCTAACCTAACCTAACCTAACCTAACCTAACCTAACCTAACCTAACCTAACCTAACCTAACCTAACCTAACCTAACCTAACCTAACCTAACCTAACCTAACCTAACCTAACCTAACCTAACCTAACCATCTTAAAAACTGAACTTTTAGCTGAAATTCAGTTGTTCTTGCGCTTCTATAAGTTTCTAATCAGTAGTTTCAGCATTGTTACAGCGAAAGAAGCCAACTTAAATCGTATTTACTCCATTTTTTGGCCTTTTTTCATCTTTTCATATAATTTACATAGACGCTCCATACTGTTCCATACTAAAACTTAAATTTTTCAAATTTTTCTTCGAATCTCAATATTTTTTGATTCAATATCATTCGCTGGGACCGTGTAAGCACATCGCCGTTGTTTTTGGCGCGCTGCTGCCCATATTGAATTAATAATAGATTTTCGAAACATCCAATTTTCATATAGAAATTAGAAAAAATTCAAAATCTTCCTAATTTGACCCAATTTGCAAATTGTTTTGATTCAGTATAACTCGCTCGGACTAAACAGACACGCCGCCGCTGTTTTCAGCGCGCTCCGATAAATACTGAATTAATTATTAAATTTAAACACATAGAAAAATCATCTAAATACAGTTTTTCAGCTTTTTTCCAAATTTTTTCTATAGAACACCCCGTCGCTCTCTTCGGCAATCTTGTGCGCGCCGACGAGACCTACCCGTAGACACCCACTTTTCTACCCTCTGACGTCATCGGGGCGAAAAATTGCCCGCCCGCCCTCCCTTATCTCACTTACCACTAAGACTTTTTGGGTCGACGAGAGCATTTTATTTTCGAAATATTTTATTTTTGGTTTTATCCGTTTCTTGGGCTCACAGGAAATTTTACCGGTTTTCATAACAACAGCTTTCAGTTCAGTTTTTATTTTCGGACTTTAAAAAACCCTTGTTACTAAAATCTTATACTCTAAACATTAAAATTCCGTAGGAAAAATTAACTTAAAAAAATTCATAAAAAATTCATTATCAAAATTTCATAAATTTTTAATAAACTCAAAATTACTTCACCCCAACTCCCTTCTACCCGCATTGAGTGATTCCAAAATATCAACCCCCCACCCCCCCGAAATTTCTAAAACGTCTTAAAAAATCAATTGTTCACAAAACAACTACACAAAAATCCCTTATAAATACAATACCACTAATTGCCACATAATATTCTATTAATTGCCACTAATTCTAAAAATATCCTATCAAAACTCATAAAAACCTGTATAATCCCTTAAAATCCCAATTGTTTCTTAAAAAACCTACTTCTGTGCACTATTAAAGGCAAAATGGCGGCCGCAAAAGAGCGAAGTCCATCACCGATCCAGATACGCCTTCGGCAGGAAAAGTGTGTTGACGTCCCGTCGCTCATTGAGGTCGTCCTGCACTTAAGCGGACAGATCAAGAAGGCCATAAAGGCCGGCAAATCTGTAACAAAAAGCCACAAAGAATTAATTACCGACGCTGCGACCGAAATTGACCACTGCATGGACATGTTACCGACGCTATACCATCCCGACCAATTTAATGAAGGGTGTATAAGGCAGCTAAATTTTAAGCTTGACAATAGCGTGGACGCGATGTTCAGCATCCAAAACGAGACGGCGATGGAGGTCCGCCGAGAGGTCTCACAAAAAGTTGATGACCTTATTAGGCAGAATGAGCGCCTCGAGGACCTCGTACGCCTCTCGAGCAACATGCTGGCCGCCGCCCTTAAGGAACCCCCTATGGCGCACTCATCTATGACAGAGCCCCAAATTGTCCCCCATCTTGAACCCCCAAAAGCACCTTCATACGCCAGTGTCACAGCCAAACCCCTCCCACCAACTCCCGAAACGAACCCCGCCATAATAGTAAGCGCCTTCGACTGCACCCTCAAACCCCCGGATGTGGTATCCCTTTGGAAAAAGGAGATATCCTTCCGGAAACACAAATACGCGCCAGTAAAAATTCTGCCGATTCCTAACGCCAAGCTGAGGGTCGAATTCGAGCGCAAGGAGCAGTGCGAAGAAACTATAGCCCGTCACCACAAAAGTCCTAATTTCGCCGCCGAACGTGCGAAGCGACGACCACCGCTCCTAATCCTCAAGGGAATCTCCAAGGACGTCACCCGTGAGGAATTAGCGGAGGTCCTCGTGACCCAAAATGACGTTGAGCTGACCCGTATCTGCTTCTTGACCTCGAACAGAAACCCGGTACTGTACAACGCGGTTGTAGAGGTGACCCCCGAGACGCGTAAAACCATCCTCGCTCTCGGGAAGCTCAACGTGGACCACAGTAGGGTCCACGTTGAAGACTTCAGCCGCTTTGTGCAGTGCCATCAGTGCCTCCAATTCGGCCACACGAAGGCCAAATGCAAAACGGACAAAAAGCCCTGTGCCCATTGCGCGAGTGTGGGACACCAGTTGTCAGAGTGTCCAAACAAAGACGACAAATCCAAGCTCAAGTGCTATAATTGTTCCGCACACCACCTCCGCATGGGCACCAAAGGAGAAGTCTCCCATAATGCATCCAACGCCCGAGAGTGCCCCCGAATTAAGTCCATGATTCTCCGGCTCCAGAACCAAACAGACTACGGAAACTAATACTTCTCATAATGAGAAGTAAAACAGTCTCCGAAAATACTCCTACTAAGTACATATTCTAAAAACCGTACATACTTATTGTTAATTCTTTCTAGTAATTTAAAACTTAAAGTAGCTTTTTAAAATAATAATTGCTTTAAAACAGTATCAACTAATGTTCCCTTCTAAATTTATTAAAAGTTTGAATAACTTCACTGTGCCCGTAAAAACTACAAATTACCACCTTTTAAAACATCAAAAACCTTAAAATCCTATAAACACCCGTAAGAAATTATCTCAAATAATCAAAATTCAAACTCAAAGTGTTTTTAACTAACGTAATCCTCACAAACTTCAATTATCATTTTCAAAAAACGAAATTTAACTTAAAGTGTTGTAACTAATGTGACTCAACAGATATACTATTTCCCTAAAATACTCCTAAATTACCCTAAATCTAGTTTCAAAAAACTTCCTTTTCTCCCAAAACCTAAAAAACATCAGAAACCCCAAAATCTACCACCACTGAAAAACTTAATTAAAGTCCACAACACAAAATTTTGGCTTATCAATGAAATATTTCTAAATTTTCCGCTTCCGAATTGTTCCTAAAAATAAATCTACAGTAAATCTCAAACATATGTTTTTAAACCCAACAATATCAAAAAAATTTCAAGAGCAATCACACACACCCACCACAATATGGGAACCAGCTGGAGGGGCTTGCCGGGGCCCGTGAAAACACAAGACCTCGGACTTGTGCAGAGCCACCTCCAAACCCAGGCGCCGAATGCGGCCCACTACATGCGCCGTTCCCGCAGTTGCCAAAAGCGCTGCCTCTCGGACCGTTTTACCACGGGCAGTGACCAGTGTGTCATCTGCGTAGCAGGTCACGCTGACATCCGGTAAATTAGCTCCCCGCAACACCCAGTCGTAACCGATGTTCCACAGGAGCGGCCCGAGGACCGAACCCTGTGGAACACCGCAAGACATAGGCTGTCTGCACCATGCATCTCGCCCAGGATACTCAACGTACCGCTCAGAGAGGTAGTGGGCGATGAGGCTCCTCAGGTACACAGGTACCCGGTGGTACTTGAGAGCCTCTATGATGCATGCCCAGGGGATGGTGTTAAAGGCGTTGGCGATATCTAAGGATACCGCCAAGACGACCTCTCCCCGGGCTATAGCCTCCTCGGCTTGTGTCTTCACCCGTAAAATGGCGTGCACAGTGGATCTGCGCCGCCGAAAGCCAAACTGGCAATCCGCCAGGTTTGGACCAACCCCTTCGATGTGCTCGACGAGACGAGCAGCGATGATTCGCTCAAAAAGTTTACCCATCTCGTCGAGCAGAACGATGGGGCGGTAGGCGGACGGAGAATCCGCCGGTCTCCCTTCCTTCTTTAACAGGACCAATTTCCCGGTCTTCCACTGCCGCGGAAACCGGCCCTGTCTGAGACAGTTTGTAAAGAAGGTCCGTAGTCTCGGGCCTAACCATTTTAGCGCAAGGGCCAAAGCACGACCCGGTATGCCGTCCAGGCCGGGCGCGGTGTTCTTCGCCCGCAGCCTCAGTACAGCTGCACCAAACTCGTCCTCAGTGACCTGCGGCATCTCAATTTCATCCTCATCTAGTGGGCTAGCTGAGGCCATTGGTGGAGGGGAAAACTCACCCGTTGTTGGGAACAGGGTGGCCACCACATTGTCCAGAAGCGGGGGCTCAATGCTCTCCGTTAACGGGGGGGCCCACGGCCGAAGCTTGGCCATCGCCATTCGGTAAGGCCGCCCCCACGGATCACTATTGAGTGTTTGTAAAAACTCCTCCCGCGCTTCTGACTTGGCCTTGTTAATGGCCACCTTCAGTGACTTTTTGGCCTGTCGATATTCTTCATAAAGGAGCGCCTCCTGCTCCTCATTTCGGTTCGCTCTGCGCCGGTGTCGGGCGTATTGGCGTCTCGCCCTTACGCAAGCGTATCTCAGCTGCGCTAGGTCTGCGGACCACCAATACACCTGGCGTTTCGCTGGAAGGGACCTGGCTCGGGGCATGGCCGCGTCACAAATATGCGACAGCGCCTCCCGAAACCACTCTGCCTCTCCTTCCACCTCAGACGGACCGTCCGGCACAGGCACCCATGCCTGGACAATGGAGGCCAACTCCAGCGCCTCCCTATCAAGGCGCTTAAGCGCCCAGCGGGGGCAGTCCCTGGTCGCGGAGATTCGGTTCGGACCGGTGTGGAGCGGCGGTGATGCGGAAACGGCAAACCGGATATACCGGTGGTCCGAGAACGTTTCCACATCCTCCACCACTCTCCAGTCCGATACATGGCGCGCAAGGGCCGGGCTCGCGAACGAAATGTCCACGATGGACCCACCCAGCTGTCGCACGCACGTGTGTACCGCACCTTGGTTAAGAACCACCAGGCCAGTGGCGATCGCCCACTCTTCCATGGCAACACCTCGTGCATCAGTCGCCGGAGATCCCCACGTCAAGGATTTGGCGTTGAAATCCCCGACGACGAGCAGCTCATGGGAGCGGTTGCGGGCAATCAGCGCCTCCAGCCCCGAAAGGTGGCTCTCGAATTCCGCCAGGGTTTTGTTAGGGGAAAAGTAATTCCCGACGATGAATGTTTGCCCCATGAGAGCAGCCACCCATCCGCTGCCTCGCTCGACCCTGCCAAAAAGCGGGGCACCTGCAGCAGCCTGCCTAACAATGGCGACCACTCCGTCAATATCGGCGACCCAGTTGTCCCTCTGCGGGACAAAATAGGGCTCAGCCACCACGGCGACGTGCACCGACCACTGTAGAAGACTCTGATGTAAAAGGTCCTGAGCCATTCTACAGTGGTTGAGGTTCGCCTGTAGATAGCTGATAGCCATTTAACTGGCGACCTCAGACATCTCCTCGTCCCTAGTCGGAGGTGGGTGAGTCGTCTGCTGCTGGGTCTTGGCTACGGCGGCAGGCTTACTTCCTTTCTTTGGGCGCGGGGCCGTGCAGGACTTGCTGCCGACCCGATGTCCTGCAGGCTTTTTGGCTAACGCACAAAGAGTGCAGTGAGCTGCAGCCTTGCAGTCCCTAGAAATGTGGCCGAGTTGCCCACAACGGTAGCACTGGCTACTGCGATCCACGTCGGAAGTGCAGCGCTCCCGGACATGCCCCACTTCCAGGCACCGGTAACACCGCATTTGCCGGGGCTCCAGCAATTTAACTTGGGCTGCCACCCACCCTACCAAAATACGACGGTCGTCGGACAGTTTTTTAGCAATGGGAATAGGGCAACGCACCCAGGCTGTCCCCATTCCCGAAAAGTCTCGTCGTATCGTGCCAGCTTTTATGGCTTCAGCAGGGCAGCCACCGGATTTTGCAACCGCTGCTGTGAGTTCCTCCACCGTTACCGATTCGTCCAATCCGGATATACGGACTTCGGCAGTTTTTACGGGTCGGTGTATACGCACGTCCTCCTCCCCTAGCACATCCTTTAGTTTCACAGCCAATGAATTGGCTTTGTCGCCGCTAGTTGCGCCAGGAATCTCGATAATGGTTGCTCCGGTTGCAGCACGCCGGAAGCGTACCGATTCTATACCAAGGCCCGACAAGTCTATGTTGGCCTTGGCTTGGCCAATCACGTTGGCATAGGTGAGCCCCCGCTTTTCAGCCTCCGGCTGCAACGTGACGACCACTGCCATGCTGCGAGGAGCGCGGATCTTAGGCGCCTTCCTCTCGTCCTTCTTCGTTGGCTTCTTGTTGGCCTGCGCAGGTTTTCGGCGCGAATCAGGTTGTTGAGGCTTAGATGTTTTGCCTCCTTCCTTGGCCTTCTTTCCCCCTTTCCCCACCTTGGTCCAGTCATTCCTCGTAGAAGGGCGTACTGTGCCAATAGAATGGGGGTTGGTTTCTGACGTGGGCACCCAGACCATAGGGGTTGCACCATCATCGTCCACCTTCTTCTTTGTCTTTTTGGCAGCTGTCGCGCCGCGGGTGTTTTGGGGCGCTGGGGCACCTTGAGGCGGGGCCTTTGAACCCACATTCGCAGCAGCTGCTGGCGGTGGCCTGGTCTTTTGCCGAGATTGTCGCTGTGGCTGAGGCTCGGGCTGGGACGCCTGAGCAATCTCGCCTCTTACCCGGTCAGCGGCCAGCGGTGGCCTCATCCGCGGCAGCGATGGGTCTTCGCCAGAGCCGTAGCGGGCCGACATCATAGTCCCCATCCGGATTGTAAGGCTACGCTCCATCTCGTCCATTCGCTCGTGCTGCTTCTGCAGGAGGTCTTGGCGCAAATTTTGTAGTTCCGTGCCGAGGTCGTCCAACCGCTTCTGCAGCCGGGCATTTTCGCTCAGCACGCGGTCACGGTCTTGCTGGAGGACCTCGTTATCCCGTCTCAAGCGGATTGTCTCATCGGAGGCATTCAGCTTTAAAATTCTACTGCCCAGAGACTCTGCCTTGTCATGTAGGTCGTACAAAGCTCTTTGGAAAGTCCCCTTCAGATGTTTTGAGGACTTCCCGACCTTCTGGGCGACGGCAGCGATTTGCAGAAGTTCATTTCTGATGGCCTGCGGGGAATCGTCGCACTCGTCTGCCGACATGGATGACTCGCTTAGACGGGTCACGTCCACTGGACGCGCCATTGCGCGAGTCATTACTGCCAACTCCTGCTCAGCCAGCTGTTCGGCTTCTTCCCGCTCCGCGTCCTCCCTCTGCTTGAGGAAGGCGGCTTTTGTCTTCGCGAGGCCTACGTACTGGCCCGTAGTGGGCGGTCGGCCTCGGCCTCGCAGCGTCTTTATTATTTTGGGGGCCGAGACATCCTCCCCAGGGGAAGTGTCTGAGCTCGCCCGGTCACTCAAAGAGCGGTGCTTCGAACGGCTCCGCCTCCGTGGTTCCCAGAGTCGGCCCTGGCCCTCATCAGCGGACAAGGGATCCGACTCCATTCGAGTAAGCCTAACAACAGGCACCTTCTCGGACCCTGTCAAAGATGACGGGGTCGTAGCCTTTTCAGGCTCCACCGTGGAGGGACTAACGGTATCGCGCACGCCTACCAACCAACCAGTGCGCACCGTATCACGGTCCTCTCCGACAGGGTTTTGAAGCTCAGCTACCTCTGAGTCTTCAACCCTATTCTCCAAAACACTAAACCTATTTTTTACACAAAAACTAAAAGAAGAAAAATCGGAATCCATACTTGTTCCCACGAGTATGGGGGATATAAAATGTCCATCCAGGCGGTGCCCCCTGCACCTGGGTAACCCTAATACTGCACGAGGGCGGGTGGTCTCGTGCAGTTGTCGACGCTAGCGGGTAGGCGATCTCCCATCCTACCACCTCGAGACCGAGGCGGCCGAACGTCACGTGACCAACGTCCGACCTTTTGGGGTTTTTTATTGAGGTTGTCTCCTCTCGGCCCGGGCGACCAAGCCAGGGCCCCTACTTCCCGAGGGCTGCGAGACATGTCCACAACACCCTTCGGGAGCAGGTTGCCAGACGGTTGACCGAAGTCACCCACCTAGTCGCGCAATCGCGAGTGGTGGGCCCGTCCAGCCGCAGGTCTTGAAGACCCGCCATCCCACGAGCCGAAGCTCCGCTAGTCCAGAGGACTTCCACACGCAGTGTAAACTGCACGGCGACAGAACACTCGCACCATAGTTGTCGCTTAAAAGCGACCGCAAGCCTTGGAGGCCTGCCATACCACGCCATCACAAAAGATGGCCGCTGGGCCCCGTAAGCCCCGAAAGACACTCTCGGCCCCTCTTCAGAAAGAGGAGGGAGAATACACCTCCTCGACAGTTTTGGTCCGCGCCGGCCGAAGCCGGTACCCCCTATATCTAGGGGGCATTCCCCTATCCGCCACCTGGGGACGCGCCCGATGGGAGACTGTCAAACTCCACACGGGAACCTAACCTAACCTTTTTTTTTTTTTTTTTTTTTTTTTTTTTTTGCGGGGGAAAAAATGCATTACGCACTATCCCGCTGCCTGGGTGGGGCAGCGGGGGAGTGTGGGACTCTCCGTCACTGAAGGTGACGGCATACCCACTAAAAAGACCCCCGGTATACCTCATCGCCTTGACGGGACGACATGGTGCCTAGTTCGGATTACCATGCCGTCCCTGGCGGACGGCCCAGCCTTCACGCCGGGCCTCCTCACGCAGCAGGGGCGTCCCGGTATACGGGGACACCCCCAGACAGGAGCACCGTGCAATGGGGTGAAAGCCCCCCGACTTTCACCCCGGTGCTGCTTTCAGGGAGCGGGGAGAAGGCGTGCAAACCGCCGTCTCCTCACTCCCCGCCGTCTGCGTCGGAGGGGGCCCGCCTGAGGATCTTCCTCCCGGGCCCTCTCCGCTGTCTCCTTCTGCGACATCACCTCTTCGCAGAAGGAGACCATCGCCTCCCATCCACTCTCGCTCGCCAGCATGGCCCGTATCAGGGCCGGGAGCGAGAGGTCGGTGCCGACCACATCCACAAGTGTGCGACGCTGCACCGCCCAAGCAGGGCACACCTCAAGGGTGTGCTGGGCGGTGTCCTCCTCGGCGTCGCACTGGTGGCACCTCGGGGTGGGCTCCCTCCGGGCGATGTTATGCAGGTACTTCCCGAAACAGCCGTGTCCGGAAAGTACCTGCACCAGCCGGTACGTAAGGGGCCTCTTCTCCCTACGCACCCACTGGTCGAGGACCGGCCTGATCGCCTCTATGGTTTGTCGGCCATAGAGCGGGTCGGCCAGGTCCTCCGCCCACCTCCGCAGCAGCGCGCTCCACGCACGCCGGCGCACCCCCTCAACATCGTCCCAGTACGGGCGCCCTCCTCCCGCTCTCGCTGCTGTGCGGGACTGGTACACAGCAGCAAGAACGTCCGCCTCCAGCTCCCAGGGGGGCATGCCTGCCAGGACACAGGCAGCCCCCCCCGATACCGTACGGTAACCCCGCACGGCCCTCAACGCTATTTGCCTCTGAGGCGCCCGTAACAGGCGCCTGTTTTCAGCGTTGAGGGCCCCCGCCCAGATTGGCGCTCCGTAGAGCGCCATACTTTTAAGTATGCCGGCGTAGAGACGCCGGCATGACTGGCCCGGGCCGCGCTCGTTGGGTAAGAGGCGGCCCAGAGCACCCGCGGTGCGGATTAAGCGGGGCGCGAGGTTGGAAAAATGTGCCCCAAAATTCCACCGCCCATCCAGCACTAGACCCAGATATTTCATCTGGGCCTTCACCCTCAGATCAATGCCGTTGAGGCGGACTACTGCGCCGGGAGGCGGCCCCTGCCGAGGCCCATGGAAGAGGAGAGCCTCGGTCTTATTAAGGGCCACCTTCAGGCCCAACGCCTCAATGCGGCCGACCACTAGACTGGCGCCGACTTCTGCCAGTCTCTTCGCCTCCGCAAATGTGTCACCGCCCGCTATGACTAGGGTGTCATCCGCGTAACATATGACGCGCATCCTCGGAAGGAGCGCGCCGCGGAGCACCCAGTCATAGCCGAGATTCCATAACAGGGGCCCTAAAACGGACCCCT
Organism: Udea olivalis; assembly: GCA_947369235.1. NCBI lineage: Eukaryota > Metazoa > Arthropoda > Insecta > Lepidoptera > Crambidae > Udea > Udea olivalis. Next base: position 15,941 of record OX376342.1, read on the forward strand.
GCGGGACCCCACATCTCATCGGCCGGCGGACTAACCGTCCTCCTCCCTCGTATAGGACTTCCCGCCCTCGGAGGTAGTCCTCCAACAGTCTGCCGAGATAAGTAGGCACTTCAAAATACTGAAGCGCCTCCCTTATCACGCCGAACGGCAGACTGTTGAAGGCGTTGGCGATATCCAGGCTTATCGCCAACGACCGCTCGCCCTGAGCGGTTGCTACCTCCGTTGCCACCTTAAGTTGCGCAAGCGCGTCTATGGTGCTGCGCCCCGCCCGAAAGCCAAACTGTTGGTCGGAGATGTTTGGGCCCCTCTCATTTAAATGCCGGATGAGGCGGGAAGAGAGGAGTCTCTCAAAGACCTTCCCAGCCTCATCCAGCAGGACAATCGGCCGGTATGAGCCGGCAACACCTGGGGGCCTGCCATCCTTCTGTAGGAGGCAAAGCCGTCCCTCCTTCCACAGCTTCGGGAACCGCGCTGATGTTAGCGCGGTGTTAAAAATTTCCCGAAGCTGCTCCCCCAGGTGTTTCAGGGCCAGGCCGAGGACCCTGCCCGGCACCCCGTCGGGACCAGGAGCCTTCTTCTTGCCCTTGAGCCGATCCAGCACTGTCTCCATCTCCTCGTCGGAGACTAGTGGGATCGGCTCGCCGTCCAGGGCTCTCGTGCGAGAGGTCATTCTCGGAGGTGTGAACGGTGGGGGCTCTGGAAAAAGCTCCCCTACCACCCGCTCTAACACCTCCGGCTGGAGGGTCTCCATCACGGGGGGGCCTTGGAAGCGCAGTTTATCCCGCGCAGCGCGGTAAGGCCTCCCCCATGGATCTCGGTCCAGACCCTCAAGCATTTCGTCCCGCGCCCTGGACTTGGCCTGCCAGATGGCCAGCTGTAGTGCCTTTTTGTCGGCTTTATAAACCACGTACAGCTGGCCTTCCCTCTCCTGGTCCCTGTTGCTCCTCCTCAGGGCCCTCGTATATGCCCTCCTCGAAAGGGAGCACATTTCCCTCAATTGGGCAATTTCCGCGGACCACCAGTAAACGTGGTGGCGCCGCGGAGGGGGTCCTCTTATTCGGGGCATGGCGGCATCGCAGACCTTCGAGACTAGGTCTCGAAAATGGCCCGCCGCCTCATCGACCCCCGATGTTGTGGGAGTCGTGCCCCAAGCCGCCACTATAGCCGCCTCCTCGGCCAGCTCGGGATCCAGCTTGGTGAGGGCCCACCGCGGGAAAAATGCGTGGCCCTCCCGCCTACTCGGCGCCGCCGAGCCGTCGGAGGTGGAAACCTCGAACCTAATATATTTGTGGTCCGAGATCGTCTCCACCTCACTCAGCACCCGCCAGCCCCGGACGCGCCGTGCGAGGGAAGGGGTGGCAAACGTTACGTCCACCACGGACCCCCCTGCCCTACGCACACACGTGAAGGATGTCCCCTGATTGAGTGGGGACATCCCGGAGCTGACAGCCCATTCCTCGACGGCTAGGCCCCTCACGTTTGTTGACACGCTCCCCCAGAGGGTCGACCATGCATTCAGGTCGCCCATGACCAAAACTGGGAGAGGTGCCAACCGCTGGATCACCGGACCGAGCCCCCTCAAAAACGACTCCAAACTGGCAAGCCCAGTGTTGGGGGAGACATACACTCCCACAACTGCCATGTTCCCCCAGGTGGCGGCCACATATCCGGCCCCCCTTTCCCGCACTTGTAGCGGCCGCGAGCGAGACCCCGCTGCAACCACTATGGCCACAGAGCCAGCAGTATCCCCGGCCCAGTTAGGCTGGGGAGAAACAAAATAGGGCTCTGCCACCACCGCCACGTCAATCTCCCACTGCGCCATGGACTGCATGAGCAAGTCCTGGGCCGCGGCGCAGTGGTTGAGGTTACCCTGTAGGAAGCTGTAATGGAGGACTGAACTCATTGCTCCATTACAGTTTCCGCTGGCGCTACGCGCCTCCCGCTATCGGCGGCGGCCTGGGTCCTTGGAGCCGCCCTTGCTTTAGTGGGGGGAGGGTTGCAACTCCTCCCGCCCATCGTGTGGCCCGAAGGCCGACCCGCTTCGGCGCACACGACGCAGTGCGCTGCCGCCATACATCCGGCGGCCCTGTGCCCCGGTCGTCCACACCGGAAACACAGGTCCATCCTCTCCTTGTCGGACGGGCACAGCTGACGGGTGTGCCCGATCCCCATGCACTTGAAACAGCGCATGGGGAGTGCGTCGAGAGCTCGGACCTGCACCGAGCTCCATCCGATGAGGAGACGACCTCCGCTGACAAGCGCCTTTGCCGCCGCAATCGGACACTTGACAACTACCGACCCGGTCCCTTTGGGCCCAAAGCGGATTTCGGCCGCTTTTACCAGGGCCGGGTCATAGCCACCCTTGGCTGCGACTGCGGCCACCACCTCCTCGCGAGTGACCGTGTCGTCCAGCCCAATGATGCGGAGGTCAGCACATTTTGTGGGCCGTGACACAGCGGCCACTCCACTAAGCGCCTCCGTCAGCTTGGCCGCGAGACGGTCAGCGGCCTCGGCGCTCTTAGCCCCCGCCAGCTCGAGCATGCGGGCTCCTGTGGCCGTCTGCCGGACGGTCACTCCTGGTATGCCCAAGTCTGGCAACGACACCACCTCTCGTGCCTTCAACAGGGCCGACTTGTAGGTGAACCCCCGCTCGATGGCGTCGGGCTGCAGTGTCACCACTACAGCCGATGAGCGAGGGGGGGTCAACTTGACCGCCTTTTTATTTTGCGTCCGTTTTGGCGCTGGTGTGGACTGCACCTGTCTCACAGTGGGTTGGGCAGGGGTTCGGGCTGGGGCGGGTGTGGAAGACTTCTTCTTGCCTTTGCCTTTTCCTTTTTGCCCACCTACTACATTCCATGTTTCCTCGCGTGTCGCAGGGGCAGCCGGAGTCACAACGGATGACGGACCGGCAACAGCGGGGAGTGCCTCTTGCGGAGCCGCCCTTGCTTTATTTTTCCGATTCCGCTTCGGCTTGGGAGCTGCAGCGGGCTGAGGCTTGGCCGGAGCAGGTGAGGCAACTGCAGCATTGGCTGCCTCCTCTCTCCTCTTGTCGGCGGCAAGTGGAGGACGCACGATTGGTGCTGGTGGGAGGCGCTCCTCAACCACCGCCAAGCGGGCATTAATCATATTGCCGACCGTGCGGCACATCGAGGCTTTTAATTCCTCCGCCATGTCCTTCACCATCTTGGACATCTCACCCATCAGGTCATTGGTCGAGATGCCCACAGGGTCATGGGAGGTAAGGGCCGGCCGCGCCGGGGATTTGTCCCTCTGAGAGAAATCCCGGCGCATAGCCTTCACCTCTTTCTCAAGGTCCTCCACTTGGCGGCGAAGTCTCCGGTTTTCGAGACTGAGCCGCCGTGTCTCATCCGAGATCGTCCGCTCCGCTATCGTCTCGACAATCTCATGGTATTCCGTAGCGTGGTTTTTTAAGTCACGCACGTACTCACCCTTAAGATTGCCGGACTTTCTGGCAATTTGGAAGATCAGGGACCTCAGATTACCCGCCCGGGCACGCAACGTCTCGGTGTCGACGGCTGCGTCCAACTCCGCTAGTGAGCATTCCTCGGGGAGTGGGTTCCTCGTGAAGTCGACAGGCTCGTCGGCTTCCACCTCTTGTGCATCTTCGCGAGATGCGTTCGAGTTCGACTCCAGGCGGGTCAGGGCGACTTGCGCCGCCTTGGCCCTCAGAAATTCGGCCGCAGTGGCAACTGCCGCCTTTTTGGCCGCCGCCTTTTTGGCCGCTGGGCCAGACGCCGCTTTTTTAGCCTTTTTGGCTACGACCTTTTTGGCCGTAGCCTTTTTAGGTGCCGACGACCGTGTTGTTGTGGCCACCTCCTCACTGTCTGAGACCGAAGCCTCAGACGCAAAAATGGGCGAACCCGCCGGCCTCTTAGGCCGTTGGCTACGCAACGCCCGCGTAACCATCTGGTCCAGCTCATCGGCCGAGTTTTCCCCGACTGCGAGACCCTCAATTGGATTATGTCGGGTAGACATAATTGCAATCAAAAGATAAAAATGAAATAAAAACACAAAACAAGAAACAAACTACAATCAAAGAGCGCGTTATTAGGCCACGCTCAACCTGCAACCGGAGATACCTCGACGGCCAGGGAGCTGAGAACACTAATAACACGAAAAATCAAAACACGAGAGTGTTGATTTAACCTCACGAGAAGCCTATTAGGGCCCGCTCGACCTGAAACCGGAGATACCTCGACGGCCAGGGAGCTGGGAACACTAGTAAGCTAAAACCGCAAAGTTGCCCCAGAGTATCTAGATTTGGTCACCAGCCTGGCACTGCGTTACCGTAACCAGGACTGGGAGAGCCAGGGGAGACGACGTGGACGTACTAGATACTCGTAAAACACTCATGGGGCCTCCCCCAACCTTTTTTTTTTTTTTTTTTTTTTTTTTTTTTTTTTTTTTTTTTTTTTTTTTTTTTTTGTTCTCCGGGTGTGAAATGCATTACGCACTATCCCACTGCCTGGGTCGGGCAGTGGGGGAGTGTGGGACTCTCCGCCGGTAAAGCCGACGGCATACCCACTAAAACACACCCGGGTATACCCTCACCGCTTTGGAATAGGGCGACATGGAGCCTTGCGGATTACCAGGTCGCCCCAGCGGTCGGCCTGGCCTATGCGCCGGGCCTCCTCACGCTGCGGGGGCGTCCCGGTATACTGGGGACACCCCCAGACGGGAGCACCATGGAGTAGGGTGTAAGCCCCCCGGCTTACACCCCGGTGCTACTTTTAGGGAGCAGGAGGAGGACGGGCGAACCGCCGTCTTCGTGCCCCCCGCCGTCTGCGTCGGAGAGGTGCCGCTAGAGGATCATCCTCTCGGGCCCTCTCCGCGGTCTCCTTCTGCGTCATTACCTCCTCGCAGAAGGAGACCATAGCCTGCCATGCCTCCTCACTCCCGAGCATGGCCCCTACTAGGGCCGGGAGTGAGAGGTCTTGCCCCACAATGGCCGTAAGGTTGCGGCGCTGATCCGCCCAAGCCACGCACGCCTCTAGCGTGTGCTGGGCGGTGTCCTCTTCGGCGCCACACTCGTGGCACGTCGGTTCAGGCTCTCTCCGGGCCACTTTTTTTTTCCCCCAACCTAACCTAACCTAACCTAACCTAACCTTTTTTTTTTTTTTTTTTTTTTTTTTTTTTTTTTTTTTTTTTTTTTTTGCGTCAGGAAATGCATTTAGGCATTCCCAAGGCCCTGGGTTCGGGACACCTGGGATATGTGGGACTCGGAACTCCTGGGAAAACAGAGACCCCTACCCACTAAAACCTGACGGTGGTCATCTTCGGCGCAGAGTGGAAGGGACCCGGGATCCCCAACGAGGGAGAGACTCCTCGCAGGACCCTTCGGCGCGCAAGGCCGCCTGGCAGCCAGCCTCGGGAGGAGCAAGCTCAACTCCAGTGCACGATAACACAGACCACTGTGTCCGAAGACACGCGTTACCGTCTTCCTCGGGATCGCAAACCGAAACACACGCAGGCCCCCCCGCGTGCGCTTCGCGACCCCAAGGGCCCTTTTAGTCGCCTCTTACGACAGGCAGGGATACCTCGGTAGTATTCTCGTCCCCTAACCGCAGGGAACCGCCGGGATTACGCACCACCATCCCGGCGGCCTCGCCTCCGACGTCGGGCGGGATTGTCCAGCTCGCGCTGGCGCTCGGCGCTCTCCTTCTGCGACACAACGGCGTCGCAGAAGGAGAGCACCGCATCCCACGAGCTCGCGCTCGCCACCATGGCAGAAACCACGGATGGCAGCGAGAGGTCGCGCCCGATCGAGGCGGTGAGCGTCTCGCGCTCGTTTGCCCAAGCTGGGCACACCTCCAGCGTGTGCTGAGCCGTGTCCTCGCTGGCGTCACAGTGGTGACAGGCATCGCTAGCCTCCCGTCCGATCCGGCACAGATAACTCCCGAAGCAGCCGTGCCCCGTGAGTATCTGCGTCAGACGGTACGTTACGGCGCCGTGACGCCGATTCAACCACTGCGTGAGGACAGGGCGGATCGCCTGGATCGTGCGATGGCCCGATCCGGGATCCGCGAGCCGCACATCCCAGAGCTCCACAGCAAGTGTGCGGAACTCTTCCAGCCAAGATGACACCTGGCTTGGGGTAACCCCGTGGACTGTGGACCGACGCGCCTCCTCTCGGTAGTGAAACACCGCCGAGAGGGTCCTCGCATCAAGGTCCCAGGGGAGTGTGCCGGCCAGCACACAGGCCGCCTCGTAAGAGATTGTGCGGTAGCCCCGTATGATCCTGACTGCCATCGCCCGCTGCGGTCTCCGCAGTTCGGCGATACACTGGCTTGTCAGGGTGTCGGCCCAGACAGGTGAGCCGTACAGGGCCATGGACCGCACAACTCCCGCGTAAAGCTTCCGGCATGAAGCCTTCGGCCCCGCGATGTTGGGTAGCAAGCTACCTAACGCGGCCGCCGTTCGCACCAGTTTAGGCGCCAAGCGCTTAAAGTGGGCGTGAAAGTTCCAGCGACTGTCGAGGACCAATCCCAGGTACTTCATGGTCGACTCGACACGGATCTGGACTCCACCCACCTGGATGCTCGAACCGGCTGGAGGTCCTCTCCGAGGCCCGTGGAAACAGGTCGCCTCGGATTTTTCTAGGGCCACGTGTAGCCCTAGGCGTCGGATTCTACCGACGACTTCCGCCACGCCTGCTGTGGCAAGGACGGCTGCATCCCGGAAGTTGTTCCCTCTCGCCGTTACCAGGGTATCGTCGGCGTAACAAGTTACTTCGACGCCCTGGAGGTTGACTTCGCGCAGCACCCAGTCATAACCAATGTTCCACAGGAGCGGCCCAAGAACCGAACCCTGTGGGACACCGCACGACATGGGATGACGCTGCCAGTCATCGCGCCCCGGGAACTCGACATACCTCTCTGTCAGGTAGTCTTCCAGGATGAGCCGTAGATAAAGGGGGACACTGTGGTGCCGTAGTGCCTCCTTTATGCAGGTCCACGGCAGGGTGTTGAAGGCGTTAGCTATATCGAGAGATACCGCTAACACCACTTGACCCTGCGACATCGCCTCCCTGGCGATGTCCTTCACGCGGAGGATCGCGTGAACCGTGGACCGACGACGCCTAAAGCCGTACTGGCAGTCTGCCAAGTCCGGCCCCACCTCCTCGAGGTGCCCAATCAGGCGGCCAGCGATTATGCGCTCGAGAAGTTTCCCAACCTCGTCGAGCAGCACAATCGGGCGGTAGGCCGAGGGGGAGTCAGATGGTCGACCCTCCTTCCTCAGTAGAACGAGCTTCCCCGTTTTCCACTGGCGCGGAAAACGTCCCTGCGACAGACAGGCCGAATACAGGCTCTGCAGTCTCGGCCCCAGCCACTCGAGGGACAGAACCCAAGCGCGGCCGGGTATGCCGTCTAGACCAGGAGCCGTACTCTTGGCCCGTAGCCGCGAGACTGCCGCATCAAACTCAACGTCGGACACGGCAGGGACCTCGTCTACACCTACTCTCACACCTGAGGGTGGCGTCATCACTGGCGGAGTGTGCTCTCCTCGGGTCGGAAACAGAGCCTGGACGACGTCGTGGAGCAAGGGAGGAGAGAGACTCTGCGTAACCGGGGGTGCCCAGGGGCGGAGCTTACTCAACGCCAACCTGTACGGCCTACCCCACGGATCCGCATTAAGAGTCTCAAGAAACTCCTCTCTTGCCCTGGACTTAGCTCTATTGATCGCGACCTTGAGCGCCTTTTTCGCCTCTCTATAGGCGTCATAAAGGCGGGCCTCATCGTCCTCAATCCGGGTGCGTCTGCGACGGTACCGGGAATACTGGCGTCTCGCCCTCACGCACGCAAAGCGCAAGCTCGCGAGGTCTGCGGACCACCAGTATACCTGCCGCTTAGGAGGGATAGGCCCGGCCCGGGGCATGGCCGCGTCGCAAATTTGCGACAGCGCCTCCCGGAACCATTCGGCCTCATCCTCCACCTCAGCAGGCCCATCCGGCACAGGCACCCATGCCTGGACGATAGCCGCACACTCCAACTTCTCGCGGTCGAGTCGCTTCAAAGCCCATCTCGGACTGTCTCTATGCCGGGTAGAACGGCTTGGACCGGTATGAATTGCCGGAAGCGTAGAAACGTCGAACCGGATATACCGGTGGTCCGACAACGTCTCCACACCCTCCAGCACTTCCCAGCCCTGGACACGTCGTGCTAGCGAAGGAGTCGCGAACGTCAAGTCCACGATGGACCCTCCCCGCATGCGCACACAGGTGTCTACCGAACCCCGATTCAAGACAGTCATGCCAGAAGCGACTGCCCACTCCTCGAGCGCCTCTCCACGCACATCTGTCGCTGGAGATCCCCATACCAAGGACTTGGCATTGAAATCCCCAGCGACCAGCACTTGGAGCGAACGATTGCGACCGATCACAGCCTCCAACTCGGAGAGAAAACTCTCGAATTGAGCGAGAGGCCGGTTAGGAGAGAAATACACCCCGATAACCAGGGTGTCTCCCAACTCAGCCGCAACCCATCCGTGCCCCTTTTCAATCCTCTGAAAAGGGGGGGCGCCGTTGGCCACTCGGGTGGCAATGGCCGCTGTGCCGTCCACATCCGAAACCCAATCGGGCGGGATGTAGTACGGCTCAGCCACTACCGCTATGGCTATCAACCTCTCCGCCAGACTCTGGACCCACAGGTCCTGAGCTCTGGCGCAGTGGTTGAGATTCCCTTGCAGAAATCTGAGAGCCATATTTAAGGAGATACAATTTGCATCTCCTCATCCGCGAGTGGCTCGGAGCGGGCCGGCTGCGACCGGGCCGTGGCCTCGGTAGCAGCTTGCCGACCGCGGTTTTTTGGTTTGGAGGCCTTGCAGGCTGGGCCCCCAACCTTGTGACTGGCATTTCTGCCGGCCACTGCGCACACCGTGCAGTGTGGCGCCGCCTCACAGGCACGTGCCAGATGGCCTAGCTGACCGCAACGGTAGCACTGACTGCTACGGTCAACTTCCGAGCCGCACTTGCTCCTGACGTGTCCCTTTTCGAGACACCGGAAACAGCGTAGCTCTCTGGCCTCCAGCAGTTTGACCCGCGCCGATGTCCAACCGACCAGCAGACGAGCACCGTCCACCAGCTTTTTGGCCACCGCCACGGGGCAACGTGCCCAGCAGGCGCCTTGCCCCCTCCTGTCTCGGCGGATCTCGCCCGTCTTCACGGAATCCACCGAGCACGCCCCAGTCTTAGCGACAGCGGCTGCGACTTCCTCTGCGGTGACGGAGTCATCCAACTCAGAAATGCGCAATTCTGCACACTTCACAGGTCGGGAAACTCGAACGTCTTCCGCCTTGAGGACCTCCCTTAGCTTGGAAGCCAGAGAGTCCGCCCTGCCGTCTGTCTCTGCGGCGCCCGGCAGCTCCAAAATGGCGCCTCCGGTAGCCGCTCGCCTAAAGCGCACTGACTCAATCCCAAGGCTTGCCAAGCTAATGCTGGCTTTGGCCTGTGAGATGACGTCACTGTACGTCACGCCCCGCTTCTCGGCTTCTGGCTGTAGCGTGATCACTACTGCCGCCGAGCGTGCGGGACGGAGATTCGGCACTTTAGGTTGCCTCGTCTGGGGTTTCGGGGGGGGCTTCACTGCTGCTGCAGCTTTTGCACCCTTGCTCTTGCCCTTGCGGCCGGTCACGAGGTTCCACGGTAACTCCATGGTCTCGGGGGCCGGCGGCAAAGGGCGGGGCTCCCTTGGGGGCGGGGCAGCGTTAGCCGCCTTGCCCTTCTTGGCCGACTTCCTTCCCTTCTTCCCCTTGGGAGGATTCCCTCGGGATTCGGGGTTGGGCGGCGCTGGAGCCTTAGGCTTCGGCGCAGCTGCAGCCGGTGTGCTGCGAGCAGGGGGCGGCTGAGTCGCCCTCGTGCTCGCGGACGTCTTGTCCGGGGTTTTTTTTGTCTTGTCCGGGTGTGGCGCGGCCGGCTCAGTAGCCGGCGGCGGCGCGTTCTTGGAGCGCATGTCGGCAGCCAGAGGAGGCCGAAGCCGCTCCAGAGGCAACCGAGCCTCGATAGCCTCGAACCGAGCGTTGACATAGGCAATGACATTACTGTCGTCACCCACGCCAGCCGCTCGGGGCGTTTGCCCGTTGAGGCTCTCTCGGAGACTGTCCATCTCCTTACGGAGTTTGGCCAGCTCCTCTCCCTGCCGAGAGACCGCGGAGAGCAGGCGGTGGTTCACCACCCGCAGCTTCTCGGTCTCTTCGGAGACTGTGCGCTTGTACAGCACTGGAGCTAAAAGCTCCCAGTCTCCGACTGCCGTTTTCAGCGCCTTCTGAAATGTGCCTTTCAGATGTCCGGAGGTCGCAATGACTTTCCGGACTATGGCTGCGGACATTTCCATGCGCTCCTTTAGCGCGGAGGCGGTCAATTCCCGCTGGTCGGCCTCGCCCTGGGACGAGTCTGACAAGTGGGATGTCCTCGCCTGAGCTTGGAGCAAAGCGCGATCCATCTCCGCAACCTCTTGCTCGGACCGCAGCTTCGCCTCCACTCTCTCGTCGTCGCGCCCTAGGCGCATAAATTTCTCCCGGGCCTCCGCCATGCAGGCGTTAGCGCCGGGTGCGGGGGTACCGCCTCTTCCTCGTCGGGCCGTAGGCTTTCCGGAAGCAGAACTACGTCCACTTCTGGCACTCCTGTCGGAACCCGACTCGCCGGTTTTTGAGTACGGCCGCTTCCGTCTGCCCCAGAGTTTGCCGAGTTCCTCCCCGGAGGAAGGATCTACGGTCATCAGGCTAGTGCCCGAATCCGACCCCTGAGCAGACGGAGAGCGCGACCGCTCCGCTGCTGCACTTGTGCGGCCGCTGCGCATAACGCAGTCAGCCGCCGCCGAAGTTGATGGCTCCGGCGTCACAGCTTTAAGCTCTGAAGAGCTCAAGCGGGTAAGCCTGACTACAGGCTCCCGCACCACCTCCAAGCCAGCTTCACGCTGCGACTTCGATGTTATCGTCGCAGCCTGTGACGGCTCCACCTCCAGGGAACTAGCGTCCGTGCGTACTCCTGCCAACCAACCTGTACGCGACGCATTCTCGTCCTCCCTGGCGACCAAAACAGAAGAAGAAGTAAAAGATTCCATTTTTAGTCCCACGAGTATGGGGGATATAAAAAGTCCACCCAGGCGTCGCCCCCTGCACCTGGGTAACCCTAATACTGCACGAGGGCGGGTGTTCTCGTGCAGGTGTCGCGCTAGCGGGTAGGCGTTAACCCATCCTACCACCTCGAGACCGAGGCGGCCGACCGTCACGCGACTAACGGCCAACCTTTTGGGGTTTTTTATTGAGGTTGACTCCTCTCGGCCCGGGCGACCAAGCCAAGGCCCCTACTTCCCGTGGGCTGCGAGACATGTCCACAACACCCTACGGGAGCAGGTTGCCAGACGGTTGACCGAAGTCACCCACCTAGTCGCGAAATCGCGAGTGGTGGGCCCGTCCAGCCGCAGGTCTTGCAGACCTGCCATCCACCGAGCCGAAGCTCCACTAGTCCTTAAGGACTCCCACACACAGCCAAAGCTGCCCGGCGACAAAGCGCCCACACCTCGCTTTTTAAAGAGGTTGTCCTCCTCGCGACCCTGCCGAAGCAAAGTCCCCGGCCCGCTCAGTGCGGGTTACGGGTGATTTTTTATAGAGGTTTTCATCCTCGCAGCCCTGCTAGGCAAGACCCCCGGTCCGCGACTGCGGATTACGGTTGCCCGACGGTGGCCGAAGCCAGTGTCCGCCAGTCGTGCAAGCACAACCAGTAAGACCCGCCGCGCCGTGAAGAAGGCGTTTCCGCCCCCTTCTGGTGTTTTTTATAGAGGTTTTCTCCTCGTGACCCTGCGAACAGAGTCCCCGGTCCGCAAAATGCGGATTACGGTTTGCCTGGCGGGGGTCCGTTATCCGTGAAAGCACGAATAATCGGATGGCCACCAAGCGGCCACATCTTCGCATCATCTGCTCAGCAGAGGAATACGAAGAGCGGCCCCACCTCTTCAGTTTTGGTCCGCGCCGGCCGTAGCCGGTACCCCCCATATCTGGAGGGCGTTCCCCTATCCGCCACCCGGGGGACGCGCCCGATAGAAGACTGAAAACTCCCACGGGAACCTAACCTTTTTTTTTTTTTTTTTTTGTTCTCCGGGTGTGAAATGCATTACGCACTATCCCACTGCCTGGGTCGGGCAGTGGGGGAGTGTGGGACTCTCCGCCGGTGAAGCCGACGGCATACCCACTAAAACACACCCGGGTATACCCTCACCGCTTTGGAATAGGGCGACGTGGAGCCTTGCGGATTACCACGTCACCCCAGCGGTTGGCCTGGCCTATGCGCCGGGCCTCCCCACGCTGCGGGGGCGTCCCGGTATACTGGGGACGCCCCCAGACGGGAGCACCATGGAATAGGGTGTAAGCCCCCCGGCTTACACCCCGGTGCTACTTTTAGGGAGCAGGAGGAGGACGGGCGAACCGCCGTCTTCGTGCCCCCCGCCGTCTGCGTCGGAGAGGTGCCGCTAGAGGATCATCCTCTCGGGCCCTCTCCGCGGTCTCCTTCTGCGTCATTACCTCCTCGCAGAAGGAGACCATAGCCTGCCATGCCTTCTCACTCCCGAGCATGGCCCGTACTAGGGCCGGGAGTGAGAGGTCCCCGCCCACAACGGCCGCAAGGTTGCGGCGCTGATCCGCCCAAGCCACGCACGCCTCCAGCGTGTGCTGGGCGGTGTCCTCATCGGCACCACACTCGTGACACCTTGGATCAGGCTCTCTCCGGGCCACTTTGTGCAGATACTTTCCAAAGCACCCATGCCCGGAAAGCATCTGCACCAGCCGGTACGACAGTGGCCGCCCTTCCCGGCGCACCCACTGTTTGAGGACCGGCCTGATGGCGTCTATGGTGTGCCGGCCATAGACGGCGTCAGCCAGGTCCTCTGCCCACCGCCGTAGGAGCGCGTTTTGCGCCCGCCTGCGAACGCCCTCTATTTCATCGAAATAGGGGCGCTCGCCTTGTGCTCTCGCTACTGCCCTGCGCTGGTAGACAGCAGCGAGTACCTTGGCCTCCATCTCCCAAGGGGGCATGCCTGCGAGGACGCAGGCAGCCCCCGCCGAGATAGTGCGGTAACCGCGTATGGCTCTTACCGCCATCACCCTTTGTGGAGCTCGCAAAAGGGCGACGTTATGCGCGGTAAGAGCCTGTGCCCAGATTGGCGCTCCGTAGAGCGCCATACTCCTGACTATACCCGCATAGAGTTTGCGGCACGCTTGGCCCGGGCCGCGCTCGTTGGGCAGCAAGTGGCCCAACGCGCCCGCCGCGCGGATCAGACGGGGGGCGAGGCGGGTAAAATGGGCCTCAAACCTCCACCGTCCGTCCAATGTGAGGCCCAGATACTTCATCTGGGCCCCCACCCTCACAGTTTCGCCGTTTAGGCGAACCGAGGCACCAGGAGGCGGCCCCCGCCGAGGCCCGTGGAAAAGCAGGGCCTCGGTCTTACTGATCGCCACCCTGAGCCCCAGTGCCTCTATTCGCCCTATGACGAGGCTTGCGCCCACCTCGGCCAGTCTCTGGACCTCCGGAAAGTCCTTTCCTGTGGCTACGACTAGGGTATCATCCGCGTAGCATATGACGCGCATCCTGGGAAGGAGCGCGCCGCGGAGAACCCAGTCGTAGCCCAAGTTCCACAACAGGGGCCCTAGAACGGACCCCTGGGGAACACCACAGCGCATCGGGTGCCGGACCAGAACACCGTCGCCCCTCTGGTATAAAACCTCTCGGCCACGGAGGTAGTCCTCCAACAGCCTGCCGAGATACGGGGGCACTCCGAAGTAATGGAGTGCCTCTCGTATCACGCCGAACGGCAGGCTGTTGAAGGCGTTGGCGATGTCCAGGCTCACCGCCAACGACCGCTCGCCCCGAGCGGATGCCCCTTCCGTCTCCTCCTTCAGGAGCGACAGGGCGTCGATTGTGGAGTGCCCTGCCCTGAACCCAAACTGCACTGGCGACAGATTGGGCCCCACTTCGTTTAGGTGCTGGACGAGGCGGAAAGCGATTATCCGCTCGAACAGCTTACCCGCCTCGTCCAAAAGCACTATTGGGCGGTAGCCGCCAGCTTCACCTGGGGGTCTGCCCGTCTTTTGAAGGAGGCACAGACGTCCCTCCTTCCACAACTTCGGGAAACGCGCGGATGTTAGTGCAACGTTGAAAATGTCCCGAAGTTGTGCCCCCAGGTGCTTTAGGGCAAGGGCAAGAACCTTGCCGGGCACTCCGTCAGGTCCCGGGGCCTTTTTTTTGGCCTTGAGCCGGTCAATCACTGTCGCCATCTCTTCGTCGGTGACTGGTGGGACCGGCTCATCCTCTACTCTTCGCGCGGGAGGAGATATTGTTGGAGAGGTGTGCGCTGGGGGATCTGGAAACAGTTCCCGCACTACCCTCTCCAGGACCTCTGGTTGGAGGGTCTCTACCACTGGGGGGCCATGAGAGCGCAACTTGTCGCGTGCCGCGCGGTATGGCCTCCCCCATGGGTCTCGGTTGAGATCCTCCAACATCTCCTCCCGAGCCCTGGCTTTCGCCTGGCTGATGGCCAGCTGCAATGCCTTCTTGTCGGCGTTGTAAGAGGCATACAGCTGGCCCTCCATCTCCGGGTCCCTGACGCGTCGTCGTTTGGCCCGCGTAAAAGCCCTGCGCGACAATGAGCACTGCTCCCTCAGGTGGGCTACCTCCTCGCACCACCAGTAAACCTGGTGGCGCCTTGGAGGGTCACCTCTAATTCGGGGCATGGCGGCGTTGCAAACTCCCGAGATCATGTCCCGGAACCTGCTCGCCGCCTCGTCGACCCCCGATGTTGTGGGGGTCGCGCCCCAGGCCGCCACTATGGCCGCCTCCTCAGCCAGCTCGGGATCCAGCTTGGTGAGGGCCCACCGCGGGAAAAATGCGTGGCCCTCCCGTCTACTCGGCGCCGCCGAGCCGTTGGAGGTGGAGACCTCGAACCTAATATATTTGTGGTCCGAGATCGTCTCCACCTCACTCAACACCCGCCAGCCCCGGACGCGCCGTGCGAGGGAAGGGGTGGCAAACGTTACGTCCACCACGGACCCCCCTGCCCTACGCACACACGTGAAGGATGTCCCCTGATTGAGAGGGGACATCCCGGAGCTGACAGCCCATTCCTCGACGGCTAGGCCCCTCACGTTTGTTGACACGCTCCCCCAGAGGGTCGACCATGCATTCAGGTCGCCCATGACCAAAACTGGGAGAGGTGCCAACCGCTGGATCACCGGACCGAGCCCCCTCAAGAAGGACTCCAGGCTGGCAAGCCCAGTGTTGGGGGAGACATATACACCCACAACTGCAATGTTCCCCCAGGTGGCGGCCACATATCCGGCCCCCCTTTCCCGCACTTGTAGCGGCTGCGAGCGAGACCCCGCTGCAACCACTATGGCCACAGAGCCAGCAGTATCCCCGGCCCAGTTAGGCTGGGGAGAAACAAAATAGGGCTCTGCAGCCACCGCCACGTCAATCTCCCACTGCGCCATGGACTGCATGAGCAAGTCCTGAGCCCCGGCGCAGTGGTTGAGGTTCCCCTGTAGGAAGCTGTAATGGAGGACTGAACTCATTGCTCCATTACAGCTTCCGCTGGCGCTACGCGCCTCCCGCTATCGGCGGCGGCCTGGGTCCTTGGAGCCGCCCTTGCTTTAGTTGGGGGAGGGTTGCAACTCCTCCCGCCCATCGTGTGGCCCGAAGGCCGACCCGCTTCGGCGCACACGACGCAGTGTGCCGCCGCCGTACATCCAGCGGCCCTGTGCCCCGGCCGTCCACACCGAAAGCACAGGTCCACCCTCTCCTTATCGGACGGGCACAGCAGGCGCGTGTGCCCGATCCCCATGCACTTGAAGCAGCGCATGGGGAGTGCGTCGAGAGCTCGGACCTGCACCGAGCTCCATCCGATGAGGAGACGACCTCCGTTGACAAGCGCCTTTGCCGCCGCAATAGGACACTTGACAACTATCGACCCGGTCCCTTTGGGCCCAAAGCGGATTTCGGCCGCCTTGACTAGGGCCGGGTCACAACCACCCTTGGCCGCGACTGCGGCCACCACTTCCTCGCGGGTGACCGTGTCGTCGAGCCCTGCGATGCGGAGGTCCGCACATTTTGTGGGCCTTGACACGTCGGCCACTCCCGCGAGTGCCTCTGTCAACTTGGCCGCTAACCGGTCAGCAGCCTCAGCGCTTTTTGCTCCCGCCAGCTGAAGCATGCGCGCCCCTGTGGCAGTCTGCCGGACAGACACACCAGGTATACCCAAATCGGGCAACGAGACCACTTCCCGTGCCTTAAGCAGGGCCGACTTGTACGAGACGCCCCGCTCGATGGCGTCGGGCTGCAGTGTCACCACTACAGCCGATGAGCGAGGGGGCGTCAACTTGACCGCATTTTTATTTTTTGTCCGTTTTGGCGCTGGTGTCGACTGCGCCTGTCTCACGGAGGGTTGGGCAGGGGTTCGGGCTGCGGCGGGCGTGGAGGTCTTCCCCTTGCCTTTGCCTTTCCCCTTATTCCCAACCACCACATTCCATTCTCCCTCGTGGGTGGTCAGGGCAGCCGGAGTCACCGCGGACGACGGGCCGGCGACAGCGAGGGGTGCCTGTTGCGGAACCACCCTCGCTTTGCCCTTCCGAGTCCGCTTCGGCTTGGGAGCTGCAGTGGGTTGAGGCTGAGCCGGTGCAGGTACAGATGAGGCAACTGCAGCCTTGGCTGCCTCCTCTCTCCTCTTGTCGGCGGCAAGTGGAGGCCGCACGATTTTTGCGGGAGGAAGGCGCTCCTCAACCACCGCTATACGGGCGCTAATCATTTCCCCCACTGTGCGGCACATGGAGGCTTTGAGTTCCTCCGCCATCTCCTTCACCATCTTGGACATCTCGCCCATCAGGTCATTGGTCGAGATGCCCACAGGGTCATGGGAGCGAAGGGCCGGCCGCGCTGGGGATTTGTCTCTCTGAGAGAAATCCCGGCGCATAGCCTTCACCTCTTTTTCGAGGTCCTCCACTTGGCGGCGAAGTCTTCGATTTTCGAAGCTGAGCCGCCGTGTCTCATCCGAGATTGTCCGTTCCGCAATCGTCTCGACAATCTCATGGTATTCCGTGGCGAAGTTCTTCAGGTCGCGCACGTACTCCCCCTTGAGATTGCCGGACTTGCGGGCAATGTTGAAAATCAGGGACCTCAGATTACCCGCCCGGGCACGCAACGTCTCCGTGTCGACGGCTGCGTCCAACTCCGCGAGTGAGCATTCCTCGGGGAGTGGGTTCCGCGTGAAGTCGACAGGCTCGTCGGCTTCCACCTCTTGCGCATCTTCGCGAGATGCGTTCGAGTTCGACTCCAGGCGGGTCAGGGCGACTTGCGCCGCCTTGGCCCTCAGAAATTCGGCCGCAGTGGCAACTGCCGCCTTTTTGGCCGCCGCCTTTTTGGCCGCAGGGCCAGACGCCGCCTTTTTGGCCTTTTTAGCTACGACCTTTTTGGCCGTAGCCTTTTTCGGTGCCGACGACCGTGTTGTCGTGGCCACCTCCTCACTGTCTGAGACCGAAGCCTCAGACGCAAAAATGGGCGAACCCGCCGGCCTCTTAGGCCGTTGGCTACGCAACGCCCGGGTAACCATCTGGTCCAGCTCATCGGCCGAGTTTTCCTCGACTGCGAGACCCTCGACTAAGTTGGCAGAATTACGTCGGGTAGACATAATTACAAACCAAAGTAAAAACACAAAACAAGAAACAAATCAAAAACAAAGAGCGCGTTATTAGGCCACGCTCAACCTGCAACCGGAGATACCTCGACGGCCAGGGAGCAGAGAACACTAATAACACGAAAAATCAAAACACGAGAGTGTTGAATTAACCTCACAGGAAGCCTATTAGGGCCCGCTCGACCTGAAACCGGAGATACCTCGACGGCCAGGGAGCTGGGAACACTAGTAAGCTAAAACCGCAAGGTTGCCCCAGAGTATCTAGATTTGGTCACCAGCCTGGCACTGCGTTACCGTAACCAGGACTGGGAGAGCCAGGGGAGACGACGGGGACGTACTAGATACTCGAAAAAACACTCATGGGGCCTCCCCCACGGGAACCTAACCTAACCTAACCTAACCTAACCTTTTTTTTTTTTTTTTTTTTTTTTTTTTTTTTTTTTTTTTTAACGAGGTAAAAATGCATTACGCACTATCCCACCGCCTGGGTGGGCGGTGGGGGAGTGTGGGACTCTCCGCCGGTAAAGCCGGCGGCATACCCACTAAAAATACCCCGGTGTATCCCGCTTCGCTTTTAGCGGGACGATGTGGGATTCCCTAAGGATTTCGGCCACATCGTCCCAAGCGGTCGGCCCAGCCACTGCCGGGCCTCCTCACGCCACGGGGGGGTGATCTGATACACAACAGATACCCCCCAGACAGGGACACCGTGCAATGCGAGTGAAACCCCCCGGTCTCACCCGCTGGTGTCCTAGGGAACTGGGAGAAGGCGGACGAACCGCCTTCTCCGGGCTCCCAGCCGTCTGCGTCGGAGAGGGGCCGCCAGAGGATCGTCCTCCCTGGCCCTCTCCGCGGTCTCCTTCTGTGCCATGACCTCTTCACAGAAGGAGACCATCGCCTCCCACGACCTCTCGCTCTCGAGCATAGCACGAACTGCTCTTGGGAGCGAGAGGTCCCGGCCTGTTGCAGCAACTAGTGTGCTGCGCTGCACCTCCCAGGCCGGACACACCTCGAGGGTGTGCTGGGCGTCATCCTCAGGTGCACCACATTCGTGGCACACGGGGGTTGGCTCTCTTCTGGCTATATGGTGCAGGTATTGGCCGAAACAGCCATGCCCAGAGAGCACCTGCACCAGCCGGAAGGTGAGTGAGCCGAACCCCCTCTGACACCACCTATGAAGGACGGGCCTGATGGCGTCGATGGTACGTGTACCAAATCGTGACGCCTCCAGGTCCTCCTTCCACCTCCAAATGAGCTCATTGTGAGCCATGTGCCTCACCCTCTCAACCTCGTCGAGGGCGGGGCGCTGTCCTCTGGCCCTCGCTGTTGCACGGTATTCGTACACCGCAGCGAGGACCCCGGCCTCTAGCTCCCACGGGGGCGTGCCGGCCAAAACGCAAGCAGCCCCCATGGATATGGTGCGGTATCCACGAACCGCCCTGGTCGCCACCACACGCTGCGCCCTCCGCAGCATGCGTTTATTGGTGACGTTCAGGGCGTCCGCCCACACTGGCGCTCCATAAAGAGCGATGCTCCTTACAATGCCGGCGTAAAGTCGCCGGCATGTAGTATCAGGGCCGCCTTGGTTGGGAAGAAGGCGGCCCAAAGCACTTGCAGCACTGACAAGGCGGGGGGCGAGCCTGCTGAAGTGCTCGCCAAAGCTCCACCGCCCGTCAAGCAGGAGGCCCAAATACTTAATTTGGGCCCCCACCTTCACTTCGACGCCATTGAGGCGTATTTTTGCACCGGGGGGAGGTCCCCTCCGAGGCCCGTGGAAAAGAAGGGCCTCGGTTTTTTGCAGGGCGACCTTCAACCCCAGCGCCTCTATGCGCCCCACAACAAGACTGGTGGCTACCTCTGCCAGTCTTGCCGCCTCATTGTAGCATCCTCCGCGGGCTACGACTAGGGTGTCGTCTGCGTAACACAGGACACGCGTCCGTGGAAGGAGCGTGCCCCGCAGAACCCAGTCGTAGCCCATATTCCATAGAAGGGGTCCCAGAACGGACCCCTGAGGAACCCCACACTTCATTGCCCGGCGGACGATGTTTCCGTCGGGGCCCACATAGAGTACCTCACGATCCGTGAGGTAGCTCATTATTAGCCGCCCTATATATGGTGGCACGTTAAAGTAGTGTAGCGCCTCCTTTATCGTGCCATAGGGCAGGCTATTGAAGGCATTGGCGATGTCCAGTGACACCGCCAGTGACCTGTCCCCACTCGCGGAGGCCTCGAGCGTCTCGGCTTTCAGGGCCTGGACAGCGTCAATAGTTGATCGCCCGGCCCTGAATCCGAACTGGTTGCCGGACAGATCTGGCCCAACGTCCGTCATGTGCTGGATGATCCGCGACGCAATGATGCGTTCAAAGAGTTTCGCGGATTCATCCAGCAGGACAATCGGGCGATAGGCCCCCGCAGTGTCTGGAGATCGCCCCTCTTTTTGTAATAGACAGAGGCGGCCCTCCTTCCATATTTTGGGGAACTGTCCACGTGCAATAGCAACGTTGAACAGTTCCCGCAGCTGCTCGGTCATGTGCCGGAGCGCCAACCCCAAAACTTTTCCTGGGACCCCGTCTGGGCCAGGAGCCTTCTTTTTAAGCCGCAGGCTTGCAGCCGCCGTCCCCAATTCCTCTCCGGTGACGGGCGGTGCGGGAGGCTCGCCTTCATTTGACCTCCCCGTGGGAGGAGCCATGGGCGGTGGGAAGTGTTCTTGAGAGTCAGGGAACAACTCCTGCACCACCCTTTCCAACAATTCGGGCTGGAGGGTCTCGATGACCGGGGGGCCTTGATTGCGCAGCTTATTGCGTGCTGCGCGATATGGCCTGCCCCATGGGTCACGGTTTAAGCCCTCCAGAAGCTCCTCCCGAGCCTGAGCCTTGGCTTGGCTGATACCCAGCTGTAGTGCCTTTCTGTGGGAACAGTAGGTGGCATACAGCTGGCCCTCCACCTCTGGGTCTCGGTTGGCCCGACGTCGACTACGGCCATATGCCCTCCTTGCACGTTGGCAGGTGCTTCGGAGGCCCGCGATTTCTGCGGACCACCAGTACACCTGCCGCCGAGGAGCTGCAGCCTTTACCCTTGGCATGGCTGCGTCGCATACCTCCTTGAGAGAGGACCGAAAAACATCGGCCGCCTCGTCAACCTCCGTGGATATAGGGGCCGAGCACCACGCCTGAACTATGGCGGCCTCTTCCGCTAGGTCTTTGTTGAGCTTGGTCAAGGCCCACCGCGGGAAAGAGGCCTGCCCTTGCCGCCGGGCTAGGGCCGCTGTGTCGGGTGAGGTGGAGATCTCAAATTGGATATACTTATGATCCGATAGAGTCTCCACCTCGCTGAGAACGCGCCAACACCGGACGCGACGTGCGGTGGAAGGGGTGGCGAACGAAATGTCCACCACGGACCCCCCGTTCCATCGCACGCACGTATGTTCTGTCCCTCGATTTAAGAGGGACAATCCGGCGTCGACTGCCCAGTTTTGGACGGCGCGGCCCCAAGAACTTGTGGTGGCACTCCCCCACGATGAGGACCAAGAGTTGAGGTCCCCCATGAGTAAAGTAGGGAGAGGAGCCATACGCTGTACAACCTGACTCAGCGTGTCAAGCAGTAACTCCAGACCTGCCAGAGTGCCATTGGGGGAGTAGTAGACACCAATTATGGCGTATTTCCTCCCCCAAGTAGCTGCCACATAGCCCGACCCCCTTTCTTTCACAATAAGGGGGTGGGCAGTGTTGCCCGTCTTCGCAATTATAGCGACGGAGCCATTGATATCCCCCGCCCAGTGTGGTTGGGAAGATATAAAATATGGCTCCGCCACGACTGCAATATCCACTTCCCACTGCGCCATTGCCTGAACCAAAAGGTCCTGGGCTCCGGCGCAGTGGTTCGTGTTAGTCTGTAGGAAATTGTAATGCCGGCTTATACTCATTCCGACATTACAATTTCCTCCGTCGCCGGCTCACGGCGCACTCCCGCACTTGAATTGGCCTGGGTCCTGGCGGCCAATTGTCCTCTCTTAGGGATAGGAGCGCATTTCCTACTCCCCATTGCGTGCCCTGACGGCCTGCCCTCATCGGCACAGATAGCACAACGGGGTGCCTCTGCGCACTTTTCGGCCTTATGCCCCGATCGCCCGCACCGGAAGCATAGATCGCTCCGGTCCTTTTGCGAGGGGCATGTCTGGCGGGTGTGGCCCGTGCCCATGCACTTAAAGCAGCGTAAAGGCAGGGCATCTAGGGCACGCACCTGGGCCGAGGTCCAGCCAACGAGGAGGCGTCCTGCTTCCACAACTATTTTAGCCGCTGCCAACGGACATTTAATAGTGATGGACCCCGTACCACCAGGGCCAGAGCGGATCTCCCCAGCCCTAATAAGTTCTGCGGCACAGCCGCCCTTTGCCGCAATGGCGGTGACCACTTCCTCTTTTGAGATTGAGTCGTCGAGGCCCCTGACAAGAAGATCAGCGCACTTTGTGGGCCTCGCGACGGTGGCGACATCTTTTAATACCTCGCGGATCTTCGCTGCGAGGTTATCAGCTTTATCCCCACTTTGGGAACCAGACAGCTCGAGCATTCTGGCTCCCGTGGCTGTGGTGCGGGTTTTGATATTTGCTATACCAAGTTCAGGCAAAGTTATGCCCTCCCTCGCTTGGTTTAGCGCCATGGCGTATGTAACGCCTTTCTCAATTGCCTCCGGCTGTAACGTAATTATCACAGCCGAGGACTTCGGCGGTGTTAGCTTCACCGCTTTTTTCTTCAGCACCGTCTTGTTGTTTGCCACATTCTTGGGTGTGGCCGCAGACACGGAGGGTTGGGCAGGGGTTCGGGCTGGGGCGGGTGTGGAAGACTTCCCCTTGCCTTTGCCTTTGCCTTTTCGTTTTTGCCCACCTACTACATTCCACGTTTCCTCGTGGGTCGCAGGGGCAGCCGGCGTTGAAGCCGTTGACGGGCCGGCAACAGCGGGAGGTGCCTGTTGCGGAACAGCCTTCGCTCTCCCCTTCCTGGTACGCTTCGGCTTGGGAGCTGCAGCGGGCTGAGGCTGAGCCGGAGCAGTTGAGGAACACGCAGCCTTAGCTGCCTCCTCTCTTCTTTTGTCGGCGGCCAGTGGAGGACGCATGATTGGTGCTGGTGGGAGGCGCTCCTCAACCACCGCCAAGCGGGCGTTCACCATATCGCCGAAGGTTCGGCACATGGAGGCCTTCAAAACCTAACCTAACCTAACCTAACCTTTTTTTTTTTTTTTTTTTTTTTTTTTTTTTTTTTTTTTTTTTTTTTTTTTTGCGTCAGGAAATGCATTTAGGCATTCCCAAGGCCCTGGGTTCGGGACACCTGGGATATGTGGGACTCGGAACTCCTGGGAAAACAGAGACCCCTACCCACTAAAACCTGACGGTGGTCATCTTCGGCGCAGAATGGAAGGGACCCGGGATCCCCAACGAGGGAGAGACTCCTCGCAGGACCCTTCGGCGCGCAAGGCCGCCTGGCAGCCAGCCTCGGGAGGAGCAAGCTCAACTCCAGTGCACGATAACACTGACCACTGTGTCCGAAGACACGCGTTACCGTCATCCTCGGGATCGCAAACCGAAACACACGCAGGCCCCCCCGCGTGCGCTTCGCGACCCCAAGGGCCCTTTTAGTCGCCTCTTACGACAGGCAGGGATACCTCGGTAGTATTCTCGTCCCCTAACCGCAGGGAACCGCCGGGATTACGCACCACCATCCCGGCGGCCTCGCCTCCGACGTCGGGCGGGATTGTCCAGCTCGCGCTGGCGCTCGGCGCTCTCCTTCTGCGACACGACGGCATCGCAGAAGGAGAGCACCGCATCCCACGAGCTCGCGCTCGCCACCATGGCAGAAACCACGGATGGCAGCGAGAGGTCGCGCCCGATCGAGGCGGTGAGCGTCTCGCGCTCGTTTGCCCAAGCTGGGCACACCTCCAGCGTGTGCTGAGCCGTGTCCTCGCTGGCGTCACAGTGGTGACAGGCATCGCTAGCCTCCCGTCCGATCCGGCACAGATAACTCCCGAAGCAGCCGTGCCCCGTGAGTATCTGCGTCAGACGGTACGTTACGGCGCCGTGACGCCGATTCAGCCACTGTGTGAGGACAGGGCGGATCGCCTGGATCGTGCGATGGCCCGATCCGGGATCCGCGAGCCGCACATCCCAGAGTTCCACAGCAAGTGTGCGGAACTCTTCCAGCCAGGTTGAAACCTGGCTTGGGGTAACCCCGTGGACTGTGGACCGACGCGCCTCCTCCCGGTAGTGAAACACCGCCGAGAGGGTCCTCGCATCAAGGTCCCAGGGGAGTGTGCCGGCCAGCACACAGGCCGCCTCGTAGGAAATTGTGCGGTAGCCCCGTATGACCCTGACTGCCATCGCCCGCTGCGGTCTCCGCAGTTCGGCGATACACTGGCTTGTCAGGGTGTCGGCCCAGACAGGTGAGCCGTACAGGGCCATGGACCGCACAACTCCCGCGTAAAGCCTCCGGCATGAAGCCTTCGGCCCCGCGATGTTGGGCAGCAATCTGCCTAACGCGGCCGCCGTTCGCACCAGTTTAGGCGCCAAGCGCTTAAAATGGGCGTGGAAGTTCCAGCGACTGTCGAGGACCAATCCTAGGTACTTCATGGTCGACTCGACACGGATCTGGACTCCACCCACCTGGATAGCCGAACCGGCTGGAGGTCCTCTCCGAGGCCCGTGAAAACAGGTCGCCTCGGATTTTTCTAGGGCCACGTGTAGCCCTAGGCGTCGGATTCTGCCGACGACTTCCGCCACGCCTGCTGTGGCAAGGACGGCTGCATCCCGGAAGTTGTTCCCTCTCGCCGTTATCAGGGTATCGTCGGCGTAACAAGTTACTTCGACGCCCTGGAGGTTGACTGCTCGCAGCACCCAGTCATAACCAATGTTCCACAGGAGCGGCCCAAGAACCGAACCCTGTGGGACACCGCACGACATGGGATAACGCTGCCAGTCATCGCGCCCCGGGAACTCGACATACCTCTCTGTCAGGTAGTCTTCCAAGATGAGCCGTAAATAAAGGGGGACACCGTGGTGCCGTAGTGCCTCCTTTATGCAGGTCCACGGCAGGGTGTTGAAAGCGTTAGCTATATCGAGAGATACCGCTAACACCACTTGACCCTGCGACATCGCCTCCCTGGCGATGTCCTTCACGCGGAGGATCGCGTGAACCGTGGACCGACGACGCCTAAAGCCGTACTGGCAGTCTGCCAAGTCCGGCCCCACCTCCTCGAGGTGCCCAATCAGGCGGCCAGCGATTATGCGCTCAAGAAGTTTCCCAACCTCGTCGAGCAGCACAATCGGGCGGTAGGCCGAGGGGGAGTCAGATGGTCGAGCCTCCTTCCTCAGTAGGACGAGCTTCCCCGTTTTCCACTGGCGCGGAAAACGTCCCTGCGACAGACAGGCCGAATACAGGCTCTGCAGTCTCGGCCCCAGCCACTCGAGGGACAGAACCCAAGCGCGGCCGGGTATGCCGTCTAGACCAGGAGCCGTACTCTTGGCCCGTAGCCGCGAGACTGCCGCATCAAACTCAACGTCGGACACGGCAGGGACCTCGTCTACACCTACTCCTACACCTGTGGGTGGCGTCATCACTGGCGGAGTGTGCTCTCCTCGGGTCGGAAACAGAGCCTGGACGACGTCGTGGAGCAAGGGAGGAGAGAGACTCTGCGTAACCGGGGGTGCCCAGGGGCGGAGCTTACTCAACGCCAACCTGTACGGCCTTCCCCACGGATCCGCATTTAGAGTCTCAAGAAACTCCTCCCTTGCCCTGGACTTGGCTCTGTTGATTGCGACCTTGAGCGCCTTTTTCGCCTCTCTATAGGCGTCATAAAGGCGGGCCTCATCGTCCTCAATCCGGGTGCGTCTGCGACGGTACCGGGAATACTGGCGTCTCGCCCTCACACACGCAAAGCGCAAGCTCGCGAGGTCTGCGGACCACCAGTATACCTGCCGCTTAGGAGGGATAGGCCCGGCCCGGGGCATGGCCGCGTCGCAAATTTGCGACAGCGCCTCCCGGAACCATTCGGCCTCATCCTTCACCTCAGCAGGCCCATCCGGCACAGGCACCCATGCCTGGACGATAGCCGCACACTCCAACTTCTCGCGGTCGAGTCGCTTCAAAGCCCATCTCGGACTGTCTCTATGCCGGGTAGAACGGCTTGGACCAGTGTGAATTGCCGGAAGTGTAGAAACGTCGAACCGGATATACCGGTGGTCCGACAACGTCTCCACACCCTCCAGCACCTCCCAGCCCTGGACACGTCGTGCTAGCGAAGGAGTCGCGAACGTCAAGTCCACGATGGACCCTCCCCGCATGCGCACACAGGTGTCTACCGAACCCCGATTCAAGACAGTCATGCCAGAAGCGACTGCCCACTCCTCGAGCGCCTCTCCACGCACATCTGTCGCTGGAGATCCCCATACCAAGGACTTGGCATTGAAATCCCCAGCGACCAGCACTTGGAGCGAACGATTGCGACCGATCACAGCCTCCAACTCGGAGAGAAAACTCTCGAATTGAGCGAGAGGCCGGTTAGGAGAGAAATACACCCCGATAACCAGGGTGTCTCCCAACTCAGCCGCAACCCATCCGTGCCCCTTTTCAATCCTCTGAAAAGGGGGGGCGCCGTTGGCCACTCGGGTGGCAATGGCCGCTGTGCCGTCCACATCCGAAACCCAATCGGGCGGGATGTAGTACGGCTCAGCCACTACCGCTATGGCTATCAACCTCTCCGCCAGACTCTGGACCCACAGGTCCTGAGCTCTGGCGCAGTGGTTGAGATTCCCTTGCAGGAATCTGAGAGCCATATTTAAGGAGATACAATTGGCATCTCCTCGTCACCGAGTGGCTTGGAGTGGGCCGGCTGCGACCGGGCCGTGGCCTCGGTGGCAGCTTGCCGACCGCGAATTTTGGGTTTGGGGGCCTTGCAGGCTTGGCCCCCAACCCTGTGACTGGCGTTCTTGCCAGCCACTGCGCACACCGTGCAGTGTGGCGCCGCCTCACAGGCACGCGCCAGATGGCCTAGCTGACCGCAGCGGTAGCACTGACTGCTACGATCAACTTCCGAGCCGCACTTGCTCCGGACGTGTCCCTTTTCGAGACACCGGAAACAACGCAGCTCCCTGGCCTCCAGCAGCTTGACCCGCGCCGATGTCCAACCAACCAGCAGACGAGCACCGTCCACCAGCTTTTTGGCCACCGCCACGGGGCAACGTGCCCAGCAGGCGCCTTGCCCCCTCCTGTCTCGGCGGATCTCGCCCGTCTTCACGGACTCCACCGAGCACGCCCCAGTCTTAGCGACAGCGGCTGCGACTTCCTCTGCGGTGACGGAGTCATCCAACTCAGAAATGCGCAATTCTGCACACTTCACAGGTCGGGAAACTCTAACGTCTTCCGCCTTGAGGACCTCCCTTAGCTTGGAAGCCAGAGAGTCCGCCCTGCCGTCTGTCTCTGCAGCGCCCGGCAGCTCCAAAATGGCGCCTCCGGTGGCCGCTCGCCTAAAGCGCACGGACTCAATCCCGAGGCTCGCCAAGCTGATGCTGGTTTTGGCCTGCGAGATGACGTCGCTATACGTCACGCCCCGCTTCTCGGCTTCTGGCTGTAGCGTTACCACTACTGCCGCCGAGCGTGCGGGACGGAGATTCGGCACTTTAGGTTGCCTCGTCTGGGGTTTCGGGGGGGGCTTCACTGCTGCTGCAGCTTGTGCACCCTTGCTCTTGCCCTTGCGGCTGGTCACGAGGTTCCACGGTAACTCCATGGTCTCGGGGGCCGGCGGCAAAGGGCGGGGCTCCCTTGGGGGCGGGGCAGCGTTAGCCGCCTTGCCCTTCTTGGCCGACGTCCTTCCCTTCTTCCCCGCGGGAGGATTCCCTCGGGATTCGGGGTTGGGCGGCGCTGGAGCCATGGGCTTCGGCGCAGCTGCAGTTGGTGTGCTGCGAGCAGGTGGCGGCTGAGTCGCCCTCTTGCTCGCGGACGTCTTGTCCGGGGTTTTTGTCGTAGCCGGTAGTGGCGCGGCCGCTGGCGCAGTGGCCGGCGGCGGCGCGTTAGTCTGGCGCTTGTCAGCAGCCAGGGGGGGCCGAAGCCGCTCCAGTGGCAGTCGAGCCTCGATGGCCTCAAAACGCGCGTTGACGTAGGCAATGACATTACTGTCGTCACCTACGCCAGCCGCTCGGGACGTTTGCCCGGCGAGGCTTTCGCGGAGGCTGTCCATTTCCTTACGGAGTTGGGCCAGCTCCTCCCCCTGTCGAGAGACCGCGGAGAGCAGGCGGTGGTTCACCACCCGCAGCTTCTCGGTCTCTTCGGAGACTGTGCGCTTGTATAGCACTGGAGCTAGAAGCTCCCAGTCTCCGACTGCCGTCTTCAGGGCCTTTTGGAAGGTACCCTTCAGATGTCCGGAAGTCGCAATGACCTTCCGGACTATCGCCGCCGACATCTCCATTCGCTCCTTGAGCGCGGAGGCTGTCAATTCCCGCTCATCGGCCTCGCCCTGGGACGAGTCTGACAAGCGGGTTGACTTCTCTTGAAGTTGGAGCAAAGCTCGATCCATTCCAGCGACCTCTTGCTCGGACCGCAGCTTTGCCTCCAACCTCTCGTCATCGCGCCCTAGGCGCATGAATTTTTCCCGGGCCTCCGCCATACAGGCGTTAGCACCGGGAGCGGGCGTACCGCCTCTCCCTCGTCGGGCCGCAGGCTTTCCAGAAGCAGAACCCCGTCCACTTTTGGCGCTCCTGTCGGAACCCGACCCTCCGTTTTTAGAGTACGGCCGCTTCCGTGTACCCCAGAGTCGGCCGAGTTCCTCCCCGGAGGAAGGATCGACGGTCATCAGGCTGGTGCCTGAGTCCGACTCCTGGGCAGACGGAGAACGCGACCGTTCCCCAGCTGCGCTCGAACGGCCGCTGCGCAAAATGCGCTCGACCGTCGCCGAAATTGAAGGCTCCGGCGTCGCAACTAAAAGTTCCGCAGAACTTAAGCGGGTGAGCCTTACGATAGGCTCCCGCACCACCTCTTTGCCAGTAGCACACTGCGACGCAGATGACATCGCCGCAGCCTGTGCCGGCTCCACCTCCGAGGGACTAGCATCCTTACGCGCTCCTACCAACCTACCTATGCGCGATGCATCGTCACCCTCCTCGACGTCCAAGAAAAGAGAAAAAGAATCCATGAACAGTCCCACGAGTATGGGGGATCTAAAAAGTCCACCCAGGCGGTGCCCCCTGCACCTGGGTAACCCTAATACTGCACGAGGGCGGGTGTTCTCGTGCAGGTGTCGCGCTAGCGGGTAGGCGTTAACCCATCCTACCACCTCGAGACCGAGGCGGCCGACCGTCACGCGACTAACGGCCAACCTTTTGGGGTTTTTTATTGAGGTTGACTCCTCTTGGCCCGGGCGACCAAGCCAGGGCCCCTACTTCCCGAGGGCTGCGAGACATGTCCACAACACCCTACGGGAGCAGGTTGCCAGACGGTTGACCGAAGTCACCCACCTAGTCGCGAAATCGCGAGTGGTGGGCCCGTCCAGCCGCAGGTCTTGCAGACCTGCCATCCACCGAGCCGAAGCTCCACTAGTCCTTAAGGACTCCCAACACAGCCAAAGCTGCCCGGCGACAGAGCGCCCTCACCTCGTTTTTTAAAGAGGTTGTCCTCCTCGCGACCCTGCCGAAGCAGAGTCCCCGGCCCGCTCAGTGCGGGTTGCGGGTGATTTTTTATAGAGGTTTTCATCCTCACAGCCCTGCTAGGCAAGACCCCCGGTCCGCGTCTGCGGATTACGGTTGCCCGACGGTGGCCGAAGCCAGTGTCCACCAGTCGTGCGAGCACAACTAGCCAGACCCGCCGCGCCGTGAAGAAGGCGTTTCCGCCCCCTCCTGGTGTTTTTTATAGAGGTTTTCTCCTCGTGACCCTGCGAACAGAGTCCCCGGTCCGCAAAATGCGGATTACGGCTTGCCTGGCGGGGGTCCGTTATCCGTGAAATCACGGATGATCGGATAGCCACCAAGCGGCCACATCTTCGCATCATCTGCTTAACAGAGGAATACGAAGAGCGGCCCCACCTCTTCAGTTTTGGTCCGCGCCGGCCGTAGCCGGTACCCCCCATATCTGGAGGGCATTCCCCTATCCGCCACCCGGGGGACGCGCCCGATAGAAGACTGAAAACTCCCACGGGAACCTAACCTAACCTAACCTAACCTAACCTTTTTTTTTTTTTTTTTTTTTTTTTCACGGGGAATCCATTTACGGACATCCCGCCGCTCCGGGGGGAGGGGCGGGGGGGTGTGGGACTCCCTCACCAGACTGGTGAGAATACCCACTAAACCCCGCGGTGGCCATCTTCGCGCATGACTCGAGTCACCGGGATTTCTACTGATAGAATGCATCCGGTGAACTTGAGTGCGCAATGCTGCTGGCGCAGCCCAGCTCGGGGAGAGTGATACCTCCCCCCTAACACCATCCAGAGTTACCCGGCAATGTGAGGCCACCCCACACTGCCGTCCTCCTCGGGGTCACTTAAGACAGAGCGCACAGCCCCCGCCGTGCACTCTTAGCAACCCCGAAGGCCCCCCTTCAGTCGCCTCTTACGACAGGCGGGGGGGAACCGTGGCCGTATTCTAACGCCCCGAACCACAGGGCAAAGGGGTTGCTGGGGCTTACATGCCACCACCCCGGCGTCGCCTTCTTCGCCTACTAGGATCCTCCTGCTCCCTGATCCGTTCGGCGGCCTCTTTTCCGGACATTATTGCCTCACAAAAACTGGCAACTGCCACCCACGCCGTTCGGCTGACTGACATAGCTTGTATGACAGTCGGCAACGTCACGTCTCCTCCGAGGACAGTGCTTAGTTGGTTGCGCTCCTGAGCCCATGCTGGGCACACTTCTAGAGTGTGCTGGGCAGTGTCCTCGGCAGAGTCACAGTGGTGACATCTTGCTGTTGACTCCCTGCCAATTCGGTTCAAGTACCTGCCAAAGCAACCATGCCCCGACAGGACCTGCGTCATCCTAAAAGACAGGGAGCCGTGACGTCGCTCATGCCACAGTTTGAATACTGGGCGAATTGCCTCCAGAGTTCGCTGGCCCGCTCTTGGAGCAGCCAGTCTATTTTGCCAGATGGTGATGGCGTCATTTTGTAAATTGGCTCTTTGGCCATCAACTTCTTGGGGTGCAGCCCGCCCGCCCGAGGAACGCACATCCTCACGCCAGTAGAAAACGGCTGAAAGGGCCCTCGCGTCTAGATCCCAGGGCAGTTGGCGAGCCAGCACACATGCCGCCTCAAAAGAAATCGTACGATACCCCCGTATAGCTCGTATGGCCATCGCTCTCTGCGGCCTGCGCAGGATGGCGATACTCTGATTCTTCAGAGCGTTGGCCCATACGGGGGCCCCGTAAAGGGCAATAGATCGCACGATCCCGATGTATAATTTCCTACATAAGTCGCCTGGCCCAGATAAGTTAGGCAGGATCCTACTCAGAGCGTTAGCCGTCTTTATGAGTTTTGGCGCCAGCCGCTCAAAATGGGCGCGGAAGTCTAGTCGACCATCAAGGACTAGTCCGAGGTATTTTAGAGTCGACTTGACATCCAGGCGGACTCCACCCACCACAATATGGGAACCAGCTGGAGGGGCTTGCCGGGGCCCGTGAAAACACAAGACCTCGGACTTGTGCAGAGCCACCTCCAAACCCAGGCGCCGAATGCGGCCCACCACATGCGCCGTTCCCGCAGTGGCTAAAAGCGCTGCTTCGCGAAACGTTTTACCCCGAGCGGTGACCAGTGTGTCGTCCGCATAACACGTTACGCTGACACCCGGTAAATTCCCACCCCGCAACACCCAGTCGTAACCGATGTTCCACAGGAGCGGCCCAAGGACCGATCCCTGTGGGACACCGCACGACATAGGCCGTCTGCACCACGCATCCCGCCCGGGGTACTCAACGTACCTCTCGGAGAGGTAGTCGGCGATGAGGGTCCTCAGGTACGCAGGTACCCGGTGGTATTTGAGGGCCTCTCTGATGCATGCCCAGGGGATGGTGTTAAAGGCGTTGGCGATATCTAAAGATACCGCCAAAACGACCTCTCCCCGAGCTATAGCCTCCTCGGCTTGGGTTTTCACCCGCAAAATGGCGTGCACGGTGGATCTGCGCCGCCGAAAGCCAAACTGGCAATCCGCTAAGTTTGGACCAACCCCTTCGATGTGCTCGACGAGCCGAGCAGCGATGATTCGCTCCAAAAGTTTACCCATCTCGTCGAGCAGAACGATGGGGCGGTAAGCGGACGGAGAATCCGCCGGCCGCCCTTCCTTCTTTAACAGGACCAATTTCCCGGTCTTCCACTGCCGCGGAAACCGGCCCTGTCTGAGACAGTTCGTAAAGAAGGTCCGTAGTCTCGGGCCCAACCATTTTAGTGCGAGGGCCAAAGCACGACCTGCTATGCCATCAAGGCCGGGCGCGGTGTTTTTCGCCCGCAGCCTCAGTACGGCTGCACCAAACTCGTCCTCGGTGACCTGCGGCGTCTCAATTTCATCCTCATGTAGTGGG
Organism: Udea olivalis; assembly: GCA_947369235.1. Classification (NCBI taxonomy): domain Eukaryota; kingdom Metazoa; phylum Arthropoda; class Insecta; order Lepidoptera; family Crambidae; genus Udea; species Udea olivalis. The sequence goes on from OX376342.1 coordinate 48,162, forward strand.
CCAGCTGAGGCCATTGGTGGAGGGGAAAACTCACCCGTTGTTGGGAACAGGGTGGCCACCACATTGTCCAGAAGCGGGGGCTCAATGCTCTCCGTTAACGGGGGGGCCCACGGCCGGAGCTTGGCCATCGCCATTCGGTAAGGCCGCCCCCACGGATCACTATTGAGAGTTTGTAAAAACTCCTCCCGCGCTTCTGACTTGGCCTTGTTAATGGCCACCTTCAGTGACTTTTTGGCCTGTCGATATTCTTCATAAAGGAGCGCCTCCTGCTCCTCATTTCGGTTCGCTCTGCGCCGGTGTCGGGCGTATTGGCGTCTCGCCCTTACGCAAGCGTATCTCAGCTGCGCTAGGTCTGCGGACCACCAATACACCTGGCGTTTCGCTGGAAGGGACCTGGCTCGGGGCATGGCCGCGTCACAAATATGCGACAGCGCCTCCCGAAACCACTCTGCCTCTCCTTCCACCTCAGACGGACCGTCCGGCACAGGCACCCATGCCTGGACAATGGAGGCCAACTCCAGCGCCTCCCTATCAAGGCGCTTAAGCGCCCAGCGGGGGCAGTCCCTGGTCGCGGAGATTCGGTTCGGACCGGTGTGGAGCGGCGGTGATGCGGAAACGGCAAACCGGATATACCGGTGGTCCGAGAACGTTTCCACATCCTCCACCACTCTCCAGTCCGATACACGGCGCGCAAGGGCCGGGCTCGCGAACGAAATGTCCACGATGGACCCACCCAGCTGTCGCACGCACGTGTGTACCGCACCTTGGTTAAGAACCACCAGGCCAGTGGCGATCGCCCACTCTTCCATGGCAACACCTCGTGCATCAGTCGCCGGAGATCCCCACGTCAAGGATTTGGCGTTGAAATCCCCGACGACGAGCAGCTCATGGGAGCGGTTGCGGGCAATCAGCGCCTCCAGCCCCGAAAGGTGGCTCTCGAATTCCGCCAGGGTTTTGTTAGGGGAAAAGTATGTCCCGACAATGAACGTTTGCCCCATGAGAGCAGCCACCCATCCGCTGCCTCGCTCGACCCTGCCAAAAAGCGGGGCACCTGCAGCAGCCTGCCTAACGATGGCGACCACTCCGTCGATATCGGCGACCCAGTTGTCCCTCTGCGGGACAAAATAGGGCTCAGCCACCACGGCGACGTGCACCGACCACTGTAAAAGACTCTGATGTAAAAGGTCCTGAGCCATTCTACAGTGGTTGAAGTTCGCCTGCAGATAGCTGATAGCCATTTAACTGGCGACCTCAGACATCTCCTCGTCCCTAATCGGAGGTGGGTGAGTCGTCTGCTGCTGGGTCTTGGCCACGGCGGCAGGCTTACTCCCTTTCTTTGGGCGCGGGGCCGTGCAGGACTTGCTGCCGACCCGGTGTCCTGCAGGCTTTTTGGCTAACGCACAAAGAGTGCAGTGAGCTGCAGCCTTGCAGTCTCTCGAAATGTGGCCGAGTTGCCCGCAACGGTAGCATTGGCTGCTTCTATCCACCTCGGAAGTGCAGCGTTCCCGCACATGCCCTACCTCAAGGCAGCGGAAACACCGCATTTGGCGGGGCTCAAGCAGCTTGACCTGGGCTGCCACCCAACCTACCAGAATCCGTCGGTCGTCGGACAGTTTTTTAGCAATGGGAACAGGGCAACGTACCCAGACCGTCCCCAGTCCCGAAAAGTCTCGCCGAATCGTGCCAGTTTTTATGGCTTCAGCAGGGCAGCCACCGGATTTTGCCACCGCTGCTGTAAGTTCCTCCGCCGTCACCGATTCGTCCAATCCTGAGATACGGACTTCGGCAGTTTTTACGGGTCGGTGTATTCGCACGTCCTCCTCCCCTAGCACACCCTTTAGTTTCTCAGCCAAAGAGTTGGCTTTGTCGCCGCTGGTTGCGCCAGGAACCTCGATAATAGTTGCTCCGGTGGCAGCACGCCGGAAGCGCACCGATTCTATACCGAGGCCCAACAAGTCTATTTTGGCCTTGGCTTGGCCGATCACGTTGGCATAGGTGAGCCCCCGCTTTTCAGCCTCCGGCTGCAACGTGACGACCACTGCCATGCTGCGAGGAGCGTGGATCTTAGGCGCCTTCCTCTCGTCCTTCTTCGTTGGCTTCTTGTTGGCCTGCGCAGGTTTTCGGCGCGAATCAGGTTGTTGAGGCTTAGATGTTTTGCCTCCTTCCTTGGCCTTCTTTCCCCCTTTCCCCACCTTGGTCCAGTCGTTCCTCGTAGAAGTGCGTACTGTGCCAATTGAATGGGGGTTGGTTTCTGACGTGGGCACCCAGACCATAGGGGTTGCACCATCATCGTCCACCTTCTTCTTCGCCTTTTTGGCAGCTGTCGCGCCGCGGGTGTTTTGGGGCGCTGAGACACCTTGAGGCGGGGCCTTTGAACCCGCATTAGCAGCAGCTGCTGGCGGTGGCCTGGTCTTTTGCCGAGATTGTCGCTGTGGCTGAGGCTCGGGCTGGGACGCCTGAGCAATCTCGCCTCTTACCCGGTCAGCGGCCAGCGGTGGCCTCATCCGCGGCAGCGTTGGGTCTTCGCCAGAGCCGTAGCGGGCGGACATCATAGTCCCCATCCGGATTGTAAGGCTACGCTCCATCTCGTCCATTCGCTCCTGTTGCTTCTGCAGGAGGTCCTGGCGCAAATTATGTAATTCGATGCCGAGGTCGTCCAACCGCTTCTGCAGCCGAGCATTTTCGCCCAGCACGCGGTCGCGGTCTTGCTGGAGGACCTCGTTCTCCCGTCTTAAGCGGATTGTCTCATCGGAGGCATTCAGCTTTAAAATTCTGCTGCCCAGAGACTCTGCCTTGTCATGTAGGTCGTACAAAGCTCTTTGGAAAGTCCCCTTCAGATGTTTTGAGGACTTCCCGACTTTCTGGGCGACGGCAGCGATTTGCAGAAGTTCATTTCTGATAGCCTGCGGGGAATCGTCGCACTCGTCTGCCGACATGGACGACTCGCTTAGACGGGTCACGTCCACTGGACGCGCCATTGCGCGAGTCATTACTGCTAACTCCTGCTCAGCCAGCTGTTCGGCTTCTTCCCGCTCCGCGTCCTCCCTCTGCTTGAGGAAGGCGGCTTTTGTCTTCGCGAGGCCTACATACTGGCCCGTAGTGGGCGGTCGGCCTCGGCCTCGCAGCGTCTTTATTATTTTGGGGGCCGAGACATCCTCCCCAGGGGAAGTGTCTGAGCTCGCCCGGTCACTCAAAGAGCGGTGCTTCGAACGGCTCCGCCTCCGTGGTTCCCAGAGTCGGCCCTGGCCCTCATCAGTGGACAAGGGATCCGACTCCATTCGAGTAAGCCTAACAACAGGCACCTTCTCGGACCCTGTCAAAGATGACGGGGTCGTAGCCTTTTCAGGCTCCACCGTGGAGGGACTAACGGTATCGCGCACGCCTACCAACCAACCAGTGCGCACCGTATCACGGTCCTCTCCGACAGGGGTTTGAAGCTCAGCTACCTCTGAGTCTTCAACCCTATTCTCCAAAACACTAAACCTATTTTTTACACAAAAACTAAAAGAAGAAAAATCGGAATCCATACTTGTTCCCACGAGTATGGGGGATATAAAATGTCCATCCAGGCGGTGCCCCCTGCACCTGGGTAACCCTAATACTGCACGAGGGCGGGTGGTCTCGTGCAGTTGTCGACGCTAGCGGGTAGGCGATCTCCCATCCTACCACCTCGAGACCGAGGCGGCCGAACGTCACGTGACCAACGTCCGACCTTTTGGGGTTTTTTATTGAGGTTGTCTCCTCTCGGCCCGGGCGACCAAGCCAGGGCCCCTACTTCCCGAGGACTGCGAGACATGTCCACAACACCCTTCGGGAGCAGGTTGCCAGACGGTTGACCGAAGTCACCCACCTAGTCGCGCAATCGCGAGTGGTGGGCCCGTCCAGCCGCAGGTCTTGAAGACCCGCCATCCCACGAGCCGAAGCTCCGCTAGTCCAGAGGACTCCCACACGCAGTGTAAACTGCACGGCGACAGAACACCCACACCACAGTTGTCGCTAAAAGCGACCGCAAGCCTTGCAGGCCTGCCATACCACGCCATCACAAAAGATGGCCGCTGGGCCCCGTAAGCCCCGAAAGCCACTCTCGGCCCCTCTTCAGAAAGAGGAGGGAGAATACACCTCCTCGACAGTTTTGGTCCGCGCCGGCCGAAGCCGGTACCCCCTATATCTAGGGGGCATTCCCCTATCCGCCACCTGGGGACGCGCCCGATGGGAGACTGTCAAACTCCACACGGGAACCTAACCTAACCTAACCTAACCTTTTTTTTTTTTTTTTTTTTTTTTTTTTTTTTTTTTTTTTCCGGGTGTGAAATGCATTACGCACTATCCCACTGCCTGGGTCGGGCAGTGGGGGAGTGTGGGACTCTCCGCCGGTGAAGCCGACGGCATACCCACTAAAACACACCCGGGTATACCCTCACCGCTTTGGAATAGGGCGACATGGAGCCTTGCGGATTACCACGTCACCCCAGCGGTCGGCCTGGCCTATGCGCCGGGCCTCCTCACGCTGCGGGGGCGTCCCGGTATACTGGGGACGCCCCCAGACGGGAGCACCATGGAATAGGGTGTAAGCCCCCCGGCTTACACCCCGGTGCTACTTTAGGGAGCAGGAGGAGGACGGGCGAACCGCCGTCTTCGTGCCCCCTGCCGTCTGCGTCGGAGAGGGGCCGCCAGAGGATCATCCTCTCGGGCCCTCTCCGCGGTCTCCTTCTGCGTCATCACCTCCTCGCAGAAGGAGACCATAGCCAGCCATGCCTCCTCACTCCCGAGCATGGCCCGTACTAGGGCCGGGAGTGAGAGGTCTTGCCCTACAATGGCCGCAAGGTTGCGGCGCTGATCCGCCCAAGCCACGCACGCCTCCAGCGTGTGCTGGGCGGTGTCCTCTTCAGCGCCACACTCGTGGCACGTTGGGTCAGGCTCTCTCCGGGCCACTTTGTGCAGATACTTTCCAAAGCAGCCATGCCCGGAAAGTATCTGCACCAGCCGGTATGTCAGTGGCCGCCCTTCCCGGCGCACCCACTGTTTGAGGACCGGCCTGATGGCGTCTATGGTGTGCCGGCCATAGACGGCTTCAGCCAGGTCCTCTGCCCACCGCCGAAGAAGCGCGTTTTGCGCTTGCCTGCGAACGCCCTCTATTTCATCGAAATAGGGGCGCTCGCCTTGTGCTCTCGCCACTGCCCTGCGCTGGTAGACAGCAGCGAGAATCTTGGCCTCCATCTCCCATGGGGGCATGCCTGCGAGGACGCAGGCAGCCCCCGCCGAGATAGTGCGGTACCCGCGTATGGCTCTTACCGCCATCACCCTTTGTGGGGCTCGCAAAAGGGCGACGTTATGCGCGGTAAGAGCCTGTGCCCAGATTGGCGCTCCGTAGAGCGCCATACTACGGACCACTGCTGCGTAGAGCTTACGGCAAGCCTGGTCCGGGCCGCGCTCGTTGGGCAGCAAGTGGCCCAGCGCGCCCGCCGCGCGGATCAGACGGGGGGCGAGGCGGTTGAAATGGGCCTCAAACCTCCACCGTCCGTCCAATGTGAGGCCCAGATACTTCATCTGGGCCTCTACCCTCACTGTCTCGCCGTTTAGGCGGACTGAGGCACCAGGGGGTGGCCCCTGCCGAGGCCCATGGAAAAGCAGGGCCTCTTATTTATTGCCACTTTAAGCCCCAGTGCCTCAATTCGTCCAATGACGAGGCTGGCACCCACCTCAGCCAGTCTTTTGACTTCAGGGAAGTCCCTCCCTGTGGCTACGACTAGGGTATCGTCCGCGTAGCAAATGACGCGCATCCTGGGAAGGAGCGCGCCGCGGAGAACCCAGTCGTAGCCCAAGTTCCACAGCAGGGGCCCTAAGACGGACCCCTGGGGAACACCGCACCTCATCGGGTGCCGGACCAACACGCCGTCGCCCCTCTGGAACAGGACCTCTCGCCCACGGAGATAGTCCTCCAACAGCCTGCCGAGATACGGGGGCACTCCGAAATAATGGAGTGCCTCTCGTATCACGCCGAACGGCAGGCTGTTGAAGGCGTTGGCGATGTCCAGACTCACCGCCAACGACCGCTCACCCCGAGCAGATGCCAGCTCCGTTCCCTCTTTCAGGAGCGTAAGGGCATCAATTGTTGAGTGCCCAGCCCTGAACCCAAACTGTACCGGTGACAGATTGGGCCCTGTCTCCTGTAGGTGCTGGACGAGGCGGAAAGCGATTATCCTCTCGAACAGCTTACCCGCCTCGTCCAAAAGCACTATCGGCCGGTATCCACCTGCTTCACCCGGGGGTCTACCCGCCTTCTGAAGAAGGCACAGACGGCCCTCCTTCCACAGCTTCGGGAAACGCGCGGATGCAAGTGCAGCGTTAAAAATATCCCGAAGCTGTGCCCCCAGGTGATTCAGTGCTAGCGCAAGGACTTTGCCGGGCACTCCATCAGGCCCAGGGGCCTTTCTCTTTGCCTTGAGCCGGTCAACCACTGCCGCCATCTCCTCGTCGGTGACTGGTGGGACCGGCTCATCCTCGACTCTTCGCGCGGGAGGAGATATTGTTGGAGAGGTGTGCGCTGGGGGATCTGGAAATAGTTCCCGCACTACCCTCTCCAGGACCTCTGGTTGGAGGATCTCTACCACGGGGGGGCCATGATGGCGTAACTTGTCGCGCGCCGCGCGGTACGGCCGCCCCCATGGGTCTCGATTGAGATCTTCCAACATCTCCTCCCGAGCCCTGGCTTTCGCCTGGCTGATGGCCAGCTGTAATGCCTTCTTGTCGGCGTTGTAGAAGGCATACAGCTGGCCCTCCACTTCAGGGTCTCTGACGCGTCTACGTCTGGCCCGCGTGAACGCCCTGCGCGACACAGAGCACTGTTCCCTCAAGAGCGCTATCTCCTCGCACCACCAATAGACCTAGTGGCGCCGTGGAGGATGGTGACCCCTAATACGAGGCATGGCGGCGTCGCAGACCCCTGAGATCGTGTCTCGGAACCTACTCGCCGCCTCGTCGACCCCCGATGTTGTGGGGGTCGCGCCCCATGCCGCGACTACGGCCGCCTCTTCAGCCAACTCTTTTTTAAGTTTGGTGAGGGACCACCGTGGGAAACAAGAGTGGTTTTGCCTTCTAGGCGGCACTGCTGGGCCGCTAGAGGTGGAGATTTCGAACCGGATGTACTTATGGTCCGAAATCGTCTCCACCTCGCTCAGTACACGCCAGTTCCGGACGTGACGTGCTATGGAGGGGGTGGCGAACGAGAGGTCCACCACGGACCCCCCCTCCCTGCGCACACACGTGTACGATGTTCCCTGATTAAGCAGGGACACCCCGGAACTAGCGGCCCAGTCTTCCACTGCCAGGCCCCTCACGTCGGTGGACACACTCCCCCATAGGGTCGACCAGGCATTGAGGTCGCCCATGACGAGAACTGGGAGAGGTGCCAACCTTCTAACCACCGGGTTAAGGTCCCGCAAAAATGCCTCAAAGTTTGCGAGACCTGTGTTGGGGGAGCAGTACACGCCTAAAATGGCAATACCCCCCCATGTTGCCGCCACAAAACCTGGCCCCCTGTCTTTAGCGACGAGCACGTTTTGGCCCGCCACCACTATCGCCACGGAACCGTGTGTATCTCCAGCCCACTGGGGCTGAGAGGGGACGAAGTACGGTTCCGCAGCCACCGCGACGTCAATGCTCCACTGCGCCATGGATTGGACCATGAGGTCCTGAGCCCCGGCGCAGTGGTTCAGATTGGTCTGGAGAAAGTTGCCATGAGGAACTAAACTCATTCCTGCATAGCGACTTCCTCCGGCGCAGACGCGCGCCTACCGCTTTCAGCAGCCCTGGTCCTTGGGGTTGCTCTCGCTTTGGTGGGGGGAGGGTTGCAGTTTCTTCCCCCCATCGTATGTCCTGAAGGCCGCTTTGCCTCGGCGCACACCACGCAGCGCGCCGTAGCCATGCAGCCTGCCGACTTGTGCCCTGGTTGCCCACACCGGAAACACAAGTCGTCACAGTTTCTGCTCAAGGGGCAGAGCTGGCGCGTATGCCCAATCCCCATGCATTTGAAGCAACGCATGGGGAGTGGCTCCAGGGCCCGGACTTGCACCGAGCTCCACCCCACGAGCAAGCGACCTCCGTTCAGAAGCACTCGTGCCGCTGCAATCGGGCACTTGATGTTGATTGACCCGGTCCCATTAGATCCAAAACGGATCTCTGCAGCTTTAATTTGGGCCGGGTCGCATCCACCCTTGGCTGCCACAGCAGCCACCACCTCCTCTTTAGTTGTGGTGTCATCGAGGCCCGTGATCCGCAGGTCTGCGCATTTTGTGGGCCTCGTAACCACCGCAATTCCCGCCAGTGCCTCCGTAAGCTTGGCTGCCAGGCGGTCGGCAGCCTCGGCGCTTTTGGCGCCCGGCAGTTGGAGCATACGTGCTCCAGTGGCAGTCTGCCGGGTCGTCAGGCCCTCGATCCCCAGCTCGGGGAGCGATATTGTTTCTTTGGCCTTTAAAAGGGCCGTTTTGTAGGAAACCCCTCTTTCCATGGCCTCGGGCTGCAATGTCAAAACTACAGCCGAGGACCGAGGAGGGGTTAGTTTTGCCTTGGGCTTAGGCTTCGTCTGAGCGGGCGCGGCAGATTTCACCCTATTCGGCACAGTAACGGACTGCGCCCTTTTAGGGGTGGCAGCCGGCTGTGCCAGTGTCGGCTTGGTTGCGGGGGCCGGCGGCACTTGGGCAGACTTCTTGCCTTTGCCCTTCCCTTTTTTAGAGCCGCCCACAACTTGCCACCTTTCCTCGGCAGCGTTGCCAACAGCATTCTGGCTTGAGGTGCCGGAAGTGCTGGCAACAGGAGGGGCTGCCGCTAGGGCATGCGAGGGTCCCGGGGTTTTTGGGCCCTTCCTCCTGGTTCTCGTCGAAACCGGAGCGGTAGCGGGGGCGCTTCCAGCTGGTGACGGCGTTTGCGCTGCGGCAGCAGCTGCTGCCCTCCTTTTGTCGGCTGCCAAAGGCGGGCGGGTGTCGGGGATTAGCGCCCCAGCGATACGGGCGCTAACCATTTCACCCAAAGTCACCAGGAGGTCCTTCTTGAAGGCCTCCGGGTCGAAAGGCGACGAAACTGGCTCCACCGAAGCCGCCACCTGCTCATTCTCCCTCCGGGTGGAGTAATCCCTCCGCAGGGCCTTTACCTCGACCTTTAGGTCGTCCACTTCGCGTCGAAGGTTGTTCTTTTCGACGCGGAGTCGACGACACTCCTCTGATGTGGTGCGATCTAGCGCCACACTGCAAATTCTGCCGAGAAGTCGGGCGTTCTCCTTAAATTCCCTTATAAAGGTACCTTTAAGGTGGCCCGACTTCACTGCAAGCTCACAGATGCGAGCAGCTCCCTTCTCGGCAGCTACTCGCATCTCCTCGAGATCAAGATCTTCAGGATCTCGCTCGGCAGTCGCAACCGTTGTGATCGCCTCTGCCTCCTCCTCCACCACCGGTAAATCCTTGCGGTAGTACCGGAGGGATAGTTTTTTGTTAAATGACTCCTCCGCCGCGTCCTCATTACGCTGGCGGAGGGTCTCCTTAGCCCGGGCCAAGCCTGACGCATGTCCAGGGTTTTTAACTTTGCCCCTCTTGGAGGCCGCCGCCCGAGTGGGCACGGTTTCCTTTTCAAGTTGGGCGTCGTCCATTTCCGATTCCTCACCGGAGTCGAAAACGGCGGTCACCGCACGTCGCTTTGGGAGGACACCCCTTGCGTCAGAGAAAACCTCCTCAGAGACAAGATTGTCCTCGTAGAGCCACGAGCCTCTTCGTATGGACATGTTGTCTATACGAAAAGAGAAAAAGTCAAAATGATAGCCAAGTAAGCAGTAGTGCAATCAAACAAGTCAAAGAGAAAAAGCCAAAGTCAGAATATGGTGCGTCAACGGATCCGGTATGAAAGCCAAAAATTCGTTGAAAATCCACAGAGAAAAATCACCTCACGTTTGCCTATTAGGAACCACTCGACCTGAAACCGGAGACACCTCGACGGCCAGGGAGCTGGGAACACTAATACACAAAAACCGCAAGGATTGCCCCAAGTGCTAGAATTTAGTCACCAGCCTGGCACTGCGTTACCGTGCACAGGACTGGGAGAGCCAGGGGAGACGACGAGGACGTATCTAGCACTTACAAATTCACATGGGGCCTCCCCCAACCTAACCTAACCTTTTTTTTTTTTTTTTTTTTTTTTTTTTTGCGGGGGAAAAATGCATTACGCACTATCCCGCTGCCTGGGTGGGGCAGCGGGGGAGTGTGGGACTCTCCGTCACTAACGGTGACGGCATACCCACTAAAAGACCCCCGGTATACCTCATCGCCTTGACGGGACGACATGGTGCCTAGTTCGGATTACCATGCCGTCCCTGGCGGACGGCCCAGCCTTCACGCCGGGCCTCCTCACGCAGCAGGGGCGTCCCGGTATACGGGGACACCCCCAGACAGGAGCACCGTGCAATGGAGTGAAAGCCCCCCGGCTTTCACCCCGGTGCTGCTTTAGGGAGCGGGGAGAAGGCGTGCAAACCGCCGTCTCCTCACTCCCCGCCGTCTGCGTCGGAGAGGGCCTGCCTGAGGATCTTCCTCCCGGGCCCTCTCCGCTGTCTCCTTCTGCGACATCACCTCTTCGCAGAAGGAGACCATCGCCTCCCATCCACTCTCGCTCGCCAGCATGGCCCGTATTAGGGCCGGGAGCGAGAGGTCGGTGCCGACCACATCCACTAATGTGCGACGCTGCACCGCCCAAGCAGGGCACACCTCAAGGGTGTGCTGGGCGGTGTCCTCCTCGGCGTCGCACTGGTGGCACCTCGGGGTGGGCTCCCTCCGGGCGATGTTATGCAGGTACTTCCCGAAACAGCCGTGTCCGGAAAGTACCTGCACCAGCCGGTACGTAAGGGGCCTCTTCTCCCTACGCACCCACTGGTCGAGGACTGGCCTGATCGCCTCTATGGTTTCTCGGCCATAGAGCGGGTTGACCAGGTCCTCCGCCCACCTCCGCAGCAGCGCGCTCCGCGCACGCCGGCGCACCCCCTCAATTTCATCCCAGTACGGGCGCCCTCCACCCGCTCTCGCTGCTGTGCGGGACTGGTACACAGCAGCAAGAACGTCCGCCTCCAGTTCCCAGGGGGGCATGCCTGCTAGGACACAGGCAGCCCCCCCCGATACCGTACGGTAACCCCGTACGGCCCTCAACGCTATTTGCCTCTGAGGCGCCCGTAACAGGCGCCTGTTTTCAGCGTTGAGGGCCCCCGCCCAGATTGGCGCTCCGTAGAGCGCCATACTTTTAAGTATGCCGGCGTAGAGACGCCGGCATGACTGGCCCGGGCCGCGCTCGTTGGGTAAGAGGCGGCCCAGAGCACCCGCGGTGCGGATTAGGCGGGGCGCGAGGCGGGAAAAATGCGCTCTAAAATTCCACCGCCCATCCAATACTAGGCCCAGATATTTCATCTGGGCCTCCACCCTCACATTCACGCCGTTGAGGCGGACCACCGCACCGGGAGGCGGCCCCTGCCGAGGCCCATGGAAGAGGAGAGCCTCGGTCTTATTAAGGGCCACCTTCAGGCCCAACGCCTCGATGCGGCCAACCACCAGACTGGCGCCGACTTCTGCCAGTCTTTTCGCCTCCGGGAAGGATTTGCCTCGAGCAATGACTAGGGTGTCATCCGCGTAACATATGACGCGCATCCTCGGAAGGAGCGCGCCGCGGAGCACCCAGTCATAACCGAGGTTCCACAACAGGGGCCCTAAAACGGACCCCTGGGGAACCCCACACCTCATCGGCCGGCGGACCAACCGTCCTCCTCCCTCGTAGAGGACTTCCCGCCCTCGGAGGTAGTCCTTCAACAGTCTGCCGAGATAAGTAGGCACTTCAAAATACTGAAGCGCCTCCCTTATCACGCCGAACGGCAGACTGTTGAAGGCGTTGGCGATATCCAGGCTTATCGCCAACGACCGCTCGCCCTGAGCGGTTGCTACCTCCGTGACCTCCTTAAGTAGCGCCAGCGCGTCTATGGTGCTGCGCCCCGCCCTAAACCCAAATTGTTGGCCAGAAATGTTTGGGCCCCTCTCATTTAAATGCTGGATGAGGCGGGAAGAGAGGAGTCTTTCGAAGACCTTCCCAGCCTCATCCAGCAGGACAATCGGCCGATACGCGCCGGCAACACCTGGGGGCCTACCATCCTTCTGTAGGAGGCACAGCCGTCCCTCCTTCCACAGCTTCGGGAACCGCGCTGATGTTAGCGCGGCGTTGAAAATTTCCCGAAGCTGCTCCCCCAGGTGCTTCAGGGCCAGGCCGAGGACCCTGCCCGGCACTCCGTCGGGACCAGGAGCCTTCTTCTTGCCCTTGAGCCGATCCAGCACTGTCTCCATCTCCTCGTCGGAAACTAGTGGGATCGGCTCGCCGTCCAGGGCTCTCATGCGAGAGGTCATTCTCGGAGGTGTGAACGGTGGGGGCTCTGGGAAAAGCTCCCCTACCACCCGCTCTAACACCTCCGGCTGGAGGGTCTCCATCACGGGGGGGCCTTGTAAGCGCAGTTTATCCCGCGCAGCGCGGTAAGGCCTCCCCCATGGATCTCGGTCCAGACCCTCCAGCATTTCGTCCCGCGCCCTGGACTTGGCCTGCCAGATGGCCAGCTGTAGTGCTTTCTTATCGGCTTTATAAGCCACGTACAGCTGGCCTTCCCTCTCCTGGTCCCTGTTACTCCTCCTCAGGGCCCTCGTATACGCCCTCCTCGAAAGGGAGCACATATCCCTCAATCGGGAAATTTCCGCGGACCACCAGTAAACCTGGTGGCGCCGCGGAGGGGGTCCTCGAATTCGGGGCATGGCGGCATCGCAGACCTTTGAGACGAGGTCTCGAAAATGGCCCGCCGCCTCATCGACCCCCGATGTTGTGGGGGTCGCGCCCCAGGCCGCCACTATGGCCGCCTCCTCGGCCAGCTCGGGATCCAGCTTGGTGAGGGCCCACCGCGGGAAAAATGCGTGGCCCTCCCGCCTACTTGGCGCCGCCGAGCCGTCGGAGGTGGAGACCTCGAACCTAAAATATTTGTGGTCCGAGATCGTCTCCACCTCACTCAGCACCCGCCAGCCCCGGACGCGCCGTGCGAGGGAAGGGGTGGCAAACGTTACGTCCACCACGGACCCCCCGGCCCTACGCACACACGTGAAGGATGTCCCCTGATTGAGTGGGGACATCCCGGAGCTGACAGCCCATTCCTCGACGGCTAGGCCCCTCACGTTCGTTGACACGCTCCCCCAGAGGGTCGACCATGCATTCAGGTCGCCCATGACCAAAACTGGGAGAGGTGCCAACCGCTGGATCACCGGACCGAGCCCCCTCAAAAAGGACTCTAAACTGGCAAGCCCAGTGTTGGGGGAGACATACACTCCCACAACTGCCATGTTCCCCCAGGTGGCGGCCACATATCCGGCCCCCCTTTCCCGCACTTGTAGCGGCCGCGAGCGAGGCCCCGCTGCGACCACTATGGCCACAGAGCCAGATATATCCCCAGCCCAATTAGGCTGGGGGGAAACATAATAGGGCTCTGCAACCACCGCTACGTCAATCTCCCACTGCGCCATGGACTGCATGAGCAAGTCCTGGGCCCCGGCGCAGTGGTTGAGGTTCCCCTGTAAGAAGCTGTAATGGAGGACTGAACTCATTGCTCCATTACAGCTTCCGCTGGCGCTACGCACCTCCCGCTATCGGCGGCGGCCTGGGTCCTTGGTGCCGCCCTTGCTTTAGTGGGGGGAGGGTTGCAACTCCTCCCGCCCATCGTGTGGCCCGAAGGCCGACCCGCTTCGGCGCACACGACGCAGTGCGCCGCCGCCATACATCCGGCGGCCTTGTGCCCCGGCCGACCACACCGGAAGCACAGGTCCACCCTCTCCTTATCGGACGGGCACAGCAGGCGCGTGTGCCCGATCCCCATGCACTTGAAGCAGCGCATGGGGAGTGCGTCTAGAGCTCGGACCTGCACCGAGCTCCATCCGATGAGGAGACGACCTCCGCTGACAAGCGCCTTTGCCGCCGCAATCGGACACTTGACAACGACCGACCCGGTCCCTTTGGGCCCAAAGCGGATTTCGGCCGCCTTGACCAGGGCCGGGTCACAGCCACCCTTGGCCGCAACTGCGGCCACCACCTCCTCGCGGGTGACGGTATCGTCAAGCCCAGCGATGCGGAGGTCGACGCATTTTGTGGGCCGTGACACAGCGGCCACTCCACTAAGCGCCTCCGTCAGCTTGGCCGCCAGACGGTCAGCGGCCTCGGCGCTTTTAGCCCCCGCCAACTCGAGCATGCGGGCTCCTGTGGCCGTCTGCCGGACGGTGACTCCTGGTATGCCCAAGTCGGGCAACGACACCACCTCCCTTGCCTTCAACAAGGCCGACTTGTAGGTGAATCCCCGCTCGATGGCGTCGGGCTGCAGTGTCACCACTACAGCCGATGAGCGAGGGGGGGTCAACTTGACTGCCTTTTTATTTTGCGTCTGTTTTGGCGCTGGTGTCGACTGCGCCTGTCTCACGGAGGGTTGGGCAGGGGTTCGGGCTGCGGCGGGCGTGGAGGTCTTCCCCTTGCCTTTGCCTTTCCCCTTATTCCCAACCACCACATTCCATTGTCCCTCGCGTGTGGTCAGGGCAGCCGGAGTCACCGCGGACGACGGGCCGGCGACAGCGAGGGGTGCCTGTTGCGGAACCACCCTCGCTTTGCCCTTCCGAGTCCGCTTCGGCTTGGGAGCTGCAGTGGGTTGAGGCTGAGCCGGTGCAGGTACAGATGAGGCAACTGCAGCCTTGGCTGCCTCCTCTCTCCTCTTGTCGGCGGCAAGTGGAGGCCGCACGATTTTTGCGGGAGGAAGGCGCTCCTCAACCACCGCTATACGAGCGCTAATCATTTCCCCCACTGTGCGGCACATGGAGGCTTTGAGTTCCTCCGCCATCTCCTTCACCATCTTGGACATCTCGCCCATCAGGTGATTTGCCGAGATGCCCACAGGGTCTTGAGAGGGAAGGGCTGGCCGCGCCGGGGACTTGTCCCTCTGGGAGAAATCCCGGCGCATAGCCTTCACCTCTTTCTCAAGGTCCTCCACTTGGCGGCGAAGTCTGCGGTTCTCGAGACTGAGCCGCCTTGTCTCATCGGAGATCGTCCTCTCTGCGATCGTCTCGACAATCTCGTGGTATTCCGTGGCGAAGTTCTTCAGGTCGCGCACGTACTCCCCCTTGAGATTGCCGGACTTGCGGGCAATGTTGAAAATCAGGGACCTCAGATTACCCGCCCGGGCACGCAACGTCTCCGTGTCGACGGCTGCGTCCAACTCCGCGAGTGAGCATTCCTCGGGGAGTGGGTTCCGCGTGAAGTCGACAGGCTCGTCGGCTTCCACCTCTTGCGCATCTTCGCGAGATGCGTTCGAGTTCGACTCCAGGCGGGTCAGGGCGACTTGCGCCGCCTTGGCCCTCAGAAATTCGGCCGCAGTGGCAACTGCCGCCTTTTTGGCCGCCGCCTTTTTGGCCGCAGGGCCAGACGCCGCCTTTTTAGCTTTTTTAGCTACGACCTTTTTGGCCGTAGCCTTTTTAGGTGCCGACGACCGTGTTGTCGTGGCCACCTCCTCACTGTCTGAGACCGAAGCCTCAGACGCAAAAATGGGCGAACCCGCTGGCCTCTTAGTGCGTGAGCTGCGCAACGCCCGTGTGACCATCTGGTCCAGCTCGTCCGCCGAGTTTACCTCGGCTGCGATACCCTCAAGTGAATTATGTCGGGTAGACATAATTGCAAATAATAATAATTATAAAAACACAAAACAAGAAACAAACTACAACAAAAGAGCGCGTTATTAGGCCCCGCTCAACCTGCAACCGGAGATACCTCGACGGCCAGGGAGCTGAGAACACTAATATACACGAAAAAATCAAAACACGAGAGTGTTGATTTAACCTCACGAGAAGCCTATTAGGGCCCGCTCGACCTGAAACCGGAGATACCTCGACGGCCAGGGAGCTGGGAACACTAGTAAGCAAAAACCGCAAGGTTGCCCCAGAGTATCTAGATTTGGTCACCAGCCTGGCACTGCGTTACCGTAACCAGGACTGGGAGAGCCAGGGGAGACGACGGGGACGTACTAGATACTCGTAAAAACACTCATGGGGCCTTTTTTTTTTTTTTTTTTTTTTTTTCGCGGGGAATCCATTTACGGACATCCCGCCGCTCCGGGGGGAGAGGCGGGGGGGTGTGGGACTCCCTCACCAGACTGGTGAGAATACCCACTAAACCCCGCGGTGGCCATCTTCGCGCATGTCTCGAGTCACCGGGATTTCTACAATAGAATGCGTCCGGTGAACTCGAGTGCGCAATGCCGCTTGCACAGCCCAGCTCGGAGAGAGTGATACCTCCCTCCTAACACCATCCAGTGTTACCCGGCAATGTGAGGCCACCCCACACTGCCGTCCTCCTCGAGGCCACTTGAGACGGAGCGCACAGCCCCCGCCGTGCACTCCTAGCGACCCCGAAGGCCCCCCTATAGTCGCCTCTTACGACAGGCGGGGGGGAACCGTGGCCGTATTCTAACGCCCCGGACCACAGGGCGAAGGGGATTGCTGGGGCTTACATGCCACCACCCCGGCGTCGCCTTCTTCGCCTACTCGGATCCTCCTGCTCCCTGATCCTTTCGGCGGCCTCTTTTTGGGACATTATTGTGTCACAAAAACTGGCAACTGCCACCCACGCCGTTCGGCTGACTGACATTTTATGGATGACAGTCGGCAGCGTCACGTCCCCACCGAGGGCAGCGCTTAGCACGTTGCGCTCCTGACCCCATGCTGGGCACACTTCCAGAGTGTGCTGGGCAGTGTCCTCGGCACAGTCACAATGGTGACATCTCTCCGAGGCCTCTCTGCCGATTCGGCTCAGGTACCTGCCAAAGCAGCCATGCCCCGACAGGACCTGCGTCACCCTGTAGGACAGAGAGCCGTGACGCCGCTCGAGCCACAGCTTCAAAACTGGGCGTATCGCCTCAATACTCCAATGGCCCGCTCCTGGAGCAGCCAGTCTGTTGTGCCAGATGGTGATGGCTACGTTTAGTAAATTGGCCCTTTGGCCGTCAACTTCTTGGGGTGCTGCCCGCCCGCCCGAGAGACGCACATCCTCACGCCAGTAGAAAACGGCTGAGAGGGCCCTCGCGTCTAGATCCCAGGGCAGTTGGCGAGCCAGCACACATGCCGCCTCAAAGGAGATCGTGCGATACCCCCGTATCGATCTTATGGCCATCGCTCTCTGCGGCCTGCGCAGGATGGCGATGCTCTGAGGCTTCAGAGCGTCGGCCCATACGGGGGCCCCGTAAAGGGCAATAGATCGCACGATCCCTGTGTAGAGCTTTCTACACGTTTCACTTGGCCCAGCAGAGTTCGGCAAGATTCTGCAGAGCGCGTTTGCCGTTTTTACGATTTTTGGCGCTAGCCGCTCAAAATGAGCGCGGAAGTCCAGTCGGCCGTCAAGGACTAGCCCCAGGTATTTGAGCGTCGACTCAACGTCAAGTCGGACTCCGCCGACCACAATGTGGGAACCAGCTGGAGGGGCTTGCCGGGGTCCGTGAAAACACAAGACCTCGGACTTGTGCAGAGCCACCTCTAGTCCCAGGCACCGAATTCTACTCACTACATGCGCCGTTCCCGCAGTGGCCAAAAGCGCTGCCTCTCGGAAGGTTTTACCACGGGCGGTGACCAGTGTGTCATCTGCGTAACACGTCACGCTGAGACCCGGTAAATTCCCTCCTCGCAACACCCAGTCGTAACCGATGTTCCACAGGAGCGGCCCGAGGACCGAACCCTGTGGAACACCGCACGACATAGGCCGTCTGCACCATTCGTCTCGTCCGGGGTACTCAACATACCTCTCAGTGAGGTAATTGGCGATGAGGTTCCTCAGGTACACAGGTACCCGGTGGTACTTGAGGGCCTCTGTGATGCATGCCCAGGGGATGGTGTTAAAGGCGTTGGCGATATCTAAAGATACCGCCAAGACGACCTCTCCCCGGGCTATAGCCTCCTCGGCTTGGGTTTTTACCCGCAAAATGGCGTGCACAGTGGATCTGCGCCGCCGAAAGCCAAACTGACAATCCGCCAGGTTTGGACCAACCCCTTCGATGTGCTCGACGATACGAGCAGCGATGATTCGCTCAAAAAGTTTACCCATCTCGTCGAGCAGAACGATGGGGCGGTAAGCGGACGGAGAATCCACCGGTCGCCCTTCCTTCTTCAACAGGACCAGCTTCCCGGTCTTCCACTGCCGCGGAAACCGGCCCTGTCTGAAACAGTCCGAAAAAAGGGTCCGTAGTCTTGGGCCCAACCACTTAAGTGAAAGGGCCAAGGCACGTCCCGGTATGCCATCAAGGCCGGGCGCGGTGTTTTTGGCCCGCAGCCTCAGTACGGCTGCACCAAACTCGTCCTCGGTGACCTGCGGCGTCTCGAGTTCATCCTCATTCATTGGGCCAGCGGAGGCCATTGGTGGAGGTGTAAAGTCACCCCTTGTTGGGAACAAGGTTGCCACCACATTGCCAAGAAGCGAGGGCTCAATGCTCTCCGTTAACGGGGGGGCCCACGGCCGGAGCTTGGCCATCGCCATACGGTAAGGCCGCCCCCACGGATCACGATTGAGTGTTTGCAAAAACTCCTCCCGCGCTTCTGATTTGGCCTTGTAAATAGCCACCTTCAGCGCCTTTTTGGCCTCCCGATAGGCTCCGTAAAGGAGGGCCTCCTGCTCCTCGTTTCGGTTTGCTCTGCGCCGGTGTCGGGCGTATTGGCGTCTCGCCCTTATGCACGCGTATCTCAGCTGCGCTAGGTCTGCGGACCACCAATACACCTGGCGTTTCGCTGGAAGGGACCTGGCTCGGGGCATGGCCGCGTCACAAATATGCGACAGCGCCTCCCGAAACCACTCTGCCTCTCCTTCCACCTCAGACGGACCGTCCGGCACAGGCGCCCATGCCTGGACAATGGAGGCCAACTCCAGCGCCTCCCTATCAAGGCGCTTAAGCGCCCAGCGGGGGCAGTCCCTTGTCGGGGAGATTCGGTTCGGACCGGTGTGGAGCGGCGGTGATGCGGAGACGTCAAACCGGATATACCGGTGGTCCGAGAACGTTTCCACATCCTCCACCACTCTCCAGTCCGATACACGGCGCGCAAGGGCCGGGCTCGCGAACGAAATGTCCACGATGGACCCACCCAGCTGTCGCACGCACGTGTGAACCGTGTCTCGATTTAGAACCACCAGGCCGGTGGCGATCGCCCACTCCTCCATAGCAACACCTCGCGCATCAGTCGCCGGAGATCCCCACGTCAAAGATTTGGCGTTGAAATCCCCGACGACGAGCAGCTCATGGGAGCGGTTGCGGGCAATGAGCGCCTCCAGCCCCGAAAGGTGGCTCTCAAATTCTGCCATAGTTTTGTTGGGGGAAAAATATGTACCAACTACAAACGTTTGCCCCATGAGAGCGGCCACCCATCCGCTGCCTCGCTCGACCCTGCCAAAAAGCGGGGCACCTGCAGCAGCCTGCCTAACGATGGCGACCACTCCGTCGATATCGGCGACCCAGTTGTCCCTCTGCGGGACAAAATAGGGCTCAGCCACCACGGCGACGTGCACCGACCACTGTAGAAGACTCTGATGTAAAAGGTCCTGAGCCATTCTACAGTGGTTGAGGTTCGCCTGTAGATAGCTAATAGCCATTTAACTGGCGACCTCAGACATCTCCTCGTCCCTAATCGGAGGTGGGTGAGTCGTCTGCTGCTGGGTCTTGGCCACGGCGGCAGGCTTACTCCCTTTCTTAGGGCGCGGGGCCGTGCAGGACTTGCTGCCGACCCGATGTCCTGCAGGCTTTTTGGCTAACGCACAAAGAGTGCAGTGAGCTGCAGCCTTGCAGTCCCTGGAAATGTGGCCGAGTTGCCCACAACGGTAGCATTGGCTACTTCTATCCACCTCGGAAGTGCAGCGTTCCCGCACGTGCCCTACCTCAAGGCAGCGGAAACACCGCATTTGGCGGGGCTCCAGCAGCTTGACCTGGGCTGCCACCCAGCCTACCAGAACTCGCCGATCATCTGCGAGCTTTTTGGCAACCAAGGCAGGACAACGGACCCATGCCGTGCCCAGCCCCGAAAAGTCACGGCGAATAGCGCCCGTCTTAATCTCATCAGTAGAGCAGCCTCCAGCTTTGGCCACTGCTGCTGTCAACTCCTCAACTGTGACTGACTCGTCCAATCCGGTGATGCGGACCTCTGCCGTTTTTACGGGGCGGTGCACGCGAACGTCCTCAGGTCCCAGGACACTTTTCAGCTGTTCAGCCAGGGAGTTGGCCTTATCTCCACTGGCAGTGCCTGGAACTTCAATGATTGTGGCCCCGGTAGCGGCCCGCCTGAAACGAACCGACTCTATTCCTAGGCCCGACAAGTTTATTTTGGCTTTCGCCTGCCCCAAAATGCTGGCGTAAGTCACTCCCCTCTTTTCGGCGGTCGGTTGCAGCGTGACTACCACAGCCATAGAACGGGGAGAGCGAATTTTGGGGACCTTCCTATCTTTTTTAGTGGCCTCTTTTGCCTTCTCCGGGGGACCACGTTGTGGTTTGCGGCGTGCCTGAGGTTGCGATGACTTGGCAGCCCCTTCTTTGACGCTTTTACCGCCTTTCCCCACCCTAGTCCAGTCCTGTCTAGTGGTAGGGCGCACTGAGCCAATCGAATTGGGATTGGTGTCTGATGTGGGCACCCAGACCATAGGGGTTTCACCATCATCATTCACCTTTTTCGTCTTTTTGGCAGCTGTCGCGCTGCGGGCGTTTTGGGGCGCAGAGGCACCTTGAGGCGGAGCCTTTACACCCGCGTTCACAGCAGCTGCTGGCGGTGGCCTGTTCTTTGGCCGTGATTGTCTCTGCGGCTGCGGCTCGGACTGGGACGCCTGAGCTGCCGCGTCTCTGGCTCGGTCAGCGGCCAGCGGTGGTCTCATGCGCGGCTGCGCAGGATCTTCACCCGAGCCGTAGCGAGCCGACATCATGGTCCCCATTCTGACCGTCAAACTTCGCTCCATCTCATCCATTCGCTCCTGCTGCTGTTGCAGGAGGTCTTGGCGCAAGTTCTTCATTTCATTACCGAGGTCATCCAACCGCTTCTGCAGCCGGGCATTTTCGCCCAGCACGCGGTCGCGGTCTTGCTGGAGGGCCTCGTTCTCCCGTCTCAACCTTGTGGTTTCCTCAGAAGCGTTAAGCCTCAGGATTCTGCCAGCAAGGGACTCAATATTCTCACTGGCGTCATACAAGGCTCGCTGGAACGTGCCCTTGAGGTGTTTGGACGCCTTGCCTACTTTTAGGACTACAGCGGCCACCTGCTGTAGGCTCTGCTTAATTGCAGGTGCCGAATCCGCCTCGTCATCATTTAATGACACTGACGACTCGCTAAGACGCGACACTACACCTGGCCGCGTCATTGTGCGAGTCATCACCGCCAACTCCTCCTCGGCCTGTTGTTCGGCCTCCATTTTTTCCTCCTCCTGCTGCTGCTTAAGAAAGGCAGCTTTTGTTTTTGCGAGGCCTACGTACTGGCCCGTTGTGGGCGGTCGGCCTCGGCCTCGCGGCGTCTTGATTATTTTTGGGGCTGAGACATCCTCCCCAGGGGAAGTGTCTGAGCTCGCCCGGTCACTCAAAGAGCGGTGCCTCGAACGGCTCCGCCTCCGTGGTTCCCAGAGTCGGCCCTGGCCCTCATCAGCGGACAAGGGGTCCGACTCCAAACGAGTTAGCCTTACGATAGGCACCTTCTCGGACCCCGTCAAAGGTGACGGGGTCAAAGCCTTTTCAGGCTCCACCGCGGAGGGACTAACGGTATCGCGCACGCCTGCCAACCAACCAGTGCGCACCGTATCACAGTCTCCTCCGACAGGGTTTTGAAGCTCAGCTACCTCTGAGTCTTCAACCCTATTTTCCATAACACTAAACCTGTTCTGAATACTAAAGCTAAAAGAAGAAAAATCGGAATTCATACTTGTTCCCACGAGTATGGGGGATATAAAACGTCCATCCAGGCGGTGCCCCCTGCACCTGGGTAACCCTAATACTGCACGAGGGCGGGTGGTCTCGTGCAGTTGTCGACGCTAGCGGGTAGGCGATCTCCCATCCTACCACCTCGAGACCGAGGCGACCGAACGTCACGTGACCAACATCCGACCTTTTGGGGTTTTTTATTGAGGTTGTCTCCTCTCGGCCCGGGCGACCAAGCCAGGGCCCCTACTTCCCGAGGGCTGCGAGACATGTCCACAACACCCTTCGGGAGCAGGTTGCCAGACGGTTGACCGAAGTCACCCACCTAGTCGCGCAATCGCGAGTGGTGGGCCCGTCCAGCCGCAGGTCTTGAAGACCCGCCATCCCACGAGCCGAAGCTCCGCTAGTCCAGAGGACTCCCACACGCAGTGTAAACTGCACGGCGACAGAACACCCACACCACAGTTGTCGCTTAAAAGCGACCGCAAGCCTTGCAGGCCTGCCATACCACGCCATAACAAAAGATGGCCACTGGGCCCCGTAAGCCCCGAAAGACACTCTCGGCCCCTCTTCAGAAAGAGGAGGGAGAATACACCTCCTCGACAGTTTTGGTCCGCGCCGGCCGAAGCCGGTACCCCCTATATCTAGGGGGCATTCCCCTATCCGCCACCTGGGGACGCGCCCGATGGGAGACTGTCAAACTCCACACGGGACTCATGGGGCCTCCCCCAACCTAACCTAACCTAACCTAACCTAACCTAACCTAACCTTTTTTTTTTTTTTTTTTTTTTTTTTTTTTTTTTTTTTTTTTGTTCTCCAGGTGTGAAATGCATTACGCACTATCCCACTGCCTGGGTCGGGCAGTGGGGGAGTGTGGGACTCTCCGCCGGTGAAGCCGACGGCATACCCACTAAAACACACCCGGGTATACCCTCACCGCTTTGGAATAGGGCGACATGGAGCCTTGCGGATTACCACGTCACCCCAGCGGTCGGCCTGGCCTATGCGCCGGGCCTCCTCACGCTGCGGGGGCGTCCCGGTATACTGGGGACGCCCCCAGACGGGAGCACCATGTAATAGGGTGTAAGCCCCCCGGCTTAAACCCCGGTGCCACTTTTAGGGAGCAGGAGGAGGACGGGCGAACCGCCGTCTTCCTGCCCCCTGCCGTCTGCGTCGGAGAGGTGCCGCCAGAGGATCATCCTCTCGGGCCCTCTCCGCGGTCTCCTTCTGCGTCATCACCTCCTCGCAGAAGGAGACCATAGCCAGCCATGCCTCCTCACTCCCGAGCATGGCCCGTACTAGGGCCGGGAGTGAGAGGTCCCTGCCCACCACGGCCGCGAGATTGCGGCGCTGCTCCGCCCAAGCCACGCACTCCTCCAGCGTGTGCTGGGCGGTGTCCTCATCGGCACCACACTCGTGGCACTTGGGGTCAGGCTCTCTCCGGGCCACTTTGTGCAGATACTTTCCAAAGCACCCATGCCCGGAAAGCATCTGCACCAGCCGGTATGAGAGTGGCCGCCCTTCCCGGCGCACCCACTGTTTGAGGACCGGCCTGATGGCGTCTATGGTGTGCCGGCCATAGACGGCGTCAGCCAGGTCCTCTGCCCACCGCCGTAGGAGCGCGTTTTGCGCCCGCCTGCGAACGCCCTCTATTTCGTCGAAATAGGGGCGCTCGCCTTGTGCTCTCGCCACTGCCCTGCGCTGATAGACAGCAGCGAGAACCTCGGCCTCCATCTCCCAAGGGGGCATGCCTGCGAGGACGCAGGCAGCCCCCGCCGAGATAGTTCGGTAACCGCGTATGGCTCTTACCGCCATCACCCTTTGTGGAGCTCGCAAAAGGGTGACGTTATGCGCGGTAAGAGCCTGTGCCCAGATTGGCGCTCCGTAGAGCGCCATACTCCGAACCATTCCGGCATAGAGCCTGCGGCACACTTGGCCCGGGCCGCGCTCGTTGGGCAGCAAGTGGCCCAGCGCGCCCGCCGCGCGGATCAGACGGGGGGCGAGGCGGGTAAAATGGGCCTCAAACCTCCACCGTCCGTCCAATGTGAGGCCCAGATACTTCATCTGGGCCCCCACCCTCACGGTTTCGCCGTTTAGGCGAACCGAGGCACCAGGAGGCGGCCCCCGCCGAGGCCCGTGAAAAAGCAGGGCCTCGGTCTTGCTGATCGCCACCCTGAGCCCCAGTGCCTCTATACGCCCTATAACGAGGCTCGTGCCCACCTCGGCCAGTCTTTGGACCTCTGGGAAGTCCCTCCCTGTGGCTACGACTAGGGTATCATCCGCGTAGCAAATGACGCGCATCCTGGGAAGGAGCGCGCCGCGGAGAACCCAGTCGTAGCCCAAGTTCCACAACAGGGGCCCTAGAACGGACCCCTGGGGAACACCACAGCGCATCGGGTGCCGGACCAGAACACCGTCGCCCCTCTGGTATAACACCTCTCGGCCACGGAGGTAGTCCTCCAACAGCCTGCCGAGATACGGGGGCACTCCGAAGTAATGGAGTGCCTCTCGTATCACGCCGAACGGCAGGCTGTTGAAGGCGTTGGCGATGTCCAGGCTCACCGCCAACGACCGCTCGCCCCGAGCGGATGCCCCTTCCGTCTCCTCCTTCAGGAGCGACAGGGCATCGATTGTGGAGTGCCCTGCCCTGAACCCAAACTGCACTGGCGACAGATTGGGCCCCACTTCATTTAGGTGCTGGACGAGGCGGAAAGCGATTATCCGCTCGAACAGCTTACCCGCCTCGTCCAAAAGCACAATTGGACGGTAACCGCCAGCTTCACCTGGGGGTCTGCCCGTCTTCTGAAGGAGACACAGACGTCCCTCCTTCCACAACTTCGGGAAACGCGCGGATGTGAGTGCAACGTTGAAAATGTCCCGAAGTTGTGCCCCCAGGTGCTTTAGGGCAAGGGCAAGAACCTTGCCGGGCACTCCATCAGGCCCCGGGGCCTTTTTCTTGGCCTTGAGCCGGTCAACCACCGTCGCCATCTCCTCATCGGTGACTGGTGGGACCGGCTCATCCTCTTCTCTCCAGCGTCACGTCCCCACCGAGGGCAGCGCTTAGCACGTTGCGCTCCTGACCCCATGCTGGGCACACTTCGAGAGTGTGCTGGGCAGTGTCCTCGGCACAGTCACAATGGTGACATCTCTCCGAGGCCTCTCTGCCGATTCGGCTCAGGTACCTGCCAAAGCAGCCATGCCCCGACAGAACCTGTGTCACCCTGTAGGACAGAGAGCCGTGACGCCGCTCAAGCCACACCTTGAAAACTGGGCGAATCGCCTCAATACTCCAATGGCCCGCTCCTGGAGCAGCCAGTCTGTTGTGCCAGATGGTGATGGCGTCATTCAGTAAATTGGCCCTTTGGCCGTCAACTTCTTGGGGTGCTGCCCGCCCGCCCGAGAGACGCACATCCTCACGCCAGTAGAAAACGGCTGAGAGGGCCCTCGCGTCTAGATCCCAGGGCAGTTGGCGAGCCAGCACACATGCCGCCTCAAAGGAGATCGTGCGATACCCCCGTATCGATCTTATGGCCATCGCTCTCTGCGGCCTGCGCAGGATGGCGATGCTCTGATTCTTCAGAGCGTTGGCCCATACGGGGGCCCCGTAAAGGGCAATAGATCGCACGATCCCGATGTATAATTTCCTACATAAGTCGCCTGGCCCAGATAAATTAGGCAGGATCCTACTCAGAGCGTTAGCCGTCTTTATGAGTTTTGGCGCCAGCCGCTCAAAATGGGCGCGGAAGTCTAGTCGACCATCAAGGACTAGCCCCAAGTATTTCAGCGTCGATTCGACGTCAAGCCGGACTCCACCGATCACAATATGGGAACCAGCTGGAGGGGCTTGCCGGGGCCCGTGAAAACACAAGACCTCGGACTTGTGCAGAGCCACCTCCAAACCCAGGCGCCGAATGCGGCCCACCACATGCGCCGTTCCCGCAGTGGCTAAAAGCGCTGCTTCGCGAAACGTTTTCCCCCGAGCGGTGACCAGTGTGTCGTCCGCATAACACGTTACGCTGACACCCGGTAAATTCCCACCCCGCAACACCCAGTCGTAACCGATGTTCCACAGGAGCGGCCCAAGGACCGATCCCTGTGGGACACCGCACGACATAGGCCGTCTGCACCACGCATCCCGCCCGGGGTACTCAACGTACCTCTCGGAGAGGTAGTCGGCGATGAGGGTCCTCAGGTACACAGGTACCCGGTGGTATTTGAGGGCCTCTCTGATGCATGCCCAGGGGATGGTGTTAAAGGCGTTGGCGATATCTAAAGATACCGCCAAAACGACCTCTCCCCGAGCTATAGCCTCCTCGGCTTGGGTTTTCACCCGCAAAATGGCGTGCACGGTGGATCTGCGCCGCCGAAAGCCAAACTGGCAATCCGCCAGGTTTGGACCAACCCCTTCGATGTGCTCGACGAGACGAGCAGCGATGATTCGCTCAAAAAGTTTACCCATCTCGTCGAGCAGAACGATGGGGCGGTAAGCGGACGGAGAATCCGCCGGTCGCCCTTCCTTCTTTAACAGGACCAGCTTCCCGGTCTTCCACTGCCGCGGAAACCGGCCCTGTCTGAGACAGTTCGTAAAGAAGGTCCGTAGTCTCGGGCCCAACCATTTTAGTGCGAGGGCCAAAGCACGACCTGCTATGCCATCAAGGCCGGGCGCGGTGTTTTTCGCCCGCAGCCTCAGTACGGCTGCACCAAACTCGTCCTCGGTGACCTGCGGCGTCTCAATTTCATCCTCATGTAGTGGGCCAGCTGAGGCCATTGGTGGAGGGGAAAACTCACCCGTTGTTGGGAACAGGGTGGCCACCACATTGTCCAGAAGCGGGGGCTCAATGCTCTCCGTTAACGGGGGGGCCCACGGCCGGAGCTTGGCCATCGCCATTCGGTAAGGCCGCCCCCACGGATCACTATTGAGAGTTTGTAAAAACTCCTCCCGCGCTTCTGACTTGGCCTTGTTAATGGCCACCTTCAGTGACTTTTTGGCCTGTCGATATTCTTCATAAAGGAGCGCCTCCTGCTCCTCATTTCGGTTCGCTCTGCGCCGGTGTCGGGCGTATTGGCGTCTCGCCCTTACGCAAGCGTATCTCAGCTGCGCTAGGTCTGCGGACCACCAATACACCTGGCGTTTCGCTGGAAGGGACCTGGCTCGGGGCATGGCCGCGTCACAAATATGCGACAGCGCCTCCCGAAACCACTCTGCCTCTCCTTCCACCTCAGACGGACCGTCCGGCACAGGCACCCATGCCTGGACAATGGAGGCCAACTCCAGCGCCTCCCTATCAAGGCGCTTAAGCGCCCAGCGGGGGCAGTCCCTGGTCGCGGAGATTCGGTTCGGACCGGTGTGGAGCGGCGGTGATGCGGAAACGGCAAACCGGATATACCGGTGGTCCGAGAACGTTTCCACATCCTCCACCACTCTCCAGTCCGATACACGGCGCGCAAGGGCCGGGCTCGCGAACGAAATGTCCACGATGGACCCACCCAGCTGTCGCACGCACGTGTGTACCGCACCTTGGTTAAGAACCACCAGGCCAGTGGCGATCGCCCACTCTTCCATGGCAACACCTCGTGCATCAGTCGCCGGAGATCCCCACGTCAAGGATTTGGCGTTGAAATCCCCGACGACGAGCAGCTCATGGGAGCGGTTGCGGGCAATCAGCGCCTCCAGCCCCGAAAGGTGGCTCTCGAATTCCGCCAGGGTTTTGTTAGGGGAAAAGTATGTCCCGACAATGAACGTTTGCCCCATGAGAGCAGCCACCCATCCGCTGCCTCGCTCGACCCTGCCAAAAAGCGGGGCACCTGCAGCAGCCTGCCTAACGATGGCGACCACTCCGTCGATATCGGCGACCCAGTTGTCCCTCTGCGGGACAAAATAGGGCTCAGCCACCACGGCGACGTGCACCGACCACTGTAAAAGACTCTGATGTAAAAGGTCCTGAGCCATTCTACAGTGGTTGAAGTTCGCCTGCAGATAGCTGATAGCCATTTAACTGGCGACCTCAGACATCTCCTCGTCCCTAATCGGAGGTGGGTGAGTCGTCTGCTGCTGGGTCTTGGCCACGGCGGCAGGCTTACTCCCTTTCTTTGGGCGCGGGGCCGTGCAGGACTTGCTGCCGACCCGGTGTCCTGCAGGCTTTTTGGCTAACGCACAAAGAGTGCAGTGAGCTGCAGCCTTGCAGTCTCTCGAAATGTGGCCGAGTTGCCCGCAACGGTAGCATTGGCTGCTTCTATCCACCTCGGAAGTGCAGCGTTCCCGCACATGCCCTACCTCAAGGCAGCGGAAACACCGCATTTGGCGGGGCTCAAGCAGCTTGACCTGGGCTGCCACCCAACCTACCAGAATCCGTCGGTCGTCGGACAGTTTTTTAGCAATGGGAACAGGGCAACGTACCCAGACCGTCCCCAGTCCCGAAAAGTCTCGCCGAATCGTGCCAGTTTTTATGGCTTCAGCAGGGCAGCCACCGGATTTTGCCACCGCTGCTGTAAGTTCCTCCGCCGTCACCGATTCGTCCAATCCTGAGATACGGACTTCGGCAGTTTTTACGGGTCGGTGTATTCGCACGTCCTCCTCCCCTAGCACACCCTTTAGTTTCTCAGCCAAAGAGTTGGCTTTGTCGCCGCTGGTTGCGCCAGGAACCTCGATAATAGTTGCTCCGGTGGCAGCACGCCGGAAGCGCACCGATTCTATACCGAGGCCCAACAAGTCTATTTTGGCCTTGGCTTGGCCGATCACGTTGGCATAGGTGAGCCCCCGCTTTTCAGCCTCCGGCTGCAACGTGACGACCACTGCCATGCTGCGAGGAGCGTGGATCTTAGGCGCCTTCCTCTCGTCCTTCTTCGTTGGCTTCTTGTTGGCCTGCGCAGGTTTTCGGCGCGAATCAGGTTGTTGAGGCTTAGATGTTTTGCCTCCTTCCTTGGCCTTCTTTCCCCCTTTCCCCACCTTGGTCCAGTCGTTCCTCGTAGAAGGGCGTACTGTGCCAATAGAATGGGGGTTGGTTTCTGACGTGGGCACCCAGACCATAGGGGTTGCACCATCATCGTCCACCATCTTCTTCGCCTTTTTGGCAGCTGTCGCGCCGCGGGTGTTTTGGGGCGCTGAGACACCTTGAGGCGGGGCCTTTGAACCCGCATTAGCAGCAGCTGCTGGCGGTGGCCTGGTCTTTTGCCGAGATTGTCGCTGTGGCTGAGGCTCGGGCTGGGACGCCTGACAAATCTCGCCTCTTACCCGGTCAGCGGCCAGCGGTGGCCTCATCCGCGGCAGCGTTGGGTCTTCGCCAGAGCCGTAGCGGGCCGACATCATGGTCCCCATCCGGATTGTAAGACTACGCTCCATCTCGTCCATTCGCTCGTGCTGCTTCTGCAGGAGGTCTTGGCGCAAATTTTGTAGTTCCGTGCCGAGGTCGTCCAACCGCTTCTGCAGCCGGGCATTTTCGCTCAGCACGCGGTCACGGTCTTGCTGGAGGACCTCGTTCTCCCGTCTCAAGCGGATTGTCTCATCGGAGGCATTCAGCTTTAAAATTCTACTGCCCAGAGACTCTGCCTTGTCATGTAGGTCGTACAAAGCTCTTTGGAAAGTCCCCTTCAGATGTTTTGAGGACTTCCCGACCTTCTGGGCGACGGCAGCGATTTGCAGAAGTTCATTTCTGATGGCCTGCGGGGAATCGTCGCACTCGTCTGCCGACATGGACGACTCGCTTAGACGGGTCACGTCCACTGGACGCGCCATTGCGCGAATCATTACTGCCAACTCCTGCTCAGCCAGCTGTTCGGCTTCTTCCCGCTCCGCGTCCTCCCTCTGCTTGAGGAAGGCGGCTTTTGTCTTCGCAAGGCCTACGTACTGGCCCGTAGTGGGCGGTCGGCCTCGGCCTCGCAGCGTCTTTATTATTTTGGGGGCCGAGACATCCTCCCCAGGGGAAGTGTCTGAGCTCGCCCGGTCACTCAAAGAGCGGTGTTTCGAACGGCTCCGCCTCCGTGGTTCCCAGAGTCGGCCCTGGCCCTCATCAGCGGACAAGGGATCCGACTCCATTCGAGTAAGCCTAACAACAGGCACCTTCTCGGACCCTGTCAAAGATGACGGGGTCGTAGCCTTTTCAGGCTCCACCGTGGAGGGACTAACGGTATCGCGCACGCCTACCAACCAACCAGTGCGCACCGTATCACGGTCCTCTCCGACAGGGTTTTGAAGCTCAGCTACCTCTGAGTCTTCAACCCTATTCTCCAAAACACTAAACCTATTTTTTACACAAAAACTAAAAGAAGAAAAATCGGAATCCATACTTGTTCCCACGAGTATGGGGGATATAAAATGTCCATCCAGGCGGTGCCCCCTGCACCTGGGTAACCCTAATACTGCACGAGGGCGGGTGGTCTCGTGCAGTTGTCGACGCTAGCGGGTAGGCGATCTCCCATCCTACCACCTCGAGACCGAGGCGGCCGAACGTCACGTGACCAACGTCCGACCTTTTGGGGTTTTTTATTGAGGTTGTCTCCTCTCGGCCCGGGCGACCAAGCCAGGGCCCCTACTTCCCGAGGGCTGCGAGACATGTCCACAACACCCTTCGGGAGCAGGTTGCCAGACGGTTGACCGAAGTCACCCACCTAGTCGCGCAATCGCGAGTGGTGGGCCCGTCCAGCCGCAGGTCTTGAAGACCCGCCATCCCACGAGCCGAAGCTCCGCTAGTCCAGAGGACTTCCACACGCAGTGTAAACTGCACGGCGACAGAACACTCGCACCATAGTTGTCGCTTAAAAGCGACCGCAAGCCTTGGAGGCCTGCCATACCACGCCATCACAAAAGATGGCCGCTGGGCCCCGTAAGCCCCGAAAGACACTCTCGGCCCCTCTTCAGAAAGAGGAGGGAGAATACACCTCCTCGACAGTTTTGGTCCGCGCCGGCCGAAGCCGGTACCCCCTATATCTAGGGGGCATTCCCCTATCCGCCACCTGGGGACGCGCCCGATGGGAGACTGTCAAACTCCACACGGGAACCTAACCTTTTTTTTTTTTTTTTTTTTTTTTTTTTTTTGCGTCAGGAAATGCATTTAGGCATTCCCAAGACCCTGGGTTCGGGACACCTGGGATATGTGGGACTCGGAACTCCTGGGAAAACAGAGACCCCTACCCACTAAAACCTGACGGTGGTCATCTTCGGCGCAAAATGGAAGGGACCCGGGATCCCCAACGAGGGAGAGACTCCTCGCAGGACCCTTCGGCGCGCAAGGCCGCCTGGCAGCCAGCCTCGGGAGGAGCAAGCTCAACTCCAGTGCACGATAACACAGACCACTGTGTCCGAAGACACGCGTTACCGTCATCCTCGGGATCGCAAACCGAAACACACGCAGGCCCCCCCGCGTGCGCTTCGCGACCCCAAGGGCCCTTTTAGTCGCCTCTTACGACAGGCAGGGATACCTCGGTAGTATTCTTGTCCCCTAACCGCAGGGAACCGCCGGGATTACGCACCACCACCCCGGCGGCCTCGCCTCTGACGTCGGGCGGGATTGTCCAGCTCGCGCTGGCGCTCGGCGCTCTCCTTCTGCGACACGACGGCGTCGCAGAAGGAGAGCACCGCATCCCACGAGCTCGCGCTCGCCACCATGGCAGAAACCACGGATGGCAGCGAGAGGTCGCGCCCGATCGAGGCGGTGAGCGTCTCGCGCTCGTTTGCCCAAGCTGGGCACACCTCCAGCGTGTGCTGAGCCGTGTCCTCGCTGGCGTCACAGTGGTGACAGGCATCGCTAGCCTCCCGTCCGATCCGGCACAGATAACTCCCGAAGCAGCCGTGCCCCGTGAGTATCTGCGTCAGACGGTACGTTACGGCGCCGTGACGCCGATTCAACCACTGCGTGAGGACAGGGCGGATCGCCTGGATCGTGCGATGGCCCGATCCGGGATCCGCGAGCCGCACATCCCAGAGCTCCACAGCAAGTGTGCGGAACTCTTCCAGCCAGGATGAAACCTGGCTTGGGGTAACCCCGTGGACTGTGGACCGATGCGCCTCCTCCCGGTAGTGAAACACCGCTGAGAGGGTCCTCGCATCAAGGTCCCAGGGGAGTGTGCCGGCCAGCACACAGGCCGCCTCGTAAGAGATTGTGCGGTAGCCCCGTATGATCCTGACTGCCATCGCCCGCTGCGGTCTCCGCAGTTCGGCGATACACCGGCTTGTCAGGATGTCGGCCCAGACAGGTGAGCCGTACAGGGCCATGGACCGCACAACTCCCGCGTAAAGCCTCCGGCATGTAGCCTTCGGCCCCGCGATGTTGGGCAGCAATCTGCCTAACGCGGCCGCCGTTCGCACCAGTTTAGGCGCCAAGCGCTTAAAATGGGCGTGGAAGTTCCAGCGACTGTCGAGGACCAATCCTAGGTACTTCATGGTCGACTCGACACGGATCTGGACTCCACCCACCTGGATAGCCGAACCGGCTGGAGGTCCTCTCCGAGGCCCGTGAAAACAGGTCGCCTCGGACTTTTCTAGGGCCACGTGTAGCCCTAGGCGTCGGATTCTGCCGACGACTTCCGCCACGCCTGCTGTGGCAAGGACGGCTGCATCCCGGAAGTTGTTCCCTCTCGCCGTTACCAGGGTATCGTCGGCGTAACAAGTTACGTCAACGCCCTGGAGGTTGACTGCTCGCAGCACCCAGTCATAACCAATGTTCCACAGGAGCGGCCCAAGAACCGAACCCTGTGGGACACCGCACGACATGGGATAACGCTGCCAGTCATCGCGCCCCGGGAACTCGACATACCTCTCTGTCAGGTAGTCTTCCAAGATGAGCCGTAAATAAAGGGGGACACCGTGGTGCCGTAGTGCCTCCTTTATGCAGGTCCACGGCAGGGTGTTGAAAGCGTTAGCTATATCGAGAGATACCGCTAACACCACTTGACCCTGCGACATCGCCTCCCTGGCGATGTCCTTCACGCGGAGGATCGCGTGAACCGTGGACCGACGACGCCTAAAGCCGTACTGGCAGTCTGCCAAGTCCGGCCCCACCTCCTCGAGGTGCCCAATCAGGCGGCCAGCGATTATGCGCTCGAGAAGTTTCCCAACCTCGTCGAGCAGCACAATCGGACGGTAGGCCGAGTGGGAGTCAGATGGTCGACCCTCCTTCCTCAGTAGGACGAGCTTCCCCGTTTTCCACTGGCGCGGAAAACGTCCCTGCGACAGACAGGCCGAATACAGGCTCTGCAGTCTCGGCCCCAGCCACTCGAGGGACAGAACCCAAGCGCGGCCGGGTATGCCGTCTAGACCAGGAGCCGTACTCTTGGCCCGTAGCCGCGAGACTGCCGCATCAAACTCAACGTCGGACACGGCAGGGACCTCGTCTACACCTACTCTCACACCTGAGGGTGGCGTCATCACTGGCGGAGTGTGCTCTCCTCGGGTCGGAAACAGAGCCTGGACGACGTCGTGGAGCAAGGGAGGAGAGAGACTCTGCGTAACCGGGGGTGCCCAGGGGCGGAGCTTACTCAACGCCAACCTGTACGGCCTTCCCCACGGATCCGCATTAAGAGTCTCAAGAAACTCCTCTCTTGCCCTGGACTTAGCTCTATTGATCGCGACCTTGAGCGCCTTTTTCGCCTCTCTATAGGCGTCATAAAGGCGGGCCTCATCGTCCTCAATCCGGGTGCGTCTGCGACGGTACCGGGAATACTGGCGTCTCGCCCTCACGCACGCAAAGCGCAAGCTCGCGAGGTCTGCGGACCACCAGTATACCTGCCGCTTAGGAGGGATAGGCCCGGCCCGGGGCATGGCCGCGTCGCAAATTTGCGACAGCGCCTCCCGGAACCATTCGGCCTCATCCTCCACCTCAGCAGGCCCATCCGGCACAGGCACCCATGCCTGGACGATAGCCGCACACTCCAACTTCTCGCGGTCGAGTCGCTTCAAAGCCCATCTCGGACTGTCTCTATGCCGGGTAGAACGGCTTGGACCGGTATGAATTGCCGGAAGCGTAGAAACGTCGAACCGGATATACCGGTGGTCCGACAACGTCTCCACACCCTCCAGCACTTCCCAGCCCTGGACACGTCGTGCTAGCGAAGGAGTCGCGAACGTCAAGTCCACGATGGACCCTCCCCGCATGCGCACACAGGTGTCTACCGAACCCCGATTCAAGACAGTCATGCCAGAAGCGACTGCCCACTCCTCGAGCGCCTCTCCACGCACATCTGTCGCTGGAGATCCCCATACCAAGGACTTGGCATTGAAATCCCCAGCGACCAGCACTTGGAGCGAACGATTGCGACCGATCACAGCCTCCAACTCGGAGAGAAAACTCTCGAATTGAGCGAGAGGCCGGTTAGGAGAGAAATACACCCCGATAACCAGGGTGTCTCCCAACTCAGCCGCAACCCATCCGTGCCCCTTTTCAATCCTCTGAAAAGATGGGGCGCCGTTGGCCACTCGGGTGGCAATGGCCGCTGTGCCGTCCACATCCGAAACCCAATCGGGCGGGATGTAGTACGGCTCAGCCACTACCGCTATGGCTATCAACCTCTCCGCCAGACTCTGGACCCACAGGTCCTGAGCTCTGGCGCAGTGGTTGAGATTCCCTTGCAGGAATCTGAGAGCCATATTTAAGGAGATACAATTTGCATCTCCTCATCCGCGAGTGGCTCGGAGCGGGCCGGCTGCGACCGGGCCGTGGCCTCGGTAGCAGCTTGCCGACCGCGGTTTTTTGGTTTGGAGGCCTTGCAGGCTGGGCCCCCAACCTTGTGACTGGCATTTCTGCCGGCCACTGCGCACACCGTGCAGTGTGGCGCCGCCTCACAGGCACGTGCCAGATGGCCTAGCTGACCGCAACGGTAGCACTGACTGCTACGGTCAACTTCCGAGCCACACTTGCTCCTGACGTGTCCCTTTTCGAGACACCGGAAACAGCGTAGCTCTCTGGCCTCCAGCAGTTTGACCCGCGCCGATGTCCAACCGACCAGCAGACGAGCACCGTCCACCAGCTTTTTGGCCACCGCCACGGGGCAACGTGCCCAGCAGGCGCCTTGCCCCCTCCTGTCTCGGCGGATCTCGCCCGTCTTCACGGAATCCACCGAGCACGCCCCAGTCTTAGCGACAGCGGCTGCGACTTCCTCAGCGGTGACGGAGTCATCCAACTCAGAAATGCGCAATTCTGCACACTTCACAGGTCGGGAAACTCGAACGTCTTCCGCCTTGAGGACCTCCCTTAGCTTGGAAGCCAGAGAGTCCGCCCTGCCGTCTGTCTCTGCGGCGCCCGGCAGCTCCAAAATGGCGCCTCCGGTAGCCGCTCGCCTAAAGCGCACTGACTCAATCCCAAGGCTTGCCAAGCTAATGCTGGCTTTGGCCTGTGAGATGACGTCACTGTACGTCACGCCCCGCTTCTCGGCTTCTGGCTGTAGCGTGATCACTACTGCCGCCGAGCGTGCGGGACGGAGATTTGGCACTTTAGGTTGCCTCGTCTGGGGTTTCGGGGGGGGCTTCACTGCTGCTGCAGCTTTTGCACCCTTGCTCTTGCCCTTGCGGCCGGTCACGAGGTTCCACGGTAACTCCATGGTCTCGGGGGCCGGCGGCAAAGGGCGGGGCTCCCTTGGGGGCGGGGCAGCGTTAGCCGCCTTGCCCTTCGTGGCCGACTTCCTTCCCTTCTTCCCCTTGGGAGGATTCCCTCGGGATTCGGGGTTGGGCGGCGCTGGAGCCTTAGGCTTCGGCGCAGCTGCAGCCGGTGTGCTGCGAGCAGGGGGCGGCTTAGTCGCCCTCGTGCTCGCGGACGTCTTGTCCGGGTTTTTATGTGTCGTGTCCGGTGGTTGCGCGGCTGCCGGCGCAGTGGCCGGAGGCGGCGCGTTTGTCATACGCCTATCGGCAGCTAACGGGGGCCGAAGCCGCTCCGGGGGTAGCCGAGCCTCGATGGCTTCGAACCGAGCGTTGACGTAAGCGACAACATTGCTGTCGTCAGCCACGCCAGCCGCTCGGGGCGTTTGCCCAGTGAGGCTTTCCCGGATGCTGTCCATCTCCTTGCGGAGTTGGGCCAGCTCCTTTCCCTGCCGAGAGACCTCGGAGAGCAGCCGGTGGTTTACCAGCCGCAACTTCTCGGTCTCCTCGGAGACTGTTCGCTCGTAGAGCACTGGAGCTAGAAGCTCCCAGTCCCCGACTGCCGTCTTTAAGGCCTTCTGAAAGGTCCCTTTCAGATGTCCGGAAGACGCGATGACCTTCCGGACTATGGCCGACGAAATATCCAGGCGCTCCTTGATAGCGGAGGCGGTCATGTTGTGCGTGTCAGTCTCGCCCTGGGACGATTCCGACAGACGCGACATGCGTTCCTGGGCATGGTGCAGAGCACGATCCATGTCCGCAACCTCCTGCTCGGACCGTAGCTCCGCCTCCAGCCTTTCCTCCTCGCGCCTGGGGCGCATAAATTCCCGCCGGGCCTCCGCCAAACTGGCATTGGTACCGGCTCTCGGGGTTCTGACCCTGCCTCTACGGGCCCCCGGTCTCCCAGAAGGGGAAACTGACCCCGGGTCACTCCTATCGGAGCCCGAGCCCCCACTCTTGGAGTACGGCCGCTTCCGTGTGCCCCAGAGTCGGCCGAGTTCCTCCCCGGAGGAAGGATCCACGGTCATCAGGCTCGCGCCTGAATCCGACTCCTGGGCAGACGGAGAACGCGACCGCTCTCCTGCTGCGCTTGAACGGCCGCTACGCAAAATGCGCTTGGCCGCCGCCGAAGTAGATGGCTCCGGCGTAGCAGCTCTGAGCTCCTCGGAGCTCAAGCGGGTCAGCCTCACTACGGGCTCCCGCACCACCTCAGTGCCAGTTTTGGGACGTGGCTCGTCCTTTTGGCGTTTCTGGCCCTCCCCACAATACGAGTGAGGGCCGACAACGTCTGTCGTTGTCGCCACTGAGGCGTCAACCACAGGCGTCATGCGGGATTCCCCGGCTTCGTGCCGGGTACCCGCGTGGGTAGTTTTTTCGAAAGCGCCGTGATTCATTTTTTGTTTTTTCCGCACTCGGGACTGGATTCCCACCAGCCATTCACCCCATAGACGTGCGGCGATCGTAGGGTTGGGGTAATTTTTATAGAGGTTGTCTTCCTCGCGACCCTGCTAGGCAGAGCCACCGGCCCGCTCAGTGCGGGTTACGGCTTGCCCGACGCCGACCGAGATCGACGCCGCGCAGGTGATTTTTTAGAGAGGTGGTCATCCTCGTGACCCTGCCGAAGCAGAGTCCCCGGTCCGCTCAGTGCGGGTTGCGGGTGATTTTTTATAGAGGTTTTCATCCTCGCAGTCCTGCTAGGCAAGACCCCCGGTCCGCGACTGCGGATTACGGTTGCCCGACGGTGGCCGAAGCCAGTGTCCACCAGTCGTGCGAGCACAACTAGCCAGACCCGCCGCGCCGTGAAGAAGGCGTTTCCGCCCCCTCCTGGTGTTTTTTATAGAGGTTTTCTCCTCGTGACCCTGCGAACAGAGTCCCCGGTCCGCACAATGCGGATTACGGTTTGCCTGGCGGGGGTCCGTTATCCGTGAAAGCACGGATGATCGGATAGCCACCAAGCGGCCACATCTTCGCATCATCTGCTTAGCAGAGGAATACGAAGAGCGGCCCCACCTCTTCAGTTTTGGTCCGCGCCGGCCGTAGCCGGTACCCCCCATATCTGGAGGGCGTTCCCCTATCCGCCACCCGGGGGACGCGCCCGATAGAAGACTGAAAACTCCCACGGGACGGGAACCTTTTTTTTTTTTTTTTTTTTTTTTTTTTTTTTTTTTTTTTTTTTTTTTAACGGGGTAAAAATGCATTACGCACTATCCCACCGCCTGGGTGAGCGGTGGGGGTGTGTGGGACTCTCCGCCGGTAAAGCCGGCGGCATACCCACTAAAAATACCCCGGTGTATCCCGCTTCACTTTTAGCGGGACGATGTGGGATTCCCTAAGGATTTCGGCCACATCGTCCCAAGCGGTCGGCCCAGCCACTGCCGGGCCTCCTCACGCCACGGGGGGGTAACCTGATACACAACAGGTACCCCCCAGACAGGGACACCGTGCAATGCGAGTGAGACCCCCCGGTCTCACCCGCTGGTGTCCTAGGGAACTTGGAGAAGGTGGGCGAACCGCCTTCTCCGGGCTCCCAGCCGTCTGCGTCGGAGAGGGGCCGCCAGAGGATCGTCCTCCCTGGCCCTCTCCGCGGTCTCCTTCTGGGACATGACGTCCTCACAGAAGGAGACCATCGCCTCCCATGACCTTACGTTGCCAAGCATAGAGCGAACTATGGTTGGCAACGAGAGGTCGCCTCCGACTGCCGCACTAAGCGCGCGGCGCTGCGACGCCCACGCCGGGCACACTGCGAGAGTGTGCTGTGCGTCATCCTCCACCTCTCCACACTCGTGGCACTCGGGGGTCGGCTCCCTCCCGGCTATTGAATACAAGTACTTTCCAAAGCATCCATGCCCGGAAAGCACTTGTACCAGCCGAAAGGTTAGAGAGCCGAACCCCCTTTTACACCACCGCCTGAGGACTGGCCTGATTGCACTTATTGTGCGGACGCCGTAGGTAGCGTCGGCCAGATCCTCCTTCCACTGCTGAAGGACAGCTTCGTTGGCGTCCTTGCGTACGCGCTCAACCTCCTCGAAAGAGGGGCGTTCGCCCCTGGCCCTTGCCGCTGCATGGTGCTGGTACACCGCGGCAAGAACCTCAGCCTCAAGCTCCCACGGGGGCATACTTGTTAAAACACAAGCAGCCCCCATGGAAACGGTGCGGTACGCCCTCGCGGCCCTTGTCGCCACCGTTCGTTGCGGCTGTCGCAATAGCCGCTTATTTGCGGGAGACAGGGCATCGGCCCATATGGGCGCCCCATAGAGCGCCATTGCTCTAATAATGCCTGCATACAGGCGCCGGCATGTAGTGTCGGGGCCGCCCTGATTCGGTAACAGGCGGCCCAGTGCGCCCGCGGCATTGACGAGCCTGGGCGCGAGCTTACGAAAGTGCTCAGCGAAGCTCCAGCGCCCGTCAATCAGCAGGCCCAAATATTTCATTTGGGCCCCCACCCGCACTTCTACATCCCCGATGTGGATTTTCGCCCCTGGGGGAGGTCCCCTCCGAGGCCCGTGAAACAGGAGGGCCTCTGTTTTTTGGAGGGCGACCTTGAGGCCCAGTTCCTCGATTTTGCCGACTACGACGCTAGTAGCAACTTCGGCCAGTCTCGCTGCCTCAGCGTAGGTGTCCCCTTGGGCTATGACCAGGGTGTCGTCTGCGTAACAAAGGACACGCACCCGCGGTGGGAGCGTGCCTCGCAGAACCCAGTCATAGCCCACGTTCCAGAGTAAGGGGCCCAGAACGGACCCCTGGGGAACCCCACACGACATACGCCGCCGAACAATGTCCCCATTCGGGTCAACGCACAGTACCTCACGGCCCGTGAGGTAACTGTTCAGGAGGCGCTGCAGATACGCAGGCACTTTAAAATAATTTAGCGCCTCCCGTATGGTGCCATAAGGCAAGCTATTGAACGCATTGGCGATGTCAAGAGACACCGCCAACGACCGCTCACCGCGGCTTGAAGCCTCCGTCGTGATAGACTTCAGGGCCTGCAGGGCGTCAATAGTTGAGCGCTCTGCCCTGAAGCCATATTGGTTCCCGGACAGGTCGGGACCGACCCCCGTCAGGTGCTTAATAAGCCGCGAGGCTATAACACGCTCAAAGAGCTTTGCGGCCTCATCAAGCAGCACGATGGGTCTGTAGGCTCCCGACGTGTCCGGCGATCGACCCTCTTTCTGGAGGAGGCACAGTCTGCCCTCCTTCCAAATTTTAGGAAACTGCCCGCGCGTGATAGATGCGTCGAGCAGTTCCCTAAGCTGCTGGTCCATACCGCACGGGACGGGAACCTTTTTTTTTTTTTTTTTTTTTTTTTTTTTTTTTTTTTTTTTTTTTTTTTTAACGAGGTAAAAATGCATTACGCACTATCCCACCGCCTGGGTGGGCGGTGGGGGAGTGTGGGACTCTCCGCCGGTGAAGCCGGCGGCATACCCACTAAAAATACCCCGGTGTATCCCGCTTCGCTTTTAGCGGGACGATGTGGGATTCCCTAAGGATTTCGGCCACATCGTCCCAAGCGGTCGGCCCAGCCACTGCCGGGCCTCCTCACGCCACGGGGGGGTAACCTGATACACAACAGATACCCCCCAGACAGGGACACCGTGCAATGCGAGTGAGACCCCCCGGTCTCACCCGCTGGTGTCCTAGGGAACTGGGAGAAGGTGGGCGAACCGCCTTCTCCGGGCTCCCAGCCGTCTGCGTCGGAGAGGGGCCGCCAGAGGATCGTCCTCCCTGGCCCTCTCCGCGGTCTCCTTCTGTGTCATAACCTCTTCACAGAAGGAGACCATCGCCTCCCACGACCTCTCACTCTCGAGCATAGCCCTAACTACTTTTGGGAGCGAGAGGTCCCGGCCTATTACAGCAACCAGTGTGCTGCGCTGCACCTCCCAGGCCGGACACACCTCGAGGGTGTGCTGGGCGTCGTCTTCAAGTGCTCCACACTCGTGGCACACGGGGGTCGGCTCTCTTCCGGCTATCCGGTGCAGGTATTGGCCGAAACAGCCATGCCCAGAGAGCACCTGCACCAGCCGGAAGGTGAGTGCGCCGAACCCCCTCCCATACCAACTATTTAGGACGGGCCTGATGGCGTCTATGGTGCGGGTTCCGTACCGAGGCGCCTCGAGGTCGTCCTGCCAGCGCCAAATTAACTCATTCTGAGCTATGCGCCTCACCCTCTCAACCTCGTTTAAGGCGGGGCGCTGACCTCTGGCCCTCGCTGCTGCACGGTATTTGTATACCGCAGCGAGGACCCCTGCCTCTAGCTCCCACGGGGGCGTGCCGGCCAAAACGCAGGCAGCCCCCATGGAAATGGTTCGGTACCCCCGCACCGCCCTGGTCGCCACCACACGCTGCGCCCTCCGCAGCATGCGCTTGTTGGTGACGTTCAGGGCGTCCGCCCACACTGGTGCTCCATACAAAGCAATGCTTCGTACGATGCCGGCGTAAAGTCGCCGGCATGTAGTATCAGGGCCGCCTGTGTTGGGAAGAAGGCGGCCCAAGGCACTCGCAGCATTGACGAGGCGGGGGGCGAGCCTGCTGAAGTGCTCGCCAAAACGCCACCGCCCGTCCAGTAGGAGGCCCAAATACTTCATTTGGGCCCCCACCCTCACCTCCACGCCATCGAGGCGTATTTTCGCGCCGGAGGGAGGTCCCCTCCGAGGCCCATGGAAAAGAAGGGCCTCGGTTTTTTGCAGGGCGACCTTCAGCCCCAGCGCCTCGATGCGCTCCACCACAAGGCTTGTGCCCACTTCGGCCCGTCTGGCCGCCTCATTGTAAGTCCCCCCTCGGGCTATGACTAGGGTGTCATCGGCATAACACAGGACACGCATCCCAGGAAGGGGCGTGCCCCGCAACACCCAGTCATAGCCTATATTCCAAAGGAGGGGTCCTAAGACGGACCCCTGAGGAACCCCACACGTCATTGCCCGCCGTACAGTTTGGCCGTCCGGGCCCACATACAGCACCTCACGGCCAGTAAGGTAGTTCTTGACTAACCGCGCTATGTAATGGGGCAAATTGAAGTAGCGCAGCGCCTCCTCAATTGTGCCATAGGGGAGGCTATTAAAAGCATTGGCGATGTCTAGTGACACCACCAGTGACCTTTCCCCTATGGCAGAGGCCTCCTGTGTCGTTGACTTCAGGGCCTGGAGGGCATCGATGGTAGACCGACCAGCCCTGAAGCCAAACTGGTTTTCGGACAGGTCCGGTCCAACGTCCGTCATATGCTGGATGATCCGCGACGCTATTACGCGTTCGAATAGTTTCGCGGATTCATCCAGCAGAACTATCGGGCGGTAGGCTCCAGCAGTGTCCGGCTGCCGTCCTTCTTTTTGAAGGAGGCATAACCTTCCCTCTTTCCATTGCTTAGGGAATTGTCCACGCGTGATCGCGACGTTGAACAACTCCCGTAACCGCTCGTCTAGGTGCCTAATGGCAAGGCCCAGAACTTTTCCCGGAACCCCGTCGGGGCCTGGGACCTTCTTTTTTAGCCGGAGGCCTGCCGCCGCTATCTCCAACTCCTCCTTTGTGACAGGAGGCGGGAGAGGTTCTTCCTCATCGGACCTCCTAGTGGGAGGAGCCATGGGTGGTGCAAGGTGTTCTCGGGAGACCGGGAACAACTCTTGCACCACCCTTTCCAGCAATTCGGGCTGGAGGGTCTCGATGACCGGGGGGCCTTGATTTCGCAGCTTATTGCGCGCTGCGCGATAAGGCCTACCCCACGGATCACGATTTAGCCCCTCCAGAAGCTCCTCCCGAGCCTGAGCCTTGGCTTGGCTGATGGCCAGCTGTAGCGCCTTTCTGTCAGAACAGTAGGTGG
This sequence comes from Udea olivalis, assembly GCA_947369235.1. Taxonomy (NCBI): domain Eukaryota; kingdom Metazoa; phylum Arthropoda; class Insecta; order Lepidoptera; family Crambidae; genus Udea; species Udea olivalis. Next base: position 90,519 of record OX376342.1, read on the forward strand.
CATACAGCTGGCCCTCCACTGCTGGGTCGCGGTTCGCACGACGCCGACTGCGACCATATGCCCTCCTTGAACGTTGGCAGGTGCCCCGGAGGTCCGCGATTTCTTCGGACCACCAGTACACCTGCCGCCGAGGTGCTCCAACCTTCACCCTCGGCATGGAGGCGTCACACACCTCTTTGGGGGAGGCTTGAAAGGCACTTGTCGCCTCGTCGACCTCTGGGGAGATAGGGGCCGAGCACCACGCCTGAACTATGGCGGCCTCTTCCGCTAACTCTTTGTTGAGCTTGGTCAAGGCCCACCGCGGGAAAGAGGCCTGCCCTTGCCGCCGGGCTACGGCCGCTGTGTCAGGTGAGGTGGAGATCTCAAACTGGATGTATTTATGATCCGATAGAGTCTCCACCTCACTGAGTACCCGCCAACACCGGACGTGACGTGTAATAGAAGGGGTGGCGAACGAAATGTCCACCACGGACCCCCCGTTCCATCGCACGCACGTGTGTTCTGTCCCTCGATTTAAGAGGGACAGCCCAGCATCGACCGCCCAGCTTTGTACGGTGCGGCCCCAGGAATTTGTGGTCACACTTCCCCACGAGGTAGACCAGGAGTTGAGGTCCCCCATCAATAAAATTGGTAGAGGAGCCATCCGCTGTACAACCTGACCTAACGTGCCTAGTAGTCTTTCGAGTCCTGCCAGGGTGCCATTAGGGGAATAGTACACACCGATAATGGCGTATTCTCTCCCCCAAGTGGCTGCCACATAACCTGACCCCTTCTCTTTGACATTGAGAGAGCGGCCAGCGCTTCCCGTCTTGACAGAAATAGCTACAGAGCCATCCGTGTCCCCAGCCCAGTGTAGTTGGGAAGGAACAAAATAGGGCTCTGCCACTACCGCAACATCCACTTCCCACTGCGCCATCGCTTGAACAAGAAGGTCCTGGGCTCCAGCGCAGTGGTTGGTGTTAGTCTGTAGGAAATTGTAATGCCGGCTTACACTCATTCCAACATTACAATTTCCTGCGGCGCCGATGCGCGGCGCACTCCCTCATTCGTGGCGGCCTGGGTCCTGGGGGCCATTGTTCCTCTTTTAGGGGAAGGAACACATTTCCTTCCCCCCATTGCGTGCCCTGACGGCCTTCCCTCATCGGCACAGATCGCACACCGAGGTGTCTCTGTGCACTTTTCGGCCTTATGCCCCGATCGCCCGCACCGGAAGCATAGATCGCTCCGGTCCTTTTGCGAGGGGCATGTCTGGCGTGTGTGGCCTGTGCCCATGCACTTATAACAGCGCAAGGGCTGGGCATCCAGAGCACGTACCTGGGCCGAGCTCCAGCCGATAAGGAGACGTCCCGCTTCCAAAACTGTTTTGGCCGCTGCCACCGGACATTTGATGGTGATCGACCCCACACCTCCAGGGCCGGAGCGGATCTCCCCAGCCCTAATTAGTTCCGTGGCACAGCCGCCCTTTGCTGCAATCGCGGCAACCACTTCCTGCTTTGTTATGGAGTCGTCGAGGCCCTTGACGAGAAGATCCGCACATTTTGTGGGTCTTGCAACGGTGGCGACATCCTTCAATACCTCACGGATCTTATCCGCGAGGTTATCAGCCTTATCCCCGCTTTGGGAACCAGAAAGCTCGAGCATTCTGGCTCCCGTGGCTGTAGTGCGGGTTTTAATATTGGCAATGCCAAGTTCATTCAGCGCTATGCTCCCCTTTGCCTGGTTAAGGGCCATAGCGTACGTCACGCCTTTCTCCAGTGCCTCCGGCTGCAGCGTGATTATCACAGCTGAAGATTTCGGCAGTGAAAGTTTCGCCACTTGTTTTGGCGCCTTCTTTTTGTTTGCCGCATTTTGGGGTGCAGCTGCCGACACGGAGGGTTGGGCAGGGGTTCGGGCAGCTGCGGGCGTGGATTTCTTCCCCTTGCCTTTGCCTTTCCCTTTATTTCCGACCACCACATTCCACTGTCCCTCGCGGATGGCAGAGACAGCCGGAGCCACAGAAGATGACGGGCCGGCCACAGCGGGGGGTACCTCTTGCGGAACCGCCTTTGCTCTTCCCTTTCTAGTCCGCTTTGGCTTGGGAGCCGCAGCGGGCTGAGGCTGAGCCGGAGCAGATGGGGCAACTGCAGCCTTGGCTGCCTCCTCCCGTCTTTTATCGGCGGCAAGTGGAGGACGCACGATTGGTGCTGGTGGGAGGCGCTCCTCAACCACCGCCAAGCGGGCGTTAATCATGTCACCGACCGTGCGACACATCGAGGCTTTTAATTCCTCCGCCATGTCCTTCACCATCTTGGACATCTCGCTCATCAGGTCTTTCGACGAGATGCCCGCAGGATCTTGGGAGGGAAGGGCCGGCCGCGCCGGGGATTTATCCCTCTGACAGAAATCACGACGCATGGCCTTCACCTCTTTTTCGAGGTCCTCCACTTGGCGGCGAAGTCTTCGGTTTTCGAGACCGAGCCGCCGTGTCTCATCCGAGATCGTCCGCTCTGCAATCGTCTCGACAATCTCATGGTATTCCGTGGCGTGGTTTTTTAAGTCACGCACGTACTCCCCCTTGAGATTGCCGGACTTTCGGGCAATTTGGAAGATTAGGGACCTCAGATTACCCGCCCGGGCACGCAACGTCTCGGTGTCGACGGCTGCGTCCAACTCCGCGAGTGAGCATTCCTCGGGGAGTGGGTTCCTCGTGAAGTCGACAGGCTCGTCGGCTTCCACCTCTTGTGCATCTTCGCGAGATGCATTCGAGTTCAACTCCAGGCGGGTCAGGGCGACTTGCGCCGCCTTGGCCCTGAGAAATTCGGCCGCAGTGGCAACTGCCGCCTTTTTGGCCGCCGCCTTTTTGGCCGCAGGGCCAGACGCCGCCTTTTTAGCCTTTTTGGCTACGACCTTTTTGGCCGTAGCCTTTTTCGGTGCCGACGACCGTGTTGTCGTGGCCACCTCCTCACTGTCTGAGACCGAAGCCTCAGACGCAAAAATGGGCGAACCCGCCGGCCTCTTAGGCCGTTGGCTACGCAACGCCCGCGTAACCATCTGGTCCAGCTCATCGGCCGAGTTTACCTCGACTGCGAGACCCTCGAGTGAGTTGGCTGAATTACGCCGGGTAGACATAATTGCAGACAAAATGAAAACACAAAACAAGAATAAAGTCACAACAAAGAGTGCTTATTAGGCCACGCTCAACCTGCAACCGGAGATACCTCGACGGCCAGGGAGCTGAGAACACTAATAAACAAAGAGTGTGGATTTTCTAGAAAGAAAATCACCTCGCGAGAAGCCTATTAGGGCCCGCTCGACCTGAAACCGGAGATACCTCGACGGCCAGGGAGCTGGGAACACTAGTAAGCAAAAACCGCAAGGTTGCCCCAGAGTATCTAGATTTGGTCACCAGCCTGGCACTGCGTTACCGTAACCAGGACTGGGAGAGCCAGGGGAGACGACGGGGACGTACTAGATACTCGTAAAAACACTCATGGGGCCTCCCCCACGGGACGGGAACCTTTTTTTTTTTTTTTTTTTTTTTTTTTTTTTTTTTTTTTTTTTTTTTTTTTTTTGCGTCAGGAAATGCATTTAGGCATTCCCAAGGCTCTGGGTTCGGGACACCTGGGATATGTGGGACTCGGTACTCCTGGGAAAACAGAGACCCCTACCCACTAAAACCTGACGGTGGTCATCTTCGGCGCAGAATGGAAGGGACCCGGGATCCCCAACGAGGGAGAGACTCCTCGCAGGACCCTTCGGCGCGCAAGGCCGCCTGGCAGCCAGCCTCGGGAGGAGCAAGCTCAACTCCAGTGCACGATAACACAGACCACTGTGTCCGAAGACACGCGTTACCGTCTTCCTCGGGATCGCAAACCGAAACACACGCAGGCCCCCCCGCGTGCGTTTCGCGACCCCAAGGGCCCTTTTAGTCGCCTCTTACGACAGGCAGGGATACCTCGGTAGTATTCTTGTCCCCTAACCGCAGGGAACCGCCGGGATTACGCACCACCACCCCGGCGGCCTCGCCTCCGACGTCGGGCGGGATTGTCCAGCTCGCGCTGGCGCTCGGCGCTCTCCTTCTGCGACACGACGGCATCGCAGAAGGAGAGCACCGCATCCCACGAGCTCGCGCTCGCCACCATGGCAGAAACCACGGATGGCAGCGAGAGGTCGCGCCCGATCGAGGCGGTGAGCGTCTCGCGCTCGTTTGCCCAAGCTGGGCACACCTCCAGCGTGTGCTGAGCCGTGTCCTCGCTGGCGTCACAGTGGTGACAGGCATCGCTAGCCTCCCGTCCGATCCGGCACAGATAACTCCCGAAGCAGCCGTGCCCCGTGAGTATCTGCGTCAGACGGTACGTTACGGCGCCGTGACGCCGATTCAGCCACTGCGTGAGGACAGGGCGGATCGCCTGGATCGTGCGATGGCCCGATCCGGGATCCGCGAGCCGCACATCCCAGAGCTCCACAGCAAGTGTGCGGAACTCTTCCAGCCAGGATGAAACCTGGCTTGGGGTAACCCCGTGGACTGTGGACCGACGCGCCTCCTCCCGGTAGTGAAACACCGCCGAGAGGGTCCTCGCATCAAGGTCCCAGGGGAGTGTGCCGGCCAGCACACAGGCCGCCTCGTAGGAAATTGTGCGGTAGCCCCGTATGACCCTGACTGCCATCGCCCGCTGCGGTCTCCGCAGTTCGGCGATACACTGGCTTGTCAGGGTGTCGGCCCAGACAGGTGAGCCGTACAGGGCCATGGACCGCACAACTCCCGCGTAAAGCCTCCGGCATGAAGCCTTCGGCCCCGCGATGTTGGGCAGCAATCTGCCTAACGCGGCCGCCGTTCGCACCAATTTAGGCGCCAAGCGCTTAAAATGGGCGTGGAAGTTCCAGCGACTGTCGAGGACCAATCCTAGGTACTTCATGGTCGACTCGACACGGATCTGGACTCCACCCACCTGGATAGCCGAACCGGCTGGAGGTCCTCTTCGAGGCCCGTGAAAACAGGTCGCCTCGGATTTTTCTAGGGCCACGTGTAGCCCTAGGCGTCGGATTCTGCCGACGACTTCCGCCACGCCTGCTGTGGCAAGGACGGCTGCATCCCGGAAGTTGTTCCCTCTCGCCGTTACCAGGGTATCGTCGGCGTAACAAGTTACGTCAACGCCCTGGAGGTTGACTGCTCGCAGCACCCAGTCATAACCAATGTTCCACAGGAGCGGCCCAAGAACCGAACCCTGTGGGACACCGCACGACATGGGATGACGCTGCCAGTCATCGCGCCCCGGGAACTCGACATACCTTTCTGTCAGGTAGTCTTCTAGGATCAGCCGTAAATAAAGGGGGACACCGTGGTGCCGTAGTGCCTCCTTTATGCAGGTCCACGGCAGGGTGTTGAAGGCGTTGGCTATATCAAGAGATACGGCCAACACCACTTGACCCTGCGACATCGCCTCCCTGGCGATGTCCTTCACGCGGAGGATCGCGTGAACCGTGGACCGACGACGCCTAAAGCCGTACTGGCAGTCTGCCAAGTCCGGCCCCACCTCCTCGAGGTGCCCAATCAGGCGGCCAGCGATTATGCGCTCGAGAAGTTTCCCAACCTCGTCGAGCAGCACAATCGGGCGGTAGGCCGAGGGGGAGTCAGATGGTCGACCCTCCTTCCTCAGTAGGACGAGCTTCCCCGTTTTCCACTGGCGCGGAAAACGTCCCTGCGACAAACAGGCCGAATACAGGCTCTGCAGTCTCGGCCCCAGCCAATCGAGGGACAGAACCCAAGCGCGGCCGGGTATGCCGTCTAGACCAGGAGCCGTACTCTTGGCCCGTAGCCGCGAGACTGCCGCATCAAACTCAACGTCGGACACGGCAGGGACCTCGTCTACACCTACTCTTACACCTGTGGGTGGCGTCATCACTGGCGGAGTGTGCTCTCCTCGGGTCGGAAACAGAGCCTGGACGACGTCGTGGAGCAAGGGAGGAGAGAGACTCTGCGTAACCGGGGGTGCCCAGGGGCGGAGCTTACTCAACGCCAACCTGTACGGCCTTCCCCACGGATCCGCATTCAGAGTCTCAAGAAACTCCTTCCTTGCCCTGGACTTAGCTCTGTTGATCGCGACCTTGAGCGCCTTTTTCGCCTCTCTATAGGCGTCATAAAGGCGGGCCTCATCGTCCTCAATCCGGGTGCGTCTGCGACGGTACCGGGAATACTGGCGTCTCGCCCTCACGCACGCAAAGCGCAAGCTCGCGAGGTCTGCGGACCACCAGTATACCTGCCGCTTAGGAGGGATAGGCCCGGCCCGGGGCATGGCCGCATCGCAAATTTGCGATAGCGCCTCCCGGAACCATTCGGCCTCATCCTCCACCTCAGCAGGCCCATCCGGCACAGGCACCCATGCCTGGACGATAGCCGCACACTCCAACTTCTCGCGGTCGAGTCGCTTCAAAGCCCATCTCGGACTGTCTCTATGCCGGGTAGAACGGCTTGGACCGGTATGAATTGCCGGAAGCGTAGAAACGTCGAACCGGATATACCGGTGGTCCGACAACGTCTCCACACCCTCCAGCACTTCCCAGCCCTGGACACGTCGTGCTAGCGAAGGAGTCGCAAACGTCAAGTCCACGATGGACCCTCCCCGCATGCGCACACAGGTGTCTACCGAACCCCGATTCAAGACAGTCATGCCAGAAGCGACTGCCCACTCCTCGAGCGCCTCTCCACGCACATCTGTCGCTGGAGATCCCCATACCAAGGACTTGGCATTGAAATCCCCAGCGACCAGCACTTGGAGCGAACGATTGCGGCCGATCACAGCCTCCAACTCGGAGAGAAAACTCTCAAATTGAGCGAGAGGCCGGTTAGGAGAGAAATACACCCCGATAACCAGGGTGTCTCCCAACTCAGCCGCAACCCATCCGTGCCCCTTTTCAATCCTCTGAAAAGGGGGGGCGCCGTTAGCCACTCGGGTGGCAATGGCCGCTGTGCCGTCCACATCCGAAACCCAATCGGGCGGGATGTAGTACGGCTCAGCCACTACCGCTATGGCAATCAACCTCTCCGCCAGACCCTGGACCCACAGGTCCTGAGCTCTGGCGCAGTGGTTGAGATTCCCCTGGAGGAATCTGAGTGCCATTTTAAGGAGGTGCAATTTGCATCTCCTCATCCCCGAGTGGCTCGGAGCGGGCCGGCTGCGACCGGGCCGTGGCCTCGGTGACAGCCTGCCGACCGCGAGTTTTAGGTTTGGGGGCCTTGCAGGCTTTGCCCCCAACCCTGTGACTGGCGTTCTTTCCAGCCACTGCGCACACCGTGCAGTGTGGCGCCGCCGTACAGGCACGTGCCAGATGGCCCAGTTGACCGCAGCGGTAGCACTGACTGCTACGGTCAACTTCCGAGCCGCACTTGCTCCGGACGTGTCCCTTCTCGAGACACCGGAAACAACGCAGCTCCCTGGCCTCCAGCAGTTTGACCCGCGCCGATGTCCAACCGACTAGCAGACGAGCACCGTCCACCAGCTTTCTGGCCACCGCCACGGGGCAACGTGCCCAGCAGGCGCCTTGCCCCCTCCTGTCTCGGCGGATCTCGCCCGTCTTCACGGACTCCACCGAGCACGCCCCAGTCTTGGCGACAGCGGCTGCGACTTCCTCAGCGGTGACGGAGTCATCCAACTCAGAAATGCGCACTTCTGCACACTTCACAGGTCGGGAAACTCGGACGTCTTCCGCGTTGAGGACCTCTCTTAGCTTGGTAGCCAGAGAGTCCGCCCTGCCATCTGTCTCCGCAGCGCCCGGCAGCTCCAAAATGGCGCCTCCGGTGGCTGCTCGCTTAAAGCGCACGGACTCAATCCCGAGGCTTGCCAAGCTGATGCTGGCTTTAGCCTGCGAGATGACGCCAGAGTACGTCACGCCCCGCTTCTCGGCATCTGGCTGTAGCGTGATCACTACTGCCGCCGAGCGTGCGGGGCGGAGATTCGGCACTTTCGCTTGCCTCATCTGGGGTTTCGGGGGGGGCTGCACTGCTGCTGCAGCTTTCGCGCCCTTGCTCTTGCCCTTGCGGCCGGTCACGAGGTTCCACGGTAACTCCATGGTCTCGGGGGCCGGCGGCAAAGGGCGGGGCTCCCTTGGGGGCGGGGCAGCGTTAGCCACCTTGCCCTTCTTGGCCGACTTCCTTCCCTTCTTCCCCGCGGGAGGATTCCCTCGGGATTCGGGGTTGGGCGGTGCTGGAGCCTTAGGCTTTGGCGCAGCTGCAGCCGGTGTGCTGCGAACCGTGGGCGGCTGAGTCGCCCTTGTGCTCGCGTTCGTCTTCTCCGGGGTTTTGTTTGACACGTCCTGTGGTGGCGCGGCCGCCAGCGCAGTGGCCGGTGGCGGCGCGTTTGTCTTGCGCTTGTCGGCAGCCAGCGGGGGCCGAAGCCGCTCCGGAGGTAGCCGAGCCTCGATAGCCTCGAACCGAGCGTTGACGTAAGCGACGACATTGCTGTCGTCAGCCACGCCAGCCGCTCGGGGCGTTTGCTCAGTTAGGCTCTTTCGGATGCTGTTTATATCCTTGCGGAGTTGGGCCAGCTCCTTCCCTTGCCGAGAGACCTCGGAGAGCAGCCGGTGGTTAACCAGCCGCAGCTTCTCGGTCTCTTCGGATACTGTTCGCGCGTACAGCACGGGTGCCACACGCTCCCAGTCCCCGACTGCCGATTTCAGGGCCTTCTGACAGGTACCTTTCAAGTTTCCGGAGGTAGCGATGACCTTCCGTACTATGGCCGCTGAAATCTCAATGCGCTCCTTGAGTGCAGAGGCGGTCATGTTCCGCTCGTCGGTCTCGTCTTGGGACGATTCCGACAAACGTGACGTCCTTACCTGGGCTTGGTGCAGAGCACGATCCATGTCCGCAACCTCCTGCTCGGACCGTAGCTCCGCCTCCAGCCGTTCGTCCTCGCGCCTGGGGCGCATAAACTCCCGCCGGGCCTCCGCCAAGCTGGCATTGGCACCGGCTTTTGGGGTTCTTATTCGGCCTCTACGGGCCGCCGGTCTCCCAGAAGGGGAAACTGACCCCGTGTCACTCCTTTCGGAGCCCGAACCCCCACTCTTGGAGTACGGCCGCTTCCGTGTGCCCCAGAGTCGGCCGAGTTCCTCCCCGGAGGAAGGATCCACGGTCATCAGGCTCGCGCCTGAATCCGATTCCTGGGCAGACGGAGAACGCGACCGCTCTCCTGCTGCGCTTGAACGGCCGCTACGCAAAATGCGCCTGGCCGCCGCCGAAGTAGATGGCTCCGGCGTTGCAGCTCTGAGCTCCTCGGAGCTCAAGCGGGTCAGCCTCACTACGGCCTCCCGCACCACCTCGTTGCCAGTTTTAGGACGTGGCTTGTCCTTTAGGCGTCTCTGGCCCTCCCCACAATACGATTGAGGGCCGACAACGTCTGTCGTTGTCGCCACTGGGGCGTCAACAACAGGCGTTATGCGGGATTCCCCAGCTTCGTGCCGGGTACCCGCCTGGGTAGTTTTTTCCGATTCGCCGTTATTCATTTTTTGTTTTTTGCCGCACTCGGGACTGGATTCCCACCAGCCATTCACCCCATAGACGTGCGGCGGCCGTAGGGTTGGGGTAATTTTTATAGAGGTTGTCTTCCTCGCGACCCTGCTAGGCAGAGCCACCGGCCCGCTCAGTGCGGGTTACGGCTTGCCCGACGCCGACCGAGATCGACGCCGCGCGGGTGATTTTTTAGAGAGGTGGTCATCCTCGTGACCCTGCCGAAGCAGAGTCCCCGGTCCGCTCAGTGCGGGTTACGGGTGATTTTTTATAGAGGTTTTCATCCTCGCAGCCCTGCTAAGCAAGACCCCCGGTCCGCGACTGCGGATTACGGTTGCCCGACGGTGGCCGAAGCCAGTGTCCGCCAGTCGTGCAAGCACAACCAGTCAGACCCGCCGCGCCGTGAAGAAGGCGTTTCCGCCTCCTCCTGGTGTTTTTTATAGAGGTTTTCTCCTCGTAACTCTGCAAGCAGAGTCCCCGGTCCGCAAAATGCGGATTACGGTTTGCTTGGCGGGGGTCCGTTAGCCGTGAAAGCACGGAAAATCGGATAGCCGCCAAGCGGCCACATCTTCGCACCATCTGCTTAGCAGAGGAATACGAAGAGCGGCCCCACCTCTTCAGTTTTGGTCCGCGCCGGCCGTAGCCGGTACCCCCCATATCTGGAGGGCATTCCCCTATCCGCCAACGGGACGGGAACCTAACCTAACCTAACCTAACCTAACCTAACCTTTTTTTTTTTTTTTTTTTTTTTTAACGGGGTAAAAATGCATTACGCACTATCCCACCGCCTTGGTGAGCGGTGGGGGAGTGTGGGACTCTCCGCCGGTGAAGCCGGCGGCATACCCACTAAAAATACCCCGGTGTATCCCGCTTCGCTTTTAGCGGGACGATGTGGGATTCCCTAAGGATTTCGGCCACATCGTCCCAAGCGGTCGGCCCAGCCACTGCCGGGCCTCCTCACGCCACGGGGGGGTATCTTGATACACAACAGATACCCCCCAGACAGGGACACCGTGCAATGCGAGTGAGACCCCCCGGTCTCACCCGCTGGTGTCCTAGGGAACTGGGAGAAGGTGGGCGAACCGCCTTCTCCGGGCTCCCAGCCGTCTGCGTCGGAGAGGGGCCGCCAGAGGATCATCCTCCCTGGCCCTCTCCGCGGTCTCCTTCTGTGCCATGACCTCTTCACAGAAGGAGACCATCGCCTCCCACGACCTCTCGCTCTCGAGCATAGCGCGAATTACTCTTGGGAGCGAGAGGTCCCGGCCTGTTGCAGCAACTAGTGTGCTGCGCTGCACCTCCCAGGCCGGACACACCTCGAGGGTGTGCTGGGCATCGTCCTCGAGTGCGCCACATTCGTGGCACACGGGGGTTGGCTCTCTTCCGGCTATCTGGTGCAGGTATTGGCCGAAACAACCATGCCCAGAAAGCACCTGCACCAGCCGGAAGGTGAGCGCGCCAAACCCCCTTCGACACCACCTTCGGAGGACGGGCCTGATGGCGTCGATGGTACGTGTACCGTATCGTGGCCCCTCAAGCTCGTCCTGCCACCGCCAAATTAGCTCATTTTGAGCTAACTCGCGCACTCGCCCTACCTCCTCGGAGGCTAGGCGCTGTCCTCTGGCCCTCGCTGCTGCACGGTAATCGTATACCGCAGCGAGGACCCCGGCCTCTAACTCCCACGGGGGCGTGCCGGCCAAAACGCAGGCAGCCCCCATGGATATGGTGCGGTATCCACGCACCGCCCTAGTCACCACCACACGCTGCGCTTTCCGCAGCATGCGCTTGTTGGCGACGTTAAGGGCATCTGCCCACACCGGTGCGCCGTAGAGGGCGATGCTTCGCACAATGCCGGCGTAAAGTCGCCGGCATGTAGTGTCCGGGCCGCCTTGGTTAGGAAGAAGGCGGCCCAAAGCACTCGCGGCGTTGATAAGGCGGGGGGCGAGCCTGCTAAAGTGCTCGCCGAAACGCCACCGCCCGTCAAGTAGGAGGCCCAAGTACTTCATGTGGGCCCCCACCTTCACCTCTACGCCATTGAGGCGTATTTTTGCACCAGGGGGAGGTCCCCTCCGAGGCCCGTGGAAAAGAAGGGCCTCGGTTTTTTGCAGGGCGACCTTCAACCCCAGTGCCTCTATGCGCCCCACAACAAGACTGGTGGCTACCTCTACCAGTCTTGCCGCCTCAACGTAGGATCCTCCGCGGGCTACGACTAGGGTGTCGTCTGCATAGCACAGGACCCGCGTCCGTGGAAGGAGCGTGCCCCGCAGAACCCAGTCGTAGCCCATATTCCATAATAGGGGTCCCAAAACGGACCCCTGAGGAACCCCACACCTCATTGTCCGACGGTGGATGCTTCCGTCGGAGCCCACGTAGAGTACCTCACGGTTTGTGAGGTAACTCTTTATCAGGCGCCCTATATACGGAGGCACATTGAAAAAGCGGAGCGCCTCCGCTATAGTGCCATAGGGCAAGCTATTAAAGGCATTGGCGATGTCCAGTGACACCGCCAATGACCTTTCTCCTCTCGCAGACGCTTCCAGCGTGTCGTTTTTCAGGGCCTGGAGGGCGTCGATGGTTGATCGCCCGGCCCTGAAACCAAACTGGTTGCCGGACAGATCAGGCCCAATGTCCGTCATGTGCTGGATGATCCGCGACGCAATGATGCGTTCAAAGAGTTTCGCGGATTCATCCAGCAGGACAATCGGGCGATAGGCCCCAGCTGTGTCAGGCGACCGCCCCTCCTTCTGTAAGAGACAGAGGCGGCCCTCCTTCCATATTTTGGGGAACTGTCCACGTGCAATTGCAACGTTGAACAGTTCCCGCAGCTGCTCGTGCAGGTGCCGGAGCGCTACCCCCAAGACAATTCCCGGGACCCCGTCGGGTCCAGGGGCCTTCTTCTTAAGCCTGAGGCTTGCAGCCGCTGTCTCCAGTTCCTCTTCGGTGACAGGCGGCGCCAGAGGCTCGGCTTCATTCGACCTCCCAGTGGGAGGAGCCATGGGTGGTGGGAAGTGTTCCTGACAGTCCGGAAACAACTCCTGCACCACCCTTTCCAGCAGTTCAGGCTGGAGGGTCTCGATGACCGGGGGCCCTTGATTGCGCAGCTTATTACGTGCTGCGCGATAGGGCCTTCCCCATGGATCACGGTTTAGACCCTCCAGGAGCTCCTCCCGAGCCTGAGCCTTGGCTTGGCTTATGGCCAGCTGTAGTGCCTTTCTGTCAGAACAGTAGGTGGTATACAGCTGGCTTTCGACCACTGGGTCGCGGTTGGCGCGACGCCGACTGCGGCCATACGCCCTCCTAGACCGTTGGCAGGTGTTTCGGAGGTCCGCGATTTCTTCGGACCACCAGTACACCTGCCGCCGAGGTGCTGCACCCCTTACTCTCGGCATGGATGCGTCGCACACCTCCTTAAGTGAGGCCCGAAATACACTGGCCGCCTCGTCGACCTCCAAGGAGATAGGAGCCGAGCACCAAGCCTTAACTATAGCGGCCTCTTCCGCTAGCTCCTTGTCGAGCTTAGTCAAGGCCCACCGCGGGAAAGAGGCCTGCCCTTGCCGCCGGGCTGGGGCCGCTGTATCAGGTGAGGTGGAGATCTCAAATTGGATATATTTGTGATCCGATAGAGTTTCCACCTCACTGAGGACCCGCCAACACCGGACGCGACGTGCGATAGAAGGGGTGGCGAACGAAATGTCCACCACGGACCCCCCGTTCCATCGCACGCACGTGTGTTCTGTCCCCCGATTTAAGAGGGACAGTCCGGCATCGACCGCCCAGTTTTGGACGGCGCGGCCCCAAGAATTTGTGGTGGCACTCCCCCACGATGAGGACCAAGAGTTGAGGTCCCCCATCAGTAAAGTGGGGAGAGGAGCCATACGCTGTACAACCTGAGCAAGGGTGTCTAGTAGCACCTCTAAGCCCGCCAAAGTGCCATTGGGGGAGAAATAGACACCAATTATGGCGAATTCTCTCCCCCAAGTAGCGGCCACATAGCCTGACCCTCTCTCTTTGACAATAAGAGGGCGGGCAGCGCTTCCCGTCTTGGCAATAATAGCGACGGAGCCGTTTGTATCCCCAGCCCAGTGTGGTTGGGGAGGCACAAAATAGGGCTCCGCCACCACCGCAACATCCACTTCCCACTGCGCCATTGCTTGAACAAGAAGGTCCTGGGCTCCAGCGCAGTGGTTGGTGTTAGTCTGTAGGAAATTGTAATGCCGGCTTACACTCATTCCGACATTACAATTTCCTGCGGCACCGATGCGCGGCGCACTTCCTCATTCGTGGTGGCCTGGGTCCTGGGGGCCATTGTTCCTCTTTTAGGGGAAGGAATACATTTCCTTCCCCCCATTGCGTGCCCTGACGGCCTTCCCTCATCAGCACAGATTGCACAACGGGGTGTCTCCGTGCACTTTTCAGCCTTATGCCCCGATCGCCCGCACCGGAAGCATAGATCGCTCCGGTCCTTTTGCGAGGGGCATGTCAGGCGGGTGTGGCCCGTGCCCATGCACTTAAAGCAGCGTAGAGGCAGGGCATCTAGGGCACGCACCTGGGCCGAGGTCCAGCCAACAAGGAGGCGTCCTGCTTCCACGACTATTTTGGCCGCTGCCACCGGACATTTAATCGTGATGGACGCCGTACCTCCAGGGCCGGAGCGGATCTCCCCAGCCCTAACAAGCTCCGCAGCACAGCCGCCTTTTGCCGAAATAGCGGCGACCACTTCCTCCTTTGTAATAGAGTCGTCGAGGCCCCTGATAAGAAGATCCACACACTTTGTGGGCCTCGCGACGGTGGCAACATCTTTCAATACCTCGCGGATCTTCTCCGCGAGGTTATCAGCCTTGTTCCCGCTTTGGGAGCCAGACAGCTCGAGCATTCTGGCTCCCGTGGCTGTAGTGCGGGTTTTAATGTTTGCAATGCCAAGTTCAGTCAGAGCTATGCTCTCCCTTGCTTGATTTAGAGCCATAGCATAGGTCACGCCCTTTTCAATTGCCTCGGGCTGCAATTTGATTATCACAGCCGAGGACTTTGGCGGTGTGAGCTTCTTCGCTTTTTGCTTAGGCGGCGCCGTCTTGTTTTTTGCCACAGTTTTAGGTGCAGCTGCCGACACGGAGGGTTGGGCAGAGGTTCGGGCTGCGACGGGCGTGGAGGTCTTCCCCTTGCCTTTGCCTTTTCCTTTGTTTCCACCCACCACATTCCACTGCCCCTCGCGGATGACAGAGGCAGCCGCAGTCACAGCAGATGACGGCCCGGCCACAGCGAGGGGTACAGCTTGCGGATCCGCCTTAGCTCTTCCCTTTCTAGTCCGCTTTGGCTTAGGAGCCACAGCGGGCTGAGGCTGAGCCGGGGCAGATGAGGCAACTGCAGCCTTGGCTGCCTCCTCTCGCCTCTTGTCAGCGGCCAGTGGAGGACGCATGATTGGTGCTGGTGGGAGGCGCTCCTCAACCACCGCCAAGCGGGCGTTCACCATATCGCCGAAGGTTCGGCACATGGAGGCCTTCAAATCCTCCGCCATGACTTTGACCATTTTGGACATTTCGGCCATCAGGTCATTGGCCGAGTTGCCCACCGGGACTTGGCAGGGAAGAGCTGGCCGCACCGGGGATTTGTCCCTCTGAGAGAAATCCCGGCGCATGGCTTTCACCTCCTTCTCTAGGTCCTCCACTTGGCGGCGAAGTCTGCGGTTCTCGAGACTGAGCCGCCTTGTCTCATCGGAGATCGTCCTCTCTGCGATCGTCTCGACAATCTCGTGGTATTCCGTTGCGTGGTTTTTTAGGTCACGCACGTACTCACCCTTAAGATTGCCGGACTTTCTGGCAATTTGAAAGATCAGCGACCTCAGATTGCCCGCCCGGGCACGCAACGTCTCAGTGTCCACGGCTGCGTCCAACTCCGCGAGTGAGCATTCCTCGGGGAGTGGGTTCCTCGTGAAGTCGACAACCTAACCTAACCTTTTTTTTTTTTTTTTTTTTTTGCGTCAGGAAATGCATTTAGGCATTCCCAAGGCCCTGGGTTCGGGACACCTGGGATATGTGGGACTCGGAACTCCTGGGAAAACAGAGACCCCTACCCACTAAAACCTGACGGTGGTCATCTTCGGCGCAGAATGGAAGGGACCCGGGATCCCCAACGAGGGAGAGACTCCTCGCAGGACCCTTCAGCGCGCAAGGCCGCCTGGCAGCCAGCCTCGGGAGGAGCAAGCTCAACTCCAGTGCACGATAACACAGACCACTGTGTCCGAAGACACGCGTTACCGTCTTCCTCGGGATCGCAAACCGAAACACACGCAGGCCCCCCCGCGTGCGCTTCGCGACCCCAAGGGCCCTTTTAGTCGCCTCTTACGACAGGCAGGGATACCTCGGTAGTATTCTTGTCCCCTAACCGCAGGGAACCGCCGGGATTACGCACCACCACCCCGGTGGCCTCGCCTCCGACGTCGGGCGGGATTGTCCAGCTCGCGCTGGCGCTCGGCGTTCTCCTTCTGCGACACGACGGCGTCGCAGAAGGAGAGCACCGCATCCCACGAGCTCGCGCTCGCCACCATGGCCGCAACCACGGATGGCAGCGAGAGGTCGCGCCCGATCGAGGCGGTGAGCGTCTCGCGCTCGTTTGCCCAAGCTGGGCACACCTCCAGCGTGTGCTGCGCCGTGTCCTCGCTGGCGTCGCAGTGGTGACAGGCATCGCTAGCCTCCCGTCCGATCCGGCACAGATAACTCCCGAAGCAGCCGTGCCCCGTGAGTATCTGCGTCAGACGGTACGTTACGGCGCCGTGACGCCGATTCAACCACTGCGTGAGGACAGGGCGGATCGCCTGGATCGTGCGATGGCCCGATCCTGGATCCGCGAGCCGCACATCCCAGAGCTCCACAGCAAGTGTGCGGAACTCTTCCAGCCAAGATGACACCTGGCTTGGGGTAACCCCGTGGACTGTGGACCGACGCGCCTCCTCCCGGTAGTGAAACACCGCCGAGAGGGTCCTCGCATCAAGGTCCCAGGGGAGTGTGCCGGCCAGCACACAGGCCGCCTCGTACGAAATTGTGCGGTAGCCCCGTATGACCCTGACTGCCATCGCCCGCTGCGGTCTCCGCAGTTCGGCGATACACCGGCTTGTCAGGGTGTCGGCCCAGACAGGTGAGCCGTACAGGGCCATGGACCGCACAACTCCCGCGTAAAGCCTCCGGCAAGAAGCCTTCGGCCCCGCGATGTTGGGCAGCAATCTGCCTAACGCGGCCGCCGTTCGCACCAGTTTAGGCGCCAAGCGCTTAAAGTGGGCGTGAAAGTTCCAGCGACTGTCGAGGACCAATCCCAGGTACTTCATGGTCGACTCGACACGGATCTGGACTCCACCCACCTGGATGCTCGAACCGGCTGGAGGTCCTCTCCGAGGCCCGTGGAAACAAGTCGCCTCGGATTTTTCTAGGGCCACGTGTAGCCCTAGGCGTCGGATTCTACCGACGACTTCCGCCACGCCTGCTGTGGCAAGGACGGCTGCATCCCGGAAGTTGTTCCCTCTCGCCGTTACCAGGGTATCGTCGGCGTAACAAGTTACTTCGACGGCCTGGAGGTTGACTGCTCGCAGCACCCAGTCATAACCAATGTTCCACAGGAGCGGCCCAAGAACCGAACCCTGTGGGACACCGCACGACATGGGATAACGCTGCCAGTCATCGCGCCCCGGGAACTCGACATACCTCTCTGTCAGGTAGTCTTCCAGGATGAGCCGTAGATAAAGGGGGACACCGTGGTGCCGTAGTGCCTCCTTTATGCAGGTCCACGGCAGGGTGTTGAAGGCGTTAGCTATATCGAGTGATACCGCTAACACCACTTGACCCTGCGACATCGCCTCCTGGGCGATGTCCTTCACGCGGAGGATCGCGTGAACCGTGGACCGACGACGCCTAAAGCCGTACTGGCAGTCTGCCAAGTCCGGCCCCACCTCCTCGAGGTGCCCAATCAGGCGGCCAGCGATTATGCGCTCGAGAAGTTTCCCAACCTCATCGAGCAGCACAATCGGGCGGTAGGCCGAGGGGGAGTCAGATGGTCGACCCTCCTTCCTCAGTAGAACGAGCTTCCCCGTTTTCCACTGGCGCGGAAAACGTCCCTGCGACAGACAGGCCGAATACAGGCTCTGCAGTCTCGGCCCCAGCCACTCGAGGGACAGAACCCAAGCGCGGCCGGGTATGCCGTCTAGACCAGGAGCCGTACTCTTGGCCCGTAGCCGCGAGACTGCCGCATCAAACTCAACGTCGGACACGGCAGGGACCTCGTCTACACCTACTCTCACACCTGAGGGTGGCGTCATCACTGGCGGAGTGTGCTCTCCTCGGGTCGGGAACAGAGCCTGGACGACGTCGTGGAGCAAGGGAGGAGAGAGACTCTGCGTAACCGGGGGTGCCCAGGGGCGGAGCTTACTCAACGCCAACCTGTACGGCCTTCCCCACGGATCCGCATTAAGAGTCTCAAGAAACTCCTCTCTTGCCCTGGACTTAGCTCTATTGATCGCGACCTTGAGCGCCTTTTTCGCCTCTCTATAGGCGTCATAAAGGCGGGCCTCATCGTCCTCAATCCGGGTGCGTCTGCGACGGTACCGGGAATACTGGCGTCTCGCCCTCACGCACGCAAAGCGCAAGCTCGCGAGGTCTGCGGACCACCAGTATACCTGCCGCTTAGGAGGGATAGGCCCGGCCCGGGGCATGGCCGCGTCGCAAATTTGCGACAGCGCCTCCCGGAACCATTCGGCCTCATCCTCCACCTCAGCAGGCCCATCCGGCACAGGCACCCATGCCTGGACGATAGCCGCACACTCCAACTTCTCGCGGTCGAGTCGCTTCAAAGCCCACCTCGGACTGTCTTTATGCCGGGTAGAACGGCTTGGACCGGTATGAATTGCCGGAAGCGTAGAAACGTCGAACCGGATATACCGGTGGTCCGACAACGTCTCCACACCCTCCAGCACTTCCCAGCCCTGGACACGTCGTGCTAGCGGAGGAGTCGCGAACGTCAAGTCCACGATGGACCCTCCCCGCATGCGCACACAGGTGTCTACCGAACCCCGATTCAAGACAGTCATGCCAGAAGCGACTGCCCACTCCTCGAGCGCCTCTCCACGCACATCTGTCGCTGGAGATCCCCATACCAAGGACTTGGCATTGAAATCCCCAGCGACCAGCACTTGGAGCGAACGATTGCGGCCGATCACAGCCTCCAACTCGGAGAGAAAACTCTCGAATTGAGCGAGAGGCCGGTTAGGAGAGAAATACACCCCGATAACCAGGGTGTCTCCCAACTCAGCCGCAACCCATCCGTGCCCCTTTTCAATCCTCTGAAAAGGGGGGGCGCCGTTGGCCACTCGGGTGGCAATGGCCGCTGTGCCGTCCACATCCGAAACCCAATCGGGCGGGATGTAGTACGGCTCAGCCACTACCGCTATGGCTATCAACCTCTCCGCCAGACTCTGGACCCACAGGTCCTGAGCTCTGGCGCAGTGGTTGAGATTCCCTTGCAGGAATCTGAGTGCCATTTTAAGGAGGTGCAATTTGCATCTCCTCATCCGCGAGTGGCTCGGAGCGGGCCGGCTGCGACCGGGCCGTGGCCTCGGTGGCAGCTTGCCGACCGCGGTTTTTTGGTTTGGAGGCCTTGCAGGCTGGGCCCCCAACCTTGTGACTGGCATTTCTGCCGGCCACTGCGCACACCGTGCAGTGTGGCGCTGCTTCACAGGCACGCGCCAGATGGCCCAGCTGACCGCAACGGTAGCACTGACTGCTACGGTCAACTTCCGAGCCGCACTTGCTCCTGACGTGTCCCTTTTCGAGACACCGGAAACAACGCAGCTCCCTGGCCTCCAGCAGTTTGACCCGCGCCGATGTCCAACCGACCAGCAGACGAGCACCGTCCACCAGCTTTCTGGCCACCGCCACGGGGCAACGTGCCCAGCAGGCGCCTTGCCCCCTCCTGTCTCGGCGGATCTCGCCCGTCTTAACGGACTCCACCGAGCACGCCCCAGTCTTGGCGACAGCGGCTGCGACTTCCTCTGCGGTGACGGAGTCATCCAACTCAGAAATGCGCAATTCTGCACACTTCACAGGTCGGGAAACTCTAACGTCTTCCGCCTTGAGGACCTCTCTTAGCTTGGTAGCCAGAGAGTCCGCCCTGCCATCTGTCTCTGCAGCGCCCGGCAGCTCCAAAATGGCGCCTCCGGTTGCCGCTCGCCTAAAGCGCACAGACTCAATCCCAAGGCTTGCCAAGCTGATGCTGGCTTTGGCCTGTGAGATGACGTCACTGTACGTCACGCCCCGCTTCTCGGCTTCTGGCTGTAGCGTTACCACTACTGCCGCCGAGCGTGCGGGACGGAGATTCGGCACTTTAGGTTGCCGCGTCTGGGGTTTTGGGGGGGGCTTCACTGCTGCTGCAGCTTGTGCACCCTTGCTCTTGCTCTTGCGGCCGGTCACGAGGTTCCACGGTAACTCCATGGTCTCGGGGGCCGGCGGCAAAGGGCGGGGCTCCCTTGGGGGCGGGGCAGCGTTAGCCGCCTTGCCCTTCTTGGCCGACTTCCTTCCCTTCTTCCCCGCGGGAGGATTCCCTCGGGATTCGGGGTTGGGCGGCGCTGGAGCCTTAGGCTTCGGCGCAGCTGCAGCCGGTGTGCTGCGAGCAGGGGGCGGCTGAGTCGCCCTCGTGCCCGCGGACGTCTTGTCCGGGGTTTTTTTCGTCTTGTCCGGTGTTGGCGCGGCCGGCTCAGTAGCCGGCGGCGGCGCGTTCTTGGAGCGCATGTCGGCAGCCAGAGGGGGCCGTAGCCGCTCCAGGGGCAGCCGAGCCTCTATGGCCTCGAACCGAGCGTTGACGTAGGCAATGACATTACTGTCGTCACCCACGCCAGCCGCTCGGGGCGTTTGCCCGTTGAGGCTCTCTCGGAGACTGTCCATCTCCTTACGGAGTTTGGCCAGCTCCTCCCCCTGCCGAGAGACCGCGGAGAGCAGGCGGTGGTTCACCACCCGCAGCTTCTCGGTCTCTTCGGAGACTGTGCGCTTGTACAGCACTGGAGCTAAAAGCTCCCAGTCTCCGACTGCCGTTTTCAGCGCCTTCTGAAACGTGCCTTTCAGATGCCCGGAGGTCGCAATGACTTTCCGGACTATGGCCGCTGACAGTTCCATGCGCTCCTTCAGCGCGGAGGCGGTCAATTCCCGCTGGTCGGCCTCGCCCTGGGACGAGTCCGACAAGCGGGACGTCCTCGCCTGAGCTTGGAGCAAAGCGCGATCCATCTCCGCAACCTCTTGCTCGGACCGCAGCTTCGCCTCCACTCTTTCATCATCGCGCCCGAGGCGCATGAATTTCTCCCGGGCCTCCGCCATACAGGCGTTAGCGCCGGGTGCGGGAGTACCGCCTCTTCCTCGTCGGGCCGCAGGCTTTCCGGAAGCAGAACTACGTCCACTTCTGGCACTCCTGTCGGAACCCGACTCGCCGTTTTTGGAGTACGGCCGCTTCCGTCTGCCCCAGAGTCGGCCGAGCTCCTCCCCGGAGGAAGGATCTACGGTCATCAGGCTAGTGCCCGAACCCGACCCCTGAGCAGACGGAGACCGCGACCGCTCCGCTGCTGCACTTGTGCGACCGCTGCGCATAACGCAACCGGCCGCCGCCGAAGTTGATGGCTCCGGCGTCACAGCTTTGAGCTCTGAAGAGCTCAAGCGGGTAAGCCTGACTACAGGCTCCCGCACCACCTCCGAGCCAGCTTCACGCTGCGACTCAGATGTTACTGTCGCAGCCTGTGACGGCTCCACCTCCAGGGGACTAGCGTCCGTGCGCACTCCAACCAACCTACCTGTGCGCGACGCATTCTCGTCCTCCCTGGCAACCAAAAAAGAAAGAGTAGAATTATCCATTTCAGTCCCACGAGTATGGGGGATATAAAAAGTCCACCCAGGCGTCGCCCCCTGCACCTGGGTAACCCTAATACTGCACGAGGGCGGGTGTTCTCGTGCAGGTGTCGCGCTAGCGGGTAGGCGTTAACCCATCCTACCACCTCGAGACCGAGGCGGCCGACCGTCACGCGACTAACGGCCAACCTTTTGGGGTTTTTTATTGAGGTTGACTCCTCTCGGCCCGGGCGACCAAGCCAAGGCCCCTACTTCCCGAGGGCTGCGAGACATGTCCACAACACCCTACGGGAGCAGGTTGCTAGACGGTTGACCGAAGTCACCCACCTAGTCGCGAAATCGCGAGTGGTGGGCCCGTCCAGCCGCAGGTCTTGCAGACCTGCCATCCACCGAGCCGAAGCTCCACTAGTCCTTATGGACTCCCACACACAGCCCAAGCTGCCCGGCGACAGAGCGCCCACACCTCGCTTTTTAAAGAGGTTGTCCTCCTCGCGACCCTGCCGAAGCAGAGTCCCCGGCCCGCTCAGTGCGGGTTGCGGGTGATTTTTTATAGAGGTTTTCATCCTCGCAGCCCTGCTAGGCAAGACCCCCGGTCCGCGACTGCGGATTACGGTTGCCCGACGGTGGCCGAAGCCAGTGTCCGCCAGTCGTGCAAGCACAACCAGTCAGACCCGCCGCGCCGTGAAGAAGGCGTTTCCGCCTCCTCCTGGTGTTTTTTATAGAGGTTTTCTCCTCGTAACTCTGCAAGCAGAGTCCCCGGTCCGCAAAATGCGGATTACGGTTTGCTTGGCGGGGGTCCGTTAGCCGTGAAAGCACGGAAAATCGGATAGCCGCCAAGCGGCCACATCTTCGCATCATCTGCTTGGCAGAGGACTACGAAGAGCGGCCCCACCTCTTCAGTTTTGGTCCGCGCCGGCCCTAGCCGGTACCCCCCATATCTGGAGGGCGTTCCCCTATCCGCCACCCGGGGGACGCGCCCGATAGAAGACTGAAAACTCCCACGGGAACCTAACCTTTTTTTTTTTTTTTTTTTGTTCTCCGGGTGTGAAATGCATTACGCACTATCCCACTGCCTGGGTCGGGCAGTGTGGGACTCTCCGCCGGTGAAGCCGACGGCATACCCACTAAAACACACCCGGGTATACCCTCACCGCTTTGGAATAGGGCGACGTGGAGCCTTGCGGATTACCACGTCACCCCAGCGGTTGGCCTGGCCTATGCGCCGGGCCTCCCCACGCTGCGGGGGCGTCCCGGTATACTGGGGACGCCCCCAGACGGGAGCACCATGGAATAGGGTGTAAGCCCCCCGGCTTACACCCCGGTGCTACTTTTAGGGAGCAGGAGGAGGACGGGCGAACCGCCGTCTTCGTGCCCCCCGCCGTCTGCGTCGGAGAGGTGCCGCTAGAGGATCATCCTCTCGGGCCCTCTCCGCGGTCTCCTTCTGCGTCATTACCTCCTCGCAGAAGGAGACCATAGCCTGCCATGCCTTCTCACTCCCGAGCATGGCCCGTACTAGGGCCGGGAGTGAGAGGTCCCCGCCCACAACGGCCGCAAGGTTGCGGCGCTGATCCGCCCAAGCCACGCACGCCTCCAGCGTGTGCTGGGCGGTGTCCTCATCGGCACCACACTCGTGACACCTTGGATCAGGCTCTCTCCGGGCCACTTTGTGCAGATACTTTCCAAAGCACCCATGCCCGGAAAGCATCTGCACCAGCCGGTACGACAGTGGCCGCCCTTCCCGGCGCACCCACTGTTTGAGGACCGGCCTGATGGCGTCTATGGTGTGCCGGCCATAGACGGCGTCAGCCAGGTCCTCTGCCCACCGCCGTAGGAGCGCGTTTTGCGCCCGCCTGCGAACGCCCTCTATTTCATCGAAATAGGGGCGCTCGCCTTGTGCTCTCGCTACTGCCCTGCGCTGGTAGACAGCAGCGAGTACCTTGGCCTCCATCTCCCAAGGGGGCATGCCTGCGAGGACGCAGGCAGCCCCCGCCGAGATAGTGCGGTAACCGCGTATGGCTCTTACCGCCATCACCCTTTGTGGAGCTCGCAAAAGGGTGACGTTATGCGCGGTAAGAGCCTGTGCCCAGATTGGCGCTCCGTAGAGCGCCATACTCCTGACTATACCCGCATAGAGTTTGCGGCACGCTTGGCCCGGGCCGCGCTCGTTGGGCAGCAAGTGGCCCAACGCGCCCGCCGCGCGGATCAGACAGGGGGCGAGGCGGGTAAAATGGGCCTCAAACCTCCACCGTCCGTCCAATGTGAGGCCCAGATACTTCATCTGGGCCCCCACCCTCACAGTTTCGCCGTTTAGGCGAACCGAGGCACCAGGAGGCGGCCCCCGCCGAGGCCCGTGGAAAAGCAGGGCCTCGGTCTTACTGATCGCCACCCTGAGCCCCAGTGCCTCTATTCGCCCTATGACGAGGCTTGCGCCCACCTCGGCCAGTCTCTGGACCTCCGGAAAGTCCTTTCCTGTGGCTACGACTAGGGTATCATCCGCGTAGCATATGACGCGCATCCTGGGAAGGAGCGCGCCGCGGAGAACCCAGTCGTAGCCCAAGTTCCACAACAGGGGCCCTAGAACGGACCCCTGGGGAACACCACAGCGCATCGGGTGCCGGACCAGAACACCGTCGCCCCTCTGGTATAAAACCTCTCGGCCACGGAGGTAGTCCTCCAACAGCCTGCCGAGATACGGGGGCACTCCGAAGTAATGGAGTGCCTCTCGTATCACGCCGAACGGCAGGCTGTTGAAGGCGTTGGCGATGTCCAGGCTCACCGCCAACGACCGCTCGCCCCGAGCGGATGCCCCTTCCGTCTCCTCCTTCAGGAGCGACAGGGCGTCGATTGTGGAGTGCCCTGCCCTGAACCCAAACTGCACTGGCGACAGATTGGGCCCCACTTCGTTTAGGTGCTGGACGAGGCGGAAAGCGATTATCCGCTCGAACAGCTTACCCGCCTCGTCCAAAAGCACTATTGGGCGGTAGCCGCCAGCTTCACCTGGGGGTCTGCCCGTCTTTTGAAGGAGGCACAGACGTCCCTCCTTCCACAACTTCGGGAAACGCGCGGATGTTAGTGCAACGTTGAAAATGTCCCGAAGTTGTGCCCCCAGGTGCTTTAGGGCAAGGGCAAGAACCTTGCCGGGCACTCCGTCAGGTCCCGGGGCCTTTTTTTTGGCCTTGAGCCGGTCAATCACTGTCGCCATCTCTTCGTCGGTGACTGGTGGGACCGGCTCATCCTCTACTCTTCGCGCGGGAGGAGATATTGTTGGAGAGGTGTGCGCTGGGGGATCTGGAAACAGTTCCCGCACTACCCTCTCCAGGACCTCTGGTTGGAGGGTCTCTACCACTGGGGGGCCATGAGAGCGCAACTTGTCGCGTGCCGCGCGGTATGGCCTCCCCCATGGGTCTCGGTTGAGATCCTCCAACATCTCCTCCCGAGCCCTGGCTTTCGCCTGGCTGATGGCCAGCTGCAATGCCTTCTTGTCGGCGTTGTAAGAGGCATACAGCTGGCCCTCCATCTCCGGGTCCCTGACGCGTCGTCGTTTGGCCCGCGTAAAAGCCCTGCGCGACAATGAGCACTGCTCCCTCAGGTGGGCTACCTCCTCGCACCACCAGTAAACCTGGTGGCGCCTTGGAGGGTCACCTCTAATTCGGGGCATGGCGGCGTTGCAAACTCCCGAGATCATGTCCCGGAACCTGCTCGCCGCCTCGTCGACCCCCGATGTTGTGGGGGTCGCGCCCCAGGCCGCCACTATGGCCGCCTCCTCAGCCAGCTCGGGATCCAGCTTGGTGAGGGCCCACCGCGGGAAAAATGCGTGGCCCTCCCGTCTACTCGGCGCCGCCGAGCCGTCGGAGGTGGAGACCTCGAACCTAATATATTTGTGGTCCGAGATCGTCTCCACCTCACTCAACACCCGCCAGCCCCGGACGCGCCGTGCGAGGGAAGGGGTGGCAAACGTTACGTCCACCACGGACCCCCCTGCCCTACGCACACACGTGAAGGATGTCCCCTGATTGAGAGGGGACATCCCGGAGCTGACAGCCCATTCCTCGACGGCTAGGCCCCTCACGTTTGTTGACACGCTCCCCCAGAGGGTCGACCATGCATTCAGGTCGCCCATGACCAAAACTGGGAGAGGTGCCAACCGCTGGATCACCGGACCGAGCCCCCTCAAGAAGGACTCCAGGCTGGCAAGCCCAGTGTTGGGGGAGACATATACACCCACAACTGCAATGTTCCCCCAGGTGGCGGCCACATATCCGGCCCCCCTTTCCCGCACTTGTAGCGGCTGCGAGCGAGACCCCGCTGCAACCACTATGGCCACAGAGCCAGCAGTATCCCCGGCCCAGTTAGGCTGGGGAGAAACAAAATAGGGCTCTGCAGCCACCGCCACGTCAATCTCCCACTGCGCCATGGACTGCATGAGCAAGTCCTGAGCCCCGGCGCAGTGGTTGAGGTTCCCCTGTAGGAAGCTGTAATGGAGGACTGAACTCATTGCTCCATTACAGCTTCCGCTGGCGCTACGCGCCTCCCGCTATCGGCGGCGGCCTGGGTCCTTGGAGCCGCCCTTGCTTTAGTTGGGGGAGGGTTGCAACTCCTCCCGCCCATCGTGTGGCCTTAAGGCCGACCCGCTTCGGCGCACACGACGCAGTGTGCCGCCGCCGTACATCCAGCGGCCCTGTGCCCCGGCCGTCCACACCGAAAGCACAGGTCCACCCTCTCCTTATCGGACGGGCACAGCAGGCGCGTGTGCCCGATCCCCATGCACTTGAAGCAGCGCATGGGGAGTGCGTCGAGAGCTCGGACCTGCACCGAGCTCCATCCGATGAGGAGACGACCTCCGTTGACAAGCGCCTTTGCCGCCGCAATAGGACACTTGACAACTATCGACCCGGTCCCTTTGGGCCCAAAGCGGATTTCGGCCGCCTTGACTAGGGCCGGGTCACAACCACCCTTGGCCGCGACTGCGGCCACCACTTCCTCGCGGGTGACCGTGTCGTCGAGCCCTGCGATGCGGAGGTCCGCACATTTTGTGGGCCTTGACACGTCGGCCACTCCCGCGAGTGCCTCTGTCAACTTGGCCGCTAACCGGTCAGCAGCCTCAGCGCTTTTTGCTCCCGCCAGCTGAAGCATGCGCGCCCCTGTGGCAGTCTGCCGGACAGACACACCAGGTATACCCAAATCGGGCAACGAGACCACTTCCCGTGCCTTAAGCAGGGCCGACTTGTACGAGACGCCCCGCTCGATGGCGTCGGGCTGCAGTGTCACCACTACAGCCGATGAGCGAGGGGGCGTCAACTTGACCGCATTTTTATTTTTTGTCCGTTTTGGCGCTGGTGTCGACTGCGCCTGTCTCACGGAGGGTTGGGCAGGGGTTCGGGCTGCGGCGGGCGTGGAGGTCTTCCCCTTGCCTTTGCCTTTCCCCTTATTCCCAACCACCACATTCCATTCTCCCTCGTGGGTGGTCAGGGCAGCCGGAGTCACCGCGGACGACGGGCCGGCGACAGCGAGGGGTGCCTGTTGCGGAACCACCCTCGCTTTGCCCTTCCGAGTCCGCTTCGGCTTGGGAGCTGCAGTGGGTTGAGGCTGAGCCGGTGCAGGTACAGATGAGGCAACTGCAGCCTTGGCTGCCTCCTCTCTCCTCTTGTCGGCGGCAAGTGGAGGCCGCACGATTTTTGCGGGAGGAAGGCGCTCCTCAACCACCGCTATACGGGCGCTAATCATTTCCCCCACTGTGCGGCACATGGAGGCTTTGAGTTCCTCCGCCATCTCCTTCACCATCTTGGACATCTCGCCCATCAGGTCATTGGTCGAGATGCCCACAGGGTCATGGGAGCGAAGGGCCGGCCGCGCTGGGGATTTGTCTCTCTGAGAGAAATCCCGGCGCATAGCCTTCACCTCTTTTTCGAGGTCCTCCACTTGGCGGCGAAGTCTTCGATTTTCGAAGCTGAGCCGCCGTGTCTCATCCGAGATTGTCCGTTCCGCAATCGTCTCGACAATCTCATGGTATTCCGTGGCGAAGTTCTTCAGGTCGCGCACGTACTCCCCCTTGAGATTGCCGGACTTGCGGGCAATGTTGAAAATCAGGGACCTCAGATTACCCGCCCGGGCACGCAACGTCTCCGTGTCGACGGCTGCGTCCAACTCCGCGAGTGAGCATTCCTCGGGGAGTGGGTTCCGCGTGAAGTCGACAGGCTCGTCGGCTTCCACCTCTTGCGCATCTTCGCGAGATGCGTTCGAGTTCGACTCCAGGCGGGTCAGGGCGACTTGCGCCGCCTTGGCCCTCAGAAATTCGGCCGCAGTGGCAACTGCCGCCTTTTTGGCCGCCGCCTTTTTGGCCGCAGGGCCAGACGCCGCCTTTTTGGCCTTTTTAGCTACGACCTTTTTGGCCGTAGCCTTTTTCGGTGCCGACGACCGTGTTGTCGTGGCCACCTCCTCACTGTCTGAGACCGAAGCCTCAGACGCAAAAATGGGCGAACCCGCCGGCCTCTTAGGCCGTTGGCTACGCAACGCCCGGGTAACCATCTGGTCCAGCTCATCGGCCGAGTTTTCCTCGACTGCGAGACCCTCGACTAAGTTGGCAGAATTACGTCGGGTAGACATAATTACAAACCAAAGTAAAAACACAAAACAAGAAACAAATCAAAAACAAAGAGCGCGTTATTAGGCCACGCTCAACCTGCAACCGGAGGTACCTCGACGGCCAGGGAGCAGAGAACACTAATAACACGAAAAATCAAAACACGAGAGTGTTGAATTAACCTCACAGGAAGCCTATTAGGGCCCGCTCGACCTGAAACCGGAGATACCTCGACGGCCAGGGAGCTGGGAACACTAGTAAGCTAAAACCGCAAGGTTGCCCCAGAGTATCTAGATTTGGTCACCAGCCTGGCACTGCGTTACCGTAACCAGGACTGGGAGAGCCAGGGGAGACGACGGGGACGTACTAGATACTCGAAAAAACACTCATGGGGCCTCCCCCACGGGAACCTAAAAAACCTGACAGTGTACCCTCTACCACTTATATAAAAAACGGACGGTACGGGATTATTACACTCGCCGTACCGCCCAGTGGTAGGTCAGGCCAGATGGTTGGCCCAACGTCCTTCGCTGGGAGGGATGCCCGGGTACACCTGGGCACCCCTCAGACAGGTGGTACCGTGCAATGCAGGTTGGGGCCCCCCGACCCCTCCCCGCTAGTACTACTTAGACCGCTAGGACCTCTGCGTTTCATGTCCTCTAGTCTTTTTGAATTCGCAAAACTGCTGCGGTCAAATATCGCTGGTCTCGGCCGTGTGGGAGGTGGGTTACATTCTCGACCTCCCATGACATGCTTAGCCGGCAAGTTTGCCTCAGCGCAGTGTGCGCAGTGCGCTGTTGCCTGGCAATCTGCTGCCTTGTGTCCCTCCTTTCCGCACCTAAAACAAAGGCCGGTCCGGTCTCGAGGAGCTGGGCAGCGCGGGCTTGTGTGCCCCACGCCCATACACTTATAGCAGCGCATGGGACGCGGGGTTAAGGCCCGGACCTGAGCGCTGCTCCACCCTATTTTTAGGTGGCCGTCCTTCAGCAACATCTTTGCCGTGGCTACAGGGCAGCGGACAAAGCAGGCCCCGACACCTCTCGGCCCAGGGCGGACATCTCCGACTCTTATGGCCTTCACGTCACAACCACCACGGGCTGCTATCGCTGAGGCCACCTCGCTGCTAGATAGCGAGTCGTCCAGCCCACACAAACGAAGATCTATTGTTTTGGTGGGTCTGGCGACTTTTGCTAAATTCTCAAGGGTCGCTTGTGCAGCGACCTTGAGTTTTTCGGCCTTTTCTTCATGTTCTGGGCCGGGAATTTCCAAAATTCGCGACCCTGTTTGGCCCACCCGCATGTTGACCCGGTCAATGCCTAGTTCGGAGAGCTTTATCTCTTCTTTCAGTCTCTCCATGACGATCTTGTAGGTGAAACCCATCCGTAACGCTTCCGGGTCCAACGTTATCGTGACTGCAGCGGATCGGGGTTCGGAGAGCTTTGGCTTGCGGCTTCTCTTCTTCGGTAGTGACTTGGCGGGTGGTTTGCCGTTTGATTTCTTCGCAGCCGTTGTCGTATCATCGTTAGTTTTCCTTATGCCACCCTTGCCCTTCGTAGCCTTGGCGTACGTTTTTGGCGCGGGTGGAGAAGCCGTATCAGGCTTTGAGCCTTCTTTTTGCTGGGAAGCCGGCGGTGCGGGTGTTGTTGCTGCCGGTGATGCAGTTTGCTTTCCCTTCTCTTTCTTCTTTTTGGTCTTTCCCCCTGGTCTGACCTCGGTCCAGTCACCGTCCATTGGTTCGGGTGGTGGTTGTACTTCTTGGCTTTGAGCCGCCACGGTTGCCAAAGCGACAAAAGCCGCTGCTTTCTTGGCTTCCGCTGCCTTTTTTCGGTCTGCCGCAAGCGGGGGACGGACTGCCTCCGTCGTCAAACCCGCTATCTTCGCGTCGACCATAAAACCCACTTGGCGGAGAATGGAAGGCTCAAACTCCGACCGAAGCCATTCCTTCAGCGCATCTGCAGTAGCCGGAGGGTCCGATTTGGCAAGAGGGGCCAAAGCAGCCTTCGCCTTGAGCTCATCCAGCTCTGTTCGCATGCGGGCCATCTCGGCTTTCAGCCGGTGCGTTTCGTCATTTTGGGTGCGACGTGCCAGACTGTCAACTGCGTCGACGAAAATCTTTGCGCAGTCTTTCATGTCCTTAATAAAGGTGCCCTTCAGGTTTTTGCTTTTGTTGCAAATTTCATATAACTTCAGGGCGCTTTTACCTGAAAGGGCCCTTACTTCCTCAGCATTCAAGTCGTCCATATTGGGTGGAACTAC
The DNA here is from genome assembly GCA_947369235.1 of Udea olivalis. NCBI lineage: Eukaryota > Metazoa > Arthropoda > Insecta > Lepidoptera > Crambidae > Udea > Udea olivalis. The sequence goes on from OX376342.1 coordinate 120,694, forward strand.
TATGGTGAGATCTTCTTCCGATGGGGCGTGCCCCTTGCGGATAGCGCGTCTCTTCAGTTGAGCGTCAACTTCGGCTTTGGTGGCCGCAGCCGACAGCTTCTTGAGTTTGCGCTCCGCCTGTCGAAGGCCAACCTTGTGTTGTATTGGTCCTTTCTGTCTCTTCGATTTGAGCTGACTGGTCGATAATTGTTCCGAGTCGCTGGTAATGTCGTCAGAGTCCGGAGTGTGAAGGACTTCTGAGTCTGACAGGTCGTACACGAAGTCAGGCAGGTACGCATAAGGGTGCGGCCGCTTGAACCCCGTGTCCGAGGTCTCTTCTTCAGTGTCGTCTTTGGAGGCGACTGTGGTCTTCAGGGCTCCGCTAAGCGGGCCTGTCTCCAGCCGGGATAAAACTACCATCGGTTGGAGAGGAGAACTGGTTGCATCTCGCGTGCTTGACGCGCGTGTGACACGGGTCGATGCTGAACCCTGGGTCTCCGTCACTGCGCTTGGAACAAAAACGGGGTTTCCCCCGGAGCATTTTTGTGCCCCCCCCAGACTACGAACGGGGGCTGCCCCCAGATCGCCCGTGGAACCCGAAATCGGGCTCCGCGAGCGCTCCAGAGGGAGGGATTCCCCACTGCCGCAGGCAATGGGACCCTCCTGGGTAGTCTTTTCCAAAGATGCGTCCATTTCATTTTGTTTCCCTTAAGGGCGGGTAACCCCTCGCTCGCATTTACCCACCTTCGGCACGGTTAGACCTCCGGCTTCGTGATTTTTTATAGTGGTTGTCATCCACGCGGGTCTGGTAAGGTAAAGGATGATTGAGCTGAGAACCCCGGCGCCGGATGCAGGTGCATGAAAACCATGCACAAGCAGCCGGAACCGAAACAAACAACTCAATAGGACAAGGGACTGGGAAAAATGGGAAGGAGAAAAAGGATAAAGGAACACAGGAATTTGGGAAAAGGATAGGAAAGGACAGACGCCCCGGTCCCAGTGCTGAAACACTATCCATAACAGAGTGAACTCTGCTAAGCATCGTGCCCCGAGTGCACTGGGATTACGGTCACATTCCCCCCCGAGAACAAAATCAACAGCAAGCGCGCCGGCCACCCCCCGAGAACAAAGAGTCTGACTCGAAACGAGACTCAATGACCCGGGGTAAGCGGCGAGCACACCGTCTGCTGACTTTGCCCTGAGTCAGGCGATACTTCCGGACTGAAGTCCGTACTAATACCACCCTCCTCCCCTGGTTTCGGTCCACGCCGGCCACTGCCGGTACCCTCCATATCTGGAGGGCGTTCCCCTATCCGCCACCCGGGGGACGCGCCTGGTAGCAGAACCATACTGCCCCAAGCCCCCACGGGAACCTAACCTAACCTAACCTAACCTAACCTAACCCTCTTTAAAAACTTATATTAAATCCATTTTAAAAAATTTATGTACTTTTATAAAACTCAAAATTACCTCACCGCATTCTCTCTCTGCCTAAATCAAGTGATACACAAATTTCAACCCCCCACCCCCCCGATTTTTCATATTTGTATCTCAGAGTAGGCTTTTTACACAGGGGGCATTCAACTGTGCTAGAGTAGTGCTGGTTTTAGATTCTATTGTAATTCCCTTCCTTTGCTCACTGACAACTAAGGTCTGTGGACCTGAGAAAAATTAATTATTTATTCTACTCTTACTTTATTTTTAAAGTAGGCTATTACCAGAGCGCACAGGCTCTAATTGACTTTTTCAGACACGCCTATAGTGCTATTTTTAGTATAGTTCTAGCTTTTCTTGTTTTTACAACGACACTTTTTAAGTGTATCTATTGATAGGATTATTATAATAGACTATAAGACTAGCCAACTAGATTGGCTAAAACACCCACTAGAATAATATTGTTAGTTTATTTTATCTCATATTTACAACTTTTACAAACTTTTATATTAGCTACAGACCGGTAACAGTTTTATTACCGATTCTTAAAACAAATCGACGCGTTCCCCTGTGACAAGAGATGTTTGGCTATCGTACGCCTAAAAAAAAAGCCACTGAAAGAGGCAGCGAGATGGGCCCACGGAGATCACCCGCCAAAGACGGAGAGAAGGCTGGGCCTTCTGGGGAGCAGCTTAAGCTCCCAAATGTAAGACGCAGTATAGACAAATTGGAAGGGAAAGCGGACTCAGCTAAAGTCCAAGTCTCACCTGCTAAAAAGACTATGGCCGCAACCCAAAAACCAAAACCAAAGGCCGCCCCCATCCCGGAGCTGCGTCGGAGATCCGCGGAGCCAGTCTACGTGTCTCCTAAGTTGGCACCGACGTACAAAAAATCGACCATTATTATTGAGGCTGAAAAGTGTCGAAAAGTGGCGAAGGACAGTATCGACAGTTCACGCAACATTCGCACTGACATAAAAGCGGAGGTCACTGGAGCAATCCAGAGACTGTTTGAGCTGGTGCTGGAGGCTGAAGCGGCAAAAAACCCGGGAAAGAATGTAATAATAACCAAGCAGGGACAAAACAAAGATACTTCCGGTAGCCTGGAGAAAGAGGAGAGAGAGGGACAGAAACTTATTAATAAACTAGAAGAACATACAAAACTTCTAGAAGAAAACAGAGCGGAAATTAAAAAACTCCAGGAGACCATGCTTCAGCAAGCAGAAATATACAAGGGAAATGTCACCTACGCTAGTGTAGCGGCGAAAACCGCAAGACAGCCTATGGAAAATACGGCCATACACTCGGTGGTAGTAACCTCCCCTGACGAGAACCAAACGGGAGAAGAGGTTCTTGACAAAATAAGAACAGCTGTAAATGCTAAAGAAGCGGGAGTCAAGAATGACAAAATCAGGAAGGCAAGAGACCGAAAAGTAATAGTGGGATGCAGAACGAAGGAAGAGTTACAAAAAGTGAAGGAAAGACTCCAGGCACCGGGCAAGAACCTAAATGTTGAGGACATTAAAAACAAAGACCCACTAGTCGTGCTAAGAGACGTTCTGGCAGTTAACACAGACGAAGACATCCTCAAAGCTATTAAGGTTCAAAACAAGGGCCTCTTTAAGAACATCCGAGGAGAGCAGGACAGAATGGAAATCGGATACCGCAGGAGAGCCAGAAATCCCCTAAACACCAACATAGTGGTGAGGGTCTCTCCAGCCATCTGGAATGCTCTGACCGAAGCAGAGGTCGTGCACATCGACCTACAAAGGATCCGAGTTTCAGATCAGTCCCCCTTGGTCCAGTGCTCAAAGTGTTTGGGTTACGGGCACACAAAAAGGTTCTGCAGGGAGCCGCTGGAGGTGTGCAGCCACTGCGGCGACCCGCACATGAGGGCAGAATGCCCAGCTTGGCAGGCAGAAATGGAGCCAACCTGTAAGAACTGCACCAAAGCTAATTATGACGACAAACACCACAACGCCTTCAGTAGCGACTGCCCGGTCAGACGCAGATGGGAGACTATAGCTCGGTCAACAGTAGCGTATTGCTAAGGTGGTCCCAGGCACAAATAGAAACGAAAACGAGGAGCAGCCCCACAGGTATCGAGTAGTTCAAGCAAACCTGCAGAGAAGCGAGCTCGCAACCGCAGAGATTATCAGAGAGGCGGTTGAGAGAAAGCTGGCGTTTGTACTGGTCCAGGAGCCATACATAGGTAACACAGGAGTGATGAAAAACTACCCAGGAACAAGAGTAGTACAATGTGATAGAAAAAGTGAAAAAGTGAACAAGGCAGCCATTGTACTATTCGATGACACCATAGACCTGACACAATGCCCGAATCTCACGACCGAGAACATGGCAGTGGCCAAATTAAGAACCGGGGCGTGGCAGGTGGGAGTGGTCTCCATGTACCTGGAAGGTGATAAGCCTGTAGAACCAGACCTGGACCGGATCAGAAGGATAGCAGACGAACTGGGAGCTGAACACCTTCTGATTGGCGGAGATGTCAACGCTTGGAGTACCTGGTGGGGTAGCAGGGAAGAGGACCACAGGGGACGGGAAGTAGCCGGCGCACTCGATGAGATGAACCTTCATATCCTCAACGAAGGTACCGCACCGACGTTCGATGTGATAAGAGGAGGAAGGCATTTCTCGAGCTGCGTCGACATCACGGCCTGTTCGGACAGCCTGCTGGGTAGGGTGAAAAACTGGAGATTGGACGGAGACCTCACAACCTCGGACCACAGGGCGATCCTTTTTGAAGTTGAGCTGGAATACTCTGCAGGACTCGACATAAAGCGCACGACAAGGAAGTTCAATACAAGGAAGGCAAACTGGGTAGAATTCCGAGAGAAATTCGACCAATACTGCGCCAGAGATGGAATAGAACCGGAAGAAATAAAATTATTAACCTCTGTAGAAGAACTAAACAAAATCGTTGACAACTACACTGCCAATATAATCGAAGCCTGCAAACAGACAATACCAGAAATCGGAACAAAAAAGCGAACGAAATTGCCCTGGTGGACAGAGGAATTAACAAAATTAAAAACAGAACTGAAAAGGAAAAAACGAAGAATATCCTGTGCCGCGCCATCTCGAAAGGAGTGGGTTTTCGCTCAATTCCAGGAAGCAAAAGCTGAATACCACAAGAAAATGAAAGAAGCCCAGACAACAAGCTGGAAAGAGTTCTGCGGCAGGCAAGAGAGAGAAACCATGTGGGATTCGATCTATAGGGTGATTAGCAGAACAACAAAAAGGGAAGAAGACATACCACTGGTCCATAACCAGAAGACCCTAAACGAACAGGACTCAGCAGACCTGCTAGCAGGAACATTCTACCCGGAGGACAAGCCAGAAGATGACGATGAGGTTCACAAAAAAGTCCGAGCCGAAGCGGATAACGTAAACGAGGCTGGTGATACTGAACTATCCGATCCCCCGTTTACGGAGGACGAACTGAAGTGGGCAACATCGAGCTTTAACCCAAAAAAGGCACCGGGTAGTGATGGACTCACGGCGGAGATCTGCAAGAAGGCCATCACCCAAAACCCACAAAGGTTCTTAGTACTGATCAATAAATGCCTCGAGCTATCCCATTTTCCGAAGGCATGGAAGGAGGCAACAGTAGTGGTCCTGAGAAAACCGGGAAAGGAAAATTACCAACATGCAAAATCATACAGACCGATCGGGCTAATATACGAGAAGATGTTAATAAGGAGGATCAGATGGCACACCCTGCCAAAAATGAGCAAAAGACAATATGGATTTACACCACAGCGCAGCACCGAGGACTCCCTCTATGACCTGATTAAACTGATTAGAGAAAAACTAAAAGATAAAGAACTCATAGTAGTTATATCGTTGGACATAGAGGGAGCCTTCGACAGTGCATGGTGGCCCGCCATCAAAATCCAGTTGGCAAAGACAAAATGTCCCATAAACTTAAGGAGAGTGGTGGACAGTTACCTCAGCGACCGACAAGTAAGGGTCCGATATGCGGGAGCAGAGAGTGTCCGCGAAGCTTCAAAGGGCTGTGTGCAAGGTTCCATAGGCGGACCCACTTTCTGGAATCAGATCCTGGACCCCCTACTGAGGGAACTCGATCAAAGAGGGGACTATTGCCAGGCATTTGCGGACGACGTGGTCCTGATCTTCTCCGGACAAACGGCCCTTGAGGTCCAGAGGCGGGCGAATGCCGCCCTCGAACATGTTCGGAGATGGGGTGTCGTAAACAAGCTAAAATTTGCGCCGCATAAAACAAAAGCCATGATAATAACAAACAAGCTGAAATACGACACACCACATCTGAGCATGGGCGGGGAAGGCGTTGGCGTATCTCGGGACATCAAAATCCTCGGCCTAACCATCGATGACAAACTAACGTTCAACGCCCACATATCCAACATATGCCGCAAAGCACTCAATCTTTATAAACAGCTGGCAAGAGCGGCAAAAGTGGAGTGGGGATTGTCACCGGAGATAGTCAGGACAATATACGTATCGGTAGTGGAGCCGACAATAATGTACGCAGCAAGCGCATGGGCACCGGCAGCGAGCAAACTGGGAGTTAGAAAGCATTTGGACGCGGTGCAGCGCGGCTTCGTGCAAAAAATAACAAAAGCGTACAGAACAACCTCACTAAACTCGGCCCTGCTACTCTCCGGGATGCTGCCCCTGGATCTGAGAATACAGGAAGCAGCCTCTCTTTATATGATAAAGAAAGGTCACTCCCGGAGAGTGATAGGCGACCGAGATATCGAGACGCCAGTTGTATACACCCAGACTCCGCACCCAGTCGGACATAGTGGCCTACAGTTCGAATGCATCGGGGACCGTGCACAGCTGAACCAGCTTGAGAGCGACACCCTCAAAATCTTCACCGATGGAAGTAAGATCGAGGGTAAGGTCGGAGCAGCCATATCCCTCTGGGAAAATGGTGCCGAGACCAAATCCGCCAAACTCAGGTTGGAACGGTTTTGCACGGTGTACCAGGCGGAATTGCTGGCCCTCAAAAAGGCAGTTCAGCTGGTGCGTATGCACAAACACGGCAGACGTTTTGAAATTTTCAGCGACTCCAGATCGGCTCTTGAAACCGTAACCGGGGGTTTTTCCCTCCATCCCCTAGCAGTGGAAATCCGCGAAGAAATTAGCCAGATCACCCGGCAAAACAAAATATTGCATCTATTTTGGATTAAAGCCCACGCAGGATTGGAGGGAAATGAAAGAGCCGACGAGCTTGCCAAGGAGGCCGCTATAAGGCTCAAAACGAAGCCCGATTACGACAAGTGCCCTGTTTCATTCGTCAAGCGACAAATCCGAAAGGATTCGCTTGAGGAATGGAACAGGAGATACAAAATGGGGGAAACAGCAAGCACGACAAAAATGTTCTTCCCGGATGCCATCGAGGCATACGGAATTGTCAAAAAACTGCCGCTGTGTCCGCTGCTCGTACAGGTCCTCACGGGGCATGGTGGATTCTCCGAGTATCTGCATAGGTTCAAATGCAAGGGGAGTCCATCATGCACTTGTGATCCGGAAAAAGAGGAGAGTGTAAAACATCTGTTATTAGAGTGCCCTATTTTCGGCAAAGAAAGGTATAACCTAGAGGCAGAGATCGACGTCGAAGTTAAAGAGCGGAATATAGCTAGTATTATGAAGAATAAAGAAATAAGAAATAAGTTTTTAAACTACTGTAAGTATATAGCTGTAAACATAGTAAAGAAAAACAAAACGTAGAATAATAAATAGTATAACCTGTTATATAATTAGTATATAAACCAAGTTAACTAATAAAACAAAGTAACAAAATAAGAAGTAAGAACTCACAAGTATGTTTGAAATAAATCGCAAAAATAGAAAGTAAATAGGATAGAGATAGCAAATAGTAGGTAAAATAAATAGTAAACAATAAATGGCGCACCAGATTGAGCACAACCCAAGAAAAATAAAAAACGAAAGAAAGAGAGAAATAGTAGTAAAAATTAACCACACTATACTATTAAATAGATAAGAATAATCATATTATAAGTAAGTAAAGAAAATTGTTTTACAAAAGTCTTTGGCCACCCATGCCAGGGGAACAAGATTAAAAAAAAAAAAAAAAAAAAAAAAAAAAAAAAAAAAAAAAAACCTAACCTAACCTCATTTTCAAAAAATGAAATTTAACTTAAAGTGTTGTAACTAATGTGACTCAACAGATATACTATTTCCCTAAAATTACTCCAAAATTACCCTAAAACTAGTTTCAAAAAACTCCCTTTTCTCCCAAAACCTAAAAAACCTCAGTAACCCCAAAATCTACCACCACTGAAAAACTTAATTAAAGTCCACAACACAAAATTTTGGCTTATCAATGAAATATTTCTAAATTTTCCGCTACCGAATTGTTCCTAAAAATAAATCTACAGTAAATCTCAAACATATGTTTTTAAACCCAACAATATCAAAAATTTCAAGAGCAATCACTCTCTCCAAAATCTTAAAGGATTTTAGTCTCCTTCTTTTCAACCCAACTCTCTGACTACAACTAGTAGCCCAAACACCCAGCTATTACAAAAGCTTTAAAAGTGGACTTTCAAGCACTTTTTTTTTTTTTTTTTTTTTTTTTTTGCGGGGGAAAAATGCATTACGCACTATCCCGCTGCCTGGGTGGGGCAGCGGGGGAGTGTGGGACTCTCCGTCACGAACGGTGACGGCATACCCACTAAAAGACCCCCGGTATACCTCATCGCCTTGACGGGACGACATGGTGCCTAGTTCGGATTACCATGCCGTCCCTGGCGGACGGCCCAGCCTTCACGCCGGGCCTCCTCACGCAGCAGGGGCGTCCCGGTATACAGGGACACCCCCAGACAGGAGCACCGTGCAATGGGGTGAAAGCCCCCCGACTTTCACCCCGGTGCTGCTTTCAGGGAGCGTGGAGAAGGCGTGCAAACCGCCGTCTCCTCACTCCCCGCCGTCTGCGTCGGAGAGGGCCCGCCTGAGGATCTTCCTCCCGGGCCCTCTCCGCTGTCTCCTTCTGCGACATCACCTCTTCGCAGAAGGAGACCATCGCCCCCCATCCACTCTCGCTCGCCAGCATGGCCCGTATCAGGGCCGGGAGCGAGAGGTCGGTGCCGACCACATCCACTAGTGTGCGACGCTGCACCGCCCAAGCAGGGCACACCTCAAGGGTGTGCTGGGCGGTGTCCTCCTCGGCGTCGCACTGGTGGCACCTCGGGGTGGGCTCCCTCCGGGCGATGTTATGCAGGTACTTCCCGAAACAGCCGTGTCCGGAAAGTACCTGCACCAGCCGGTACGTAAGGGGCCTCTTCTCCCTACGCACCCACTGGTCGAGGACCGGCCTGATCGCCTCTATGGTTTGTCGGCCATAGAGCGGTTCGGCCAGGTCCTCCGCCCACCTCCGCAGCAGCGCGCTCCGCGCACGCCGGCGCACCCCCTCAACATCGTCCCAGTACGGGCGCCCTCCTCCCGCTCTCGCTGCTGTGCGGGACTGGTACACAGCAGCAAGAACGGCCGCCTCCAGCTCCCAGGGGGGCATGCCTGCCAGGACACAGGCAGCCCCCCCCGATACCGTACGGTAACCCCGTATAGCCCTCAACGCTATTTGCCTCTGAGGCGCCCGTAACAGGCGCCTGTTATTAGCGTTGAGGGCTCCCGCCCAAATTGGCGCTCCGTAGAGCGCCATGCTTTTAAGTATGCCGGCGTAGAGACGCCGGCATGATTGGCCCGGGCCGCGCTCGTTAGGTAAGAGGCGGCCCAGAGCACCCGCGGTGCGGATTAAGCGGGGCGCGAGGTTGGAAAAATGCGCCCCAAAATTCCACCGCCCATCCAGCACTAGACCCAGATATTTCATCTGGGCCTTCACCCTCAGATTGATGCCGTTGAGGCGGACTACTGCGCCGGGAGGCGGCCCCTGCCGAGGACCATGGAAGAGGAGGGCCTCGGTCTTATTAAGGGCCACCTTCAGGCCCAACGCCTCAATGCGGCCGACCACTAGACTGGCGCCGACTTCTGCCAGTCTCTTCGCCTCCGCAAATGTGTCACCGCCCGCTATGACTAGGGTGTCATCCGCGTAACCTTTTTTTTTTTTTTTTTTTTTTTTTTGCGTCAGGAAATGCATTTAGGCATTCCCAAGGCCCTGGGTTCGGGACACCTGGGATATGTGGGACTCGGAACTCCTGGGAAAACAGAGACCCCTACCCACTAAAACCTGACGGTGGTCATCTTCGGCGCAGAATGGAAGGGACCCGGGATCCCCAACGAGGGAGAGACTCCTCGCAGGACCCTTCGGCGCGCAAGGCCGCCTGGCAGCCAGCCTCGGGAGGAGCAAGCTCAACTCCAGTGCACGATAACACAGACCACTGTGTCCGAAGACACGCGTTACCGTCTTCCTCGGGATCGCAAACCGAAACACACGCAGGCCCCCCCGCGTGCACTTCGCGACCCCAAGGGCCCTTTTAGTCGCCTCTTACGACAGGCAGGGATACCTCGGTAGTATTCTTGTCCCCTAACCGCAGGGAACCGCCGGGATTACGCACCACCACCCCGGCGGCCTCGCCTTCGACGTCGGGCGGGATTGTCCAGCTCGCGCTGGCGCTCGGCGCTCTCCTTCTGCGACACGACGGCGTTGCAGAAGGAGAGCACCGCATCCCACGAGCTCGCGCTCGCCACCATGGCAGAAACCACGGATGGCAGCGAGAGGTCGCGCCCGATCGAGGCGGTGAGCGTCTCGCGCTCGTTTGCCCAAGCTGGGCACACCTCCAGCGTGTGCTGAGCCGTGTCCTCGCTGGCGTCGCAGTGGTGACAGGCATCGCAAGCCTCCCGTCCGATCCGGCACAGATAACTCCCGAAGCAGCCGTGCCCCGTGAGTATCTGCGTCAGACGGTACGTTACGGCGCCGTGACGCCGATTCAGCCACTGCGTGAGGACAGGGCGGATCGCCTGGATCGTGCGATGGCCCGATCCGGGATCCGCGAGCCGCACATCCCAGAGCTCCACAGCAAGTGTGCGGAACTCTTCCAGCCAGGATGAAACCTGACTTGGGGTAACCCCGTGGACTGTGGACCGACGCGCCTCCTCCCGGTAGTGAAACACCGCCGAGAGGGTCCTCGCATCAAGGTCCCAGGGAAGTGTGCCGGCCAGCACACAGGCCGCCTCGTAGGAAATTGTGCGGTAGCCCCGTATGACCCTGACTGCCATCGCCCGCTGCGGTCTCCGCAGTTCGGCGATACACCGGCTTGTCAGGGTGTCGGCCCAGACAGGTGAGCCGTACAGGGCCATGGACCGCACAACTCCCGCGTAAAGCCTCCGGCAAGAAGCCTTCGGCCCCGCGATGTTGGGCAGCAATCTGCCTAACGCGGCCGCCGTTCGCACCAGTTTAGGCGCCAAGCGCTTAAAATGGGCGTGGAAGTTCCAGCGACTGTCGAGGACCAATCCTAGGTACTTCATGGTCGACTCGACACGGATCTGGACTCCACCCACCTGAATGCTCGAACCGGCTGGAGGTCCTCTCCGAGGCCCGTGAAAGCAGGTCGCCTCGGATTTTTCTAGGGCCACGTGTAGCCCTAGGCGTCGGATTCTGCCGACGACTTCCGCCACGCCTGCTGTGGCAAGGACGGCTGCATCCCGGAAGTTGTTCCCTCTCGCCGTTACCAAGGTATCGTCGGCGTAACAAGTTACGTCAACGCCCTGGAGGTTGACTGCTCGCAGCACCCAGTCATAACCAATGTTCCACAGGAGCGGCCCAAGAACCGAACCCTGTGGGACACCGCACGACATGGGATGACGCTACCAGTCATCGCGCCCCGGGAACTCGACATACCTCTCTGTCAGGTAGTCTTCTAGGATCAGCCGTAAATAAAGGGGGACACCGTGGTGCCGTAGTGCCTCCTTTATGCAGGTCCACGGCAGGGTGTTGAAGGCGTTGGCTATATCGAGAGATACGGCCAACACCACTTGACCCTGCGATATCGCCTCCTTGGCGATGTCCTTCACGCGGAGGATCGCGTGAACCGTGGACCGACGACGCCTAAAGCCGTACTGGCACTCTGCCAAGTCCGGCCCCACCTCCTCGAGGTGCCCAATCAGGCGGCCAGCGATTATGCGCTCAAGAAGTTTCCCAACCTCGTCGAGCAGCACAATCGGGCGGTAGGCCGAGGGGGAGTCAGATGGTCGACCCTCCTTCCTCAGTAGGACGAGCTTCCCCGTTTTCCACTGGCGCGGAAAACGTCCCCGCGACAGACAGGCCGAATACAGGCTCTGCAGTCTCGGCCCCAGCCACTCGAGGGACAGAACCCAAGCGCGGCCGGGTATGCCGTCTAGACCAGGAGCCGTACTCTTGGCCCGTAGCCGCGAGACTGCCGCATCAAACTCAACGTCGGACACGGCAGGGACCTCGTCTACACCTACTCCTACACCTGTGGGTGGCGTCATCACTGGCGGAGTGTGCTCTCCTCGGGTCGGAAACAGAGCCTGGACGACGTCGTGGAGCAAGGGAGGAGAGAGACTCTGCGTAACCGGGGGTGCCCAGGGGCGGAGTTTACTCAACGCCAACCTGTACGGCCTTCCCCACGGATCCGCATTAAGAGTCTCAAGAAACTCCTCCCTTGCCCTGGACTTGGCTCTGTTGATGGCGACCTTGAGCGCCTTTTTCGCCTCTCTATAGGCGTCATAAAGGCGGGCCTCATCGTCCTCAATCCGGGTGCGTCTGCGACGGTACCGGGAATACTGGCGTCTCGCCCTCACGCACGCAAAGCGCAAGCTCGCGAGGTCTGCGGACCACCAGTATACCTGCCGCTTAGGAGGGATAGGCCCGGCCCGGGGCATGGCCGCGTCGCAAATTTGCGACAGCGCCTCCCGGAACCATGCGGCCTCATCCTCCACCTCAGCAGGCCCATCCGGCACAGGCACCCATGCCTGGACGATAGCCGCACACTCCAACTTCTCGCGGTCGAGTCGCTTCAAAGCCCATCTCGGACTGTCTCTATGCCGGGTAGAACGGCTTGGACCGGTATGAATTGCCGGAAGCGTAGAAACGTCGAACCGGATATACCGGTGGTCCGACAACGTCTCCACACCCTCCAGCACTTCCCAGCCCTGGACACGTCGTGCTAGCGAAGGAGTCGCGAACGTCAAGTCCACGATGGACCCTCCCCGCATGCGCACACAGGTGTCTACCGAACCCCGATTCAAGACAGTCATGCCAGAAGCGACTGCCCACTCCTCGAGCGCCTCTCCACGCACATCTGTCGCTGGAGATCCCCATACCAAGGACTTGGCATTGAAATCCCCAGCGACCAGCACTTGGAGCGAACGATTGCGGCCGATCACAGCCTCCAACTCGGAGAGAAAACTCTCAAATTGAGCGAGAGGCCGGTTAGGAGAGAAATACACCCCGATAACCAGGGTGTCTCCCAACTCAGCCGCAACCCATCCGTGCCCCTTTTCAATCCTCTGAAAAGGGGGGGCGCCGTTAGCCACTCGGGTGGCAATGGCCGCTGTGCCGTCCACATCCGAAACCCAATCGGGCGGGATGTAGTACGGCTCAGCCACTACCGCTATGGCTATCAACCTCTCCGCCAGACCCTGGACCCACAGGTCCTGAGCTCTGCCGCAGTGGTTGAGATTCCCCTGCAGGAATCTTAGGGCCATTTTAAGGGGATGCAATTAGCATCTCCTCGTCAGCGAGTGGCTTGGAGTGGGCCGGCTGCGACCGGGCCGTGGCCTCGGTGGCAGCTTGCCGCCTGCGGTTTTTGGGTTTGGAGGCCTTGCAAGCTGGGCCCCCAACCTTGTGACTGGCATTTCTGCCGGCCACTGCGCACACCGTGCAGTGTGGCGCTGCTTCACAGGCACGCGCCAGATGGCCTAGCTGACCGCAACGGTAGCACTGACTGCTACGGTCAACCTCCGAGCCGCACTTGCTCCGGACGTGTCCCTTTTCGAGACACCGGAAACAACGCAGCTCCCTGGCCTCCAGCAGTTTGACCCGCGCCGATGTCCAACCGACCAGCAGACGGGCACCGTCCACCAGCTTTTTGGCCACCGCCACGGGGCAACGTGCCCAGCAGGCGCCTTGCCCCCTCCTGTCTCGGCGGATCTCGCCCGTCTTCACGGACTCCACCGAGCACGCCCCAGTCTTAGCGACAGCGGCTGCGACTTCCTCTGCGGTGACGGAGTCATCCAACTCAGAAATGCGCAATTCTGCACACTTCACAGGTCGGGAAACTCTAACGTCTTCCGCCTTGAGGACCTCTCTTAGCTTGGTAGCCAGAGAGTCCGCCCTGCCGTCTGTCTCTGCGGCGCCCGGTAGCTCCAAAATGGCGCCTCCGGTGGCCGCTCGCCTAAAGCGCACGGACTCAATCCCGAGGCTCGCCAAGCTGATGCTGGCTTTGGCCTGCGAGATGACGTCACTATACGTCACGCCCCGCTTCTCGGCTTCTGGCTGTAGCGTTAGTACTACTGCCGCCGAGCGTGCGGGACGGAGATTCGGCACTTTAGGTTGCCTCGTCTGGGGTTTCGGGGGGGGCTTCACTGCTGCTGCAGCTTGTGCACCCTTGCTCTTGCCCTTGCGGCCGGTCACGAGGTTCCACGGTAACTCCATGGTCTCGGGGGCCGGCGGCAAAGGGCGGGGCTTCCTTGGGGGCGGGGCAGCGTTAGTCGCCTTGCCCTTCTTGGCCGACTTCCTTCCCTTCTTCCCCTTGGGAGGATTCCCTCGGGATTCGGGGTTGGGCGGCGCTGGAGCCTTAGGCTTCGGCGCAGCTGCAGCCGGTGTGCTGCGAACAGGGGGCGGCTGAGTCACCCTCTTGCTCGCGGACGTCTTGTCCGGGGTTTTTTGTGTCTTGTCCGGGGGTGGCGCGGCTGCCGGCGCAGTGGCCGGTGGCGGCGCGTTCGTCTTACTCCTGTCGGCAGCCAACGGGGGCCGAAGCCGCTCCGGGGGTAGCCGAGCCTCGATGGCCTCGAACCGAGCGTTGACGTAAGCGACAACATTGCTGTCGTCAGCCACGCCAGCCGCTCGGGGCGTTTGCCCAGTGATGCTCTCCCGGATGCTGTCCATCTCCTTGCGGAGTTGGGCCAGCTCCTTCCCCTGCCGAGAGACCTCGGAGAGCAGCCGGTGGTTTACCAGCCGCAGCTTCTCGGTCTCCTCGGAGACTGTTCGCTCGTACAGCACTGGAGCCAAAAGCTCCCAGTCCCCGACTGCCGTCTTCAAGGCCTTCTGAAAGGTCCCTTTCAGATGTCCGGAAGACGCGATGACCTTCCGGACTATGGCCGACGAAATATCCAGGCGCTCCTTAATAGCGGAGGCGGTCATGTTGCGCTCGTCGGTCTCGCCCTGGGACGATTCCGACAGACGCGACATGCGTTCTTGGGCATGGTGCAGAGCACGATCCATGTCCGCAACCTCCTGCTCGGACCGTAGCTCCGCCTCCAGCCTTTCCTCCTCGCGCCTGGGGCGCATAAATTCCCGCCGGGCCTCCGCCAAACTGGCATTGGTACCGGCTCTCGGGGTTCTGACCCTGCCTCTACGGGCCGCCGGTCTCCCAGAAGGGGAAACTGACCCCGGGTCACTCCTATCGGAGCCCGAGCCCCCACTCTTGGAGTACGGCCGCTTCCGTGTGCCCCAGAGTCGGCCGAGTTCCTCCCCGGAGGAAGGATCCACGGTCATCAGGCTCGCGCCTGAATCCGAATCCTGGGCAGACGGAGAACGCGACCGCTCTCCTGCTGCGCTTGAACGGCCGCTACGCAAAATGCGCTTGGCCGCCGCCGAAGTCGATGGCTCCGGCGTAGCAGCTCTGAGCTCCTCGGAGCTCAAGCGGGTCAGCCTCACTACGGGCTCCCGCACCACCTCAGTGCCAGTTTTGGGACGTGGCTCGTCCTTTTGGCGTTTCTGGCCCTCCCCACAATACGAGTGAGGGCCGACAACGTCTGTCGTTGTCGCCACTGAGGCGTCAACCACAGGCGTCATGCGGGATTCCCCGGCTTCGTGCCGGGTACCCGCGTGGGTAGTTTTTTTGAAATCGCCGTTATCCATTTTTGTTTTTTTTCCGCACTCGGGACTGGATTCCCACCAGCCATTCACCCCATAGACGTGCGGCGATCGTAGGGTTGGGGTAATTTTTATAGAGGTTGTCTTCCTCGCGACCCTGCTAGGCAGAGCCACCGGCCCGCTCAGTGCGGGTTACGGCTTGCCCGACGCCGACCGAGATCGACGCCGCGCGGGTGATTTTTTAGAGAGGTGGTCATCCTCGTGACCCTGCCGAAACAGAGTCCCCGGTCCGCTCAGTGCGGGTTGCGGGTGATTTTTTATAGAGGTTTTCATCCTCGCAGCCCTGCTAAGCAAGACCCCCGGTCCGCGACTGCGGATTACGGTTGCCCGACGGTGGCCGAAGCCAGTGTCCGCTAGTCGTGCGAGCACAACCAGCCAGACCCGCCGCGCCGTGAAGAGGGCGTTTCCGCCCCCTCCTGGTGTTTTTTATAGAGGTTTTCTCCTCGTAACTCTGCGATCAGAGTCCCCGGTCCACAAAATGCGGATTACGGTTTGCTTGGCGGGGGTCCGTTAGCCGTGAAAGCACGGAAAATCGGATAGCCGCCAAGCGGCCACATCTTCGCATCGTCTGCTTAGCAGAGGAATACGAAGAGCGGCCCCACCTCTTCAGTTTTGGTCCGCGCCGGCCGTAGCCGGTACCCCCCATATCTGGAGGGCGTTCCCCTATCCGCCACCCGGGGGACGCGCCCGATAGAAGACTGAAAACTCCCACGGGGTCATCCGCGTAACCTAACCTAACCTAACCTAACCTTTTTTTTTTTTTTTTTTTTTTTTTTTTTTTTTTTTTTTTTTTTTTTTTTTTTGCGGGGGAAAAAATGCATTACGCACTATCCCGCTGCCTGGGTGGGGCAGCGGGGGAGTGTGGGACTCTCCGTCACTGAAGGTGACGGCATACCCACTAAAAAGACCCCCGGTATACCTCATCGCCTTGACGGGACGACATGGTGCCTAGTTCGGATTACCATGCCGTCCCTGGCGGACGGCCCAGCCTTAACGCCGGGCCTCCTCACGCAGCAGGGTCGTCCCGGTATACGGGGACACCCCCAGACAGGAGCACCGTGCAATGGGGTGAAAGCCCCCCGACTTTCACCCCGGTGCTGCTTTCAGGGAGCGGGGAGAAGGCGTGCAAACCGCCGTCTCCTCACTCCCCGCCGTCTGCGACGGAGAGGGCCCGCCTGAGGATCTTCCTCCCGGGCCCTCTCCGCTGTCTCCTTCTGCGACATCACCTCTTCGCAGAAGGAGACCATCGCCTCCCATCCACTCTCGCTCGCCAGCATGGCCCGTATCAGGGCCGGGAGCGAGAGGTCGGTGCCGACCACATCCACTAGTGTGCGACGCTGCACCGCCCAAGCAGGGCACACCTCAAGGGTGTGCTGGGCGGTGTCCTCCTCGGCGTCGCACTGGTGGCACCTCGGGGTGGGCTCCCTCCGGGCGATGTTATGCAGGTACTTCCCGAAACAGCCGTGTCCGGAAAGTACCTGCACCAGCCGGTACGTAAGGGGCCTCTTCTCCCTACGCACCCACTGGTCGAGGACCGGCCTGATCGCCTCTATGGTTTGTCGGCCATAGAGCGGGTCGACCAGGTCCTCCGCCCACCTCCGCAGAAGCGCGCTCTGCGCGCGCCGGCGCACTCCCTCGACATCGTCCCAGTACGGGCGCTCTCCTCTTGCTCTTGCTGCTGTGCGGGACTGGTACACAGCAGCAAGAACGTCCGCCTCCAGTTCCCAGGGGGGCATGCCTGCTAGGACACAGGCAGCCCCCCCCGATACCGTACGGTAACCCCGTATAGCCCTCAACGCTATTTGCCTCTGAGGCGCCCGTAACAGGCGCCTGTTATTAGCGTTGAGGGCTCCCGCCCAAATTGGCGCTCCGTAGAGCGCCATGCTTTTAAGTATGCCGGCGTAGAGACGCCGGCATGATTGGCCCGGGCCGCGCTCGTTGGGTAAGAGGCGGCCCAGAGCACCCGCGGTGCGGATTAAGCGGGGCGCAAGGTTGGAAAAATGCGCCCCAAAATTCCACCGCCCATCCAGCACTAGACCCAGATATTTCATCTGGGCCTTCACCCTCAGATCGGTGCCGTTGAGGCGGACTACTGCGCCGGGAGGCGGCCCCTGCCGAGGCCCATGGAAGAGGAGGGCCTCGGTCTTATTAAGGGCCACCTTCAGGCCCAGCGCCTCGATGCGGCCAACCACCAGACTGGCGCCGACTTCTGCCTGTCTTTTCGCCTCCGGAAAGGATTTTCCTCCGGCAATGACTAGGGTGTCATCCGCGTAACAAATGACGCGCATCCTCGGAAGGAGCGCGCCGCGGAGCACCCAGTCATAACCGAGGTTCCATAACAGGGGCCCTAAAACGGACCCCTGGGGAACCCCACACCTCATCGGCCGGCGGACCAACCGTCCTCCTCCCTCGTAGAGGACTTCCCGCCCTCGGAGGTAGTCCTCCAACAGTCTGCCGAGATAAGTAGGCACTTCAAAATACTGAAGCGCCTCCCTTATCACGCCGAACGGCAGACTGTTGAAGGCGTTGGCGATATCCAGGCTTATCGCCAACGACCGCTCGCCCCGAGCGGTTGCTACCTCCGTTACCTCTTTTAGCTGCGCTAGCGCGTCTATCGTGCTGCGCCCCGCACGGAAACCAAATTGTTGGCCAGAGATATTTGGGCCCCTCTCATTTAAATGCTGGTTGAGGCGGGAAGAGAGGAGTCTCTCAAAGACCTTCCCAGCCTCATCCAGCAGGACTATCGGCCGATACGCGCCGGCAACACCTGGGGGCCTACCGTCCTTCTGTAGGAGGCAAAGCCGCCCCTCCTTCCACAGCTTCGGGAACCGCGCTGATGTTAGCGCGGCGTTAAAAATTTCCCGAAGCTGCCCCCCCAGGTGTTTCAGGGCCAGGCCGAGGACCCTGCCCGGCACTCCGTCGGGACCAGGAGCCTTCTTCTTGCCCTTGAGCCGATCCAGCACTGTCTCCATCTCCTCGTCGGAAACTAGTGGGATCGGCTCGCCGTCCAGGGCTCTCGTGCGAGAGGTCATTCTCGGAGGTGTGAACGGTGGGGGCTCTGGGAAAAGCTCCCCTACCACCCGCTCTAACACCTCCGGCTGGAGGGTCTCCATCACGGGGGGGCCTTGGAAGCGCAGTTTATCCCGCGCAGCGCGGTAAGGCCTCCCCCATGGATCTCGGTCCAGACCCTCCAGCATTTCGTCCCGCGCCCTGGACTTGGCCTGCCAGATGGCCAGCTGTAGCGCCTTCTTGTCGGCTTTATAAGCCACGTACAACTGGCCTTCCCTCTCCTGGTCCCTATTTCTCCTCCTCAGGGCCCTCGTATACGCCCTCCTTGAATGTGAGCACATATCCCTCAATCGGGCAATTTCCGCGGACCACCAGTAAACCTGGTGGCGCCGCGGAGGGGGTCCTCGAATTCGGGGCATGGCGGCATCACAGACCTTCGAGACTAGGTCTCGAAAATGGCCCGCCGCCTCATCGACCCCCGATGTTGTCGGGGTCGCGCCCCAGGCCGCCACTATGGCCGCCTCCTCGGCCAGCTCGGGATCCAGCTTGGTGAGGGCCCACCGCGGAAAAAAGGCGTGGCCCTCCCGTCTACTCGGCGCCGCCGAGCCGTCGGAGGTGGAGACTTCGAACCTAATATATTTGTGGTCCGAGATCGTCTCCACCTCACTCAGCACCCGCCAGCCCCGGACGCGCCGTGCGAGGGAAGGGGTGGCAAACGTTACGTCCACCACGGACCCCCCTGCCCTACGCACACACGTGAAGGATGTCCCCTGATTGAGAGGGGACATCCCGGAGCTGACAGCCCATTCCTCGACGGCTAGGCCCCTCACGTTTGTGGACACGCTCCCCCAGAGGGTCGACCATGCATTCAGGTCGCCCATGACCAAAACTGGGAGAGGTGCCAACCGCTGGATCACCGGACCGAGCCCCCTCAAAAAGGACTCCAAGCTGGCAAGCCCAGTGTTGGGGGAGACATACACTCCCACAACTGCCATGCTCCCCCAGGTGGCGGCCACATATCCGGCCCCCTTTTCCCTCACTTGTAGCGGCCGCGAGCGAGGCCCCGCTGCGACCACTATGGCCACAGAGCCAGATATATCCCCAGCCCAATTAGGCTGGGGGGAAACAAAATAGGGCTCTGCAACCACCGCTACGTCAATCTCCCACTGCGCCATGGATTGCATGAGCAAGTCCTGGGCCCCGGCGCAGTGGTTGAGGTTACCCTGTAGGAAGCTGTAATGGAGGACTGAACTCATTGCTCCATTACAGCTTCCGCTGGCGCTACGCACCTCCCGCTATCGGTGGCGGCCTGGGTCCTTGGTGCCGCCCTTGCTTTAGTGGGGGGAGGGTTGCAACTCCTCCCGCCCATTGTGTGGCCCGAAGGCCGACCCGCTTCGGCGCACACGACGCAGTGCGCCGCCGCCATACATCCGGCAGCCTTGTGCCCCGGCCGACCACACCGGAAGCACAGGTCCACCCTCTCCTTATCGGACGGGCACAGCTGGCGTGTGTGCCCGATCCCCATGCACTTGAAACAGCGCATGGGGAGTGCGTCGAGAGCCCGGACCTGCACCGAGCTCCACCCGACTAGAAGACGTCCGCCGTTGAGTAGCGCCTTCGCCGCCGCAATCGGACACTTTATGACTACCGACCCGGTCCCTTTGGGCCCAAAGCGGATTTCGGCCGCCTTGATCAAGGCCGGGTCACAGCCACCCTTGGCCGCAACTGCGGCCACCACTTCCTCGCGGGTGACGGTGTCATCAAGCCCAGCGATGCGGAGGTCGACGCATTTTGTGGGCCGTGACACAGCGGCCACTCCACTAAGCGCCTCCGTCAGCTTGGCCGCCAGACGGTCAGCGGCCTCGGCGCTTTTAGCCCCCGCCAACTCGAGCATGCGGGCTCCTGTGGCCGTCTGGCGGACGGTCACTCCTGGTATGCCCAAATCGGGCAAGGAGACCACCTCTCGTGCCTTCAACAAGGCCGACTTGTAGGTAAACCCCCGCTCGATGGCGTCGGGCTGCAGTGTCACCACTACAGCCGATGAGCGAGGGGGGGTCAATTTGACCGCTTTTTTGGTTTGGGCCTTTTTAGGGGCGGGATTTGACTGTGCCTGTCTCAGGGAAGGTTGGGCAGGGGTTCGGGCTGCGGCAGGCGTGGAGGTCTTCCCCTTGCCTTTGCCTTTCCCTTTATTCCCAACCACCACATTCCATTGTCCCTCGCTGGTGGCCGGGGCAGCTGGAGTCACCGCGGACGACGGGCCGGCAACAGCGAGGGGTGCCTGCGGAACCATCCTCGCTTTACCCTTGCGAGTCCGCTTCGGCTTGGGAGCTGCAGAGGGTTGAGGCTGGGCCGGTGCAGTTGCAGATGAGGCAACTGCAGCCTTGGCTGCCTCCTCTCTCCTCTTGTCGGCGGCAAGTGGAGGCCGCACGATTTTCGCGGGAGGAAGGCGCTCCTCAACCACCGCTATACGGGCGCTAATCATTTCGCCGACTGTGCGGCACATGGAGGCTTTAAGTTCCTCCGCCATCTCCTTCACCATCTTGGACATCTCGCCCATCAGGTGATTTTCCGAGATGCCCACAGGGTCTTGGGAGGGAAGAGCTGGCCGCGCCGGGGATTTGTCCCTCTGGGAGAAATCCCGGCGCATAGCCTTCACCTCTTTCTCGAGGTCCTCCACTTGGCGGCGAAGTCTCCGGTTTTCGAGACTGAGCCGCCGTGTCTCATCCGAGATCGTCCGCTCCGCAATCGTCTCGACAATCTCATGGTATTCCGTTGCGTGGTTTTTTAGGTCACGCACGTACTCCCCCTTGAGATTGCCGGACTTTCGGGCAATTTGGAAGATCAGGGACCTCAAATTACCTGCCCGGGCACGCAACGTCTCGGTGTCGACGGCTGCGTCCAACTCCGCGAGTGAGCATTCCTCGGGGAGTGGGTTCCGCGAAAAGTCGACAGGCTCGTCGGCTTCCACCTCTTGTGCATCCTCGCGAGATGCGTTGGAGTTAGACTCGAGGCGGGTCAAGGCGACTTGCGCCGCCTTGGCCCTGAGAAATTCGGCAGCAGTGGCAACTGCCGCCTTTTTGGCCGCCGCCTTTTTGGCCGCAGGGCCAGACACCGCTTTTTTAGGCTTCTTGGCTACGACCTTTTTGGCCGTAGCCTTTTTAGGTGCCGACGACCGTGTTGTCGTGGCCACCTCCTCACTGTCTGAGACCGAAGCCTCAGACGCAAAAATGGGTGAACCCGCCGGCCTCTTAGGCCGTTGTTGGCTACGCAACGCTCGCGTAACCATCTGGTCCAGCTCATCGGCCGAGTTTTCCTCGACTGCGAGACCCTCGACTAAGTTGGCAGAATTACGTCGGGTAGACATAATTACAAACCAAACTAAAAACACAAAACAAGAAACAAAGCAAAACAAAGAGCGCGTTATTAGGCCACGCTCAACCTGCAACCGGAGATACCTCGACGGCCAGGGAGCTGAAAACACTAATAACACGAAAACACACACGAAAGTGTTGAATTAACCTCACGAGAAGCCTATTAGAGCCCGCTCGACCTGAAACCGGAGATACCTCGACGGCCAGGGAGTTGGGAACACTAGTAAGCTAAAACCGCAAGGTTGCCCCAGAGTATCTAGATTTGGTCACCAGCCTGGCACTGCGTTACCGTAACGACGGCCTACCCACTAAAAGAACCCCGGTGTATCTCCGCTTTGCTCTGGCGGGACGATGTGGGATTCCCTAAGGATCTCGGCCACACCGCCCCAAGCGGTCGGCCCAGCCACTGCCAGGCCTCCTTACGCTGAAGGGGGGGCATCCTGATACACAACAGATACCCCCCAGACGGTGACATCGTGCAATGCGAATGAGACCCCCCCGGGTCTCACTCACTGATGTCATTAGGGAACAGAGAGGTGACGGGCAAACCGCCGCCTCCGAGCTCCCTGCCGTCTACGTCGGAGAGGTGCCGCCAGAGGATCTTCCTCCCGGGCCCTCTCCGCGGTCTCCTTCTGGGACATGACGTCCTCACAGAAGGAGACCATCGCCTCCCATGACCTTTCGTTGCCAAGCATAGAGCGAACTATGCTTGGCAACGAGAGGTCGCCTCCGACTGCCGCAACAAGCGCGCGGCGCTGCGACGCCCACGCCGGGCACACTGCGAGGGTGTGCTGTGCGTCATCCTCCACCTCTCCGCACTCGTGGCACTCGGGGGTCGGCTCCCTCCCGGCTATTGAATACAAGTACTTTCCAAAGCATCCATGCCCGGAAAGCACCTGTACCAGCCGAAAGGTTAGAGAGCCGAACCCCCTTTTGCACCACCGCCTGAGGACTGGCCTGATTGCACTTATTGTGCGGACGCCGTAAGTAGCGTCGGCCAGATCCTCCTTCCAATGCTGCAGGACAGCTTCGTTCGCGTCCTTGCGTACGCGCTCAATTTCCTCGAGAGAGGGGCGGACGCCCCTGGCCCTTGCCGCTGCCCGGTGCTGGTACACCGCGGCAAGAACCTCAGCCTCAAGCTCCCACGGGGGCATACTTGTTAAAACACAGGCAGCCCCCATGGAAACGGTGCGGTACGCCCTCGCGGCCCTTGTTGCCACTGTTCTTTGCGGCTTACGCAATAGCCGCTTATTTGCGGTAGTCAGGGCATCTGCCCATATAGGCGCCCCATAGAGCGCCATTGCCCTAATAATGCCGGCATATAAGCGCCGGCATGTAGTGTCGGGGCCGCCCTGATTTGGTAACAGGCGGCCCAGTGCGCCCGCGGCATTGACGAGCCTGGGCGCGAGCTTACGAAAATGCTCAGCGAAGCTCCAGCGCCCGTCAATCAGGAGGCCCAAATATTTCATTTGGGCCCCCACCCGCACTTCTATATCCCCGAGGCGGATTTTCGCCCCTGGGGGAGGTCCCCTCCGAGGCCCGTGAAACAGGAGGGCCTCTGTTTTTTGGAGGGCGACCTTGAGGCCCAGTTCCTCGATCCTGCCGACTACGACGCTAGTAGCCACTTCGGCCAGTCTCGCTGCCTCAGCGTAAGTCTCCCTTTGGGCTATGACCAGGGTGTCGTCCGCGTAACAAAGGACACGCACCCTCGGTGGGAGCGTGCCCCGCAGAACCCAGTCATAGCCCACGTTCCAAAGTAAGGGGCCCAGAACGGACCCCTGGGGAACCCCACACGACATACGCCGCCGGACAATGTCCCCATTTGGACCAACGTACAGTACCTCACGGCCCGTGAGGTAACTGTTCAGAAGGCGCTGCAGATAAGCAGGCACATTAAAATAATTTAGCGCCTCCCGCATGGTGCCATAAGGCAGGCTATTGAACGCATTGGCGATGTCAAGAGACACCGCCAACGACCGCTCACCGCGGCTTGAAGCCTCCGTCGTGATAGACTTCAGGGCCAGCAGAGCGTCAATAGTTGAGCGCTCTGCCCTGAAGCCATATTGATTCCCGGACAGGTCGGGACCGACCCCCGTCAGATGCTTTATGAGCCGCGAGGCTATAACACGCTCAAAGAGCTTCGCGGCCTCATCGAGCAGCACGATGGGTCTGTAGGCTCCCGACGTGTCCGGTGACCGACCCTCTTTCTGGAGGAGGCACAGTCTGCCCTCCTTCCAAATTTTAGGAAACTGCCCGCGCGTGATAGATGCGTCGAGCAGTTCCCTAAGCTGCTGGTCCATACCGCCCAAAGCTAGGGCCAGGCCAAGCAGTTTGCCATGGACACCGTCTGGACCTGGCGCCTTCTTTTTTAGCCTCAGGCTCGCCACCGCCATCTCCATTTCCTCATCGGTGACTGGCGGCGGCGGAGGTTCAAACAGATATTGCCTCATCGGAGGCGCCATTACTGGAGGGGTGTGCGTAGGGGTGTTGGGAAACAACTCTTGTACTACCCTCTCCAGTAACTCCGGGTGCATGGTCTCGATGACAGGGGGGCCCTGACAGCGCAGTTTACTCCGCGCCGCGCGGTAGGGCCTCCCCCATGGGTCCCTATCAAGGCTGGCCAGAAGTTCTTCTCTGGCCCTTGATTTAGCCTGGCTAATGGCCAGCTGCAACGCTTTCCTATTGCTGCAATAGGTTGTGTACAGCTGGCCCTCCACTACAGGGTCTCTTGTGGCCCGACGACGGCTCCGACCATAGGCCCTCCGCGACCGCTGGCAGGTGTTCCTGAGGTCCGCTATATCTTCGGTCCACCAGTACACCTGCCTTCGAGGAGCAGCGCCCCGCACACGTGGCATGGCGGCATCACACACCACGGTGAACACTCATGGGGCCTTTTTTTTTTTTTTTTTTTTTTTTACGGGGAAAAAATGCGTTACGCACTATCCCACCGCCTGGGTGAGCGGTGGGGGAGTGTGGGACTCTCCGCCGGTAAAGCCGGCGGCATACCCACTAAAAGAACCCCGGTGTATCTCCGCTTCGCTTTTAGCGGGACGATGTGGGATTCCCTAAGGATTTCGGCCACATCGTCCCAAACGGTCGGCCCAGCCACTGCCGGGCCTCCTCACGCCACGGGGGGGTAACCTGATACACGACAGATACCCCCCAGACAGGGACACCGTGCATTGCGAGTGAGACCCCCCGGTCTCACCCGCTGGTGTCCTAGGGAACTGGGAGAAGGCGGGCGAACCGCCTTCTCCGGGCTCCCAACCGTCTGCGTCGGAGAGGTGCCGCCAGAGGATCTTCCTCCCGGGCCCTCTCCGCGGTCTCCTTCTGGGACATGACGTCCTCACAGAAGGAGACCATCGCCTCCCATGACCTTTCGTTGCCAAGCATAGAGCGAACTATGCTTGGCAACGAGAGGTCGCCTCCGACTGCCGCACTAAGCGCGCGGCGCTGCGACGCCCACGCCGGGCACACTGCGAGGGTGTGCTGTGCGTCATCCTCCACCTCTCCGCACTCGTGGCACTCGGGGGTCGGCTCCCTCCCGGCTATTGAATACAAGTACTTTCCAAAGCATCCATGCCCGGAAAGCACCTGTACCAGCCGAAAGGTTAGAGAGCCGAACCCCCTTTTACACCACCGCCTGAGGACTGGCCTAATTGCACTTATTGTGCGGACGCCGTAGGTAGCGTCGGCCAGATCCTCCTTCCACTGCTGCAGGACAGCTTCATTGGCGTCCTTACGTACGCGCTCGACATCTTCGAAAGAGGGGCGTTCGCCCCTGGCCCTTGCCGCTGCACGGTGCTGGTACACCGCGGCAAGAACCTCAGCCTCAAGCTCCCACGGGGGCATACTTGTTAAAACACAGGCAGCCCCCATGGAAACGGTGCGGTACGCCCTCGCGGCCCTTGTCGCCACCGTTCGTTGCGGTTTTCGCAATAGGCGCTTATTTGCAGGAGACAAGGCATCTGCCCATATGGGCGCCCCATAGAGCGCCATTGCCCTAATAATGCCCGCATATAAGCGCCGGCATGTAGTTTCGGGGCCGCCCTGATTCGGTAACAGGCGGCCCAGTGCGCCCGCGGCATTGACGAGCCTGGGCGCGAGCTTACGAAAATGCTCAGCAAAGCTCCAGCGCCCGTCAATCAGGAGGCCCAAATATTTCATTTGGGCCCCCACCCGCACTTCCACATCCCCGAGGCGGATTTTCGCCCCTCGGGGGGGTCCCCTCCGAGGCCCGTGAAACAGGAGGGCCTCTGTTTTTTGGAGGGCGACCTTGAGTCCCAGTTCCTCGATTCTGCCGACTACAACGCTTGTGGCAACTTCGGCCAGTCTCGCTGCCTCAGCGTAGGTGTCCCCTTGGGCTATGACCAGGGTGTCGTCTGCGTAACAAAGGACACGCACCCGCGGTGGGAGCGTGCCCCGCAGAACCCAGTCATAGCCCACGTTCCAGAGTAAGGGGCCCAGAACGGACCCCTGGGGAACCCCACACGACATACGCCGCCGGACAATGTCCCCATTTGGGCCAACGTGCAGTACCTCGCGGCCCGTGAGGTAACTGTTCAAGAGGCGCTGCAGATACGCAGGCACATTGAAATAATTTAGCGCCTCCCGTATGGTACCATAAGGCAGGCTATTGAACGCATTGGCGATGTCAAGAGACACCGCCAACGAACGCTCACCGCGGCTTGATGCCCCCGTCGTGATAGACTTCAGGGCCTGCAGAGCGTCAATAGTTGAACGCTCTGCCCTGAAGCCATATTGGTTCCCGGACAGGTCAGGACCGACCCCCGTCAGGTGTTTTATAAGCCGCGAGGCTATAACACGCTCAAAGAGCTTTGCGGCCTCATCAAGCAGCACGATGGGTCTGTAGGCTCCCGACGTGTCCGGCGATCGACCCTCTTTCTGGAGGAGGCACAGTCTGCCCTCCTTCCAAATTTTAGGAAACTGCCCGCGCGTGATAGATGCGTCAAGCAGTTCCCTAAGCTGCTGGTCCATACCGCCCAAAGCTAGGGCCAGGCCGAGCACTTTGCCATGGACACCGTCTGGACCTGGCGCCTTCTTCTTTAACCTCAGCCTCGCCACCGCTATCTCCATTTCCTCATCGGTGACTGGCGGCGGCGGAGGTTCAAAGAGATATTGCCTCATCGGAGGCGCCATTACTGGAGGGGTGTGCGAAGGAGTGTCGGGAAACAACTCGTGCACTACCCGCTCCAGTAACTCCGGCTGCATGGTATCGATGACGGGGGGGGCCTGATGGCGCAGTTTGCTCCGCGCCGTGCGGTAGGGCCTCCCCCATGGGTCCCTATCAAGGCTGGCCAGAAGTTCTTCTCTGGCCCTTGATTTAGCCTGGCTAATGGCCAGCTGCAACGCTTTCCTATTGCTGCAATAGGTTAACACTCATGGGGCCTCCCCCAACCTAACCTAACCTAACCTAACCTAACCTAACCTAACCTTTTTTTTTTTTTTTTTTTTAACGAGGTAAAAATGCATTACGCACTATCCCACCGCCTGGGTGGGCGGTGGGGGAGTGTGGGACTCTCCGCCGGTGAAGCCGGCGGCATACCCACTAAAAATACCCCGGTGTATCCCGCTTCGCTTTTAGCGGGACGATGTGGGATTCCCTAAGGATTTCGGCCACATCGTCCCAAGCGGTCGGCCCAGCCACTGCCGGGCCTCCTCACGCCACGGGGGGGTAACCTGATACACAACAGATACCCCCCAGACAGGGACACCGTGCAATGCGAGTGAGACCCCCCGGTCTCACCCGCTGGTGTCCTAGGGAACTGGGAGAAGGTGGGCGAACCGCCTTCTCCGGGCTCCCAGCCGTCTGCGTCGGAGAGGGGCCGCCAGAGGATCGTCCTCCCTGGCCCTCTCCGCGGTCTCCTTCTGTGTCATAACCTCTTCACAGAAGGAGACCATCGCCTCCCACGACCTCTCACTCTCGAGCATAGCCCTAACTACTTTTGGGAGCGAGAGGTCCCGGCCTATTACAGCAACCAGTGTGCTGCGCTGCACCTGCCAGGCCGGACACACCTCGAGGGTGTGCTGGGCGTCGTCTTCAAGTGCTCCACACTCGTGGCACACGGGGGTCGGCTCTCTTCCGGCTATCCGGTGCAGGTATTGGCCGAAACAGCCATGCCCAGAGAGCACCTGCACCAGCCGGAAGGTGAGTGCGCCGAACCCCCTCCCATACCAACTATTTAGGACGGGCCTGATGGCGTCTATGGTGCGGGTTCCGTACCGAGGCGCCTCGAGGTCGTCCTGCCAGCGCCAAATTAACTCATTCTGAGCTATGCGCCTCACCCTCTCAACCTCGTTTAAGGCGGGGCGCTGACCTCTGGCCCTCGCTGCTGCACGGTATTTGTATACCGCAGCGAGGACCCCTGCCTCTAGCTCCCACGGGGGCGTGCCGGCCAAAACGCAGGCAGCCCCCATGGAAATGGTTCGGTACCCCCGCACCGCCCTGGTCGCCACCACACGCTGCGCCCTCCGCAGCATGCGCTTGTTGGTGACGTTCAGGGCGTCCGCCCACACTGGTGCTCCATACAAAGCAATGCTTCGTACGATGCCGGCGTAAAGTCGCCGGCATGTAGTATCAGGGCCGCCTGTGTTGGGAAGAAGGCGGCCCAAGGCACTCGCAGCATTGACGAGGCGGGGGGCGAGCCTGCTGAAGTGCTCGCCAAAACGCCACCGCCCGTCCAGTAGGAGGCCCAAATACTTCATTTGGGCCCCCACCCTCACCTCCAAGCCATCGAGGCGTATTTTCGCGCCGGAGGGAGGTCCCCTCCGAGGCCCAAACCTAACCTAACCTAACCTAACCTTTTTTTTTTTTTTTTTTTTTTTTTTTTTTTTTTTTTTTTTTTTTTTTTTTTGCGTCAGGAAATGCATTTAGGCATTCCCAAGGCCCTGGGTTCGGGGCACCTGGGATATGTGGGACTCGGAACTCCTGGGAAAACAGAGACCCCTACCCACTAAAACCTGACGGTGGTCATCTTCGGCGCAAAATGGAAGGGACCCGGGATCCCCAACGAGGGAGAGACTCCTCGCAGGACCCTTCGGCGCGCAAGGCCGCCTGGCAGCCAGCCTCGGGAGGAGCAAGCTCAACTCCAGTGCACGATAACACAGACCACTGTGTCCGAAGACACGCGTTACCGTCATCCTCGGGATCGCAAACCGAAACACACGCAGGCCCCCCCGCGTGCGCTTCGCGACCCCAAGGGCCCTTTTAGTCGCCTCTTACGACAGGCAGGGATACCTCGGTAGTATTCTTGTCCCCTAACCGCAGGGAACCGCCGGGATTACGCACCACCACCCCGGCGGCCTCGCCTCCGACGTCGGGCGGGATTGTCCAGCTCGCGCTGGCGCTCGGCGCTCTCCTTCTGCGACACGACGGCATCGCAGAAGGAGAGCACCGCATCCCACGAGCTCGCGCTCGCCACCATGGCAGAAACCACGGATGGCAGCGAGAGGTCGCGCCCGATCGAGGCGGTGAGCGTCTCGCGCTCGATTGCCCAAGCTGGGCACACCTCCAGCGTGTGCTGCGCCGTGTCCTCACTGGCGTCGCAGTGGTGACAGGCATCGCTAGCCTCCCGTCCGATCCGGCACAGATAACTCCCGAAGCAGCCGTGCCCCGTGAGTATCTGCGTCAGACGGAACGTTACGGCGCCGTGACGCCGATTCAGCCACTGCGTGAGGACAGGGCGGATCGCCTGGATCGTGCGATGGCCCGATCCGGGATCCGCGAGCCGCACATCCCAGAGCTCCACAGCAAGTGTGCGGAACTCTTCCAGCCAGGATGAAACCTGACTTGGGGTAACCCCGTGGACTGTGGACCGACGCGCCTCCTCCCGGTAGTGAAACACCGCCGAGAGGGTCCTCGCATCAAGGTCCCAGGGAAGTGTGCCGGCCAGCACACAGGCCGCCTCGTAGGATATTGTGCGGTAGCCCCGTATGACCCTGACTGCCATCGCCCGCTGCGGTCTCCGCAGTTCGGCGATACACCGGCTTGTCAGGGTGTCGGCCCAGACAGGTGAGCCGTACAGGGCCATGGACCGCACAACTCCCGCGTAAAGCCTCCGGCAAGAAGCCTTCGGCCCCGCGATGTTGGGCAGCAATCTGCCTAACGCGGCCGCCGTTCGCACCAGTTTAGGCGCCAAGCGCTTAAAATGGGCGTGGAAGTTCCAGTGACTGTCGAGGACCAATCCTAGGTACTTCATGGTCGACTCGACACGGATCTGGACTCCACCCACCTGAATGCTCGAACCGGCTGGAGGTCCTCTCCGAGGCCCGTGAAAGCAGGTCGCCTCGGATTTTTCTAGGGCTACATGTAGCCCTAGGCGTCGGATTCTGCCGACGACTTCCGCCACGCCTGCTGTGGCAAGGACGGCTGCATCCCGGAAGTTGTTCCCTCTCGCCGTTACCAAGGTATCGTCGGCGTAACAAGTTACGTCAACGCCCTGGAGGTTGACTGCTCGCAGCACCCAGTCATAACCAATGTTCCACAGGAGCGGCCCAAGAACCGAACCCTGTGGGACACCGCACGACATGGGATGACGCTGCCAGTCATCGCGCCCCGGGAACTCGACATACCTCTCTGTCAGGTAGTCTTCTAGGATCAGCCGTAAATAAAGGGGGACACCGTGGTGCCGTAGTGCCTCCTTTATGCAGGTCCACGGCAGGGTGTTGAAGGCGTTGGCTATATCGAGAGATACGGCCAACACCACTTGACCCTGCGATATCGCCTCCTTGGCGATGTCCTTCACGCGGAGGATCGCGTGAACCGTGGACCGACGACGCCTAAAGCCGTACTGGCAGTCTGCCAAGTCCGGCCCCACCTCCTCGAGGTGCCCAATCAGGCGGCCAGCGATTATGCGCTCAAGAAGTTTCCCAACCTCGTCGAGCAGCACAATCGGGCGGTAGGCCGAGGGGGAGTCAGATGGTCGACCCTCCTTCCTCAGTAAACCTAACCTAACCTAACCTAACCTAACCTTTTTTTTTTTTTTTTTTTTTTTTTTTTTTAACGAGGTAAAAATGCATTACGCACTATCCCACCGCCTGGGTGGGCGGTGGGGGAGTGTGGGACTCTCCGCCGGTAAAGCCGGCGGCATACCCACTAAAAATACCCCGGTGTATCCCGCTTCGCTTTTAGCGGGACGATGTGGGATTCCCTAAGGATTTCGGCCACATCGTCCCAAGCGGTCGGCCCAGCCACTGCCGGGCCTCCTCACGCCACGGGGGGGTGATCTGATACACAACAGATACCCCCCAGACAGGGACACCGTGCAATGCGAGTGAAACCCCCCGGTCTCACCCGCTGGTGTCCTAGGGAACTGGGAGAAGGCGGGCGAACCGCCTTCTCCGGGCTCCCAGCCGTCTGCGTCGGAGAGGGGCCGCCAGAGGATCGTCCTCCCTGGCCCTCTCCGCGGTCTCCTTCTGTGCCATGACCTCTTCACAGAAGGAGACCATCGCCTCCCACGACCTCTCGCTCTCGAGCATAGCACGAACTGCTCTTGGGAGCGAGAGGTCCCGGCCTGTTGCAGCAACTAGTGTGCTGCGCTGCACCTCCCAGGCCG
The DNA here is from genome assembly GCA_947369235.1 of Udea olivalis. Taxonomy (NCBI): domain Eukaryota; kingdom Metazoa; phylum Arthropoda; class Insecta; order Lepidoptera; family Crambidae; genus Udea; species Udea olivalis. Next base: position 152,108 of record OX376342.1, read on the forward strand.
GACACACCTCGAGGGTGTGCTGGGCGTCATCCTCAGGTGCACCACATTCGTGGCACACGGGGGTTGGCTCTCTTCTGGCTATATGGTGCAGGTATTGGCCGAAACAGCCATGCCCAGAGAGCACCTGCACCAGCCGGAAGGTGAGTGAGCCGAACCCCCTCTGACACCACCTATGAAGGACGGGCCTGATGGCGTCGATGGTACGTGTACCAAATCGTGACGCCTCCAGGTCCTCCTTCCACCTCCAAATGAGCTCATTGTGAGCCATGTGCCTCACCCTCTCAACCTCGTCGAGGGCGGGGCGCTGTCCTCTGGCCCTCGCTGCTGCACGGTATTCGTACACTGCAGCGAGGACCCCGGCCTCTAGCTCCCACGGGGGCGTGCCGGCCAAAACGCAAGCAGCCCCCATGGATATGGTGCGGTATCCACGAACCGCCCTGGTCGCCACCACACGCTGCGCCCTCCGCAGCATGCGTTTATTGGTGACGTTCAGGGCGTCCGCCCATACTGGCGCTCCATAAAGAGCGATGCTCCTTACAATGCCGGCGTAAAGTCGCCGGCATGTAGTATCAGGGCCGCCTTGGTAGGGAAGAAGGCGGCCCAAAGCACTTGCAGCACTGACAAGGCGGGGGGCGAGCCTGCTGAAATGCTCGCCAAAGCTCCACCGCCCGTCAAGCAGGAGGCCCAAATACTTAATGTGGGCCCCCACCTTCACCTGGACGCCATTCAAGCGTATTTTTGCACCGGGGGGAGGTCCCCTCCGAGGCCCGTGGAAAAGAAGGGCCTCGGTTTTTTGCAGGGCGACCTTCAACCCCAGTGCTTCAATGCGCCCCACAACAAGACTGGTGGCTACCTCTGCCAGTCTTGCCGCCTCATAGTAGGATCCTCCGCGGGCTACGACTAGGGTGTCGTCTGCATAACACAGGACACGCGTCCGTGGAAGGAGCGTGCCCCGCAGAACCCAGTCGTAGCCCATATTCCATAGCAGGGGTCCCAAAACGGACCCCTGAGGAACCCCACACTTCATTGCCCGACGGATGATATGTCCATCGGGGCCAATATATACCACCTCACGATCTGTGAGGTAGCTTCCAATTAGCCGCCCTATATAAGGTGGCACGTTAAAGAAGCGTAGCGCCTCCTTTATCGTACCATAGGGCAAGCTATTAAATGCATTGGCGATGTCAAGCGACACCGCCAGTGACCTGTCCCCTCTTGCGGACGCCTCGAGCGTCTCGGTTTTCAGGGCCTGAATGGCGTCAATGGTTGATCGCCCGGCCCTGAATCCGAACTGGTTTCCCGAAAGGTCATGTCCAGTGTCTGTCATGTGCTGGATGATCCGCGACGCAATGATGCGTTCAAATAGTTTTGCGGATTCATCCAGCAGGACAATCGGGCGATACGCCCCCGACGTATCAGGCGACCGCCCCTCCTTCTGAAGAAGACATAGGCGGCCCTCTTTCCATGTTTTGGGGAACTGTCCACGTGCAATGGCAACGTTAAACAGTTCCCGCACCTGCTCGTTCATATGCCGGAGCACCACCGCCAAAAGTTTTCCGGGTACCCCATCGGGACCGGGGGCCTTCTTTTTAAGCCGTAGGCTTGCAGCCGCCGTCTCTAATTCTTCTTGGGTGACAGGCGGTGCGACAGGCTCGGGTTCAATCACCCTCCCAGTGGGAGGAGCCATGGGTGGTGGGAGATGTTCCTGACAGTCCGGAAACAACTCCTGCACCACCCTTTCCAGCAGTTCAGGCTGGAGGGTCTCGATGACCGGGGGCCCTTGATTGCGCAGCTTATTACGTGCTGCGCGATAGGGCCTGCCCCATGGGTCACGGTTTAGACCCTCCAGGAGCTCCTCCCGAGCCTGAGCCTTGGCTTGGCTTATGGCCAGCTGTAGCGCCTTTCTGTCAGAACAGTAGGTGGCATACAGCTGGCCCTCGACTACTGGGTCGCGATTGGCACGACGTCGACTGCCGCCATACGCCCTCCTAGACCGTTGGCAGGTGCTCCGGAGGCCCGCGATTTCTTTGGACCACCAGTACACCTGCCGCCGAGGTGCTCCAGCCTTCACCCTCGGCATGGAGGCATCGCACACCTCTTTGAGTGAGGCCTGGAAAACACTAGCCGCCTCATCAACCTCTGAAGATACAGGGGTTGAGCACCAAGCCTGTACTATAGCGGCCTCTTCCGCCAGCTCTTTGTTGAGCTTGGTCAGGGCCCACCGCGGGAAAGAGGCCTGCCCTTGCCTCCGAGCTAGGGCCGCTGTGCCAAGTGAGGTGGAGATCTCAAATTGGATGTACTTATGATCCGATAGAGTCTCCACCTCGCTGAGAACGCGCCAACACCGGACGCGACGTGCGATAGAAGGGGTGGCGAACGAAATGTCCACCACGGACCCCCCATTCCATCGCACGCACGTGTGTTCGGTCCCCCGGTTTAAGAGGGACAATCCGGCATCGACGGCCCAGTTTTCTACAGCGCGGCCCCAAGAATTTGTGGTCGCACTACCCCACGAAGAAGACCAGGAGTTTAGGTCTCCCATCAATATAATAGGGAGGGGAGCCATCCGCTGTACCACCTGACTGAGAGTGTCCAGCAGCACTTCCAAGCCTGCCAGCGTACCATTGGGGGAGAAATAGACACCAATTATAGCGTATTCTCTCCCCCAGGTGACTGCCACATAACCCGACCCCCTTTCTTTCACAATGAGGGGGCGAGCAGTGCTGCCCGTCTTCGCCACTATGGCGACGGAGCCATTAACATCCCCAGCCCAGTGTGGTTGGGGAGGTATAAAGTAGGGCTCCGCCACAACCGCAACATCCACTTCCCACTGCGCCATTGCTTGAACAAAAAGGTCCTGAGCTCCGGCGCAGTGGTTGGTGTTACTCTGGAGGAAATTGTACTGCCGGCTTACACTCATTCCGACATTACAATTTCCTCTGGCGCCGATGCGAGGCACACTCCCACATTCGTGGCGGCCTGGGTCCTGGGGGCCATTGTTCCTCTTTTAGGGGAAGGAACACATTTCCTTCCCCCCATTGCGTGCCCTGACGGCCTTCCCTCATCGGCACAGATCGCACAACGAGGTGTATCGGTGCACTTTTCGGCCTTGTGCCCTGTGCGCCCGCACCGGAAGCACAAATCGCTCCGGTCCTTTTGTGAGGGGCATGTCTGACGGGTGTGGCCCGTGCCCATGCACTTGAAACAGCGCAAGGGCAGGGCATCGAGAGCACGCACCTGGGCCGAGCTCCAGCCGATGAGTAGGCGTCCCGCTTTCACAACAGTTTTGGCCGCCGCCACCGGACACTTGATGGAGATGGCCCCCATACGTCCAGGGCTGAAGCGGATCTCCCCAGCCCTAACTAGTTCCGCGGCACAGCCGCCCTTTGCCGCGATAGCGGCGACAATTTCCTCCTTTGTGATGGAGTCGTCGAGGCCCTTTACAAGAATATCCGCACACTTTGTGGGCCTCGCGACTGTGGCGACATCCTTTAATGCCTCGCGGATCTTCTCTGCGAGGCGGTCAGCCTTATCCCCACTTTGGGAACCAGGCAGCTCGAGCATTCTGGCTCCCGTGGCTGTGGTGCGGGTTTTGATATTAGCGATACCAAGTTCAGGCAAAGCTATACCCTCCCTCGCTTGGTTTAGCGCCATGGCGTAAGTAACACCCTTCTCGATTGCCTCCGGCTGTAACGTTATTATCACAGCCGAGGACTTTGGCGGTGTGAGTTTCACCGCCTTTAGCTTTGGTACCGACTTCTTATTTGCTACATTTTTAACTGGAGCTGCAGGCACAGGGGGTTGGGCAGGGGTTCGGGCTAGGGCGGGCGCGGAAGTCTTGCCCTTGCCCTTGCCTTTGCCTTTTTGCCCACCTACCACACTCCACGATTCCTCGCGAGTGGTAGGGGCAGCCGGAGTCACTGCGGACGACGGGCCGGCAACAGCGGGGGGTGCCTGTTGCGGAACCACCCTTGCTTTACCCTTCCGAGTTCGTTTCGACTTGGGAGCCGCAGTAGGCTGAGGCTGAGCTAATGCCGGTGCAGATAAAGCAGCTGCAGCCTTGGCTGCCTCCTCTCGCCTCTTGTCGGCGGCAAGTGGAGGACGCACGATTGGTGCTGGTGGGAGGCGCTCCTCAACCACCGCCAAGCGGGCATTAATCATATTGCCGACCGTACGGCACATGGAGGCTTTTAATTCCTCCGCCATGTCCTTCACCATCTTGGACATCTCGCCCATCAGGTGATTTGCCGAGATGCCCACAGGGTCTTGAGAGGGAAGGGCTGGCCGCGCCGGGGACTTGTCCCTCTGGGAGAAATCCCGGCGCATAGCCTTCACCTCTTTCTCAAGGTCCTCCACTTGGCGGCGAAGTCTGCGGTTCTCGAGACTGAGCCGCCTTGTCTCATCGGAGATCGTCCTCTCTGCGATCGTCTCGACAATCTCATGATATTCCGTGGCGAAGTTCTTCAGGTCGCGCACGTACTCCCCCTTGAGATTGCCGGACTTGCGGGCAATGTTGAAAATCAGGGACCTCAGATTACCCGCCCGGGCACGCAACGTCTCCGTGTCGACGGCTGCGTCCAACTCCGCGAGTGAGCATTCCTCGGGGAGTGGGTTCCGCGTGAAGTCGACAGGCTCGTCGGCTTCCACCTCTTGCGCATCTTCGCGAGATGCGTTCGAGTTCGACTCCAGGCGGGTCAGGGCGACTTGCGCCGCCTTGGCCCTCAGAAATTCGGCCGCAGTGGCAACTGCCGCCTTTTTAGCCGCCGCCTTTTTGGCCGCAGGGCCAGACGCCGCCTTTTTAGCTTTTTTAGCTACGACCTTTTTGGCCGTAGCCTTTTTAGGTGCCGACGACCGTGTTGTCGTGGCCACCTCCTCACAGTCTGAGACCGAAGCCTCAGACGCAAAAATGGGCGAACCCGCTGGCCTCTTAGTGCGTGAGCTGCGCAACGCCCGTGTGACCATCTGGTCCAGCTCGTCGGCCGAGTTTACCTCGACTGCGATACCCTCAAGTGAATTATGTCGGGTAGACATAATTGCAAATAATAATAATTATAAAAACACAAAACAAGAAACAAACTACAACAAAAGAGCGCGTTATTAGGCCCCGCTCAACCTGCAACCGGAGATACCTCGACGGCCAGGGAGCTGAGAACACTAATATACACGAAAAAATCAAAACACGAGAGTGTTGATTTAACCTCACGAGAAGCCTATTAGGGCCCGCTCGACCTGAAACCGGAGATACCTCGACGGCCAGGGAGCTGGGAACACTAGTAAGCAAAAACCGCAAGGTTGCCCCAGAGTATCTAGATTTGGTCACCAGCCTGGCACTGCGTTACCGTAACCAGGACTGGGAGAGCCAGGGGAGACGACGGGGACGTACTAGATACTCGTAAAAACACTCATGGGGCCTCCCCCAACCTAACCTTTTTTTTTTTTTTTTTTTTTTTTTTTTTTTTTTTTTTTTTTTTTTTTTTTTTTTGCGGGGGAAAAATGCATTACGCACTATCCCGCTGCCTGGGTGGGGCAGCGGGGGAGTGTGGGACTCTCCGTCACTAACGGTGACGGCATACCCACTAAAAGACCCCCGGTATACCTCATCGCCTTGACGGGACGACATGGTGCCTAGTTCGGATTACCATGCCGTCCCTGGCGGACGGCCCAGCCTTCACGCCGGGCCTCCTCACGCAGCAGGGGCGTCCCGGTATACGGAGACACCCCCAGACAGGAGCACCGTGCAATGGAGTGAAAGCCCCCCGGCTTTCACCCCGGTGCTGCTTTAGGGAGCGGGGAGAAGGCGTGCAAACCGCCGTCTCCTCACTCCCCGCCGTCTGCGTCGGAGAGGGCCTGCCTGAGGATCTTCCTCCCGGGCCCTCTCCGCTGTCTCCTTCTGCGACATCACCTCTTCGCAGAAGGAGACCATCGCCTCCCATCCACTCTCGCTCGCCAGCATGGCCCGTATTAGGGCCGGGAGCGAGAGGTCGGTGCCGACCACATCCACTAATGTGCGACGCTGCACCGCCCAAGCAGGGCACACCTCAAGGGTGTGCTGGGCGGTGTCCTCCTCGGCGTCGCACTGGTGGCACCTCGGGGTGGGCTCCCTCCGGGCGATGTTATGCAGGTACTTCCCGAAACAGCCGTGTCCGGAAAGTACCTGCACCAGCCGGTACGTAAGGGGCCTCTTCTCCCTACGCACCCACTGGTCGAGGACTGGCCTGATCGCCTCTATGGTTTCTCGACCATAGAGCGGGTTGACCAGGTCCTCCGCCCACCTCCGCAGCAGCGCGCTCCGCGCACGCCGGCGCACCCCCTCAACTTCATCCCAGTACGGGCGCCCTCCACCCGCTCTCGCTGCTGTGCGGGACTGGTACACAGCAGCAAGAACGTCCGCCTCCAGTTCCCAGGGGGGCATGCCTGCTAGGACACAGGCAGCCCCCCCCGATACCGTACGGTAACCCCGTATGGCCCTCAACGCTATTTGCCTCTGAGGCGCCCGTAACAGGCGCCTGTTTTCAGCGTTGAGGGCCCCCGCCCAGATTGGCGCTCCGTAGAGCGCCATACTTTTAAGTATGCCGGCGTAGAGACGCCGGCATGACTGGCCCGGGCCGCGCTCGTTGGGTAAGAGGCGGCCCAGAGCACCCGCGGTGCGGATTAGGCGGGGCGCGAGGCGGGAAAAATGCGCTCTAAAATTCCACCGCCCATCCAATACTAGGCCCAGATATTTCATCTGGGCCTCCACCCTCACATTCACGCCGTTGAGGCGGACCACCGCACCGGGAGGCGGCCCCTGCCGAGGCCCATGGAAGAGGAGAGCCTCGGTCTTATTAAGGGCCACCTTCAGGCCCAACGCCTCGATGCGGCCAACCACCAGACTGGCGCCGACTTCTGCCAGTCTTTTCGCCTCCGGGAAGGATTTGCCTCCGGCAATGACTAGGGTGTCATCCGCGTAACATATGACGCGCATCCTCGGAAGGAGCGCGCCGCGGAGCACCCAGTCATAACCGAGGTTCCACAACAGGGGCCCTAAAACGGACCCCTGGGGAACCCCACACCTCATCGGCCGGCGGACCAACCGTCCTCCTCCCTCGTAGAGGACTTCCCGCCCTCGGAGGTAGTCCTCCAACAGTCTGCCGAGATAAGTAGGCACTTCAAAATACTGAAGCGCCTCCCTTATCACGCCGAACGGCAGACTGTTGAAGGCGTTGGCGATATCCAGGCTTATCGCCAACGACCGCTCGCCCTGAGCGGTTGCTACCTCCGTGACCTCCTTAAGTAGCGCCAGCGCGTCTATGGTGCTGCGCCCCGCCCTAAATCCAAATTGTTGGCCAGAAATGTTTGGGCCCCTCTCATTTAAATGCTGGATGAGGCGGGAAGAGAGGAGTCTCTCAAAGACCTTCCCAGCCTCATCCAGCAGGACAATCGGCCGATACGCGCCGGCAACACCTGGGGGCCTACCATCCTTCTGTAGGAGGCAAAGCCGCCCCTCCTTCCACAGCTTCGGGAACCGCGCTGATGTTAGCGCGGCGTTAAAAATATCCCGAAGCTGCTCCCCCAGGTGCTTCAGGGCCAGGCCGAGGACCCTGCCCGGCACTCCGTCGGGACCAGGAGCCTTCTTCTTGCCCTTGAGCCGATCCAGCACTGTCTCCATCTCCTCGTCGGAAACTAGTGGGATCGGCTCGCCGTCCAGGGCTCTCGTGCGAGAGGTCATTCTCGGAGGTGTGAACGGTGGGGGCTCTGGGAAAAGCTCCCCTACCACCCGCTCTAACACCTCCGGCTGGAGGGTCTCCATCACGGGGGGGCCTTGGAAGCGCAGTTTATCCCGCGCAGCGCGGTAAGGCCTCCCCCATGGATCTCGGTCCAGACCCTCCAGCATTTCGTCCCGCGCCCTGGACTTGGCCTGCCAGATGGCCAGCTGTAGTGCCTTCTTATCGGCTTTATAAGCCACGTACAGCTGGCCTTCCCTCTCCTGGTCCCTGTTACTCCTCCTCAGGGCCCTCGTATACGCCCTCCTCGAAAGGGAGCACATATCCCTCAATCGGGAAATTTCCGCGGACCACCAGTAAACCTGGTGGCGCCGCGGAGGGGGTCCTTGAATTCGGGGCATGGCGGCATCGCAGACCTTTGAGACGAGGTCTCGAAAATGGCCCGCCGCCTCATCGACCCCCGATGTTGTGGGGGTCGCGCCCCAGGCCGCCACTATGGCCGCCTCCTCGGCCAGCTCGGGATCCAGCTTGGTGAGGGCCCACCGCGGGAAAAATGCGTGGCCCTCCCGTCTACTCGGCGCCGCCGAGCCGTCGGAGGTGGAGACCTCGAACCTAATATATTTGTGGTCCGAGATCGTCTCCACCTCACTCAGCACCCGCCAGCCCCGGACGCGCCGTGCGAGGGAAGGGGTGGCAAACGTTACGTCCACCACGGACCCCCCGGCCCTACGCACACACGTGAAGGATGTCCCCTGATTGAGTGGGGACATCCCGGAGCTGACAGCCCATTCCTCGACGGCTAGGCCCCTCACGTTCGTTGACACGCTCCCCCAGAGGGTCGACCATGCATTCAGGTCGCCCATGACCAAAACTGGGAGAGGTGCCAACCGCTGGATCACCGGACCGAGCCCCCTCAAAAAGGACTCTAAACTGGCAAGCCCAGTGTTGGGGGAGACATACACTCCCACAACTGCCATGTTCCCCCAGGTGGCGGCCACATATCCGGCCCCCCTTTCCCGCACTTGTAGCGGCCGCGAGCGAGGCCCCGCTGCGACCACTATGGCCACAGAGCCAGATATATCCCCAGCCCAATTAGGCTGGGGGGAAACATAATAGGGCTCTGCAACCACCGCTACGTCAATCTCCCACTGCGCCATGGACTGCATGAGCAAGTCCTGGGCCCCGGCGCAGTGGTTGAGGTTCCCCTGTAAGAAGCTGTAATGGAGGACTGAACTCATTGCTCCATTACAGCTTCCGCTGGCGCTACGCACCTCCCGCTATCGGCGGCGGCCTGGGTCCTTGGTGCCGCCCTTGCTTTAGTGGGGGGAGGGTTGCAACTCCTCCCGCCCATCGTGTGGCCCGAAGGCCGACCCGCTTCGGCACACACGACGCAGTGCGCCGCCGCCATACATCCGGCGGCCTTGTGCCCCGGCCGACCACACCGGAAGCACAGGTCCACCCTCTCCTTATCGGACGGGCACAGCAGGCGCGTGTGCCCGATCCCCATGCACTTGAAGCAGCGCATGGGGAGTGCGTCTAGAGCTCGGACCTGCACCGAACTCCATCCGATGAGGAGACGACCTCCGCTGACAAGCGCCTTTGCCGCCGCAATCGGACACTTGACAACGACCGACCCGGTCCCTTTGGGCCCAAAGCGGATTTCGGCCGCCTTGACCAGGGCCGGGTCACAGCCACCCTTGGCCGCAACTGCGGCCACCACCTCCTCGCGGGTGACGGTATCGTCAAGCCCAGCGATGCGGAGGTCGACGCATTTTGTGGGCCGTGACACAGCGGCCACTCCACTAAGCGCCTCCGTCAGCTTGGCCGCCAGACGGTCAGCGGCCTCGGCGCTTTTAGCCCCCGCCAACTCGAGCATGCGGGCTCCTGTGGCCGTCTGCCGGACGGTGACTCCTGGTATGCCCAAGTCGGGCAACGACACCACCTCCCTTGCCTTCAACAAGGCCGACTTGTAGGTGAATCCCCGCTCGATGGCGTCGGGCTGCAGTGTCACCACTACAGCCGATGAGCGAGGGGGGGTCAACTTGACCGCCTTTTTATTTTGCGTCTGTTTTGGCGCTGGTGTCGACTGCGCCTGTCTGACGGAGGGTTGGGCAGGGGTTCGGGCTGCGGCGGGCGTGGAGGTCTTCCCCTTGCCTTTGCCTTTCCCCTTATTCCCAACCACCACATTCCATTGTCCCTCGCGTGTGGTCAGGGCAGCCGGAGTCACCGCGGACGACGGGCCGGCGACAGCGAGGGGTGCCTGTTGCGGAACCACCCTCGCTTTGCCCTTCCGAGTCCGCTTCGGCTTGGGAGCTGCAGTGGGTTGAGGCTGAGCCGGTGCAGGTACAGATGAGGCAACTGCAGCCTTGGCTGCCTCCTCTCTCCTCTTGTCGGCGGCAAGTGGAGGCCGCACGATTTTTGCGGGAGGAAGGCGCTCCTCAACCACCGCTATACGAGCGCTAATCATTTCCCCCACTGTGCGGCACATGGAGGCTTTGAGTTCCTCCGCCATCTCCTTCACCATCTTGAACATCTCGCCCATCAGGTGATTTGCCGAGATGCCCACAGGGTCTTGAGAGGGAAGGGCTGGCCGCGCCGGGGACTTGTCCCTCTGGGAGAAATCCCGGCGCATAGCCTTCACCTCTTTCTCAAGGTCCTCCACTTGGCGGCGAAGTCTGCGGTTCTCGAGACTGAGCCGCCTTGTCTCATCGGAGATCGTCCTCTCTGCGATCGTCTCGACAATCTCGTGGTATTCCGTGGCGAAATTCTTCAGGTCACGCACGTACTCCCCCTTGAGATTGCCGGACTTGCGGGCAATATTGAAAATCAGGGACCTCAGATTACCCGCCCGGGCACGCAACGTCTCCGTGTCGACGGCTGCGTCCAACTCCGCGAGTGAGCATTCCTCGGGGAGTGGGTTCCGCGTGAAGTCGACAGGCTCGTCGGCTTCCACCTCTTGCGCATCTTCGCGAGATGCGTTCGAGTTCGACTCCAGGCGGGTCAGGGCGACTTGCGCCGCCTTGGCCCTCAGAAATTCGGCCGCAGTGGCAACTGCCGCCTTTTTGGCCGCCGCCTTTTTGGCCGCAGGGCCAGACGCCGCTTTTTTCGCCTTTTTAGCTACGACCTTTTTGGCCGTAGCCTTTTTAGGTGCCGACGACCGTGTTGTCGTGGCCACCTCCTCACTGTCTGAGACCGAAGCCTCAGACGCAAAAATGGGCGAACCCGCTGGCCTCTTAGTGCGTGAGCTGCGCAACGCCCGTGTGACCATCTGGTCCAGCTCGTCCGCCGAGTTTTCCTCGACTGCGAGACCCTCTACTAAGTTAGCAGAATTACGTAGGGTAGACATAACTACAAACCAAAGTAAAAACAGAAAACAAGAAACAAATCAAAAGCAAAGAGCGCGTTATTAGGCCACGCTCAACCTGCAACCGGAGATACCTCGACGGCCAGGGAGCAGAGAACACTAATAACACGAAAAATCAAAACACGAGAGTGTTGAATTAACCTCACAGGAAGCCTATTAGGGCCCGCTCAACCTGAAACCGGAGATACCTCGACGGCCAGGGAGCTGGGAACACTAGTAAGCTAAAACCGCAAGGTTGCCCCAGAGTATCTAGATTTGGTCACCAGCCTGGCACTGCGTTACCGTAACCAGGACTGGGAGAGCCAGGGGAGACGACGGGGACGTACTAGATACTCGTAAAAACACTCATGGGGCCTCCCCCTCCCCCAACCTTTTTTTTTTTTTTTTTTTTTTTTGCGGGGGAAAAATGCATTACGCACTATCCCGCTGCCTGGGTGGGGCAGCGGGGGAGTGTGGGACTCTCCGTCACTAACGGTGACGGCATACCCACTAAAAGACCCCCGGTATACCTCATCGCCTTGACGGGACGACATGGTGCCTAGTTCGGATTACCATGCCGTCCCTGGCGGACGGCCCAGCCTTCACGCCGGGCCTCCTCACGCAGCAGGGGCGTCCCGGTATACGGAGACACCCCCAGACAGGAGCACCGTACAATGGAGTGAAAGCCCCCCGGCTTTCACCCCGGTGCTGCTTTAGGGAGCGGGGAGAAGGCGTGCAAACCGCCGTCTCCTCACTCCCCGCCGTCTGCGTCGGAGAGGGCCTGCCTGAGGATCTTCCTCCCGGGCCCTCTCCGCTGTCTCCTTCTGCGACATCACCTCTTCGCAGAAGGAGACCATCGCCTCCCATCCACTCTCGCTCGCCAGCATGGCCCGTATTAGGGCCGGGAGCGAGAGGTCGGTGCCGACCACATCCACTAATGTGCGACGCTGCACCGCCCAAGCAGGGCACACCTCAAGGGTGTGCTGGGCGGTGTCCTCCTCGGCGTCGCACTGGTGGCACCTCGGGGTGGGCTCCCTCCGGGCGATGTTATGCAGGTACTTCCCGAAACAGCCGTGTCCGGAAAGTACCTGCACCAGCCGGTACGTAAGGGGCCTCTTCTCCCTACGCACCCACTGGTCGAGGACTGGCCTGATCGCCTCTATGGTTTCTCGACCATAGAGCGGGTTGACCAGGTCCTCCGCCCACCTCCGCAGCAGCGCGCTCCGCGCACGCCGGCGCACCCCCTCAACTTCATCCCAGTACGGGCGCCCTCCACCCGCTCTCGCTGCTGTGCGGGACTGGTACACAGCAGCAAGAACGTCCGCCTCCAGTTCCCAGGGGGGCATGCCTGCTAGGACACAGGCAGCCCCCCCCGATACCGTACGGTAACCCCGTATGGCCCTCAACGCTATTTGCCTCTGAGGCGCCCGTAACAGGCGCCTGTTTTCAGCGTTGAGGGCCCCCGCCCAGATTGGCGCTCCGTAGAGCGCCATACTTTTAAGTATGCCGGCGTAGAGACGCCGGCATGACTGGCCCGGGCCGCGCTCGTTGGGTAAGAGGCGGCCCAGAGCACCCGCGGTGCGGATTAGGCGGGGCGCGAGGCGGGAAAAATGCGCTCTAAAATTCCACCGCCCATCCAATACTAGGCCCAGATATTTCATCTGGGCCTCCACCCTCACATTCACGCCGTTGAGGCGGACCACCGCACCGGGAGGCGGCCCCTGCCGAGGCCCATGGAAGAGGAGAGCCTCGGTCTTATTAAGGGCCACCTTCAGGCCCAACGCCTCGATGCGGCCAACCACCAGACTGGCGCCGACTTCTGCCAGTCTTTTCGCCTCCGGGAAGGATTTGCCTCCGGCAATGACTAGGGTGTCATCCGCGTAACATATGACGCGCATCCTCGGAAGGAGCGCGCCGCGGAGCACCCAGTCATAACCGAGGTTCCACAACAGGGGCCCTAAAACGGACCCCTGGGGAACCCCACACCTCATCGGCCGGCGGACCAACCGTCCTCCTCCCTCGTAGAGGACTTCCCGCCCTCGGAGGTAGTCCTCCAACAGTCTGCCGAGATAAGTAGGCACTTCAAAATACTGAAGCGCCTCCCTTATCACGCCGAACGGCAGACTGTTGAAGGCGTTGGCGATATCCAGGCTTATCGCCAACGACCGCTCGCCCTGAGCGGTTGCTACCTCCGTGACCTCCTTAAGTAGCGCCAGCGCGTCTATGGTGCTGCGCCCCGCCCTAAATCCAAATTGTTGGCCAGAAATGTTTGGGCCCCTCTCATTTAAATGCTGGATGAGGCGGGAAGAGAGGAGTCTCTCAAAGACCTTCCCAGCCTCATCCAGCAGGACAATCGGCCGATACGCGCCGGCAACACCTGGGGGCCTACCATCCTTCTGTAGGAGGCAAAGCCGCCCCTCCTTCCACAGCTTCGGGAACCGCGCTGATGTTAGCGCGGCGTTAAAAATATCCCGAAGCTGCTCCCCCAGGTGCTTCAGGGCCAGGCCGAGGACCCTGCCCGGCACTCCGTCGGGACCAGGAGCCTTCTTCTTGCCCTTGAGCCGATCCAGCACTGTCTCCATCTCCTCGTCGGAAACTAGTGGGATCGGCTCGCCGTCCAGGGCTCTCGTGCGAGAGGTCATTCTCGGAGGTGTGAACGGTGGGGGCTCTGGGAAAAGCTCCCCTACCACCCGCTCTAACACCTCCGGCTGGAGGGTCTCCATCACGGGGGGGCCTTGGAAGCGCAGTTTATCCCGCGCAGCGCGGTAAGGCCTCCCCCATGGATCTCGGTCCAGACCCTCCAGCATCCCCTCCCCCAACCTAACCTAACCTAACCTAACCTTTTTTTTTTTTTTTTTTTTTTGCGTCAGGAAATGCATTTAGGCATTCCCAAGGCCCTGGGTTCGGGACACCTGGGATATGTGGGACTCGGAACTCCTGGGAAAACAGAGACCCCTACCCACTAAAACCTGACGGTGGTCATCTTCGGCGCAGAATGGAAGGGACCCGGGATCCCCAACGAGGGAGAGACTCCTCGCAGGACCCTTCAGCGCGCAAGGCCGCCTGGCAGCCAGCCTCGGGAGGAGCAAGCTCAACTCCAGTGCACGATAACACAGACCACTGTGTCCGAAGACACGCGTTACCGTCTTCCTCGGGATCGCAAACCGAAACACACGCAGGCCCCCCCGCGTGCGCTTCGCGACCCCAAGGGCCCTTTTAGTCGCCTCTTACGACAGGCAGGGATACCTCGGTAGTATTCTTGTCCCCTAACCGCAGGGAACCGCCGGGATTACGCACCACCACCCCGGTGGCCTCGCCTCCGACGTCGGGCGGGATTGTCCAGCTCGCGCTGGCGCTCGGCGTTCTCCCTCTGCGACACGACGGCGTCGCAGAAGGAGAGCACCGCATCCCACGAGCTCGCGCTCGCCACCATGGCCGCAACCACGGATGGCAGCGAGAGGTCGCGCCCGATCGAGGCGGTGAGCGTCTCGCGCTCGTTTGCCCAAGCTGGGCACACCTCCAGCGTGTGCTGCGCCGTGTCCTCGCTGGCGTCGCAGTGGTGACAGGCATCGCTAGCCTCCCGTCCGATCCGGCACAGATAACTCCCGAAGCAGCCGTGCCCCGTGAGTATCTGCGTCAGACGGTACGTTACGGCGCCGTGACGCCGATTCAACCACTGCGTGAGGACAGGGCGGATCGCCTGGATCGTGCGATGGCCCGATCCTGGATCCGCGAGCCGCACATCCCAGAGCTCCACAGCAAGTGTGCGGAACTCTTCCAGCCAAGATGACACCTGGCTTGGAATAACCCCGTGGACTGTGGACCGACGCGCCTCCTCCCGGTAGTGAAACACCGCCGAGAGGGTCCTCGCATCAAGGTCCCAGGGGAGTGTGCCGGCCAGCACACAGGCCGCCTCGTACGAAATTGTGCGGTAGCCCCGTATGACCCTGACTGCCATCGCCCGCTGCGGTCTCCGCAGTTCGGCGATACACCGGCTTGTCAGGGTGTCGGCCCAGACAGGTGAGCCGTACAGGGCCATGGACCGCACAACTCCCGCGTAAAGCCTCCGGCAAGAAGCCTTCGGCCCCGCGATGTTGGGCAGCAATCTGCCTAACGCGGCCGCCGTTCGCACCAGTTTAGGCGCCAAGCGCTTAAAGTGGGCGTGAAAGTTCCAGCGACTGTCGAGGACCAATCCCAGGTACTTCATGGTCGACTCGACACGGATCTGGACTCCACCCACCTGGATGCTCGAACCGGCTGGAGGTCCTCTCCGAGGCCCGTGGAAACAAGTCGCCTCGGATTTTTCTAGGGCCACGTGTAGCCCTAGGCGTCGGATTCTACCGACGACTTCCGCCACGCCTGCTGTGGCAAGGACGGCTGCATCCCGGAAGTTGTTCCCTCTCGCCGTTACCAGGGTATCGTCGGCGTAACAAGTTACTTCGACGGCCTGGAGGTTGACTGCTCGCAGCACCCAGTCATAACCAATGTTCCACAGGAGCGGCCCAAGAACCGAACCCTGTGGGACACCGCACGACATGGGATAACGCTGCCAGTCATCGCGCCCCGGGAACTCGACATACCTCTCTGTCAGGTAGTCTTCCAGGATGAGCCGTAGATAAAGGGGGACACCGTGGTGCCGTAGTGCCTCCTTTATGCAGGTCCACGGCAGGGTGTTGAAGGCGTTAGCTATATCGAGTGATACCGCTAACACCACTTGACCCTGCGACATCGCCTCCTGGGCGATGTCCTTCACGCGGAGGATCGCGTGAACCGTGGACCGACGACGCCTAAAGCCGTACTGGCAGTCTGCCAAGTCCGGCCCCACCTCCTCGAGGTGCCCAATCAGGCGGCCAGCGATTATGCGCTCGAGAAGTTTCCCAACCTCATCGAGCAGCACAATCGGGCGGTAGGCCGAGGGGGAGTCAGATGGTCGACCCTCCTTCCTCAGTAGAACGAGCTTCCCCGTTTTCCACTGGCGCGGAAAACGTCCCTGCGACAGACAGGCCGAATACAGGCTCTGCAGTCTCGGCCCCAGCCACTCGAGGGACAGAACCCAAGCGCGGCCGGGTATGCCGTCTAGACCAGGAGCCGTACTCTTGGCCCGTAGCCGCGAGACTGCCGCATCAAACTCAACGTCGGACACGGCAGGGACCTCGTCTACACCTACTCTCACACCTGAGGGTGGCGTCATCACTGGCGGAGTGTGCTCTCCTCGGGTCGGGAACAGAGCCTGGACGACGTCGTGGAGCAAGGGAGGAGAGAGACTCTGCGTAACCGGGGGTGCCCAGGGGCGGAGCTTACTCAACGCCAACCTGTACGGCCTTCCCCACGGATCCGCATTAAGAGTCTCAACCTAACCTAACCTAACCTAACCTAACCTAACCTAACCTAACCTAACCTAACCAAACCTCACCTCGCGGCGGGCGCGGCGCGCACAGTTAGGTTTGTAACCTAACCTAACCAAACCTCACCTGCAAGCATATCCACGAGCAGCAGCACCTCCTTCACCAGTTTAGAAACGTGGACCCAATGTAAATGAACTGTCTTTAGTTATTTTATTTCTCATTAGCTAATTTTTCGTCATTCAATCAAATGATCAGAACAGAAGGTATTACAAACTATACTTTTGTTATTCAAATTTTCTAACATCTGCGCCAAAGACACCAAAGGCTTACTTGTTTACTTCCTGACCACTAGATGTCGCTATCCTCCTTTAGATCGCGGTGATAAGATTTGGCTACCGTTCATAAAGTGATCGGTCAAATCGACTGCGTCGCTGTCGTCTGTCGTTTGTTAGGTTTGTAACCTAACCTTACCAAACCTCACCAGGCGGCGGGCGTGGCGCGCACAGTTAGGTTTGTAACCTAACCTTACCAAACCTCACCTCGCGGCGGGCGCGGCGCGCACAGATAGGTTTGTAACCTAACCTAACCAAACCTCACCTCGCGGCGGGCGCGGCGCGCACAGTTAGGTTTGTAACCTAACCTAACCAAACCTCACCTCGCGGCGGGCGCGCCGCGCACAGTTAGGTTTGTAACCTAACCTAACCAAACCTCACCTCGCGGCGGGCGCGGCGCGCACAGATAGGTTTGTAACCTAACCTAACCAAACCTCACCCCGCGGCGGGCGCGGCGCGCACAGTTAGGTTTGTAACCTAACCTTACCAAACCTCACCTCGCGGCGGGCGCGGCGCGCACAGATAGGTTTGTAACCTAACCTAACCAAACCTCACCTCGCGGCGGGCGCGGCGCGCACAGTTAGGTTTGTAACCTAACCTAACCAAACCTCACCTGCAAGCATATCCACGAGCAGCAGCACCTCCTTCACCAGTTTAGAAACGTGGACCCAATGTAAATGAACTGTCTTTAGTTATTTTATTTCTCATTAGCTAATTTTTCGTCATTCAATCAAATGATTAGAACAGAAGGTATTACAAACTATACTTTTGTTATTCAAATTTTCTAACATCTGCGCCAAAGACACCAAAGTCTTACTTGTTTACTTCCTGACCACTAGATGTCGCTATCCTCCTTTAGATCGCGGTGATAAGATTTGGCTACCGTTCTTAAAGTGATCGGGCAAATCGACTGCGCCGCTGTCGTCTGTCGTCGTCGGAGTCTGAGTCGAACAAACAAGCGACAATGTTTCGAACAGACTATCTTATAACTGTTCCAATGACAACATTTTTTTTACTTTCAAACAAACAGAATAATTAAATATCCAGGACAAATTACACCTAGATCATCTGACCCCAAACCAAGCAGAGCTTGTAGTATGGGTGTCAGAGACTGATTAACATACTTGAATATATAATATATAGGGGTTATTTTCAGGGTGTTATTTTCAGTGGATAATAACACCCAGACACACAACAAACACAAATGTTCGTCATATAAATGTTTGTAATGGGTGGAGATCGAACCAACGACCTCCGTAGCTAAAGGCAGGATCGCTGCCATTGCAGCAACAGGTCAGTCAAAGCAAAATGGCAACAATACATTTTCTATAATAAATAGCGTCAAAGCCGTGCTACAGCGCACTGCGCCAATCGTGTCGTCATATATATTACTTATTATTATTTGTACGTCGTCAGATGCTTACATATAGTTCAATGATCAAAAATGGTTTCGCGCGGATATTTCTGTTGCAGTGTATTTGGCTGTATGAACACCACACGAAATTGTGATTATACGTTTTTTAAGTTACCAAATGATGTTGAAAAATAAGTAAAACTCAGATAACGTTTGCAAGTTAGTAGTACTATGTAGTACATATGAGTATTATAAGTATATAGGTAGGTAAACCATTATATTTCGTAACACAATCAAATCCAGTACAAATGGGCTTTTACTTTTTCCGTAACTTATCTTATCATGCATTGGTAAAACACCAGTATTTTTGGTATATTATTTTATTGTCACGTGCGGCTGCTGCATCCGCGCCGCGTCGCCGATAGGTGACGCCGAAGCGGTGGCTCATGGTGTTATCTACCTACTGCCTACTGGGTAGGTAGGTAGGTAGGATGTTATTATCAGGCCATTAGGCTAGCAGGTTGCACCTGGACCCCGATAAATGAATTCTTATAATATAATACTTTTATACGTATTCACCCATCTCAACTCCTTTTTATCTAACTGGACCTCTTTTGTATATTTTTGTTTTTGTCGAACTAGGTGCAATTTTTCCCTTGATGTATTTTATTTTACGCGGAATCTGTCAAATCGCGCTTATCTGGCGATTATAATAGCGATAAGCAACCCTAGGCGATCAGGCAAGTTGAAAGAAAAAGGCGAGAGCGGTCCTTCTGTAAACTCTTTATTTTGTGCTCTCGTCTTTCTCAGGCTTTTGCTCGGGAGAGGTCGCGTGCCACTGGAATATTAAGAAAAATTTAATATTAACAATTATTTGGCAGATGGCTCATTTGATAAGCTAAGCTATATCACTAGTATACTATGTATGTGCGCAAAAACTTGCATATGTTCAAAAAAAACTGTGATACTCATACACACAATACTAGAAATAAAAACAAACTTATTACTCCAAGTCTTAGGCTACATAAGGTAGGAAATTCTTTTGTGGGTCAATCTGTAAAGTACTTTAACAAAATACCTCAAAGTCTTGTTGATCTACCTCTTCACAAGTTCAAGTCTACAATTAAAACAAAGCTGATAAAACAAGGTTATTATAACGTGGAGGATTACTTGAACGACAAGAATTTGTGGTCATAGTAGGAATAATCTGCTCCTCTGCTCAAATAATGTATATTTATTGTTCTTTTGACTGTACTCTGAATTTATTTGTTGTAAAACAAAACAAAGTTCAAAAGAGTAACTATCGAGTTTCTTGCCGGAGTCTTCTCGATAAGAAGCAACTTCCGAACCGGTGGTAGATTCGCATTATGTTTCTTTTGTATATGTACTATTATTGTATTATTTTATTTACGTCTATTATCGTTTATATATATTTTTTGTGAATTTTGACATTTCATAAGTGCTTCTTTGTAAAAGCTTAAGTGAATAAATGATTTTTTACTTTTACTTTTACTTTACTAGATTAATGTAACAGTATGATTTAAGATCTATCTAGTTGAACACTCTGCTTCAGAGGGTCCGACGACAAATAAAACTGCTGTTGGTTTCAAAAAGGGTTTATTTTACTAGTGTAAAGTTATAAAATGTCTTAACACAATTATAGCGCGATTTAATCGACAGGCTGCGCCATCTCTTTATAACAAATCCAACTACTATGTGTTTGACGCTGCACTGACAATTACAAGTTCTAACATTATAATATCAACTACAAACATTAAAATGACTTATTATACTAAATACCACGAACACTAGTAGTTGAGCAGAAAACAAAAAGTAAAGAGCTGTTAGTACTGCAGACAGCCGGACTACAGAACATGTATGTTTGTTATTTCTGTCAGCAGTGTTTATTTAAAAAACAATCATAATCGTTAGAAAAGGGCTTAATCACAAGGCGTGCCACAATTATTAATTATCTGTCACAAAAGAAGTTCTGCTCGTAGTAGGTTTGCAATCACAAATATATCCTTCACAACTTTAATGAAGAAAAGGCAGTCATTATTACTGCGCTGAATTCTGAAGGAATGCTAATTTGTAATTAAAGTTATGGCTAACTTAGGCAGTAACAAATTCAGACACAAAAATGTTTACTATGTTAGCTATGCAGATAAGAATATTTGCGATTCTTTCGAAGCAAAGCCTAGGCTTCAATCAACCTACTCCACGCGGTAAGCAGAAGAGAGAAAACTATACTTAAAATTTAAAAATATACCTGTTTAGAGTGGGTGATCCTGGAGGCAGTGGCCTGATTAGCCCATTCAACATTTCGTAAAAACTGTTTTATCTTGTACTTGTTTACTGTATAATTGTATTGTTTGTATAATAATTTTCGTTGGGTTAATAAATTATTTTTCTTTTTCTTCTTTAGAGCACACGGGCGAGTGCAGCCGCCGCCAGCAAACCTTAACAGACACCATATTGGGGCAGCAACAAAAATTTGCATACTTGACTATAAATACAACAAACTAAGGGTTAGGCCTACCTATGCATCTTTAACTCCAGCAACCTCACACTTGACCCGCGTGCTTGAAAGCAACAGAAATCAGTTATAATTTCAAACCCATCTTGAGGTTGGGCGACCTTTAAGGTTCCAGATAATGTAGCTTTGTAACGGTTAAATAATTTTAAAAATGACTCAGTAGCTTCGGAACCTATTCAATACAAACAAACAAGTCTTTCCTCTTTATAATATTAGTATAGAAATACCTTAATATGTATCATGCTGGATGGGGAGGGAATTTCAATGAAGCATTTAGGCACGAGCAGAGCCAAGTTGGATGATAGGTGATGGAGGACCATCACTAGACTGATCCATAATTTATAAATAAAATACATTTTTTATTTTATGGATTGATTTAATAATTAAAATTAGTATAATCACTAATTAATTATAATCAAATGATATTTTTACTACATTATTAGTGAATTGAGTCAGACGTGCACCATGTCACAATTAGGCGTGTGGACGGTACGGCTGCTCGAAGCGAAGTGGTCGAGGCGGCCCGTAGCTTTTATAGCCGGCCGCTCAACTGGTTGTGCCCCACGCCGCCTGAGTCAGTGAGCGGTTCGTTCGAATGACGTTATTTTCGAATCTTACTATTCCAGCGCGCCGCCAAGCATCTACTTTTGTATCATTTTTTATTAATTTTCATCGCTATCAGCGCCAGACTCCTGAAACAGAAGTAAACAACATTGAATACGTTAATCACCTAACAAAACTATTCAGATTTGTTCAAGTAACAAGCACGCCCGTTGACGCTTTTATTTTCAAACGTTAGTTTAATTTCATTAAATTCCTGCGCGTTTTTTTTTTTTTCTGCTGAGCTTATGTCAGATAGTTTTCATTTAATTTTTTTTTTAATTTTTACGAAAACTTCCTTTGAATAGAACACCAACGTGTTTGACGAAAAAGAAGACATTTATTTTAAGTAACCATTTTACTTATGTTCCTAGAGAAACCAAACGATAGCTCGATCTAACTGCTAATAGTGACATCTATTGGTACAATTTTGAACTAAATTGTATATTACCTTATGCTTTAGTAGACGGCGTTAGTGCCTGTTAAAGTGGCAAGTTTCCGACTGTTATTTAATAATTAGACATTCCGCCCACCATGGCCAGAATGGGCATTATTCCCGCCCACCATGAATCAACAACTAACGAAAGTGGACTGTAACTAGACAAGGTAAAACATGCAAATATATAGATTCAAATGATTGAATCATCGCGACCGGGTAACAAAAGAATACTTAAACTTGAAACAACCAAATAATCTAATAATAAATAGAACATTATTCTGCCACTGGTAAGAAACACAATTTTACAATGGGTCTTTTAATGATAACATCCTTACATTTTAGACTAACAACCCTAGTAACATTGTCCATACCCTTGTGCTTTTCTGTTATAACACCCATTAGCCATCTTGCTGGAGGAAGATCATCCTCCTTAACTAAAACTACGTCCCCAATTTCAGGCTCTGGTGTTCTGTTTGCCCACTTGTACCGTTGCAAAAATTGACTTAAGTATTCGTTTGACCACCTGCGCCAAAAGGTCTGTAACATTTTTTGTGATAGTTGCGTTTTAGAGGCGATACTGACGAAGTTTCATAGTTGTCGTCTGGTACAATCACCAAGGGTTCACCAATGATAAAATGTCCCGGTGTGAGAGGTTTTGGATCATGTGAATTGGTACTAACTTGAGACAAAGGCCTAGAATTTAGGCATGCCTTAATTTGGTACAACAGGGTAGATATCTCCTCGTAAGTAAGAGTTGCTGTGCCGATCACACGCCTCAAATGATGCTTTGTTGATTTTATCCCACTTTACCAAAGTCCACCGAAGTGAGGAGCCCTTGGTGGGATAAAATGCCACGCGGTTCCAACAATGGCCAAACTCTCTGCGATTTCTTTCGCCATGGTAGACCGTTCTTGAGCTACTAAGGGTTTTAGCTCGCGCGCAGCACCCACGAAATTGGTTCCATTGTCGCTGTAGAGTAGTATATTTTTAATTCATTTTTTTCTAATTGACATGTATTTTAATTATAATTTTAATTTTAACGACGATTGTAAATTTGTACTCTATTTTAAACTTGTCTGGCGTCTTGGAGTTGCTCTGTAAGCCTACAAGTTGTGTGCTATAAATAAATAAATAGAGATCAGAGCAATGACCACGTCTAGAAACGAACCGTGACGTAAGGTCGGTTACAGCCTCCAGATGTACGGCTCTCGTTGCCATACATACGAATAGGCATATGTAGCCTTAGACGTCCTAATCTGGATGGGACCAGCATAGTCCACGCCACTTTGATAAAATGTTACACCAATCCGTGTAACTCGAGCTGGTGGTAGCTGTCCCATGAGTTGGTGTCTAAATTGTGCTGCATATCGTACACAGGCAACACATTTCCGTACAAATAACTTTGTTCGATTCTTCACATCAATAATCCAACATTTGGATCGGAGGTAATTTATCATCAATTGAGGGACTCCGTGGAGGGTTCTTTGATGGGCATCCGCAATGACCAGATCTGTGAAATGAGATTTTGAGGGCAGGACGATCGGATGTTTTTTGTCATCACTGATATCAGCTTTCTCAAGACGACCACCAACTCTCAAAATACCTCCTCGATCCAAGAAAGGAGTTAAACTGGTAAGTTTGCTTTTTTTATTAACTGTACCTCTTAGCTCAATATCCTTAATTTCTTGTGCAAAATACATAGCTTGACATGCTTTTATGCTAATTTGAATTGCTTTTGATAGTTTTCCGCTGGTTAACCAACTCGGAAACGTCGTCGTCGGAATACAAATCTTCTACAATAAGCTATAACTCTGGTTAACTTTTGTAGAGACGAAAACTTGGTTCACAATTAAAATTAATCTTCCTTGGTTACATGACAAGCTTTCTTCCCCTTCTCTTCCAAATCAGTGTCCTTCTCCTCCTTCCTGTCGTATTCTATATTTTTGTTCTTCAATCATGTAGGTCCAGTTTTCCAGAGAGGAGTTGTTTCACATTCTGATGGGTTAACTCCACATGAAGCGCAATCTGCTGGGTTCTCAGTAGTCGACACATGTGACCACTGATCTCTGTCTAAAATATTCAAAATTTCTGAGTCTCGATTTGCGATGAACGTCTTCCAACAGCTTTCATGATTGCTCAACCAAGCTAGAACTATTGTGGAGTCCGTCCATGCATGTAAATTTACCGTTGGTACCTTCATAACTTAGAGACTTCCTATAATAACCTCGCTAATAGAACGGTGCCACACAACTCCAACCTAGGGATAGAAACTTGTTTTATTGGGGCTATCTTTGTTCTGCATGTGATAAGAGTGACATTGACAGTTCCAGATTCATCAACTACGCGCGCGTAAACTACAGCGGCATATGCATCGGCGGAAGCGTCGCTGAATCCGTGTATCTCCAGTGTGATAGATTTCTGATTAATACCAATCCAGCGCGGCAGATGAAATTGAGTAAGTGCTGTAAGTTCACCCCGGTAAGCAATCTTATAAGCTTTGCTGGTAGCTCTTCATCCCAACCAATTCCTGCTAGCCACAGCTGTTGAATAAACATTTTTGCTTTTACGGCTGGAGCAATCCATCCCATAGAATCGTATAATTTCGCAATATCTGATATAACCTTTCTTTTTGTTACAGGTTCACTGATGGGCGGTAGCTGCACGGAGTATTCGAAGTCGTCGGTTCGTCGGTTCCAGGTAAGTCCTAGTATTTTAATGATTTCATCTATCTTGAGTTCCAAATTGATTTCTTTTGTTTCTATTTCTTTGCTTATTTCCTTTAAGAATGTTTCATTATTGCTTGACCATTTCTGAAGTTCAACCCCCCCCTTTCTTAGTATCATTTCTTTACAGATTTGTTTTCCTTCCAGGACTGTTTCACACCCGGTTAGTAAGTCATCCATGTAGAAATCATTCAAGATTCTTTCAGATGCGAATGGAAACGGTTTACTTTCATCATATGCTAGCTGGCGCAGTGTTCTAACTGCGAGATATGGAGCTGCAGCAGTACCAAATGTGACACGCAACAATCGAAGATGTTGAATAAGTTCTTCCGGCGTGGATCGCCAAACCAATCGATGGTAATCTACGTCTTCGCCAGCTATCATTATTTGGCGGGACATTTTAACTATGTCGGCCACCAAACAGATAGGGTGCAGTCTCCACTTCATCACCAAATGACGCAGATCTGATTGAAGAGTTGGACCCACCATCAATTCTCTGTTGAGAGATACACCATTGTTGTCTCGACATGAAGCGTCGAAGACAACTCTCAGTTTTGAAGTTAATTTTTCTATGTCCAGTATGGGCGTAATTTTTCTAAGTGCTTTGGTTGCAAACACTTAGGCAAAATCGGGCACGGATTCCCCGTCTCAACCACAATTCAACTTAAAATTTTACAAGTCCATGCACTACTAGTTAATTCTCAATTTTTTCTTTTAAGTTAAATATCTCTTTGCTTTAAGGTTCAATTTTGCTTAAAATTTCTACTTCCGATTATGTTTGAAAGTGTACTTACAATTTTACGCCCATACCAACTTGCTCTTTCCTGTTCCGTTTGCTCAAATCCGTAAAAAAATATCCAACCGCTAGGTGGCGCCACTGTTGCTGCACTGTTAGTCCACTTCATTGCATCCGGCTCGAAGGACCATAAAACACCAACGTGTTTGACGAAAAATAAGACATTTATTATTATTATTATTTTTTGTAAGAACGCCGCTGCTTGGCCTCGACGGCCTCGACGGCCAGCTTCACCGGTCTGTAGGGTGAGCACAGAAGGCTCTCAACCCTAAGACATTTATTTTAAGTAACCATTTTACTTAAGTTCCTAGAGAAACCAAACGATAGCGCGATCTAACTGCGGAAAGTGACATCTATTAGTTCAATTTTGAACTAAATTTTATATTGCCTTATGCTTTAGTAGACGGCGTTGGTGCCTGTCAATGTGGCAAGTTTGCTATTATTATTTAACAATTAGACATCCTTTCTAATTAGCTCTCAGATAACTTATAAATAGGTCTGAAGATAGAAATCCTGCCTGATTTCTTCAAGCTCCCAAATTCGTATGTTTCTAGTTTTTCTTTCTTTAGATATGAAAAACAAGCATTGTTAAATGTTAAAATAAACAATTTAATAATCATAAACAGTTCTTTATAGTACTTCATTATACAGTAATTTGTTGAAGGTTTTTCGCCCGTATGAGCTATGTTTTTTACACACCCAATAAAAACAGCACTAAAAATATGTGACTCACCAAGATGTTTAAATTTTTAAACATAGTGTGGCATACTATAAACGCACTGTTGCTCTACAGAGCACACTTGTATGTCATTGTGACAAGCAAGGTATATCTAGAAAACCACAAAATTTTCGAACATGAAACTAACCCGTCGTCTACTCCTGTATCATTCCAAGCTACCGAGGAACAAAAGCTCGGCTGAAGCTCTTCATAGCTTCAGCTGACACAAGGTGCACCTTCGCCTGCATCAGGCGCCACATGAGTTCGGAATCCTTCTATCCACAGCACCATTGCGTGGCACTTTGCTATCCTGAAACATTTAGATATAAATATAAATAAGGTTCCAAAGTTTTCCTTCGTATTTTGAATGGGAACAGCAAAGGTACCACAAACACCCAAACCAAATACAAATATCTGGTTCATGAAAAAACTTTCCTATTAGGAGAATCGTAAATAGTACTGGACTGCGTCTCAACTGCAGCCTGCAATGATTCCGCTAAACGTTTTAACTGGCCTGTTGGTGC
This sequence comes from Udea olivalis, assembly GCA_947369235.1. Taxonomy (NCBI): domain Eukaryota; kingdom Metazoa; phylum Arthropoda; class Insecta; order Lepidoptera; family Crambidae; genus Udea; species Udea olivalis. The sequence continues at coordinate 178,521 of OX376342.1, forward strand.
AATGCAAGCGATTCTGCTTTTAGCACCGGAGGTTGTGGGTTCGATCCCCACCCATGACAAAATCATGTAAGCGACGAATATTGTTTGTTGTGTGTCTGGGTGTTACTGTCTATTTAAGTATGTATTTAGGATTATTTAAGTATGTTTATCAGTCTCTGACACCCACAGTATGAACAAGCATTGCTTAGTTTGGGGTCAGATAAAAAACTAACTGTAAGGACCTAATACAAGCGAATGAAGAATATCAAGCAACGATTATAATCGAAATCAATAACATCTGAGTTATCGTAGTTGTTCATGGCAGCGGTAATCACTTTCTACCAGTTGTCCCTCAATCAAGCTTGTTTGCTACCTTTTACAATAAAAAAAACACAGTCATATAATGCTCATTAGCTCAAATACCCCAATATAACACGCGAATAAAGTTTTAATAGCAACTTGTGAACAAACCCATAGCAAAGCGCTAGTTCGAATGGTCAATAATCGAATAGATTCAAAGAGAGCACATTTAATACCGGGTGATTTTCCAATAACTTCCGAAAACGATATGGTAAAATCAGTAAGTGATGTAGTAAGTACTTATGCGAAAATTTGATTTTTTCAATTAAAATTTGTTTAAGGTATTCATACAAAAAATACTGCCCGTGACCTTGAAATTGAAATGAAAGTTATGTAAATTTAATGTTCGCTTAGATAGTTTCTACATCAATTAGTGAGTGTGCCATATTGTTTTCGGAAGTTATTTGATAATCACCCGGTATAAATTACCAGGTACTTATCTAATATCCAAAATTCATCTCAACACTGCGATTCAGGAATAATAAAAATAATAATAAATGATTTATTGTTTTCTCCCACTTAACAAGCTTAATACTAAAATTTAAAATAACATCAAGGTGTTTTTTTAAAACTAATTATAACTACCAACTAATTATTACTAAAACTATTAGACAATGATAATTACCTACTGAGCCTGCGTTTAGTAGGAGACAGGTCACCCAAACTAGGTTGCCCTGTGCTATGGGTTACCTTGCCCCGACCTCTCAGAAAAAGAGATACTTAATAAAGATTTAAAAATAAAAATAAAATAAAACAAAATAAAACGATGAGTTTACAAAAACAAAAGTACCTACATATGATAAAAAGATAACAGGAATCATCTTGCAGCATTGCGTCACGTTGACCTCGAAAAGAGATTGAGCGTAAATTAACTATCTATATAAAGTTTTGCCCTTACACATGAACAGACAATAAATTGTTCTATATGGTCGTAATCCAACTTCCTTAGCCATTCAATTACCTTGCTCCTGCATTCTAGTTTGGGAAGCTTCTTCTTTTTCTTCGTGTCGATGATCCCATCGCCAATACTAAATAACAGCAGCCCAGTGCTCCGCCATCGCCACCCCAGTGGGAGAGGCCTCATATAGATCCTTAATTGAGCAGCTGGTAGGGCACTGGGGGCAAACCAGCAGGTGCTGCATTGTTTGGTCCGAGGTTCCGCAGTCGCATTTTACCCTGTCCGCACTGATGTAACCCCATTTAAAAAGGTTACTCCTGCAGCGGCCCACTTGGGTTCGGAGACGGTTAAGCGACTTCCATGTGGGCCACGGCAGTTCACATCCGGCAGGAAGATGTTCAAGGGGCGCCATATACTCTGGTGGTGGAGGGTGAGTCTCACGCCACAATTTACATCGTCCCTCACCTGGGGTGCACTTTAAAGAGGAGGTTCCGCGGAGAAAGCTATTACGACTTTTAAGGCCAGGGAAGCTTAAGAATGGATAAAAATTTATTTGCCGTGTTGTATAACCGCGGACCCCTAAAAGAGAAGAAGTTTTGTGCAAATGTGGTTCTAGTGGCCTTGGTTGAGCAGGTTTTGTAATTATTCCTCTTCTTTGAGCTAGAGGTTTCAAGTTCCGATAGAACAGTAGTATGCTGTTGTAATATGGTAGCTAAAATGTACAATTTAATTAATTTAAATTCTTTAAAGTTAAGGTTCCTATCGATAGTGACTCCCAAATACCTGATAGAGTTAGTTCTGTCTATAACAGGACACGCACAAGCGTTATCATCCTGTAGGTCACAAGAATGCGCAATGAGTTTAAACCAGTTACAATCTGAGGTCAAGTTACGGATTGAAAACATGATATATTTGGTTTTTTGCGCATTTATGGTTAAAGGGTTGAGTGCCAGCCATCTGCAGACCACATCAAAGCCATCCTGTGCATATTTCATAACATCTTCCCAAGTGTCACCGTGAAAAGTGAGTGTGGTGTCATCAGCATAAGATCTTGCAGTTTGTGAGGTTCAAGTCACAGAGACCGTTTATATAGCACAGAAAAGTGTAGGGCCGAGTATGCTACCTTGTGGGACCCCAACATTGATGGGTTTTAGCTCACTTAAAATGTCACCCAACTTCACCTGTTGTGTACGGTTATTCAAGTAGTCCTGCAGCAATAATAGTGTTGGTCTCTGACACCCATCTTTTCAAGCTTGAAAATAAGATTTGCATAGTTGACAGTGTCAAATGCCTTGGCCAGGTCAATAAATATAGTAAGGCATTTTTTACCGTTGTCAAGATGACAGGCAATGGAGTTTGTGAACACTTGCACAGCTTCAGAGGTTGATCTTCCTTTCCGAAATCCAAATTGACCCACGGACAGCGGTTTTTTATACTCTAAGAATTGGGTAAGCCTGTTATTGATGATTCTCTCCAATATCTTTGATAATGAAGGTAAGAGTGAGATTGGACGATAATTTGCCATAACATCCCTCCTGCCTTTTTAAAATATGGGAATCACTACTGATCTCTTTAGAGAAACAGGAAAAATACCGACGGAGAGGCACTGATTGAAAATAGACGTAAGTGGTGGGACAATCAGCCTCTTAACTGATTTAAGCACCATAGGAGAAATACCATCCCAACCAGCACAGTTACTACTTTTCAGATCTTGAATAAGTGTGTCGACTTCTTTTTCATCTGTATACAAAAGACCAAATGAGTTGGGGTTTAAGGATTCATTACTGATAGAAGATGGCGAAGGTGTAGTCTTAAGTGGAGTTTTAGCAGCAAGCTCAACGCCGATGTTAACGTAAAAATCGTTTATTAAATTAGCGGAGCTAAGGGGATTTGTATCTAACTTTAAGAGATCAAGAGGAGTTTCGTTAGCTTTATCTAAATTCGCAATGTTTTTGATACTTGTCCATAATTTTTTGTTATTGTTTTTCGCTGCTTCAAGTTCATTGCTTTCATGAAGCCTTTTACATTTTTTCAAGATGGCATTGCAAAAGTTTCTATATCGCTTGTATGTTGTTTTCAAAACTGAGTTATGAGGGTCTTTTTTCAATTTCCAGTGCATTTTGTCTCTAGTGCGGATACATCGCAGTAGACCAGGCGTAATCCACGGTTTTTTTGTCATTTTACTACGAGATATCTTCAGTTTGAAGGTGCTATGTTGGATTATTTTTTGTAGCGACCGAATTAAAATATTCATTAACACATTTGGATCACTAGTGTTATAAATAGGTTGAAAATCAAGTTTATTACATTCTTGGTGTAGTTTATCGAAATTAATTTTACTTATAAATTGTGTCTTATGTCTAGTATTTACTTTATATTTTAAGCAGAACAAAACTGGTAAATGATCTGTAATAGAGGATTCTAACATGAAGGTTACTGAAGGTAAGTTAGTCTTAAGGATTACATGATCTAGGCAGCTCTCTACTCTTGTTGGACAATAGTATGTTGGTATCATACCGCATAAAGCTAGATTATCTAAGTAACTAGTTGTGTTCTGATTCTGTTCCATTAAATTAATATTTACATCGCTAACTAAAATAACATTTTTGAAAAAGTGAGTTTCCGTAGTCTTCTGTTCAGTGATATTGAAAGCTATCCAAGTTTTTATGACATGGTGGTCTGTAAATTGCTAGAACAGCGGTTTCATTTTTTATTTAAATTAATAGACAGTAAGCCTCAGTAACATCTGGTTCTTCAACAGTGAAATCAATGTTGTTATTAATAAATACAGTCAGACCATCATTTTGATTAAACGCGTCTGTAGAGCAAAAGCTGGAGTAACCTGGGATGCGAGGTAGGTTGTGGACGGAAGAAAGCCAACATTCCGAGAGGACCAAAATATCACACGAGAGCTGCAGTCTCGTAAGAAGAATTCTAAAATGGTCAAAGTTTCTGTTTAAACTTCTAATGTTCATTTCTAAAATCTTTAGGTAAGCAGCGGAGTTTTGTAGTAAGGAATAACATTGTTCTGGTTCACAAGAATGCAGTTCGGTGATCTCAAAATCATCTATAATATTAATAGTATTTAGATTAGGGAATTTTATATATTATTGCATAAATAACGACAAAAAATAGTAGTTTACCTGATAATGGCAGAAAGTGATCGCACCAAGCATTTTACAACATAAAATCGCTTGGAAAGTACGAGTATGTAAAGGCAAATACAACGTTATTGTTCGATAGAGAAAACCATTATTTAAGACTTTTTTTAAATGTGAGAGGTAAGTATAGAATGAGAGTGGTGACGCAAATCTGTTCAAGGGTTCAGCGTTATTCATAACAAAACAATCGTTTTTTTACATAGGAAGCAAGAGACATAAATGAATATAGTAGGTTCAAAAAACTTCAAATTAAAAATAAAACAGGCTGGATCAGATGCAGACGCCTCTTAGTGGTCGTTCTATTAATTAATCGGGTCTTAAGTTCCTTAAGTCTTGATCGTTTTTTACACGAACCAAAGGATCTCCTTCCTTTTTTCGTAGGTATATAGTCGCCGGAGTCGCCCAGGAAAATTTATAGTCATAAGTGCTGGCGAAGTCCCGAGCGAGATAGTGTAGTCTCTTCATTTTAGGAGAAAGATAGTCCGCTATAAAAACCAGTTGCGGCGGCCCATCAATATTGAGATGTTTTGTGTCTAAACGGTTGCTATTATTTTGTTTGTTGTATAATTAAGCTGCTTTCAGCGTCCGTTCCTTAGCCAAAACTGTAGCAAAGTTGACAATTATAGGCTTTTTTAATCCACTTTTTGAGTAGCCCCTGTAAATGTTGCTGATATCCGATGACTGTGGAGGTGCGTTCAGGACCTGGCCAATCTTTTCGGTAAGTGCGTAAAGATCCTCAATGTTTTCATTTGGAACATTTTGAATATTACGTATCTCGATACTTGAGGCCCGGACATGCGTTCCAGGGAGTAAATTTTGTTCTCTAATGAGTTTATGTAGGACCGATCATCCTTGATGTCTTGTTCCAGCTTTTGGTATTGTAGCTTCAGATCCTCGTACTGTTGAGAGAGAAACTCAACTGATGTTGATATTCTCGTGTATTGGTCGCTCATTGTGTCAAGTTTTCCAATTAGGATATCATATTTGGAGTCCTGCTTAGTTGTCCGTTTTTCGAACATGGCCCCAATTTTATGCATCAGACCGGCCTCAAAAATGTCACCCTGTTTTCACTTAGAAGTCTAGTTGTTATGTTGGTATCCTGTTCGGTTAGATTTGGGTTAGACTGAGAAACGTTCATTTCAAAGAACGTAGAATTAGATGGTGATCTTTCCAGTGGCATTTCAATTAAGTTAAAGTATAGTTCCGTCCTAATAATCTGCGCGGATCCGCCGGCAAAATTGTAGGCCTATTTAAACAGGATATGTTATGTAAGGGCGCGTAAGCACAGTGCGGGAATAGTGTGTGCTAAGGACAGATATATGTCAACAGCGACACTTCGCGCGTACGTAGCTCTTGCGCAGTGAGGTGTGGCGTAATGGGCCCAATTAGCGCGTTTAGGGGTGCGTCTTAAAAACTTTAGGCTTACGCGTAAAGGTGCAAAATATAAATGTCCTGCTCACCCCAGCACCCAGCTCAGTAAAATTTTGAACCTAAAAGTTCAAAAGTTAGTTAGTCTTACATTATACTACCTACCCGTCCATCAGCGAGAGTGAGCAAGAAAAATGTAGCGCTTCCATTTACCAGAAGTAAAATCGCATGAAAATTAAGTATTCTCCTCAAAATCAAACCTTATTAAAAATATATTTTCCAATACATAGTTTCAACATCACCTACTGAGCATACTGTCATTCAAATTTTGGCTTCATAATGAAGCCACCAGAACCAGAGCGGCCCAAGTGCGTTTTTTTTTGGATTTTGGAATGAATAATAAAACTTGATGTTAAAAACGAATAAAGGATAGTGTACATTAAATAAATAAATAAATAAATATCCCTGGACATTATTCCACACAGCGCCATCTAGCCCCAAAGTAAGCTAATTAAAGCTTGTGTTATGGGATACTAGACAACGGATAAACATACTTAAATACATTTTTCTTTTGTAAATACATACTTATTATACATAGGAGACACCCAGACCAGTACAAACAGACATGTTCATGCACACAAATGTTTGTACTGTGCGGGGATCGAACCCGCCACCTCTGGTGTAGTAGCCAACTTCTTAACCATTACACCAAGTCGGTCGTCAAACATTCGCCCATACATTGCCGCCTAAGAACCAACAGTCATGAAAAATACCTCTTAGGGTTCAAAAATACTTTAGTGTTACACTTTAGTGTCAAAACGTAGTTTATGGACGGACACTTCTGAGAACTCGTTAAATATCAAAAAAGTGAAAATATTTGAGGTTATATTTAATAATATCATGCGAAGTTTTATTTACGTGAGTGGGACTGATGTTCTTCAAGCATATATTTGTTGAAATACCAGATAATACCAGAGTGACCCAAAATCCAAAAAAATGCACTTGGACCACTCTGGTTCTGGTGGCCTTAAATTGAGTCCTCTGCAAATGTGCACTGGTTATGAAAAACACATTTAAGTTCTTGGCCTAAAATAAGGCACAAGACAAATATAATAAATAAATCTGGGACACCTCATACCAAGATCATCTATCTGTCCCCAAACTCCGAAGTGCTATTAACTATACTGTCCCCAAACTAAGCAGAGGTTGTAAAGATGATAAGATAAGATAATTCTTTATTTGCATAAAACGTACATTTTAAGTTCTTATATTTATATTTTGGACATGCATGTTTCATCGATCAACGATGTGCAAATATTTTGTCGTCATGCAATTTATTAACATCAAATTGTGTCATTTCTTAAGCACAATAATTATTCTAAAGATTGATACAGATCATCATCATCCGTGCGGTCTACCCCGGTTGTGAACCCAAACTGGTGTGTGGGGTCCCAGGGTCCGCCTTTCTTATTTTCTTGGCCCACTTCGCGCGGTCTTGTGCATCCCCAGTGGTGAGTCTGTTGGCACGCATGTCACCCTTAACGACGTCGAGCCACCGCTTCTTGGGTCGACCTTTTCTACCGGTACCTGGCGAGGGCGGCATGGCCAGACATTTGTTGCCCACGTAGTTTGCTGATCTCCGTGAGACATGACCATGCCAACGAAGGCGGCACTCCTGCAGCTTGTTTGCGATGTCACGAACACGAAGGCTGCCGCGGATGTGGGTGTTACGCACGCGATCTTTGCGTGAGACTCCACACATCCACCGCAGCATCTTCATTTCCGTGACGCGCAGCTCCTGCTTGTATCACTCTAGTAACGGCCATGTTTCGCTACCATATAAAAGAACAGGCCTAATGATGGTCTTATAGACCTGCCCCTTCAGCTTGATCGGCATTTTGGGGTCACAAATGACACCTCACGCCATTTGGCCCAAGCCGCGGAAATTCGGGCTCTGACGGTATTTAACACGGTCCGTGCGCTCGACCACGTCAATGCCTATGCGGACGGACTGGGTATCTGTGGTGTTGCAGGCCATGTTCTCCATCTTCGCCACATTAAGTTTCAGACTGCCGTTTTCAAGTGAATTTTTCCACTTATTCACCCGTTGTACCAGCCGTCACCTGTCCGAATCTGCTAGCGCTACATCATCAGCAAACATAAGCAACCAAGTTGGTTGCTCATGGTGGTCTACGATGCTGTTTGACAGAACGTTTAATATTACGCTGAACAGAAACGGGCTAAGCACGGAGCCTTGGTGTAATCCAACGGTGAAAGGGAAGGGAAGCGTGTCACCAACCGCAGTCCTAACTATGGAACTGGAATCGTGGTACATGTCCCGGATAATGTCAATAAAGACTTCGGGAACGGCCCTGGACCGCAGCGCCCAGCCAATCATCTCACGAGGGACACAGTCGAAGGCCTTCTGCATGTCTAAGAAAAGTAGATGCAGAGGTGTATTCTTCAGTCTGTATCCCTCCATGAGCGTTCTCAAGGCAAATACGGGGTCCATGGTCCCGCATCCCGGTCGAAACCCATACTGACACTCCTCAAAGATTGATACAGATTTAAATAATTAAACATAACAAATTACAGAATTAAATAAATAATAACACCCAGAAAACAAATACACCATCTCATGAATGTTTGTCTGAGGGGTGGGGACCAAACCCAAGGGGCCCAACTTTAGAGCAGCTTTGCTACCATTGTGCTAACAGGCCAGTCTATAATAATAACTAACAAAGTTTAATGTACCTAAATGAAAACTTTAGCAAGACACACTTTGTTTTAATATCAGAAGTTTCGTTTGATTTCAGCACACTAGTTATTTGTCAAAAATGCTTGTTCAGTACCTATACCTACAGTTGCTAGATTTGAATTTGAAAGTGATATAGTAAAAAAAGTAAATTAAACAAAGGAGAGAAATAAACAAATGTTTAAATAAACATAATATAAGAAAAATAATATAAATGACCAACATACTACTTACAGGCAATTACCATGTATGTTAATGTACTCTTATTAAACTAAGTAATTTAGAATGTTTATTTATTTATTTATTTATTTATTAAGGTTTACCAGTGATTGTTTACATCATACCTTACAAAATAACTTAAACTAATGATTTAAACTAAATGTAACAATCTTTTAAGGTAAACACAACATGCAATAGAAGAATACAAAAATCAAAAAATAAAAAGAAATTAATTACTAATGATAGGTAGGTACGCACTTGAGCACTAAATAAAAAATAAAAGAAACAAATAAAACACCATCATCAACCAGCCATCCAGGCTTGGTTCAAGATAGGTCTAAGTCTGGCAAACGAATCGGCGTGTATGTCGACCAAGCGGCTATTCTCATTGAGGAGTTTACACAATCGTGGAACAGGAGAACTTGCACCAAAAAGTGTTTTTCGAAAAGGCGGGCAAAGTGGAGTAATAGGGGCGCGAGGATTCCTCAAGGGAACCCGAAGTCTAAATTTTTGAAGGAGAGGGGGGCAAAAAATTTTATTATTAAAAATTTTAAACAAAAACGATAAGTCCAGCAAGTCTCTACGATTTTCAAGTGTGATAATATTGAAGTGGCGTAATCTTTCTTTGTAGGACTTTATTTTTTTGTGGATTCCATCACTGAAGGCTAGACTTGATACGAACCGCTTTTGCAGTCTTTCCAACCTCAGGGAGTGTGTCGCATAGTGAGGTCTCCATACAATGCTGCAGTACTCTAAGATGCTTCGTACGAGGCTGTAATACAATTGTATCTTTACCTGTTTTCTTTTGAAAACCCTGGTGTTACGCATAACGAAACCTAACATTCTGTGCGCTCTTTTGGAAATGTTCTCAATATGTGGTACAAAAGTAAATTTTCTATCAAACACTACCCCTAGATCCTTGATTTCTTCGGTTTTCTGGATGGGAATAGAGTGAATTTTATAAGTGGTGTCTTGTGCATTAAGTTTTCTGCTGAATTTCATGTGGTAGCATTTCTTGCTGTTTAACTCCATACGATTATCACGGCACCATTCCACCATACGGTTGAGATCTTCTTGGATCCTTAGCACATCTTCAGAAGTTTCACACACCCCAACCAACTTTAGATCATCAGCGTACATAAATGGAATGGAGTGCTGAAAGCAACTAGGGATGTCATTTATGTAAGCATTAAAGAGAAGCGGGCCCAAATGTGATCCCTGAGGTACGCCTGATGTTATCTTGCGCAAGTCACTTTTGAAGCCATTGACGACAACGTAGAAGCTGCGGTCCCTCAAATATGACTCCAACCATGCCAGCAATGAACCGGTGACACCATACGCACCCAATTTCGACAACAGGATATCATGAGGGACCCTATCAAATGCCTTACTAAAGTCAGTGTATATAACATCGACATCCCTGCCACCATCCAAAGCCTCCGCAACAGTTTCAGTAAATAAGGTCAAATTGGTGCAGGTAGACCTGGATTTAACAAAACCGTGCTGACAGTCAGTAAGGTAATGATTAATATGGTTCCGTAAAACATCACAAACTAAACACTCTAAGATTTTACCTAGAGTTGACAGGATTGAAATAGGTCTATAATTGCTCACTATTTCAACGCTATCGGCTTTATGAATAGGCACAAGTTTTGCTGCCTTCCATACGTGTGGGAATATGCCAGACTGAATAGACTTGTGATAAATTAAATGTATGGGCGTCACCAGCTGCTCCGCACATGCTTTAACGAATATCGGGGGAACACCATCCGGTCCCGCTCCCTTATTGGGATCCAAGGACTTAATTCTTTTGAATATCTGATCCTTACTAAGGTATGGTGCTAATAGTTCAAGGCCATAGCTGCTGATCGTGTTCCAGTGATTACCTAGTAGTGCTTGATGGTTACCATCATCAACAGCATACACTGCTTCAAAGTAAGAAGCAAACAAGTCACAGATCTCTTTTCCATCTGAAGATGTTTTGGCACCGTCAGTCATTGAGTGGGGATAATTACTCTTTCCACCCTTTTTAGTTTTGACAAACGACCAGAAGGTTTTGGGATTCGTTTTAATGTTATCTTCCGTTCTTTCTAGATACTGTTTATAGGAAATCTTTGCTAGCGTGCTGCAACGTTTACTTAGTAAACGTAGCTCAATCTCATCTAGGGGATTCCTATATTTTTTAAACCGTCTTCTTACATTTTCCTTTTCCCGTGTCATCCTTTTTAATGCGCTGTTGAACCAAGGTGGAGAAGACTGACTTCCCAGTTTTTTTCGAGGCACAAATTTTTCGATTAGACTGTTTAGAATACTATAAAATAAGTTAACCATTTCATTCACATCTGCACTCTCTTGAAACAGTTCATTCCAATTACACTCATCTAAGCAAGCGCGAATTCGTGCGTAATCTGCCTTTCTAAAGTTATAAATATTGGTGTTGGTGTTATAATGAAGTGTTGCATTAGGTGCCAAGTTCAAAAGCACTTCAAGGGGGGGATGTAGCGGATCAATAACACTGAGATTCACGACCGATTCAACAACCGTGCACAAACTTGACGATACGTTTGCCAGCACTAAGTCTAATATACGGTCCGACCTATTACGAATTGTATTCATTTGATTTAATTTACTAAAATGCATCATGTCTACCAATGCTTGACTGAGACCCGTTGGGACATAGTTGCTTGATACATCATTAACCAACCTCCAATCTATTTTAGCCAAGTTAAAGTCACCAATAATGCAAACATGAGCATCACGATAACAGCTGCTAGACAATGCCTTTCTACAATTTTCAACGAAGTGTTCTAATATCAACCTATTGACAGGCGGCGGCATGTAGATAGCGCAAAGAGCTATTTGATGAGCACGATTGTTAATTATTAAATCTATAACAACCCAAATGTCCTCGCATTTACTTTCCCAATCAACCCTACGAACTGACTTAATCGATCTCAATACGGCAATAAGAACTCCACCTCCATCTTTATTGTTATGAAACCCAGTACTCTCGCGATCTCTTCTATATACTATGTATCTTTCATCAAATAACTCACTGCTCATGACACTATTATTAAGCCAAGTTTCTGTTAAAACAATGATATCATAAGAATTACAAATAACCTCCCTTAAAAAATTGTGGGTTTTTGTACGCAAACCACGAACGTTCTGATAATATATTTTTAGCTCTTTTGAATACATAGTTAAATCTAAGACACATCCAAAAATAACATCCAAAAAACACTGGCAACACAATGGGTTTTGAAAACCTCTAGGCATGGCAGCAACATGGAGCCCAGAGCACCTTCTCACAATGTTTGGTGCCCACTCTTCCATTGGGGTCAAGCAGGTAATTGATGGCTCGCCTCCCTCACCGCCTCTGCTAGGGTATGGGCATTTACTTTGGCTTAAGTCTGACATTTCATATCATTTAAACCTGAAAAACATAGTTACAGTTTTTAATAGTGTTATTTGTCATCATAACTATTTACCACTCAAGTACCTTTATGATATTGGTTCATTTAAAATTTTAAATGGAGTCATGTTTATTTACTCAAACTCAAACAACTTTATTCAAATAGACTGTATCAGCTGTGAAAAATCGTCAAATTTACAGCAAAATAAACTAAATAATAGACATAAATACCGTAATAATATGGATATGTAAATAAACAGTATACAGACATAATGCGACTCTACCACCACATTGGAGTTGTTTCTTGCTCAGAAGACCCGGCGAGAAACTCAGCAATTACTCTTTTAAACTTGTTTCAGGTTTACAACAGGCGTTTACAGATTCTCAGTGATAAATAATGATAATACACACATCAAAAGTGTCTAGGGATCAACATGTATTTTTGCAATAACTTTTCTCCTGATTGATATTAATTAAAATTTTCTTTAAGGATTCATCAAATAAAGTGTTTTCGTTTGTCTACAGTAACAATAAACCAAGTCACCTTTGCCAAATTTGCCATTTTCCTAATAAAGGGATATTTGACATTTGAACCACTAACATTAAAGTTCGAAAAAAAGACTGAAATAACAGTTTTCTTTAAAATTTTATTGGGTAACTTAAACAATTAGTAATCCGTGTTTCTACCGCGAACACTAACAACACAAGAACATCGGTTTGGCATACTCAAAATGAGTTCATCCAAATCACGCTGTGGAATGGCCGCCCATGTTCGTTGCAACAACAAAAAAAGGTCTCCTTGCGACTGAATACCCTCCATATTCGGCAGAGCTCTCCTCTGTAGCATATCCCATGTATGCTCAATCGGGTTCAAGTCTGGCGACTGAGCAGGCCAGGGCAGGACATTGATGTTAGCTGCGGCGAGAGTCTGTCTTACAACTCTTGCGGTGTGCGGTCGTGCATCATCATGCATTAACTGAAATAAGGGACCGATTTGCACTTGTAGAGGAACGATGACGTCTGATACAATCGTCTCAGCATAAATTTGAGCGTTTAGGTTGCCTCTGATCCAAATCAACTCAGTTCTTCCGCCGATCCAAATACCCGCCCATACCATGATGGTTCCACCACTATAAGGATGGACTTCCTGGCAGGATTTTAATCGCTGTTGGCGTCCAGGGGTTTTCCAGTGTCGTATACGTCTTGTATCCGGTCTCATACCAAAACGAGACTCATCAGAATAGCACACGAAACGCCATTGTTCTTCTGCCCAATTTCTGTGTTCAAGAACCCATTGATATCGAATCCTACGATTGTGCATTGCTATAGGTGGTACCCTTAGCGGTCTTCGGGAATGAAGGTTCACTTCATGCAAGCGGTTTCTGACTGTTTGGTCGCTAATTAAGTTCCCTGAAGAGTGATGAAGCCTCACGGCTAACATCATGGCGGTTATTGTTGGAGCTCTTCGAGTTGTGATTTGAATGTATCGGTCTTGTCTCCGTGTGGTGCAGCGATACCGTCCTCCATGGCGCTCAGCCACGGTACCAGTGCTTCGGTAACGTGTCCAAAGTCGACTGATAACACTCTGACTTGTATTCAGAGCTAAAGCCACAGTACGTTGCCGGGAACCAGCTTCTATCATTCCCACGGCTCTGAGCATTTCTTCCTTGCTTAAATGTCGTCGCCGCTCCATAATAACGTTGGTTTTAATCAGTAGTAGGGAAACAGTAGCACTAATAATGTCTTCAATGCGTTGTATGTTTTTATAGGGAAAATATTGACAGCTGATTTTCATCTTTTACTCGAATTTGATTGACAGTTCCTGTTTCAAATCATGAAATGCACCAAAAAGGATCCATATAAATTTATAAAATCATAAATTTATTACAAAGCCACATCTCAATCTCAAGAAATCCGCATAAAAATGCTTGATCCCTAGACACTTTTGATGTGTGTATAATAAGGCTAACAAACTGGATAGACTATAACCTTTGTCTTCTGAAACGTAACAAACAGTTAGATTAAGAAATGGATGGCTATATTTCAGCATAAAGTTTACACACTTTGCTTCATTCTCTGGGTCGCCTCTGTGGACCTTCCTTGTTTAGAGTACATGCCGCGCCAACACTCCCAGTGCCTCCTGTTCAGTTTCCATAACAACTTCTGTAAAAAAAATTATCAAAAAAAGGGTGGAGATAAAACAACTTTGTTTTTGATGAGATTAAACTTTACGTACTTTTCAGTTTTGCTGTAAATTAGTACCTTCTATCACGGGACAGCCTAAATCGGTAACATAACTTTTAAATTTAATTATTCAGCTTCTTTTGTTTAGACTTGGCGCTGTTTACGTTTTTTTGGTTCAGATATTTTGACACTGACAATACTGAAATTACCCTTTTTTAAAACGGCTACGGCTTAGAACAAAAGAATTTGACTCGATGACCAAATACGACGATAACGAAACGAGTGACTTCAGTAAGATCAAAATATAGTTTTGCCATTTTAACTATTTTGGTTTCTTATAATTTTTCTACACTTCTACTTGAAAAGTACGACAGAAAATCTTGTCTTTTTAGATTCCGGTTTTGAAGTTGAAGAACTGTTTTTTGCTTCTTCTATTGGCCGCTAGATGGCAGCAGTGGCCGCGAAAGGCGAGCTGCTTGTGGTTTTAGATTGTACAATGTAGTCATAACAACATTATTTGCTTAAGTTGAAGTGGTTAATACTCTTAGGCCCGTATTCTAGAATCATACTCAAGCATTGATCTGGCCCCTGACTCTTGAATCTAATTTGACCGGATTGGCATTATAATACGTCAACATTTTTTTTAAACCATATTATGTCATTGTAATAAGGTTCATAAATTTCGTATTTGACATTTCTACAATGCTTGTCCAATGAAATTATGTCTAGAATCGTACTCAAGCACTGATCTGTATTTGAGTAGAGATTTCAAACCGCCAGTTCATACAAAAACGTCACTCAGATGTATACTTGTATAGGTACGAGTACTCAAGTACAGATTTTGTTTTAGAATACGGGCCTAAGAGACAGGCCCCTGTACTTGAGCAGAGATTTGTAAACGTCAGTTCACACAAAAACGTCACTAAGATCTATACTCAAGTACAGATTTTGTTTCAGAATACGGGCCTAAGATTAATAAAATTATTATCATTTATAGCATCCTCATGCACAAAACTACTTTATCATCGTTTAAAAATTCGTATGTTACTGGTACGGGTGAAACTTACTAGGTATAGCTTATCTAACCAGAAATGACGCTCCGACAACTACTTTTACCTATATTGCGTCCATTTTTATAAAAATCTATGAAGCTTATACCCCTCCATTGAAGCTATGACTTTATTTCCATAACGGAGGCCTTTGCCCAGCAGTGGTACAGTAAATAAGCGAATCACTTTACTTTTCTTTTCTTTATCTTATTGTGGCCGTAAATGCGGTGTAGGGGCGCGACATTCAGATTGGACATGCTCTAGCCGACTACGGTGAGACAAACACGAGAACACAAATTCTACCATTTACTATGATAAGCTTTTGCCAAAGGCTTTGCTTGCGGGAAATTACAAATAAAATTGTTAATACTTGCATTAAAGTTTTAACAAAAAAAACAACTTTAAAAAAAACTATTCCGAAACAAAGCACTAAAAAGTAAAGAAATAATTGCGTATTCTTCTAAAATTTCAAATTATTATATTATATTATTAAAATTTCAGCCAAGGAAACACTACAATATACCTAGCAATATACATATTTCTTACATATCACGTTTGCGTATGTATGTAGGTAGTTACAAACCTACATTGGCTGACACCGACTCCAACAATAACAATAATTGTACCTACATTATATTATCGTATAAGTTTTAAAAGAATACGCAATTATTTCTTTACTTTTTAATGCTTTGTTTCGGAATAGTTTTTTTTGAAGTTGGTTTTTTTTTTTGTTTATTTTTTGACTTTTCAGTGAATAGTTCTTATTTATTTTATACATCGAAAAAGTATCGTCAAATTGCTCCTAAGGATTGAAGAGTTCCGTTACTTTGTCATGGATCCCATAATCAGAACCTAACCAAACTCTCATCAAACTACCCTTGAAGTATATCCTTTCCAATTAAAAAAGAAGCATCGAAATCGGTTGGCGTGATATTGAGTTATTCGTCCATTTGTCGCGCATATGGTTTATCTAGATTTAAGACTTATATGGATTTACCATGGATGCCACTGTCAGAACTGGACCAAATTAAAATGGGACTACACGGTCAGCACCAGCTTTCAAATAAAAAAAGAATTATTAAATCGGTTGGCGTAATATTGAGTTATTCATCCATTTGTCGCGCATTTTGTTTATCTAGATTTAAGACTTATATGGTTTTTGCATGGATGTCACTGTCAGAACTAGACCAAATTATAATGGGACCATTCGGGAAGCACCAGCTTTCAAATAAAAAAAGAATGATCAAAATCGGTTCTCCCAATCGAAAGTTATGAGGTAACAAACATAAAAAAAAACATACAGTCGAATTGAGAACCTCCTCCTTTTTTTAAAGTCGGTTGAAAATAAAAATCGGTAGATAAGTATGCTACAAGTGGAATATTTTCTTGTTTCATCCTTTTAGAGGGGGATTTTGCAGTCGTCGGGTTGAGTTTATTTTACTTTATCTTTTTTACACTTACGTCCACCTGCAGAAATACCTTCTAATCGTAGTTTGTCCTATGGGTGTTATAAGGTATAATCTAGCGTTATTTTAACAGTCCTCTGTCAGTTCCTATTCAAAACGAAGATTATCAGCAGATGCAGTTAATTATTTCAAATCTAGAGATGAAAATAGTAATAAATATAGCCTTGAAATTCAAATTAATGCTATCGTCGCGTTATGCGAATAGATTACTAATATTACAAAAAAATTACCCAATCCGTCCATAACTTTGTTCTGAATCAGGAGGCAAATCATGCCTAACAATTTGGACCGTAATCAGCGTGAACTTATAGTATATTTTTTACTGGCTGTTTGAGTTTGTCTATGTCACATGAAGGAAATTAAAAAACGAATTACTTTTTACTCCCTAGGGACCAAAGTGGTCACTTTATTCCCACTTCGTAGGGCTATATTGGCGTACTTTTAGAGCATGACAAGTGAAAAATAAGTTTATTTACCAGTTAACAACAGATTAGCCATGCCATGTCACAACCGCTGTAAGAGCTGAAATCCTAAATCAGGCCACAGCCTATGTAAGATCATTTTATAAATTCAAAGAGTAATTTGTCCATTGTATGCGACGAGTGAGGTGTCACAAATAGCGGCGGCCGGCGGCTTTGTGCGGCTTCGTGAGGCATTGTGCGGTATATTGCGCCAATGCAACCGCAACCTCATGAAGCGATTGTTTAGTTAGTTTATCTCCACCGAATAATAACACATAGTAAGCGATTTCAGGCAGCCTTCGTGGTGCCATTGATATTTAGTCCTGATGGCTAAATATGGATGTACGTACCGCTCAATTTCAAGTTACTATGGTTAGAACTTTAAGCATAATTTCGATTTGTGCGGTAAATTGGAGTAACAGCTCCATCAAAAAAGTTAAATAAACATTGATTTTGGCAGTTGCTTTGGCATAGCAACAAGGGCACCTTTTTGTATGGAACTATCATTCTAGGTATTTTTATTTTAAATTCTTCTTAGCTACACCTACGATTACCCAGAATCATCGAGATTTAGGTTGACAGTGAAGTAATTAATTAAATGCATTTTTACAACTCATTCAAAGTGACGTCATGCCTCCACAGCAGCTCAGCTCACAATAGGAGTGATAGATCGTTAGCCTCAGAGGTTAAACTACCTAGTTAGAAGCTCATTTTTCTAAATTTTATTTTATTTTTTCATTTGGTTTTTAAGCTTTCTTCCAGCTCCATGAGTTTCAAAGATACTCTGGTGTGCGATTTTTATTCGTAAATTGTATTGTAAGTCGCGCGTCAGCCAAACCTACATATTATGATGACGCAACACGCTTCAAAAGACATTATAACGATTCCCTAATTATGATAGATTTCGTGATCCGTTGTTACCGATTACCATTCGAAATCGTGGTTTTTACCGTTTCACCCACGTTTCACCATACTACTTACCATTTTACCGTTTCCATACAATTTAACTATACTGTGTAGATTGTATTTATATTATAGCGTGTGTGTTAAAATAAACTCTTAAGGGCGAGATCTATTAGTCCTTACTTAGCTAAGTACAGACTTATCGCAACAATTATTATTTTACTAACCAATGCGTACTTTGATGTTCACCTAATATAAAACTAATTTTCATTCAACACTTTCAACTGACAGCTGTCAAATTATTTAAAAAAACTATAGTTAGACCGCTTAATTGAGTCCTCGCCTGCGGGGGTACAGGGGCGCGGGTTAGTATAGTTCTTTTTCACATAGATATGTGAAAAAGAACCATGTTCCAACTTTCTATAAAATTGAAATAACTTAAAGTTAAGTATTGATTAAAGAATATATATTTTTTAAATAACTTTATTATAATTTAGTTTCAACAATTTCTTTAAATTAACTTAGATTTGGGCAAAATATTTACCGTTTTTCCAATGATGAAAAAAAAAAATGGCTGAATAGCTGGCCGGCCACAGAAAAAAAAACAAACAAAATAGGCGGGAAAGCGGCAATTCGATCTTCATTTATTTTACTCATTTTTTCTTTAGCTAATTCATGTATTTATTTTTACTTTCCTTGTATTTGTAATGAAAAGCACAGTGTTTACCTCGGGTTAAAGACTTATTTAGTCCCTCGAACTATTGGCGCCCTCACTTCGTTCCGGGCGCCAAACCCCGTCTCGGGACTAAATAAGTTACTTTCACCCCTAGGGTAACAATGTACTATTAAAATCCGGTTGTTCAAAATGTAAGATAAGACTAACTAAGCACGCTATAGATCCCAGCCCAGTTATCGTGAGCCATTGATATTGCCTTCAATATCTACTTAGAAGTATACAAAACGAACCATATGTTGCGATTTCAGAATTCAGAATTGTATTTAATTTGTAATTCTATTTGTAACACTTAGTAAGCAAATAAAGAATTGAATTGAATTGAATTATCCTTCTGGATCAATTTACAATAACAAAAACGGTTGACATATCCTTACATCGTATTTTATGCGACTCTCCTCATTGCGATACGAATTATCAAATTGAACATAACTCATAGCCAAAACCACAAATTACTTACGTTGTGTCTGATATATTTCACTACCTAAATAAACGAGAAAAGAACTTAGGAAAGTCCATTATTGCGTGCGGTGTTCCAAATACGTCCAGTGGGAAAGATACTCGTACGGTTCACAATTGATTATACATTTAAAAGGGCAAATGAATGTTATTTATTACATGCGTTGGACTATATTAATGTTAAGGATACCTATGTCTTACACTTGGTGACGCGAACTCTTAAATCTCATTGGTGATAAGAAAAAAATTAAACATTCATATTATTTGTAATTTGTGGTTTTTGAAAGGCCATGTAGTATGTAGACGTTTCGTTTCGGTCTGCTGCTGTCCTGCATTAGGCCTACTGCGATAAAGAGCAAGCGGCACGGCAAGTAACTAACTGTGTTATTCTTTTATTTTATTTTAGTACAGTTTGTTAGCAAATGTAGCTGGTCCTAGCGGGTCGTTCAGGGCAGTATATTATGCATCTGTTGTGTCTAACGGCTCGCGAGCGCCGGCGGCCGACGCAAGGGATCGGGCGGCAGACGGACGACCGGACTCCGGCAAAATAAATAACCGCCGCTAATTCCGACCTCTAATACAAAAGGATGATACGAGTCTCATAATGTTTGTGTTTCTTCTTATCTGCTTACCAGACATTCACATACTTATGCCTAGCTAAGGCAGTATTGAATTCCAAAGCGTTTTAAGAATTTTATTTCACATCGCAAATATCGTGTTGTTGGCTAGCTTATCATAGAGATGTTATTGTAATAAAGCTTAAATAAGTCAGAACAAACGCGACGGAGTAGGCAATGTGTAGGGATTACATTTTTTAAATAACTGTGGTTGAAAATAAAACTTAATCAAGAAATAATGAAAAATAATTTAATTTCTTGCGAGCTCATACAAAGTAACTAATTTATTTCTTTTTATTTATTTATTCAGCAAATACAATAACAATGAAAAAAGTTAATAAGATACCAAATAAACTCGTTCGAGTTTTACCGGGCATCCGAGCCGTCAACATTGTTTATTCTTACGTACTAATCTATTTTCAACCGACTTCAAAAAAAGGAGGAGGTTCTCAATTCGACTGTATGTATTTTTATGTTTGTTACCTCATAACTTTCGACTGGGTGAACCGATTTTGATCATTCTATTTTTATTTAAAAGCTGGTGCTTCCCGAATGGTCCCATTATAATTTGGTCTAGTTCTGACAGTGGCATCCATGAGAAAACCGTATAAGTCTTAAATCTAGATAGACAAAATGCGTGTCAAATGGACGACAAATGGACGAATAACTCAATATTACGCAAACAGATTTTGATAATTCTTTTTTTATTCGAAAGCTGATGCTACCCGTGTGGTCCCATTTTAATTTGGTCTAGTTCTGACAGTGGCATCCATGGGAAATCCATATAAGTCTTAAATCTAGATAGACAAAATGCGCGACAAATGGACGGGTAACTCAATATTGCGCCAACCGATTTTGATAATTCTTTTTTTATTCGAACGCCGATGCTGCCCGTGTGGTTCCATTTTAATTTGGTCCAGTTCTGAAAGTGGCATCCATGGGAAATCCATATAAGTCTTAAATCTAGATAAACCATATGCGCGAATATAACGATATAACCATATTATAAATAAATATAAATATGCACCAGACAACACACCTCTTGTAATGGTCTCGAAGTAGGGATTAATATCCCTGTGTTACTAGGTACCACACAAGGAAATAAGCCAGGGGCGTCTCCCAGCACACCCAGACCCGAGTCAATTCAGAAAAGATCGTTTCCTGGTTTGACACGACCGGGAATCCAACCCGGGACACTACGGAAATCGAGGCGAGAAACCGTGCCACAGCGCACTTCGCCAATCGTGACGTCAACTCATAACTCATTATCACGCGAACCGATTTTAATGCTTCTTTTTTTATTGGAAAGGATATACTTCAAGGTTAGTTTGATGAGTGTTAGGTTCTGATTATGGGATCCATGACGAAGCAACGGAACTCTTCAATTCTTAGGAGCAATTGGACGATACTTTTTCGATGTACAAAATAAATAAGAACTATTCACTGAAAATCAAGAAAAAAACAAAAAAATTAACAAAAGAAAAACCAACTTCAAAAAAAACTATTCCGAAACGAAGCACTAAAAAGTAAAGAAATAATTGCGTATTCTTCTAAAACTTATACGATAATATAATGTAGGTACAATTATTGTTATTGTTGGAGTCGGTGTCAGCCAATGTAGGTTTGTAACTACCCACATACTCGTACATACGTAAACGTGATTTGTAAGAAATAGGTACCTATATTGCTAGGTATATTGTAGTGTTTCCTTGGCTATAATTGTACCTACATTATATTATTGTATAAATTTTAGAAGAATACGCATTTATTTCATTACTTCTTAGTGCTTCCTTTTGGAATATTTTATTGAAAGGTTAAATATTTATATATATTATAAAATTTTTTTAACAACAACATTTCATCATTCACAAGAAAAACAGTAAATGAAAAAGATGATGGTAGGTGGTTATTTAAGCAACCACCGGCGACACCGCCAAATCCGTGTACACACCGACCATGTAGGAATTGTACATTCTTAGTGCGCGAGCGTTATTAGAAAAATACAGTATGATGTTCTTTTATTCGAATACGGTACTTCAATTTCAAATAGCAATAATGCGTGAAGTAAGTCGTTTGAAAGTGCGTGTGTGCATGTGTAAGTATGAATGCAGGTGTTGGGGATCGAGAGCGAGCATGTGAGTGAGTGAGGAGGATTGTGTGTTTGTATGCATAAGAAAGTGCACGGTGAGAGTGTATAGTTTAGGTACTAGCACATAACTTGTCAATGAAATTTTTTTCAATTTTATCTTTAAGTTTTTTGGTGTCAAAGTGTCCTTCAGGCATTTCGGTAAATTGTTTATGAGATAAGATACGATGTACTCTATTTTTCTCTTACCGTAGAGGTTTGTGTATCTCGGAAGAAGTAGTTTCGTAACTTTACTTCCACGGATTTTTATTCTACTAGGGTCCTCTTTTTTGGCTAGTTTCAGGTCGCTATTATAAAATTCTTCACTCAATAATGTTAGATGGACCTTGTCATGTATGGGTATGATTTTCTTCTTCTCTGTCGTTTCGCTCTTGGCAGAGCGACCGTGGTCACGTTGAGGCGTCCACATTAGTGTTAGAGGCGGACACAGCTTTCTTCACGATCTCCCACCATTTGTCTCTGTTTTCAGACTGTCTGGCGCAGACTGACACACGGCTTCCCACTGCGGATTTAATTTGATCAGTCCAGCGCATAGGTGATCTGCCGCGCGGTCTGGTGCCCTCTACTTTCCCTTGCACAACTAACCGTTCTATGGAATTATTGTCCCGTCTGGAGACATGGCCAAAGTACTGCAGTATGCGCGTCTGTACTATGGTCGACAGACGCTTCGTGATACCGAGTTCGCGGAGTATGGATACGTTGGTGCGGAACTCTGTCTACGATATGCCGAGCATCTTCCTCCAGCACCACATCTCTAGAGCATCTATTTTCCCCTTTTCCAAATCACGCACTGTCCACGTCTCTGCCGAATAAAGAAAGATTGGGAATACCAGCGTTCGCATGAGCCTGACTTTGGTGGCTTTGGTAATATTGCGATTCCTCCACACTTTCTTTAATTTCTCCACGGCGGGTATGATTTTCCAAAAAGTAAATAGCTTATGATAGTCACTTTCAAATTCTTGCCTGATATTTCGTGGGACTACTTCTTTTAATATACGAATCTGGAGTGTATATATTTTATCAAGATGCGTCTTATATGTTCTACCATAGCTTGACAATCCATTACCTATTACTGATTCTGCAAGTGATTTATATAATTGCATCTTTATTGCATAGGGAACTTTCAATCTAATCAACGCAAACTTTGCGAGGATAGCTCTTAATTTATCACAGACATGTTTAATATGGTCTGTCCAGTTTAGTCTGTCATCAATCACGAGCTCTAGGTAAGTTTGTTAGCTCACTACTTCAACGGCCTTACAGTCACATGAGAAATGTTGCATGTTGTTGTTATTCTTATGCAGACAAGCGTGCTCGTGTGCTACGATACAGGGTTCAATTGCACATCTATTCTGACTTGTGCTAATATACATTACCTTACTTTTACTTGGATTCAGCACTAACCCAGCATCATGAGACCATCTCACTAACCTATCTATGTCCTCCTGAAGCAACATGTTAACATTGTTTGCAAACCTTCCCGGCAGCTAAGCATGCATTAAGCATGCATAAGCAGCATGTGTCGTCTGCGAACTGGTAAATATCGCATTTTTAATAATTCCTTGGAAGGTCATTAACGTAAGTAATGTAGTGCAAGGGACCCAAAACAGAGCCTTGGGCCGTGCCTTCTGGAACCTTTACTTCGTCACTATCTACATCACCCACCCTTACGACAAATGCCCTGTCCTCGAGATAATTTTTGCACCAGCCCAGCAGGTTCCCTCTGATTCCGCTCTCCCGCAGTTTGTTTAATAGAATGTCGTGTCTTGATGTATCAAACGCTTTGCTGTAATCAACAAATACAACCATAACGTGCTTTTTATCGTCTGGGTGTTTGTAGATGCTGTCCATAAATTGAGTTAAAGCTGTTTAGTATTTTTTGGGGTTGAAAACCGTATTGTTTTATAGATTTTATAGATCGGTCTAACCACCCCTGTTTTAAGTATACCTGGATATTTTTGACTTATTACACTTTGATTGATTAAATTAGCAATGACGCTATTTTTGAACTTAATCTCTTTATATCGATCGCCCGTATTCCCTCTTTGCCTGGAGCGTTGCTATTTAATTATTTTTTAATGCGTTTAATAGCTTTAGGGTTTGCCGGTCTGAATCACATTGTAACATTTACCGGTTTTTGCATTTCTGATGTATTTAACAGTGGTACGGTACATTTTGATATAATCACCTTAACATTGCTTACAAAGGAGTGGGCAAAGTTGCTTGCAATAGTTTTGTCAGTGGATCCTTTCCCAAGAGCCGATTTGATTGCGTCATCAATAGATTGCCTTATTTTGCCAGTAATACGGTTTAGAATTTGCCATAGGTATCTATGATCTCTCTTGTGCTGCATGATTTCATTTTGTAAGCTTTTTTTCTTAGTTTTCTGAATTACCTTGTTTGCATAGTGTCTGGATTTATTATAGTCTCGCTTAAGAATTTTATTATTAGGGTCTTTTACCCATCTCATAAATTGTTCGCCCCTATATTGGCATACCTTTATGACCTTGCCAGAAACCCAGTGATTCTTACTACGAGCCTTGCTATTTTTTGATTTTACTTCAAATCGTGACTTCTCATAGCAGTCCATGAAATTATTGCAAATCATGTTGTTAATTTTGATAGGGCATCTGATATTACAAGCCTCATCCCATTTGACTTCATCTAAAAGTTGATTCCATTTATTATAATTAAGGCTCGTTCTGAATTTTGGAGCATCCTGTACTGAAGCGCCGACGCAAGCAATGATCACGGCGCTTTGATCGGCCAGTGTAGTACTAACAGCCGCAGTGAAAAGGTCTTGTGTGCGGGATCGCGCGTAGATATGATCAATACAGGTTTTACTTAAAGATTTTTTAGATAGCTCGATTCTAGTGTGTTGTGTGATCCCACACAAAAGACCCATCCCATGCAAAGTGTTATTGTATGTATGTATTTATGTCTCCCAGTATGTATAAGTCAGTGTGTTTGTCTAGTTGACCGATTGTGGATTGTAGTTCGTCAACAAATAACTGTTTACTGAAGCTAGGTGGTCGGTAAATAGCACACAGATTTGCCGAGTAGTTCAATTGAGTGGTTGTAGTGCATACTATACTTTCAAAATGTAATGTTTTTTTTTTTCAGACAACATTTGTGTCTGTCATTTATGTACATTAAAATACCACCACCCTTTCGTGAATTTCTTAATGCCGTAAACATCTGATAGCCGCTCATATGGAATAGACAACTAATGTTATCGGTTATATTGGCTTCCGTTACTATAATTACATAACATTTTGTGGAAGCAAGTATACATTGTTCTAGTGCAGAGAAATTCTTAATTAAGGACCTAATATTGACATGCATGCATAGTAGGATCATATTAGAACTAGATTTGACAGAGAAAGTCATTCAAATTAACACAATCCGTTATTTCGTTAATATTATCAAGAAAATTGTAAGACATCTTACTTTTAACTATATTTTGTTTAAAAACTGTAGTTTAGGTAAATTAATCACTATTGTTCGTTGGTAATAGTGTGTTAATAAACCCATATAGGTTATTAGTAACTAGGATTTAAAAGATAAATATAAAATATTGCTACAAGCTTTTCGTCAGTGCCTCTCAGGATAGTACGAGTAACTTGTTGCGTAAGCTTCAGTGAAAACTACTTTTCTCAAGCCTTATTGCTAATTTTATAATAGCCTTTAAAATAAATTCAGATTTGTGATGATGACAAAACCATGCTATGGTCTGAAAAAATCAGAAAACATACCATTTCCGACCAGGGATTTGAACCCAGGACCTCTGAATTAAGGGCCGAGTGGTTAGAAGAACATTCTGCACGGTACGTTTAAAAGTTAAGTTAATGAATAAATTGCTGCTAATGATAGGATTGGCATTCGCAAAGTTTGGAAATTTAGGTATTTTTCAATTAACCCCGCATTATACGAGTAGTCTGTCTTCACCCCGAACTTTACCCTTTTCTTGGAAGTCACTAATTAAAGACTAACGTCGTGACGGCGACGCGCGACGTCGTCTGTGACGCGGCGACAGCGGGAATTTTTAATAATGACGCTGAGATCCTTAATTACAGTGTCAACGCAAGAGTCTCATTCGCACAGATCATTTTATTTCGAAAACTTATCTAATTTTCATTAAAAGCAAACTACATTTTTTAAATAAACAAAACGCTTCATGAATTTTAATGTTTATTGTAAAGCGCAGAAATCAGCTTTATTATTTAAAAAAACTATTTTTTATTTTATTTATTTATATATTAAAAATAATTGAGCATTCGAAAAACCATGAAGGTTTGTGATAATGCAGCAATGGTATTTACATAATCTTGTCAACGAGAGACATGACGGTCCACGAAGAACCATGGCAACAATAAAGAAAAGAAAAAAAACACAATGACTGAGAAAGATACCTACTATAAAAATTATTAAGTATGTACTCATAAATATTTTCTTAATGGGTAAGAAAAACCCTGGTGAATGCATTTCTAAGTGTCAGCGTTAAAATCAAATCATTTATTTCTAAGAATATGGTTAGTACATGGATCTTAAGTCATTGGTTAGTGCACATATCCTGCCATCACTGGCGTAGAAATATAAATTGAAGTATAACATTACTAAAAGTTACAATTATTATTTCAGAAGTATAACCTCTTTAGTCTTCCTATATTAATCTAAATTAGTAACCATAGAAAAAATCTATTTCATTTCTAGATACTCTTTGCAAGAACAAAAACATTTGTGAATCAACCATTTAGTCATCATTACATATTTGAATTTATTTACGTCCAATGTTTTAATGTCAGTTGGCAACTTATTATAAATTCTTATAGCGTTGCAGTACACATTTTTGCTGTGCAACGTAAGTTTCTGCTGTGGTATTGATAGTTTGTGCGGGTCTCTGCTGTTCTTTTTACCAGTCACATTGTCGCTCAAGAGAAAATAACGTGTTTTCCTATTTTTGATTATTTCTTAAGTTTTACTTTAAAGTTATTTGGTGAAACATTATTCCGCAGATTAGGCGTGAGCCGCGGCACAAGGTAACTCGCTGTCCGCTCACAGCAGGTATTGATGCTCGAGTCGTACACAGTCGGTTTTTAGCGACGGCGCGTGCGTAAACATACAGGATACTGGCGCTTTTTATTTAGTTGGTCATCAAAGAAATTTTTTTTAACAAAATAAATTTTTTTTGCTGATAAACTGACAATACGTTACAGTGCCTGAATAGACCACTCTCGTCATGTGAAAATTGTTTCTTAACTTTATGAGACACTAAAAACTTTTTAAAATTTTAAGTTGAATTCTGTATATTTGATTGATATATGATTCATACGAACGGCCATAGCTAGCAAGACCGTATTGAATATGTGATTC
Source organism: Udea olivalis (assembly GCA_947369235.1). Taxonomy (NCBI): domain Eukaryota; kingdom Metazoa; phylum Arthropoda; class Insecta; order Lepidoptera; family Crambidae; genus Udea; species Udea olivalis. The sequence continues at coordinate 206,067 of OX376342.1, forward strand.
AGCTAGTGCATTGTACAAAATTAGTTTTACTTTAAATGGGATACGGTTTCTAAGAATAGTTGTTTGCTAAAACCTGTCTCAACTTGCAACAAACGCGCAAAATATGCGCACCCCAGTTGAATTTACTATCAATCACTGAGCCAAGGTACTTTTGCGATTTCATTAGTTCTATTGGGGGGCAGTCACATGACATATTTATCTTGGTGTGTAGACAGCTATGGTTATGAGCTATCAAATTATTATTTATACAGCGCTTTAAGTAGGGTGATTTAATTACCACAAGCTCAGTTTTACTACGATTAACAACAAGACCCGCGTCGTGGCACCTTCGCATTAGAGAGTTCAGATCAGATTGCAACAGGTCAAAGGCTATCTTTGGGTCCTCGTTTGCTATTACCAGGCAAGTGTCGTCTGCAAATTGATAACACGTGCCAGTGATCAAGGAAGTTGCTCATATCATTGACTTAAGCAAGAAAATGAATGAATTTTGATACTTTTGACTGCTATTTTCTCACAAAGGATTAAGCTTGATAACATTCTACACCACCGCCCCCGTATTTATTACCTTTTAATGTTTCATTTTAATCACAAAGGGGTGGCAGAAGACCAGCAACATTATCTTTGCTTAATAACTTGGAGCTTGTCTAATCTATAATGACGCGCCCCTTCACCGCATTCACGCGCGAATAAAGTAAAGTAATGAGCCTATATACTGCCCCACTGCTGGGCAAAGGCTTCCATCATTGAAATCAAGTCATCGCCGCGATGGATGGGTGTTGGCTTTATGAATGAATGAATGAATGAATGAATTTATTTATTTCAAGTTGTATAAAATTTATGTTCAGACAAGCTTGGCTTACATCGTGTCCTCGTCATCCTCAACGTGCTTAGCCGCTGACACGAGCTCTTCCGTTGATTTTGCGTTTACTCGCCGCTGTCATGATATTTGAAGCCCTTTACATTTTTGTCCTCACGAGATCGGAGATAAACAAAGAAACCAGACCTACCGTTCCTTGAAACACTGCCATTACAGTTCCCTTTAGTCTGAATACTTGAATCAGTTAAACGGGTGGTTATATTCATACCGCTAAGGGTGAATTAGACGTAGAAGCGTCTCTGCTAGAGTAAGGCTTTAAACTGGACGCCCGTGGGTGCGGTCGCCACCGCGCCCGCGCCCGCGTTCGTCCAGTTTGCAGCCTCTCTGGATGCGATTCAGGACGGGTTTGTTAATATAGAATTCAGCAAAATGGGGTTATTGACCCAGTTGTCGTCGTTTTGTCGTGCCATGACTTGATTTCAATGATACATTTTCCATGTTTTCGAAGGTCAGTGTTACGGAAGGTTGTCTGGAAGAGATCGTTTTGTAGCGATAAGACCGCCTAAATTGTCCTTTTATTTGTTTCTTTTCTTTTACGTGTAGTATTTGTTTGTGCAATAAAGATGTGTTATCTTATAGTTAGACTCGACAACTGTACTAGGCAGGTAGATAATAAGTTGTTAATCTCAAAAAGCCATAGGACGTACTTGTCTGCGACACTGATTTGGAAAACTCTGAAAACTGATTGGCTTAGGGTTTGAGCACACACAAAATACTTTTTGTTTACTGTATATTAAATAAAAACATTGAAGTTATCTTTTATTACTTAGTATTAGAATTTTCCCAAGAGTATTATTCCGACGTCACTAGAAAATGGGCCTTTAATGAAAAACCTGTATCCTTCTTTACTCAGTGATAAGCGCAAAACGTTTTTTCTCAGTAGTTTTTTTTTAATTAGGCGCTAAATATTATATGTTGAAACTACTGGGTTTTAACCTTATTGAAGCGAAGTAGCGCAGCGGTGTCGCTTTATAATGTTTGATAGTGCTTCAGTCAATTCATTCAAAACCTGCAAATGATGTTAAAAGCATCAAAATCGGAACGATTCATTTTTAAGCCATACGAATCAATTTGACCCGTAGGACGAAAAAAATATTTTTGCTTTGAACCCTATTGTGTGTGGTATCTAATGAAAAGGCTTACTGAGCCAATTCTAAAAATATATCACAGTCACTTGTATTAAATTAAACTAAGAATCATTTTCAAAACAAACCAAGTTTGGGCTCCTCCAGATGATACGGTTGAATCAATTTTTGTGAAGTATCAAATCAAATCAAAAATATTATTTCGAGTTACAACAATGACTCATATAGTGTTAGTATTAAAATAATGATTCTTATACCTATTCGTTAGTACATTACACAAAAAATACAGTTCCATAACCTTATTAATTCACATCTGTGTGAACCCGCATCCACCTTGCTAGGAGAGGAGAGTCCCACCGGCCTGCAAATACGCTCAGAAGCCTGTTAGGGCTGCCGAGTATGCTTCGAAAATATTTACATTTAGTATTTTTTTATAATTTTTAAATTTTACGAAATGTGATAAAATTACGATTGGTTGAAATATGTATAAAAAGTTCAATTTTAGACACTGAGGATGATAAATACTAATGCGAGTTGAGTTTTTAATTAGATATATTTTATTACACACAACAACATGGTCATGGGATATATCAAACTTTATTAAATAACTTAAAAAGTACTGGCCTTACAAAAAAACTATTAATGTCAGATTATAAAAACATTATTAAGTTCCTTTTTAAATTCAAATTTGTATATAAAAGGTTTTGTTTTAAGTTTAAATTCGCATTCACTGAATTTCTTCCAAAGGAGTAAATCTTCACGAACTTCTAACTTGATTAAAACTCCATGAATTTCTATAAATCTTTGTCAAACGCATCTCCGGTGTTCATTCAATCATACCACTTAGACACTTGACCAGGAACGAAATGTTAAGAGCAGTGGGCATGATTCAAGCTGGGTGTGTCGTTATGGTTTTTGTGCGAATCTGGACGCCACCACAAGACGTAGTCTCCTGGAGCTACAAGGCTACTAAGGTAATTGTAACAATTTAGTTTTATGTTTTTGGAGCAATAACGACACTTAGTTAGTTGTGTAGCTTGTATCTTGAAACAACAATGACACTTGTGTAAGTATTGTTTGGTGTCGTGTTTTATTTGTTTTGCCATAATTGGCGGTTATTTATTTTCTAACATATTTGCTCGTAAAGAGACTCTCCCTCTCCCAATTTCAACTTCGTATTGAATCTCATTACGCACTTGTGCGTTATTGTAATGTAAAACGCACGGTTTATCAAGATGCTCCGTCTAAAACGAACGGTACTTTTTTAAATCTTAGCAAAGAGTTTTTATGTCAGAAAAGAGGTCAACAGTTTATGAATAAAATTAACTTTGGGAGATAAAACATAATAAATAAACATTTAATTCTTTAATTTAATTAATTTTGACAATGAATTACAATCATTTATCTGTAACAAAAACATAAAAAATGTAATTCGGTTTCGGTTTGGAATTCGACGACACGATTGGCGTAGTGTGCTGTAGCACGGTTTCTTGCCTCGATTGCCGTAGTGTCCCGGGTTCGATTCCCGGTCGGGTCAATTCAGGAAACGATCTTTTCTGAATTGACTCGGGTCTGGGTGTGCTGGGAGACGCCCCTAGCTTATTTCCTTGTGTGGTACCTCGTAACACAGGGATTTAATAATCCCTACTTCGAGATCATTACAAGAAGTGTGTTGTCTGGCGCATATTTATATTTATTTCGGAACATATTCAATTTACTTTATTAGTAATACTGGCTTTTTTTATTATGCCTTTGCCTATAAAAAGCGCTGATGCGCGCGCATCGCTAATTTGTGAACAAGTAAAAATTTTTATAACTCCTTTATTTTAAGTGATTAAAAATTTATTCAAACTCAAACTCAAACTCAAATAACTTTATTCAAATAGACTGTATCAGTACTTTCAAATCGTCAAATTTACAGCAAAATATACTAAATAATAGACATAAATACCATAATAATATGGATATGTAAATAAACAGTATACAGACATAATGCGACTCTACCACCGCGTCGGAGTTGTTTCTTGCTGAGAAGACCCGGCGAGAAACTCAGCAGTTACTCTTTTAAACTTGTTTTGGGTTTACAACAGGGGTTAGTAAAGTACAAGCAGTGTGCCATTTTGATACCTAAAAGAATATAAAACAAAGAGAAAAAACCAACCATAAAAGAATATAATAACAAGAATTCATTTAAACAATTCAAAAACAAAAATTGTTAGTCAGTACATACAAACTAGGTACCTATTAACTCTTACAATAAAACATCTGTTACAATAGAGCTATTTAATCCCGCATCGAGAAGAGCGCTTATACCCAGGCATTTTTATCTATAAGGTAGTCTTTTGTAGTATAATAGCCCTTTTTTAATAAAGCTGTTTTGATGTGATGTTTGAATCTATGTAAAGGTAACTCACAAATTGTTTTTGGAATTTTGTTGTAATAATGTATACCTTGCCCCATAAAGGATCCTAAAACTTTTTGTAACCTAAAGAGTGGAAGTGCAATTTTATCCTTATTCCTAGTATTTCTGCAATGTATGTCACTGTGTTTAGCATAGAGACCAATATTTTTTCTGACCAAAACAATGCAATTGTAAATGTATTGTGACGCTACAGTGAGGATACCAATTTCCTTAAAAATCTCCCTAAGTGAAGCCCGTGCACGAAGCTTATAGATGGATCTGATAGCTCGCTTCTGGAGGATAAAGATGGTTTGTATATCCGCCGCTTGACCCCAAAGTACAATGCCGTAAGACATTACACTATGGAAATAACTAAAATAAACTGAACGAGCAGTATCAACATCTGTTAATAACCTAATTTTTCTCACTGCAAATGCAGCCGAACTAAGTCTGCCTGAGAGAGCTGTTATATGAGGGTTCCATTGCAGTTTTGAATCTAGTGTGATTCCAAGAAAAACTGTTGTATCTACAAGCTTCATAGTATTACCATCAATTTTTAGACTAATGGGGTTATCTTTAACATTAGGCAACTTAAAATTAATACATTTAGTCTTTTTTGCATTAAGCTGTAGATTATTTACTGTGAACCATTGTAAAACCTTTGAAAGTGCGTCATTAACATCATCAAAAAGGTTTTTATTTCTGTCAGTTTGAAAAACTAAAGATGTATCGTCTGCAAACAATACAACATCACAAATATCTTTTAAGTAAAAAGGTAAATCATTTATATATATCAGAAATAGTAATGGACCCAGAATGGATCCTTGAGGGACCCCCATTTTAACTTGTGATCCTGTAGAGAGTACACTGTTAACATCAACTTTTTGAGTTCTTAAACTAAGGTACGAAATTACCAAATCTAAAGCATTATCCCTTACCCCGTAAAAATCAAGCTTGCGTATAATATATATTCGTTTAAGAAAGTCCGAGTTTTATTTATTTCCTCGCAAATATGTTATAAAACGTCGTATGTCATACGTGCGCTTTGATAATTACAGCCTCTGCTTTCTTGTAGCAATATCGCCTCGGCTGTAATTTTCAACTTACCGCACTTATATCCTAATGTACTTTTAACGTCACTTCTGCGAGGGTAGTAATTTTTAAACGTTTAAATTTTTTTAATAGTATTTAGTCAGATGTTTGCTTTTACTTTAAAATAAAGTTCAAAGTTGTAGTTTAATCATTTTCATTTCATTTTTTTAGTCAAAAAGAACTATACGCTGTTATAGGATATTGAATTTTCAAATGCTTTCCCTGAAAAACTTTTTTTTTGCATAAGTGACGTTATTGCAGCGTGTGTGCGATAGATTTTTATTATTGGCTCAGTTAGTCCTTTCATTAGATACTCGTACCACACACGATAGGTTTCAGAGCAAAACATTTTTTTTCCCATAAAAAAAAAGACTTTTCCGTGCTACGGGTCAAATTGATAAGAATGGCCTGAAGATCGATCATTCCTATTTTGATGCCTTTAACACCATTTGCAGGTTAATTTAGCGTAGCGCTAGCACTATGATACTATTTACATTTAACATTTTAGGGACAAAAGTGTTGGTTCAAATTCATTCATTACGTCTAACACGAGTAGCCACTTTAAATTTACGTTACGTTCGCGTAAAAAATGTATTGGGATTTGACATGACATGACATGACAATGGCAAATCCCAATACAATTTTTTACGCAAACGATAACGTAAATTTAAAGAGGCAATTCGTGTTTAACTTTCTTGTTGTATTTTAACTAATTCTAATAAAAACAGGTTTTTTCTACGAAACAAAACTACGGTACATTGTTTTACCTATTTTCTCGACGTTTCGGCGACAATTGTCCGCTCGTGACCACGGTGACATGACAAACAATTTACCGTAGTTTTGTTTCGTTGCAAAAACCCGTTTTTATTAGAATTGGCAACGCGTGGTTGACGTACAGATCAGCTTTCGTGGATGTAATAATAGACGCAAAAATCAAATGAAACATTTATTTATTAAGAAACTTCACCGAGCGCTCGGAATCTGCGCACACGCACCGAGCGCACTTACAACAATGAGGTATCCATTTAACGAGCAATTAAAATTAACTATTTACAAAACAATTACAATATCTCTATTCGGTAACAATACTTGATAAGTTTTGGTAATTTACATAAAAAAATGGTTTGAACAACGGTTTCTTTGCTTAGTCGTTTCCCTGCATTATATTTAACACGGATACCATCGAAAAGAGTCGTGGCATAGCCAGTATGGGCCTTAATTCATAGTCACAGTCACATAGTATTTTCACTTATCTCACTGAGTTCTCTTAAATTCGTTAAGAAATGAGGAAGTGGCCACGTTGAACGTGCTTTTTAGAAATGGTTCCTTGTGTGTCCGTTCCAACGCGCCGCGGCGGGCGGCGGCGTGTCGGCCTGCAGCGAGGCGCTGCTGGTGAGGTCGGTGAGCGGCGCGGGGTAGTAGACGGTGGGCGCAGGGCAGGGGGAGCGGCGCGCGCGCCCCCCCGCGCTTGACACGCTGCCCACTAGCGTGTTGCGCGTGCGCGCCTCCGAGCGTCGCAGTGTGCCGTTGCGCGCGAGCCGCAGCGATACGCGCTCGCCGCACGACGCGAACGAGTCGTCCCGCGTGTTCTCCGGCGAGTCTCTCGCGCCGCGCCTCCAGATGGCCCCGCTGCAGAACATCTTCAAAAACACCCTCTTGAACTTCTCGCCGAAGATTACGTAAATCACGAAGTTCACGCTACTGTTGATCGTCACCAATAAATTACTTGTTTTCACTAGAGGGTCCAACTTTTCTAGTTGATTCTCGAAAAAAAGTTCGAATGAGTTTGTGACTAGTGGTAGTATGTTGCACAGAAAGAAAACTAGGACGACAACCAGTAGCATGGTGGCGAGGCCGATCTCCCGGCGCTGCACGCGTGAAAGCCGCGCGCGTTCGGCCTGCGCGCGGCGGACCTGCTTCACGATGCACGCGTTGAGTGCTGCGAGTGCAGTGAATGGCACTATGTACATGACGATGAGGTACATCCAGTGGATGTAAACCGCGACGTACGCTTCTGTGCGGAATTCCTCATTTGGTTTCACGCAGTATATGATTTCTCCAGCGTCCATGCTTTCGTACACATCCGCTTCGAACAGCTTGGGGAAGTTGTAGGCGATGGCGAACGTGGCCGTGCCGAACACGTAGAGGCGCGCGCGTGATGACGTGCACAACGCTTTCGCCCGAAACGGATGACAAACTGCAACCCATCGTTCTATTGTAACTATGAGCGTCAGGTATACGGACATGGTCTGAGCGGCATTAGCTATCGGATACGCGTACGGTGTAATCTTCGGACACACATGGTAGTAGTAGAAGCGCAACCGGCCCGTGTAGGGGTAGACGGCGGTGAGGCCGAACAGCAGGATGGAGGTGATGATGAGCACGGTGTCGCAGGCGGCCAGGCCGACCAGCAGGCAGTTGATGGAGGAGCGCATCTGCGGGCGCGACAACACGAGCACGGCGAGCGCGTTGCCGAGCACGCCGCCGGCGCCGATGCAGTTGAGCAGCACGCCGTTCACGACGAACCGGTACAGCTTGTCGGAGTCCTCCACGCCCCAGTCGGAGTCGCAGCCCTCGGACGCGTTCATGTTGCGTCCGCCGCGCACGCGCCGCCGCGCCCTCCCCGCATTCTCGCCGCAGCGACGCCCTCAGCACTGGCACGCACACCTCAAGTAGGCACAGCACTGCTTCACCATCTGGAAATAAGAAATGCAGTTTCATTAAAAAAGGATTTATTGTTTGTTTTGGTCCAGAAACTCCCTAGTGGAATAAAAACAATTCTCGATTAAAAAATTATACAACTGAGATCCAAATTGCTTTCCATTCAGTGCGCGCAAGTATTCGGGCTAAGCATTAAAAACCTTGATTGCCATACAGTGTACATTTTTTTGAACCAAAGCTAGTTTTGAATCACCTATTTCGAGTCTATACTTTGGTCGAGGACGTAATTCCTTTAAATATTCCCATTTAACCTCTTTAAAAAAAAAGATTTTTTTTTGACAAATATGCAAATTTGCTTAATGTACAAAGATGGCAATGTTAATAACTTGCGTACTTTAAATAACGGTCTACATGAATCTAGGTAATAAGCTCCAAACAAAGATCTCACACACCTTTTTTGGACTCTAAATAGAACTTCCACATTTGTACAGTTACCCCATATCATGACGCTGTATTGCAACATGGACGCTACATGAGCGTGGTAAGCTAGAAGAGCTGCCTCTGTAGAGGAGATTTCCCTGAGTCGTTCAAGGGCGAATGAAAATCTGCTTAATTTATCACAAACATAACTATTATTATTACATCCAGTTACCTACAATTATTCTCGTCAATTAAACCCAAAAATTTGGTCTTAGTTGTAAATTATTATTTTTTACCTTCATGTGATTATATTCAATGGTATTCTATTTGTGCGATGTGTCCCGAACTCTCTACATTAACTTTTAGATTATTATCAGAAGATATTCGATTTAGATTTAGAGCAATAAAGAAAGTCATTAGTCTAAATTTTCATCAAACAAAACCTAGGCATTATTGAGAACATGTTACCTACTGCTACAGTTTGTAGTTTAATTAGCGAGCTTGGAGAATAAGGGTTGCTGATCTCAATCCATATCATTTTCATACCTATGTTTTCGAAAAAAGCAACACATTTTCCTTCTAGGATTTATTTATTTATTATTCAAAACATTTTAAATACACAAACACTTGCAGATACAAATAATTGAAACTTATTTGGTTTTTGTGTTTATTTTGTGAAACTCTATGAACGTCATTGATTTGTCATTGTTACAGTTATGTCATCCGCGATTATGAAAGATGTCCGCGTAGCATTTTGGCTTCGTAATCATGTCGCGTAGATTCCGGTAGTCGCGATGTGGTCAGCGGCAGTGGTCGCGTTGTTGGTCGTGTGTGCGGAGGGGCAGCGGCAGAACGGCAGCCGGTACGGGTTCTACCGCGGCATGGGCGAGGGGGGGCTGTGGGGGGAGAGCTCGCTGGGCACACGCCGCGTGTTTGGGGGCGCGGCGGCGGAGCTGGGCGTGTTTCCGGAGGCGTGCGCGCTGCTTGACCGGTTAGTTGGAACAACGGGAGACTTTAGTAATTCGTAGTAATATAGCTTTAATACTTAATAGCTATAATACTTTTGTCCTGAAGTGAATCTCTACTTGTTTCCAAATACACTCCACTTCGTGGACTCAACTTTTTGTACCTCTCAGTAAACATTAAGGTGCACAATGGTATTACGATAGCAAGACCTTAGATTTATATTATTTGGATTCAGATAAATCAGCAATGAACCTTTCCTCATCATTGCCATTGGCAGCCATAAGATGTTCCTATAGGTATTGCTGCACGTAGGCCTACGCTATTGACATCTGTAGCAGCCAGCTGCAGGCGGCTTGCATACATCTAAATGTTGCGGTCAGTATCTAGGCGTCCGTTCACTTACGGATGGGCTTCTTGTGTGGGTGCAATGAATTGGTTTCTACTCGAAAGCGTTTATGTTTCAACTGCCACAAGTTCTTTGTGACTCATTTTTTCTCCGCAGATGTTTATCTTTCTCAACTGCTGGTTTAAGTTGAGCGAGGATGTCCATAGTTTAACTATATATTGATATACAAACCAAATCAAAACGTGGTGTCTCACATGGCCTTGTCTCAAAACTCAAGGTTATTCAATGAGCTATGGAGAGGGTTGCGATTAGTTACCACGTCATCGAATTAGGTAGGAGAAAACAAGTTCTTGGAAAAGTTTGAAGTCATTGACATCGCCAAACAGGTTCGTAAGTTGAAGTGGCAGAGGTCAGGGCACATAGCGAGAAGGACTGATAGCCATTGAAGGCAAATCTTCCACAGTGGAAAGCATTTGAAGGAAAATGCAGCAGGGGTCGCCAATTTACCATATGGATGGACAATCTACTAAAGGTTATAGGATTCTGTAAAGTGCAGGCTGTCTATTAACAGCCTCTCTAAAAATCTATAGGGGAGAACTAAGTTTAGAAATTGACGGAATATGGCTGCAAATTATGATATTGATTCTCTTTGTGGCAGGTACTGGACAGCGCGCTGCTCGGCGGCGGTAGTGGCGCCGCGCTGGGCGCTGACGGCGGCGCACTGCGTCTCGCCACGCGTCTCCTACGTCAAGTACAACGCGCGCCGCCCCTCCTCGCCGGACGGAGACGTCGTGGCGGTTCACTACTTGTACAGACATCCCAAGTATGCTATTTTAGAAAAATATTTTTTCGGATTAGCACAAAGACGAAAGTAAGAAAAGAGAAGGACGAAGGGCCGACTAATGTAAAGTACTCGCTTTATCACATTTAACCAACACCGACTTATCGCTAGAAGTATTACTCGGTTGTCTTTTCATAATCAGGAATACTAAAATGTAAATTTATTTCACTCATATTTTCACAGAGTGTAATGTAAACCAGAAATGGTGAATCTTGTGTAATTATCCTGATTTGATTAAAACCTTTTATAACTTTATAAATAAATAACTCTATGGCTCTATTATCAGGTACAAAGTGGTGCAAGAAGATGAGGGTCGCGGGATGGACGTGACGCTGCTGCACCACGACGTGGGGCTGGTGCGCACGCGCGCCGACATGCGGCTGGCCGCGCGCTCCGCCAGCGAGCCGCTCGTCAGCATGCGCCTCTACAACCCCGTCGACCTCAAGAACCAGGAGATCGAGGTATTGATCAGATAAAACTGATTGGCGGTAACGGAATCTCTCTGGAAGCTACCCTTTTCAAACTTTTAATAGGTTACATTGAAAATCTATTCTATGAAAATATAATATAATGATCTATCCTAATATTATAAAGAGGAAAGATTTGATTGTTTGTTTGTTCGTAATGCTTGCGTTCGGCTCCGAAACTAACTGAACCGATTTTAAAAATTATTTCACTGATCGGTGAAATGATTTTTGGTCTATTGATAGAAAGCTACAATATCAGCGAGTGAAAAAGGTTAGTTTGTTTTTATTAAGGCTATATTTAGACGCCAGAAACAGTCTACGCGGGCGTAGCCGATGACGGACAGCTAGACGAGCAGTGTTTATAAATTCTTCTCACATGTGGAAGTTTAGCACTAGGTATTACTGGCTAGAGCACCTAAGCACTTTTGTTCATCAAAAATAACTTACAGTGTGGGATTCCAGTAAAATAGAGTATTAATCATTCTCAGAAATAATTTTGCAATAAAAACTCTCCTGTTAATGACGTTTCACAGTTATGCTAATTTTAATGTATCATTTCTCTTCGGTCTAGACACGCTAAGATTCATAATCTTTTGTAATGGTAACGCGGTACTTAAAGCATTTCTTTTTTTGCTGTTGTAAGTTAGTTCAATTAATTTCAGTAATTTTGCTGGCGGTTGTCATCGAGGAGAATATTTCATTAGGTTCGATGTGTACTAATATCTGCTGACAAACTTTTGGTTACAAGCGTCAAACTTTTTTCGGGCACAGTTGTAACGAAAAGTCTTCGCCGGGATCATAAAAAATGCAGAATCTTATTAAAATATTTTAATAAGATTCCGCAAACTCTTGTCGAACTGCCTCTTTACAAATTTAAGTCACAAATTAAAGCAAGTAATGAATTGAGGTTATTATAATAAAGTGTAGAGGATTTCTTGAAAGACAAGAATTTAGTGTTATCTTAGGTAACTATTGTCTGCTTCTCTGCACATTTTTTGTTATAACTTTATTCTAATACAATTTTTGTGACAAAAAAGATAAAATGAGTAACTATAGAGTTTGGTTTGACATGAACCTCTTGCTGTAGCTGATTGAAATTTTACAAGTAGTGGGTCCACATAGTAGGCAAGTTTTTGAAATGGGTCCTGAAGTTTTATGTTTTGTGCTTTTTTGGAGTTACACCACCCTAAAGAAAGAAGTAAAAAATCATCCAAATAAAAAAGTTCACTGTTTATTTTTTTTTGCAGAAAATAATTAGCCTGAGTTACAATTGTAGTAGTGTAATGAAAGGCCTATTATTTTTTCACATTCACAAAAAAAATCAAAGTTCTAGTAATAATACTTTAGGAGAAATCATTAAAAAAATGCGTCATCTTGGGTACTAAGAAAAATTTTTGAAAAATGCTGTTTTCTCGAAAACTATAAATTTTCGCGGAACATACATGGGGGTCCTTAGAGTAGCCCCTGGACCCCTGTATCGATGGTTTTCGTTTGGACCACATGAAACCCGACACCGTGTATATTAAAACAGCATTTTCTTACCGAAAGTATGATATTCCGTCCGATACATTTTTTTCCTATGGTTATTTCTACAGTTTTTGAAAGCATACTCAGGCATTGTGGCATGTCAGCACGTTGGCGCAGTCAAAAGTGAACACTTAGAAATAAGTTCCCACTTTTAAAGTGGGACGTTATTTGCTCGGCTGTTTTTGACACTGACCGGTTATCTAGCGTATTGATGATCGAATAATTATACGAGAATCGAACAGCCATACATAATTTCATTACATACATAGTCAACTCGTTAGACAATGATTTTTTTTAGACTTCTTAAAAGCCATCGCAAATCACATAGAAATCTAAAAAACGCTTTTAGAAGATTCTCAGAACTCTGGGCATGGGGATACACAGATCAAGTTCGTTGTTCTAATTTCTGCTTTTTATCCAAGCCCCTTTAGCACATTTACCAACATTTTTAGTTACTGCTCATTGTTTCAACCCGGCTTCATTGTTGCCGGGTATTTAATAGCCGACGGATTTGAAAAATTAAACACACGCTTAAAATATTCTGATATTCTTAGTCATTTTTATTTTCGATGGCTACCGCTATACCTACATAAGTACAAAAAAACCATTCGAAGAATAGGACTATTGGCGCAATGGCTTTTCGGTCATTCGGACGCTCGAGCTAATGACTTCGGCCAATCAGCTTTCGGGCACATGACATTCGAACTGGAGCAGTAAACCCAAATAAAATAATACAATAATACTACATATTCTAAATAAACATAATGCGAATCTACCACCGGTTTGGACGTTGCTTCTTATCGAGAAGACTCCGGCAAGAAACTCGATAGTTATAGATACAGATTTACCCACAAAATAATTTAAAAGTAAGTAGAAAAAAATAAAAATAAAAACATTTATTTACTTAAGCTTTTATTTCCTACCTTATGTAGCCTAAGACTTGGAGTAATAAGTTTGTTTTTATTTCTAGTATTGTGTGTATGAGTATCACTGTTTTTTTTGAACTTATGCAAGTTTTTGCGCACATACATTATGTTATCGAAAATATACTGAGCGTGCACAGTTAAAATATCAATCTTCTTAAATACTTCTCTGAGCGAGTCGCATGGCCTAAGGTATCTAAGGGTTATCGACCGAATGGCTCTTTTTTGAAGTACAAAAATGGTGTTAAGGTCTGCAGCCGAGCCCTACAACAGTAGACCATACGACATAACGGTTCAATCATTTTTAACAGTGAAATAATTTTCGAAATCGGTTTGGTAGTATCGGAGATTACCTACCTCAAACATACAAACTCACAAACGCTTACCTCTTTGTAATATTAGTGTAGATAAATAAAACGGTGCAATGGCCGAATGGTAAACCCCTTAGCGCAATAACTCGTTTTCATCAACTGAATTCCCCGACCTAGTAACGTTTCCTTAATGATTAAAGTCCAGTCCAGTAGTAACCCAACAACGGTAAAGTTTTGTTACAGGTTTTTGGGATTCTTATGTAATAATATTCAGAAAAATAATGTACTCGTATCCGTCTCATGAACGCGGTGTACGGTATTTTGGTATTCTCTGCTCTGTTCTCAGGTGATGGGTTTCGGCCGCACCGAGCGTTCCATGCTAGGTGAGGAGCTGTTCACCGTGAAGCTGCAGCTGGTGTTCTGCGAGCGCGGCGCGTGGTTCCACTGTGTGTGCGGCATGGCCACCGGAACCGACCAGCGCGGCGTCTGCTCCGGCGACTCCGGCGGGCCCGTGGTCTACCGTGGCGCACAGGTGAGCAAATGAGGAATCGTAAAAGTCTTTATCTTAAAGCAAAGCGTGTGCACGAGGATTATTCCCTCGATATAAGTATTTCTCTTACTTGCTTTAAATTCACTTACATCCGTTGCTTTCGCTTAAGTAAAAGCCAGCCTAATAATCCTCAAAAAATCGATTAGTCTGCCTATCGAGGAAAAAAAATGTTAAAACATACAGGTTCAGTGCTTACGGTCCAATAGTTGAAGTTCATAGCTATTCCAATTTTTTGGTCTAGCATGTTCATGCTCCCGTGCCCGTGCTCTCCCTAAATACGTTCATGCTATGAATTTTGTGTTCATGCTATGAAAAAAAATGTTGCTTCAACATAAATTATTATGTTCCATGGATTATATTCTTCTATCTGCAATTGACGAAAGATACAAATAGTGACTAAACCGACGCCTTAGGTATTTTAGGACGAATTTCGTTAGCCTCAGATTAGGACTAGAAATGTTGTTTACAGGTAGGTGTAACATCAATGGGTCCTACAGAGTGCGCACGCGCGGCCGGGCCGGCGCCTACGGCGGGCGCCACCAGCGTGTTCACGGCGCTCTACAACTATGCCGACCTCATCAACGCCACCATCCACGACACCGACGAGGCTCTGCGCATGAGCATGATCGGCCACTCTCCTCACACCCACTCTAACGCCTTTACGATCCTTGCTGCTCCACTGCTGCGAGTAGTTTTGCCTGGCCGGTGATTGTATTTTGTTTTTTGATTGCTTTAAGTTTTTTGTTATTAAACTGCTTTGATCAAGTAAAGGTTGTGTTTATGACGTGTAAACTAAGGAAAATGTTATTAACTTAATTTTTGCACTACTTCAGAAACTTATTTAAAATGGAGACATGGATCTGCCATTTTTAATTAGTTCTCATTTGGTCAAAAAACAATTCAAGTGATATAAAAAGAAATGGTTTACCGTTAGAGCTTGGAGTCGTCGGAGCCACATCGGTCCCTGTAACAAGCAGAAACTACACTTTAGACTACAATTCGCTGATTTTTTCGCAATGGGAATGTCTTTCAATTGAACATTTTATTAAGAGTCCCAGTAATTCATGTGACAACACATAAATGGGGTCCACGTGTTATCAGTCTCCAATTTGCATGGCTTAAAACAAGTTTAAAGGACAAAGTTCTATATCACAGAGCACATCGTAAGATTGAAAGTTTAATGAAAATTGCCTTTAATTATGCCGTCATTGGTTTTCTCAAATAACGTCTGGCGCAAAATGTAAATCAAAAGTCTAAACTTGAATTAAACATCTCCGGCCTACTCCCTGCGTATAAAACATGGGAAGGTAAACTTTCGCCCGCGGCCGCGGCGACGCTTCGGAAATTAATATTTCAAAAGGTTTGCATACTTTTCATTCAAAGGTATAGAAATATTAAGTTGAAAACCTCCTTGCACCCATTCCATGGCAAGAAGGTTTGCTTGTTTCATTATTTAGGAAAGGTTGAAAAGAACGCCGTGTTAAGGCGAGGCGTGGCGCGCATAAAAAACTACTACATTATTTTTTATAAAACATTTTTTGTGAGCCGGTCATGTCAATTCGATGTAATATAACGAAAAATAGCAAAAAAAAAGTATTTCGTCATAAGAAAAACCTAAATTTTAAATAACTATAAATCCAACTGCAAACATTATAAGTAAAATTTAACCAAGACGGGTATAATATTGTTAGCACTGAGAGTAAGATATTAGATCCTTCACAGATTTCTTTATTCAGCACCACAGCGTGCCCTCCAAAATTATTCGAATTAAAGAAAAGAAAAAAAATTTACTAAATGTAATCCAAAAAGTAATAACGATCTACTCTTTAAAATTCGTTGCTCTTTTAAATCTGAAGGCTGGTTTCAGAATGGAATAGCAAATACCCGATACACTTATATTTGAGGCGTGTCAATATTGAAGTGGGTCGCAAGTTGTCGATTGTATTGACACAATACAACAACAGACGGTTTAGTACAGCCGGGCTTACAATTCTGCTGCAACGTTAAAAATGAAATGTGCACTTTTTGATATTCAGTGTATCTTTGCTGTGTCAGATTCAGGTCAGTTTAAAGAAAAACAATATTGGAATCAAGATGATGGTGGTTTAGTTAATCATATTCCAGAAATGAGACTATTTATTGCAAGCGTTGGATGTCCGCTAACAAGGCCGTTTGTCCTTTACGTCTACCACGAGTTGCCACTTTAAATTTACATTATCGTTCGCGTAAAAAATATTTACGAGTTGCCACTTTAAATTTACATTTCCAATATTTGACATGACATGACAATGTCAAATCACAATACATTTTTTTACAAAATTTAAAGTGGCAACTTGTGGTAGACGTACGGATAAAGGTGGTAGGGCTTCGGTCAGTGACATGCGATTGTTATATAAACAATCGAGTAATTCGTTTTTTATAAGATAGCAATCGTCTGACAATAGAACTAATTATCCGAAAATTGGTCGCGCAAAATGCGCCGTTATTTAGCCTGTTGTATGCCTTACATTGTTAAATGGATAACAAATTAAACATAACATTATATAGACGTACAAAGCGCGACCTTAAATAGACCATGTTGAACGAACAAAACAAATACAGTACCTACGAGTAGGTAGGTACTGTATTTGTTTTGTCTGGCTAGGTAGCCAGTGCTTTTAAATTAGTATACGGCAGCTTCAGCCTGTCCGTTCAGGCAATAAGCTACTGGCAACTTTTGCAAAACAATATATTTTAACAATCTTATTGGTACTTACCACCAGTAAACATGCAACAAATAGCCAGCATCTATAAATTTTTGACAT
Organism: Udea olivalis; assembly: GCA_947369235.1. Taxonomy (NCBI): domain Eukaryota; kingdom Metazoa; phylum Arthropoda; class Insecta; order Lepidoptera; family Crambidae; genus Udea; species Udea olivalis. The sequence goes on from OX376342.1 coordinate 223,338, forward strand.
TAAATTATTGAAGCAACGTTGTCACGCGTGAGATTGCGGCCTGCATTTGCATGGAAATTGCCTCTCGCACTCTTACACGCTCGCCAGGGCCCCAGGCAGACCCGGGCGCGCCAACTACATGCGCGGAGGCGCCAGGGTTAATTACGGCTCATAATGGGCGGTCTATGCTAAACGAATTACGTAATTGATTAGCGAATGAAGCTGCGTAACGGACGGCGGGTCCGGACCCGCTCAATTTGCTCGCCTTATCTAAATCTGTATTTGTAGAACAATTTATGAGCGCCACAAACAAAGCTTTCCGTGGCCCTGTAATCTTTTTCAACCGAAAATAAACCTTAATTTCCCGAAAAAAGGTTCAGTTTCGCTATTTCACGATAAAGATGGGCCTGCTGACTCGAGAAACTAACGAACGTGAGCCCTTTCGAGTACACACTTAGCAATAATAAAATGTAACCAAGATCAAGAGGTTCAACGGCGGGATTCCGTATGTTTGTGGAAGGAAATCTAACCGTAATGCACCTTGGCTGGAAGGGCGTATCGATTTCAGATACGACGGTTATTCTCAGTTAAACTGAGAGCCTTGCCAGTAAATGTCTTATCTGTTTTCAGCAGATTTATACAGCTATGCGGTTATCTAAGAAACCTAGGACACTTCCACACAGAGCTGAGAGCTTAAAATTTAGACAGCTTTTCAATATACCCTTCAAAGGTCTAATCTAAAATGAATTAAATGATATTTGTCATCAAAGGCGAGTCAGTTTCAGGATCGCTGTGCGCTGTGCGCAACGGCCAAGTCGGCGTTAGTATGCTAGTTTGTTGCCTACCTATATCTAATTGTAAAACTTAGAGTATGTTAATATTTGACAAATGGCATCGCTCACAACTCACACCTGTTGCCATGTAAAAGCTCACATGACATTAACCTCCATCATTCATACACATACACTCATAATATGTACCTATTCATTTATCTAGAGCTCTCTATCTGATGACATTAATCTGGGCCTAGCCACAGGCAATAGTAGTTAAAATCAATTATTATAATGACGACCGACTTGGTGTAATGGTTAAGAAGTTGGCTACTACACCAGAGGTCGCGGGTTCGATCCCCGCACAGTACAAACATTTGTGTGCATGAACATGTCTGTTTGTACTGGTCTGGGTGTCTCCTATGTATAATAAGTATGTATTTACAAAAGAAAATGTATTTAAGTATGTTTATCCGTTGTCTAGTATCCCATAACACAAGCTTTAATTAGCTTACTTTGGGGCTAGATGGCGCTGTGTGGAATAATTTCCAGGGATATTTATTTTAAAAAAAAAATTAAAAATAAAATAATCAATTGAAAAAAAAAAATTAATTATTTAAGGACATCATAACTTACCCAAAAAGAAAGTTAAAATAGTTAGTCGTCTCGCAAATCATAATTTAATCATAATTAAATGTACTCGTAGTAACCAGGTTAAGTGCTTTTAAAATTGAAAGGCGATGCGAGTTGCGGTGCCGGCGCATTAAGCCTGCAGTTTGCTTACAACTCAGCCAAGCCAGGCGTGGTGTAACAACTCTGTTACACCACGCCTGGCTTGGCTGGCTTGATTCGACTACTCAGTCGAATTAAAATAAATTGCAAAAATAAACTAGTGCGAATGGTATTAAAATGGCTAGTCATTTGTCAAAGGTTATTGTGAATGTGAATCCAACATAAAAAGCGTATTTAAAACAAAATACCGATATTGGTGAACTATTTGTTTAAACAAACTAATGTTTTAAAGAAGGAAGAAGGGATAAACTCGCAAAACTACTGAACAATAGGTTAAGTAAAATGTATTGCACCAAAATATATGTTCTCATCTGTTCGAAAAAAAACAGTGATACTTATAAACATAATACCAAAAATAAGAACAAATAGAAAACTCCCAGTCTTAGGCTACACAAGGTGGGAAACTCATTTGTGGGTCAATCTGCGAAATACTTTAACAAAATATCTTAAAGTCTTGTTGATCTACCTCTTCACAAGTTTAAGTCTGCAATTAAAGCAAAGTTAATGAAACAAGGTTATTATAATATAGAGGATTACTTGAACGACAAAAGTTTGTGGTCATATTAGGAATAATCTGCTCCTCTGCTCAATATTGTGTTCTTTTTTCTACTCTCATTGACTGTACTCTGAATTAATTTTTTGTAAAACAAACAAAGTTCAAAAGAGTAACTATCGAGTTTCTTGCCGGAGTCTTCTCGATAAGAAGCCACGTCCGAACCGGTGGTAGATTCACATTATGTATATTCACGATATGTACTAATATTGTACTATTTTATTTACGTTTATTATTATTATTTCTATATACTTTTTTTTTGACATGTCATAAGTGCTTTGTACAAGCTTAAATGAATAAATGATTTTTTTACTTTTACTTTACTTTCTATATAGCTAAATTATTATTAAGTAACACAGGCTATATTTTAATTTTATGGCAATACTCTAACGAGAGAAATACGAGTAGTACTCGCTGGCGAAGCCGCCGCTGGCGGAAATTATTTTATGAAAGTAACACGACACTTCATGTTATAACTGATTTTCAACGTAATCGTTTAAGACTACAGGACATTTGAAGAAAAAGTATAATCTAATCTGTAGTACAAGGGTCTGATGCTATTATTAGTGGTTAAAAACTAGACAAGAAGCAAATTCTGACGACGTGCCATCAGGCACATGCGGAGACCTTTGTAGTGGCATATTAATATCATCTCTCACATTTACTAAAATATGCCGCCTGTGAACTGAGTAACGAGAGCCGTATGTGAACAGTTATTGACCGTAACACGTGTGTCATAAGGTCGCTAATAATATAGAGAGCTTGTGACGTGATTTATGCTAGGCCTCCGGTTTCCGGGCGATAGTGTTGCAGAAAAATTGACTATCGATGGCTCATTCTAATGGTTTTCATGCCGATGGGAATGTTTAAGTACAGCGCTGCTAGATTTGAGAGTAATGAAGATAGTTACAGGACGGTTGCATTTTACTTATACTTAAGCAATATTGGTTTCCGTCAAAGACTTCGACTACGTTAATTTTTTAAGTTTGGAGCACCTCCCTCCAATAAAATAGGTTAATATTAAATTTCTATTGATAGTTTTCTAATGTAGCTTATGTATACCGTTATTTTGGTGATAATTTGAGTAAACGTACTTCAATTATTAAATGTGTAGGTTGTGAAGTGGGAGTATCGTTTATTTGAAAGTGACTCGGGCTCAGCGCCCTCAAGAGAGTATAGCGATCTTTAATGCGGTGGCGGCTCAATTGACATTTATGTTTTCTTCATTATAAGAAGTGACGTTAAAATTTTTACTCTAACAGTGCAGACAACTAAAATATCGTCGGCTTACCGCAAGAAGACATTAACTTCTAAAAGTCATTAAGTGATGATATTGTTATGCTAACGAACACATAGACACAATCATTTTATAAGAAATACTTTACGATGTCCTTGAACATCGATATAAATATAATAAACTCGTTGGATTTGGTTTTCATAATATTCAAATAACTTGTATATATATATATGTTTCGTATAATGAGTAAGTACATACATATATACACATACGTAAACCGCTTTTAAAATAAGGAACTAACTCAAATTTTCAAACTTTTAAAAGCTTTAGCAAACACTGGGCTTTTGAAAAATATATAAGGGCCTGTCGGATTCAGGTAAACTTAACCTGTTGAAGCAGTATAATAAATCGATTAGGTTAAAGAGCGTTCTTGCACACTCGTGATAACTCGCGCTGCAGTTATTATCGCTTTCGAAAGCCCTCAGCTCGTAGTAATCCACACGTAACGGCCGCGTAGCAGAGGTGCTACGAGCTACGGATGCGGCAGCTACGACACTACGATACTTTGAGCGAGATTGGTATTGCGCTACTAATGCTCAGACGTAGTAATTAAAGACTAAGTATTTATTTACGAATGATCTTAGAAACTAACTGCCAGTTTTAGATACGAGAAAAATGAAACATTACTTTACTTCCGCTCTATAAATTAGCGGTAGCGAAACTGAAAGGGTTTGCATAGAAATAAAATTAGTATTGTAGATTTTACTCATCATTACATAAAAACACCTATATTTTTCATATATGCTATATAAGTATAGATTTATACTCAGGTCTTGATGATTGCCGGAACACAGCGATTGGTTACTGAAAAACTCCGATTTAAAACTTGGTGGTTATTATACATTTGACAAAGTAAACGATCACTTTGTATAGATAACATCGATTAATGATGTAGAAATCGGTATAGTTTATCAGCTGTGACATCCATTTTGAAAAAACTTTAGTCTTACTTACTAAACATTGAGAAAATCCACAATAAACATGTGGGTTCGCATAGGAAAGCTGGTGGACGACGAACTCCGAAGAAGACATCTTATGGCTGCGAATAATGATAATGTGCGTAGTTACTTTTACACAAAGGAACAAAGAAAAAGGGTTAAATTATTATATTATACAAAAACAACTTTACGAAAGTAACGTGCTTCGATCTAGTCTTTAGTCCCATGATGAATATCGTCTAATCCATTTTAACTTAAATGTTTAACGGCAAAAAGAGAGTCAAGAAATCAGACAGTTATAATAATTTCCAACGAATAAAATGTAATAATCCAATTACAAACCATTATCATGCTATCGCCGGATACTGAGTGTATTAAACAAGAGGAAGCCGCGATGGTCGGAGATAAGCGGCGTAATTAAGTAACGCTTAAGCTGAGCGCGCGGAGCGAGCGAGCAGTGATTTATGTAAACAATGCTAATGTAATCGAGACGCGGCCGCCGAGTAAACAGCGCCGGCGCCGCAGGGACTGGCGATGATGGCTGCCGGTTGATCCTTATCGTGTTGTACATACAGTCAGGATTAGCGGAGAATGTTATGGTACGATTGGATGCGTTGCTAGGCTTCTGGGACGTGCCGTTTCTTTGAGCAATGATAATCATACTAATCAAGCTTTAGTCAAGCTAACTGAATTCTTAAACGATCTCGTTGCATAAACACTGCAACCAAATATTCGTTTTACAGTACCGAGGGTCGTGAATTTGATCCTATCCAGGGCAAACATTCATGTGACGAACCTGTGGTTCTGTGTCTGGGTGTTACTAAGTATATACGCAACTAAGTCTCCGGTGATCGCTTGAGACAGTCGTGCAGTGAAACCATCACAAAAATATTAAAATTTCATTCAATCTCAGACAATCAAAAACAAGTCGTAAACAGTTACTTGAGAGTGCACTTAACATCACACCGTGTTAGAAGGTTGAGCTTTTACGCTCCTGCGCAACGCCGAGCCACGTACAGTCAGTGCGTAAGGGGCTCTCTTCACCCCCTCGGGTAAGCGGAGCGGTTGCTATTTTTACCTCACTCGCACCTGCCCGCAAGTGATTCTACGCAGCCAATCAATGAGCTTACAGATATTGCCGCCCGGTACTACATTGTCAAGTGCTAGCGGAAGCGGCGGCTGGTCTTTTCCGAACTTATCGACTCTCCATGATGATTATATTTCCACTAATATCTTTTGAAGAAAACGGAAGGATCGCACTGAAGAGCATGATTACAAAAAAGACTTCATAACTTTTCGCAATGACGTCATGAAATACTTTGAAGAATTCGGAAAAGCCCCAAAGGAAAACTTAACCCAAATAATACGAGAAGAAGTATCGGAGATTAAGGAAGAAGTGAAAACGATAAAATCAACCATAGAAAAACTTACAGAGCAGTTAGGAAAAATTAACGAAGAATTAAAAGCAATCAAGTCAAATGACGCTTCAACACAAGATAAAATTAAAAACATTGAAGGTGAGATAACCCAGATCAAAGAACAACAAGACAGTGCGAGCTCCATGAATAAAACCCTGTCGCTTAAACACGAAGACGTTATACTTGAAGTGAAGGACCATTGCGAGCGGGATAAAAATGTAGTACTGGTGGTTATTATTGAAAAAAATGATAACAATTCCCAATCAAGGCGAGCTCACGATGACGAAGAAGTTATGAAAGTGATAACTTCACTTTACAAAGATGCACCAAAGCCAATGAAGTCCATACGCCTGGGTAAATACATGCCTAACAAAAACAGACCGGTAAAAGTGTTTTTTAATGATACTTACACTCCAAAATTACTTTTACGAAACAAGACACAATTACCTGAGAACTTAAAGATTTATTCCGACCAAACGCCAATACAAAAACAATATTTACAATCAGTGAAAGATGAGCTTGTTACTCGTACAGAAAAAGGCGAAAAGGATCTCATTATAAAATTTGTAAAAGGAAAACCTACAGTTGTGGTAAATAAAACAACTTCAAAAAACCACTAACTGATTTATCACTGAACGTAAAGCCTACAAATAAATTAAACCATTACATAGTAAAAAAATACGCAGAAATTCGGTCTCACTCCTTGTATTTACGTTTCTTTAACGCCAATTTACGCAGTACACGGAAGGCTGGCAAGTTCGACGAGATAAAGAGTATATTAAAGGCGATCCCAGTAATTACTCATGTAATGATATTTATGGAAACATGGATTGTATCGGAGAGTGATGCTAAATTATACGATATACCTAACTATATATATATATATATATAGGCATATTTACAACTCCAGACAGCAGTCCAGAGGCGGCGGCGGTATTTCAATTTACTTACACAATAGCATACAATATGAAGTAACGGAAGATTTAGTAGAAAACAGCAATCACTACCTTTGGATTAAAATAAACACACTATCACTGAATATTGGAGCGATATACAAGCCAGGTGACACAAACATAAACAATTTCATGGACATTTATTCCTCACAATTAGAGCAGAAAAAAAGGTCCACTGTTTTTGGTGATTCTAATATGGACTTGTTGAGTACGGACAATGCGAATTCAAAACAATATACTAGCAGCATGCAAGAAAACGGTTATACAATATTGAATAAAATACATAAAAACTATAGCACCCGTGAAACCTGCAAATCAAATACTATATTGGACCATATATGTACTAATATAGGCAACCAGTCTTTTAGTGTATCCATAATCGAATCATCGCTATCGGATCACAAACAGATTTTCCTCGAAGTGTGTGCATTGTAACATAAAATGAACAGAAAAGTACACTACAACGCAAGCGACTATGAAGAACTGCGCGCAAACGTTTCACAGTCCACTTATATTAATGAGGGCCACGATTACGACTACTTTGAACGATTTGTCTGTCAGCTGGTGGAAAAGAGTAAGAGCGAGAGGATTAAGTACCAAAACCCCTTGCAAAAGACTGGATAAATAAGGACATTGTGAATTTAATAAATATACGGAACCACTTAAGGCAGCAATCAAAAGCACATCCTGAGGATGAAAGTATCTTAAAAGCATATCACGAACATAAAGAAAAGACTAGAGAAATGATCAAGACTTGCAAAAGAAACTACTTTTATTCTCTGTTTCACAATAACAGAAATCAACCATAGAAAATTTGGGAAGTAATAAACAACTTGACATTAAATAAAGTAAAGGAAAACTGTGCTCTTTCTAAACTTAAATTGGACTCAGGGCTGACTCTTACAGATGGTAAGGGAATTTGCGAATTATTTAATGTATTTTTTTGCTCTGTTGGCGCCGAATTAGCTAACAAGTTATCTAGCTTATACCATACGAATACGGGTAATACATTGATGTAATCGCATACTCACATACACAGCACCACACTTAACTACATCACATCATGTACTTCATATGAAATTTCAGAAATCATTGACGGGTTAGAGAGTAATACTAGTACCGGAATTGACGAAATTAGCGCAAAGGCAGTAAAATGTCTCAAGAATACTATCGTCGAAAAACTGACTCACTGCATTAATATGTGCTTATCGACAGGTATTTTTCCAGATACACTAAAGATAGAAAAGGTCAGTCCTATTTATAAATCGGGAGACAGATCTAATCCTAGTAATTAGAGACCAGTGTCAGTTTTGCCTATTTTTTCTAAAATTTTTGAGCGAGTGCTTTATAAACGACTTTATTCATATTTAATTGAGAAGACATTTTTAATCGACCAACAGTATGGATTTCGGCCTAAATCTAGCATTCTGACAGCCGCAATAGATTTAGTTACGAAAATAAAAAGTAACATAGATAAAAAAAACATTGCTCTCGGGTTTTTTATTGACTTAAAAAAATGCTTTAATACCGTGAGTTACGAAAAATTACTGCTAAAACTAATATAATAAAATAAATAATATAGGTATCACGGGCACGGCCTTAAACATATTCACGTCATACCTACAAAATAGACGACAGGTGGTCAAAATAGGTAACTTCGCTAGCTCTGCACAAAATATTACCGACGGGATTCCTCAAGGCTCAATCATTGGCCCTTTAATGTTTTTAATTATGTTAATAACATAAACCAAATAGGTCTAACAGGTCAACTAACATTATACGCAGATGACACATGCTTGTTTTACTTTGACAAATCGATTCACGACATCATAACGACGGCACAAAGGGATCTCGATATACTCCGCGAATGGCTTAACTTTAACTTACTCACAATAAATACCTCAAAGACATCATACATGATTTTCTCAGCAAAAAATAAAAATATACCGAATTTCCAACCTCTTACCATTTATAATACCGAATTGCAACGCTCAAGTAAAGAAAAATATCTGGGACTGTGGATCGATGACAAACTGACATGGAAGTACCACATTGACCATGTCTGAACCAAATTACTACCATTACTGGGTGCGCTACGTAAAGTTTCTGATTGTATACCTAAAAATGTACGCACCATAATCTACAACTCTTTGGTCAAATCACATCTTAATTACTTGATTGAAATTTGGGGATCAGCAGCAAAGACCAACATACTCGTAAACAGCTTGCAAAGAACACAGAATAAAATCATAAAAGCGTTATTTCACTATCACTATCTTACTCCTACTAACGAAATTTATCAAAAAACTAATATCCTGAATCTCACACAACTATACACATACTGCACTTGCATTTCAATAAAAAATATAACCACCAACTGACCGAACAAGTAAAATATTCACATTAATAAAAAAATATACACTCATAACTTGCTAAATAAACATAAACTACTAGTGGCCAATGCGCGTACTATGTATGGGAAAAAAACAATGTTATCGGAAGGAGTACAGCTTTACAACCACCTGCCAAACGACATAAAATAATGTGACAATATATCCATGTATAAAGCAAACTTTTGGAACATATTCTAATCAGTACACTGTAACAGTCATCACTGGAGACAAAATGAAATGTAAAATTATAATAATGTTATTTTAATTTTTTAAATTGTATGTATCTCATTTTAAGCGAACTCTGTTCTTATGAGAAATATTATTCTTTAAACCTAACCTATATAAAAATAATTGAGTTCTTAATCTATCCTCTACCCATTCTACACCACGATCGCTTTTATCACAGACTAGGAGCAGAAAATTGGAAAATGCATACAGTGTCTTCCGAGCCCAGGGCACGCTACACGAGTCCGAGGCCACAAGGAATACGATTGCGAGACGAACGGACGCCGCGAGCTCTGCGACTCGCAATTTATCTCAATGCCAACTTTGTAATTGTATTGCCTCGGTAAGACACGTAGAATGAGCAAAGTCGATGGTAAGCTGATCCATCCGACCAATTTTATGTAATTGTGACTTGTTTGGATTGGTGTTGTTGAGTTATTTCGAACCTCATTTCCTCACTAGTGACACGTGTAGCATGAAAATATACCTATTTTATTGTAAAGTTAATTAAATAAATAAATAAAAATAAATGCGCCAGACAACTGAACACACCTCTTGTCATGGTCTCGAAGTAGGAATAAATATCCCTGTGTTACGAGGTACCAGACAAGGAATTAAGCCAGGGGCATCTTCCAGCACACCCAGACCAAAGCCAATTTAGAAAAGATCGTTTCCAGAGCTGACCCGACCGAGGATCGAACCCGGAACACTACGGAATTTAAGGCAAGAAACAATGCTACAGAGCACTACGCCAATCGTGTCGTCAAGATTGACGTAGATTTGTCAGAAAACTCCAAATTATTTCAAACAAGATCGATTCATTATTAAGTATATTGGATGGTAAGGGCTCAAAGAATATTTACGCAAGTTTAGAAAACTCGGCACAAAACTTCTTACTTATAGTTCTACTTGCAATATTTATCATCACTGAACCAAAGTAATATGGAGATTGTTTTTAGAATAAGGTTAAGTTAGAAAGAGTTTGGACACCACGCATCATTCTATTTCATGAACTTTTACAAAACTTATAAATACGTTAGCAGAATATGCTTAACTTAAATTCTTTGCACCTGTTTGTTTGTAGGAGATCCAGTTATTATTTATATCTACTGTATTCTGTCACATAGGTGGCGGGGCGTGCGTTTGATTTCCACCAAGAAGAGAAAAATATGTGTCCAAATATTACGGAATAACTCTCTGTGCGAGTATTTTTTCAAATAGACAAATCAGGTTCTGATTTTATTTAATAATTTACAAGCTCCATACAGCTGGCAGCCGCTATATGTATGGCAGCCGCTATATGTATGGCAGCCGCTATATGTATGGCAGCCGCTATATGTATGGCAGCCGCTATATGTATGGCAGCCGCTATATGTATGGCAGCCGCTATATGTATGGCAGCCGCTATATGTATGGCAGCCGCTATATGTATGGCAGCCGCTATATGTATGGCAGCCGCTATATGTATGGCAGCCGCTATATAATATACTCAGGTAAAAGCGCTGCATAGTTTGGAGTCAAAATAACTATGTGCAAACAGGACCCAGAGAAATATAATATTACGAGTCGAGTATCTATGTTGAAGCTGTATCAATATCTTGATCGAAAAAAATACAAATATGAATGGTTTACGCCCTACCGTGCATGTCTATCTTACTACCACTGACACCTAAAAGCCAAAATTTGAGTCTAGCTGTAACACCCGAGCTTTCGCCTGAGAGAAACAGGCCGTCTCGGTTAGGCCCGGAGAGAACTAGGTTTCTATTAGTCGACGTGGCTCGCCCTTCTGCGCCATAGCCGACTAAAAGCACGTTACCTGCGCAGAATTCCCAAAATTGATCCTCAAAATACTACGAGTAATGCGACGCGATAAGCGTTCGGTGACGCGGCCAGTTATGAAGACATTTTTATTACCTTTTTAATTCCTGAAAGCCATGTTTTAATTAAATATTTCGTACCACCAGATAAGGTTCAAGGTGAAGCCGAATTAAATAAGGATGTCAAACAATGCCATAAATTAGATACTGCTTAAGGAGATATTTTCTTAACACTTGATATTTAACTTGTCAATTGATATGATTGTTAATGTGAAAATACAGAAACCTAACAAAAAAGATAATAAAGGCTGAAAGGTAAACGTACGTATAGTTAGTTCAGTTAATTTGTTTATCAATGCTGACAATTTAATCATGGCTGGTTATTGGTTTTGGCTAACATTTTAATGTCTCTTCAGATTGATATTGATTTAATACCTAAAAGGGGTAGCAGTTTGCCCCAAATTACAATTTGATCTGAATGACTACAAATATCTGTAACATCGACAAACATTCGCCTATTAAACAACACGCATCGATTCAACCAACTCCCGACGTGTTACAGCTATCTTAGGAGATGGCCAAAATATTCGGGGCAAAGGTTCAATCCCGAAAGTGACGAGTGACGTCACGTATGCGCTTCACTGCTGTGTATGCACACCGCGGCGCACTCTCGGCGCACTCTCGCGCGGGCACGTACAGCAGACATGCACTTAATGAACTACACTCCTGCGAGTCCACGGAGGCACGGAATGATTCACTCGGAAATGATGAGATGAGGATTGTTCTGTGGAAACGATGAAGTTTTGGATTTGTGGGTTTAAAGGTAAGGAGATTTTGCTGCAACTCGCATGCACGCTCTGGGTTTTTCCGTTAGCTGATGAGGTCCCGTTAGTGGTAATTATACGCTGATTTCTTCTGAACTTTCTGCATAGGTAGTCAAGCAGAGAAAATTGGGTAGATAAGTCGTGTTTGAACTCATTCACCGGTATACGCACGAAGAGGTGCACCGTCGTTGCATTCTCAGCTTGTGACGCAGCATCCTCGTGATTAACGCCTGCCCATCCCTGTGAGCGTCCCTGCCCCTTTACCCCCCTACAGTCGCCCTGTAGCTCGCCGGATCCCGTATATGGCTTCCCTTTTTCACCACGCACCAGCATGAAGAGACGAAATCGAGTCCTAATAGTCCTAAACATTAGATAACCCTTTTTCATGACGTCATTATGAACTTTGACTGTATGATGTTCAGGCGTGAAAAGGCCCTGTAGTGAACAAGTTGAGCTATATGCGCCATCGGAATATACAAACCCGTTCTATTTGATTGTTCTCGGAAGGGCTGCAACAGTTATCAAACATTAATACAGATTTCTAATAAGTCGGGTTTACCCGGCAGTGCAAATATTGAAGTTTCCGAGCAATTTACATTACGTTTGTTAATTAGTGTTTGTTGCCGGTAATGGTCAGTTTAGTTCTGAATGAAAATGACAGCGCTGCAAAAAGTATTGTTAGATTTTGATTTCAATTCCTAAGATTAGTATTTGGGGCACTATCCCTCGTATCCACAAACGCTAATAAAAAGTTGAGGTCACCTCAAATTGATGCTGCCTGCACATGTCAATAGAAATGAAAGGGTCAGCTACATGTAAGGACTACTGTTTTTTTTTGTTTTTTTATGTAATAGGGAGCAAACGAGCCGGAAGGTAACCTGATGGAAAGATTACCTCCGCCCATGGACAACTGTAACAACACAGGTGTCACCGATGCGTTGCTTTCCTTTTAAATGGGAATACGCTCTCTTCTTGAAGGCTCCGATGTCATATTCCCTTGGAAATACTGACGCAGGAAGATCATTCCATATCTTGGATGTACGCGGAAGAAATTGATGTGAAAAACGTACGGTTGTTGAGCGTCAGCCATCCAGGTGATGATCATGGAGTTTCGACTTATGACGTGTCGTGCGATGATGAAATTCAGCGGCAGGTATGAGATCATGCAATTCTTCTGAGCACTCCCCATTGTAAAGACGGTAAAAAACGCAGAGAGATGCAACGTCTCTCCGTAGGGCCAAAGGATCTAAGCGGTCGGGAATCACAGGGTCGTTGACAATTCGAGCTCAGCTTTGATTGACGTTTGTGGATTCGGCCGTATATTGCATAAATATATCTATTGTGTTGACTGTGGACAGTTAACAGCTCTTTATAAAGAAGGTTACAAGATCAGAGTGGATCAAAACTTGGACCATAGAAAAGTTTTTAATATACCTATATCAATCGTTTGGGTCAATTCAGAAAATGTTTTTGTTAAAATTGACTTGTGTCTGGCTAGAATCCTTGTCTGTTAACATGAGCACAATTGGTATGTTGTCTGGCAATATATATTTTTGAAATGAATATTTGACATGAATGTGCGAGTTAGGGCACTAGTCAATAGATCAATCAAATCAGTTGCATATTTCAAGTGGTTTTTACTGATAGCGTGAAATGCTATGAAATATATTTAGGAAATAAATAAGAGTAAAGCAATTAAACCTGGGTTGTAAATCAACTATAAATAATTTCATAATTAAAGGATTAAATCGTGTTGAACGCGCAGCTATAGTTCATTAAAGCAATTTCAATCATAATTTACAAAGTCAGTAAAATAACGCTTCAAAGTGAAGATGATTTGATTGTCTAGAATCAAACATTAAAACTGGGTAGTTTTACCACTACCAAGTATTTAAATTTGATGCTGTAGAGTTCATGTTTAATTTTAGAGTGGCCGTTGATTTACCTACAAAGTTTTGCAATTTGTGGTGGTTGGTTCTGAACCTTGATTTAAGTAAAGAGCGCTACTAACAACTAGTAGAAAACTACACATATACTATAAAATGATTTGAAAAGACAGGTATCACAGACTAATATTTCTCACAATGCATACTTAGAGCAGAATAGGTCAAGGCAGTACACTTTCAAACAGGTCTGCGTTGTGTTTTTATTGACAGAGTTATTTAGTTAACCAAGGCTCTTGGATTCTTCCCACGAGGAGCGTGGGGTCCTTTCTTGCTATAGATAGAGCCATTGTCAGATAATTTCAAGAAAGCTGCAAAAAAGTGGGAAACCTGAGTCTGCATCAGGCACTGCTAATCGGGTGTCGAGTGTCAAATGTCGGACGGCGAGGGCGCGTCTCTCTTCATTAAAAGTTGCGCGACAGTCGTCGTCCGGCCGCCGCGCGGTCGGTCATCGCCGCAACTTCTGTAATTAGCGCTCTACAAACTCGTGCATTTGATACGACTTTACGAGTAATATAATAGCCTAAGTTTTTCACTTAGGCTCAAGTGACTTGTTTGGACTTATCTCTGGGGGAAAATAATTTAATTACGTTGGAACAATGATATTAAATGTAAAAACAAGCATTTTTTTTACAAACGCTGGTAAAGTGTGATTAAAATATTTTAAATGGAACTCTTGTAGTCAAACAAAATTCATGATTCTGTATGATTGACTAGGGAAAGAGTTTTAAAATATTGCATTAGTTTATATTACTTAAATAATTAAAGTGGTATCAGAGACTGATATGACCCCGTACATTGCCTTCAAGTCCAAATTCATCACGTTAATTGTCCTATGTTAAGTTGAACACGCCATCCCCTACCTCGTAAAAGAGCATTTTCTGAGTTTCATGCCGGGTCTTTTCAGTGGAATTAGACTTCCGACGCGCCGGTGGTAGAGTCACATGATATGTGTGTATTATATTTAGTTTATATAGATTGTACATACATACATACATACAATCACGCCTTTTTCTTAGCGTGGTAGGCAGAGACCACATCTTTCCACTTGCTGCGGTCCTGACACACCTCTTGCGCTTCTTCCACTTCTTCTTCCACACTTCTACTCCTGACCTGACCTTTTCTGAGCACGTCTTGGACTTGTCCTAAATACGTCCGTCTAAGCCTTCCCCTTCCAACAGCTCCATCCACTTTCGCCTTGTGAATTTGTTTCTTTAATCACCTTTCATCCATCTTTACCATGTACCCAAACCATCTCAACATTCCCATCTTAATTTTTGTGACAACATTCTCTTTCACACCACAACGCTCTCTAATTATGCTATTCCCCACTTTATCAGTCAATGTCACTCCTGCCATACTTCGCAATTATCCTACTTTCATCCTTCTTTTGCCATACCCAACTCTTACGACGGTGTTAGTGCCGACGCTTATGTACGGAACATAAGCTTCGGCACCAACACCCCCGCATGAACAGCCAGTCGCGCATAGATATAGATTCTATTAATAATATTATTTGACGACCGACTTGGTGTAATGGTTAAGAAGTTGGCTACTACACCAGAGGTCGCGGGTTCGATCCCCGCACAGTACAAACATTTGTGTGCATGAACATGTCTGTTTGTACTGGTCTGGGTGTCTCCTATGTATAATAAGTATGTATTTACAAAAGAAAATGTATTTAAGTATGTTTATCCCTTGTCTAGTATCCCATAACACAAGCTTTAATTAGCTTACTTTGGGGCTAGATGGCGTTGTGTGGAATAATGTCCAGGGATATTTATTTATTATTTATTATGTATGTTTATACTATAGCTTAATTTTAAATGTTGAATGACAATTCAAAAGAACTGTAAATCTATGGTCTACTTGAATAAAGCAGTCTTGATTTTTGATTTTGATCGTACTTCGTCAAGACGGATCCAAAAAAAACTTTTTGAAAAAACTGATAAAGTTCGTGCCAAATGTAATTTAATAGTGTAGATCTGAATGATTGTCCTTGTGAGTCAATGGTTACATAAATACCCCTTCACGTACCACACCGACAAGTGCACGTAATGCACAACAAGAGACGACCGGGATTTCCGGTTTAACAAAATGTCTAATAACAGGGCCAGTACGTCTACCACGAGTTGCCAATTTAAATTTACACTATCGTTCGCGAGAAAAAATGTATTGGGATTTGACATTCTTGTTTTTTAACGCGAACGATAGTGTAAATTTAAAGTGGCAACTCCTGGTAGACGAACAGGTTGAATTTTTGTGCAGTCCTCCTTTTTTTTGTCCCTCCAATAAATCCTTTATGGACTATCCCACTGCCCGAGGGGTAAGCAGTGGGGGAGTGTGGGACTCTCCACCGTGGAGCCGACGGAATACCGCACTAAAACGACCGGGGTATACCTCACCGCTATGGAATGAGGCAACATGGAGCCAAAAAGGATTACCACGTCGCCCCAGATTTGTGCAGTACCCCTACCATTATTAACTTTAAATAAATTAAAATAGTTACACTACCGCACTTATTATATTCGTATCAGGCAGTGTGATGTTCGTGCCGAACTGCAGAAACTCGATGTCAGGAAAGCCAGTGGCCCTGATGGAATTCCAGCTGTGGTGCTGAAGATATGTGCAGCGGAGTTGTCTCCAGTGTTCACTAGCCTGTATCGCCTCTCCTACAATTCGGGTCTTGTGCCGCTATCTTGGAAGGAGGCGAACGTTCAACCAGTTCCCAAAAAAGGGGACCGGTCTGACCCTACCAATTACCGTCCAATAGCCGTAACTTCAGTTTTAGCTAAAGTGTTTGAGCGGATCATAAACACGCAGCTCATCCGCTACCTAGAGGATCACTCTCTATTCACGACCGTCAGTACGGCTTCCGACCAAAACGGTCTACGGGTGATCTTCTAGCGTACGTAACACACATCTGGGGGGAGGCTATGGACAAGCATGGGGAATCTTTGGCCGTCAGCCTTGACATTGCCAAACCTTTCGACCGTATATGGCATCGTTCGCTTCTCTCCAAGTTTCCGGCATATGGTCTGCCACCTCGCCTATGCGACTGGGTCGCCGGATTTCTGGAGGGACGTAGAATACGTGTCCTTTGCGATGGTCGAAAATCACGCTTTCTCCAGATTAATGCCGGAGTGCCGCAGGGCTCCATCTTGTCGCCGACGTTGTTTCTTCTGCATATCAATGACATGTTATCTCTTGGTAATATTCATGGCTATGCGGATGGTAGCACGGTTCACGCGCGTTATTTCAAGCGCCCTGGGGCAAAGCAGACCGACATCGAAGAGAAGAGGTGAAGTCTTGTGGTTGAGCTTGACGGAGTGTTGGACCGCATTTCAGAATGGGGTGCATGCAATCTTGTCGAGTTCAATGCCAAGAAAACGCAGGTGTGTGCATTCACAGCAAAGGCGTCGCCGTTCCTTTCTCATCCCACTCTTCAGAGCACCCCGCTACCGATTAAGGATAGCCTAAACATCCTTGGCATGGATGTTCGTAGCAACCTAAACCAGCGGGATTATATTGAGAGCGTCATTAGAACTGCATCCCGTAAACTCGGAGTCCTGAACAGAGTGAGACGATTCTTCACGCCTGAGCAGCTCTGTCTCTTGTATTAGACACAAATTCGCTCGTGTGTGGAATACTGCTCTCATCTCTGGGACGGTTCCGCCAAGTACCTACTTGAAGCTCTTGACAGGATGCAGCGGCGTGCTATCCGTATTATTGGAAACCCAGAGGCAACTTTGACCCTTGAGCCTCTCCAATTGCGTAGAGACATTGCCAGGCTATGTGTTCTCAATCGCTTCTACAATGGGGAATGCTCTGACGAGTTATTCCAGCTTATTCCACCCTCACCTTTCCACTCCCGTACCACGCGTGCTGGACTACGGCGTCATCCTCACACGATTCAACATTTGGTGGCCCGAACTAAAAGGTTTGGTGACTCGTTTCTTTGTGGTACCATCCAGACGTGGAACGCTCTTCCAGCACATGTGTTTCCTTCTTCTTATAGTCCCGGGTTCTTCAAGCGGGGCGTGAAAAGGCATTTCTGCAGGCCTTCAAGGTGAGGATGGCCAGCTCAGTGATTCGTTTGAATGACTGGGCTTGTCAACCTCATATCTGGACCTCACGACCGCTTTCCATCAGGTGGAGTGAGGTCATCTTGACGGGAAATATAAAAAAAAATTTATAAACATTTTTAGTTACAAGACACTAGAGGTGATATACCGAAATCCCTCAAAAAACAGACTCTGGCGACTGCCATCGGCTTATACGAATGGTTGAGTGGAATATTTACTCAAGACTAATAAACCTCAGACAAAGAGATAAATTGGCTCTTCTAGATTCAAAATTAAAGATACACCAAATTGAACCACACGCAAGCGCCATAAAAATATATAATAAAATTTCAAAATATGTACAGGAACAAATGAATGTACAAAGTTTTACAAAAACATTGAAAAATAATTTATTCAATAAATGCTATTATGATCTGCAAGAATTTTTTAACGACAAATAAGTAAAAGTCTTAATGCATGTTAATGTTAAGTTTTTTAATTATTATTAATTTATTTTATGTTATATAATAATGTGTACTGTCACTCAAAGTACCTCCTCATCTGGTGTATTACAATTTTACCAATTTTACGAGTGGGTTCCAGTTACGTACTGCGCGACTTTGAATTTGAATGCACCAAATGAGTTTAAATTTTTAATGGCTGAGGGTATTTTGTTATAAAGCCGCGCACCTATATTGCTGTCCGCTACCAGGGTTACATGTTTGGGACACAACAACAATGTTATAACTTTGTAACCACTGTGTGCAATAAATCCTTGAATCTTGAATGAAAACTGAAATGAGCTTCCACTCTTCTGCCATTCGGATTATGAACTTTTTTTCTTTCGATCAGACAGCACTGATTAATTCTAGTAACTTTAACAAATATTAATTTATCTGAATAGGAGCTAGCTTTACACGCATTGATTAACTCATATTTGATATCACCAACAATTAGAGACAGGGTACGTTCCATCTACTTATGTGTTTACGATAAACCAACCGCTTCAAAGCTTTTGCGATTTCATTATGTGGCAAAAATCTGAAGCGAGGTGAATGATTTTGAAACCTTTTATCTACTTTAGAGGGAACACCGAGTGTTTAACGAAAACACTTCGCGTAAAACTCCAATTACAAGCGAATGCACTCACTCATACGGGGCACGAGGATTCAATTTGGATCAAAATGAAATTGGTTTTTATGGCCTCACAATAAAGCTCAACGTCCAACCAACGAGCTTTGATGAGTTATATTTGATATTTTCTACAGACTCAATTAAATATGAACACATCGTTGGAGAACAAAAAACATTGTCATAACATTATGTGTCATAAGTACTTTTTTTAAGTCGATATGAATGAAGATATTTTTTACTTTTTACTGCCCCGGCTTAGTTGAAGAGGTAGCAAAGCTTATAGCGAGAAAAAAATGTTAGCCTATGTGGTGGATACGTTTTGGGTGGCAACAGCAGCGGAATACGCCTACCAGCAAGCTGAAAGCAATATTGACGTACGAGTAGGTCGCAGGCTTTTGATTATAAAATTGTGTGTTATTACATTTGACTTTTTTCTTCTCTTCTTGAAATATAGTCGTGAGCGATGTTAGGTTATATATTTTAAGAAACAAACCCCATACTGTAGGCCATTCAAAAAGTGCCAGCATTCTCTTGCATGTTCGTTTCACAAAACCAGCGTTCTATTCGTAAATGTTCGTCTGTGGGGTATTTAGTGATGCAGTTAACCCCATCTCGCTGTTTAGTTTCTTGTGACCGCCTCAGTTATTGCAAAAACATAAGGGCTGACGGGCCAATCTGGAGTTCGAACAACTTACGCCACTGGTGTTACTATAGTTTTTGTGCTACCATTAGAATTGAAACAATGAGGTTCATCATTATCATTTAGGCTTGTTTGCACTTAGCTAATTTAACAATAACTACAGATAACAGTTTACAAAGGTGTTTAAAATAATTCATTAAATAAATACAAACTTAATTAATTACACCTATAATAAAAGAATAAGTTTTTGATGAATAAATGATTAAAACAAATTAATGAAGGAATTTACGTGTACAATAAGGTCGTAGCTAAATTAAAAAACGATGAACCAATGATTGATGTGACTTTTACTGCTGGCCGAGCTTAGTGTCACGCTCCGAAAATTCACTAGGTAATTAACCTGCGTAGCATAATTGTGTGTACAAACGGTTACCGCACTCCAAAGCGTCCTGGCGAGCAATTACCGATCGGATGTATGCGGGAATTAACCGCGTAAGACGATTGCTGCTCACCGCCACGAAGGGGGTTGAGTAGTTCCTAACCGGATTCCTAATCTAAGATTCACTATGATGGTAGTTAATTATTGTACTACTGTACCACAGAACTCCGTCTTACGGAACTATAATTGGCAGATTTATTAGGTATAATTCATTGTTTAAACATAATGGCTTCACATTGACCAGTGAGGTGCGGCATAAACAAAGATGTTTAACTATTTTGTATTACGTAAATACGTAACATGTCACTTGTGCCGAAAAAGGGGACTGTTTTTTTAGTAAAAAATAAATAGTAAAAATAATTTGCCTCTGCTTTGCCCTGACTTTTGTGTAGGGGTCGCTAGGGTGATAGGTGGCCGGCTTCGTGTTACGCAAATAGCTGGTGAAGAAAGACACAACGTTCCAGAGTGTCATGTGAAAGTTCATTCGATCATACGCGCCGAGAAAATAAACGCGGCTTTGCATAGAAAAAAAAATGGTTGCGTAAACGTGCCACCAGAGAGGCGCCTACCTAATGCCATAAAAAAAGGTTGTGTAAACGTGCCACCCGAGGCGCCACCCCTAATGCCATACAGATTCGTGTTTACGTGATCGAGTTTGAACGAGTGAAACTCGCCCTAGGTACTCTAGTGAAGGCAGATGTAGAAGTTTAGTGGATACAACTTCTACTTGTTATCTGCCTGGTACTCGTATCGCTCCAGGTCCCAGAGGTCCCAGAGGTCCCAGAGGTCCTTTCAAGAATTTGAATTTTGCATACCAACTGGAGTTTACAATACTAATTACATAATTGACAGCAAATTTGGAGGAATTTGTTAATTTGGGCACGGATTAAGGAAAACACAACGAGGGTTTTCATTTATCCATAACATAACATTGCAGTTGCGATTATTGCGCAGTTGGGAAACTAGACTTTACTGCCTCTAGTAAGGTAAAGTGGCTTTGTTTTTAGGTATTAAAGATCGATGACCTAAGATTAGATCATAATAGACCGAGGTTGGATAATATAGTTTGGCTTGTATTCGACTGAGCAGAAGCAGATAATCCCATTGTATTGCGCTGTCGGATTACATTTCATATCTAGAGTAGTTATCTTATGTTTACCATTCAGTACAGTGTATATTCGCCTGTTATTAACTCACTTGATAGTACCTAGTTAATGCTAAAAGCATTGTGGTTAAGTTCATTATCATCAAAAGCTGTTGTGAGGTATCAATATTGGATTCAGGACTTTAAAAAATACTAGTGAATTACCAGTATTCACCAGAATAATTAACTGCTGGGGGCAACAAAAAATCGGTAGCTGCACCAACGGGTATCACGCATCATAAAATAAATATAAATGTTATTAACGGTTTCATATAATTAATTCAAGATTGATTTATTTAGAAATGGCTAAGAGAGGTGCCCGTGGCTAAGTGACGGCAGCGGATCGGCAACGATCCGATGTTAAGCAACGCCAGACAGGTCGGGTTATGGATGGGTGACCATCCCGACCGAAATTAAGTGATGCGTTTTTCGGGCATCTCCGTGCTTCGGAAGGCACGTTAAACAGTTGGTCCCGGCTGACGTCGCAAGATATCAGTCGTGAAGCCTAGTCAGAGGCTTAAAAAGGCGGCTTGATAACATCTGACGGTAAGGTTTATCACTGGCCTTACATTCACCTCTCCAACAATCCGCACTGAGCCCGCGTGTTGGAGTATGGCTTGTACCACCTCATAGTTGAGGTGAGGCCTGTGCCCAGCAGTGGGACGTATAAGGCTGTATTTGTTGTTGTTGTTGTTATTTAGAAATATCATGTCCTATATTTAACTTTTATGTGTTCTTGAAAATGTTATCCATTTCAATTTTATTAAAATGTTCATAATTGTTATAATGTACCTGCATTATGTTTAAGGTATTACTATAATTACTTAGATAGCATGTTGCCTAAGTAGCAGTGCTCGAAAAGAGCAACTAAGTTATAAGCACTAAACATAAAAGACCAACCTATGTATGTACACTCAGTTTGCAATAAATGAATGACTTCGACTTTAAAACTTTAATGGTTAAATTGGTTAAACTCGTAATTTTATAACGCTAGTTTTATTGTGAATTATTAACTAGTCGAATTTGAAAATGAGGAGCATTCACATTGTCCAAAAGTACCGAACCCTGCGGCCTGTCGCATTCTTCTAAGTCCTGTATGTCTAGTATGAGTTATACCAATGGCCGCTAGCGTCCGCCTTGACTGCGCTGACGCTTTTGTATGGGACTTCAGTACTAGGGGAGTGACTAGAAATAGAACCAAAAATGGTATACAAATTCCTCAACTAGCGTAGTTTACCTGACAGAAACTCATGGTAGACATACTGTGAGTTTAATTGTTCACTCTGCTATTAATAATATTATCTTCCTAGTGCTATCGCGTGCAACAGTTAGTAAGGACAAAACACGGTTAAAACATCCATTAGTTGAAACTTCCATTGTTTTATCGTTTCGAATACAAACCGAGTGTTTACTCTGCAATTTAAAGTTAGGGCCCGTCCGTCGTAAACGATAACAAAACAATCTGTCCCGGTGTGGCGCGTAATGGCGTCGCGAACGCTTCTGTAATTACACCGCGCAAAAATGTAGCTTTAGCCGCGAATTTGAGTGCCTACGCGAGGGGCTTCGGAATGCTCCACCCGATAGCAACGCCATAGTCCACGCTGCGGTGGATTACGGGATTTTTTTTAGCAAACGAAATCAATTTAGGGCCGACGAATGTTGTTGATTAGCGGCAATAAATCTCTTATTTTTCATTGAAGCAATTCCGAATATTAAGATAAGTAAATATTTTCCTGGTAAGCATGTGTACCACCATCGGCCTCGTCATTACTTACCACCAGGCGAGACGGAGGCCAAACGCGAACTAATTTTAAATAAATAAAAAGTTGTAATGGAAATAAAATACACACTTATTGCGGATATAAGTGACCTCTTTTTCCTATTTGGTTTCAATATTTTTTCCTAGCATATACTTTTCAGTATTGATTTGTTTTAACCATGTATATACTTATTACTTAGCCTACTGTCTACAACAACTTTCTGCACGAGGAGTTCCAAGTTGGAGCACACGTGTCGCTTATTGACTATTAGATACTGGCCAGTTGGGCTTGTTCAGAATTCTGTTATGTTTCTACTAGGCGCCAACTTGTAACTGGCCAGACACCCCTGGCAGGCAGAAAGCTGCCATTTTACCATTTGTGACTTTAGACTAGATTGAGATTTTCAGATTGAGTTGGAGCTTTTTTCATATTTATTTCTCCTTAATGCCCCCCTCGACTGCGAAGAGAACTATTCAAAGTTGTTAATCAGTTTTACATACCCCTCTATATGATACTCTTGGTCTTTAATGAAAAAAAACAAGGTTCAACACTTCAACAGCCTTTGGTGCAAGGCAATGTTTACTTCTGAAAGTTGCTGCTAAACTACTCTGCATTATGGATTTGTGTAGTTTAATTTCCCATAACTCTGCTACACAACCCTGTGAATGGTTTATTTTCAGATTGTAGTCGGACTTTCGGTACACAACAACAACTACCAATAATTTTACCCAAAATACTTCAACGGGCTCTGTTGTTGGATTTCACTGAAGCTTGTCATCTAAATACAATGCTATTAATTGGCTGTAATTCCGTAACACAGATTAGTTCACTCCGTCGCGTCGACCGAGGGAGGAATTAATGGAATATCTAGTGCGAGGCGAGTCCGGGGCGCGGATGGGGTCCGAGTCTGACACGATTAATATGTAATTGGAGCCAAGACGTGTGCGCAAATCTTCTTGAGTCGCGGTCATTTGGGCCCTGCTGCACAGGGATATTTTGAACTATAAATATCTGGGTAATCTGGGATAATGTACACCAAAACCAACTGAGTCTGACCACAAACTAAGAGAGAGCTTGTACTATGGGCGTCAGTGAGTGATCGAAATACTTAAATATTTCTAAATGCATTTATCCTACTAATCCTACTAATCTTACTGATATTATAAATGCGAAAGTTTGTGCGGATGTTCGTTACTCCTTCACGCAAAAACTACTGAACAGATTTAGATGAAACTTCACAGTAATACAGCTTATACATCAGAATAACACAAAAGCGATCATTTTAAAGGTTTTATATATACATGTGACAGAAATTAAGTTCACGCGGGCGAAGCCGCGGGTGGTAAGCTAGTAGTATTATGAATGCGAAATTTTGTGAGGATGTATGTATGTTTGTTAGTCGACAACACGATTGACGTTGTGCGCTGTAGCACGGTTTCTCGCCTCGATTTCCGTAGTGTCCCGACGCCCCTAGCTTATTTCCTTGTGTGATACCTCGTAACACAGGGATATTAATCTATACTTCGAGACCATTATAAGAGGTGTGTTGTCTGGCGCATATTTATATTTATTTATTATTTGTTACTCTTTCACGCAAAAACGACTGAACTGATTTCGATGAAACTTTACAGTAATATAGCTTATACATCAGAATAACACATAGGCTACAATGTATAAAGATTTTATGTAATTTGCCCATAATATATATTTATGTATCATTGTATTTATGAATTTATATGTATATATTTGTTTTTTTTATATGTAAGTAGGTACACATATATATATATATATATATTGTAATTTAGATAAGTAGGTATATATATTATATGAGTAAATTGTTTACTTTTATTTTACTGAAACTTAGTTTTACAAAACCCCGCCGTAAAGATTTCTGCTTCACCTAGTGGTTGACTGGTAGAGAATGCTTTTAGGCATTAAGTCCGCCAATTGTACTTTTCTTTGTGCAATAAAGATTAAATAAATATATAAAGATAAGTATTGTAAGTCGGAAAAATTCCTGCCCGCTGAGAGCCATATTGGCGTGCGTTGCCTATACCGTTGCAGTTACACGAGGATTTAGTGTAGGATTATTTGTCTCAAATAGTTTTCAATAAAAGTCCGCGACAGCATATATCTACCTGTTATGTGGAAGTCACAACATCCAAAATAGTGAGCCATTCATACAATTAAATTTGATACTTTTTTATAATGCAGATTTTAGAATATTCATTAAATTTATCAAAATGTATATATATATTTGTAGCCTTAAGTATTTAATGTAGATAAAATTTGTCTTTCACACTAAGCAATTTGGACATTAAGATTAAACTGGATGAAGCGGCATTAAGTGCCGACCTACTATGAATTGGCGCGGAGGGCGCGAAAAGAAGGTAAATAAGAAAAACTATAACTTGGGGACTTTAAGTAACGCAAAGGAACTCAAATCAATGTTTTTAGAATATATCTTTCTGTTTCTCTGTGCATTTGTGTGCGCTAATCTCTGAACGGCTCAACTAATTTGGATGCGGTTGTTACTAATTGTGGTATTTCAAATCAATTCATAGCTAAAAAGTTATGTCAGTTTAAAGAATCACGCGGAACAATAGTTGGCAAAAATGTTATGAAATAACTGACAAGTTATTTCATAAAATTTTGTTAACTTAATAATTTTCTTGACACCACCAAAGTAAGTTCAGCTCAGATTAATTTTATTAACCATAATAACAAAAAAAAGGTCTCAAGACCGTGAGTTCCATAACAAATGCGGGTGCTCACAGTATCGACAGATCTTGTTGCCGTGCTGGTGGCGGCGCTTTAAATGGCCAGAAGGTATTGCCTTCAGGCGATACATAGACTTCAGCTACAGGAATAAAAATAAGAAACTAAATGAAGCCACAACAGACAAAGCGACTATCTACAAGTAGTTTCATAACTTTTAATTGCAAAGACTTTTTTATAAAAGAGTGCTGTGCGGGAGAGCTGCCATAGTAGCACTGCAGGAAACATGGCTTTTTCAGCATGACCTGCCACTCCTCAGTACTATAGATGCCAACTTTGGTTGTACGGGTACATCAGCTATGGATACATCTTCGGGTATTGTACGAGGCAGACCCTACGGAGGCGTGGCGTTATTGTGGCGTAAGAGTGCGTTCGAGTCAGTGTCAGTGATCCCATGTACTAACGTGCGACTCGCGGCAATAAAAGTGAGTGTGAGTCATCGCTCTTTTTTAGTCATAACAGTTTACATGCCAGTGTGTTGTAGTGAAAACCTTATCGACTTTACGAACTGTCTCAGTGAAATAAGTGCAACAATAGATAGTTCTAACTCGGCTTCAGTGTATATTTTAGGAGACTTCAATGCTAAGAATAGTGATTTGTTTGGAATTGAACTTTCAAAATTCTGTAATGAGCAAAATTGGATTTGTGCAGATGTAAATAAATTAGGTATAGATGCGGGGACTTTCTAGTTGGTTAGACCATTGCTTGGTAACGGAGGATGCATGGCCGTCGTTGGTGGATGTGAAGGTGCATTATGATTGTGTGTGGTCAGATCACCTACCTCTCGAGGTTACCGTTGACTTGTGTTCTTTTATTCCTCTTAGTATACCTACTACAGAATCCGTAAGTGAGAGCAATAGAATTGTCTGGGGGGATAGAGATACTCAACAGATTAAAAAATATAAAAGTCTCTGTCATCAGGGCCTGAGGAAGGTTGATTTTCCACCAGAACTATCTTTTTGTTGTGACAGTGTGTGTAAAAACCCTGATCATACTTTAATTATTGACAAATTATATAATGTTATTTTTAATGTATTACGTAAAGCAGCCGAAGCCACTTCAAGACATCAAGCCCGAGGCAAAAAGAAACGCGAGGTGGTCGGTTGGAATAAGCACGTCCTAGCCGTCCATGCCGAGGCTCGGTCTCACTTTCGGGCTGGGAGGCAACATGGTAGTCCAAAGAGTGGTATTCTCTACGAGAAAATGGCGGAGTCTCAGCGTGCAATTAAAGCTAAACTTAGGTGGTGTCAGAATAATGAGATGAAGTTAAAGATGGATGTTTTGGCATCACATCACGCGTATAGCAATTTTAAGACCTTCTGGAAATGGTGTTTTTGCACCATGAGTCCTGGTTAGGCTCATCAAAAACAGACCATGCAGGCCGCACTGCCCATGCGTTTGCTCTCACGCAAGACCTGACGCAACTGGTACACCAGCCCACCCGGGTACCAGATATTGTCGGTCATACACCCTCCTTATTGGACCTTCTGCTGACGAGTCACCCAGCCGGGTATAAAATGTCGGTTGGTGCTCCATTGGGCTCCTCCGATCACTGTCTGGTTGGCGCTACAGTGCCTTGTGCAGCTCCCCCACAACCTGTGGAGGTGACGCGGCGGTTATGGCACTAATCGTCGGCAGATTGGTACGGATTGCGAGAGTATTTTGCTTCCGTCCCTTGGCGGCAGTGCTGCTTTGGAGAAAAGGATGCTTCAGAGAGTGCATCTGCTATCGCTGACGAGATCAGTACCGGAATGGAATACTACATTCCTTTTACTGATGTCGTCAGTGCTAGCAAAACTGGTCCTTGGTTCAATCGCGAGTGTGCCGCAGCTGTTGAACAAAAACAGGCGGCGTACCGTGCTTGGTCTAGGGCCCAGGCACTCAATGATCATTCAAACCTTGCCTCCCTGAAAGCAGCCTTTAATAAAGCCACCAAGGCCACGAAGAGGGCTTACATTAGAACAGACGCCCAGCGAATTGCACGTGTTGGCCAAGAACTCATCACGCACCCTACGGGTAGCCGCTCCTACTGGCAACTGGCTGAACACGTGCAATCTAACTTCTGCGTGCCTTCGCTGCCCCCACTGAGATTCCCTGATGGATCGTTGGCTCATCAGCCGCAAGAGAAAGCCGATTTACTGGCTAACCTCTTTGCCGCAAACTCTTGCATCGATGACTGCGGTGCTGCGCCGCCTGAAATTCCACATTGCGGCTCCACAATGCCTGATATTCGTATCAGGCAGTGTGATGTTCGTGCCGAACTGCAGAAACCCGATGTCAGGAAAGCCAGTGGCCCTGATGGAATTCCAACTGTGGTGCTGAAGAAATGTGCAGCGGAGTTGTCTCCAGTGTTCACTAGCTTGTATCGCCTCTCCTACGATTCGGGTCTTGTGCCGCTGTCTTGGAAAGAGACGAACGTTCAACCAGTTCCCGAAAAAGGGGTCCGGTCTGACCCTACCGATAGCCGTAACTTCAGTTTTAGCTAAAGTGTTTGAGCGGATCATAAACACGCAGCTCATCCGCTACCTAGAGGATCACTCTCTCATTCACGACCGTCAGTACGGCTTCCGACCAAAACGGTCTACGGGTGATCTTCTAGCGTACGTAACACACATCTGGGGGGAGGCTATGGACAAGCATGGGGAATCTATGGCCGTCAGCCTTGACATTGCCAAAGCTTTCGACCGTGTATGGCATCGCTCGCTTCTTTCCAAGGCATTTCTGCAGGCCTTCAAGGTGAGGATGGCCAGCCCGGTGATTCGTTGAATGACTGGGCTTGTCAACCTCATATCTGGACGTCACGACCGTTTTACATCAGGTGGAGTGAGGTCATCTTGACGGGCAATATATATATAAAAAAAAAACAGGGAATGAATAGAAAGTTCACAATGTAGCAGATTTGCCCTGTTGTAGTTAGCTGCTTATCACAAATCGAAATTCTATTACCGCGGATAGTATCAACCTTCCACGGCGTGGGAAAATGTGGTCCACGCGGACGAAGTCGCGGGCAAAAGCTAGTAAAGATATAAATTTAAATATAGAACCGTCTAATTAGAACTGACGATGCACCGAATGGGCCTACTTGTGACATGTGACACGTGTACAATGCTTTGCTTGACCTTTATTTTAAGCACTCAGATATAGGTATGTACTACACACCACATGGTCTAGGGATATATCAAACTTTTTACTGGCCTTACAAAAAAACTATTAATGACAGATTATAAAAACATTATTAAGTTCCTTTTTTAAATTCTAATTTGTATATAAAATGTTTTGTTTTAAGATGAAATTCGCATTCATTGAATTTCTTCCAAAGAAGTAAATCTTCACGAACTTCTAATTTGATTAAAACTTCATGAATTTCTATAAATCTTTGTCATTTAATCATGCCACGTAGACACTTGACCAGGAACGAAATGTTAAGAGCAGTGGGCATGATTCAAGCGCCCAAATTGCGGTTTCTGAAGCCATGAGGACCAATCAGAGCGTTATATCCAGACTTTGGTCACGTTATCGTGTCACAAGGGAAATGGTGGAACGGCACCGAGGACCTCAACGCATTACAACACATGTTCAGGACCGATTCATAGTAAATGCTGCACGAAGTCAACCAAATGTAACGGCGATGCAACTGGTTCAAAGGCTACAGAGAGAGTATGGTTTGCTGGTAAGCGGTCAAACTTTGAGAAGACGACTGCATAAAGTCAACCTACGTGCTCGTACTGCTCGTAGGCCACTTTGGGTACCAGCGCTAAGGAGAGGCAATCGAGGAAGAAGATTACAATGGGCTATAGCACACGAAAACTGGAACTATTCTCAATGGTCACTTGTGCTTTTCACTGATGAATCCAGGTTTGGATTTCATCCTGATTCGCGAAGAGTACGCGTTTGAAGAGAACCTGGACGTTGGAATCGACTGCAGCACCCACAACAAGTTCATGAATATCAAGGTGGCACGATTATGGTTTGGGCAGGAATTCGTCTCGGCGGTAGAACGGACCTCGTTTGGATACAAGGCAATATGACTGCACATGATATACCGAGATGAGGTGCTAGAGCCTGTAACCTTGCCCCACAGACAGCAAATAGGACAAAATTTCCAGCTAATGCACGACAATGCCCGTCCACATACGGCGCGTATCGTTACAAGATGGTTACAACAGCATGATATCCAAGCTTTAGACTGGCCTGCACAATCCCCTGACTTAAATTCTATTGAGCATGCCTGGGATATGCTTCAGAGAAGAGCTCTTAGGAATTTCCCTGAAGATATTGTGCATGAAAACCAGCTTTTCTTGCATCTTAGCAGGACTTGGGACAGTATTCCACAATAGGATATTGACACCCTTCTTATGAGTATGCAGAACCGCTGCAGATGTGTCAGGAGAGTCTTAGGTGGATCCACGGATTATTAATTTTAAGTTTTCAACAATCTTAAAATAGTTGTTTTATTTAGGTTTTGAGGTTTCAAAAATAAAGTTAAGATTGAAATTTTGTCTGAGTTTTTCCTCTTCATCTAAGGTTTTTTTAAATTTAACTTTATCTAAAAGTTTATTTATCAGATTAGATAGGCTATTAAACAAGGTTTATTTTAATGTGTAGGTGTCTTAACAAAAAGTTAATAGAATTTTAGTTATTTAGGTTTAATTGAAATATCCCTAGACCATGTTGATGCGTGTAGTACTCGTATGTCCAGATGCTATACGAAAGCTGAAATGTGCTGCACAGTTCAGCTTTCGTATAGCATCTGGAGTAAACGAGACATGACAGAGATTGTTTGAAGTCGTCTGTCGGTCAACAGACACTACTGAGTTTCTTGCCGGGTCTTCTCAGTGGAACCAGACTTCCGACGCCGGTGGTAGAGTCACATTATATGTAATAATACATACATTTAGGATATATATTTTATTAATATTATTTATATAGCTAAATATTAAATCGGCGTAGGGGAGCGTCCCCCGGGTGGTGAATGGGGGGAAGGTCGTTAGCACAGCTTTGCTACGCTAAGCGGGTAAGTCCGATGGACTCGCTGATCGAAGTGAAATGTGGTCCTTCAGTATATTGGGGGTTGTGCTGTGGGTTACCTCCGATTAGCCTCGTGGAATGTGCGTAGTTTGTGTAGACCCGGCGCTGTATATCAGCTAAACAAATAGCTGCATGGATATAGTATACACATAGCATTACAAGAAGTTCGATGGGCAGGGCAAGGGGAAATCAAACTTAAATGACAACGCAATACTGTTCTACAGCGGGAAAGATGATGGTGATAGACACATTAACGGTACAGGCTTTATGTTCGAGAGGAAAGTATTACGTAGCGTGATTCGTTTCTGCCACATTTCGGACAGGCTGTGTATCCCTCAGGATACACAGCCTGTCCGAAATGTGGCAGAATATTAGTGAACCTGCCTCTGACTCTCAAGTCAGAGGCAGGTTTACTAATATTTCCATCTTGAATGTGTTGGCTGAGGAAGAGGAGAAGGACCGCTTATATGAGGTGCTTGAGGTGGCATACGATCAGATCTCTAGGTAGGACAAGAAGATGCATTTGTCCCAACCATTGAAAAGAAGAAAGAAGATCCAAACATGAAACTACAAATGATAATGGCCTCAGGTTAATTATTTTCGCAACATCTAAGTCGACGCTTGTGAAGAGCACTATGTTTCCTCACAAGGATATTTATAAGGGGACATGGAAATCTCCAGATGGAGTAACAGTCAATTAGATTGACCACGTCTGAGTGGATAAAAGGCATCACAACACCATAAAAGACATCCGATCTTATCGCGGAGCAGATTGCGATAGCGACCATTACATGATGGGAATCAAACTCAGAGAATTAAATTAATTAGTTTACCAAAGAATTTAGAACAGGAACAAGTTAACACGGAAAGTTTCAAGGTTAAGGAAATTCAATTGCAGTTTAGATGTGAATAAAATAATAAATTCAGTTGTTGGAAGTTCGAGATGATATTGAATATGCGTTATGGAACGAAATGAAGAACATAGTAAGAGAGGTTGGATTAAAGGTTTCGGGCAAAAAACAACGAACCAAAAAGAGAAGATGGTGGAACACACAGTGTGATAAAGCAATGGAAGAGAGGCAGCAGTACAAGGTCTTAGCTGAACAACACAGAATGTGGGAAGGCAAGTACAGGGAAACTCAGATAAAGTTCAGAAATACAGTTAGACGTGCTAAGAGGGAACATCTTGAAAACCACCTAAGACAAATGGAAAGCCTAATTGAAACCAATAAGAGCCAGAAGTTCTACATGGAATTGCGATCAGTAAAGAAGAGGTACCAACGGCAGTTCAACTGCTCGAAGATGTTAATGGTGATCTAATTTATGACCCAGAACACCTAAAAAATTAGTGGTGTTGCTACTTCCGGGATCTGCTAAATTGTCCACCTATCGTGAATGAGATCGAGGTTGAAGAGTACTACGAGCAGGAGGAAGTAGGAGTCCTTTCTTTTGAGGAAGTGACAAACGCAGTGATGCAACTTAGAAACAACAAGGCTCCTGGTATTGCCGGAATCCCGGTGAAATTGTGGAAATATGGCGGAGGGACAGTGCAATCAAGATTTTACGAGCTGATAGTCAAAATCTGGGAGGATGAAAGGCAACCATTCGAATGGAATGTGGGTGTCATATGCTCGATACACAAGAGAGGGTTCCATAAGAAATGCTCCGACTATAGAGGAATTGCGCTTTTACCGACAGCTTGTAGAGTTCTGTGATACGTTCTCCTGGGTCGCTTAGAACCTATCGCTAAAAAAATTTTCGGGGACTACGAGTGTGGTTTCGGCAGGAGTCGCAGCACTGTTTCTCCTAAAATAACTTATGGAGAAGAAATGGGAGTATGCTCAAAGCATGCACCTATTGTTTGCGGATTTTGTGAAGGCATACGTAGGATAGTGTGGATCGAGAGTCTCTCTATAGTATCTTGAGAGTGTTTCATATACCGGATAAACTTATTCAAATGATCAGAACTACTACGAACATGAGTAAAATGAGAGTTTGAGTGGAAGGTAGCTTGACGGATGAGTTTGAGGTCATCACAGGTTTTAAACATGGGGACGCATTATCACCTATGCTCTTCCATCTAGCACTCGAATACGTCATTCGAAAAGTGGTTGAACGAGATGGGGGCGCACAAGGTGATTGGGTACGCTGACGACCTGGCGTTATTGGGGAAACAGGCAGAGGAAGTAAAACGGATGGCCAAGGTGCTGGAGTGTGAAGCAAGAAAGACGGTGCTTGTGTCCAGGTTAATCAGCAGAAAAACCAAGATTCGCGTTTACAAAACTGTTATTAGACTGATCTTAATGTACAGCTGCGAGACCTGGAAACTGACGCTCAAGGAATAAAAAAAGTTGCTGGTAGCAAAAAGAAATCATCATCATCATCAGCCTTTGGAAGTTCACTATTGGACATAGGCCTCCCCCATCGAACGCCACAACGAGCGGCTTTGGGCCGTACGCATCCAACGGCTTCCCGCAACCTGCACCGGGTCGTCGGTCCACCGAGTAGGAGGCCTGCCCACGCTGCGTCTCCCAGTTCGTGGTCGCCACTCAAGAACCTTTACTCCCCAGTGGTCATCATTTCTGCGAGCGATGTGGCCAGCCCATTGCCACTTCAGCTTGGCCTGCCGAACAACGAACGGGGCTCTGGGATCGATATATGGCGGCATAACCATGAATTTCATCTACGCGTAGTAAAATGGTATACACCGGTGATGGGCAGCAGCATCATCGGTGCGAGAACTGCACCCTGCGATCCCCAAGACGGGATCTGCCAAGCGTGGAGATTACGGCAATAAACTCCCCAAAAATAAAGCACAAAAAGGAAATATTCCGGAAAATTCTGGGGCCAACCAGACGCGAGGTCGGGACCTGGAGGCTGAGAAAGAATGTTGAAATAGAAGAGCTTGTGGCTGAACCCAACATAATGGGCGAGACAAAGTCAGCTAGACTACGCTGGCTCGGCCATGTTGAAAGGATAGAATTGGATCGGGCTGTAAAGAGAGCATATCTGGGTCGGTCGACCGGGAAGCGACCGGTGGGCCTCCCCAGGTATCGTTGGATAGACCAGGTAGAGAAGGATTTCAGTCACTTACAATGGCCCGATTGGCGACGAGTTTCAGAAGAAAAAGCAGAGTAGCGAAATCTCGTCTCGGAGGCCAGAATCCACTTCGGGTTGCTGAGCCAGCGCAGTAAGTAAGTAAATTTAAAATGTTAAATGACGATTCAAAAGTACTGTAAATTAATGGTCTACTTGAATAAAGCATTTTTGAGTTTGAGTTTGATACATGGTGTTGTAATTTATTGGGATAACTCGTTTTCTGATGAAGAATACCTGGCAAAACATCTGAACACTCCCGTGATATAGCAAATAATGTTTTGAACTATTCCATGTTACTGCGTCCCTGTAGCGCCGGTCCCTGCGAGCGTCTGGAGCCGTTGTCTTCGTACCAATCATCTTGTCACACACTGAGTGTTTGCAGAGGCCGAGATTGCTTCGTCAATTGACAACAGTATTAACAGCGCATACTGCGTAGTACTTGAACACTCTGTGGAAACATTTGTCCTTATTCATCTACTGTCTTTTTTGATTGTATTTGTTCCAGCATATACGGAACAATTATTTTAATTATCAGTTCCTCAACGGAATATTAATTTATTTGAATGACAAAGAGAGTATCGGCGTGAGCAAATGTACATTGAATTCAGTTGCGAATGAGTAAACAAAAATAATGATATGCTTACATGTTTTTTCAATATTTTTTAGATGTTGCCGTGGCCGTTTAGTAACAGAGCTTGGCCTAGAATCTGGTCCTGGGTTCTAATCCTAGGTCAGGTAAATCATGTTTTCGATTTTTTCTGAACATGGTCCAAGATTGTTATCACCAACTCGTATTTGGCAAGAGCTTACTGATTAAGCATATACTTATCAGTTTTCATTTACAAATACAGCCTTAGACGTCCCACTGCTGAGCACAGGCCTCACCTCAACTATGAGGTGGTACGAGCCATACTCCAACACGCGTGCTCAGTGCGGATTGTTGGAAAGGAACATTACTCTCCTAGGCATAGAGATAGATACTAATTTGAACTGGAAATCCCACATACAAAAAATACTCGGCTATCTTCCTTTGCATACGCACTCCGTGAGGTGAAAAAAACCACATCGATAGAAGCGACCCTAGCTACTTATTACGCATCGCAAACTCGTGACTCAGCTATGGTGTCATAATGTGGGGAAACAGCACAAAAGCCCTTAGCCTCTTCACTATGCAAAAAAAACTGATCCGTATATTATTTAACTATCCAAATTCAAGGTGAGGATGGCCAGCCCAGTGATTCGTTGAATGACTGAGCTTGTCAACCTCATATCTGGACCTCACGACCGCTTTCCATCAGGTGGAGTGAGGTCATCTTGACTGGCAATATAAAAAATATATATAGAAAGTTGTAAACCATTTTTTGATAAATATAAAATACTACCTTTGCCTCGTATATATATTTTAGAAATATTGTCAAAAAATACCCTGAATTCTATAAAAAAGAAAAGAATTGCAATTAAAATATACACTACGCCATAAGAATAAATTAATACTTCCTACCTCAAATCTCGAACTTCACGCATCAGGCCCTCTAGTAATGTCCATGAAAATATACAATAAATTGCCAGACTCAATAAAAAATATCACTATAGAAAAACCTTTTGCAAATCAGATAAAAAAAATATTAGATAACAAAAATTATTACTCCTTGCAGGAATTTTTGGAGGATAGATTTAAATAATTTGTAACTACGGTGAAGACATTAAATAAAATATACATGTACAATATTCAAAACATTTAATAATATAATACCTATTTATTAAAGAACTAATAAGTATCATAACTTTTTCTGTAAGTACCTACTTACAAACATAGGATTTATTAATACTTTAAATAATATACCTATACAAGTACAATAAAATAATATATATTTAAAACGTACATCGTATTAAATAATAGTTCTTGTAAATACGAGCGTAAATAAATAAATAAAATAAAATATCCCTGGACATTATTCCACACAGCGCCATCTAGCCCCAAAGTAAGCTAATTAAAGCTTAGCATAGGAGACACCCAGACCAGTACAAACAGACATGTTCATGCACACAAATGTTTGTACTGTGCGGGGATCGAACCCGCGACCTCTGGTGTAGTAGCCAACTTCTTAACCATTACACCAAGTCGGTCGTCAGCGTAGGGTGACTCCTCCCCTTATCTTATCTTTGCCGTGCCCGATGGGGTCCATAATGTCCTGTATTATGATTTTTACCAACTTTGTAACTTGAGGAGTGCAATAAATAATATGAATATGAATATAAACCTTACCGTCAGATGTTATCAAGCCCCCTTTTTAGGCCTCTGACTAGGCTTTACGACTGATATCTTGCGACGTCAGCCGGGACCATCTGTTTAACGTGCCTTCCGAAGCACGGTGATGCTCGAAAAACACATCACTTAATTTTGGTCGGGATGGTCACCCCATCGATAACCCGTTTCCGAATCGCTGCGTCACTTAGCCACGGGCACCTCTTTTCATTTATTTCAATGATTAAGGCCTTTACCCAGCAGTAGCACAGTGAATAGATTAATCACTTACTTTATTTTTTTAATTACGAAACGTAAAAATTCCCTTACTCTTTCAGATAATTGCATATTTCATCTTTGTTTCACAACCTACAAGTTGTATTTATAATAATAAATTGATAATGAAATTAAAAATGAATTGATTTAATAATGAATTGATTGAATATAGCGTTATTTCATAGTTTCATATCGCATGTAGTAAGTTTCAATGACTATGAAGATGGTCTAAATGAGTTGTCCCCTTCGTTAGGGCGGCCGCGCGCTCAACGATACCATTCAACCGCAGACTATTGTTATAGGCGATACGCAAACTTAAGCACTTGGAGCTTTGGCAATTAGTAGTAAGTATTGTTCTTTCTTACCAAAACCAAGAGAGTCAACCTAGTTTTTTACATTTTTGTAGTAACTTCAATGGAGTAAAATACCACCCGAAACAACAAAAGGTATTGTGTATCCTAACTGTACTGTTGCACGTATTACCAGGCTTCTGTCACTCCATGTACTTGCGGGCGATAATTACCAACCAGCCGCCGGGTCTTCCTAGACCTATTTGGCAGTTGGTTTTAAAAAGCCGCGTAGCGCATTTGTACGGTACGCGAATCTTGCGGTTGAACTGACGCGATGCCGTAAAGTAAGTACTGACATCTATATAGCGCGAGATAGCCCTCGCGATATACAGGCTGTCCAGGAACTAGTACGACATACTGCAGAGGTTGCTGGGACCAATACCTACCAAAATAACTCAATATAATATGTTCAGCGAAGTTTGACGGTTTTGAAGTTAAACAAAATTTTCTGAATTATCGAAAAATCCTCACCTTGAAACTGATTTTTCAGCATATCTCAATGAAAAATTAAATTCCTTTTCCAGTATTTTTTTAACATCAAATTAATCGTGAATAGTTACTCTACTCAATGATAAGTCTTTTTTCTATGAAAAACAAGAAAATATTCAAGAAATAAATTTATTTGTGGAAATTCTCACAGAATGATTTTCTTATCCCTTAACTTTAACCAACAGTGGTGAAAAAAAATATAAGTGAGAGTTTTGTACAATATGCTTAAAAAGAGGCTTGTTTAATGGAATAGCATAATTAGAGAGCGTTGTGGTGTGAAAGAGGATGTTTTCACAAAAATTGAGATGGGAATGCTAAGATGGTTTGGGCATAAGGAAAGGATGGATGAAAGGCGATTATCGAAACACATTTTCAAGGCGAGGGTGGATGGAGCTGTTGGAAGGGGAAGGCCTAGACGGATGTACTTAGGACAAGTCCAAGACGTGCTCAGAAAAGGTCAGGTCAGGAGTACCCATAATCGACGTGCATGTATGAAAGGATTAATGAAAGTGGGAGAAGCGCAAGAGGTGTGTCAGAACCGTAGCAAGTGGAAAGATGTGGTCTTTACCTACCCCGTTGGGGTAAAAGGCGTGATATACCTACATGTATGTATGTTTGTTAAATGGTGATTTTGGAAAAATACAACACTAGTGCGTTTTCATTAAAAAATGAGAAAAAATGGTATTCTAGTCCCAGAGGAGCCGATTTTGTTGAAAATGTAACTAACGTAATTTTGACAAAAACCATTATGAGAGTAATAGCTGCTCTTTTACGAAATTTATTATAAAACAAGTTGTGACAAGTGAAACGCGACATTAAAATGCAAAATGGAAATAAAAAAACAGAGGACCTAACTTTAAAAAATATATATTTAAAAACAATAAATCACCACAGATGCTCGAACTGCTTCCCTTTTGCCCTGATAAACGCTCGGCACCTTTTTAAGAACGAGCTTTTCAGTCTTCGAAGCCTTATTTGGGCAATTCCTCCCGCTGCAGGTGCTCTTAGTTCTTGGACTCAAAAGCTCGTTCTCAAGAAGATTACTCTCATAATGGTTTTTGTCAAAATTACTCTGGTTACTTTTTCAACAAAATCGTCTCCTCTAGGACTAGAATACCATTTTTTTTTTCATACTTTTGTGAAATCGCACTGGTGTTGTATTTTTCCAAATTTACCATCAAACAAACTATTGTTTAAGCATGATGTACAAAACTATCACATACATTTTTTTCACCACATTTTAACCTGTAAAATGAGGTGATAAGAAAAACATTCTACGAAACTTTCAACAATGGTTTTTTTTCTATAAACATTCTTGTGTTTGATAGAAAAATGACTAATCAATGAGCAGAATAACTATTCACTATTAATTTGATGTAAA
This sequence comes from Udea olivalis, assembly GCA_947369235.1. Taxonomy (NCBI): domain Eukaryota; kingdom Metazoa; phylum Arthropoda; class Insecta; order Lepidoptera; family Crambidae; genus Udea; species Udea olivalis. Next base: position 262,067 of record OX376342.1, read on the forward strand.
AATATACTGAAAAAGATTTTTTTCATTGAGATATTCTACAAAATCTGTTTCAAGGTAGAGAATTTTCGATATTTCAAAAAATGTTCAATAACTTTAAAACCTAAACATTTCGCTGAACATATATTGAGTTATTTTGGTAGGTATTGGTCCAAGCTATCACCACTGCAGTATGTCGTACTATTTCCTGGACACCCTGTATGCCTGTAACATGACAGCACGTATTCACAATTGACAAAACAGTTAATTTTCTATGATGTGGTTTTCTATTACGTAGTAACTATCAAGATATCTGTGGTATAAACTGTATTCGCCCTGGCAACCATGATAATATACGACTATCACGCCTAATCAATGAAATAAATATCTCCGGGATACATTTAGCGCCACTCAAAGCAGAAATTTATACTGTGGGTGTCAGATAACATAAACATTCAGATTACGTTATCTCATTCACTGCCTAGTTAATAAAAAAGATAATAGGAAATCGATTGTTGAAATGCAACGGTACGTGGTGTGGCACTCAATCAGTTTTCGCTTCAAAACGCAGTAAGGAAAAGAACGTTTTATCAAAGACTTCATACGTTCTAACTACGTAACGTAGAAAGGTGTAACAAGCTTGGAAATCGGACTCCTGCCCATTGCGTCTAAATAAACTGATAGTTTACATATCAGCTTGAACATTTAATTTGTGTACAGCCTTAGATATCCGTGTCAGTAGACATAATCCCGAAAGCCAGTGCGTAAAGAGGGGTGGGGGGGGGGGGTAATAGCGTCGACGCAAGTTCATTGCCGGGTCATTTAAATTTAGCGCCACTATACTACCCCCTATTGCTTATCTACGTGCAAGACGAGCAAAGCTCTTGACGCCTACATTCTGGAATATATGTTAAAAGATACTCACCGAAGTTCACTATCGAACCAAAAACAACTATAAAATTCACGCTCTCAAGATGTAACTTGGTATGTATTCCAAACTGTCAATACACACAACGCAACATGCTCTAATATTTAAAAAATATATATATCATATGCTCTCTGAAAATAAACGATTCATTAAAAGATGCTTGAAAAACATTTTCATAGCATTATATTCTTTTCAAATCATTTTCAAAGGCATCAGGATGAAGTTATCATATAAAAGTTTAAATATAAGGATGAATAAAAACTTTGAATACCTTTAAATTAGCTTTGGATCTCAGATTATGTACCTATTGCTATCAGTTGGAAATTCGTGCACGTCTTTGTTCTGCAATTTTTCCATCGACCTACCTACATTTTTAACTCTTTACCGATATTACCAACAACCACCTGACCTAGCGCGTGTATTTATAAACGCATCCGTTTCCGATTGATTCACAGCACTGACCTACAACAATTTAGTTCGGGCTTGTTGATACTCTTATCACATTACATTGAATAAAAAAGCCTTACGTGTGCATGTTCGCCATTGCGAACATTACAATGAATTCGCTACAAGATTTCCCAAACAGTAGTCAACACTAAAACTATACAAGCTCTTAAAATTAATTGCAGCACATAAATGTGCCCCTTATCCGAACACTCGGAAATCGTCATGATACCAGTGTAGTTTCATTTTGAGAGAGATCGAATTATGTGATGAGCAGTAGCGATGATTAAAAGGTTTTCTTTATGACGATAGCCATTGACCATTTACAAAAAGGGCTTAAAATGGCTTTAGGATTGAAAACCCGCAATGCTACAGAGACGGTCCGCATGCTTGCTCACCACCGACGATGTACATACCGAAAGTGTACGTTCAGAAAACGTATGAACCAGTTCATTTGCAATAAGACATAATACGAAATTCCAATGCAGAAAATTTATTAGAAGCAAGTAATCTGGAAACAAAGGGTTTTATTAAGGCCTCAGTGATCGCATTCGCATGACATTAAGGCGACTGCACGCACGAGACGCGCCGGTTCAACGGCTCGGCTGAAGCTCAACGCATCTCGTAAAGCGCATTATCATAAACAACTTTATTACTGCGCACTCACAATCCGCTCGTTTCAATATTTTCAAGTAAATCTCCAAACGTTAGTTTTACGATGAGTTCAATGGGATCCGAGGAGAATTACTGGAAGCGAACAAAGGAGGACAATAAAAATGAATGGGGGCATAAAAGGGAGGGCGACAGTCCTACTGCCCTATTGTGCATTTGGCAAATAAAATAAGAGACACTAAGTCAACCACGTAATTCACTAATGTAACTGTAGCTGAAATCAAAGAAAGCTCAAGGCTGAAATGCGAAGTCGACTTTAGCGATATCTTCATAAGGCTTTTGTTCTCAAATTAATTCTAGTTCTTAGTTCTTTCGAGCGACGTTGACTTTAGCAGCACTTAAAGCAGTGACTTAACTGCCAGTCTTAAGACTGCAGTAGCTGTTAAATCATTAAAAGGTCTGTTACAGGGAAGCATATTTAATTATAAGAAATTGGAGTCTGAGGGAAACATCGAAGCTCAGAATGGAATATGTTCACCGTAGCCGAAATATTTTTAACTGTTGCGACCTTCACGGATCAAACTACAAAACCAAACATGTGCCGCAGTAAATAAATGATTTTTATTTAAGTAAAATTCTAAACCACGTGGAAGTAAACATCAGAGTGGCACATTCCCGTTTCCTATATTTGGGCTTCTAATCCCTACCGAGTAATATAAGTAATAACAAATTATTTATACAGCTCCGTAAACAATGACGTATCATTGTGATATATATTTAAAAAATGTTGAATTTTCTTCTTCTTTTATGTCATTTGAGAAAAATAAAAAATCTTGTGGTAAGGCATTTTCTTTTACAGACCGTAGCTGTGTGTGTGACCGACCCGCGCGGGCACAACCGGTATCGCCGCGGTATCGTCTGGGTATCGTCGTGGTATCGTGCTCGTTACCGGCTTACGGCGCGACGCGAACTGTGGTTTAATTTATTGCATTACCCTACCGCCAATAAACACCAAACGTATCTTAACAGTCGTATTAAGAGACGGGTGTTTACTGTTGTGGAACTACAAAAAATAAGAATTATAAGAAAGATCAGTGATTTTTTTTATTTTTTAGCATTAAACAATGCTCTGTTTTCTACACAAAGATAGAAATTAGAAAAATTCGACCTGGTCCTGGAACTCAAGCGGGATTCGAACCCGCGACCAGTTATGAAAGATCAGTTATGAATGCTTTCTTACAAATTATCTAAACAATGTGCTAATTTTCTACTGTGTAGGACAATTAATTATCTAAAAGTTGTGAGTGGATTAACGGTCAGCACACTATGTGGGAATAATGTTTTATATAACAGTGAATAATAAAGTGTTTATTACAATTACGTTTATGTGGCCCAGGGGTGTCATTGTGTTAATAATTTTGTGCGAATTCAGTTAGATAGTGCCTTGAAAAATTAAATTGCTTTTTCTAGTACTAAAACTGTAGCACTTTATTTCATTTTTGAAGTACGAATGTACGTTCGGTAGAATAAATTTAACAATATATCATATTTCAGAAGGACCAATTGGCCTAAGTGGTTTTGCCTTGCGTCAGGTATTCTAAAAATGTTTTTCTCATCTGACATATTTTATTAAAACAAGTCCCGCATTAATTTCAGTCCCAATTTTGGAATTATCTAACATTTTTAGGACTTATGGGATGGATTACGGGCTGTTTGAATATCTCTTACCATATTCTTTGATAATAGTTGCTTAGTGACCTTGGTTAACCAATATTGCTAAACTTGGGCACTGTGCATTATTTAGCATGAGAAGAACCATGACGCTTGAAAGAAACACTAAGAGTAACATCGATCCATTTGTAAGAATTAGTTACCAAAAAGCGCTAGGTGAACCAGGAGGCCACATAAGTATACAATTTACCTACTACAATTGGATTACAACCTATATATGGACATTTGTGAACTGTATAAAATATTTAAGATCTCTTTAAGTACCATGTTCTTCATGTTCATCGACACGAAGAAGAAGAAGAAGTACCATGTCCCTTGCAAATGAATACATTATTGATTGAAAGTGAGTGAGCCTGCGAATGCTGCGTACTTATGGTTTACCTGTGAAAATGGTAAGGAAAGAGGAATGCGGATGTGTTTCCTTTATAGTGACAATATGTCTGCGATCTGGTCATAAGTTGGTAGTCATTTCTATAGATAACATTTGATTAATGAAAATTAATGCATTTTTTTTTTGAATGCAAAGTTTTGTTTCGGTTTGAAGTATTTTAATCAACATTTTTCAAAAAAAAAATAACAAAAAAAACAACTTCAATAAAAACTATTCCTTAAGAAAGCACTAAAAAGTAAAGAAATAATTGCGTATTCTTTTTAACTTATACAGTAGTATAATGTAGGTACAATTATTGTAAGTGCTGGAGTCGGTGTCAGCCAAGAAAACACTACAATATACCTAGCAATATACCCATTTTTTAAATCTCACGTTTACGTATGTAGGTAGACCTACATTGGCTGACACCGACTCCAACAATAACAATAATTGTACCTACATTATACTATCGTATAAGTTTTAGAAGAATACACAATTATTTCTTGGATTTTTAGTGCTTTGGTTTGTAATACTTTTTTTTGAAGTTGGTTTTTTTTTCTTAAAATGTTTGTTTATGGCTTGATTGTCAGTGAATAGTTCTTATTTATTTTATACATCGAAAAAGTATCGTCCAATTGCTCCTAAGAATTGAAGAGTTCCGTTACTTTATCATGGACCCCATAATCAGAACCTAACCAAACTCTCATCAAACTACCCATGAAGTATATCCTTTCCAATAAAAAAAGAAGCATCGAAATTGGTTGGCGTGAAATTGAGTTATTCGTCCATTTGTCGCGTATATGGTTTATCTAGATTTAAGACTAATATGGATTTCCCACGGATATCACTGTCAGAACTGGACCAAATTTAAATAGAACCACACGGGCAGCATCAGCTTTCAAATAAATCGGTTGGCGTAATATTGAGTTATTAGTCCATTTGTCGCGCATTTTGTTTATCTAGATTTAGGACTTATATGGTTTTCTCATGGATGCCACTGTAAAAACTAAACCAATGGTCATTTGGGAAGTACCAGCTTTCAAATAAAAAAAGAACGATCAAAATCGGTTCACCCAGTCGAAAGTTATGAGGTAACAAACATAAAAAAATAAAATAACATACAGTCGAATTGAGAACCTCCTCCTTTTTTAAAACTAGGTTAAAAAGCATTCCTTTTGTCGTGTTAATAGCAACAGTATATTTCACGTGACCACTGTTCCGCCACCTTCACAAGCAGCATTGTTAAACTCGAGGTAGACGTACACGGGACATTCTTGACCCCCTATATTGCTCGGTCACAAGTTCACTCACAACATCGCGTTAGCTTGTTCCTGTTTTCATATCATAATAATATGTTATTGTTACTTGCTTACCTCTTAATTTAGCAAAGGTGGCATCATAAGCAACACAAAAGTTAGGTTAGAACTGTGACCACATTGCCAGTACCGAATTGTCGGCGAATGAACATAAGTAGCAAAAAATGTATTGATATTAAGTATACGGGCGGAGGGTACATTAAATAATAATATATTATCCCTCCATAGAATATTAATAATAAGTTTTATTTTAGATAAATATGATGAGAAATAATATAATTTCAGAATTATTTGACATAAATTTTATTTGTAACAAAAATCTATTTTATTTAATTTCAAACCCTATTGTACCTACTGTTCACTATTTTGAATAACACACAAAGAAGTTATCCCGTGTTGATCGAACCCGCGACCTCTTGATCAAGAATGTAACTAACTATTATACTGAGGAAGGTAAACAAAACACTGAATAAGAAATCATTTACGATTATGAAATTTGATCTGGAATGACTTTATATTTACATCTATCAACTTTTGGCCAGTCGTCCATTTGATGACACTGGCATTCGGATTATAAAATTTGGCTTTTAAATTTTGGTATTTAGTTTGTTGTTCTTTTGAAATTTGCTCAATGAAGTTTTGAATTTCTTAAATGTAACCCAAGTAGTGTGATGTCTGACGCATATTTATTTGTCAATGCGAGTAAATGGAGTGTTTACATAATACGATGTTCAATTTTATGCATGTCTTATTGAAAGGCTCCCAATTAGATAGATTTAATACATTCTTAGTTTAATATTATATCCAAAATACAAGCCTGACTCGACACTCCGCGAAAGTTGTTGGTTCAGGTAAACATTTCAGTGTTCCCTGCGGTTAGGGGACGAGAATACTACCGAGGTATCCCTGCCTGTCGTAAGAGGCGACTAAAAGGGCCCTTGGGGTCGCGAAGCGCACGCTGGGGGGCCTGCGTGTGTTTCGGTTTGCGATCCCGAGGAAGACGGTAACGCGTGTCTTCGGACACAGTGGTCTGTGTTATCGTGCACTGGAGTTGAGCTTGCTCCTCCTGAGGCTGGCTGCCAGGCGGCCTTGCGCGCCGAAGGGTCCTGCGAGGAGTCTCTCCCTCGTTGGGGATCCCGGGTCCCTTCCATTCTGCGCCGAAGATGACCACCGTCAGGTTTTAGTGGGTAGGGGTCTCTGTTTTCCCAGGAGTTCCGAGTCCCACATATCCCAGGTTTCCCGAACCCAGGGCCTTGGGAATGCCTAAATGCATTTCCTGACGCAAAAAAAAAAGGTAAACATTTGAGTAGGAAACAGTCGTATTATTTGACTGAGTGTTAATATTCTATTGAAAGACTTGGTAAAAAGCTCAGGAAAAACAAAAACAGTAACTAAAAGTCAAAGCACACACTTGTTCTTTTGATATCATCAGCTGTTGTTGGAGAGGTTTTATAGGAGTTCATAATTTTGCTTATAATAATGAAACCCACCTGTGGTTTTCATCTGTAATTATTGAATGCAAAGTTTTTGTTTTGAATACAAAGACGATGATTTTTGAGGAAAACGACATCGTATAGCAGGTGTTGCAATATAAAAGCCTTGAATGTAGCTGCGTAAGTAAGAGCAGTGCCGTTCCTACCCCACCCCCCGCTGCCCTGGTGACTACTTAGCTAATGAGTGGTGGAGGCACCCGGTAATGAGACAACCTTCGCCGCCGCGTGTGTTGCGCAGTTTCGAGCCGAAGTCAAAGGCTGAAATTGAAGCGTTGTCTCTGTGATTAGGAACAGAAATAGACTTACTGAGGCTCTTTGAGATTTTTTACAGAAGACAGACTAGAGTTTGCTCCTGGTCTCGTATCGTATCGATATCTGCATGGTCGGATATCGCAAAAGAGCAGCTAAGATCGTTTATTTGTTTGTTTCATTTTCCTTCACGAATATTTTGGTTTGATGCAACACCAAAAGTAGTAAAGTTTTTTTGGTAGTCTAGGAAGTATCTTTGCTCGATTAGGGATTAAATAGCTATATTGTAACAGATGTTTTATTGTAATAGTTAATAGGTACCTAGTATGTACGGACTAACAATTTTTCTTTTTGAATTGTTTAAATGTACTTTGTTTTATATTCTCTTGTGGTTGTTTTTTTATCTTTGTTTTATATTCTTTCAGGTTTATTTGGATCAAAATGACACACTGCTTGTACTTTACTAACGCCTGTTGTAAACCCTAAACAAGTTTAAAAGAGTAACTGCTGAGTTTCTCGCCGGGTCTTCTCAGCAAGAAACAACTCCGACGCGGTGGTAGAGTCGCATTATGTCTGTATACTGTGTATTTATATATCCATATATTATTATGGTATTTATGTCTATTATTAAGTATATTTTGCTGTGAATTTGACGATTCGAAAGTACTGATACAGTTTATTTGAATAAAGTTCTTTGAGTTTGAGTTTGTGTGCTGTTCTAATGCACCTATGTTTTAATGAGACCACTGATAATAAGCCTCTGGTGGTTTTGACAGAAACCGGGCTGTAAAAGGGTGATTGAAAAAGATTCGTTCCCGTTCCGTTCTTAGGTCCGTAACTCAAATTTAGGTATTTGAGTTACGGAACACCTCCTAGTCTTGGCTTAGCGCTTTACTGGCAATTTTCTTTGAAATGACAAGTGGATAGTAAAAAGAGTTTACAGAAAGCCCGCTTTCGCCTTTCCCCAGTATCGGTACCTAAACTTGCCTGCGGAGCTAAGATGCGCGCCTTACGAGAAGAGTAGACAAAAAATACTCCAATCAAATTTCGCCATTTCTCCATTTCTCTACTTTGTCTACGTTCCTAACATGGCAGCAACTGTCGTGACCATATATTTTGTATGGCAAATTCAATTTTATCGACAGATCCTAACATGGCGTCTTATTCTTGTCGTGGTTTAGAAGAGATGTCTCGTGTGTGAACTCGTCGGTCATTTTTGTGGACGACAAACCAATAATGCATTAAAATAACATGAAAACGGCGTCGCGGTGCGTCAAAATGCTTACATTTTTTTTAAGTGCAGTATTATAGCGATGCATTTATGAGCCGTCGCTATGTTAGCTATTTATGAGTGTAAATTTTACATAAAAATATTAAATTCAAATGAAGCGGACTAATTTATTTTTCTTTTTGCGAAAAATATTATTTAGGTATAATTTCCAAAAAACCAATTGTTATATAAAGTTTGGGGTATCAGTAGTTTCAATAAAATTATTTATTTCGATTATTGGTATCGATTAAATCAATTATTTGTATCGATTTATCGACAACTCGTTTCAATGAATCGATTGTTATTTATCAATCAATTAGGTATTAAACGATTATTATTTCGAATCAATTAATTGAATCGGTTAGTTAAATCAATCATATAGATTATTTGTATCGTTTAGTTGCATCGATAAAATCAATTATTTGAATCGATTATTTGTATCGATGTTTTATATCGATAGTTTCGTGTCTTTAAATCAGTACTATTGATCACATCGATTATTACATTAATAAATCTGTGTTAAACAAGTCTACCCACACCCCTTTGTCATGCAAGGAGACTTCTCTTGTCTAGAGCTCTTTTGTCGACTCTCAGAGACCAGAAACGAGAAATTACCTTATGTGGCGCATCTTAGCCCTGCTGACCGCTGACGGCCTAGGGATGCTACTATTTCGGCTTTGAATTTTTAAAATGAAGTAGGTAGGTAGGTATAAGCCTGATTTCACTGAACAGAATCCGCCTGATTTCACAGAAAATAACTGTACACAATATTAGTGTCAATTGTTTGCTCAACTCAATACTTTCAATATAAAAATACCTAAATGAGTTAGGATTAGAAGGGATAAAATTGAAGTTATCGAATCAAATAAGATATCATAGGAAAGGGTTTTGTTACTTAGTGATTGGTTTATTTTCCATTCCTTCTGTTAAAGCGATATCAATGAGGGATCCATTGCCTGATAATTGCTTCCATTCAAAATATCGGTGGCTCGTCGTCGCGGCGTTCTCCTGAATTTGCCTTTAAAGGAGCAACTATTTAGCCTTTGGTGGAACGGAAACAGATATGAGTTAGTGAAATTATGCATTTTGTTTTGAATTGTTCAATAAATAAAATTTTAGTGACGGGAAAAAGCTTTAGTCCGCGAATTCAATATTATGTAACTCTATTATGTAACTCTATATTCTCCATCGGCTCCAGTCTATTTGGCTTTTATGTCGGAAGTGTTTGAAGAAGCGACCAAGCGAGTCTCAGTCGACAAAACTTTTGTTCCCGAGCAGACTCCGCATGAACATGACACAGAACGTGACAACAATTTTGTTGTTGCTTGTATTTAATGACGTCACAACTCACGGACGTGTTTCCGTAAACTTTCATCGCTATCTTCGAACCTGAATGTTTATAGACACCTTTCAAAGTGCTGAGACATTCACTTTACTCGTATTACATTATTTTATTTGCTACAATGTTTTTCAAAGAGCAGTTTTTCTCCAAAGAAAGAAATACTAGTCCTAAAAGGAATTTCATGTTACAATTCCAATACCCACGCCGCCGTTTTATGAAGTCTTTAATACTTTTTCGATTTTCTGAGACCGCAGAACGAGCATCAAGGCTTTTTCCTAAACTTATTTTCTCTTCCACTGCTAAAGAAAACTTTGAAAACGTGCCAAATTGGCAACTTGTGGCTTTGAACGGCCGTAATTTATAAAAAATAATAAATTCTTAGGAAGTTGGAAAGAATTAATTAATAGTTCGCTACAAGGATGTATTTAGGATCATCTAAGGTATCGTACATTGCATCATTGGTTTTCCCTGATTTATTGTGCTGTTTTTCTGCCCTTTTTACCTCATCCTTTTCATGGCTTTCCATTTCAGTAATATACTAAGATTCAGTTTTAGGGTAAATTTTAATTCAACACAAAATCTTCTTTGGCATTTTCCTGAATCACAATGCTTAACAATCTTGATATTAGGGCGATAAAAAGGTTATGTTCTAGACAGGCTTCCAGAATTGGAAAGACGATATTTTATGTCACATTTCAATCCTCTATTCTAGCGGAATAACGTCAGCTCATTCGTTTAAGCACCGCTTAAAGTTCCTGATTGGAAATCGATTTCTGTTATTTACGCGAACTACTTATTTAAATCAAACAACAATTTATAAAATCAAACACACCAACATCGTCTGACCCCTGATAAAGCAGAGTGCCGAGTGCGAGTTGCAGTGAGAGAAGTGAATGACTTCACCATCGCGTTTTGCGAGCACGTAAATGTCAATTAGTATGGAATCGAGTCAGCGCCATCTAGTGGCGAATTCGTGCAACATTAAGGCCGCTAGATGGCGCTCACTCGATGCCATACAAATTCGCGTTCTTTTTCTCACAAACGAGATGGTGAAGTTATTCACTTCTCTCACTGCAACTCGCACTCGGCACTCAGAGCTAGGACAAATTTGTGTTAGACACTGAAGAACATACATAAATATTTATTGACTAGCTTTCCGTCAGCGGCTTCGCCCGCGTAGACTATTTCTCGTCATGTCACTCCCTGTTAATGTAGCTTTATATTAGTGCAATCATTTTTAAAATCGGTCTATTCGTTTTGGAGCCTATTCAATAAACAAACCATCAAACCTTCTCTCTTTATATTATTAGTATAGATAAATTATATTGAATAGAAAATAACGCCCAGCAAACAAAGAATATTATAAACCTGGATGGGAATCAAACCCACGACTTTGGCGCTTTTGCGCGAACGGGTCTGTCGTTGTTTTTTAATGTATAACGATTAGGCTACTTTATAGCAGCATAAGTTTCAATGTTGGATAAATTGTTTTAGAGTCTAAACGTATAAAAGACTAGCTCTGCCCGCAACTTCGTCCGCGTGGAATGATTATTATATAAATTAATGCCTTACTCGATTAATGGACTATCTAACACTGAAAGAATGTTTTAAATCGGACCAGTAGATCCGGAGATCAGCGCGTTCAAGCAAACAAACTCTTCAGCTTTGTATATCAAGTATAGATCATAGAGTTTGTCTCGTCTAGACATGTCCCCGCATGCTGGATAAACAATGGGTTTAGAATGTGACTGATTTGGTGCCTTTAGATGGCAAAACGTTCTACTCTAATGGGTAAATCTTAAAATGGTAGCCGATAGCGTAAATTGTAGAGTGAACTAATTACTCTGGTCTTTGTGTCAATGGAAGTTAGGCAGACTTTCAAACAGCACAGGTAATAAGTTCTCAGCCCACTTCAATATCTTTGCTACTCTTTATTTAAAAAGTAAAGAATAGGGAAAACACAATTTCTAAGAGTAATAAACCTATATAAAAAACATAAAACAATCTTTGTTTTACCCACAGTGGTTTATTCTCCGCATCATGAAGAGAATAAGCACATTATTCTATATGTCAGCCGACCCAGTTGGAGCCAGTTGGTTGAAAAACGATCCACTCGTGTAATTAATGACGTCATCAGACCCCCGCGCCCCCGCTGCTATCACTCAATCTTTTTTGAAGCTGTTCGCACCAGATTTGAGCGGATTACCGACGATCAGCCCGGATCGACCAGTTGCCAAGATAGACAAAGTGACCGATAGTTAAAATTAAAATATGAAACAAAAGTTTTCACTTTTGAAAAGGTTTTGAGTACCTACTCGAAATGTAGGTGTCAGATTTGAATTAACGCAGCCAAGAACCTGCCGATCATCATCATTATCTGGTGGGGGTCATCATGTTAGGTCGGCACCCAAAGGAACAGTGCCTGGTGTCTTTATTGACTATTCAGACATGAAACGCTCTTCCAGCGCATGGGTGCCTTCCTCCTATAGTCACGGAGCATGATAAGGCAACTTTGCAGGCCTTCAAGATGATCTTGACCAGCTCATTGGATGCTTTGCATAACTGTGCTTGTGAACTTCCTCTCTAGATCTAACAGCAGCTTTAAACACAGTAGTCCTCCACGTATTTGTAGAGCTACCGGTTGCAGCTGACCCGCATAATGCACCCAAATCCTATGCTAGGTCCTTAGTTTACCTTGAGCACTTTCGATTGCTATCAACTGGTGTTCACTCCAGAACATTTTTCATCAGCCATTACCACGTTAACTTGCCATAAAGATTGTTAAAAGAGTTCCCACCTTTCGCCGAATAGATACTCGTAAAAGCTTCTAAGCTGGGGCTTCATTCGATTGGTCTCGATGCGGTTGCGAACTCGCGGATCGCTAACGTCTCGTATTTATGCTTGTCATGCACACGGCCCATTTATTAATCCGACAGTGAAGCATGCGCCCAATAAAACGACTTCAGTACGACACCGGCTTTATCGGTATCGCGTGAGTTATGGATCCGGGGGGCGCCACTTGGCATATGACTCCACTCCAAGTGACATCACTTTTAATATTATGTTCTACAATATTTTGGCCGCTATTATTATAGACTATTGGAAAAGCAAATAAACTTTACTTCTTTGATAGTTACAAATATTATGTCTTCATACTGAACACAACCTACAGTTAAGAAATGTGGTCTTTACTGTGGTCTTCATAAAAAGACGAAGTAACTCAGTTAGTTCTGGAGCAGGCGATGTCGACCAGTTTAGGCGAATTACTTCACTTTACGTTTTTTGATTTTCATTATAATTTCACATTAAAATCACGTCTAAAATAAAAACCTAGGGATAAAATATTTTTGGAGGCTTTAGGTCTGACGTTTTTACACATGAGTAAATACCACAATCTACACTCTTTCAACGAAATTCAAATCAGAAAGTTTATTCGGATCAGCCTTTGCCGAGCGCGGATTAGACTGATTAATTCGATTTAGCATATTATGGTAATGTCGGTCCAGCGTCCAAGCCCCCCCCCCCCTCGACCCTACGACATGCAAATCCCGCTTTCTGTCGCACTCTGCATCGCCTTTGACGATGTGACCTTGAGACGAACTGCCCTCAGCTTCGATGCAACTGTGGTTAGCAGCGTTGGTTGAGTTTAATGATATTTATAATGCCGAGCGACATGTAGCACCAGCTTTAGGTACTAAACTTTAGATAGTTTATCGAGTCATCATATGAAATGATTAGGATAACTTCAAAATGAGTTGACTTTAGTTGCTGACTTCAGAAGGGTAATAACGTGAAAGTTGAAACTTTAACACAGTAACGACATCTTAAGTACTCGTAACGAGTAGGTATGTGAAAACGCTTCATTTATTTCCTAATTATTATATATCATACAAATTATGATATACTCGTATAACCTAAAATGAAGAGTTCCTTTTTCCGAGAATGAGTCTATTGTAGTAGCAGCGGACAGATAACGTTCCGGAATTTCAGCGAATCATCTTAGCCACGAAGTGGGCCCACTAATTCATAACAAAAGAGGTTTTAGAGTGACACTCTACTCTATTTATGAAATAAATAAAATCTGATTTCACTCTTCGAATCTAAATACTAATTGGGACTATCCAAACCATCATCAAGTAATCAGTACTCCAGTGTGTGTTGGAAAGAATATGAACAAGATTCCAAATCCCAAATTACATGGAAGGGGTGTCTTTGTGGTAAAATACATATTTATCTCCCACGCCTCTCTCATCCGAGATATATTCGTGCGTTCAGACGTCGTTTGTCAGCCGCCGACCCGCGTCATCCATCGAGGGGTTGACGCCTTTTTGACAGCCCCGCGGCATTCCCAGTACCATTTCCATCATCGTTGGAATGTAATCTGAATGACAATAGATCTGTTTACAATATTCTCGATGTTTTTCAATAAATCCACTTAAAAGCAAAGACATTGATGTTAATGGTATTCAATAACGAATTTCCTTGGAATGAAAAAAATATTCATTATCTGACCTCCATAAGAGTTAAGAATCCTGATTACCTATTTCGTGGATTCATCATTTCTGATTGATTTGTTCTAATGTTGCTTAACGTTCTCTGAAAAGTACTTACTTTGAAAGTCTGTTTCAATAAAGTTATTTGAAATATAGCAAACTAGGAAAATTCGAATTTCGGAACTTAAAGAAATCAGGCAGGACTTAAAGGTCTGAAATTCGAATTTTTCTGGTTTTCAACTTTCGATATGAGAACAAGCATTGTAAAATGCTAAAAAATAAACTAAGTAGAGTTATTTGAGTTTTTTTTAATGATAATCTAACATGATATGTACACTAGTTGTTATTGCCTAGCCTAGTTTATTTTAAATATTATATTTTTTAGCCATGACTGTATCTACGTTAAGCAGAAGACGGTAGTAATCACCACCTGTTTTCAATAAATTGCAAGTCGCGTTGTGGTGAATTTACTTACGTGACATGTATTACGAAATTGTACAATGACCAACACCATTATTATAGTTTTATTTAATAATTGACAAAATAGAGTACGTTTTTTTGCAGAACATACGAATGTCTATTTGCGTAACCTAATTACTTATTAACTAGAACTATCCTGACATTTTTAATTCAAGTCATGCGCTCGGCGCCGGAATCACCAGAACAATCATTAAAATAATCAAACATGAATAAATCTGCTCAAATATTTGCTCAGAGCCGGCGCATCGCTCCCGCGTTCATGTTCGAGGTGCGATACAATATATTATTGAGTTAATTTAAATGGACAACGTGAAAGGTTAAATGAAAACTGGTTCTGGTTAATGGCCCATTTTACTAGATATTCATTGACAACATTTGAATATTGGGGGAAAGGAGAACGGCGATCTTGGTGGAGCCCAGTATTTGTATGACTGCAAGCATGGTAACTAAAGTCGAATTTATTAGACGGAAAAATCTGACATTTTCTGGGTTGCCAGGTTTTGGTGAAACAAAAATAGCGTTGGGACAAAGTGAATGAATGAAACAATCATATTAAGATGATTTATCAAAAATAATCATAATATGATTCCTTAATATTTTCAGTGGCCTAGTGAGTAGTTAGAGCACCGGACTGCCGATATCAGGTGCCGATTTAATAATACAGTATTACTATTTTTACCTTTATTCTTCATATTGTATTTTCAATTGACCTGGCATAAGTGCTTGTGAAGGCTTATATGAAAAAAATATGTGTCGTGCCGTGCAGGCATTAATTTAATTTTCTATATTTATCAACGAATACAAAATAAAATACGTAAGCGTCGAAAATGAAGTTGTTTGAAGACTTCAACATTCTCCAATCAACAAGTGAACACCGTTTGCGTAGAGGAACATCCGAGCAGTCAAACCAGGGGCCTGACTCTTGAACAGAATTCTATTGGACAAACATTGTTTAAATCTCATACAAAAAAAAAATGAACCTCATTATAGAGATCTAAGGATAAAAAAAAATTTTGGTGACGTCTAAGTGATGCCAATCCGGTAAAATTTGATTCAAGAGTCAAGAGATAAGTGAAGCCGCATGACACAATCAAAATGGCGACCGACACGGCTGGCGTAGGATACGTTTAAATACGAAGTACAGCGTACCGTGCCAGTACTTTCAGTCAATTTTTCAATCATCATTCCTTTCTGTGAATGAACGAAACCTGAACGCATCGCTACTACATTAAACATGGCCACATTATTTTACAAAGTGACATTAGCAGCTGTCAGATTTTTCCGTCTAATTATGGATACGACTTTAAACCGATTTCCATTTATTATTGTAGCGAAGACTTCATATGAATTAAAAGACCTTTTACCAGTAGTAGAACAGTAAATATATAATATGTATATGTGTAAATACTCCTTATTTTGTACGTATTATTATACGAGAGAGGTATTGTAAGTTTATTCAGATTTCAGGCTAGGCTTTACGACTGATCTCGCAAGTATCAGTCGTAAAGCCTAGTCAGAGGCCTAAAAAGGCGCTGACGGTAAGGTTTATCACTGGCCTTACATTCACCTCTCCAACAATCTGCACTGAGCCCGCGTGTTGGATGGCTCGTACCACCTCATAGTTCAGGTGAGGCCTGTGCCCAGCAGTGGGACGTATAAGGCTGTATTTGTTGAACACTAATTACATGTCAGCAACCGCCTCTTAATTGAGCTGTGAACACATTCTTAAGTAAATAATTTATTTTATCGCAAATTAGATCAAGGTGAAAAGTGATAAATCTAGAAAAACAAATTGTAAAATAAAGCTGATAAAATAAGATCAGATCCAAGCGCATGGCGTCACCAGTCGGATCCAACCTAATAGCCGGCTCAATTCCCGGCGTAGTCGCATTTCCCGCTATTACTCAGGAGATATTAACCCTTCCGCATGTTCTACGGAAACTATTAGACGGGAATTTGGTAAAGACGCCGCCATCTTGGAAGACACATTTTATTAAAAAATCTAAGCAAGATATGTTAAACGGGCCGGGACAAGACGTTATCATTGAAGCTTTTAGCTTGAACATAATTTAATGATAGTGATATTTTAGGTATTAAAAGATTTATAGTTTATTCTCATCACAGTTGGGATTATATTTAGTTAACATGAATGAATAATGATCTGTTTTCCGCTCTACGCGAAAACGATTCTATTTGGTTGGTTTTTTAACTCGATGTTTTGAATTCAAAGTCAAAAATAGAATAGTCTTGTTTGCTATCAAAGCTTCAAAAGCAACCACAAAAAGAAAATAAATACACAGTATGAAATGAAATGCAATATGAAATAATACAAGGATAGAATAGGTAATCACCAGTTGCTCATTGACTGTCCTAAGTGTGCTCATGATGATGCTGATCACATGATTTCTTTTAGAAACAATAAGCAACCATAAGCAGAAGACCGCCTATACTTATTTTGCCGTCTTTTGTTGTGACGAAATACAAAATTAACTTTGCAAAGTAATTTATTTCAGCAAAACGCGTAGGTGGTTTTCTAAAGCACAGAATCAGCGTCAAATTTTCGTCCTGCCACCGTCGAGGACGGATCTGTTTTGTTCGATGGACATTACAATACAGATGCTATTAATCACGAGGTGTTGGCGTGGGTTTTCGTCGCGGGACGAGCAAGAACAGCCTATACGTCCAAAAATACCCTATCGGGGAATGTCAGGAGACCGCAATAAATAACAACTATAATACGACAGACTGTCTTGTTTTCTATAGGCAATCTACGATTTTATGAAATCGCATAATAATGACGTTTGACAAGATTTAACGATTGTTGTTTATTATTACAAGCTCTGATGGGAGCCTTCAATCACGGAAAGGGTTTAATGGCAGGAAACAAAACGGTCACATTACCTTTACTCTGTAAACAAAGTGTTTATTTATTCTTTTCAATTACATTAGATTAGATTAGATTTATTTCTCTCTTAGTACAAAATTACAATATATTTTACATTGAATGTCAGATATAAGAATTTGTATTAAGATCGTCAACAATATAGTAATATTAATAGCATGCAAATGTCAAGGTTAAAAAAAAAAATACAAATTACAAATTCAAAATCATACAATCAAATACCATTATTATAAATACAAATGTCAACTAAAATTAAAATACACAATTTAAATATTCGTCAATGGAATAGATAGACTTTTCCAACAAAAGGCTTCTCAGTTAGCGTCGGAATGCTTCGTCGGATTGTGCATTTTTCAGCGCAGTGGGTAGGTGGCTGTAGTATGTTGGACCGATTATACGTGGGTTCTTTTCTGCAAGCGCCATGCGACGAGGGACCGCATTAAGCCGGCCTACTAGATGAGATCGCTTACTCGCACTCATGCACTGATAATCCGAAATGGTGGATCTTATGAACGTCAATAGTTCATAAAGATAGACTGAGTAGTGCGTCAGTATTAGAGCTACCTATTGTTTTTTAAGTCGAATTTGGTGACTAATGGAACCAAGGTAGAGCTTGTCCAATTCGAAATGTCGGGCCCTACGACTTCTTTAGTTGATTTTGATGTGCCGAGTGTACTTTTGCGAACAAACGAGGCCTGCTCCTAGGTTCGAGTCCAACCGGCTACTGAACGACTAACTACAGTGGCATGTTTACCTATATGTATTGTGTCCATATTTTGAAAAAAATATGTGCGCGTGAATGCGGTGGAGGAACGCGTCATTTCAGGCTTAGACAAACCTAGGTTATTTGCGCGATTAATAGGGTGGTGGCTGAAATCTGTAAATTAAACGACTCGCCACTAACGCAGGTTAATTAAACCACGATATACAACTAAAGGCATATAGTCTGGACATACAGGTCTGTGGTCTGGAACGTTTCCAACGGAGTAGGCCTAAGCAGGCGTGAATCATGTCCTGGCTGCTAACGACGCTGCCGAGCGTGGATTACATTCTGTGTGTTTTCGGTATTAATGGCCGCTCTAACAGCCTCCTACTAATAGTCCCATATATCACTATATCTTGTCCCTAATGCTAAGTCTCGCCACATTAAAGTAGATACGAACACGCGCCTAATGCATATCAAACATTATAGATTTCATATTTATGTATTTTACTTAGAAGTAAGTTACTCACATACTTAAATCACTGCAAAATATTTCTGTGAAGTTGGCATCCCTTAATCTCCAAAATAAACACTCTGGAAATTGGAAACGAATAAACGTACTTTTATATTCTTGGAATAGAATAGGGTACCTTTAACCAGACGCAGTACAAACACATCAATGATCTTTAAGTAGGTACAATGAATGTACTTTGTCCTTCGGCGTAATAGACAGGAGGCCTAATTCATATTTTTAAACGTTAAACTGATACAAGAAGATACTGTCACTCGACACAGAAATAACACAATGATTGTCACACGATACGTACGAGTCCGCTCGGTTCGGTTGGGAATTGCAGCCGTCACAGCACTTAGGTCCTCAAATGCAAGATAGCGCCGGCAGTGACGACATCTATCTTGCAGTAAGTCGATGGTGCGCTTTTACTAATTCTGGATGCTTTTAAAGGTTGATGGCAGAAAGTGGATGCGTCAAGCCGAAAAAAAGGCTTGATTCGGAGGAAAATGGGGGAAATGCCAAGCGAGGAACGCGAGACATTTTTTCGTTTCTCCAGTATTGGTGTGTGATGTGATCTAATAATAAGCGAATTATGAAATACTACTTCGCAATTTATTAACTTGTTATAATTTTTATTTGAATTTATTGTTGAAATTGTATTGCTTTTTCGTATGCCTTTGAAAGCGCATCATAGAGATTCTTAATATAATGTACTCGTAGGTACAATTATTGTTATTGTTGGAGTCGGTGTCAGCCAAGGTAGGTTTGTGACTAAAAACATACTAAAAAGAGAAATAATAGAAAAATATTAAAGTATTCACATATTTTGAATGCTAGGTATAATTGTGGTATTTTCTTGGCTGACACCGACTCCAACAATAACAATAATTGTACCTACATTTTATGGTATAAGTCTTAGAAGAATACGCAATTATTTTATTTACTTTTTAGTGCAAATAAATTTGTTTTGGAATAGTTCTTTCATAAAATACCTAGGGTGTGAATTTCAAAAACTATTCATAAAGGTTCATCAATCTCTGCGATTCTCTTGTAGCTATGTATATTAGATATTAGTCTCGAGAGTTATTCCTACGCGTGAAAATTCCGATTCCCGCCGGTTCCGGCCGTTTATTCGCCTCATATTTTACGGCCAATAAAGAGTAATGTGGACCATATTTCGTTCTTAAAGGGCCATAAGCACAATGTGCGAATCGGAGCGGCCAATGGACATCCGCGACGCGCTGTGACGTCATAAAGCCCTAAACAACTCGTAAACAAACGATGAAAATTGATGCGTGAAATCAAATACAAAAGGCACATGTTATGGGAATTCACGTCCAACTTAATTAAACAAGGGTAATAAACGAATTGATAAATCATTAATGGTTATGGTTATTTTGTTATCTGTCTTGTGTGTTACGTAGTAACTATTAAGTCATCTGTGTCTGTGTGCAAATGGTTGCAGTTTGTCACGGACTTAAGCGAGACAAAACTCTCGAAACAAAGCTGCTGCAGCAACATAAATATAGGTATATACAGCATAACATACGCTCATGACTATATCTTAGAAGACATAGTCCGAGGCAAGTTAACTGCTGTTGTCCTGGTAGATGGAGCCCACAGAGGCCACGTCACGCTAAGCGTATTAACCCAGCGTCGTGGGTGCCGAACTTTCGCTGTTATTCAGGTTGCCTAATGATTTTTATCGGTGTCTTCCACCACCGGAGAGTTAGAAGCAAATTTATAATTAATAATTACAATGGTTCTCGCTAGATTTGAAGTCAAGACCACACGAACTCCAAGCTAACGTTAACGTTACTTAAAGTAAGAACTAGTTCAAACAAACAACTAATATTGTAATTATTATTTTTTGATCATTCTCGTTTTACTCTAGGTTTAATTATAATTTGCCTTACTCATTTGATCAATCGAACCACGATTGCATGAACCCTCAAAGATACCTAAACAATCCTACACTTATTATCAGAAACTACTCGTAAAACCTACTCGTTTTGCGTGCTTTAAATTACATCGCGGTACAGAGACTTCAAAACACGAAGTTTGCTGCGCTTGTTCATAGCACTTTGACTCGGTCACTGGCCAAGCAACTGCGACTGCGACGAAGTATCAAAACATCTCGACACTGAGCAGCATTTCCTTGAAGGAGAGCTCGCCTTTTGAGCGGAAAGTTGTAAGCTTTCAAGTACGTCATTTTGTGTTCTGTCGCGCAGAAATCGTTAAGTAGCGTAAAACGAGTAGCACAATGTTCCGTCACTACATAATGTGATTTCTTGCTATGAAACTGGGCACATTCTTAGTCAACATTTTCTTTGATACTTGTTTGTTTTCAATTTGCTTTCGTTTCAGCACGTGTACCATGATCGGTTCTAGTTCTAAAACAACCCGTTTCTTCAAATTCCAACTCGCACCTGCGGGGCTATGATGCGTGCCTTACAAGAAGAGTAGACAAAAAATACACCAATCAAATTTCGCCATTTCTCGTTTTTGTCGACAAAATCGAGAAATGACCAAATTTGATTGGAGGATGTTTTGTCTACTCTTCTCGTGAGGCTCGCATCTTAGGCCTGCTGGATTATTGCTAGTCATGCGTATTTTGACAGCATGTCAGCCAATGAGGATGCAGTATTCGACGTTAAATAGTAATTTAGACGTAATAGTCTGCGATCGAAATGAGTGAATAGATCCGTTTCACGTGTCCAGCTTGTGATGCGCGTAACATAAATATAATATAGCCGATATTCCACATTTACACATGTGTAAAATCAGGTTTTAGATCAATGGTCCCTTTTATCTACTTGACATGCACCTTATGGACTCAATCTCGGCTATATCCTGAGAGTTTGACTGTTGTATCACCCTGTGGGACTGTTAGTAGTAATTGAATGGTAAAATCCGTACCGAGGCGGTGCCCGCCCGCCCTCATCTGTCACGCGTCCTGACCTGTGTCACGTTACGTCTCGATTCCAACCATTTGGGCGCGTGAATGAATATGAGTTTAGGTACCTACTGTTGTAATTATGATCGAAAGATATGTCTGTTGGTTTGTCAATCTCCTTATCGGTTTTCATGCGGTGTAAAATAGCACAATATTCACTCTGCTAACTTTATAATCATCTACTTTAATTACCATCAGATTTTACTGACCATTGAATTCAAGAGCGTAGGTGACTTGAATCCACCGAATGTTTACCTAAGTTCTATATGTTATAACGTAAATATCGATGCAGATAGATTTTACCTATCTGCATCGATATTTACGTGCAGTGTCGTACGTACGGAGGACAGCAGGTAAACATTTACAGCGTAAGGTGCCCACATTTTAAGCTAGATGTGCTCCTGTATGTACCACAGCTTATTAAAACATTATGATTTTATTTAACATTATTCGTAGTGATTTTTTTATGCTATGGGAGGTAGACTAAAGTAGGAAATTCTTTTGTGGGTCAATCTGTAAAGTACTTTAACAAAATACCTCAAAGTCTTGTTGATCTACCTCTTCACACGTTCAAGTCTACAATTAAAACAAAGTTGATAAAACAAGGTTATTATAACGTGGAGGATTACTTGAACGACAAGAATTTGTGGTCATAGTAGGAATAATCTGCTCCTTTGCTCAAATAATGTATTTTTATTTTTCTTTTGACTGTACTCTGAATTTATTTGTTGTAAAACAAAACAAAGTTCAAAAGAGTAACTATCGAGTTTCTTGCCGGAGTCTTCTCGATAAGAAGCAACTTCCAAACCGGTGGTAGATTCGCATTATGTTTATTTAGTATATGTACTATTATTGTATTATTTTATTTACGTCTATTATCGTTTATATATATTTTTTGTGAATTTTGACATTTCATAAGTGCTTCTTTGTAAAAGCTTAAGTGAATAAATGATTTTTTACTTTTTTACTTTACTTTACTTTACTTTACTAATGTCTCAATCACGCCCTACTTACCTAAAGTTGCGATTATTCTTAGCTAATACGCATTAGGAGGGTGTGCGAGTATAAGTCACCAATATTTTGTACCTGGTCGACCCTGTAAAACGAAACATTTTTACCCCATTCCTAAAAATAAATTATGCTTACATAAAACAGCGAAAACAATGCAAATTTATTCATAAATATTTATAAATTTTTTTAATGAGCTGCTCTCAGTAAATTGTCGAACTTATTTTCATTTCAACTTCTCATCGTAAGACATATCTCAGAGGTTTTAAACAATAAAAACAGAAGACGTAGTTCTACTAGAAGTTCTGAACCTTGCATATGCCATTTATGTAAATATTGCTTGAATTAGGTTTTTCTAGTATCTTTCTTCGGATTAAACGAAATAAATTGCAAAATTAGGATAAATATAGAAAAAAAATGGGCACTGCAGTGTTTAAAGTACAGTCATGAAAAAATTTATAATATTATACTCTCAAGTTGTGATTGGTTTTAGGGGAGCTCTCCTCATCTTTCTCAAAGAGTTATCACTAAATCCGATATGGTCCGATGTTTCAGTAACACTTCCATGTTACTTCCGCCCCTGCCATGAGACTCGGCGCTGGTGGCAGCTTGCCAATTTACAAATCACTTCGTCACAAGACGACCGAATACGAAATGAAACGAGAAAAACCGTAAAAGAGAAATATAAGAACAATACAACGGAAAACACTTCTGAGACTGTTTTTTCTTGCCTACTCTTCAAGGTTATTTTTGAAATAAACGAAAACCGTCGCTTTGCGCCACGTTTTCATAAAAATCCAGTAAAAACAGACACTTTAAAATGGATACAAAGTAAATGTTTAAAAGATTTCATAATATATATATTTATTTTAACTTAGCCTGTACTGTCCCAGTGCTGAGCAAAGGCCTCCCCCAAATCCCTCCAATGATCCCTATCATCAGCTAAGATCTACCATTCCTGTGAGTACTTATCCAGATCGTCCCGCCATCTTTTTCTTGGTCGACCTCTTTGACGATATCCGTCTTCCGGTTGCCACTGAGTAACGATCCTGGCCCACCTTTCTTCGCCCATTCTGCACACATGACCTGCCCAGTCCCACTTTAGTTTGGCCGTTTTTGCCTACATCTGCAACTCCAGTTCTATAGCGAATGGTGGTGTTTTGCACTTTGTCGATCCTTTTTAATAGAAGTATACTTCTCTCCATAGCTCGTTGGCAAACCTTGAGTTTGGACTTCTGATTTTCGGTCATTGACAACGATTGTGCACCGTAAGTTAGGATAGGACAAATGACACCGAGTTTGCGTTTCAGAGAAAGAGGAAGGTAAAGAAGAAAGAAAGAAAGCAGAGGTCGCCCTTCAAATTCGCTTTCATGGACCAGAAGCTCTTCCAGGCATTATCGATGCGGCGCTCGATTTCTCTTTCTTGTCTGTTTTCGATGGAAACTATCTGGCCCAAGTAAATGTAATCATCCACGTATTGTATTGTCTGCCCATCTACCACTACCTTACTTTTTGTGCTATTGGTAACTTATGACCAAGTTTTAAACCTATTTATTGTTATTCCAACTTCTAGGCTTGCCATGCTCAGTTCTTCAAGCATTTTTTCTAGTTCTGTGGATTTATCTGCAAATAGGACAATGACGTCGGCAAATCGAAGATTTGTCAGTTTATAGTCTCCGACATTAACCCCCTTCGCCGCCCAGGAACTCGGTAAGGATCTAAAAACTTCTTCTAAGCGCTGGTGAAAAGTTTTGGGGATAGTGGGTCTCCTTGTTTGACTCCCTTCTGAATGGTGAACACTGGGCCTGGAGCATGTAGTTTTATGTTTGCAGTACTTTCAAGGTCTTTACCTCGAAAGTACTGTAATATTATTTAATTTTGAGAAGATTAATATAGGTTGGATGTATTTCTTGGGCCGCCAATAAATACATCCAATCTATATTACATAAGTGCATCAAATATGGAGTGAGTTATCGAGTCAAATGCATTTAAGTAGTCAACAAAGGCAATATAGAGAGGTTTGTTGTATTCATTAAATTTTCCGATAATTTGATTTGCTGAATGAAGGTGATCTGTAGTTGAAAATTTGGGTCTGAAACCGGCTTGCTCTGGTGGTTGGTGTTGGTTTAATTGGAAAGATATTCTTGTTTGTATTATTTTAATAAATATCTTGTATAAATTTGAAATAAGGCTGATAGGTCTGTAGTTGTTGATATCCGAGCGATCTTCTTTTTTGTTTAATAGTATAATATTAGAGTGGCAAAACATTTTTGGAACGGTACCTGTAGTTAGAATGGTATTAAACAATCTGATGAGATAAAGTCGTAAAGTAGGTTTGCAAATTTTTAACATTTCCGCTGTGACAGGGCTCTTACTATATATAAGTTGTTTAATGGCAATGGTAACTTCTTGGTCAGTTATAAGAGGGATGCCATCATCGTAGCAGTAGTTGACAGTAGGGGCTTGGTTATTAACATCTGTGTATATTTTTTTATAGAAATCCGTAAAAATGTCAATAAATTTATCGCGTCTTCTATGATTTCGACCATCTCGATCTTGTAGGCCTGTTCCATCCATGTTTTTGCCCTCACATTGCCTTGCTTGGCGTTTCTTAGGAATGTATTTTTTTCAGGGCTATTTTTAATACGTGTGTATTAAAGTTCCTGATATCGTTTCTAATGTTCCGTTTTACTTTTTTATCAATGCTTCGATATTCTACTGTGCCAATTTCAGTTATAAGTCTTATCAATAAGTGTCCGAGTTTTAGCTGAAAGTTTTGTGTTTTTCCTCTTCTCCTGTTTAACTCGCCTACAAGCTGTTTTAATTCCAGTTATAATGTGATTAAATTGTACATCCATCAAGAGACTCATCTATATTTAGACTGTTAAAATAATTAGACAGCTGCAAATTAAAGTGTTCATTGTTGTTACTAAGGGTATTATAATCTAGAAGCTTAATTTGTTTTTTAAAGAGTTTTGAACGAAGTATTTTGAAATTGAATTTGATTTCGGTTCTTAGAGGTCTGTGATCTGTGCTAAATTTCAATGTATTAATGACACTGACGTCTCATACCATGCTTGGTTCGGAGGACATGACAAAGTCGATTTCGTTTCGGTATCTATTACCTGGCGACATCCAAGTCCAGCGGCGTTGCGGTTTTTTAAAAAAGAAACTGTTCGCTACTTTAAGCCTCTGTCCAAAAGCAAAAGAAAGTAAGCGAGTTCCCCGAACATTACGGTCTCCCAAGCCATAGGGACCAAGTACTTCCTCACTATCAGTTGGCTGCCTTGATCCGATTTTTGCATTAAAATCTCCTTGTACTATGGTCCACGTTCCCCGTTCATAATAAATAAATAAATGAATTAAAAGATGACTAGAAACAAGTGATATTCTTTAACCCTTAACTGGACCCTTAACCTTATTGCCTTCGCATACAGACAATACTAATTAAGCTTTTGCAAATGCCATGCCATGGAGTTAACTTACGATAATCTTTGGTTAAAACTTTGCTTTTGACTTGAACTATAAACTGATAGAAAGCAATGGGATACTTTATTACTGCTACGATAGTTTGAATTATAATTTATATGGTTCTGGAACAGTTACATAATAAGTGCTGAAAAGCATTAGAACATACTAAAAGCTAAACTAGTTAGTTTAACAAGGTGTTTTTTATTGTTGATGAGCAAACAAGCACAACCATCTCTTTTGGTGTTGAGTATTTACTTTAATTAAAATAAAGCACCTGCAAATTCTCTCTAAAAATGTACAATGTCAGCTTTTAACAATAAAAACTCTTTCAAATTTCTGTGGACAGTGTTGTTCTTTGAAAACAATTAAATAGTGGAGTTAAACTGTCAACAAAAACACTTTGTGAGACTGTTTTTGTCTCTAAGATATGGAAAAAAATCTGTAAAAATATGAAAACCTGTTATGTACACAGCATAAAAAACAAAGTTTGTGAAAGGGTTTTGATATTGGCGATTAAAATGGAATAAACGAGCACAACCATCATTATTTATAGGAGTAATATTGATTATATTCTCACTAAAACGTTAACGTCTTATTTGTTTATCTCTCGGATCCAACAGGAATGTACAACCTCGGAGTGTCAGTATGGATTTCTACCGGGTTGCGGGACCGTACCATGGGTGTATTCTTCAGTCTGTACCCCTCCATGAGCGTTCTCAAGGCAAATACGGGTGCCTTTAGAACGCTCATGGAGGGGTACAGACTGAAGAATACACCTCTGCATCTTCTTTTCTTAGACATGCAGAAGGCCTTCGAATGTGTCCCTCGTGAGATGATCGGTGGGGCACTTCGTTCCAGGGCTGTTCCAGAGGTCTTTATTGACATTATCCGGAACATGTACCACGATTCCTGTTCCATAGTTAGGACTGCGGTTGGTGACACGCTTCCCTTCCCTATCACCGTTGGAGTACATCAAGGCTCCGTGCTTAGCTCGTTTCTGTTCAGCGTAATATTAGACGTTCTATCAAACAGCATCCGAGACCACCACGAGCAACCACCCTGGTTGCTCATGCATGCTGATGATATTGCGCCAGCAGATTCGGGCAGGGGGCGGCTGGTACAACGGGTGAATAACTGGAAGAATTAACTTGAAAACGGCGGTCTGAAACTTAGTGTGGCGAAGACGGAGTACATGGCGTGCAACACCACAAATCCCCATGTCCGTCCGCATAGGCGTTGGCGTGAACGAGCGCACGGACCGTATCAAATACCTGCGATCTGTGTTAAGCGCGTCCGGGGACATCGACAACGACGTCAGAGCCCGAATTTCCACGGCTTGGGCCAAATGGCGTGAGGTGACCGGTGACTGGTGTCATTTGTGACCCCACAATGCCGATCAAGCTGAAGGGGCAGGTCTATAAAACCATCATTAGGCCTGTCATTTTATATGGCAGTTAAACTGTCCGTTACTAGAGCGATACAAGCAGGAACTGTGCGTCACGGAAATTAAGATGCTGCGGTGGAATTATGGGGTCTCACGCAAAGATCACGTGCGGAACACCCACATCCGCGGGAGCCTTCGTATTCATGACATCGCAGACAAGCTGCAGGAGTGCCGACTTCGTAGGTATGGTCATTATTGGTCATGTATCACGGAGATCGGCCAACTACATGAGCAACAAATTTTTGGCCATGCCGCCCCCGCCAGGTACCGGTAAAAGAGGTCGACCCAAGAAGCGCTGGCTCGAAGTAGTTAAGGGCGACATGCGTGCTAACAGACTCACCTCTGAGGATGCCCAAGACTGTGTTATGTGGGCCAAGAACATAGGAAAGGCGAACCGCCACACACCAGTGTGGGTTCACAACCGGGATAAACGCACGGATGATGATAATGATGAACGTCTTATTTGTATTAAGGTTGACATCAAGACGTAATTTCTGAGAAATATTGTTTTTAATATTGCCAGAGGAGGTTTATATTTACGGCACTGAACGTACGTAGGTACTTACGTTCGTTAGTGATGACTAGGTTGGTTTCGTTAGTTATGACTAGGTTGGAAACTGTTTTTACAAATACAAATACAAATTCATTTATTCGGCATCATAGGTGGTAACAAGTTCACAGGTATTTTTGCATTGGACTATGTTTTTACTTGTGTTTTTACTGCGATCAAATCATTTAACAGTGCTCTTGAGTGTTCATCAGCAGTTCTTATACTCCATACCATCACACTCCTCATATAAAGTCCATCATCGACTTAGCAACAATGAAAGTAGGGACATGTCGGCTGATATTACTTGACTTAATGTGATATTTCGTTCTTAGGTCTACCACGAGTTAACCCTTTAATTTACATTATCGTTCGCGTAAAAAAAATGTATTGGGATTTGACATTGTCATGTCATGTGTCTAAATTTACGTTACCGTTCGCGTAAAAAACTCGCTGTAAACGTACTGTTGAAACGAGGTACTCGTATCTATTGAGTTCGACACGGACGATACGAGTATTAGCAACACGAAAACCGGCGGAGTTAACCGAAAGAATATCTTTTTGGTTGGTTATCGTTTTAGTCTGATTTCATTGCTCGTTTTATTCTCCCGCGTGAAAATAATTAACCAACGATAAAGTATCGTTAGTTAATTATTTTCACGCGATAATACCATAGTACCACTCGATGTTAGTTTTTCATTTAGCGGTGATGTGATGTGATGCCGATACGCTTCAATTTGTCGCGTCAAGATTGATTGCCCCGCGCCTGTTACCTGCCCATCCATCTTGCCACTTATTAAATTGGCGCTGAAACCTGTAGCTGTGGATCAAGGTAAATAAAATGCGCTAACGATTACTTTGATCCTTGTTAGAAACAGGTTTTATCACAGGTCCGTTCGTGGCGTTAGCGTAGCTACTCACAACAAATCAATATCTATTTTCTAATCTAAAAAAACAACTGAATATTTCTAAACACATAGGTACTTTGTTTCGAAATGTAAAGGTATGTTATTTATTTATTTATTGATTTCTCGTATGTAATACAAAGGTCTTAAAAGTAATAATAGTAACAATACGGACCCTGTCGGGCGCAGCAAAAGTAGTTGAAAAAACGACTTACAAAACTTGAATGAGCTTTAAAATCCTAAATCTTAAAGCTAAAGAATCTTACTTAATGCGCTTTATCGCCATCATCTACAAACAACATTAGGAGAAGCTGTTCTGGCGGTATGCTGTAGTATTTATTAATGGGCAATTTTCATTCAATATGTTATCAATCCTTGACACCAATAACAACCTCAGCTTATTTTGGGAAATGATGATGATTGTGTAAGATGTCTCAGATATTTAATTATAATGATCTCTAAGTAAGGTACATTATGTGTTTTTTTCCACTAGATGTAGATATGGATACAGCCTTATACGTCCCACTGCTGGGCACAGGCCTCACCTCAACTATGAGGTGGTACGAGCCATACTCCAACACGCGGGCTCAGTGCGGATTGTTGGAGAGGTGAATGTAAGGCCAGTGATAAACCTTACCGTCAGACGTTATCAAGCCGCCTTTTTAGCCTCTGACTAGGCTTTACGACTAATATCTTGCGACGTCAGCCGGGACCACCTGTTTAACGTGCCTTCCGAAGCACGGAGATGCCCGAAAAACACATCACTTAATTTCGGTCGGGATGGTCACCCATCCATAACCCGACCTGACTGGCGTTGCTTAACATCGGATCGTTGCCGATCCGCTGCCGTCACTTAGCCACGGGCACCTCAGATGTAGATGTAGATAACGCTTACACAAATTGTAACATTGTACTCGTACTACTTACTAGCTTCACAATGATGAAGGAGCATGCTGCTCAATTTGATAAGACAGTTATATAATTTAAATAACACTTTATTAATCATGATCTTCACATTTTTAGGTGTTAATAAAAAAAATGAACGAAAATAGTCATTCAGGCCGTATGTGTAGGTATTATCCAATATCGGCTTTCAGTAAGCTTTTGATCTATGTGCACTTTGCAAAACATCGATAAAATGTAGCGGCGAGATTAATCGACACTCCCGCGTTTATCACCTCGCCATCAATCTTTCCACTTTTTAATTTTGCGTCAATTTGTATTCTTCGATCACCGAGGACATGATCATGTAACTGTCAAGTTTGGAATAAGTATTTTCCAGAGATCGACGTGCTGAGCGAAAGCGGCTAAGAGCGATTTCAGACCAAAGTTTTTACGCTCTTTTTTCTTTTTTTATATTGCCAGTCTAGATGACCTCACTGCACCTGATGGAAAGCGGTCGTGAGGTCCAGATGTGAGGTTGACAAGCCCAGACATTCAAACGAATCACTGGGCTGGCCATCCTCACCTTGAAGGCCTGCCTTTTCACGCCCCGCTTGAAGAACCCGGGACTATACGAATAAGGAAACACATGTGCTGGAAGAGCGTTCCCGTCTGGATGGTACGACAAAGAAAAAAAAAGTCTTTTAGCCAAATGCGCATACACGGGCTTATTGCGGCGTGTTCGATCGAACCGGTGGTGGGCACTAAGCGGCTCACTCTTATACAAGCTTACGAGTGCGTCAATGCTCGTACATGTCGCGAGTGTGGCAAAAAGTGCTCTCATACGCACCTACAAGCGCTTCGGAAAGAGAGCTTATACGAGTGTGTCCATTAGTCTGATATTAAGACGCATACAGCTCACCACAGATACATTGGAATAACTTCATGGTTTCGTTCGATGTATGTAGATCTTCAATTGACGATTGTAGTTACCTGAAACAAAAAAAAAACTTACTTTGCGAAAATTCAACATGATAATATATTATTATGCTCTTGGTATAGTTTGACTTTTTGAAAATTATTACTGTGATTTATTTTTACAATGCTCGTTTTCATATCTTTCTATCTTAAGATAGAAACTAGAAAAAATAGAATTTCGGACCTTCTCGAGCGGGATATAAACCCGAAAGACGCGGGTGGCTAGCGTGGCTTTACCTTACTTGAGGTTTTCCCGCTTTGACCCTACTTTTCACTTACCGTCAGGTGAAGGGAAATCGTGAGTGGAGCTTCTAATAAAATAGATTTAGAAAAATAATCCTAAAAAGGGTAGCCAGACCAGGCACTGACACATTAGTTCGTTTTATTGATTTATTTAATGTATTTAGTTAATTATTTCGTTCAACGTGACGCAGAGTCTTACCATATGTTTTTTTACGAATGAGTGCGACAAAATATTACTTTTGAGAGGCTGAACATGGCCCAGCCACAATACACCCTTTATTACACAACAAGTAAAGAGTAGAACTTCCAAAACTAGGCCGAACAAGTAAATCGTTGTCCGTCATTAGGTACATAAAGTTTATGCGGACATGCAGAGCTATTTTACGGGCAAACATCGGTTTAACTTTATGAGTTACCAACATGACAATAACAGACCTTTTACGATAGAAGGCGGACCGGCGTGTGGGCTTTTACGCATGTCATGTCGAAGTTGAACTACTTTTTGCTACTTTCTTTAGTGTATTTGAAAAAAATAAAAAGATATTTTCTAAATAAATATTACTGGACAACTTAACAACACACGGCCTACTGACCGGTAACTAGATAGAGTTTGTACTATGAGAGACTGTGGTGCAGTGAGGCGTCTAGTGGTAGTACCTTTCAGGTGTCTACAGGCGGCCATTCTGTTGAAAGGTGTAGGGATCACACTGGTCCACAGACGTTATACGAATCTCTCACCAGTGGCTCCAAGTAGCTGTTGTGCACGCACCACGGTAAACCACGTTGGCTCGTGGGCTAAATTTAGTTGAGGGGGGCCTCCACGCTTCGGCGGACAGGTCTAATGCGGTCACCTCCTGCATAGTGCACGAAGTCTACCTCGGTGATGAAGGCAAACCACGGCTGATAAGCGATAGGCATTAGCGGAGTCGGCGGAGTAGCAATGGCATGGTGGAAGGCCTGAGGCGACAGCAGGGGTCAGCAGCGGCTGTCGGCAGACACTGCATCCGAACTCTTCTCTGATCGTAGCGGTCTCCGTTTCACCGGGTCTATAAGAGGGAAGACGAGAGAGTGCACCTGTGGTAGCGCGCCTGCATGTGCACTTAAATATCATCTGCGTATCGGACTGCTTCTGAATAACGGATTTGGATTAATGAAAGCCCTGCGGCGATGAGCTGAGGCAGACGTCAGTCACATTCAGGCTCACCAGCGGAGCCCTTTAAATCATTCGCAGTCGCCGTAGCCGTGTCGGCATGGAAGACATCATGAGAGACTGATACAGCTATGAGATCATTTTGAATAAAACTTAAATTGATATTACTGACATACAACAAGACTTACAAGAAGAACAGAATGAACGAATGCATTGTTTGCCACATAAATGTTTGTTCTAGGTGGGGATCGAACCCGCGACTGTGCCAACAGCCGGCTATTATTAGCCTATTTTTTCCCACTGCTGGGCATAGATTTATTCCTGTTTCATCCTGTCACATCTTTTTGAACCTTCCGCGTTGTCGTTTTCTATCAACGAAACGTGTTTACTAAATACAGAAAAAAAATGCAATGAAATAATACAAAGCTGCATGCGCTTAGTGCTTTTTTACAAAGCATTCCACACTAAAAAAAAAACAAATAAATTTCTAAAAGAAAATAGGAGTAAAAAATGTATCGTACTCTTATTTTCTTTCGGAAGATTTATATATCTTTAAAACATTCATTGGACAAAAAACTCCATGATGACGTGTTTTGCTGCTGACTCCGATCTAGGTCCTGTTTATTAACGCCATGTATTTTTTTTTTATATTGCCCGTCAAGATGACCTCACTCCACCTGATGGAAAGCGGTCGTGAGGTCCAGATATGAGGTTGACAAGTCATTCAAACGAATCACTGGGCTGGCCATGCTCACCTTGAAGGTTACCCAATCCCTCAATTTCCTTGTTTAATAATAAATGTTTAAGAATGATTTACCTTTCATTATACTTTTTACTGTATAGAAACATTTAGACATTAAGAACAATTCTTTTCTGCTTGTGCATTTGGAATCGCACTGCTTTATACGACTCAAATGACCTATGTTTGAGATTTGAGCCGTGTAGTAGTAGCCTCGTGTTCGGTGTTTTAATTAGATTTTTATTTAATGTTGGCTCTCTTGAATCATTTCACCTGAACCAAAACGTTGAATCGCAACTCCGTAAGAGAAGTGTGAGTATTTCTAATTTTAGCTTGCAAGATAATTTCAACTGAAACAAACTATTCGTTAGTTATATTGCAAGCTAAATAAAAGCTTGTTAAACGAATACAACCGAGTCTCAAGATTGTGCTATGTTTCAAATGTTATACTTAGCTATAATTGAATCTGTTTATTATCCAATAAATAATATTATCTATCCAGTCCTTTAATGATCTGAAAGCAAATCCTTTGCTTTGTTTATGGCCTTCAATGTACAATTATATTTCCATAAATCATTAAAAGGATCGCATCTACACTAGCAAAAGGCGACGAACCAAATACAGTAATTTTATTGAGAACCTCAACCGAAGCACGAATGGAATAAAATGTTAAACGTGACTGCATTTTCCGATACGACCGAGTTATTTACGAGAATACTGGCGTTAGGTTTCAATAGACGTCGAGGAAGCGCTTCGGATGTCGTGAAGCAGGTGCCATCTTGTGACGCGAGGTGTCGCGAGGTGTCGCGGGCGTCGCGGGTGTCGCGAAACGACGGGCGCCGGAATCTCAAGCCTTCCGCCGAGAGCTCTGGCATTTTTAAAAGCATGTTTATTCTTTCAACGACAACATAAAATGGAAACTGAAATGCACCTGATAATCGTGCATTCATACGAAAGGCTAAGGGGCCTGTGGCACGTGTAACCAGTTTGAAATGAAATATGATAACGGTATTGAGCTTTCAATACAGTTACCGTAGAAAACTGTTTATAGGGAATTTATTCCTTGGCTTAAAGTTTCTTGAACGCAAACATTAATGAAATGATAGGAAAACTCGAAAAAGTCGAATGTTAGAAATGTTTTCCCATATTTAGGTATGAGAATAATCATCGTAAAATGCCAAAACCGAAGTAATAAGCGAATGAAAATGATTATAACTATCATCAGTTGACTTTAAATGATCGAAATCACAATTTTTTTCAACCTAGAACGTGAAAGACTTTGGTTAAGTTGAACGTCAAACAACAAATGCCAAACTCGGAATGGATGCGGCATTGTTTCCGTATTGACTTTAGTTCTACTCGTATGAGCGCCGAAGTCGCTCGGAAATTATATTGACGCAGGCGAATAGTTTCATTACGACCATCTCTAAGGGGTTCGGCACATGAAATAAGTGTTTGTACAACATTTGTCCTGTTAAAGGAACAAATGTCCGACCGGAATGTCGAGGACCGGTTGATTGAATAACTTTAGGGTTAGAATGGATTTGAGTGTGGCTTCTGACGCACGTTCAATCAATTAAGTGAAGCGAGCAAAGTAATCTGCACTAATATTATCTACACACACACCACACACACACCCTTATTTTTATTTCTTTCATCTTTTATTCATTTCAGCCGAACGACGCCCAGCAGTGGGCGTCGTTCGGCTGAAATGATGAGGTGCTTTCCGGGCATGGGTGCTTCGGAAGCCTGGCAAAATCGCCCGGCAGGAGCCAGACACAGTGGAGGTGTGCGTTGCGTGGGCGGATCAGCGCCACGAGTTAGTGGCCAGAGTTGGCGTCGACCTCTCGCTCCCGGCCCTCATACCGGCTATGTTAGAGAGTCAGGAGGCTTGGGAGGCAATGGTCTCCTTCTGCGAAGACGTGACGACGCAGAAGGAGACAGCGGAGAGGGCCCGAGAGGATGATCTAGGGCGGCTCCTCTCCGACGCAGACGGCGGGGAGTGCGAAGACGGCGGTTCGCCAGGCCTCCTCCTGCTCCCTAAAGTAACACCGGGGTGATTGCCGGGAGGCTTTCACCCCATTGCACGGTGTTCCCGTCTGGGGGTGTCCCAGTATACCAGGATACCCTTGTAGCGTGAGGAGGCCCGCAGGCCGGGCCGACCGCTGGGGCGACGTGGTAATCCTTTTTGGCTCCATGTCACCCCATTCCATAGCGGTGAGGTATACCCCGGTCGTTTTAGTGCGGTATCCCGTCGGCTCCACGGCGGCGAGTCCCATACTCCCCCACTACCTACCCCTCGGGCAGTGGAATAGTCCTTAAAGGATTTTTGTCGGGAGAAAACAAAAGGCTTCGAAATTCAAAACTACTGGACCGATTATGAAATGATTTGACCAATATAAAGCTACGTTATCTAGTAGTGACATAGGCTATATTTTTTTTTTATTTAGGCTGTATTTAAACGGGAAATACAGTCTCACGCTGACGGACAGCTACTACAAAATAATTCTGTTTCTGGCTGGTCGGTTTGTTAATGTACTCGTATAACATCACATTTCATTGGTAATAATTGAAGAAGTTAGCACAACTACGTGAATTTATGAGTGCTTAATAAAAAACCCAGTTTTCAGTACAACCTCACTTAACAATTCAAGATATTTTTAAAGATAACAGTGAGATAATACTAGACCGTCGCACACTCTGGCACTAAACGTTAGCCACAAAGTGCGAGTATGTAATGAACCCGCACTTAAACTCAAAACTCCCTGTCAGTTACATAAAGCCCGCTTTATCTTGAATGCATGAAATAAAACGAAACAGACTAACTACTTATATAGTTTTGGGCACGAACACTTCATTGTTGTAGTAAATTAATTAGGTTTAAAGCAAAAACAACATTTATTTGTATAAGCTTTTTAAGTACTTCACAAGTGTTTGTTTTTAGGTCATTTGCAAAAAAAAAAAAAAAATTTACGTAAAGGTGGTCCCTCACCTGGAGCATTTTCCTGAAATGTAACATTTCAGATTCGATTTTGAGCATTTGACACGGTTGGCGTACTGCGCTGTAGCACGGTTTCTCGCCTCGATTTCCGTAGTGTCCCGGGTTCGATTCCCGGTCGGGTCAATTTAGGAAACGATCTTTTCTGAATTGACTCGGATCTGGGTGTGCTGCAAGACGCCCCTAGCTTATTTCCTTGTGTGGTACCTCGTAACACAGGGACATTAATCCCTATTTCGAGACCATTACAAGAGGTGTGTTGTCTGGCGCATATTTATATTTATATTTATTTATTTCTGCCCTACAAAACTCCAGGGAAATGGTATCAAAATATTACACATTGTAAAAACAAATTGCTCTAGGTGGCAAATTTTCCTGTAATGCAACGTTACAGAGACGAGCATTACATCGGTGAGGGAGGAGAACCGCGCATTACAGTGCGCAAACTGTTGTTACAATGTGTAATATCTAGATACAATTTCCCTGAAGTTTTGTAAGGCAGTACTATAATGTAATGCTTAAAATTGAATCTGAAAAACTACGTAACAGGAAAATGCTCCAGGTGAGGGACCACCTTAAAATAGTAATAATTAAGTGATTACCTGTAAAAACAATCATAATGTGTATAAAAAGAAGCCATGTACGACCCTATGGTTGAGACCTATTTAATTGGCCCGGACATTGCTTTTATTGAGAATAATCCCGGAGCACGGAGCACATAACTGTGTCGCGGGTTTAACTTTGTTTTCATTATAAAATTTGCGATCAGCTGTTGAAAACTCATCATTAGAATATAATAATCCACCGTTGGACACGTATATAATGATTCTT
Organism: Udea olivalis; assembly: GCA_947369235.1. NCBI lineage: Eukaryota > Metazoa > Arthropoda > Insecta > Lepidoptera > Crambidae > Udea > Udea olivalis. Next base: position 299,042 of record OX376342.1, read on the forward strand.
ATAGGTTTTTTATTTTGTAAACCTTTTGCCAAATAAATTAACGATTGTTTTCCCTCTACTTTTGCTATCCAACTATTATTATTGGTTTATCGTAGCTTAAGGTGCTTACTCGCAGTGTTCTACTGTCTTAGTAATTAACTATTTGCATGTATACCAGTAAAAACTGTAAGGCTAGTGTTCAGTCTATTTGATTTGTTTAGTGTAAAATGATGTAGCCGTTTGTTTTCCTAAATAAATAAAATAAATAGGCCTCCACCAACGCGCACCATCGCGCCCTATCCTCAGCTTGACGCAACTAGTTTCTGCCAGCAACCTTTCGCAAGTCATCCCACCACTTGGCCGGAGGGCGTCCTACACGTTTGCTGATACAAGATTGAAACCTCGAGTTATTCGAAAACTGCCGTAGGCTTATGAATACGATGGGTCCAATTCAAGCAAACTAGACAAAGTGTGGGCTTTTGAGTATTCTGTTTACCATAACGGCAACAAATAACTTCCAACTTTGGCGTTGTTATTATTAGTTTTTAAAGTTTCTTCTCTACTGATCCCTAAATTCAGTTTCGTGTTATATTTTTATAAATTATGCCATGAATATTTTGAGTAGTAAGTTTAGCGCTGGCCCGAAACATGAAAATATTTTTAAAGCTTCGTGTTGGGAAGATAAGCGGCTCAGAGCGCTTCAAGCGACCCAAATACGACGAGGAATTTAAGCCGCCTTAAATAATATGCAACTTAGGTTGAAGCGGCGTTTGAGTGAGGTGTGTTTGCCTGATATTCGGTTGTGTCAGGTGTACATTATTTAAATAAACAAAAAACTATTTTTTTAGAATTTAAATGGGTTTGCGTTTGGCTCCAGTCTTGCCTGGTGGTAAGCGATGACGAGGCCGATGGTGGTGCACGCTTACCTAGAAAATGCCTATTCACTCTGGCCTTGTATGTATCCGGAAACACAGACGCAGGGAGAGCGTTCCACGCCCTAGCGGTGCGGACCAGAAAAGACGCAGCAAACGGTTGAGTACGCTTGTTGAAAAGTCAACCAAATGGGGGTGGAATCCCTCCTGGCGTTTACTGAAATGATGTAAGGACTCACTTTTACACTGACGTGATGATAGATGGAAAATTACTCATCAGAAATTTATCAGGGTGTTGATTGTGAAAAAACTGACAATTGGTTTCTATTGAAAACTACAGTGATAACTTGTTAATCGATTTCAGAAAATTTTACAACTAACGTAACTAAATCACCTTTTATCGTTCAGTTACGTAACTTGCAACATTATTAGAAGAGGCTTTTATTGAAAAATTCAAAAACTTTTTTAGTGAAAATTATCAATTCAATTAATTACTTTTGTATGGCTCCGTTGGCAACACGAATAGCTTATATGAAAATGAGTCATTTTTACTTATAAACTGAAACATATCTACCTCAGATATGTTTCAGTTTACCACCAGGCCTGGTTCCTTGTCACCGACGTGGTGTGAAAAAGTAAACGAAATGTAAGCTTTCAGAGCCACGAAACCCTATCGGTGCACAGCGGAAGTAATTGTGCAGATTGGCGAGAAACCGCGCGACCACCGGACGGACCGAACCCAACCCTTCACCGGCTGTGACAGCGCCGGCCGCAACAGCGATAGTCACGGGAATGTTATAATTTGATTAAAGAACTAGTGGGCTCTCGTAAACAATCAACTTCGGTTTGAGTCATCAGTATACATACATTTAATTTACGAAATTGAAATGGTAATCCACCATGTACCTTTTTTGGGAAATCTACATAGACAACGGCTAACTAGAATCAAATTGCGTACTAAAGGTTAAAATGGAACGATTACATTTATGTAGACATTACAGCCAGGTTAAATACACGTATGCGACTTGAGAAGATAAGTTTCTACAGAAATTAATTAAATTATCAAAACTAGCTTTTGTCCGCGAGTTAGTTAAATATTAGTTTTTACCATTACCTCTGGATTTCGGAAAATCCTTCCTGAAAATGGCTCTTACTCCCAGGTTCACAGGTAAGTTTGACGGTCATTAAAATCAGGCCTCGTGCGTAACTGTTTCTTTAATTATGTTAGATGTTGAAGTAGATTTGAATGAAATTACCTTACCTAAATAAGGAGCGTTTTTCTTTTCTCTTTCATTTTTCTTTTTATTTTGCAAAATAGCATTTTCGAGGGACAGGACAGGATAAAGGGAGGAGTATTTACATAATGCGTTAGAAAATTGATAAAGGAAAGCTCGAGGCGATTTGTCGTGTATTCACCTGCAGAGTGACGGCTCCGAGCGCCATCGCTCATTAGGATTAGTGTCAGGGATCCAATTAATCAACACCAGAAAAGTGCACTGAACGAGAAGACACTGAAATTGTCAGTTCTATTGATATTTGAGGGTTAGTATGGACAAATTGGAATGCTCTTCCGATCCTCGGAACTCCGAATTGAATTCGCAACTCGAGTAAAATATGATCACCCGGTCCACTGCCAGTGTCCCCAAATTGAAAATAATAATAATAATAGCCCTGCTGGATATACTCGTATCCCATACAGATCAATAAACCGGATAAAAACGGATATTTTGAAATTATGTTCATTGAATCTTACTAAGAAATTCGATGCATTATTTTATTTTGACTGGCCTGTTGGCGCAATGGCAGCGATCCTGCCTTTGACGCCGGAGGACGTGGGTTCGATCCCCACCCATGACAAACATTTATGTTTGTTGTGTGTCTGGGTGTTATTATCTATTTAAGTATGTATTTAGAAATATTTAAGTATGTTTATCAGTCTCTGACACCCATAGTACAAGCTCTGCTTAGTTTGGGGTCAGATGATCTTGGTGTGAATTGTCTTGTTGTGAATATATGAATATTGTGAATATTTGTCTGGCCTGTTGGTGCGACGGCAGATATCCTGCCTTTAGCACCGGAGGTCGTGGGTTCGACATGACAAACATTGTGGCTGGGTGTTAATATCTATATAAGTATGTGATAAGAAATACTTAAGTCGGTATGTTTATTAGTCTCTGACACCCATAGTACATACAAGCTCTGCTTAGTTTGGGGTCAGATGATCTTGGTGTAATTTGTCCCAGATATTTATTTTTATAAAAACTAAACTTAATATAATACATACAAAAATTGTAAAGACTGTTCTTGAACCATGTAGGAATGCATTTTCTATTGTTATTGCGCAAGGCTTAAGATTTTTTTCAAAAATCACTCTTTTTCAGGAAGAATGAAACTCAAAGACAAAATAAGAGAAAATTTCTACCGAACGAATGACGATGAGGTTATCGTAGGACTATAGAAAATCCTCTGTTTGGATTTCCCCAAAACGGATTACGCTTGCTTCTGCGCACACAAGAGAAGAGAAAGACAAACAACATTCGAATAATCACAGCAACGGGTACCTGCAAATTGCAATATACCGGGTGATTATCAAAAAACTTACAAATACGATATGACATACTCAGTAAGTGATGTAGTAACTATGTTAGGGATAATTAGATTTTTTTAAATTGACTTGAATTTTTAAGTTTTCAAACAAAAAACACTGACCCTTCGACTGATTTGTATGGGGACCTTGAAATGTAAGCTAATTAAAATAAAATAGTTTCTACATCACTTACTGAGTGTGTCATCTCGTTTTTGTAAGTCTTTTAAAAATAACCCGGTATACAGATATTTTCACAGCAAATAATGGAAATTCGGAAAAATAACTAAGTGTTAAATAAGTCAAATAGAGGTTTTATATTTCCTAAAACATACTATAAGGAATTGAAAACTCGGATAAAAAATAAACACAAACTACTGTTACTTGAAAACTAACATTTTCTAGACTCGGAAAAAAAACTCTACAAATACTAATAACATTTGTAAGACATTGAAATGTAACATGTTCTTAAAAATAAATGAGTCATATTCATTCTTAAGGTACAGGATATTTTGGATGCAAATTACAAATTGAGATCAAAAGATTGCGAGTTTAATTCTGCTAGGTTGAAAAAAAAAAGTCATAATTCGCTCCACACATCATACGTCATCTCAAAATGTAATGTTTTCGCGACAGAGAAAAAAGCAAACTCCCACGGGCGTCGCGGTCCATTGCGGTCTCTCTGCGTGATAGTATCCGTCGCGTCGCAGCACGAGTTTTGGCAGCGATACGTCATTACCGCGCCGCCTGCCGCAGCGAGTGTGCCAAATCTACGCGTGGCAGCGGACAAGCCAAGTTTGGGAATGAGACTACCAAAAATCTAAGAATTTAGAAGAATAACAGTTTTTCGTTTATTTTAGTCAAAAAAGTGTATTAACCAAGCAATCAAAATATAACTTAGGTCTTTTATGGTCAAAAGTTATTACCTTGATATATTTTGTAGCCCGGTCAACAGCAGGATTGCATTTGATGATTGAACAAACTTCTATCGTGATAGTACTAAATGCTAAATCCATTCAAATTTTTCGTTGTATTGTAACTACCTAGAAAATTAATCAAATCATTGGTTTTGGAAAGTTGCCTTTCGACTTAGATATTGACTACCTTGCTCCTGGTATTTTCAAATGCCTTTATTGATCTGCCTACAAAGGTTTTCTTAAAAATAATGATCAAATAGCAAAAAACAAGGCTCAAAAATTTTTCAAGAAAATATTATATTATTTTACACAATTATAGCTTCTTTTTCTTGTATTTGAAGATTTAAACAATTCTTTACGAATAAAATTTGAAATTTTCGTATTATTATAGAAACAGTTACCCTTTTTACTTTTTTACTTTTTACTTTTTTACCACTGGATGTCGAATTCATTAGACCGCTTAGCACAAGTCACTCAGAGATTAAACTAATATTATAGGAAAAGCTTTAGACTCTATTACAAGCCCAAATAAAAAATATTTTATCTGAAGGCGACTTAAACCGAACTTGGGTCTTACTTTTCATTATTTTATTTTGTTTGGGTTGATACTGGCAAAATTCTTTAATCCGTTGTTGTAAGTGTCTGATGTTGTTAACAGTCTATTTATCACGAAAATATGACTTACGAAAGAAGATAATATCAAGGTAATAATGTAATAAGCTTTTTCGCTTGAATAAATGTTCGAAAAGGTATTTAAGTAGTGTAACACGAATTACTCGATCAAAGAGGCTGTAGGTACCGATTTGGAGACACTTACACTTAGTTTTTGTAAATGATATTCATTTGTAAATAACCTATTCTTATCTTGTTACCAAGTCACGAGTCCCATAATTGAAATATTGTGTGTGACTTACTGCTACATAATTGAATACATATTAGGTTGTGGAAAAAGTTTTTTCGCTTAAAGTGTGTATGAACTTGTAATAAAATCACTTTGGCTATACTATTTGTATCTTGCTGGTTTTAGTATCATTAAAAGTTTAAATCTTGAAGAAGATAATTCCAAATGAAAATTAGGAAAATGCGGGATTTTCATTTGTTTTTCTTACTGTCAAGATGAGTGAATCTAATGAAGAAATTCGATACATTATAACATTTGACTACAGCTGATAACTGGTGATGAAAAGTGGATCACGTACGACAAGAACGTGCGAAAAAGGTCGTGGTCAAAGGCCGGTCAGGCTTCACAGACTGTGGCGAAACCCGGGTCAACTCGCAACAAGGTGATGCTGTGTATGTGGTGCGAAGGGCATTATTCATTATGAGCTGGTACCACCAGGCAGGACCATCGATTCTGAACTATACTGCGAACAACTAATGAGATTAAAGCAAGAATTTGAGAGAAAGCGGCCGGAATTATTCAACAGAAAGGGTGTGGTTTTTCATCATGATAACGCTAGACCTCATACATCTTCAGCCACTCAGCTAAAATTAAGAGAGTTTTCCTGGGAGGTGTTAATGCATTCGCCGTATAGTATAGACCTTGCACCTTCAGATTTTTACCTGTTTCGGTCTCTTCAGAATTCTTTAGTCAGGTTAACATCACGAGAGGACTGCCAAAACCACTTGTCGCGGTATTTTGATCAGAAGCCTCAAAATTCCTATAGCAATGGGATCATGTTCCTACCTACAAGATGGCAAAAAGTAATCGAACAAAATGGCGCCTACATACTTTAGGTAAATGTAAATAAAATATGTTACAAACCAGACTGCTTTCTCACTGACACATAGATTCTTGTTGTTTTTGCTTCCGCTTTGTTTATTCCACTCAAATTTTGTCTTAAGCCTTTATGTTCTTTAAATAGGTACACATTTTCTTAAGTTTCTTTAAGTGCATCCTACAGCGGGGGTAGGCCTGGTGACCTGTAACACAGGTTTGGTTTAAACCTATTTCAGGCACCAGCCTCTCACACCTTAGGATTATTCTTTTAATTTGTTATATACCTACATTTAAATTGTTATATACAAAACTCACGTAATAATATACCTCAGTGCTATATTTAAGGTCCTATTGTGAAGAGGAAATAAATATTTCATTCATTCATTCATTCATTAAAAATGTTTTGATTTTTCTCAAAAAACGCGAAGAAGCTTTTTCCCTAACGTATTAATATGAAAAGATAAACCGAACAGATACAAAGCTATAAGTTGAGTTATCAATAATTAAGGCACAATAATGATACTAAAATATAAACACGTATAAAACCTAAGTCAGTCGTCAGTTTAATCAAACAAGTATTAATAGGATCCCATACTCAAATACAGAACAGACAGACCTTTGTGTGACAATTTCCAGTTTAATATAAAATACTACAGAGTGATTTTAAAATTAAGAGTAAATTGCCTGGACTACGAGTAAACGAAAAACAATCATAGATCTTATTAACGATATTATGGAGAGGAAAAACGACCCCATATCGACGAGCGCCGAGACTGGTTCCTGCGATACGAAAAGATTAATTAAGAACAAGAAACTTAGAGAAATGTTCAAATAACTGACTGTCCTGTCTACCATGAGTTGCCGTTACGTTTACGGCGATCGTTGCGTTCAGAAGTTTGTATGCCATTTTTGGTACCTTTTTAAGCAACTAGGGGGGGCTCTACCGAAATCCTATATAAGTACGTCACAAAAATTTATGCCGACGCGGTTAATAACCTTGTCTTTAGCGTTAATGTCCATGGTTTCTAAGATAAAACACACAAGTAATAATACTTAATGTTTAAGTTTTTATTACGTCTAAGCAGACGTGAGTTAAGATTATGTGTCTGATAACATAACTCTCTTATAATTCTACCGTAAAAATTATAGTACAACAAATAATTTCTTTACCGAAATAAGTTAACTATGAAGTTTTCATTCAGTAAAAAAAAGTCTTTCCAATATTTGATTTATTTTCATTTTACACTGTTATTTTTCTGTTGCCTGACTTGTGAAAAAGTTATAATATATTTTCCGTATTTTTTTCTTCCTCCCAAATATATTTGCAAAATTTGAAACTCTTTTGGCGTCGTACATTATCAAACCTTTGATCGGGCGACTTGAACAACTGTGACACAATTTAGCATTGGACATTAGCTGTCAGGGACGACACGCTCCACTGCTTTGTTTATTAAGAAAACGACGCTATTTACATTTACAAATAAACGCTGAAAATGTGGTCGTAATAATCTAAATCCCAAACAAACGAATTCCATTTCACAGGAGCCGGGACAGCGATTTTAATTTAGTCGCAGAATCGGGACGGATTCCCTGGATCCCTTGTTATTGGGCGAGCGATCCGAAGAACTTTTGGTATGCCCTATTTATTAATTCAGAACTTTACGTTTGAGATGTTTAGATTATTTTAACCAGCGACTAAGTTATTGAGACCTTGATAATACCTTTACCTTTGTCGGCAACTTAGCAGCGAATAAATTAATCCGTTGAAAATTATGTTTAGCAAGTTCCTAACAAGATTGCGGGGTAACTCAGATAAAATATTTAATCCCTCTTGTTTTTATACTTTTTTTTAAACCCTTTGAAATATTTTGTACTTCGAATAGTGACCTAGACTGTCCTAGCTTTTTTATATGCCATTTAGAGTGGTTTTAGAATATAAACGTTTTGGAAGCACATGTACAGGCGCACCGTTTGCTACAAGCGTAACTCGTACAAGCGTTGACGCGCTTACAAGCTCATATAATGAAGCGAACACGCTGCACTTAGCCCGTTTGGTTTTTTGACGCGAAAATGTAGCGCGTGTGTAAGCGACTGCTCGAAAAAAAAACGTTGGTCTGAAGCCGCTATTAGCGACGTGTTCAGCGTCCAGGATATCATAGGCAGGATTAATATCCAATAAATATGTATTAGTTTATAAAACGTATTTACAAATAGCTTGGCTTTGCTTGAAACAAATGCTCTTAATTTTAGTCAATGTTAATTAATCCCACCATAGAAATCCAATGAGAAAGGAACCGAAATCCTAGTACGTCATTATTAATTTTAAATAACAATTCAACTAACTTTCGCTTACTGGTAGTCATTTTAGAAAAAAGTTAAGATTTCGATCCAATTAATGTTCTTGTATAGATCTTGCTTAGTATCGATGCTAATCATTTGGTCGTGTGTGACCGCGTGACGTCACCAATCGCCGGACAAGGGTAAAAACCCAGCGGGTGGCAATTTTCTGGAGACCACTCGAGCGAACCCGCTTTTTCGAGTCTCGGCATCCGCCGTAATCGCTCCGATACGTGGGCTTGCTGTTGACAGAATCTAAATTACGTACAGTCAACTGGAAAAAAATGTAGCTTTGTAACCCAAATTTTAATGTTATCAGCCTGCCATCTTTCTGCGCCTACCGTCAGGGAGGGTCGTAAAAATCTCTGCCAGAAGAATTACTTCATTGTAACCCCTTTTTCAACCGACTTCAAAAAAGGAGGAGGTTCTCAATTCGACTGTATGTTTTTTTTAAATTTTTTTTATGTTTGTTACCTCATAACTTTCGACTGGGTGAACCGATTTTGATCGTTCTTTTTTTATTTGAAAGCTAGTGCTTCCCGAATGGTCCCATTTAAATTTGGTCTAGTTCTGACATTGGCATCCATGAGAAAACCATATAAGTCTTAAATCTAGATAGACAAAATGCGCGACAAATGGACGACAAATGGACGAATAACTTAATATTACGTTAACCGATTTTGATAATTCTTTATTTATTTGAAAGCTGATGCTACCCGTGTAGTCCCATTTTAATTTGGTCCAGTTCTGACAGTGGCATCCATGGGAAATCCATAAAGTCTTAAATCTAGATAGACAAAATGCGCAACAAATGAACGGGTAACTCAATACGCGCCAACCGATTTTGATAATTCTGTTTTATTTGAAAGCTGATGCTGCCCGTGTGGTCCCATTTTAATTTGGTCAAGTTCTGACAGTGGCATCCATGGGAAATCCATATAAGTCTCAAATCTAGATAAACCATATGCGCGACAAATGGACGAATAACTCATTATCACGCCAACCGATTTGAATGCTTCTTTTTTTATTGGAAAGGATATACTTCAAGGGTAGTTTGACGAGTGTTAGGTTCTGATTATGGGATCTATGACAAAGTAACGGAACTCTTGAATTCTTAGAAGCAATTGAACGATACTTTTTCGATGTATTGAAATAAATAAGAACTATTCACTGAAAATCAAGAAATAAACAAAATTTAAACAAAAAAAAAACCAACTTCAAAAAAAACTATTCCAAAACAAAGCACTAAAAAGTAAAGGAATAATTGCGTATTCTTCTAAAACTTATACGATAATAAAATAATGTAGGTACAGTTATTGTTATTGTTGGAGTCGGTGTCAGCCAATGTAGGTTTGTAACTACCTACATACATACGTAAACGTGATATGTAAGAAATAGGTATATTGCTAGGTATATTTTAGTGTTTCCTTGGCTGACACCGACTCCAACAATAACAATAACTGTACCTACACTATATTATCGTATAAGTTTTTGAAGAATACGCAATTATTTCTTTACTTTTTAGTGCTTTGTTTTGGAATAGTTTTTTTTGAAGTTGTTTTTTTTTTTTTACTGTTCTGTTTTTGAGACGCTGATAATCATAAGATATTTTTCCTGAACAAGAAGGCACATACTGTTGGATTTCAGGCGCAGAGAGCGAAAACAGCCCGTAATTAAAAGCTTCCAATAGTAAAATTAAATCTTCTACCTACAACAGGAATCGAACTAAACACTACGCTTGCCAAATACATATTTAATTGAAAAAATCCAAAATCAAGCTCGGCTTGGAATAACAGGGCTGAAAAAAAATTGTTTCCAACTTTCAACAAGTAAAACAAACTAAACAATTGTAAAAGGTACAAAAAAATCAAACTAAACATTAAATAAGACTAACAAGAAAGCTTGTTTGTGTCTTGTCGTTTGTTTCGTTATATTAAACTAATGCAGTTTAGAGACAAATATTTGTTTCCATCCTGCTTCCTCGGCATTGTGTATACAGGTGAAATATTTTTACGTAAGTAATTGATATATAATTAAACTGAGTATCAAATGGGCATGGGGCATAGACCTTACTCATGGAAATAAAGTCATAGCTATAAATGATGGATGTGATCGTAGCTTGCCAAATGCGGTTTGGTGATGGAATCGTAGCTATACTCCGAATTTTTTTAAACATATATTTTTTGCACAACAATCCACAAAGACCTCAGTCGAGCCTATCACTCGATATAATTAAAAGCTTATATAAATTTTAATCTGAGACGTCATTAAAATAGTGCATAAAAATATTTGAACCCTAATTTTTAAGTCGACTGTACATCTAGAGCAACCACCGATAGAATCAGGCATCAGAGCCTTTAGCTATAAGCAAAACAATAATGTTGTTATCAGGAAGGCTTGATTCGAAATAATTACTTTTCGAGGAAAATGCTATTACATAATAACGATATCTTTGTTGATAAGATTATTAAAATCTTTGACTGGTTTAAACGGGCTTATTTTATTAAGACAGAATTTTGTTTGAAACTGCAATTACTAAATTTTGTATCTCCTAGGATAGTACTTATTATTATGCCAAGTGGAGATACCACGCGTGTGCAGGGATTGCTGGTCCGTAGTAATAAATTAATTACTGCAGAACGGCAAGCTTCTGTTCAGGTGCACCCTGGTCAACGTGGAAAAACTTCTGCTAACGCAGTTCTTATTCTTCGTTGGCTGCTCCCATTTTCCTACCACGGGAGGAGTAACGGGATGTGGTCCTATTGAGGAGACTCTTTGGAGTTCGGGCTCTGCACCGTACCAGCGGTTGAATCACTCTCCGTGGCGGACGCTCTGCACTGCACTGGACGCGGGCTGGGACATCCAGCGGCTGCTCTCAAGCAGCGGGATTTTCGAACCTAATAGGTTTGAGAAGGGGGGCTCAAATGCGCGCGCCTTTGGGCTTTGCGTACGGTGCAGATGATTGACTCTCCGTCGCGGACGCTAGACGCAGGCTGGGACCTCTAGTGACCGCCGAGTATCCCGCGGGTCCCTTTCAGCGGGCCGCCATTACCGTAGGGGATCCAGATCAGGTTGGGGGACCTTGATCCGTATTGCACTGAAGTGTAGGAGCCCGGCCGTGCCAAGGGGTCGGCGTGGTAATACTCGTTTCTCCATACCGTCACGAAAAGTGGTTAAGGGCAAAAAGTCAGGTTTTTAGTCGGTAGGAGTCCGACCTAACCACGTTCTTTCCCCGGACAGCGTGGTATGGATTTTCCTGACTACGAAAAAAAAAGGATAGTACTTATAGGATTTTAATAATGTTATACGGGAAACGTTATTAGCTTAAGCTAAATGAATGAAAAGGGAAGTGGGAAATTGTATAGTACACTAGATAAGTTACGGTTCTAGTAGCCGGATGTCCACGAAGTCACATCTAAATTATTTTTTCAAATACGAAAATTTGATGATATTAGATAAAAAAATATTGCATACTAAACACAACATTATAAGTGATAATGACATAGATTAAAGCGGTTTACTGTACATATGCAATTTAATTGTTGTTAAATAAAAACATTGAAAAATAATTCATTGGTCATACAATACATGATAAACTCACAAGAAAACAAGAGTACAATTGAATCAGCAAAGCAAATGCACGGAAACAAGGGGTGTAAGGGGGTCCTGGGGTGTAAGGGGGTCCTCCAACATCTTGGGGCCCCTTTTTTTTTTGCGTCAGGAAATGCATTTAGGCATTCCCAAGGCCCTGGGTTCGGGACACCTGGGATATGTGGGACTCGGAACTCCTGGGAAACAGAGACCCCTACCCACGAAAACCTGACGGTGGTCATCTTCGGCGCAGAATGGAAGGGACCCGGGATCCCCAACGAGGGAGAGACTCCTCGCAGGACCCTTCGGCGCGCAAGGCCGCCTGGCAGCCAGCCTCGGGAGGAGCAAGCTCAACTCCAGTGCACGATAACACAGACCACTGTGTCCGAAGACACGCGTTACCGTCTTCCTCGGTATCGCAAACCGAAACACACGCAGGCCCCCCCGCGTGCACTTCGCGACCCCAAGGGCCCTTTTAGTCGCCTCTTACTACAGGCAGGGATACCTCGGTAGTATTCTCGTCCCCTAACCGCAGGGAACAACATCTTCGGGCCCTAAGCCAACCTCGCCTGCAAGGTGGTGCACCCTGCTGATCAACGCAGGAGGCTCTGGCGACGGCTCCCCTTTATGGGTTGGGTCACTCCCGTAAAGCCAACTCAAGCCAAACAAAAATGGACAGTCAGCAGAGAGTACCCGACTTGGACTTGGAAAACGACGCGGGGGACCGCCCAACTCCTTTGTTAAGTGGGTTAGGGCTACCGGGCCATGGGCGAACCCGGTTAAAGACATTAGTCCAGAGGAAGGTCCGCTTCGCATCGTGGAACGTTGGCACGCTGACGAGACGCGCTCGCGAGCTGGCCGAGCGTGGCCGTGGCGTTCCTGCAGGAGACACGCTGGAGAGAAAACAGGTCCCGGAACATCGGGCACGGCTACAAGCTCATCTACGGGGGTTCTCCTGGCAGGGCCAACGGAGTGGGGGTGGTGCTGTCCGAGGAATTTCAGAATAGTGTCTTGAAAGTAAATCGCGTTAACGACCGCCTTGTGGTCGTGAGGGTGCTTATCGAAGGGGTCACGACCAATTTGATAAGTGCCTATGCACCGCAGGTCGGTTGTAGCGATTCGGATAAGGCACTGTTTTGGGAGCAAATCGACCAGCTCCTATGCACTATTCCACTGTCCCAAGGCGTCGTTCTGGGTGGCGATCTGAACAGTCATGTGGGTGAACAGTGTAAGGAATACGGGCGCGTTCACGTTGGTTTTAGTTTTGGCACTCGTAACGCTGAATGCGAAGAGATTCTCCGGACGTGTATGGCTGCCGACTTGGCAGTCGTGAACACGTTTTTCAAAAAGAGTCCCGAGCATCTGATCACCTACAAGAGCGGTAGGAGCGCAACCCAGAACGACTACTTTCTCACCAGGAGAGGCCAGTTCGGCAAGGTAGCTAACTGTAAGGTCATACCCGGAGAGAGTCTTACTGCCCAACAACGTCTACTTGTGATGGACCTGCGAGTGAAGCCTCGAGGCAAATGCCGGGAGCGCTGCAAGCCCCAAACCAGGTGGTGGCTGCTTGAAGGAGCCAGATCCCATGACTTTGCTGCCACTGTCGGTGACTTGTCGCAGCGGATAGTGAGTCCGGGCAACAGCTCTGGGTGTCAAAGTGTCAAGCAGCTATCACCGAGGCGGCGAGGGTGGCGTTGGGTGTGGCCCGGGGTGGACGTGGCCTTAAGAAGGAGACCTGTTGGTGGAACGAAAGAGTCCAGAAGGAGATCAGGGTAAAAAAGCACTCTTCAAAGCGTGGCAAGCGTCCAAATCTCCTGAAGATCGCGCCGCGTACAGGGATACCAAACGTGCCTCTAAACGAGCTGTAGCTAGAGCCAGACGTGACCACTTACGTCCTTTGTACGATAAGTGGGAGTCATCTGAGGGGCAGAAGCTCGTTTACAAGTTGGCACGTTCGGAAGTCAAAGTGGCCTAGGATATTTCCTTGTGCCGCTGTGTAAATGACACTATCGGTAACCTGCTATGCGAGGACCGCGTGGTTAAAGAGAGATGGCGCTCTTATTTCCACGAGTTGCTCAACAAGCAGCACAAAGAGGTGCAGCCACCTGAACTCCCTACAACTTAGGGACTAGTGCGCCCAGTAACGCCTGATGAACTCCAGTCGGCTCTTCGCCGCATGAAGAACCGGAAAGCTGTCGGACCCGATGGAATCCCTATCGAAGCGTGGAAATCGATGGGCTCTCGTGGTGTGGGCATATTTACCCACCTTTTCAACCGCATTCTCCTCACCGGGAAGATACCTGACCAATGGAGACTGAGCATTATCACGCCGGTCTTCAAGGGCAAGGGCTCGGTGCAGGAGTGCAGCAATTATCGCGGCATAAAGGTTATGTCCCACACCATGAAGCTCCTCGAGCGCATTGTGGACTTTCGGATTCGACAGGAGTGTACAATCTCGGAGTGTCAGTATGGGTTTCGACTGGGTTGCGGGACCATGGACCCCGTATTTGCCTTGAGAACGCTCATAGAGGGATACATACTGAAGAATACACCTCTGCATCTCCTTTTCTTAGACATGCAGAAGGCCTTCGACTGTGTCCCTCGTGAGTTGATCGGCTGGGCGCTGCGGTCCAGGGCCGTTCCCGAAGTCTTTATTGACATTTTCCGGGACATGTACCACGATTCCAGTTCCATAGTTAGGACTGCGGTTGGTGACACGCTTTCCTTCCCGATCACCGTTAGAGTACACCAAGGCTCCGTGCTTAGCCCGTTTCTGTTCAGCGTAATATTAGACGTTCTATCAAACAGCATCCGAGACCACCACGAGCAACCACACTGGTTGCTCATGTATGTTGATGATATTGCGCTAGCAGACTCGGACAGAGGACGGCTGGTACACCGGGTGAATAAGTGGAAAAAATCACTTGAAAACGGCGGTCTGATACCTAATGTGGCGAAGACGGAGTACATGGCCTGCAACACCATAAATCCCCAGTCCGTCTGTATAGGCGTTGACGTGGTCGAGCGCACGGACCGTGTCAAATACCTGGGATCTGTGTTAGGCGCGTCCGGGGACATCGACCGCGGCGTCAGAGCCCGAATTCCCGCTTCTTGGGCAAAATAGCATGAGGTGACTGGTGTCATTTGTGACCACAAAATGCCGATCAAGCTGAAGGGGCAGGTCTATAAAATCATCATTAGGCCTGTCCTTTTATATGGCAGTGAAACATGGTCGTTACTAGAGCGACACAAGCAGGAGCTGTGCGTCACGGAAATGAAGATGCTGCGGTGGGTGTGTGGAGTCTTACGCAAAGATCGCGTGCGGAACACCTACATCCGCGGCAGCCTTCGTGTTCGTGACATCGCAGACATGCTGCCGGAGTGCCGCCTTCGTTGGTATGGTCATGTCTCACGGAGATCGGCAAACTAAAGCAAAGCGTAGAGATTGATCACTTTGATAAAAATACTAGAAGTTTAAACACGATCAGATCGCCGCCACTGGTAGTCAAAAATTCTATAACGCAAGGCAGTGTGTTGGGCTTTGTCTTATTTTTGATTTATATCAACGACCTACCAAAAGTCCTGCACGGTAATTGTAGCAAAACTATTCTTTATGCAGATAATATCACTATAGTTTTTCCATGCCAAAACGCCGAACAGTTAAATATATAAATAAATATAAATAAATATGCGCCAGACAACACACCTCTTGTCATGGTCTCGAATTAGGGATAAATATCCCTGAGTTAAGCCAGGGGCGTCTCCCAGAACACCCAGACCCAGGCCAATTTAGAAAAGATCATTTTCTGAATTGACCTGACCGGGGATCGAACCCGGGACACTACAGAATTAAAGGCGAGAAACCGTGCTACAGCGCACTACGCCAATCGTGTCGTCAAAGTTAGAAAGTGAAATAGATAATAAGCTGAATTGCATAGAAGATTGGTTAAAAATCCACAACTTACAGTTAAATCTATCCAAAACAAAAGTAATGCAGTTCAAACCTTGTCAAAAATCTCCTTTAAACATAAAAGTGACATATAAAAATTACTTAATTAAAACCGTAGAATCCAGAGCCATTCTGGGAGTCGATTTTGACAGTAACATCTCCTGGAGCCAACACACAGAAAAGGTTGCTTCTAAATTATTTAGCTTTACTTACGCTCTTTATGAACTAAAGAAATCAACAGACCATGAAACTGCTATTAGTGCCTATTATGCCTACGCACACGCGTATGGCAACTGAACTATTTCTATGGGGAAATAGTTCAGATGTACAACAATTATTCGTCTTACAAAAACGTTGTGTAAGAAGAATTGAAAATATTACCGATAGGGACAGCTGCAGGCTATACTTTATTAAATTAAACATCTTGACTTTGACATCCATGTATATCTTACAAATAAGCAATTATGTTAAAACTCACTTAAATCAATATCCACAAGCGAAAGATTTCTTCTCCAAACCCCACAACTTGCGCAATAAAAACAAACTGGCCAACCCGTCTGTGAATTTAAAGCTAGTCAGCTCGGCAGCCCCCTGATAAATATAAAAAATATTTAAAATAACCGAACCTTTTTTATGACCCTAAAGGAATATTTAACAAGTAAATGTTTTTATACTAAACAAGAATATTTCGAATTATGATGTGTATTTTTAGGATTGTTAATTAAGTTTTTGTTTTGTATTTCATATTTTTGTTTTTGTCAGTAGGTGTAAAGATGGCTTTGTTAATGTTGTTAAATGTTGATGGGCCCTTGCAGGGTTTATGTGTGAAACTTTTTTCAAATACTAGAAGTTTTAAAGATACGCTATGCGACTGCCATCTAGCTTCGAATAGCCAAAAAGCAAACAAATGTGTTGTGTCAAAGACATATTATTTTATTTTGATGAAATATGATCCTTATGCTGATCAGTTTGACAGTATGGTAAACCCATTTATGTTTATTATGAAGTGACAATAGGATGTGACGCATTCTTTTACTTGTCACTGTCAGAGACAAATGCCGAGACGACATACAGAGGGATGTTTTTTTTGTAAACATTATTGTGACTATTTTAATTTCTTGTAAGGAATAAAGTGAAGCGTATTTAAACACCTGGCAAAACATAAAGATGGGATAGTTTCATACAAAAGGGCTCAAAAATGGTAATGTCGAAATCAATAGTCAAAATACGAGCAGTATTTAATAGATGTAACGTATATTATATTGTTGATGTTTTTCTACCGCGTTTACCACACAATTTGCCATTTTGCCCGAGCTCTTACTACGATAACTTGACACTTAGCACTTATGGTACTTCGAGCGTAGGTAGCCGGAAAGCCTAAATATTTATGGCATCACCGGATGGTTGGATTCGGTTTCTGTGTTATTAATTATTATTCTATGTGTTTACCTACATTCACCTATTCAACCCCATCCTTTAAGAAAATTTTATATTTTCACCTAATAAAATTTTACTTCAGTCAATCACGATTATCTTTACCATTCATTTGACTAAATAATAATCTGTATCAAATTATAAACATTTTCTACATATGACATCAAACTATTTTTTAAACATACTGTAGTCAATAACATTTGTTTGAGTACTTTGAAGGTGCCTGTCAGCTCACTGATTGTAATATAATTAGGAACAAGAAGCTGAAGATAGAAGTTTGTTTGAATAGCTGCACAGAATAAGATGTTAAATTTCGCATCTCAATCAAATTGCATTTTGTAACAGCGGATTGCGACTTACTTTTAAGGTCCAGTATATCTTAAGACTTTTAAGGTCCAGTAAACTCACACTGTTTCAATTAAATTATTATTCTTACATGAAAAATATTTTAATTTTTATTTCTTAGTTTTTTTCGCTTTACTGCCAGTGGCAGACATTAACTTAGAAAAGGGGTATTATACAGCCATTGAGTATTTTTTTTTATTGAAAAATCAAAATTATTGAAAACTTAATCAAAAACTTCGTCTGGCTCCAATGATTTTCCAGAAATGGATAGTGCACGTCATACAATAATTATGCGATGTGCTAACAATTTTTCA
This sequence comes from Udea olivalis, assembly GCA_947369235.1. NCBI lineage: Eukaryota > Metazoa > Arthropoda > Insecta > Lepidoptera > Crambidae > Udea > Udea olivalis. The sequence goes on from OX376342.1 coordinate 317,084, forward strand.
CAATATGTTAATGCTAAGTATATTTTCGTCAGTCTTGTTGATTACCTTTTTACAAGTTTAAATCTACAATTAAAGCAAAATTGATGAAACATAAGGGTATTTATGAAGAGGGTTACTTGAACAGCAAGAGTTTGTGGTGATAGTGGGAATAATCTGCTTCTCTGCTCAGTAGGGTTTTTTTTTTGACTTTGCTCTGAATATATCGGTTGAAAAATGAAACAAAGATCAAAAGAGTAACTATCGAGTTTCTTGCCGGAATCTTCCCGATAGAAGCAGCGTGCGAACCGATTGAAGATTCGCATTAGGTTTATGTATTACCTATATGTACTATTCTAGTATCATTTCATCTACGTCTATATTATTTATGTAATTTTACTTTGCTGACATGTCATAAGTGCTCTCAACAAGCTTAAATGATTGAAAAATATATTTGTTCTTTCTTGCTTTCTTTCGAAGTCATTGTAATTCAAATGTCATTGTCTGGATCTGCCCTGTTTCAATTATTTTGAAAGCTAAAGATTCAATAACAGGTGTCAACATAAGTCAAAGATTTTTGGCATAATACGTGCGCCATCTATTGTTGACTAGATTATTTAAGACCAAACATTAAAAAATAGTTTTAACTGCAATGAGGTAACGACCAATGAGAAAATTTTATGAAATAAATGGCGTCAATTTTTCAGAGGGGTATGTTCCCCCGCAGCATTTGTCAGATTTTGACAGAAATTAAATTTGAAATCACTCTAATAACCGCCTTAATAAACTTAGGAAATCTTAATAAATTGTAGCCTATGTGTTATTCTGTACGTCTACCACGAGTTGCCAATTAAAATTTACATTTGCCACACGCGTAACTCGTTTAGATACTGACTCACCACTGCTGGTTCGAGCGACGCGCCGGAATAAGCCCGTGTACGGGAGTTTGGTTTTCGTTGGGCGTGTTAAAATGTAACGCGCGTGTTAGCGTGTATGCCAAAGTGCACTTTACTGTTCGAACCCTGTAATGCGAGAAGATTGTTTTCTTAAGTGTTAAAATTAAACTCAAGCGGTTTATCTTGTCACCGGTCTACAAACAAATCATTATTTGCAACAGATAAAGCATTAACTAAGAAAACATTTTTATTGTGTTGTCCTAAGGGGATCAATTTTCATAATCGTCTGCTAGTATTGTCTACTTTTTATGCTGTTTAATTGATATTACGGCTGACTAAGCAAAGACAAACTGTAATTGCTACATACACTGCGTTGTCTTTGAAATATTACAAACACGGGTTTGCTTCCTTGAAAGAAACTTAAATATCTCAACTGAAAGTGTTCCAGATTTTGCTTGAAGAACAGAAAATGAATACGTTTAGGTGTCGCCGAGTGCCTAAAATGCAAACTCAAATGTTAAGGGTGCGTTTCCACAGGAGCGGGGCTGCGCGGAGTTAAGCTGAGGCCAACAAACTTGACCAATGATATTGCTCAGCGGAGCTGAGATGTGTGATGTGTTTCTGTGGAAACGCACCTTTACGAATGGAACTAAATTCGCGATTTTAATAGGTCAATCAATTAATGTGGACACGCCATTATGACAATTATGGATTTCGAAACGGTTAAAGTAGTAGCCATCTGAATTCAAAGTCCATCCAGCACTTGAATAAACCATTTAACTCGGTGAATGGTATTTACATTATTGTGACAGCTAAAATTTCATATTTAGATTCCATCTTTTCCATTACAAAAATTAAATAATGGCCTCAAACTTTCTGTGATCCCTTTCTGTAACCTAATAAATTATCCTCGTGTGCGCCAGCCCTAAAATATCACATGTCAAAAAAGGCAAAATAAACAATTTCCCTACGTTATTTCGCGTTCAATATGCAGATTACCGGTCAAAGGTCGCGAGGGGTTTGGGGGGGAGGAGCCGCCTAGCGAAAGATCAAAGACAAATCGCGTAACCGTGTGATGTCGTCGTGTAAGTACGAGGAAAGGCGCTAAATACTTTAGTAGCTTGTCGCATTAGTATCGTTGAAATTGTCAAGAGGATATTTGAGGAATGCGAATTCCAAAAATATTATTCGGATGAAAAAAATTGTGATGCGACTTTACCAACCACCGAATTCGTAGTATTTTCTGCTACTGAAATTATACTTCGGGATGAGGAACTAGCACGTTACTACAGCTCGAGTGTCGCCGGGCAACTGAGCGGCGTACGCAAGCCGCCAACATGTCATATATTATTTTTATATAGGCCGCCGGGTTGTGTCGGCGGGCTGTGTCGGCGGCTCGCCGGGCTCAGCGTGTATTGCGCTTAATGTCACCTGCCACAGCGCGGTTGTTGAAGCTTTGTCTCCGTTTCGTTTGATTACTTATGTATTTGCGACTCGTAGTAGAGTTTGCAGTCAGCAGTTCACACACACTTCAAACCCAACACGCCCCCCAGTTGTTGTTATTTTTCCACCGTGTAGTACTTAATCCCTGTAACGTCAATGCCATCACCCATAACGCGCCTGATAACGACTGATGTCGGTGCTTCAGAATACGACCGCTTTAAAGATATTTACGACTCGTAAAGCAGCTTAATAAAACGTTTTGTATGATGGTTATGTTTTTGCGCTTTTAGTGAGTGTTTTTGCGGTTTTGTTGGCGGGAAATGGAAAATAATCTTTGCTTGCGTAAGCTTCCACACATTAGTGTTTTACCAAGGATTTAGGGAAAAAATTACTTGTGTTGTTTCTGAACAGAACTGAATTCTGACTTGCTACTTCATAACACCAAAATTAACAGATTTAATTAGAAAACTGTAATATTAAATACACAGTAGACAATTGTTCTAAGTACTTCATATTAATTTCAATTTGATACATGCCCCCACTTCTGAGATTTGATTAGATTAGATTATATTAATTTATTTCTCATTATTGCATTACACGTGTATTACATTAACGTCATATAATGGTAATTAGGATTGAGATAATCTAAGGAAATAATGAATCAACTAAATAAAAATAAATGTCAGAACAAATAACAAATCTAACATTAGAATTTAGAATACGAAATATGAAACATAAAATGAGAGATCATTAAAATAGGATTAAATTAAACATAATGTCAAATAATGAATAAAAATTACTACAAATACAAATCAATTAAAATTTATCACAGTTAAAATATTCGTACGTGCAAAGTGGGTTGTCCAATTAATTGTTTCTCAGCTGACGCCGCAATGTTTCGTAAGATGGCTTATTTTAACGCAGTAGGTAGGCGGTTGTAGTAAGTGGCCAATGACTCACAGGTTCTTCTCTGCAAGAAGAAGAGAAGTTTGAGGTTCTTTACTGACGATCAAACAGGTTAAGAACCAATGTGATCCCATAGGACCCCTTTTTCTTTTGAGGTATTAAACCCTAATAAATTCGCTTAAGGTCATAGTTTTGGTCCCCACTCCGGACAAACATTTATGTAATGACGATGATTAGAATATGAAATTGGAACCGAGAAACATGAACTAATTGCTCTACAACGAGTCGATTCTCAATTAGGATATCACGCAAAGTATTTAATCACGTAAGCGATACATAGTTCACGAGAGTCTTGAAGCGAGTTGAGATGAGAATGACTAACTAACCTTCGTCGCCCCGAGCGTCGCTTAATATTCCGCCGCCTAACTCCACGATGCACGATCTTGGGAGCCTCTTCTACCAAGAGTTCGAAATTTACTTTTGGGTTAAAACAATAGGGTACTTGACTAATTTTTTTGAGGTGTTATCGAAAGACCTCCCAAACATAGAAACGTTGGTAAAAAAAATCGAAAGCACGAAGACTCCCCGAGATATGGCAATTTTAAAAATCATTATTTTGGACTTGTCCAAACGCTCCATTCAAACTGGCCACCTGAAAATAACATCATTTGTGATTTATTTCTTTGAGACATTTGTTCAAAAGCTTTATTAAATTTTAACAAAATGTTTTTTAGAATATGGTTTTTAACAAAAGCTGCTTTAAATTGAGCAAGTATATTATTAAAGAATGACATTGTTTTTTTATTTACTTTTCACTAGCCCGTTCTTAAATGTATTTTTTATATAACATTATTTCTAGAATCTGATGATGGTTTCAAATACCCTATTAGGATTATGTGTTGACTTGTACTGTCAAGAGCTAAGTGAATATAGGTCCCGCATCAGGGAAGAAGTAAAAGGAGCCTACTCCTGGGGTAGCAGATATGGGTGTTGATCGCTGCCAGCAGCGTAGGCTCACGCTACTGACGGTTAAAGGTGTCTTGGCTGCAGCAGTGGCAATGGTCTAACGTACATCAGGTCAGCGTAAGTCGGCTGCTCAATGTATAATGATGCTCGTACAGACTACTCCTATTCAAATTCTTCCGATGGAAAATGTGTGGAACACAAACATTAATTTCATTTCTAATTTTCGTAACATTCTGCGTAAAGATATTGTGTAGAGAGAATGTTCTGATTTTGGTGAATGGCTAATTTTTGTTAGCTTGTATGTTACAAGCTAACAAAAATTAGCCTAAAAATGCCAAAAATACGTCTCAAGACCGTGAGTTCCATAACAAATGCGGATGCTGACAGTATTGACAGATCTTAGATAACAGTACGTTACCTATTTTGTCTGCATTCTTACCAGAGCGACGTGTTCCATGTTTGTAACGATATAGCAGCTTACTGTTAAAGCTATTTAAAAGAAAGTTTTATGTGAATTATAAAAAATATCAGTTTAGCCTCTTGAATCATTATTGCTAAGACATACAGCAAAGTAATATTTCTGTTACGATAATCTTCAAACTGCTATTTGATGGGTAAAAATAATAACACAATTACATAAAAAGCATTCGTTTTTTTAATTTCCTTCATCGATTAAGGTTTCAGTCACTGGTAGTTTTTGCTATCATTACATTTTCAAATATTAATGTTGTATGTATTTTATTAAGGTGGGCTGTCCGGCACTGTTTCGTCCGCGTAGACTATTTCTCCCGTTAAAATATTTCCTAAAAATATACCCGCTGATAATGTAGCTTTGTATTGGTGAAAAAAGAAATCAGTCCAGTTGTTTCGGAGCCTCTTCAATGCAAACATACAATTAAATATTTCCTCTTTATTAAATTAACTAGTACAGATATAAAATAATCCGGTATAGTCAATGAAAAACTGAAAAGCTCTGGTGCAAAAGCATTCATTGCTGCTTTCAATTCTCACATCGCTGGTCTCCTGGTGACATAGCAGCTAGGAACTTCTCCAGCAACTTCGGGAGCTTGCTTCAGCGGCAAATACTTGTATCATTATTCAGTACATTACCATATAAAAGCGTTAAGTTAACTTCTGTCAATTTCGCTTTATGCTGCCTCAGATTAAATCATTACCTACACGAATTCAAATTTTTCGGAGAATTAACGTGTAAAAATATATTTAATGCATCAAATTAGGTAGAGAAATACTTTCAGCTTGTTTTTATTGCCGACAAAAACGGATAAGTTTGATCACAGTCATGCAAGGTTTATGACGAATAAGACAGTGTTCACTTTACACCAACTACCTAAAGTAAAATGATATATTCCCATTAATATTATAATAGGATCTGCAAAACATTATAACCCAGCCCTTGCCTGGAAGTAAACCCATAAGCGTAAAAGCAGACCTTCCTGCTCCTAATACGAAATAACAGGCTTTCAAGGCGCGTGTGGAGTCACATCATTCATCCACGTCTAGCGGATTATATTTAATTATTTTGGGACACATAATAAAAGCAATTATAACCGTATTCCTCCTTGCACCGTCTTTAGTAGATAACCCTGTGTTACGAGGTAACAGACAAGGAATTAGGTTGGGGGCGTATCCCGGCACACCCAGATCCGAGAAAGTATTTTTCTAACGACGATTTAACTCTAACTGGCACACTAGACTAGAAACAATTAGAAGACAACTCTAAACGAACTCCCTCTGAAACCTCACCTCACCTCAACCTCACCCTTTAATTGTATTTTGCTAACAAAGGAAACTGTAAAACATCCTATTTTTGACAGTCCATTTATTCATGTCTTCTTGTGTCCACCCGCTAATACTGGCACAGTCGACGTTCGAAAGTCTTGATAACAATATCCCAGACGTCGCATCAATTTCGGTCATTAATTTTGGCAAAATAGCAAGTCAGCGTTCTCCCCAACTTAATGAATCGTAAAAGTCCGGTTTTTTACTTCCTGAGTGACGGAGAGAAGGTTCTTTTCAATTACAGATCATTATAATTTCAAATTATCGGCCGGAATGAGCAGGATGGTACTTCTCCCGTTCGCGTTTTGAGACTTTTCAAATGTTCAGCTTTGATTTTCAAGATAGGAATACTTACTACAAAACCTTAAACCTGCATCTTCCACAAACCGCGTAACTGTTCGAACTATTGAGCCACTGACACCACAGCTGACGGGTTACATTTTACTCGCATACATTTTTTTGACTTATTTTCTTAGGCAAAATGAATGCTGATAGAGATATAATTAAGTAGGTATTTAAATATGCGATCACACTACCTATGTTTTTGGATAAATAGTAAAACTGAATAACTATACAAAATTCTAAATTTCGGCCAAAACAAGAAACTAAATCCGGACTCGTAATCCAATAGCTACATTATATTTTTCCTTTAAATGTTTAAAAACTACTTATTCCTATTAAGAAAACTGTTCGGTACATAACACTAAGAAGAAGAAGCGACCGTAATTTGGTTTATGTGAAGGAGAGCCTTGCGCATTGTGAACCGATATCTGATGTCGATTAACGGCTCCTATTAAGCAGAGCATAAGCTTGAATACCGCACGGGAAGTGGAGTAGTCGTATATTAAATCCCTTATCAAATGAATGCGTTCAGAAGTGGGGGGACACGGGTGGGGGGTAGGTACTCTACGTATGCGATAGCTGTTACGCAAGCAAATGCGAACTAAACATCTCCTAAAAGTTTTGAATTATATTTTATTTAGCATTGCAAAAATACAGAGTTGAAAAAATCTGATGGTTTTTTCAAAACCTAATGTGAAAAATTCAAGATATTTCTGCCATTTAAAGCAAGTTTCTGTACGTCTAAGAATTATTTTTATTTGTAAAATTGAACTAAGATTATGAAAATGTTTTTCTCATTAAAGTGGATTTTCTGTAGTCTTTCCTAAAAATTGAATTCTTAAACCTAATCTTAACAAAGTTCATTAAATAAAATAAAATAAAATTGAAAGGAGAATTTATTAAAAAAAACATAGACAGAATGGTGCAAAAATAAATAAGATTTCATAATCAATGAACGCAATCAGAAATAAGAAAGGCTATGGAAAAATAACAAATGTCTCGAAAATTTACATAAGACATTAAGATTTTTTAATTTTATTTTACTAATAGGATAATTTAAATTAATATATATGTTTCGACCCATGTTCTGAGAACCCATGAACACTTAACCCGACCTTTTGAATTCAGGATTACTAGATTTTCGACATGATCGTTTCGGCACCGAAGCACTGACTCGGTGTGGCGTATTTTGTGCTATTTATTTAATTTAATAGTATTATCTATTTATTGGATCGTACTTCAGTTGTAATCTGTTAAGATCCTAGTGACGTTATTGTATGCTGCTTTTTTCTGTAAAGTTGTGCTCTCAGATGAAGTTTATTTGATGTGTGTACCTCTTGCTCATGTCACAAATTACGCATGCGGCGCGGTGACCTGAACAGCTAGTCCGCTTAGAACAAACCGCCATTTTGATCACCCACACAGAGAAAATTAGTTAACAGGCGATACCGATGAGAATCGGTCACACGGCGAGTAGTATTGTCGCGAGTGTTTTTGTTTTTGTCGAACTTGGTGAAATTTTCCACATGATGAATTTTGTTTTTGGCGGGTTCAGTCGAGTAGGTATAGGTAGGTCATAGTAACCCTAGGCGGTCAGGCAAGTTTAGGTGATTATATGTACTGGAACAGAGCGAGAGCAGTCTTTCTGTAAACTCTTTATATATTGCCCGCCCATGTAATGTAATGGCGCAACAACTGCTGACAAACCTTAATAATTAAAAAACCTATAATTGAGCACGGACCACTGCTTGATTAGCTTGATAAACATCAAATTAAGATGTGGTAAGTGTTTCTAAAGTATTTAATCACGCCAATGTTGCATTTCAAATTCGTGTAAATGTATGAAAAACTGTCTCGAAGAAACATTACCGCTAGTTTTAATTCAAAATTCAAAACAAAGAGCAGGAGTGAGGCTCAATTAAACCCCAACATTATTCTATGATAAAATATAGGTTAACACAGTTCTGCAGCTTCGCCTGAACCCCTAGCGTTATATTATTCCAAGCCATATCAGAGATATTTGAGAGAACGTAACGGGATTTTCGGGATTCAATTTTCACACGGGTCGCGACGTCGGGACAGCTGTTCTGTTTAGAGGTATATTGTGGCGGGACAGTGGCGTCTACGGATTAAGGCTCCACTACCGCTTAGTACATTAGTTAAAGATTTAATTATTGTGATGGGTTGCGGAATAAGTGTAATAAATATACTAACCTTAGCAAGTGTTTATTTATATTTTATCTAAAGCAATGTTGAGAATCCAAGTGAACCTTTTCTGAGTTAACCAATTAACCTTTCTAAGCAAAATAATCAGTTTAAACGGCAAGAGCCTAGTTTGGTCAGTCATTAGCTACGAGTATCTCATAATAGGTCACCGTATTTTTTTCATGCCTCCAGATGATCTCACTCCACCTGCTGAACAGCGGCCGTGAGTTCCAGATATGAGGCTATACGTATACCTACATACGATTGCTAGGCATCCTGGTTTCGCTACGGTTAAAACATGTGGCATCCTTACACAAAAGTTAATTGTTGATCAGCAAAACCGTCAAAATTCACGTGAGCGCACACAATACTAAATCCACACCGTATTAGGGTGAACCGCACCGTAACCGACCGGCACCTGTTAGCTAATTACATTGCCCACTCACTGATTAACATTTGCGAACTTTCGGGTTCGTCTGAGGTCTGGAACTCTGAACGTTCTGGCTATTGTGCTCTTTGGTTGTGGAAGAAGTTTGAAAGAGTAACTGCTGAGTTTCTCGCCGTCTCAGCGCAGAAACAACTCCGACGCGGTGGTAGTCGCTTTTTGTTTTGTAACTACAGTATTTATGTATAATGTGTGATTTATTTCTCTGAGATTAACTTTCCGACTTGCACAAGTCCATTTGATAAAAGTTATTTGAGCTTGAGTTTCAATGTGTTCATTCTTCTATGAATATTTCAAAAAAAAATACTGAGAGGTCTTGACAAGAAATAGAGCAGTTACTTTTACCATGAATGACCTTATTTGAGGAACTCCGAAGAAGGTTAACCTGAGCCTGAACCTACCAGAATCACACTGGTGCTTCTGGTAGGTTCAGACTCAAGTCACGTGGGTAAGCCATCGTTCCACTTACCCATATTGTTGGGACTGACGCCGTCACCCATGAATAATCAGATTTATACAGAAAAACTACTTAATAAATGAAAGCAGTAAGAGGGGTTATTTAGGGGGGGGGGGGCATTAAGACGTGAATATTATCTACTTGAGCTAACTTATAAAGAAAAAAGTAGGAAACAAAAAACAATCGTACACTCTACATGAGCCACCAAATAAATAAATAAAAAAAGTATATTTTTGTTTCAAAAGATTTCTCTTTGTCGGAATTATTGTCCGTAAAAGTTTCATCAATCACCATTGACCGGCGGAGGGGATTGGCCACTTGCCAAGCGGAATCAACTGGATATAACTAGACAGCTTTTGAAACCACGGTTTTACGACTTTTCTATAATAAATGAGGACGATTGCACAATACATAGAAAAGGTGGGACACAGGTAGTTATTATTTATTTTCGCCGTGAACTCAATCTGCATTCGAACCATTTATCACAGAGATAACGCCTTCCATTTTAACAGTAAGAGTAAGTAAGTGTTAGCTTTTGTTATCCAACTCCATTGGCATCGCTACAATTATGGTTTATTGCTTAATCACCACACTTGCCATAGAGTTTTGGTAATAAATTTTGAATGTACGAGTACCTACACTTCGGTAAAGGCTTTGCGCAGGATTTGAACCTGAAACCCACAGATCTCAGGTTAAACACTCTTAAAGTAGTGGGTCGCATCATTTCAAAGTTGCCAAGTCTATCATGAACGTGTATTTAAATGCAGGCACAATATATGCGTTAGCAAAGGTTCCAACTACAGTTGAGGTTTTCTTTACACAGCCCTTCATTCCTACTATTTTGACTGGCCTGTTGGCGCTATGGCAGCGATCCTGCCTTTAGCGCCGGAGTATGTGGGTTCGATCCACACCCATGACAAACATTTGTGTTTGTTGTGTGTCTGGGTGTTATTATCTATTTAAGTATGTATTCAGAAATATGTAAGTATGTTTATCAGTCTCTGACGCCCATAGTACAGGCTCTGCCTAGTTTGGGATTCAGATGATCTTGGTGTAAATTGTCCCAGATACGAGTATTTATATTATATTCACTATCGTTTTATACGCACTGGCATTTCCTAATAATAGCTAGTATGCGGCTATTTCACGATGTTTTTTCCTGTACGGAAAGCGACATTTCCGATCTATAAATTTATAGCAATAGCTATTTGTATAGGCGGATTACTGCTGCCAGAGGGCAGAGCCAATATTTAAAAAATAAGCCGCCATGATTTAAACCAAAGACGAAGGATTACTTTTTAAATTAAACTTCAACGTTCTATAAAAAAGAAAAAACGTCAGTGGATATTATTCATAAGATAAATATTCTTTATTGCACATCAAAAAATAACAATGAAAGTTTGTATTACACGAAATAGTAAGATGACACAATTAGGCGGTCTTATTGCTAAAAAACAATCTCTTCCAGACAACCCAAGTAGAGGAAAATGTTAAAAAAGGGTAAGTATGTGCACAAAAATAGTCAAATGTAAATTTAAATAACAAAATAATAATACAGGATATGCACTAATTAGCCCACTAATAACCAAAGAGATCAGAAAAGGAAAATGAGTTAAATAAACAGACGAGGAGAAGTAAAAGGAGGAAAGTAATTAGGAGATAAAGTAGAGTGTTAAAGGCCGAGGATTCTTTTTTTTTATATTACCCGTCAAGATGACCTCACTCCACCTGATGGAAAGCGGTCGTGAGGTCCAGATATGAGGTTGACAAGCCCAGTCATTCAAACGAATCACTGGGCTGGCCATCCTCACCTTGAAGGCCTGCAGAAATGCCTTGTCACGCCCCGCTTGAAGAACCCGGGACTATACGAGGAAGGAAACACATGTGCTGGAAGAGCGTTCCACGTCTGTATGGTACGACAAAGAAACGAGTCACCGAACCTTTTAGTTCGGGCCAACAAGCGTTGAATTGTGTGTGGGTGACGCCGTAGTCCAGCACGCGTGGTACGGGAGTGGAAAGGTGAGGGTGGGATAAGCTGGAATAACTCGTCAGAGCATTCCCCATTGTAGAAGCGATAGAGAACACTTAGCCTGGCAATGTCTCTACGCAATTGGAGAGGCTCAAGGGTCAAAGTTGCCTCTGGGTTTCCAATAATACGGATAGCACGCCGCTGCAACCTGTCAAGAGCTTCGAGTAGGTACTTGGCGGAACCGTCCCAGAGATGAGAGCAGTATTCCACACACGAGCGAACTTGTGGCTTATACAAGAGACAGAGCTGCTCAGGCGTGTGCTTTAATCCTCTTTTTAAAAATAGATGGAGACTCTGACTCCCTAATAAATAAAAGTAAGGAGTTCCAAAGTCGTACATTTAACCGTAAACGACTGTGTGTAGGAGTGTGAGGAATGAGGAGGGAATTGAAGGTGAAGCTTCTTAGATAACCGCATCGCCTCGTACTGGCTGCAGAAATTGGAAACGCTCTTGAGGTAACGTGGCGACAAAGGGTTAAATAAGATGTTATAAAGAAGAAAAAGAACATGGGAATCTCGACGAAGACGGATGGGAAGCCAGTTAAGCTGAGATCTGTACTCTGAGACATGATCATACTTGCGCAGTCCAAAAATAATGCGAATGCAAAAATTCTGGAGCCGCTTAAGTTTGTCAAGTAGATTCTCAGTAAGATCTGAAAAGCAGCAATCTGCGTAGTCAAGAATAGGAAAGAGTAATGCCTGAACAAGCGCAATTTTGGTGGGTATTGGCAAAAAATTTCGAAGCCTCACCCACCCAGCCGGTTATAAAGTGTCGATTGGTGCTCCAATGGGCTCCTCCGATCACTGTCTGGTTGGCGCTACAGTGCCTTGTGCAGCTCCCCCACAACCTGTGGAGGTGACGCGGCGGTTATGGCACAACTCGTCGGCAGATAGGGACGGATTGCGAGAGTATTTTGCCTCCGTCCCTTGGCGGCAGAGCTGCTTTGGAGAAAGGGATGCTTCAGAGAGTGCATCTGCTATCGCGGACGAGATCAGTACCGGAATGGAATACTACATTCCTTTTACTGATGTCGTCAGTGCTAGCAAAACTGGTCCCTGGTTCAATCGCGAGTGTGCCGCAGCTGTTGAACAAAAACAGGCGGCGTACCGTGCTTGGTCTAGGGCCCAGGCACTCAATGATCATTCAAACCTTGCCTCCCTGAAAGCAGCCTTTAATAAAGCCACCAAGGCCACTAAGAGGGCTTACATTAGAGCAGAAGCCCAGCGAATTGCACGTGTTGGCCAAGAACTCATCACGCACCCTACGGGTAGCCGCTCCTACTGGCGACTGGCTAAACACGTGCCATCTAACTTCTGCGTGCCTTCGCTGCCCCCACTGAGATACCCTGATGGATCGTTGGCTCATCAGCCGCAAGAGAAAGCCGATTTACTGGCTAACCTCTTTGCCGCAAACTCTTGCATCGATGACTGCGGTGATGCGCCTCCTGAAATACCACATTGTGGCTCCACAATGCCTGATATTCGCATCAGGCAGTGTGATTTTCGTGCCGAACTGCGGTCACTCGATGTCAGGAAAGCCAGTGGCCCTGATGGAATTCCAGCTGTGGTGCTGAGGAAATGTGCAGCGGAGTTGTCTCCAGTGTTCACTAGCCTGTATCACCTCTCCTACAATTCGGGTCTTGTGCCACTGTCTTGGAAGGAGGCGAACGTTCAACCAGTTCCCAAAAAGGGGACCGGTCGGACCCTGCCAATTACCGTCCAATGGCCGTAACTTCGTCTTCTTTCTTCAGTTTTAGCTAAAGTGTTCGAGCGGATCATAAACACGCAGCTCATCCGCTACCTAGAGCATCACTCTCTCATTCACGACCGTCAATACGGCTTCCGACCAAAACGGTCTACGGGTGATCTTCTAGCGTACGTAACACACATCTGGGGGGAGGCTATGGACAAGCATGGGGAATCTTTGGCCGTCAGCCTTGACATTGCCAAAGCTTTCGACCGTGTATGGCATCGTTCGCTTCTTTCCAAGCTTCCGGCATATGATCTGCCACCTCGCCTATGCGACTGGGTCGCCGGATTTCTGGAGGGACGTAGAATACGTGTCCTTTGCGATGGTCGAAAATCACGCTTTCTCCAGATTAATGCCGGAGTGCCGCAGGGCTCCGTCTTGTCGCCGACGTGGTTTTTTCTGCATATCAATGACATGTTATCTCTTGGTAATATTCATTGCTATGCACATTGATGATAGCAAGGCACACGCGCGTTACTTCGAGCGCCCTGGGGCAAAACAGACTGACATCGAGGAGAAGAGGCGAAGTATTGTTGTTGAGCTTGACGGAGTGTTGGACCGCATTTCAGAATGGGGTGCATGCAATCTTGTCGAGTTCAATGCCAAGAAAACGCAGGTGTGTGCATTCACAGCAAAGACGTCGCCGTTCCTTTCCCATCCCACTCTTCAGAGCACCCCGCTACCGATTAAGGGTAGCCTAAACATCCTTGGCATGGATGTTCGTAGCAACCTAAACCAGCGGGACTACATTGACAGCGTCATTAGAACTGCATCCCGTAAACTCGGAGTCCTGAACAGAGTGAGACGATTCTTCACGCCTGAGCAGCTCTGTCTCTTGTATAAGACACAAGTGCGCTCGTGTGTGGAATACTGCTCTCATCTCTGGGACGGTTCCGCCAAGTACAAACTTGAAGCTCTTAACAGGTTGCAGCGGCGTGCTATCCGTATTATTGGAAACCCAGAGGCAACTTTGACCCTTGAGCCTCTCCAATTGCGTAGAGACATTGCCAGGCTAAGTGTTCTCTATCGCTTCTACAATGGGGAATACTCTGACGAGTTATTCCAGCTCATTTCACCCTCACCTTTCCACTCCCGTACCACGCGTGCTGGACTACGGCGTCACCCACACACAATTCAACGCTTGTTGGCCCGAACTAAAAGGTTCGGTGACTCGTTTCTTTGTCGTACCATACAGACGTGGAACGCTCTTCCAGCACATGTGTTTCCTTCCTCGTATAATCCCGGGTTCTTCAAGCGGGGCGTGAAAAGGCATTTCTGCAGGCCTTCAAACTAAGGATGGCCAGCCCAGTGATTCGTTGAATGACTGGGCTTGTCAACCTCATATTTGGACCTCACGACCGCTTTCCATCAGGTGGAGTGAGGTCATCTTGACGGGCAATATAAAAAAAAAGCCTAGCCGAAGTGTGTCAGATTTGAATGTACTATTAGCAGGAGTAGACGAAGAGAAGTGCCTATTCAAAAGGTCAATATTTACATCATGAACGAATGAAAGGTCAATATTCATCTAAAAATAACCAAAATGTCATATTCCATATATTGTGGATTTTTGTGTACTACGGCCACCCATGGCCATAAGTGCCAGAAGTTTATATAAATCCTTAGATCATACATTTTACATAATAATATCAATGTTCATCTAACACATATTTCAGTTGTGTGGGATTTAAACCCAATTACCGACTTAGTGATTACTACTAACCAAATCAGCGAGTCAATTTTATAGTTATATTTGATTTGTTACTGTTAGTATCTATTTTCATATATTTGATTCTCCAATAGTCGCAGCTTGTGTGCCACAAGACTAGCGTCCAATTAGTTCGACGATAACTTTTAACGACTTAGTTATTGTATGAACTTCGCAAAGTTCCCCATATAAGCTGTAAATCATTGTTTCTGGCTGCTATAGTGAATTGTCTCGGAAAACTAATTAACAACAGATCGAAAGTTTTACAGAAGTGCCCTTAGGTTCTATCTATTTGTTAATTGGCAAGGCTTTGACGACAGAGAGAGAAAGAGACGAAAACGAACTTGAGTAACGAAGTGAACTATCCGTTGTATGAAATACTTGAGACAAGGTCACTTTAGGTGAAACTTGAGGGCATTCGTGAAGTCATGTTTTTTATTTATTTAATCAAACGTTTTGAAAGCAAACAAGCAAGTAGGCCGTCCAATGGTAAGCGGTTACCGTAGGCTTTGAGATCACTACATATGTACAACATACCACTCCTTGTTACCGTCCTTGTAAATATTATTATGGTATTTATGTCTATTATTTAGTATATTTTGCTGTAAATTTGACGATTTGAAAGTACTGATACAGTCTATTTGAATAAAGTTATTTGAGTTTGAGTTTGAGTTTAAAAGCCTTTTGGAACTCGCTTGTAAAACTCCATGAAGTAGTTCATCAGAAACGTGTAGGTTTACAAGCAAAGAGAAAGCCTGTTTGGTAGCGAAATGCCTTTGAGCGCAAAGTCGGCTTCTGCCGATTTGTTTGTTGCCTATCCTAACCGAATTAAATTTGGTTGGGACCTGTCCACGATAGGTCTTTCATTACAAATAGTTTTGTAAGGACCGGGTTTTGTAAACAGAATTAATTGGATGAGTATTTTTTATTGAACAATCAATACTTTTCAACCGACTTCAAGAGGAGGTTCTCAATTCGACTGTATGTTTATTTTATGTTTGTTACCTCATAACTTTCGACTGGGTGAACCGATTTTGATTATTCTTTTTTTATTTGAAAGCTGGTGCTTCCCGAATAATTCCATTATAATTTGGTCTAGTTTTGACAGTGGCATCCATGAGAAAACCATATAAGTCTTAAATCTAGATAGACAAAATGCGCGACAAATGGACGACAAACGGACGAATCCAACACCGAGTCCAACAATACCAGTAATTGTACCTACATTATATTATCGTATAAGTTTTAGAAGAATACGCAATTATTTCTTTACTTTTTAGTGCTTTGTTTTGGAATAGTTTTTTGTGAAGTTGGTTTTTTTTTGTGATACCCTTATGTCGCAGTCAGTTATTTATTACGTAGTTTATGTTTTTATTTTTATTCCAAACTTGTGGGCTGTGCCTTTTATGCAACCCATAATTAAGTTAGCATTTACATTAGTTAGTGTACGTTTTACTGTACTTAGTTTTAATGTAACTTTGTTGGCGAAGTAAGGAATCAATCAATCAAAGAATGACTTAAAATATCAGTCAACTTTGGTACAAGTCATATTGTGACACTCATCTATAACTATAAAGGTATATTTGAAAACAATTAGTTTTACTATAAACTTTTGTCAATTTATCTGTGCCTCCATTTAACATTCATAGAAAATGATTTTAATTAATGAATAAATTCAGCAATGTTCCACTACATTTTAATCTGAAAGAATGTGTATGGCTTTGCGACACTGACAGCTTACACAAATAATCTAACACCATACTAAGAGCTTATACTATGGGAATCATAAACATACGCTCGTTGTACGTCGCGCGTTTAGTTGTTTCATCAGACATATGTGGTACATAAAAAAAAAATGTTTGTCCTGAGTTGTCTAACCCACGACTTTTGGTGCTATAGGCAGCACTGTTTTTCCGGTCAAGAAAGTTCACAAAACTATCTAAATGATAATTTTGTAAGTTGCCTGTAACTGGAACGTGAATTTCTCCCTTTTTTATGAAGCGCAGGCCAACCCTGGATATTGGTTGTCCGCAGGCGGCGGCAGCCTTTGCGACCCATAGGAAAAAGTTGTGAGAGAGTCGCTCTGAAGTTGCCGAGCTCCAGGCCCGCAGCTGCTCTACAAAACGAACAGTTTTTTATCCTCAAGAGTGGCACAACTCGGCAACTCCGGCTGTATGTTTCGGAAATGCAGGAAACTTTAGCGTTTAATAAAATATACTTTCGGCTTACTCCTCGTAGCAATCATGTGGTAAATATTTAAATACCCTCGAATACTGTAACAAACATTTAAACACTTTTCACAAGCGTGAACATCATAAAAATAAGATTTGTTTAATGCCGAATAAAACGGCTTTGTTAAACCTAAGTATGTTTTCTAATGCTCCTCGTGTTTATAACAAACTTCCAGACTGTATTCGCAATATTAATGATTTAACCATATTTAAAACGGAACTTCATGATCTTCTCGTTCTAAAGTGCAATTACGCTATCACTGAATTTTTGTGCGACGGCAGCTTGCTACGATACAGATTTTGGTGATTTAGATTGTAGTCCGATTTGTTGACAATTTGTTTGAATTAACTTAATTTAATTGTGTTCTATTTACTTCTTGACATACATATCTAATTACTTTATTATTATTATTTTTAATTGACTACTTTGTAATAAATTTTAACATTCGCATTAAGGTTGTTACTATTGTATGCCTGTGAGGCGGAACACAGTGAGACTTAAATATGTATGATCTGAACATTATTGTTATACCTGTGATTCACAATAAAGTTTATTTGTATTTGTATTTCAGTAAAACGATTAGAATACCGAAAAGCAAACAGGTTCTAAAACCCTGGATAACCCCGGGAATCTTGCGCTGTATACGACACAGAAACAAATTACAATCTAAACTGCGCTCAAGCCAGACTGACGGGATTCTTCGACTTGCCTACAGACGATACCACAAATTTTGCAATAACTTGATAAAGAAGCTTAGACGTAATTACGAGCAAAAACTACTGCGAGACTCTGAAGGCGATTCGAAGAAGCTCTGGAACAGCATCGCCACTATCACTAATCTAAAACAGACTAAACAAGATAATACAAAATTACTACTCAGTAAGTCTTCGCCAGTAGAATCTGTTAATTTCATTAATGGCTACTTCAGTGATATAGGTAGGGAACTTGCCGATGCCATACCGCCACCGCACACTGGCTCGCCAGACATGACACCTTCAGGTACTCCAGGTGCTCACTCATTTGCTCTGTTTGACACTGACGAAAAAGAAATACACCACGTGCTAATGCATTTAAAAACAAACAGCGCCCCCGGATGGGACTGTGTTCCAACCAGTTTCCTCAAACTAGCCCGATTTCTAGTCGTACCAATAATCTGCCATCTTACAAATATTTGTTTTGAAAAGGGAATTTTACCTGCCATGTTAAAGGAATCGATAATAACGCCGGTTTACAAGGGTGGCGATGGACACGATGTCAACAACTACAGACCTATTTCTGTGCTAACATTGATCTCGAAAATAATAGAAAAAGTATTGAATAAACGAATTGTGAATTACCTAAATAAATTTAATCTATTAGCCAAAAATCAATACGGTTTCCAGTCAGGGAAGTCTACTGTTGATGCTGTGGAGGCTCTGACGTCTGTCGTTGTTGATAACCTGGATAGAAACCGTAAGTGCCTAACCGTTTTTCTCGACCTGAAAAAAGCCTTCGACACCGTGTCCATCCCGATCCTTTTGAGGAAGCTTGAATACATTGGCTTTAGAGATGTTTCACTTAAACTCCTCAAAGACTACCTCAGTAACAGGACGCAGAGGATCAGGGTGGGCGAAACTGTGAGTGAGGTTGCTACTGTAGACTACGGGGTACCACAGGGTAGTGTACTGGGTCCTACTCTATTCCTGGTCTACCTGAACGACCTCTGCACCTTAAAAATACGTAACGCTCGCATTTTTTCCTACGCGGATGACACTGCGGTGGTATTTTCTAATACGGCTTGGAGTTCCGTTAAGGTTGATGCGGAGGCTGGACAGGAGCTGATTGCGGGATGGCTCGGAAATAATTTGCTTACACTTAATACGCTTAAAACAAATTATATTACGTTTACACTCAACAGTTGTACTCAACCTGAAACTAATTTTGATGTCAAAGTACACAGCTGTAACATCGCCCGACGCGCTCCAAGTTGTAACTGTCCCTCAATAACAAAAGTAACTAGCGTAAAATACTTGGGCGTCATGCTAGACCAGAGACTATCATGGCAGTCCCACATTGAACTGGTCTCTTCCAGGCTACGTAAATTGATTTGGATATTCAAAACTCTACGGCATGTCGCTACAAAAACCTTAATTAATCAAATTTACATTGCCTTAGCTCAATCCATATCCACTTACTGCATAACAGTGTGGGGTGGTGCAGCAAAAACAAAACTCATTGAAGTAGAACGAGCTCAAAGGGCCCTCAAAAAACGAACATTCCCAACACAATCTTTATACACTTTAACGGACTCTCTCTCTATCATAAAGCTCTTTGTACTACACACCATCTTAAGAAAACACATCGGAGTTGACTATGACCCCGTCAAAATAAAAAAGAGAAGAAAATTTGACGTTGCTGCGGTCTTAAAGACTCGCACAAAATTTGCACAATCACAATTTCATTTTTAAGCTTCGTTTATGTATAATAAATGTAATAAAATCTTAAATATCTATCCCTTGACACAACGCGAATGCAAATCAAAATTTACAGCTTGGCTCAAAACACTGGACTATAACGAAACTACTACTAAAAATTATATCGTAAATTAAATAAAATTAAATATTTGGATTATTGTATATTTATATATTGCAACACACACACACACATGCGCACACACACCCACACACATTCACATACACACACACACACATCTTTCCTCAGTTGTTTAATATCAAATTTATTTCGCTGTCAATCCTAGATGTAAGAGTGTGTTAAGGAAGAGTGGCTTCTTCTGGCACAGGTGCTTCTTACATTAAAAAGAACGACCGACTTGGTGTAATGGTTAAGAAGTTGGCTACTACACCAGAGGTCGCGGGTTCGATCCCCGCACAGTACAAACATTTGTGTGCATGAACATGTCTGTTTGTACTGGTCTGGGTGTCTCCTATGTATAATAAGTATGTATTTACAAAAGAAAATGTATTTATGTATGTTTATCCGTTGTCTAGTATCCCATAACGCAAGCTTTAATTAGCTTACTTTGGGGCTAGATGGCGCTGTGTGGAATAATGTCCAGGGATATTTATTATTATTATTATTAAAAGAAGAAGTCAACCCTATGTTTATTACTTTAAAATGTGTTTTTTATGATGAAATAAATATTATTATTATTATTGTATTTGTATTTGTACTGAAACGTAATTCTACGTTGAGCACCCTTCAAATAGATCGTCCTGTCACATGTCAGTTGAAACGAAATTGACAGTTATTTGTGTAAGGCCTGCTCAACTTTTACTGTCCTACCAGGATTTGGGCATGAGTAAGATAGGTTATTATGACTTTATGAAGCAAATTGACTATTACCTTCCTGTATACTTACCATAAGTTAAGTACCGCGTTGGGTGCTATATGTGGCGAAATCTTCGTTGCAGGCCAGCAATACAGGAGCCGGAGCGCCGGGATTCGTCACACAATATTTAGGAGTAGGTAGATGAAGTAATGGAATAGTGAATAAAAGATCAGCCAATCCAGTTATATGTTTATTGTGTAGGGTAAAAGTATAGGTAGAAAAGAAAACTATAACAAAATAACAGTAAATGAATACAGGTAGGTATAAGATTATCTAATAGTAATAGGTAAGTACATAGGTATGATATGCTTCCCCCGATACATGGGTTCCTGTTACATTATATTTAGTAACTATTTACAATTGGTTATCTAATAATCACGTAATTTGAACTTAGACTGGTAATCTGGTGAAATGCGTGGAACGATGCATTACATTTTGAAAGGACAGGTACAGAATACTATTGGTGGCCAGTAAGTTAAACTATGAAGTTTCCAGCCATGGTGGAGGTTATAACGTCCATAAGACTGGAACGAAACGGCATCGTTACAAGTTTACACCGATCACGAGGTTTTCGTGTGGGAATACGGTTTATCCGGTTAAGTGTCTTTTATGAATAGAAATGGAACTAAAAATGGCAAACGAATTCCTGTAGTCCACTATCGTAGATTACGTACGGAAACACATGATAGATGTACTGGTGATGGGAACACTCAAAACCCCACGTATTGCCAAGCGTATTACACGTGATAGGTGGTAAGCTCACCGCCCTTATCCAGGGTGCTTTGGTTTTGTCATCAGTCTTTTCCACTTACGGAGAAATAGTTCACTTCTACCTCGTAGTCATCATCGACAGTGATAAGAAATCATGTCATTAAAAAACCCGTGAATTCGTATGGGAGGGTGACACAGTTATTACCACACTTCAAGCAGGTCAGCGGGCGTGACCGCATCTTCTCGCGACGTAACGTTACATACTCTTCACGTCATTTGCACTTAGCATCACTGGCGAAAGGCGCTCTTGCATAGGTATACGTCATGATACGCTTATTCGCATGTTACATACAATTGACATGCAGTGGCGGTACGGAGCGCCGTCAACAGTAGGTACTTTTGTAGTTAGGTGGTAAGTCAGTACATATTCTTATCTATGGCAGGTGCGCAACAAGCGGTCGTACACCAAGTATATCATGCCGAGAACAAGTCTATGCAGCGTACATTACTTATCAGACGGTCATTGCGCCATTAAACTTTGACAACACCCCCTCTATTAAAACCAGACGTACTGCGTTCAGAAGTACGGTTGACTCTGTTATCTGAACCCTATGACGACCCCACTGCTACGTTACCCAAATAAATTTAAATATACTTTACGCTTTGTAGCGACAAGACCGCCTAAATTGTAAATTGTATTGCTCTGCTGTAAAAACCTGTTGTATTATATTTTGTGGAAAAAGATGATTTATTCATCTAATCATATTCTCGTAGTGTATCTTACATAGGCTCACGTGGCGCTGCGCCTTACATACTCCTCTTTTCATAATGTTTTTCATATTTCAACCAGCTGTAAAATGTATGAATGATTGTTGGAGACTAGCAACCCGACCCTTGCGTGTGTTTGTTTTCGTTCTTTTGTATTGCTAATTCTATTTTTTTAAGCCGTGTTTACCTTTTCACATGAACATTATATTTTGGTAACCCAGACATCAAACAGGTAATATAGGGTAAATTTTCCAACTGACAAACTCAAAAGTATGAAATGAACAGTGGAAGAAAGTACAAGGAGCTACATAATGATGTTATCAAACAAATCAATGATTTGCCATACGAATTGAAAAGCTTAAACATGGCACACTCGTGGCACATCCTGCCTTCTGTCTCTATCAGACATGTCTGAGTGAAAGGAGTAGGGTACATAGGAACTAAGGCAAAAGTGTGCTTAGGTCACCCTAAGCATACTTCCCCTTGTTCCTTTGACAGAGCGCTAATGAAAATTCCTTGTAATTTAAAGGTTATTGGTTATAATATTATTTTCTCTAGTCGGTTTTCAAATTCTTTGATTTGCAAAAAACACAAATGTTTCATTGAATTATACCATAGTGTCACATAAATAAATCGTAATTTTAATATTTGTTTACAAAATAAAATGTACTGCAAAATACCATATACAATTTTGTTCGGGCAACACTAGCATTCCCGCAGCTTATTATACTCGTCGAACGCTAATATTCGGATTCAAATAATTTGCAAATGTAATAAGTGAATAAATTATATGTACAGCTGGTGGATAAACCGCGACCACGGGCTGTGGTTCGGTTCCGTTAAATAAAACGAAAAACCGACCAATTTTACTAGAATTATCGCAAATATTTGCAAAACCCGTACAATTCACTTGGAACATACGATTAGGTAAGGGGAGTTAAAGCGACTGCTCAGTGATTAGGATCTAAAGGGGTTTGACCATTTTTGTATGGAAGCTGACATAGCTGCCGTCATTTTGTTTTGTTCTTAATGTTGCCGCGCTCGATGAGAGTGGTATATCTGGAAAGGGGAAACATAAACAAACAAAAAAATACAGATGCCATAGTACCCTAAAGTGGCACGTTTCCGAGTTATTTGAAAGTAAAGATTGATAGGATAAAGGTGATTTTAACTATTAAAAATTTACTTAATTCGTGTTATTTTGTCAACAAATAACAGATTTCATGGCAGTTTTAAATTGTTTTTTGTGTATTATCGTATTTTATGAAGTTTACATTTGATAGTGCTCAAAATATTAAAGTTAATATGGATTTTACCCGTTCAAATTGTTGTAATCTATTTGCAAAAAAACAAATTAAAATTAAATACCTATTATGCTTTATTGCAAAGGAGAAAAAAACAATTTTATTTGTAACAGCACAGGATAGGCGAATAGTGACCTTATGTATTATATTTATATTTATATATTTATTTATATTATATTTATATTAGCTCTGAGCGATTTCTTTTAGACAACTTTGGGATGTGGCGAGATTGCGAAAGAAGACAACAAACTGTTCAAATGGCTCAAATTTTGTTATTTGTTAACAAAATAACGAGAATGAACTCACAATTAGTTGATTTTTAATTTATATCACCTTTTTCCTATCGATAATTACCTTTAAAAAACTCGGGAACGTAACACTTTAGGGTACGGTAGTAGGGTAGGGTAGGGTAGAGTTTGTTCGTTTATGTGTCCTCTATCCATAAATACAACTTTCATAGTGCGCGGAAAAACAAGGAAAAAACAAAATGGCGGCTGCTGGTCTATGTCACAAAGGTTCAAACCCCTTTGTGGCATAGGCCAGCAGCCGCAATTTTGTTCAAACTTGAAAAACGTTCAGCTGCGTACATATTCCGCGGAGCTGTATACTTCCAAGCAATGGCGATTCCAAGCTATTAAATTCTATGAACTCGGTTTATGCTAAAATAAGAAATTAGCAGAAATGCAAATACAATAATTAACATCGTAACTTTAGAGGATACAGATGCGCCGTGTTTCCTCCCTGGAAAACGCTAGCAGAAGAATATTTTTTTTTCAAAAAATCTATGGTTTATCCGCGTGCCTCTTTGTTTTACATCTTACTAATATCATAAATGCGAAAGTTTGTGAGGATGTATGTGTGTATATTTGTTACTCTTTCACGCAAAAACGACTGAACGGATTTAGATGAAACTTTACAGTAATACAGCTTATACATCACTTATGTGCTCAAAAATTTAGCTAGTAGGTACCGTAATTTTATTATTTAAAGAGTTCCGTCCCTATTAAACAAAAAAATTATTAGTCCAATCCTGAGTGCAACCTAATGATTTGATTTGAATACTACAAGTACTTTAGCTAATGCAATTATGAGACAAAATCACGCAGAACACAATTTAAATAGTTTTCTAAAAATGCGTTTATCATCATATCTATATAATGTTAGTCATAGTATAGCTTCAAGTAATATTATAAACAGGAAAGATTGAATTGTTTGTTGGTTTGCATTGAATAGGCTCCAAAACTTCTGGACCGATTTTTTAAATTCTTTCATCAATAGCTATAAAGCTGCGTTGTCAGCGGATATATAACTTATGCTACATTGTTTTAGGCTTTATTTTAACCGGAGAAACAGTAAGCAGGCGAAGCCGTTGACGGACACCTAGTATTAAATAAAGAGGTATAGACGGTAAGCACAGCACTTCAGCAAAAAGCCGCCAAAACTACGTCTGAACTACTCAACGACCATCGTGTTCAGTGAGTCCCGTTTGTCACGTAACAGCTACCTAGAGAGCATTTTCGGCTAATTTATCTCTGGTTGGGCTCAAGATTTCGCATTAAAGTGCCATCGTGGCTATATTATGGTCACTTTGACCGTCTGTTAGTGCGCTCTTTTTAATGTGTTAGGTTTTGATTCAAACAAAACTTTGCTATTTACATGAGAAAATCTCGTTTGTGCACGTTCGTAGACTAAAGTAATTTATGTTTTTTGAGATTTTTTTCATCGTTCATGAAAGTTAATAAAACCTTTACCTCTAACACTTGGCATAGTAATGGATAACACATGCTGTGATAACCAATAAAAATATTTAAAAACTATTCATTTTATTAGCAACTATCGTTCTAAGTTACCAAATAACTTTTGACTCACCTTGTATGATTTTGGAAGCAACAATATTATAATCTCGTTGACAGTGTGTTGCACTCCTGAAACAACCAAAAACCTTTTGTCAGTAAAGCAATTCTTTCACATTATTAGTTTTTGCAGTGAACACGAGTTTAAACTGCCTCGTCTACGTTAGTGACCTTTCGTACACGTCACAGACATTGACACCTGTCTTAACTGGAAATCCCACATACATCGATTAACTAATCTATTTTCTCAGACATATACCAATTATTTAAATTAAAAAAATCCACGGACTTCCAAACGACTTTAACTGCTTATTATGCATATATACATTCTAGGTTCAGCTACGGCATAATACTCGTACTTTGGGGAAACAGCCCTATTATTCAAGATGTTTATATACTGCAAAAGAAATGTATAAGAATACTCTCAAATATACTTCAAACTGAATCTTGTAAGCCATATTTCATTAAATTCAAAATATTAACAATAATATCACTATACATAACTGAAATTTGTAAAGAAAAAAATATGTACCTTTATTCCCGAAAAACTACAATTAAAAGAAACAACAGAGCTTTATATAAGTTACATATTTCATTCACAACCTTAAGTTTGTACAAAATAGGCCCACATTTAATGGCAATTAAAGTTTATAACAGCATTCCAAATAGTATTAAGTGTTTTGAAAATACTGACGTATTTGAAAGTGAGCTCAAAAAGTTTTTAGTTAATAAGGCTTTCTACACTTTAGCAGAATCTTTTAATGATGAGATTAGATTTTAAGTTGCAGTGCCCTTACGGGGTGTCACACTAATCACAATTTTTTTGTAACAACTTTTCTGTACTGTGACTAGCAATGAATAAATGAATATGAATATGAATACACCGAAAGTTCGGTTATCAGGAAAATATAACTGGTATAATATATCTTGGTATGACCCTGAGGCATTTGCAGGATGTTTAAAAATACTTATTTTCAGCAGTGGCACACTGAAGTGTAAAAAAACACCAAACATCAAAACTTCACTTCAAGGGCGGTTTCAGAACAATGTAATTTTCAGCGAGAATGGGATCGCTTTAGCAAGCCTGGTATCACCAAACGGCGCATAATGTGGCGTGTTCGCTCAAACTGGTAGTGGTGAGTCACATGGATTATACGAGTTTATAAGTGCATCAACGCTCGTACGAGTTACGCGCCTGTACGCGACAACGTGCGCTTCCAAAAACGATCTGTTACGCGCGTGTAAAATGCTTGTCTGAAACCGCTCTTTGAAAAGGGAAATTCTCATGGATACCTAACCCACGCTCAACCCCTCGGCAGCTGATTTCGTCATTCCGGTGGCGAAGCACAGAAGTGAATAGATATTCAACTAAATGTTGAATTAATTTACCACGAATACCGCATTAGATGAGATTGTGCCCTGTTTATTTAGGCCTAACATAATAACTTCTAAGCATTTATAGTACAGAGGCGTTCACATCAACCTTTACATAGGGACCTTATGCTGCTGACATAAGACCCATTTTGCAATGCTTTTGTAAAGGTTGATGTGAACGCTTCTGTACCATTAATTAAGGCAATAAAAGTTAATTGCCACCGCTAGTAATATTAGTTTGTGCCCTGATCCTAGATAACTGCTGATATGATGGCGTCCATGGTGGTAGACATGCCACCACCAAGAGTAATGGATGACCTGAATTTTACCATTTTAGTTAAACGGAGCTTGCGAATTGCGATACAATCTGAATTGAGCCATTTGGGGATTACAATTGAAATTCAAAATGGTTGCTACGTTTTGATTGGTTGCTATACTGGCAAAATGTAATATCTGTGTTTCGTTCGATGCCGGTATGAAATATTAAAATGAGTTACTATTTTAATAATCTTCATAAACATTGTTAATGGTATTTTACTACAAGTTCGAATGAGAATATGAAATTTGAAATAATATCTATCTCGCAAGTCTCAATAGATAAGCTAAATTTGACATGTTTGTGTGATATCGTTTTAGAGTCATGAGGGGGTCAAAAGTGGCTCCAAATGGTTCGTGTAATATAACACACGGTGCTGCTCGCCAGTTCTGTTACCTTGAACTTGGCTTGACACGCTAGTAGTGTGTCTTGATACAAAATATTAATTTTCTCTTCACATCACAATATGATTATTTACGTAATGCGATCGAAGTCTTACATAAAACGATCAATACAAAGTATAAACCGTAATATTATGAGCTTATTCAACATAGGTATACTATTTTATCAATCCAACTGAAAGTATACATTGTAACATGATTATGATTTTATAACTGACTCTTCAACTTTTGCCTTGCAGGATCAATTTTCAGCAAATGGAAGAAACACATTTTACATTGATTTCATACATAGTAAAGCTTGAATTAAGCTAGATACTGCATGTTAGTTTATAATAACCTTTTTTAATAGTAACGTTGGCGAACAATGTTTGATCAATTCTAAACACGCGAGCATCCCTATTACCTATACGTCAACGATCGATTTACATAATAATCAAAACACTACTCAGAGCTTGCCACCTCAACATGCTAATCTATCATTAATCCATATACATCATTAATTTGCTGTTAGATACAACACTCATACCATTATAAGACTTTTAAATTTCACATACTATAGGTATAAAAGAATGGTTTTTATTTTTCACACCCCTAGTCATCAAAGTTTTCAAATTACTTATTTATTATCTCAAATTCAAATTCCTTCATTTGTGATTAAAGGTAAATAGAATAGATGTTAGTAATACATCATATCCAGCAAAACAACCGTCACTGAGTATACAAATAATCTGATACATTTTTATTCATTCAAGTCATGCAAATTATAACAACCGATTGTTCAGTAGTTTAATAACATGCTAGTCTCATAAAATAATCAATAAATTCAATTACAACAATACAGGTTGGTCCAAATATACACGTCAATTAATTTTTTTTAGCTTCCTCTTTAGTATTCAAAAATACTACATGTATGTTTTTTGAAGTTTTCTTTTACGAATTTTTGAAAAATTCTGGGTTGAGTCACTTTTTCGGTCACTGTAGCGCAACAGATCGAGCTACAGTGACAGAAAAAGTGTCTGTTACGATTCAGAACCTCTGACGTACGCTTAAAAAGTACGATCTCATATACAAAAAGACAATTACATAAGATAATTATGACTACAAAAGTTTAGTTGTTGTGTTCAGTAAGTTTCATGTGTTTGAATACCGTTTTGGAAGACAACAAGCATGCGAACTGCTGACACTAAACGTTTACTGAGGGTGGCGAATTTTTACCGCCTAATACCGAGATAATAATGAAGCCAAACGCGGAAACCAATTTATTCGTTAATGTAATTGATTAAATAACAATTAACCATCATTTGTAGGAGGTGCTTTATCACATTAATAATGATCCTTAATATTGTAACAGTAATATTAAGCAGCTTTTCCCTGGCCCCGCAACATCACTCACTCGCCGCTTATATGAATCATTTCTCAAACGTAGTTTTATTAATGTGATATGGCGATTAAGCTGTTATTCACAAAGATGAGAAGGGTAGCCAAATATTAATGCCGGACGAGTCCGGATTAACAAATCCTGTTTATCCTAACCCAAACCTGACACAATTGATTCCAACAAGATTTTGAAAGAAAATATGTTTCTAGAGATCCATCGAGTTTCAGTATGCACAACGGATGAGGGTTTACCTATGAGGCAAA
The DNA here is from genome assembly GCA_947369235.1 of Udea olivalis. Lineage (NCBI taxonomy): Eukaryota > Metazoa > Arthropoda > Insecta > Lepidoptera > Crambidae > Udea > Udea olivalis. The sequence continues at coordinate 345,931 of OX376342.1, forward strand.
ACATATTAGCGATGACTGTGTCTTGGTATGATCATCAATTTACGTTGATTATCAGTCTCCGACACTCATAGTGCCTATAATGCTATGTTATGGTTCAAACCTTGGTGTGAGATTTCCCCAATATTTATTTTATTTGAATTTTTTAGTTTTATTTAATTGCTAATGGCATTTTTTTTACATTTTTTTTCTCCTTTAACCATGTTTGTCAGAAATAGTCTTCTCGATGAAAGCAACGTCCGAACCGGTGGTAGATTCGCATTATATTTATTTATGATATATTAATATTGTATTATTTTATATACGTTTCCTATTATTTATATAGGTACCTATACATTCTGATTTTTGGAATGTCATAAGTACTTTTTAAACCTTAAGCTTTTATAAAGTACTTATGACATGTCAAAAATAAATAAATGATTTTTTATTTTACTTACTTTTTATACGAGTCCAAAATTATTTTAGAATATATACACTCGTTGAGATTTAAAGCGGTTAGGTTCAAGTTCACTGAAGAGACACCATTTAGCAATTTAACTCTATTAAGAATCAATTGCCGACGACAGGAGCGAATCAAATTATTCAATCTTGAGCTTTTATTCAAATACCGCACCGTCAAAAGATTTGTCACCCCTTGAAAGGGTTTAAAGGTGCGGTACTCCTAATTTGGATTATTCCCTAAAAATGTTTAAGATTTCGGTCGCTGGTCGGAGTTTTTCGTTCGTTTTATAACATAACAGTTTCACCGTTCGTTTTACTCAAGATTACTGATAGCAAATTCTGTAAAACTTCTTGGAGCTTGTATATGATTCAACTGTTTTGCAGTGCACTAAGAATGCTTTCATCTCAAACATGCTTATTGTCAGGAACGGTGAAGGCAAATCTATCACAAACAAATAAATGCAGAAAGCTTTCGGTCGCTGCTTAGTAGCTTAAAATATTATTTTTTTTGCTTGAACCCGAAATATTTTTTAACAAATACAAAATTGATTATCAGTAACAACCATAGAAATCACTTAAAATAAAAAAACAAATGTCTGTTAACAAAAAACATTTCTGATACTTGAATTCAATATCACGTTTATTAGAAGTTCCCTTGCCAGTACGAGTCACAGTTTCCGTGCTTTCTAAACTCTTCCCAGATGCTGCACTATTGGCTGAGTGCCAAAAACTTTTGCAGACTTTTTTCAATTTTGATACTTTGTACAAACTAATTAAGTGTTAATAGTAAATGAACTCGATATATTTAAGAAAGGTAAGGTGCGGTCGATTACTTCGCCCGTTCGAGCTGCCCACTTGAATGCTAATTCCTCCACCTTACAGGAAATCTGCTAGTGAGTAAGATGACCTTGAGCGAAAACTTTTGTTTGGTCAGGTAGGGCAACCCATTTCTTGATGCTGGCTAGACAAAGGCTAGGGAGGTCAAATAATACTTTATTAGCACACACAAAGAGGCATATTAGGCAAAAAAACATAATAACATAATAAACTAACAAAACCACAACTAATTTTCACAACTTTATAAATTATTAGAATAACTGTGCAATTCATGGCACAAAAAAAAAATTAAATGAGCAACTTTTTTATATTTTTGCAGTGGTACAATTTTTTTCACGAGATCTGCTTCAACATGAAGTATTTTTTTTTGATCAAGAAGACCCTGCAATTTTTTAAACGTTTTAAATTAACCTGGGTTTTCCAGCTCAAAAAAAATGGCAAAGTACGGCAATAACCGGCTAATTCTTAGGCAAAAAAATAAGTTGTATGGAGGTGTTTTTCTGAAAAAAAAAAACAAAATTAATTACAACTTTTTACGGGTATCTGGCCAATATTGATAGGGTTCAAAAGGTCAGAAATGACCCCAGCTATGTGCTATTTTGATTTGATCTTTACTTCCCGGGACACGCTGTATAGTGTGTCATCACGGTATAGGCACGTGTGTGCCTATACCGTGGTGACCGCTTATGATCAGGCGGTCCCTATGAGGTTGTTTAAAAAGTATTAATTAGTTTATTCATTTATTGCATATCACAGGTGACAAAGAAAATATACGGTCTTCATGTCGCTTTACATTAACGAAGTCTGTTTGTTTGTATTCTCCAATCCACAATTTTGGAAAACACGAGCTGAAATAAATAGCAGGCAAACTAGAGCTAGAATTATGAACAAATTGTATCATCCTACTTGCCATAAACGAATATATAAGATAAATGTTTATAATATGTGTATTGTGCTGTTCAATAATTTACCAGACAACTTCAGAATAATTCATGACATAAATACATTTAAATCAAAGCTGACAAAATGGTTATTACACCACGGCTTTTACACTGTTAAAGAATTTCTTGAATTTAAAGATAAAATATAATAAATTGAATTTTCATTAATATTAATAATAATTATTGTAATAAGTATATTTGCACGCTAGTATTAGGCTGAATGCATTGGACTCATTATATCATTATCACCTGATGTATTTACTGTATTCTTGCAAATAAAACATTTGATTTGATTTGATTTGATGTGACGCCCTGCAAGGGCATAGCAAAAGATAAGTAGTTAAGGGCTATTTCTTCATAAATAAAATAACACAATATTAAACTTAGTAACATACAAAATTAACATTAAATTATTATCAATCACATAGAAATAATTAAAATAAAATAGTTCAGGCTTAATAATCTTTATTACTCAATAAAATGTATTTTAATAATTTGAATAAGATCATCATTAGCAAGGGGTAATGTTTGTACTTTCTAATTTCCGCTAGAACTGAGTGGGAAGTTAATGTCGCTGTCAGCTAGCTCCGCCATTAATCCCACCGCTCTGCAACGATTGTATCGGAAGTGTCCATCCCGGTGCTGATATTTCTAGCCTTATTTGAAACCTTTCTCGGCAATGATGTTTTTTTTTGTAAATTTTTATTTTTTTATTAAATAATTGTGCTTGATCATTTACGTGCTACGTGTATGTATGCGTAGTTACAGATACTATTGATATTAGATACAGGTGATGATGGCATCTTGTACAAAAAAATATTGTACAAGGCAAAAAAGTTTTTGTTGAAGTTGAATAGGTAGTAGAATCACTCTAAGCTTTGGTCTGATCTGATTCAACTTATAGAGATCCGAGGACGAAACATGACCTTTGGGAAATTAACAGCTGTCGGAAAAGATCAACTTGTCAGTCGCAAGCCGACAATTGTTTATTTTGAACAAAACTGACAGGACGCTCTCGCTTCACGAGCGCAGGCGCGGGGAATAGTTACAGAGAGCCCACAGCACTGAAAGTGTGGTAATATTTACAGTTAATGGCACGGTTTACTATCCTCTAATCTTTATACATTTTTTTTCATATTTTAGAATTGCTAACTTTGATAAAATATGCGGTCTTTTTTGTAATCATTTAACTCGAAAGGTATGTGATAAATGAAAAATACAAAAAGAATACACACTGGAAATAAAGCACCTTCTTAGATATTGAAAATGAGCGCATTTCAACTATGTTTTCCAGATGCAGTAAGTTGAACAAGTTATATGTGATATAAATAACAATCGCACCTCAACCGGCGCACGTAACGACCAATGCCAATTACAGTCCGTAAAAAAAATGCATCAGTAGCTCCTGGGATCTTGAACCGCAGTGAGACCACGCAATATCTAATCGTTTCTATGTCAAATGAGTAGATAGTCAATTGGGAAATATATTACTATTTATTGTTACCGATTGGAATTCATTACGTGTTAAATTAGCCAACTCTAAATGATTATGAGCAATTTCACCATGTAGGAAACTACCGACCCCACTGTGCGTTGTCTATCTGTGGCTGATGTTACCTTCGAGCTTTAAAAATAAACAACGATGTACCGCGCTCACTATCTTTATGGTTAGTCTCGATCATATTTATGGATATCCATAAATTGAACCTTATTTTTATATTGTTTACATAAATGATTAATAGCCTCGTACGTTTAGGCTCTTAAATCATAATAAATATAGCGTGATTGATAACCCATGCTAAACGCTATTTAATATCATGTGTGGTAAGTGTATTAACGGCTTTATATCAATAAAGCAGACCTTCAGATATATTTATAGCTAAATATCTGTAAAAATACTGATAACCAGAAAGATTGTAGCATAAGTGGTAATTAGTTGTTTTAGTAGACCTAGGTTTGAATATTTGGATTTTGGACCGAGCACTTTACAACTAGACCACCGTGGTTTGTAGATAATTGATAAATAAATGAATAGCGTCGTACATGCCCACTGGCACATAGGTACAAACGTTTCAGAGACTAAATTATTAGTGATTTTTAAAATTGTGTGGCACTATTAAAAAAACTGACAAGATGAATGTTATACATGGCAGTGATGACCCCTGCACGATAAGTTTCTTGCTAACTGTGACGTGAAATTAATGACAAAACTGTTTGTATCTGTTTGTATCAACTTTTATTCTACAATAAAGTTTATTTATCTTCGCCTAGAGAGCATGCGGCAGAAGTAAGCTCTCATTTTACTATTAACATACTAGTTACCTGTTAATACTCGTTGGGCTACATCCTTAGCTACATCACTAATTTACTAGGTACGTATTTGTTTATTCTTGCTTTGTGAATAAAGATGTATATTATCATCTCGAAGTGCTTTTCAGTAGTCCAACATTGCCCTTAATTTTTTTTAGTCAACCGCCACGTTATCCGGCGGTGATTCGCTTTTTATAAGACTTCGTGCTGTCAAAATTTGACAGCTGGTGTCCATTTTGCCCGCTTTTCTCTGACTTGATTTAGATATACACTGAATTTATTGTTTAATCATAGTAAAATATAGCATATATCACTCCTGAATAGCTTAGCTTTCTGTTAGTGAAGACATTCCACGCGGGCGAAGCCGCTGACGGACAGCTTGTTTTAAATAATTTCATTTAAATCGTAGAATGAGTTCCATGCTGAAATTTTACCAATAAGCTGTTCCGTGCATACAAATGTTACGTCCACTCAATGGGCTCGCTGCAAATCAGCATGTGCCACAGGCAATAGCTTAACGCGGTCTAAGTTCATGGACCTCGCGCCACCGCTTTCTGTTATTTTGTTCTTCGTCATTTTTCTTTTGTTTTATTCTTATGATTATAGTAATTGTTGCGTAATTAGAAAAAAAAAAAAAAAAACTAAAAGACGACAGGTACTGTCAACCGATCCGGCTACATAAAATGTATTTTTAAAATCGAGTGCCCACCGTACAAGCTTAACAGCTGCCCTCATTTTGCCCAAACCTTGAGTGGTGCCTCTGGAATTGAAGTGGTGGCTTTAAATCAATCTTTTTCTACCGAAATTCTATCAACAAGCCATTTGATTTGTGTAATCCAATCTGACAGGACGCCGTTCAGTCGGTCGCTAGGCGACCAGCTGTCCATTTCGACAGTTTACGCCAAAGATCGTGTGCGTTACCCGGGCGACCAGACAGGCTGTTTTGACTTTGTCTTTATCTGACTTTTTTATGTCAAATTTGTGTTTATATTCTTTCCTGTGTTTTTTATCTTATATGTCTTAGAATGATTTATAGATGTAAGTATTTCAATATTTTCTTGTTTCTAGTTGGGTGTGTGATATCTCATGTCTAGTCTGAGTGACAATACCACTTTTATATGCAATAACTGCCAAAGATCTTTCTCATCCATTCGAGGCTTGCACATACATATCACCAAAAAACACCGCACACCTACCACTTCGGCTGACAATGTATCATCATCATCTTCAAATGTTCCCTGTCAAGACACAGTTCACATCACTGATCCATTACATATTCACCTCAGTCGTCTAAAGCAAAATACTGCGATATTAAAGAGGATTCCTCGAGGAGCTAGAATCTCTGTCGCTACAAAACTTACAAAAATTATAGACAACTGTACAATAAACAACACAGAAACTGATTGGACTAATCTTTTCACTTTTTCATTTCAAATTCTCCACGCAAATTCAAACAATAGCCGTACATCATTAACTCAAATCATAAAAAACAACTGTTATAACCTTACTCCAGTGACGCCTTCCACCACTGCGAGAAGGCCTTTCAACTTATACAAAAAAGTTGAAGAAAAAGTTAGCGACGGAGATCTTAAAGGTGCCGCCAGGATCCTCTTTTCCGATGACGTATTGTCCCCAGACTCGACAGAAACACTAGCAGCATTGCAGTTCAGACACCCCTCGGCCCCAGCAGCACCTCAACTCCCCGGCCCACCCCAAGCACCCAGTATACAATGCACGACAAAAGATATATCCAGAGCAATTTTTTCTTTCAAAGCAGGCTCTGCTTCTGGCTTAGACGGTCTATCTCCACAGCACCTAAAAGATTTAACCTCTGCTGCTATCGGTGACGTCGGCCAAAAGCTTGTTTTGTCGATTACTAATTTAATTAACCTAATGCTAGCCGGAAAAGTCAATGCTCAGATTAAACCCATTCTATACGGTGCAAACCTTGTAGCACTTTCCAAAAAAGACGGTGGTGTAAGGCCAATAGCAATTGGATCCACCTTTAGACGTTTGGCATCAAAAATTTCCGTGAAATATATACAGCCTAAATTAAGTAGCCATTTTTCTCTTGTCCAGTTAGGTTTTAACGTAAGTGGTGGATGCGAAGCTGCCGTACACTCAGCTCGCACTTTCTTACACTCAAATTCACAAGATGAGGTGCTGCTCAAAATTGACGTGAAAAATGCATTTAATTCGGTAGACAGGACCACCATGTTGACAGAAATTTGGCACAATATCCCGGAACTCACCAATTATTTAAGCAACTGCTATTTGGAACCTACAAAACTTATGTACAGAAACCAAGAAATTCTTTCAGCGGTCGGTTGTCAACAAGGTGACCCTCTTAGTCCGGCCATTTTTAGTTTGTCTATAAACCCTATAATTCAAAACTTGCATTCAAAATTTAACGTTTGGTATTAGAAAATGCGATGTCCATAAAAGCAATCAATATTTTCCTTTCTCTCTTCTTTGTTACAGTTGATCATTGTGACAGGCACGCTATTCACCACCGACTTTATTTAACTATACTGATTAGAAAGAGGAAAGATTTGTTTGTTTGTGTTGAATATGTTTTGAAACTACTAAGCCAATTTAAAAAAAAAACACCAATATAAAGCTACATTAACAGGCAGTGACATAGGCTATATATTTTTTTATTTAGGCGATATTTTGACAGGAAAAACAGTGTAAGCGAGCCAAGCCACTGACGGACAGTTAGTAAAATAAATGAGATTCACGTGGCGATAATTTGCTATATTTTTGACATTTGACTTGAGTCGATTGTGATTAATATCCTAAATATGGTTGCCGCGACGCCACACTTTTCTAATCTTCTTACTGAATTGTTGTTAACTACGAAAATTAATTGAATTAAGAAGCAACTGATCCAAAAGGTCACCACCAGCCACTAGACAGTGTCAACTTCCGATTTCTATTCTCATGTGCCTATCGACAAGTCCGCAACAATCGTACACGCTTCCAGTTCGCTCCGCAGTTCGCATATCTCGCTAATACCCAATGTGAAGGTTATTAATAGCTGCAATGTTGGCAACGGGCTGACATTACACATGCACTGGTATAGGACTGCCTATTTTTGACACTTCCGCTCGTTGGACTAGCGAAAAAATTGCATGCCATTTCTCTAGATGTATGATCTACATAAAATACACTCTTGACTTCATTCTTAATCGAAGTGGCCGCTCTATTCAATGAAACCCTCAGTAATTCGAGCTTCGCCAGGTGTGTTCGTAGGTACCAAACGTAGTAGGAGGTGGGCTGACCTCCGTTGTTCAGGTTGCTTAGGTTAGCCGCAAAGGGGATTGAACCTTTGTGGCATAGCCACCAGCCACCATTTTGTTTTTTCTCGATGTTTTCGCGAACGGTGAAAGTGGTATGTATAGGAGGACACATAAATATTTATAGGTAAGTACATGAAAAAATACAAGCAATGGAGTTGGAATCCCAATGTGTAGTGTAAGTGTGTATGTGTGAGTGATAATAACAGAACAGCGCACACACACAAAAAAGTGCTCACTCATGCAGCAAACTTCTTTGGCCACGCCATTTTAACCTTCACGTATTAAACAAATCTATCGTTAAAACATAAAAACGCCTTTAGTGGCACTAAAAGCTTTAAGCCGTGTGAACACAGTATCGTTCAACGTAGGATAGGTAAAAGGAGGAGCTCATTAACTCAATATCCGCAGTTTTATGGCGCTTTTGCATCATAAGCACATAAACAGCATTCGATCAGCTAAACTTTCGCTCTTAATATCCAGAAATCCTTTCAATGCCTTGCTTTGTACAAATGGACTCAAATCTCAATATTGACAAATTGAACGTTGTTTTCTTTGTTCTGTGCCGGCGAATCTGATACCAGATATAGAAGAGGTCCCGAGGGAGCTCGAAACCATAATCTCGTGTCAGTGGAAGGTAAGCCTCTGTCTTTTGCTTTATTTTATTATCTGGAGAGAAATAAAAAAGGTCGCCCGAAACTAACGTTGCTTGAGCTATTTAGTCCACTGGGAATCTTGTGTGTAAATGTTTTATTACTTATGTGTTTTCTGAAAACACTAGCTTCTAATTTCGATGTTGGGATTTAGCTATTTCTTTTTGTTAAGGTGTTATCAAAAGACCTCCCAAAAATAGAAACATTGGTAACTCCCCGAGTTATAACAATTTTATAAATCATATTTTTGGACTTGTCCAAAACGCTCCCTACAAAGTGACCGTTGCAAATGACGTAATTTGCCATCTATTTCTTAGCGTTCTGCAGAACTTTGTTCGACAGCTATATAAAATTTTTCGTTTATGATTATGGTTTCTTTACAATTGCTATAAATTGTGTAGGTACCTATATTATCGAATGGTACAGTTTTTTATTTACACTTTCAATAATGAATTTTCCTGCGCAAGTTTGAAGGACCACAAAAAGGAATTGTAACAAGGGAAAGTAAACAAACCATAACTTTTAACATGGCCATTTTTCAATGTAAATTTTGATAACATTGAATTATTTTAAAAATTTTATGGTGTTCTCAAATATCCTATTATGTTGAAAGCTGAAACTCTCGGCTAAAGTCATCTATCAAAAATATTAAAATAAATAGTATTTTTACAGAAAAATAATTATTAAAAGAGAATGCTGTCGTTGAGCGAATTTTAGAATGCATGCTGCGTTTCTTTGTCAAAAGCTTTTGAAACTCAGCCATTGAGCGAGGAAAGCTGGTTTTGTATCTCTGTAGCCACATGCTTTGGAGTTCCCAGACAGTTTTTTTGCGGACGAGTCAAAGGATTTTGCTGGGTCCGGCAGTGACCTCGGTAGCTTAATTGGAAGAGCAGCCGCCCAGATTGCAGAAGGTTCCAGACTCGCTCGGTCCTGCACCAACGTTTATTTTTTTCATTTGCTATCCTTAGATGAAAAATCAAGTATTTTAAAAATGATAAAAATAAAAATTTTGCTGATACTTTCCAAAGTCTTTTTTTAGCGACTCATGTATGCGCAGCTATTTTTGGAAATCATTAAGAATCATATATATATATATATACTGCTGTATATTAATACTGCTATAGATAGCTTCGGATTTAATAAAGCTTGACCTTTGTCTGATTCCGCGATACAGATATTTTATTCGTTGTATTTTACGGCGGAGGCCTGTCGCGGCGGATTTATGAGCCGCGGTTCGCGATATGATTGTTGGATTTGCTTTACAACACTCGACTCGAATTAGGCGCTAGTGATGTTGCCAAATTTGAGTCTGGAAATCGCGACAGAAATGCAGCCTCATCAGCGAGGCTGCGAACTCAGAGAGGCGTCTGGCAGGGAGATCTGTTATACCTCATATTTTATTGAAATTCAATGAATGCTAAGGCAATGATGATAGACTTTTTATAACTGTCTATGAAACATTATGAATACTTATTTAACGATTAAGAAGTTCATCTGATACTCGTATGTTTGCACACAATCACTTTTACAAATATAATAAATTAACTAATACGATATATAATGTACAACAGTGGAGATTACATGAGAGGAAATTGAGAAACTTTTATTATATTATTATTCTGAATATTTAACATCATTTTACTATGTTCTCTTAGGAAGATGAAATAAATGTATTTAATCCATAAAATTATGGTCTCCTTCCTCGTGCCGATGATCCTGTCGTCGATGGGAGCTGAATAACAGCAACATAAAATTAAGATGAAATTTGATAATCCATTCGTCATTAAGTTCAATCAAACTTTATTTGACTTCAATTTATAAATCAACTATTATATCGCAGTCAGTTCCAAATTAACTTGCCTTTTTAAAGTAAGTTACATATTATTCTACGTCTATTATATGTGAAACGTTAATGTCCCTAATTTGGAATGGTAAGAACAAAATAACATAATATTTGTCCCATCCCTAGTTACGTACTCACACGCATTTCAATTTAGTGGCTATAACATTTTTATCTTTCAACACAATTGTTTACGGTGCGACCGTAATATTTATTTTTACGTATATCAATATTTTTCCCATTGAAAATTTCTGTTGCATATCATGCTTGTGCAGATGTTCAAGCTTCCTGGAACAGACCTTAGTGATACGTCTGCAATAATCCTCGTGAGAATCACCGATATATTGCCTGAGGAGGGCCCTCATATTTAAGTTTATTTTCAGGGTTAGATCCGATGTGGATGCGTTGACACGCGGTTCATCTGGGGAGAAGAGCATATCCAAGGCTATAGGATATCAAACGGACCAGTTTTAAATACAACAGCCTTTAAATATTCTAGATAAAAAACATTTCAATAACATATCATAACTTACCATCACGACTTTATCCCAAACAGGGTAGTCTAATGGTGAACGGAACATTCAGAAGGCCACTGTTTACCAATGGTATTACAACCAAACGTGGTGGTTTATTGAATTTTCGCATTCCTCAGTTCTTGTGAGTGTCACTTCGATGGGCTGGCAACTTGACAGGAGCATCCCAAAGGGACATTTAATTAGCCCGATGTTCCACAATGGACTTTAATTTGCTGAAGCCAACGTCAGACCTGATTTAAGAATTTAGGAGGGCATAAGCTTCGTCCCGCTGATTTTAATTACACAAGGAATCGTCGAAAACAATGTCTCGCTACTTATATTTATATGTTATAAAAAATTGCTAGCTTAAAAAACAGGTATTTCGATCTCAAGATCCTGTCCTTTTAGATGGCAGTGAAACATAGCCGTTACTAGAGCAACACAAGCAGGAGCTGCGCGTCACGGAAATGAAGATGCTGCGGTGGAAGTGTGGAGTCTCACGCAAAGATCGCCTGCGGAACACCCACATCCGCGGCAGGCTCCGTGTTCATGACATCGCAGACAAGCTGCAGGAGAGCCGCCTTCGTTGGTATGGTCATTCGTCAATCTCAATCCTTACCTATTTTCAAATCTCAGGTAAAGTCGTACTTCCTCTCTCTCTGACTTCGTGTTTTTTTTTTGTTTACGTTCCTCTTAAATATGTTTCTCTCCTAATTTAGTTCGTTACACAAGGAAACTGGTGCTAGGTAATCTAAAACAATATATGTGTGTATACATAAATGTATTTATTTATTTATTTTTATATTAGCATAATATTCAAATGTAATTACAATTTTTTTTTCCATAGATTTGGCGCAGCCTAACTCGTCCTCTGTTTTAAATCTCTCTGCCGAAGGTTGTCTGGAAGAGATCGCTCTGTAGCGATAAGACCGCCTAAATTGTACTTTAATATTTACCTTTTTGTTTTTACGTGCTGTATGTATTTGTTTGTGCAATAAAGATTATTTATCTTATCTTATCTTAAGAAGCGGTGGTTCGACGTCGTTAAGGGTGACATGCGTGCCAACAAACTCACCACTGAGGATGCACAAGACCGCGCGAAGTGAGCCAAGAAAATAAGAAAGGCGGACCCTGGGACCCCACACACCAGTGTGCGTTCACAACCGGGATAGACCGCACGGATGATGATGATGATGATTTCGATCTCAAGAACATAATATTTATAAGCAACAATCATCATCATTCGCAGTCGTATGAAAGAAAGAAAGAAAGAAAAAACGTATGATGTCTACGGTAGAAGGGAGTCGTAGCCAAGTTTAGATCCCATGAGCCGTTGAAATAACATTTTGGGTGATGACAGTTATTTTCATTAAAAACGAAATATACTGAGGAAAGCTGAATAAGACTAAAGTAAACAACAAATGTCTGCCAAACTAAATCACAGACAAGGTTAGGAGCCGTTGCTAGTAGATCAGTTTGGACGACACCACTGCCGTGTGTGAGGGCTAGACGACTTCATTACTTTAATCAGAGCAAACAGAAATTATCTGCTTTTTGACTATTTCATATAAATAAATAAATAAATATCCCTGGACATTATTCCACACAGCGCCATCTAGCCCCAAAGTAAGCTAATTAAAGCTTGTGTTATGGGATACTAGACAACGGATAAACATACTTAAATACATTTTCTTTTGTAAATACATACTTATTATACATAGGAGACACCCAGACCAGTACAAACAGACATGTTCATGCACACAAATGTTTGTACTGTGCGGGGATCGAACCCGCGACCTCTGGTGTAGTAGCCAACTTCTTAACCATTACACCAAGTCGGTCGTCAATATATCAGCACATAGTCGTATATCAGCACTAAATTTGCGAAAAACGAAATTCATCCCCTAAAGTGGTGAGGGGGTCAACTGCCGTTGCATGGTCAACACTGATCACACAAAGTTGAAGATAACAATTAAAAATGAGGATGTGTACGTACGCGTAATAGTTGATGTGGATTTTCAAACACTTTAGTTTGTAATGCAATTAAAAACCGCGGTGGACCCACCGTTGTACTTTTTCTATGTGCAATGAAGAATAAATAAATAAATAATATAAACCGCGGTGGACCCAAGCAGGCCCGTGATTCGTGAATTCCGAAGTTGGTTTTAGAAAGAAGTTACGTTTTTAAATAGGGTGTGTAATATTTAATATAACAACATATCGTATAAAATTCAAAACATATACAATCATAAGATATAATTTTGTTTAATATAACACTTTTTTCATAATGGAATGATATAGTTTCAAATTACATAATTTTGAAACATATAACAAACTCTTGAACTAAAATCATTTGATATAACAGCCGTTTAATATAACATTAACGTGATATAATTATTAAAACATATTACATTTATTTACTATAATAACATTTAATATAATCTTTATTTACCATAACACTCGTTTTGAATATTATTTAAAAGATATAATGATTACTTATTATAAACTCCAATACATATAATATCATTTAATATAAATAAATGACAACAAACATTTTAAATGTAGCTTTAAATTAACTTAACAATAATAATATAATAGCAAACATTTAGTTAGACACGTATTATTTAAGGCATACATCATGCAAGCAGGCATGCAGCATGCAAGCACAATGCAAGCATGCACTTAGGATTTCGTGTGCTTCGGCGCTACGGAAAGGCAGCCCCTCCACCCTGGCGTAACAATGTACAGGCGCCCACGCTCTCCTTCGCCCGGGCGCCTGTACATTGTTACGGCGGGCGGGGGCTGCCTTCCTCCGCGCCTCCGCCTTAATGAATTACACTCTAGGGGTAGGGCAGACAAGTACTACGTGGAGGGGGGGTTGGCTGAGTCGGATTTGCCCTGAAGTATAAATAAAGTCAATATGTACAATATGTATATACTGTATATACCAAGTAAAGTTATACCAAATGAAGGTTATATCAATTGTAGAGTATATCTATTAATCGTTATTCGAAACGTTATTATCTTAAATATTACTTATATGAAATGATGCGTATATTAAACAAAATTATATCAAATGAACGATATCTAAAATGAGTTTTATTTCAAACGTATTTATTCGTTATGTACGTTATACTAAATAGTATTATATACAATGAATATTATATAGAGTAAACATTATGACAAACAAAATTATATTTTGAGTTGATATAACAAATGTTTATTATATAAAATCAACGTTATTAAAGTTCAATTATAGCAAATGATAGTATAACAACTAAGACGCACCCTTTTAAATAATGTGATGAAACATTATTGTTTCGAAAACAATATGACATGTAGAAACGCGCCTGCTTTGTGCCGCCCGGAGAGCTCGCTTCCTTACTTCACAAGCTCAATTTATTTTTGCCTCCTATTTTTGTCATTTGCTCGCAGTCTCCGCTTGTTTATTTATATCCGCACATAAATAGCTGTAATAAAGGAGTAATACTGAGCATGAATCATTGTGTGCTCCCGAGGGAGAAACTATAACTTGATAGTAGACAGACAGAATTTGTAAACATCAAAAGGCTACCTCGTGGCACTCTTGGGAGGCGTGTCTCTTCATTCGGTGCACGGCAGCGATCACACATGTTTTCAGAGCTAGCATTTTGCTGCTTGTTTAAACGTGTGCATTAATTGGTTTAGGCAAGTGATATGCAACTTCATCTAATTAATCAATTGAAAATAAGTTCATCAAAAAAATGCGTGAGCCGAGCGAGCTAACGAGCATTCCTTAGCCTAGAACTAACTGATAAAATGACAGCATGATTTTTTCCTTAAAATCATTGTTAATCATACCGGGATCAAAAAAAACAAAAATTTGTTTTTGCTAAAATTTGAGAAAAAAGATTCGTGTTTCTTTTTTTTTAAAGTATGTAAGTTATGTATGTCGTAATCATCTTTTTCATCTGTGTATCTGTGAAAAGCTAGTTAAAATACGGAGCCATTGTACTTTCTCTTCGTTACTTCTACTCGTGCACTGCAACAATGGAGGGGCACATAATCTATATACAGTATTGTTCTTCACACACTACACTGCAGGAAGAGTAGCCTTCCATGGTTTCCCACAGCTGAGCACAGCGAATCGCTCACATTTACCAGACCAAGAATGCCTTGCTCCTCAAGACAAGCAGGGCATCACAGTAGTTTGTCCTGCCCTGTGAGTAAATTCACTCCACATTTCTATTCTAGCCTTAAAATACCGATTTACGTATTTCAGGGTTTGCCGTAATCCTTTTGGGATATCGGCGATCCTTTCCGTAATACAGGAAACATATATCATAAATTTTGAATAATACCTATACATTTTGGAAAACCGTTAATCAGTATTTATTAAGCATCGTTAATTGAACATAACCAACAAACGAACGCTACTAAATATCAATTAGAAATTTGGTTTGGTTTCAAGCTTGTTCTCAGGGATCGTGTTTTTGCTTTTCCATTAATAACTATTGCAAAGTGTCTCTCTAAGTTGGTTAAATGTTTGATACGATATGCTCGTATAATTAGGTACATTCACTGATTAAATCTCGAAGGGATTTTGTAGCTTCATAATTAAAAAGGGATGTGCTTTAATGGCCGGCCTCTTGATCACTGGACGATAATTTATATTTTGTGGCACCCTGTAATACCTAATAATAATAAAATTAAGGCAAATGATATTAAAAATAATTAAAACTAGGTCTGAGTATAATTTAAAATCTCAAAAAAGAATCTGAGTTTAGCAACATAGATCGATTAAGACCGGGAATGATTTTTATTCTCTTCGCCTAAAATGGAGCTTTTAGGCGCCGCTAACATGGTGACAGTCACTTAATGTTTAATTATTTTAGCATTTCACAATGCTTGTTTTTATACCTAAGGATAGAAAACTAAAAGAACCTAATTTCGCGAGCAAGATCCCGTTCGATAACTTCAAGGACCGAAATTCATTTTTTTTTTCTAGTTTTTTAACTTTAAATTTATACTAACTCTGATGACCAGTCTAACATCTCTGATCTACGTAAAACGTAAGTATTACCTGATAAAAGCTGTTAAGATATTTAGATGCTGATTGAGATCTATTCGGAAATTTGCTTCATAGTACATATGCTCTAAAGAAGGAAGTTGTTCGTTAGTTTTGCTGAGTTACATGCTAAAGATGTTTGTTTTTAAAACTACCAAATTGCCAAACCGGTACGAGAAGTTTATCGTTCTTTCGCAAGCCTTGCACAAATCTTTCAGTTGTACGAATTCCATTCCACTCTGTATTGTATTGCTTTAGATTTATTGTTAATTTTAATTGAATATGGGGCAAGGTGGCGAGCTATCTCTGGCCCATTATTTTTACGCTCAGCTGCGGCAGCGCGTATTTATAAACTGTTTTAATTTCAAAAGTACGAGTATCTTTTTTGGCGCGCTTTCTCGTGCGCTGACGACACGCGTGACGTAGTGTGACAATCCGCTGTGTCGCGCGATTGTTTAGTGACAGTTTTTTTATTGTTGTAATCGCAAATTTTATATCACGCGATCCCAAATAAACATTCGCTAATATTTGGTCAAGTAATCATAATTATAAATATCTGGGACAAATTATTTACACCAAGATTAATAGTCATAGACTGATAAACATACTTAAATATTGCTAAATAAATATATATACATAAATGATTAAATATAATTTAATAATAATAGTTTATTAATGAATAAACAAGAGATTAAATGAACGTTTACAATTGGTATTGTAACTAATCTACAAAACAAGACGTCGACTTATACACATAATTTGTTGCCTGCACGAAAAGTTTTAATGACTCATTCTTTGTCGTACCATCCAGACGTGGAAAGCTTTCCAGTGCATAATACGAGTATGTTAGTTTTTTTCCACTCACAATCTAGGGTTTCATTGATGCAGGCCTTCCATTTGAGGTCAGCTTTTAGTAACAGCGTTACAACTTGCCCTCCTCATAGATGAATTTTACGACCACTTACGAGTACTTCCATCTGGTGGAGTGAGATTAACCGTGAAAAGCATTATGACAAAAAAAAAATCTAAAGCCGTACTGTCTTCTAGTCAAATGTTTTATACTACATTAAGAACGATTCCCTATATTTTATTTGTTGTTAATGGTAACTGAAAAGCACGCAAGAGCGCCTGCCTAATTTCAGTCACTGAGCGGCGATCACGCTCAGATCACCCCAATCAGAGTCCATTGTGGTAAGTGATTGTCGCCCTCAGGCTCTAATGCTGCCATTTAGGTAGACCCGGTCAACACAATGAGGTTATGACCCTCGTGGGCTATTGTTCGAGTTAGGGACAGCCGACGCAATTGAGCTGTCCGTCTGAATGGGAATACTTGAAACTTGAAAATGAAAACATCGAGATCACTTCATTAACAAAGACCCTTTAAATACTAGGTCGATGATACGAAAGCATACATAGAAATGGCTTGGTAGTCAGCAGTTTCCGCAGCTGGTGTAGGTTGGGATAGTTGACCAATTGACCCTTATGGGTTTTGCCGTCTTAATAACACGGCTGGGGCAGGCAATACAAATGATTCCCGCTAGTGAGCAAGGACTGAATAACCCAAAAATTATGGTATATTTAAATTGCGGTATGACGTCTTACCGAAAAAAAAAGGTTACTGCTTTATTTCGATATTCAAATTTATTTCGGTGCCTTTTTAAGTAACTTTTTATGTATAAATAGAAAAAGGTATATTTAGGTAGCGGTACATAGATGTTAATTAATAAAGGAATGAAAGAGACGGATATTGACCGCTCTCAGCGCGAGTTTTTGCATCATCATCATCGGGTTATCTTCGCCCGTAGGCGGCTTCGGTCATCGAGATTCCTCTCCTAACCCGGGCATCTTCTAATGGAGGCCACGCCCCCACGGTGTTCGTTTGTAATATTTTTATTAAATATTACCGTCATGGTATTTACTCAACTCCCTTGGCTACACAGTGCGCCGCCCTCGGCGCGGTCAGCCTATCGGGTGAGACACCGTTGGGTGAGGCCCGATAAGCGCCAGCGAGCAGGCGGCGTCTTACTCCGGTAATCAAACCTACTTACAAAGGAGTTGAGTGATGGTTGTGGCGTTATATATAAATAAACATAATAAAATAATACAGTTAAGAAACTGTATTATTCGTGGCGTCATGTCCGGGTTGGTCTAGTCAGGTGTTGTCCAGCGCGAGGTCGAGGCCATGGGGGACCCCTGGCCGCCCTACGAGCGCTGGACAAGGCGGAACCGCGGTCTGGGGCAGACCGGCGGTTACGGTGGCGGCGTCGGGGCGCGCGGGGGCGCCACCGACGCGTTAGGTGAGTGGATGAGCGCCCTTAGTAACGGGCGCTCTGTCGGCTCGGGCGGGCGGGCGTGCAGAGGCGCCAGCTTGTTGAGGTGGCGGTGAGGGCCGTGGTCGGCGCGGTCTTACATACCGCGCGCCAGGCGGACTACGAACTCCTGGATGGTGGGCATGCGGACGTCATTTCTGACGTAACGCCCAGCCCCCGTCAGCATGCGAAGTGCGGCGTTTTGCGCCACTTGTAAGCGCTTCTTTTGTGTGTTTGACAGGAGGCCATACCACGCCGGGGCGGCGTATGTTAGTCGCGGGCGAATGTAGGTTTTGTAAATGCCTACTTTCGCCCGCAACGGCAGCTTGGATGTTAAGACGGGCCTTAGCATGCCCCGCGCCATCTTCGCCTGCTCGACGGCGCGGTCGACATGGGGCACCATCTGAAGCGTCCTGTCGATTTTGCAGCCCAGGTAGGTGACCGTGGGCTGCCATTGAAGGCTCAGGGTAAGGCAGGGCGGCGGTTTCTTGGTGCCGGTGAGAAAGGCAGCGGTCTTAGTGACAGTTACCGCCATGCGCCACTTGTCTAACCAGGCGGGCAGTAAATGTAGTAGCCGCTGCATGCGTGCAGCGGCCACTTCCGGCTTCCGGGACTCGGTGAAGTACGCGCTATCGTGCGCAAACAGGGCGAGGGTAACGGCCGTCTCCCACTCTTTGAGCTGGCCTTCAAGAGTGGGGATGTCGTCGGTGTACAGCGCGTACAACACCGGCGACAGGACGCTACCTTGCGGGACGCCCGCGCGTACTGGGTGGTGTGGAGAGGCCTCGCCCTCTATGATGACATAGAAGCTGCGGCCCCGTAGGTACGCTGCTATTGTCGCCACAAGCGCTGACGGCATCTCGGTGGCTTGGAGCTTGTGTAGAAGGCCGGGGTGCCACACTCTATCGAAGGCCTTTTCTATATCGAGAAAGACCCCGACCGAGTAGTGGCCCCGGTTCCTGGCTTCTGTGAGATGGTGAATGATGCGCGTCTGCTGCAAGGTTGTCGAGTGGCCGCTGCGGAAACCGAACTGCTCGGTCTCCACAGCAGCAGGCGCTCAAACAACTTGGCTATGTGCGACAGCAGCGTAATCGGGCGGTCGTTTTTGCCTCTCTCGTGCCTTGTTGCCCACCCTTACCGGTGCCTCGCACGCACCCCTCGCCCCACGTCCCGCAACGGTCAATGCCATGTTTTTCGGTACCGATATTGCATAAAGGTTAAATGGTTTGCAATAAATAAATAAATAAAAGTATAAGGTAAGGCCTTACCTTTATTTTATTAAGGTACACTTATTTTATACCGGTACCGTAACCTTATACCGTAACCGCATTCAGTCCCTGCAGTGAGTAAGGCAAGTCGTAGAACAACTGAAGCTGTTGTATGGCAGCTGGGTGACCTATTTCGGTACGCCATATTGCTAACAAAACGAAACTGACCAGGGCGATAAAGGCCATCATAAATCTAACATATTTTTATATTCATTCTATGTACTCCAGAAAAAACTGTTGAATAGCTATAGGCTGACCTTGCTCTCGCTACGCAGGAAGAGGACATAATTGAGTGACATACATAGTTTATTCACATACTGTGGAAGTTTTACTTCATCAACAATTAAACAATTCTCACCACCGGCTGCAACAGCCATTCGAATCCTAACAAGGCGCTGGCACATGCGTTACGCCTTTTTAGTGTTTTCGAGGACGCGTTTATATTGACATGTTGCGTATTTAGTAATTGTTTGGTCGTTGCTTTTCTTCATGTAAAACAAACTAGCACGACGCCACACGTCAATAGCTAATTTAATAATTAGAATATAAATTCTAATGTGAGATAATTTATTTTTCAATATTCACCTGTGAGTTAAAATATTTTTTATGTCAGACCAGCTGTCCGTCAGCGGCTTCGCTCGCGTAAACTATTTCTCCCGTTAAAATAATGCCTAAAAACAATATAACGAATGTTACTCGCTGATAATGTAACTTATGAAATTGATTCAGTAGTTTCGGAGCAAATTTAATCCAAAAAATAATCAAATCTTCCCTCTTTAAAAAATAAGTATTATATGTCAAGCAGTACAAAATACCTAGGCCACATTGTAACAGATGACGTGGTCATTGAGCATAAATGTAGAGCGTTGTCTTTTTCTTCTTCGCATCTCTGTTATGGATTTGCTACCTTTGATAGTAACTTTGTCTTTGCACGCGGTTACCATTCAACGTGGCAGCACAGATTACTGAAGAAGACGTGGCAGTAGGTAAGTAAAAGTCACTAGTAGAATATCTGTCACTATGACAGCTGACCTACCACAGATTAAACACACTTAAATTTCTATATTATTATTTTTTAAAGACGATACTGGCCGCGAATAACTCATATGTGTTTTTTAGTTTCAAGATATTTATTTGCTAAGAATAGGTAGTTCTCCATTCAGTAAAATAAACATGTAAAAATATCCGATTATCATAGTAATATTACTTCACTTCGCATTGTATCATAACTCAGTCAAAAATGTATGCTCACACTTCATTCTATGTTTTTCTTGCACTATAATTAAGTACATACAATTTTATTTATTAAATTATCTTAAGGACGGACGACCACATCAGCAGGCCCTGCCAGAATACCAGCGTCTCTGCCGTGCTTGCACCGCAGTGGCACATGCTGAGGCAGGGTCCTGATTGGCCCACTACTTCACTGTTAGTTTTTATTCCCTGTATTGTTTCTTTGCATAATGTACCCTCTAGTCTAAGCTAAAATTGTGTTTTGGGTCAATAAATGGTTTTTCTTTCATTCTTTCTTTGTCGGTCAGAAGTAATATGATTGCCCGTAGGTTTGATCCATCTTCAGAGCAAGTGAAAATTACTCTTTTTAAGGCGTTCTGCTAGTCTTTTTACTCTGGCAGCCTATGGGTGAGATATACGCGGAAGGCCTACTCAATCAATCAATTCTCTCTTCAAAATCAATGCTCTGCGTGTACAATACTATAATGCATTCAGGCCGCTCTTGGGGCACCCGTGGCGCTGCAGTGCGTCTGCCATGTTTGCCGAGGCGCGGACGAATGACTTTTATGTCATTATGCGTAAAAAGGTAGACTACGAGTACCTCATGAAACGAGTGTGCAGCAGCCACAATAGCATCCTGAGAGCTGAGGGGGGTATGTGCGAGTGTCCTATCAGCCACCACTGGACGACTGTGCTAGTTAGGTAAGGCCAAGTAATTATGAATTTAATTTTAATTTTATTAATGGTAATTCTGTTTTTGTAGTTAATTATTTTATTTGTATTTTGACATAAATTTAATTTAATGTAACTGTGTAGAACTTGTATGTTGATTTTGAATTGCGTGAAGTAAATGAATTTAATTAATTTAATTTAATCTTAATAATTTAGTAACTTCTCGGTAATCTTTGCTACTGCACAAAAAGTTAATCTCACAAAAATTATAAATGCAAAAGTTTGTGAGGATGTATGTATGCATGTTTGTTACTTTTTCACGCAAAAACTACTGAACGGATTTAGATGAAACTTTACAGTAATACAGCTTATACATCAGAATAACACATAGGCTACAATTAATAAAGATTTCATGTAAGTGGGCCATAATATATAACGCGTGCGAAGCCGCGGGCGAAAAGCTAGTAGGTTACTAAATTCGCAAAAGTTCATTTCTAAATTCAGCTTGCACCAAATTATTCGGCATTCCCAGACAAAAACAAGAAAAGCTGTTCAGAGCCACATCCGCGGCGAAACAAAAAGTAATATTAATTTCGCGCGGTCTGTAAAGAGGAACAAATTGAGTGCCGGCTCTGAGGGACTTGTTTTTGCTAGGCTCGCCGAAAAATATTCTAGCCAAGAGAATTTCACTTTTTCCAACGGAGAACATTTAAAAAGATTGTTTTTCAAATGCAATTTACTCAGCTTATCGAGCGAGCTCTTAAAACATAACGGCATTGTTTAAGTTTGAATAGGCCTATTACTGATCTCTTCCGTAAACCATCTCCTTTTAGAGAAGGGTAAGGTACCTTGTAGGCTAGGTCACTGGGAGTATATTATTGTCGGTTTGAAGAGACGATGGAAGAAGTGCTGAAGAAGGTTTGTAAAGCAAACAAGAAGGTGGTTGTATGCGGTGATTTTAATGTTAACATTTTAGACTCTTCTCAGACCTCTGTATGATTTTTAAATCTTTTCAAATCATATAATTTACTAAATCTATATGATAAACCAACCAGGATCACTGACACATCAGCCACCTGCTTGGACAATATTTTTTGTGAAAATATCTCAATTGAAAAATCAATTATAAATTGTTTGAAATCAGATCACTGTGGTCTATTGACTAAATTTGAGCACCGTCATGTCTCTCAATCAGTGGATATTAGTTAAAGACTGGTTACTAAGAATCGAGTAGAAAAGTTCAAGAGTAATGTGAATAAAAACCTTTCTAATCTACTACCCCAATCCCACAACATAGATAATCAGTATATGCATCTTTTTGAGATAATTAAACAGGAACATAATTTTATTTTTCTTAAGAAGAAATTAAAGGTCGATCATTTTAAGTTTAAGTTTAGTGATTGAGCTTCGCCAGGCATCCATAAAAGTAGAAATAAATTAAACGAATTATATGGTTTAAAAGCTAATTCTAAGTGTCAAAAACTAGTAGATAATGTCAAATTATACTCAAAAATCTTTAAGAAATCATGCCATAAGTCTATCTTTTTGCGTGACAAAATAAAACAACCAAAAAATAAAATTAAAACTACTTGGAACATAATTAATAAGGAAACTTGTAAATCAAAACCTCGAGATAACTCATTGGCTCTTAAAATTCAAGATAATTTAATTGAGTCTGAGATTGACATAGCTAATACATTTGAAACATTATTTTCTAATATACCCATTGTAACTACAAGTACCTTAAATTCTAGTGCACCGCTAGCTAGGTCCCTGCTCACATCTAGTGTTGATGAGTGCTCATTTCAGTTCAACTTTGTTCATATAAATTCTCATGACATAATCAAGGTGTTTAAGGAACTTAATATGAAAAACACCGAAGATCTGTGGGGTATTTCGATAAGTCTACTTAAATCAATCATAAATATCATCTCACCCCACTTAGCAGTACTTTTTAATAACTGCATTGACGAAGGTCAGTTTCCCAACTTAATGAAATTTAGTAAAGTCATCCCGCTTTTTAAATCTGGTAGCAAAAGTAACCCATCTAATTATAGACCCATTTCTATACTACCAGCTCTTAGTAAAATCTTTGAAAAAATTATATTAAATCAGCTGCTTTCACACTTTACTTTAAATAAATTACTACATGAGAAACAATTTGGTTTTACTAAACATAGAAGCACTACTGATGCAGCACTTATCAAACACATATTTGATGCTTGGGAAGGCAAGCAGGATGCAATAGAAATATTTTGTGATATTTCGAAAGCGTTTGATTGTGCGGATTATGAAATCCTACTGATTAAGCTGAGACATTACGGTGTTTCGGATATTTAGTCTAAACTTATACAATCTTATCTCACAGACAGAACACAAAAAGAGAGTATAAACGGAACCACTTCTTCCGGTGCCACCATTAGCATGGGAGTGCCCCAGGGATCGATATTGGGCCCACTGCTTTTTCTTATTTATATAAACGACCTCCCCTACTTTGTCAAAGACATTTGTGAAATAGTATTATTTGCTGATGATACCTCGTTGATTTTTAAAATCAACAGAGGTAAGCAAGCATTTGACGATGTAAATAATACTCTTTCAAAAGTACTATGTTGGTTCACAAGCAACAATTTATTACTTAATGCAAAGAAAACGAAGTGTATTAAATTCACTATGCCTAATGTTAAACAGGTTGATACCATTATCAACATGAATGATGAGACATTAGAAATTACGAACTCTACGGTATTTTTTAGGAATTACTCTAGATTCTAAGTTACAGTGGGGTCTACATATAACGGCTCTGGCAGGGAGACTTAGTTCGGCCGCTTGTGCTGTCCGAAAAATTAGACTCCTGACTGATATTGAAACAGCAAGACTAGTGTATTTTAGTTACTTTCATAGCGTTATGTCGTATGGTCTACTGTTGTGGGGCTCAGCTGCAGACCTTAACACCATTTTTGTACTCCAAAAAAGAGCTATTCGGTCGATATACAACCTTCGGCCACGCGACTCGCTCAGAGAAGTATTTAAGCAGATTGATATTTTAACTGTGCACGCTCAGTATATTTTCGATAACATAATGTATGTGCGCAAAAACTTGCATATGTTCAAAAAAAAACTGTGATACTCACACACACAATACTAGAAATAAAAACAAACTTATTACTCCAAGTCTTAGGCTACATAAGGTAGGAAATTCTTTTGTGGGTCAATCTGTAAAGTACTTTAACAAAATACCTCAAAGTCTTGTTGATCTACCTCTTCACAAGTTCAAGTCTACAATTAAAACAAAGTTGATAAAACAAGGTTATTATAACGTGGAGGATTACTTGAACGACAAGAATTTGTGGTCATAGTAGGAATAATCTGCTCCTCTGCTCAAATGATGTATTTTTATTGTTCTTTTGACTGTACTCTGAATTTATTTGTTGTAAAACAAAACAAAGTTCAAAAGAGTAACTATCGAGTTTCTTGCCGGAGTCTTCTCGATAAGAAGCAACGTCCGAACCGGTGGTAGATTCGCATTATGTTTATTTAGTATATTTTATATATATATTTTGTGAATTTTGACATTTCATAAGTGCTTCTTTGTAAAAGCTTAAGTGAATAAATGATTTTTTACTTTTACTTTTACTTTTATCAGCCATGCTGGTATCGACTGCTGCGTTTTATGGGCGTAGCGGCTGCCGACGCAAGCTGGGTGCAACTGTGTCTTATAAGACACAGCTGCCCCAGGGTATAACCTCGGGGCAGTTCGTCGATGGTGACTGTGCATGGCCTGGCAGTACCTCGCGCTGCAATGTGGAGGCTGTGGCGCAAAACTGCTAGGAAAGGCCAGTATTCCGCAGTTGATCTCACTTGTGCATCGTAACATTCGTAACCCAGCTGATCGTCTAGCAAGAAGTGGTGGGCTTGCGTAGGACCATAGTTTTCTGATCCTGATTTTAGGAGATAGTTGTTATTCACCATAAAACCAATAAATGGTCTATAGAAAATAGTGAATGAACAGTAACGGCTAGATCATAAATCGGAAACCTAATGGTGTATTACCCGGGTGATATCAGCTACTAATATTATTTACTATATTTTTTTTTATCTATTCCTGCTTGCGAGTGTGTTGAATATCTCTAATCTGCTTAGAAAATATATGGTTTGGGCCTCTTATTTTCATAGTATTTTCCTAAATATTTTTAAAATAGAGCTGTTTGTAGGTTTGTGTCCGTCATGCTTGTACTCAAAAGAATATAAGCCTTGATGACTGATAATTTTCTTTGTAGTCAAGTCCCATCTTTCTGAGCAAGACAAAATTTTAATTGAAACAAGAATGAAATGTAAAAAGCCATGTTGGGCAGAGTTCGCGGCGGACATCCGTCTGCAACCGGGTTGCCGGTTACAACTCCCGGGTGTCCCGGGTGTCCGGGTCTA
Source organism: Udea olivalis (assembly GCA_947369235.1). Classification (NCBI taxonomy): domain Eukaryota; kingdom Metazoa; phylum Arthropoda; class Insecta; order Lepidoptera; family Crambidae; genus Udea; species Udea olivalis. The sequence continues at coordinate 371,721 of OX376342.1, forward strand.
CAGGAAGTCAGTGCGAGACATCCGTCCCTTCGTGACACATGAGCTTGCTTAATGGGACAAATAACACGTCACCAATAGCCCGGTCAAATTATACCAAAAAATAAGAGTGTAGTAACTGGTAGAATTGTTCAAAACACTATCATAAATGAAATCTAAAAAGTCCTTATCGATCCGACACATGGAGAAAAAAATTATGGATCAAAGGTCATCAAAAATCATAAAATCAGTTTAGACAAAAATTGTAGATCGATCCAATGTCCAATTACTTTTGTTTCCTAAGAGACACTGTTTCTGAGATATAACGATTCAAAAAGTTGGAAGGGTTGTAATCGTCATAATATACGAGTATGTGTCCCAGTAAGATAGATAAAGCCGTAATATAGTTATATCCCTGCATATGCACACCTTTGAGGTAGTGCAATTAGCGCGTTTTTTAACGTGGCTTCCTCAGTAGGCCTATTCCACGTATCTGTAGTGATTATGTAAATTTGAAACTATTGAATAATAAAAAATATTAGCAAGTATTGAAAACGATAAAAGCGGTGTAAAAGTAGGTAAATTCAACATTGGAGCTCGACCGGCCTTGACAATTTTTACATGCTAGAGAACAAAACAGTCCTACTTTTTTGCAACCTCATTTAATTCATCTTCATACTACTTTACTTTACAACTCTTCCAATTTTCGAATTGTTATATCTCAGAAACACTGGCTCTTAGGAACAAAGTATTTGCAATTTTTTTACAGATAATTATCTGATCAACAATTTTTGTGAGAACTAATTTTATGATAAAACTTACTGTTTTGCTGAAAAACGCGAAAAACCAGTTTTTGTGACTTTTGACCCAGAATATTTTTTTTCCGGGTGTCGAATCGATGAGGACTTTTTAGATTTCATTTATGATAGTGTTTTGAACACCCCTACCAATTTTGAGCTGGGTGCAAATTATTGTAACCTTAGATGTCTAAATTGACTGGATTACAATGAAAAAACAGCTAACGTTAATAACACTTATTTGTTTTACACATACACGTTGGAAAGAACCTGATTTCAGTTTTATGTTCTTGTGACACCACAAGAACATAAAACTGAAATCAGGTTTGTTCTTTGAACATAGAGAACAATTTAGTTTCATTTTAAGTGTTTTTCTGTGTTGTTGTGGGTTTTAACAAAGTAGCTGCTAATTTAAAAACAACCAATTTTATTATTTTATTCCCAATGAGAAATAGCATGTATTAAAAAAATTTGGTCGGCGATGCGCGAGGTCTGCCCATGTTGTTGTGCGCGACCATTGGCTGCGGTAACCGCCCGCGTACTTGCTTGTCACCAACGTAGTATTCAAAAATCTCACTATCACGCTAGTCCTTCACTTTGCGATGGCTCACAAGGCGCTTAATACTCAAAATTAGTTTTTGTTTACATTATTTGCTGCATGCATCGCAATTTAATAAGTAAATGAATCAGTACAGGCTTTTAATATAAATGAAAAAATTTCTAAATAAAATAACAATATAATTCTCTTTTAAAATAAATTCTTATGAAATCCGAGTAGAGTTTGCGTTTTGATATTAATGTAAATACAGATTACAGCACAGTGATTCCAAAAGCTTCTTTATCCGCATCAAACTTATGTACACGTGATTCAAAACGAAAGCAACAAAGTCAGATTTCGAATTCAATGAAATATGTGTTTTTATTAATATTTTTATATTTGTTTTTAATAAGCTCTTCAACAAAGAGAGTATTACTCCGATGCGTATATTTTCAGACGAGGGCTCAACAAGCATTGTTCACGCCATAGACATACATTTGAATAAATATCGCATGTCACTTTTTGTGGCTCTTAGTGTACCGTTGTTGTACGAAATAGCGTTTTAAAAAGATTTCAGACTAGCGTTTGATAAGTTCGTAGAAACTTTTTTTTTTTTTTTTATTCCACACAGCGCCATCTAGCCCCAAAGTAAGCTAATTAAAGCTTGTGTTATGGGATACTAGACAACGGATAAACATACTTAAATACATTTTCTTTTGTAAATACATACTTATTATACATAGGAGACACCCAGACCAGTACAAACAGACATGTTCATGCACACAAATGTTTGTACTGTGCGGGGATCGAACCCGCGACCTCTGGTGTAGTAGCCAACTTCTTAACCATTACACCAAGTCGGTCGTCAAAACTCGTTTTTGTAAGCGCATGTCGTCGCGTACTGGCAGGCTTTTTGGCACACGCGTAACTCGTACGGGCGATGACGCGCTTATAAGTTCGTATAGTCCATGTAGATTCTGACTCACCATTACCGATTGGAGAGTACACGCCGCAATAAGGTCGTGTACGCGCGTTTGATTTTTTGAAGCGAAAAATGCAGCACGTGTGTAAGAGTGTATGCTAAAGCGAAAGTATACTCGCGGTCACACTAGTCTGAAACATTTCTGGAGTCAATTTAGTAATACGCCATTTCTTTATCAATTTTAGTATAGTTTGTAAGAAAAGGATGTTAACAGCATAACCTAATTATGACATCCATTGCCACGACGGTTGCGCGTGGGCTAATAATAATGAAAAAACGAATTAATTTGTGTATTTATTATTATGTGTTTTAAAAAGAGTTGTTGTATAATGTGCAGTGTCAGGTCTACACATTAAAGATTTGATATGATGCTGTAAGTGCCGAAGACTGATGCAGATGTAAGAAATGATAAAGAGAAATGTCGATTTTCGTAGTCTTTATTCAACACTAAAATTATGACTTGATTATGCTAATTACAATGACTACTTAAACTAGGTCAAATCAGTATGAATCGCCGTCGTTAAAATACAATACTATACAAATGTACAGGGTTTACTCGTACAGTTGTTGCTTGTCGAATTTTTTGTTTTTGAGTAATCTTCTTCTTGATAATTTCTTCATTTTATTTACTCATTCTTTGGTATGTTTATATTTTAATTAATGTATCCGCGGAATACTAGCGTCGTGGTGCTGCGCCACGCACGACAAATGCTGAGCGGAGATATTTTTGGTACTATTGCTATTGTATTAGATGCAAGCTTAGAGAAGTTCCTTTTGTATATGTACCAAATAAACTTTCATTCATTCACTAAATGAAGCGTCAAAAGAGGGAGTGTCGCTCTTTGATTTTCGTAGAGAATAGTAAGTAACTCGCGTCGTCTGCTTCAATGTATGTCTGTTACCGCGTGTCGCTGCAAGTGCCTCGGACTCACTCTCTTTGATGAGTTACTGCTCCCATCCTTTATTTGTATACTATTTGACGGTTCTTTACAACCTTTTCAGATTGTAAGCTTTTATTAAAAAGGAGAACTCGCTAAGTTGGATTTTGGATTTAAAAATATAGTATATAATCTTGAAGGATACGAGATAAAGTTGACTGTATCAAAATAAACGAACTCAAAAAAAAGCGGTTTATTGTTATACAATGGCGGTGGCAAGCCAATAATGTGGACCGGATAATGTTAAACAGTTTTACAGATGGTGAACACGCTGTAAAGGTTTCAAAAACTGGGCTCCCTACCGTAAAAGGTAAAAGGGAACCTTTTTCCTTACAGAACCACTTCGTTGTCCTTTTGTCTGTACAGACCCTTTTCTCGGCCGTTTATGCTGCATTCAAGAAGTAAAATAAAAAAAAACTTGCTACCTAACTAAGGTAGCAAGATTTTTTATTTAAATTTTTTACTTGTAAGCATACAAGTTCATACGGAACCCTCCCTCGGTGCGCAGGCCCAACTCGCACTTGACTGATCGTTTTTGGAACAGTATCACAAGTAGTTTCAAAATATTATAGCCGGTAATAAAGATGTTTTCGAACAAAATTCAACACATCGAAGTTTTAATAATAATATGTTTAAATTTTTAGGTTTATTGCGTTACGGTGGTCACATGAAGATTTATTACCGAAGTATTCAAAAAAGTAAAATTACATTTATTGTGATAGCAGTAGAGATATTTTTATAAAACCTGAGTTTTCTGTTGCCTGTCAAGATGACCTCACTCCACCTGATGAAAAGTGGTCATAAGGTCCAGATATGAGGCTGACAAGCACAGCCTTGCAAACGAATCACCAAGCTGGCCATTCTCACCTTGAAAAGCTTGATACCCCGAAATAAAATTTGCATTAAAAAAAAAATGAATTTTTTCTCTAGCTTCTTGAAGATGATTAAACCATCTACTTGATGATTGGCATCTAGGTCTTTCAAGTAAATCAAAAACCCAGATTTTCTGACCCCGAACTGAGCAGAAACTGATGTCAGGAACGAATAAATACACTTTCATACTCATAAAAAGATAATATTGCAGCACTGTTTTTCCGTAAATTGTATAAGCAAATTATGTCATGTAAATATTTAAAGAGACAGTGGTATAAAGTTTACTGACATAATTTTTTTGTTAAATATTCATTCTCGGTATGCTGCAAACGCTGATGTCCTAAAAACTCCTACTACTACTACTCATAACATAATATATTACATGAAATTCTTCAAAAGGAGTTTGAAAAGGTAATGAAAATGCCATAAACGTAATACGAGTATGTCACTACAACTGAAAATTAAAGCTCTATTGTAAGAACCGCCTACACTATTGTATTAGGCATGTGCCTGTTATAATAGATGTATTTGTTTTTGAATAAATAAATAAATAAAATAAATAAATACATTTTAAGAAACATTTCCGAAATTAGAAGTTACACACCCAAGTTCTACTTACAGAAATGCATACATTTTCGATCTTTGTGGTAACAAAGCAAACTGGGTCAATTTTCAAGAATCCTTTTTTATCATTAAGACCCAAATTACACACAAACAATTAATAACGTCCAGAAAGGCACTAATTTGAGTTCCTCTTGAGTAACCGATACTTTATTGAAAAACTTAATTGAGGGAGAGTATACTGGTACATACACGAATGGAGCTACAGCGAGTGGCAAGACGAAATGTATATTTTATTGGAAGAAAAACAACTTGATGAAACTGTAGTAAGGTGAATGAGTAATGTGGCCGAAGAAAAGCGTCATGTCTGTCATATATCACACGGGACCGCCATATTTTAGCAGGGATTCGGCAAAGTGGGCGTACGAGTGGGTGATCGCAAGGAAATAGAGATGTAGTAATGCTTCCAAAGTGTTACATTACATCAAATTACATCTATGGATAGTTGTCAGAGAAATTACCAATAAAATAATATAGGAATAGTATTTTTTTGAAATAAATAAACAGCAGAATGAGACATTTTATAAATAGCACCATCATTTATTATAAGTTAGTGTCGTCTTTATCGAAAGTTCTATATTTACCAAAAAATATAATTATGCTGAGTTTATTTTTTTATTCGAGTAGTTCAAATCCCAGACGAGAGAAAATGTTAACTACCTCTCAAGTATTTATATTTTTTGTCATACTAACTTTAATGTTAAGCAGGCTCACTAATATTTAAAACTTATTTCTCATGTAAGTGATTTTTATACATTAATAAGAAATAAAGAATTTCTAACCGCAGAAATCTCAAAAGAGTTTTTTTGGATTTGTTCGGAACATATTCTGGGTTTGTGATCACCAACCTGCATTGGCAGGCGTGGTAATAAAACCAATTACAATCAATTGTTGCGAAGAGTTTAACTAAATCAGTGGGCCAGTAGAGGCTAATTACTGCTACTACACATTATTATTTGAACTGAAAGACCTGTTATTGTATTTATAGATTAATTTTCAGTGAGTATAGATTAATATTGGTATATAGTTGATGTGTCTGAATAAACGACAATATAAATCACTACGAGTGTTCATGATAGTTAGAAACAATAAAGTTTTTGTTATAATTCTAGCAAAATTCTCCTGCCCTATTTCTGAGCAACGTTACATAAATATTACGCACGTCTCTACCAAAAGCCAACTACATTACATATGTAATTGTTTCAGGATGACATGACACTTTTTTACATTTTCTGTGGGCTAAGATAATTGTAAACATAATTCAAGTAGTAAACAACTTTGTATTCCATCATGGTTTAAGTAACCAATTACGTTGGGTGATTTACGATGTGACTAATCTTATTTTCAGTGTTATTTAACTTTTGAGTTGTAGTTTTAGAAATAAATACTTCAGCCAGCTTTCACAATGATAATAACTGAGTAAAGTTATGCTACGGGTGTCACTGACACCCAGTCAGTGTTGACACGGTGTCAGACTGGTAAACATACTTCAATATTTTCATTACATTACATCTAAAGTTCTAAACACAGCTGTTCTTCACTTGAATGTTTCCCTAAGGACAGCCTGGAGCAGCAACGTTCAGTGGTATTGACAGAACTTCTACTCATTGCTCAAAGGTGTCGGTAAATAACGTTGAAATACAATATTGATTTGGTACGGAATCTAAAGTCAATAGTGTACTAAACTTTCTAATTATTCGGCTTTGCCGTGTATAGACTAGGTGGCGTAGCCATTCTCCCTTTTAGATACAGCTTAAAAATGAAAATATAACCTATGTTACTGACGCACTACTTCAAAAATCAGTTCAGTACCTAGTTTTTGTGTTATTCCATTACAAAAAAACAAAAATCAAATCTCATCTCTTTATTCATTTGACGACCGACTTGGTGTAATGGTTAAGAAGTTGGCTACTACACCAGAGGTCGCGGGTTCGATCCCCGCACAGTACAAACATTTGTGTGCATGAACATGTCTGTTTGTACTGGTCTGGGTGTCTCCTATGTATAATAAGTATGTATTTACAAAAGAAAATGTATTTAAGTATGTTTATCCGTTGTCTAGTATCCCATAACACAAGCTTTAATTAGCTTACTTTGGGGCTAGATGGCGCTGTGTGGAATAATGTCCAGGGATATTTATTTATTTATTATTTATTTATTTATTTATGATTACCTTATTTTGTCAGTGTCTCCCTTCCCACTTCAAGAGTCGATCATGTATTTCAATCAAGTGGTTAGTAATCGTGATGTTCTATCCCGCACGGATTTCCCTGGAATAAAGGAAAAGAATCTAATTAGTTAATATTATGTATGTTTACATGTAAAAACTGATGACAATAGGTCAATAGGTCCTACAAACTCGTTATTTTAATTTATTCTTGCACTTATTTAGAAGATATATCGTATAGCTTCTTTGAGTAACGTTTTATTCATTTGTAGCTTCCTAGGATAACATTTTTATACACGAAAGATCATTCCCTTTTGCGAAAGGTTTAGTCAAAAGATTTACATTAAACCAAGGTAACATATTACACTATAGTTTAACATTATGTTTATCAGCTCTTATTGCTCGGGTTAAGTGTCTACGAAATAAATAATATTATGCATACGGATTTTTTAAATAATTTGAAGAAATAACGAGAATTTTCTGCCGAACCGTAGTCGTGTCGTAAAAGGCGACTAAGGGAACCCTGCAGCAGACCATCTGCTCTTCAGGTGGGAGACAGATTATGTCGGCCGGTTGATGTTACCACCATGCAGTTGCGTAAAACCCGCCACTCTGACCTATCTCGGTCAGGTCGCGTTCCCTGGATCAACACTGCACTAACCGGTGCCAGGGCAGGCCTTCAAGATGAGCCAGCCAGCTCAGTAATTGCTTTGCATTATTGTGCTTGTCATCCTCATATCTGGACCTCACGACTGCTTTCCATCAGGTGGAGTGCGGTCAGCTTAAAAAAAAACGGGGCGTACACTGACTGGTTTGACATCCATAAAGAGGTTAGACGGGGTGGTGTAGCGTCCCCATGGCTGTTCAACCTATTCATGGATGACTGTTTGACAGATCTGAAAGACAGTGATTATGGACTGAAAATGAATGGGTTGCTTGTTAAATGCCTTCTCTACGCTGATGGCCAAGTCATACTGGCGTCGTCGGCCCGGCCGACGAGTTGCAGGAAATGGTAACATTAATGAATGCGTCGTTAGAAGCGAGAGGTATCAAAGTGAACGTGAGTAAAACAAAACCATGGTTTTTGAAAGAGAGGAGGATATGACAGAATGTGATGTTTTGATTGGAGGAGAAAAGGAAAAACAAGTGAAAGAATTTGTGTATCTGGGGACTAGGTTCACGAGGGATGGAAGGCATGAGGGTGATATTGATAGAACAGTGAATGCAGGAAATATGTTAAATGGAGCGCTGCATGCTTTTATGAACAGTCAGAAGATGTCAGAGAAGGCGCGACTGGCTTGATATGCGGGGGTGTTAGTGCCGACGCTTATGTACGGAAGTGAGAGTTGGGTATGGCAAAAGAAGGATGAAAGTAGGATAAATGCAATGGAAATGAGAGCATTGCGAAGTATGGCAGGAGTGACATTGAGTGATAAAGTGACGAATAGCATAATTAGACAGCGTTGTGGTGTGAAAGAGGATATTGTCACAAAAATTGAGATGGGAATGCTAAGATGGTTTGGGCATATGGAAAGGATGGATGAAAGGCGATTAACAAAACAAATTTACAAGGCGAGGGTCGATGGAGCTGTTGGAAGGAGAAGGAACTAATGAGAGTGGAAGAAGCGCAAGAGGTGTGTAGCAATTGGAAAAATATGGTGTCTGTCTACCCCGTTGGGGAAAAGTTGTGATGGTATACTCGTATGCATGTATGTTGCAGAAATAAGGTTGAGACCTCAACCGGAGTTTCAGTAAATTGCAGTATCTAGTTTTAACGAACAGATTAAATACATTACTGTTTAATTAAATAAATGGCTCCTTGATAAGTTTTCCCGACGCTGCACGCTGGACAGAATTCATTTCGAAATACGAGTACTAACACGTGCTAGTGACACAGATGGGAATAAGTCTTGAGAAAATTTCAAGAGTAAACCAGTTTGACTACAAGCACTGGGCAATTGGGGAAAGAGTGAGGTAGGATAATGCGTGGTGATCAATTTACTCGATATATTATAATATAGTTTAGGCAAATATGGCCAGAAATAAGACCTAATGAGCTGTTTCAGGTAAGCGTTTTTTGGCTTTGGCATTCGCGCTCATACGCGCACTAGATTTCGCACCAAACTCGCGTACTTGGGTTTATTGCGGCGTGTTCGCTCGAACCGGTAGTGGTGAGCGAGTATATTTTTTTAATTATACGAGCTTATAAGCGCATCAAGGCTAGTACGAGTTACGCGTATGGCAAAGGCGCACCTATACGCGCCTACATGCGCTTTTTTAAAAAATGGGTTTGCGTTTGGCCTCAGTCTCGCCTGGTGGTAAGTGATGACGAGGCCGATGGTGGTGCACGCTTACCTAGAAAATGCCTGTTCACTCTGGCTTTGAAGACACCAAGGTTGTAAGTATCCGGAAACACAGACGCAGGGAGAGCGTTCCACATCTTATAAAAAAACGCGCCTCCAAAAACGAGCTTATAAAACGCTAGTGTGAAACCGCTATAATCCATTTAGCCTCATTAACCCGTTTGCGAGTATAACTACTTACATAAACTTATAACTTACGAGAACTTAGAGGCAATTACAAGGTTCACTCCCGAATTATGAACATCAAAGTTAGGCAACTCCTTATAGGTGCAATTATCGCATTTCCTCAAGAATATTTAACTACCCAAATTTTTCACATAAAATAGCACCTCGCTATTGCAAAGTACTTAATTCTGATAAAATCAGCCCATCATAAGACACATTAGAACGATCTAATCTGAAAAGGGGTCAATTAGTACGAAAAAGTTTCTGAACACCACACTGTGTGTCAATGTCGACGGTTCTTCCTGGTCCGCACCGCTAGGGAGTGGAAGGCTCTTCCTGCGACTATGTTTCCGGATACTAACAACTTTGGTGTCTTCAAGGCCAGAGTGAATAGGCATCTTTAGTGTAAGCATGTACCACCATCGGCCTCGTCATCGCTTACCACCAGGCGAGACTGAGGCCAAAAGTAAAACGTAATCCTATACCGAATAAAAAAAACACAGGAGTAATATTACATATTACGTAATTCTGATTCAGTAACAAATGTGTTCAGCTGATAAAATATTTAGGTGTCAACTTACCCATTCATTGTGTGTACGTATGTGGTTGAATTATTGCGTTGCCTACACGTGTTCAATTAATTAAATGTCAATCGATCTGTGGTATGTGTTTTGACAACAACGCATATAATAATGTTGGATTTGAATGAAAAAGTCTACATAGAATACGTAATTAATAAAATATAAACGTCAGCTGTTCATTTCATCATACGTGTTGTTATGCCTCAAGATGTTTCCGATTTAGTTTCGACCATATCGGGTAAACATTACGAACCGACGTTTTTTTTTGGCTTGTTAAAAATATGTATAAATAATTTTATTATTTGCATTTAGACCATGGCAAACATATTTTAAAATATTAATTCTAATCTTTTTTTTTATAGTACTTACTGTATTTTGACTTTAAAAAGTACTATTTTACAATCATTTAAAAAATACATAACTTATTAATAAACAATGTATTCACTTTTAGACCACGCCATTACCTATTTACATTTAAAAAATAGAATAGTGATACAGTTTAATTTTATCATTGAACGCAGAGGTGTGTCATCAATGTCGTCGTACAACTGCAAATATATAATATCTTGTAATGGTCCGTACGACAAAAAACATCTGATTAACGCCCGCCCGCCCTGACGCGTCGCATGCCGGCGCTGGTCAGCCGAGTGACGGCGTCGTTCAGCGCCGGACACAAATAAACATTGCTCGCTGACACTACGTTACTAAGATACTCGTATCTATTGCTATTCAACTACTTTTATATATGAAGACTTCTTGATCTGAGAGAGCGGATTAATTTAAGGTTAAGCATTTTAGTTTGGAGCCTATAAGGACCTTGCATTGTAAAATTGTCGGCTTTCTCTCCTAAGATGGAAAACACAGAAAAAAACCTTAAATGGGTTCTACGCAGCCGCTATGGTGAGGTAAATTCATGGTAAAGTATAATCATGACCAGAAACATACACTGACGGCTACGGACTTAGATTGTTAGTTTTCAAAATCTAAGATGATTTTCTTAGTCGTAGCTGCTACGGAGAAGACTTTCACAGCGTTATCTGTACGTCATGTGAACTACGGTAGTTGACTTAAGAAATTTCTGTCCTCTTTTTTTTTATTCACAATGTAAGACAGGACTTCAAACTCAGAAATAAAACGATGATTGCAGTGATATTTTCGGATTGTATCCTCGTTCCACGATATTTAGGGCGCTTTTCCACCAGAAATGTGCGAAGATGTGTTTGTTAGGAACGAATAGAATCGCTTTATTTAGCTAGCTTCGCGATTCTATTGGTTCTTAACAAACACATTCCTCGCAACGCATCCTCGCACATCTCTGGTGCAAACGCACGCTAAACGACCACTCCGTTGAACAGTTCGATGTCAAGTATGAAATGACGAGAATCTCTGTCAATGTCACAAACGTCAAAAACAGACTTAGATAGAAATAATTAGAAGTCACTGATGGGTACACTACACTACACAATGCTGAAGACATAACTCCGAAAGTAAAAATCCTCAATGTCAAAATTCTGAATTTCATAATTCCGAATGATTCAAAATCCCGAAAGCCCAAATTCCGAATTTCACAATACCGAATCAACAATAATCCGATCTTTTATAAATACGAATTCCGAATAATCAAAACTCTGAAAAATCATAAATCCGAAATCTATTATATTTTATATATACTTTTTTTAGCAGAATCGTTACTTTGCCGACAGTTCGGTTCTGGAATTTTTTGGACGCAGTTCTAACCTAACCTAACCGAATTTATATCTTTTCATGACTGATTTTTTTTTGTGCCCCCCTTTCCGTTGTCTGTGCCGACCACCGTCCCGGGATTTTCGGAATTTGTCTAAATTAATGTTCAAACAAATAAACAAACGAAAGAATCTTTATTTAAATAGACCTGTAACAAGTACTTTTAAATCGTCATTACAAGAAAAAAAAACTTTATAATAGACTCAAATACTATAATAATATGAATACACAATACACTGTATACAAACATAATGTTACTCTGCCACCGCATCGGAAGTTGATCTTATACTGAGAAGACCCGGCGAGAAACTAAGTACTTACTCTTTTAAAGTTGGTTCTGTTTTACAAAAAGAGGTAGTAAAGTACAATAAGTATTTTAAAAAAACATATGCTTACGTTCTAACATTTCCTTAAAATTTTAACCTTAAAAGTAAATCTAAACTACCGGATATAAAGCAAAAGCATGTACAAAGTTTATACAATTCAGCATAGAAATTGTTAGATTTTTGTTAGTCCGTACAAACTAGTCATATAAATATTACAAGAGTTAATCATGCACCGAGTTCTATATAAAAACTATGAAAAAATGTAATAATAATTAATTTAATCGTTTGTTGTCACATCGACGAATCGTTGGTTGGCAAGTAATAATCTAGCAAACAATTTTCGGTTAAAAGGCATCCTGACCGAATTTATGTATGTTCACGACAGAGTTTTTTTTTGGCGGGGGGCTTCGCCCCCCGAGCCCCCCTTTCCGGTATCTCTACCAACCACTATTCCCGGCATATTAGGATTTTGTCTATGTTAATGTTCTATATGAAAACCATGAAAAAATTTAATAATACTTAATTTAATCGTTAGTTGTCAAAGTGAAACATCGGCGAAACGTTAATTGGCATGTGATAATCTGGCAAACAACTTTCGGCAAGAAGGCAGGATACCCTAACCAATAGTAGCTTTTTAAGCGGGCTCTTGAATTACACTCTAGTGTAGGGCAGACTAGTATCACAGCCGGATGACCGCGGCGAGTCGGGTTTCAGCTTAATTTTATATGTAAATAATATTTTTGATGTAAACTTTGAATAATAATTACAATGAATTTTCGGAATTTTTAAATTCGGATTATCGTTTTTCGGACAAATAAATAAAATAAATAAATATCTGGGACAATTCACACCAAGATCATCTGACTCCAAACTAAGCAGAGCTTGTAATATGGGCGTCAGAGACTGATAAACATACTTATATATTTCTAAATACATACTTAAATAAATAATAACACCCAGACACACAACAAATATAAATGTTCGTCACACAAATGAAACTTCGGATTGTTAATTCTTCGTACTAATGAAATTCGGACATTTGAAATATCGGATTTGTGACTTCCGGATAAATAACTTTCGTGCTTTTGATTATTAGGAATTTTGTTGTTTCAGAATTATAGAATTCAGATTTTTGAAATTCGGAATAACGTGTTTCGGAATTTTTGGGCGTCACTGACACCGGACTGGTTGCAAAAATAACTATACCAGATACTCGAGTACTCGACACTTGACGGTGTTTATCAATACTAAATTATGTATAAAATACGTAATAGTCTTACAATAATCACTAGGGGCACTGTACCGAAATACATACATACCATCACGCCTTTTTCCCAACGGGGTAGGCAGAGACCACAGCTTTCCACTTGCTACGGTCCTGACACACCTCTTGCGCTTCTTCCACTCTCATTAATCCTTTCAAACATGCTTGTCGATTATGGGTACTCCTGACCTGACCTTTCCGAAATCCCACACAAAAACGTCAATGCGGATGCTAGCGCGGCTGTCAGTGGTGTTAGTAAACTCTTCGTAGACATAATGTACCGTATTGAAGCTTGTGCTATAATTCAACGCAACTTGATGATATTCAGAAATTTCATTATTTCTTATCTGATCTTCAGGGAAAATAAAGCGAACTTCCTGGTTAAATAATTACTTATAATTTTCTTCAAGCTCACTCTTCAATTCAAATCGTCGCCACAACACAATACAGCCACACACAGGTCACAACAAAAAGTATTTTCATAGAAAAACCAACCCACCACAATGCTGATTCTTACACAATACCGCAGACAAGACGTATAGTTTCCGCTAGCTACTCGTCGCGTACCTACTCGTATCCACACAGTATTACACACGTGTGCGCGCGCGCAAATAGCCGGCGACAGCAGCAGCTGTGAGGTCAATGTTAGGCGGTCGCAATGTCACCGCGGGTATTTTAAAGCTCGCCAAACACTTTCTGTTGTGCAACTAAATCACGGAGTAAGCTATAGCTCCAAATAAATACTAGAATAGATTATTTCTCTGTAGCCTAGTCCTAGAAATTCCGAAGTCTTGAACTTGCTATTTTTTAAACATAGCCTGGTTTTGTTATCATTACCCTGGTTTGGTAATGTGGTGATTAAGCTAACATCAAACAACTGTAGCGATGAGTTGATTTCAATGTTGGACGTAATTCTAAAGCAGTGGCATAGTGATAAAGGCTTAAATAAAAGTTTCGTGAGTTGACTTGAAAATAGTGGAAATATAATTTAATTGAATGAAATCCTCATAAATATCTTACTATTTTGGTCAATTTCATTGTTCAGTTTGGTACCAAGCTTATGAAGTTTACCAATCCTATTGACAGTGACTTATGTCGTGGCCTTCATTTTTCTCTAAATGTAGACCAATATTTATAATTCAGTATATCAAATACTTGTAATAATCATGGTTGTATTTGAGATTTACTATTATTTGAGTCACAGTGGCCTTACTGACCTCATTAGAAGTTACATATACATTTCACTGAAGATCTTACTAACTAATTTCTCTAAGTTGACTTTAGCTGTTTGGCTACAGGCCTACTCGTATGTATGTTTGATACAAAGCCTACGGCTATTATCTACCGTCGCACCGTCCTACACTGGGGCAAGGGGACGTAATGCGTAACAGTAACTGTTCCACGCGGATGAAGTCGCGGGCAGAAGCTAGTTCTAATATATTTCACGTCAGTTAGCATCGATCGTACGTATTTTAGGTAACCTTTGTAAATTATCGACTTTTTAAAATTACAATTTTACGGCTTACCTCCATGTACCTTGCCCCAGTCTGCCATCGACAACTTCACAGTTGCACTCCGGATCCACCTTGTTCCCCTACAGTTTGCTTTTTAAGATGTTTTCTTACAAGGACGCTTGAATTCTGGAATGAACTCCATTTCCCAATCAGCTATAGCAATTTTCCCAATGAGCTAGAGTTTTTCGATAGGGGTTAGAAAAGGTTTTCACGAGTGATCGCTCTAGTGTTGCACGTGTCCTTAGCGGTAACCGCATTTCATCTACAAGCCCGCATGCTTGTTCGTCACCGATGTGATTAATGCAGGTATTTTTAAGGCGAATTTTGATTAATATGCATTGTAAATTGCTTGAACCCAGAATGAACTTAGATAAAACTTTAAGTTTAACTTAATTGATTTTCTTCCCCAATCCAAAAAGGACAAAATGAAGCGCTCCTAAACTTTTCAAGAACAATAAATAAAATATGGTTCGCTGATTCTATATGGTTCCATAACACGAAGCAAACAAAGCCTGTAAGTAATAGAGCATAAGTTTGTGACTCGCGGAATCTTGACCCGCGACGAAACTCGTAAAAAGCAGTACGGGTTCCTGCTTTTTTCGTAAAAGTCTTTTAATTTATGGACGCCGGAGTTCCATGTGATTTATGATTGTCAATTTATAGCTGTTACCGCAGCGCAGAAATATTGTTATTGTCGTGGGCAGAATGCTTTCGACGAAAAGGGTTGACTCAATAGACACCATTGCCATGGAGTTTCGCGCGCATTCGTTTCATGCTTTACTTATATCATTTCATCTCTTTAGTGCAAAATTGAATAACCGCTTAACTTTTCAACACTTAATAACGGGCTCTTTATTCTGAACTAGCTGCCCGGCTTCGCTCGCATGGTCTCTCCTTAAAATATAGTCTAAAAATATATATGAAGCCTATGTAACTCGCTGAAAATGTAGCTTTATTAGTGTAAGCCCAGTAGTTTCGAAGCCTTTTCAAAGCAAACAAACGAACAATCAAATATTTATTTTTTATAATATTAGCATAGACCGGCCTAACATAGGCTTCCCACAGTAATTTCTATAAGTTCTAGGAGGTCTGCTTCCAATGGAACCAGGTTTCATTTATGGGCTTCATGCAGAGCCTTTCTATCCCAAAGGTCATCGCGTTATGTGCATTGCATGTTGCCATATCATCATTCCACACTTAGTAACGAGAACTCATAGCCCGCACTATCTCATTCTTGAACTTTCTCATTAGTTGTGTAAAACTTTACAGGAAATGAATTCTTAGTTTGTAACGTGGGATGATAACTAGTGTTGTTAAATGCTAAACAGCACTCCTTTATAAACCTTTAACTGGATTTATCTGTATCGAAAGTTGAATATTTGGAAAAATATTTGATATATAGAGAATTACTTGCTTTAATAAAAATGTAAAACAACGATTGCCTGCAATTTGAAATACATTACACTAGAATCATTCAAGGTGTTATAACGGTCTCGGTAGTTCAGTTTCCCGGTTAACTGAAGATAGCTATTTCAAGTGTCCCACTAGATACCCAGACTTCGTTTGATCTAGTTTTAATCCTTTGATAAAAACTTTTTAGTACTGTTCGAACGTTACTTGTGTTCTCATAATTTTCACGCTTCCCATGTGACGTGCCAGGCCCGCCGTGGGCCGTGACGCAATAACGTCAGTGACGTCATTCCACGTCCGCGTCGTCGCCCCGTTTTATCACTTTGTTTTTTCCTCCACGCTCCATCGTTAGATTAAAGGATTCTATGCTGTTCGGCGGTTTGGCGCCTGTTCGGACCTACCACAACCATGTGATCACTTTGAAACTTATTTCCAGGCGGTTAAGATTGGAAATATAATGATACTGATAAAGGAATTTTGTTCAGCACTGAATGAAATAAGCAAGGAAATCGAGTGTCAAAATGCTCAGCAGCCAATGTATTTTCGGTTTATTTTATAATTAGGTTTATGTCATTTTGAAGTTGTAATCAAAAAATTAAAACAACGAATTCTTTTCAAGTTTATAAAATAATCAGAGCAGTGGCAATGCTAACTTACTTGCCCTTAACGCTAAAAGTCGCGCCTATAATGTAACATTAAAATGTTAAAAATAAATATTAGAATATTATCGACATCACTAACCATGTGCAATTTATAGATTACGAACCCACCTTATGTTACAAAATATTATAACAGATTTATGATAAACCTCAAAATCTATTTTAACAACGATTCTTCACAGTTGCTAAAAGCAGGCTTGATTATTATCCAAATCAAATTAAAACAAAAAAAACACCCAAGCATATAAATCCCGCCAAATTCGGGCCGCTGCTTCAGCAATTCCTCCATGATTTTTGCGTAAAGCTCGCAGCCCTCAAGATAAATGGAGCTTATCCAAAGCGTAAAACCTGCTACAATCAGATTTAACGTCTCGAATTGTTTAATTTAATTCTGGTCTGTTTGTGCTTTAGGGAGATTAAAAATTCGCGGAAAAATAAGCAATCTGTTACCACGGGACGGCCATTACTTCTTAATTAGAACCGAAGGAGCGAGGATACTCGACAGGCAAGAATAGGCGAGGCCGACGCGCCGGGACATGATGCGACAAACAAGCGAATAAATTATGAAAAAAGAAAAAGATTTATAAGCTCAAGAAGTAATAAAAGTATTAAGTTGTAGTAGAAGTAAACTATAATGATAAGTTGTTGTATTGTGGTGAAAATAAATGTATTTTTTATTTTTTTGGAACTGATATTTACTTCGGCTAATTGGTATGAGTATGTACAGCTTTGGCCATTTTTAAGGACCTAAAGACATTAACTGACTAGTGGCTAAAATTGGTTTGGAGTATATACACACTTTTTATTTTAGTTTGCTTTTGCTAGCTTGTGTATCTTTGCCGTGATGAATGCCGTCACTGTTGTAAGTTGTATTTTTAAAATATAAAGTGTTAATCCGTTTTTGGCTGTAAGTTTAAAATTTAAGTACTGTCTGTAGTAAATTTGAGAGCTGCGGATTTTGTTTTTCAATAGATTAATATTTTATATTAGGGTACTCATTTGAATAACTTCAAATAAAGTGACCTGCACAATTACTTTCAAATGATTAAAAAAACTAATAAACAAAATACCATATTATGAAAACATAAAAACACCGTATATAACGTGACGACCGACTTGGTGTAATGGTTAAGAAGTTGGCTACTACACCAGAGGTCGCGGGTTCGATCCCCGCACAGTACAAACATTTGTGTGCATGAACATGTCTGTTTGTACTGGTCTGGGTGTCTCCTATGTATAATAAGTATGTATTTACAAAAGAAAATGTATTTAAGTATGTTTATCCGTTGTCTAGTATCCCATAACACAAGCTTTAATTAGCTTACTTTGGGGCTAGATGGCGCTGTGTGGAATAATGTCCAGGGATATTATTTATTTATTTATATAAACGTATGATAGTACGACTCTACCACCGCGCGCGGTCATATTCAGAGCCTCAAGCATCTGCAGCCAAATAGCATTTATTAAAAAAAAACCTTTATTAAAAAAAAATGGTCATTACAACCGTACGTTTTTCGCGTCAATTTCTTCCGCGTACATCCAAGATATGGAATGATCTTCCTGCGTCAGTATTTCCAAAGGAATATGACATCGGAGCCTTCAAGAAGAGAGCGTATTCCCATTTAAAAGGCAAGCAACGCATCGGTGACACTTCTGGTGTTGCAGTTGTCCATGGGCGGAGGTGATCACTTTCCATCAGGTGACCTTCCTGCTCTTTTGCTCTCTATTACATAAAAAAAATCTTCATATTAAACCTTGTGAAACTGAAACTTCATACACATTACGTCATATTCCTTTTCCTTCACAATAACCTTACAGTCTTTTGATAGCGCTCCTCAGTGCAATTTACAAAATCAAATTTTTCGTCAGAAAAATATAGGACCCAGAGGAATGCTCATATTGGTACATGTTACGATGAGGTACTAATAAAACCAGAGGTCACCAAACTAGGTTAAGTCCTGCATATCGGGATGAAGAGCATTATTTGAATTCAACACACAAGAAAGTAATCTCTACAGTTGAATTCATGGTAATGGACATAGATTATTGTTGATTTCTTTAATTATTTTTTTGCTTTTCTTGACAATGTTTAGTTTTCTTTGACCTTTTATTTGTTTTATTTTCCGTGTTTATGTTTCTTGTCAAAGTCAAAATGTTTATTAACATGTCAAAAAGGCCTTAAAATATAGCACAAATTGTCCATTTTATTCGGTCTGTCTGCATGCAGACGTGGAAATGCTTAACAAACTAGCTGGTTTTTACATCATTTTGAACAAAACTCTGTATATTCCTAAACACTATAAAAACATTTTTCTAATAGCCATATCGATATTTTTGTCTAAAATACATTAGTTGTATTTGTATATTCAAATGCACATATTGTATGTATTCTTTTTATATATTATGTATTTGTGACACACAGGTTGGTATAACAATCTCTTTTCTGTCGTTTGTTAATATCACTACGTTTCAGAAAATATTCTGGGTGGGATTTTGTAAAGACCTTGGGCGTTGGCATTTTATTCTTGTAGTTATAACACATTGTGTGTGAGTTGTTTTCTTCATTGCATCAGAGTTCGAGTAGTAAGAGCGCTTGCTCGAAATAATTGAACCCGGGTTCAAATCCGAGGCCCGGCAAAGTGTCTTTTCGGGTTTTACGGATTTTGAGGAATAGGTTTTTATCCTAACAGTTCTAAAACACACTTTAATACACTTTACTAGTATGTATAGTATACCTAGGTATGTATACTTGGCTTTTGATCAGGCCAAAGCCTATCAAACAAATCCTATCTGTTGTAGTGATGAATGAATTTCAATAATTGTGCTTCAGCTGTGGGACAGTGTTAAGGCTTTACACTTTACTCACACGACCTAATTTTGACATCTAAATGAATATAACGTTTTTTTTCGATAAAGAAATATTATTTATATTTTTTTGTATTGCCCGTCACGATGACCTCACTCCACCTAATTGAATGCGTGAGGTTCAGATATGAGGCTGACAAGTTATGTCATTCAAACGAATCACTGGGCTG
Source organism: Udea olivalis (assembly GCA_947369235.1). Classification (NCBI taxonomy): domain Eukaryota; kingdom Metazoa; phylum Arthropoda; class Insecta; order Lepidoptera; family Crambidae; genus Udea; species Udea olivalis. Next base: position 391,673 of record OX376342.1, read on the forward strand.
GCCATCCTCACCTTGAAGGCCTGTAGAAATGCCTTTTCACGCCCCGCTTGAAGAACCCGGGACTTTAAGAGGAAGGAAACACATGAGCTGGAAGGGCGTTCCACGTCTGGATGGTACGACAAAGAAACGAGTCACCGAACCTTTTAGTTCGGGCCAACAAATGCTGCATTGTGTGGGAATGACGCCGTAGTCCAGCACGCGTGGTACAGGAGTGGAAAGGTGAGGGTGGAATAAGCTGGAATAACTCGTCAGAGCATTCCCCATTGTAAAAGCGATAGAGAACACTCAGCCTGGCAATGTCTCTACGCAATTGGAGAGGCTCAAGGGTCAAAGTTGCCTCTGGGTTTCCAATAATACGGATAGCACGCCGCTGCAACCTGTCAAGAGCTTCGAGTAGGTACTTGGCGGAACCGTCCCAGAGATGAGAGCAGTATTCCACACACGAGCGAACTTGTGTCTTATACAAAAGACAGAGCTGCCCAGGCGTGAAGAATCGTCTCACTCTGTTTAGGATTCCGAGTTTACGGGATGCAGTTCTAATGACGCTCTCAATGTAGTCCCAAAGTATTTCATTAAAAAAAATGTGTTGTGTGTTCGGGAGAAAAAGTGTGCACGTGTAACGCGTAAATTGGAGCTGGCTGTGACAAAATTGGTCTCTCGTCGCGCAATCAAGCAAAATGACAAACAATTAGTAAAATCCCGCGACCCACGCCCCCGCACTTAATGGGGTTGTTGCTGCTCACTTGATTATAGATATTCCTTTGGATTGATTGTCACTGTCACGATCAATAGGTCAATTTGAACACAAAAGTACTATGTAAATATGTACGAGTATGTAATTGCTGCTCCGTTCTATTCAATTTGTAAGCACGATGGCTTAGTTCAAAGTGTTAGGTTGGGGAAAAATCTTTGTGCCGTGCTGGTGGCGGCACTTTAAAAGAATACTTTCCACAGCCCCATATCTTCCCATGGGTGTCGTAAGAGGCGACTAAGGGTTTCTTCCAGCAGACTGGGTGGACAGACTCTTCAGGTGGGAGACTTATGTCGGCCGGTTGTTGTTACCACCATGCAGTTGTGTAAAACCCGCCAAGTGATTCTGACCTATCTCGGTCAGGTCGCGTTCCGGGATCAGCACTGCACTAACCGGTGCCAGGGGGACTGTGATCGTGGCAATTGTTGGTCCAGTGGGAGCCCTAGCGGCGGTATTGTGTGTGTAGTGTGTATCGGCCCGCCGGCCAGGGAGACCCGTAGAAACGGTGGTGCCGCTGGCCGCCCGCGGCATAGTACAGGGGCCCAAAAGGGGTTAACCACCTCTGGAGGCTGCCCCACCAGGTCGCGCATAATCTCGGGGTGGCTCGTCGTGCCGGGTGGTGCCCGGTTCCGGTGGGGCCTGGCGACCACACCCGAGGTGGTACGGGGGCCCTTCCGTCCGGCGGACCGGCCTACACTATTCCACGCGATTAATACTTATGCAGGGCACCACGCTTTGTCTTTCATTGCCTCGATCACAGTCGTCCTTTCACGCCCCTCCCATCCTCCAACTTCTATGGCAGTAAGAAGCATGAAAAAACGGCCAACAGCGGCATCCCCATCCCCTACCAACACGCTGTTTGAGGTGGAGTTAGCTAACATCCGCGGACTCCATGCAAACCTCAACGCCGTCCATCAACACCTTGAGACGGCGAGGCCTGCGATGCTCTTTTTGACGGAAACACAGATAGGCCGCCCTGCCGATACGTCATACCTGCACTACCCCGGCTATGTGCTGGAAGAGTCCTTCCAACCTAAAGCCGGTGTATGTCTATTCGTCAGGGCGGACGTCTGCTGTAGCCGTCTCCGCTGCCTAGAAGACCCATCCTTCTCCACTCTCTGGGTGCACGTTGACCTGGGCTCCACAAGCCGGGTCTATGCGTGCATATACCGCTCCCACAAAGGCGACGCCGAGACAACTCGACTCTTCGAGCATCTGAGTCAGGCCGCAGACAACGCTCAGGCACAGTTCCCAAATGCCGAAATAGTGTTTTTGGGAGACTTCAATGCCCACCATGAGTCCTGGTTAGGCTCATCAAAAACAGACCATGCAGGCCGAACTGCCCATGCGTTTGCTCTCACGCAAGACCTGACGCAACTGGTACACCAGCCCACCCGGGTACCAGATATTGTCGGTCATACTCCCTCTTTATTGGACCTTCTGCTGACGAGTCACCCAGCCGGGTATAAAGTGTCAGTTAGTGCTCCATTGGGCTCCTCCGATCACTGTCTGGTTGGCGCTACAGTGCCTTGTGCAGCTCTCCCACAACCTGTGGAGGTGACGCGGCGGTTATGGCACTACTCGTCGGCAGATTGGGACGGATTGCGAGAGTATTTTGCCTCCGTCCCTTGGCGGCAGTGCTGCTTTGGAGAAAGGGATGCTTCAGAAAGTGCATCTGCTATCGCTGACGAGGTCAGTACCGTAATGGAATACTACATTCCTTTTACTGATGTCGTCAGTGCTAGCAAAACTGGTCCCTGGTTCAATCGCGAATGTGCCGCAGCTGTTGAACAAAAACAGGCGGCGTACCGTGCTTGGTCTAGGGCCCAGGCACTCAATGATCATTCAAACCTTGCCTCCCTGAAAGCAGCCTTAAATAAAGCCACCAAGGCCACGAAGAGGGCTTACATTAGATCAGACGCCCAGCGAATTGCACGTGTTGGCCAAGAACTCATCACGCACCCTACTGGTAGCCGCTCCTACTGGCGACTGGCTAAACACGTGCAATCTAACTTCTGCGTGCCTTCGCTGCCCCCACTGAGATACCCTGATGGATCGTTGGCTCATCAGCCGCAAGAGAAAGCCGATTTACTGGCCTCCTCTTTGCCGTAAACTCTTGCATCGATGACTGCGGTGCTGCGCCTCCTGAAATACCACATTGCGGCTCCACAATGCCTGATATTCGTATCAGGCAGTGTGATTTTCGTGCCGAACTGCGGTCACTCGATGTCAGAAAAGTCAGTGGCCCTGATGGAATTCCAGCTGTGGTGCTGAGGAAATGTGCAGCGGAGTTGTCTCCAGTGTTCACTAGCCTGTATTGCCTCTCCTACAATTCGGGTCTTGTGCCGTTGTCTTGGAAGGAGGTGAACGTTCAACCAGTTCCCAAAAAGGGGGACCGGTCTGACCCTGCCAATTACCGTCCAATAGCCGTAACCTCAGTTTTAGCTAAAGTGTTTGAGCGGATCATAAACACGCAGCTCATCCGCTACCTAGAGGATCACTCTCTCATCACGACCGTCAGTACGGTTTCCGACCAAAACGGTCTACGGGTGATCTTCTAGCGTACGTAACACACATCTGGGGGGAGGCTATGGACAAGCATGGGGAATCTTTGGCCGTCAGCCTTGACATTGCCAAAGCTTTCGACCGTGTATGGCATCTGCCACCTCGCCTATGAGACTGGGTCGCCGGATTTCTGGAGGGACGTAGAATTCGTGTCCTTTGCGATGGTCGAAAATCACGCTTTCTCCAGATTAATGCCGGAGTGCCGCAGGGCTCCGTCTTGTCGCCGACGTTGTTTCTTCTGCATATCAATGACATGTTATCTCTTTTTAATATTCATTGCTATGCGGATGATAGCACGGTCCACGCGCGATATTTCGAGCGCCCTGGGGCAAAGCAGACTGACATCGAGGAGAAGAGGCGAAGTCTTGTTGTTGAGCTTGACGGAGTGTTGGACCGCATTTCAGAATGGGGTGCATGCAATCTTGTCGAGTTCAATGCCAAGAAAACGCAGGTGTGTGCATTCACAGCAAAGGCGTCGCCTTTCCTTTCCCATCCCACTCTTCAGAGCACCCCACTACCGATTAAGGATAGCCTAAACATCCTTGGCATGGATGTTCGTAGCAACCTAAACCAGCGGGACTACATTGAGAGCGTCATTAGAACTGCATCCCGTAAACTCGGAGTCCTGAACAGAGTGAGACGATTCTTCACGCCTGAGCAGCTCTGTCTCTTGTATAAGACACAAGTTCGCTCGTGTGTGGAATACTGCTCTCATCTCTGGGACGGTTCCGCTAAGTACCTACTCGAAGCTCTTGACAGGTTGCAGCGGCGTGCTATCCGTATTATTGGAAACCCAGAGGCAACTTTGACCCTTGAGCCTCTCCAATTGCGTAGAGACATTGCCAGGCTAAGTGTTCTCTATCGCTTCTACAATGGGGAATGCTCTGATGAGTTATTCCAGCTTATCCCACCCTCACCTCGCCACTTCCGTACCACGCGTGCTGGACTACGGCGTCACCCACACACAATTCAACATTTGTTGGCCCGAACTAAAAGGTTCGGTGACTCGTTTCTTTGTCGTACCATCCAGACGTGGAACGCTCTTCCAGCACATGTGTTTCCTTCCTCTTATAGTCCCGGGTTCTTCAAGCGGGGCGTGAAAAGGCATTTCTGCAGGCCTTCAAGGTGAGGATGGCCAGCCCAGTGATTCGTTTGAATGACTGGGCTTGTCAACCTCATATCTGGACCTCACGACCGCTTTCCATCAGGTGGAGTGAGGTCATCTTGACGGGCAATATAAAGAAAATATATTAAAAAAATGTCCTCTCAGATAGCCGAAATGTTCAGGGAGCACTTTAGGGTTCAACCGGCAGAGGGTTTTTGTGAGATTAGTGATGGTACGCGCGAGGGTAGTGCTGGATACACCGGAAAAGGTATAGTTGTGATCAGGGCTAAGGATATTAGATCTGTGATGCAAAAGATGACTAAGGGTAAATCACCTGGTCATGACCACTTGAGCATCAGGCATCTGCAGCATTATATTCTAGCAATGTTCTTGTCGCTGTGTATCAGTCATAGCTTCTAACCAGACAATATGTTGAAGACCATAGTTTTACCAATCGTTAAAAATAAAGCCTGCAGTGCGAGTGACAGGTCTAATTACAGACCCATTTCTTTGGCGACCATTGTGGCTAAGGTGCTGGATAGACTGCTTGAGGAACAGCTGGGCAAGTGTGTCAAACTACATGACGCGCAGTTTGGATTCAGACCTGGTCTCTCCACGGAAGCTGCGGTGCTTTGCCTCAAGCAGACTATCCAGTACTACACGGAGAGGGAGACTCCGGTCTATGCGGTGTTCTTGGACCTGTCTAAAGCATTTGACCTGGTCGAATATCAGGTCCTGTGGGAAAAGCTTGCTGAAGACACTGACGTGCTCCCTGAATATATTTCCATACTACGTTATTGGTACTCTCACCAAAATAATTATGTGAAGTGGTCTGGGGAGCTGTCGGGCGCGTACAGGTTGGAAAGTGGGGTAAGGCAAGGGGGGTGAGCTCGCCGACGCTTTTCAGCTTGTACGTGAACGGGCTGATTGATGAGGTCAGCAATGCTGGAGTTGGCTGTTCAATTGACGGTAACTTTGTCAACAACATAAGCTACGCTGACGATATGGTGCTGCTGTGCCCATCAATCAGTGCTCTTAACAGGCTGCTCGGCATCTGTGAGAGGTATGCGATGGCCCACGGTCTCAGGTACAATTGTAACAAGAGTGAGTTGCTGGTTTTCAAGGCTAAGAATAAGAAGTATAAAGTCCCGTCTGTAAAACTGAACGGAATACCCTTAAGACAAGTGCATAGTGTGAAGTACCTGGGGCATTGGGTCACCGAGTCGTTAAAAGATGACCTAGATTTAGAAAGGGAGCGTAGGGCACTGTGCGTTAGGGCTAATATGATTTGTCGCAGGTTGGCTCGTTGCACCAAAGCCGTTAAAATCACGCTTTTTAAAGCTTATTGCCACTCCCTATACACGTGCAGCCTGTGGACAAACTACACCCAGGGGGCGTACAGGGCCCTGCGCACTCAGTACAATAATGCGTTCAGGGGGCTGGTGGGGCTGCCACAACACTGCAGTGCGTCAGGGATGCTAGCTGCAGCTGAGGTCGATAGCCTCTCGGCCATCATTAGAAAGCGCATTGCGTCCCTGATACAGCGAGTGCGGGGCAGCACCAACAGCCTCCTGAAGACGGTCGCGGCAAGACTGGACAAGGACAGCGCCATTAGGCGGCACTGGACTTACTTCCAGCTTGCCAAAGACACTAAAATTAATGATACCTTTTTGTACTAACATAGTTTTTAAGATTAATTGTTACTAACACTATGGACTGTGTTTCTGCAATAAATACATTTTTTTTTTAAATGGTCTCGAAGTAGGGATTGATATCCCTGTGTTACGCGTTACCACACAAGGAAATAAGCCAGGGGAGTCTCCCAGCACAGCCAGACCCGAGTTAATTCAGAAAATATCGTTTCCTGAATTGACCCGTCCGGGAATCGAACCCGGGACACTACGGGAATCGAACCCGGGACACTACGGAAATCGAGGCGGAAAACCATGCTACAGCGCACTACGCCAATCGTGTCGAAAATAGTATTTATTTATTTGTCTATAAAAAAGTCATAAGTATTGTTAGTCATAGTTATTGTTAATTATATAATTATCAAAATCATGCATCAATCACATTAAATTCTAAAAATTTTATATATTTCAAAAATTCATCAAGTGAGTAAAATGTCATGTCCAACAACCACCTACGCAAAGATGTTTTAAAACTATTGTATGGAACTTCCATAATGCGATTTAGTATTTTGTTACGAGTATATATAGTTCTGCACATAGCATAGCAATTGTTTTGGAATCTTCTCGTTTTTGGGACTATCTCTAGCACCAGTCGATGACCATTTCGAGTTGTTCTTTAGTATAATACATAATCTCATAGTACTCGTATGTAGTTTAAGCGAGTAGTAGCCAAACTTTGTTTTTGAAAGTACAAATAATTATATCACACGATTGACACAATACACAGAGCGTCGTGGCCTAGGGGTTAAGTACCCCAACTCGGATCGTAGATCGTATGGTCCCGAGTTAAAATATGGCCAAAACCATATTTTTGTTCACGGTTAAAACTTTCCACTAACTCTCCGGTGATGAAAAACAACGATAAGAAACCAAATCAACCTGGATAACAGAGGAAAGCCCACCACGTGCCACGTAGGGTTCTGATACCATTGATGAAAAGTGGGCTTCTGAGTGTTTACAGTCACTTGCCTCTGACTACCCCGTTTGGGATATCCACTGCTGAACGTTGGCTAAAGATTTCCCACACATTCAGTTATAAGTGGCGCGCATCGCAATGCTCATCGAATCAGATTTTGCCTACCTTGCATCTTTTACTAATGAAATTTTCTGCTGTAGAAATCCATAAAGAAATAAAGCCACCATCGTGCTCATAGTCCAGCAAATGTAATGTGAAGTGAGCAGCGTACACAGCGCTGACCTGAACTGACAAACGAAGACAAATAATACTTCAAGTAGATTCACTTAGCTCGCTTTCCAGCGTTTCAGAAAAGGAATTGTTGATTGAAGAGCAAGGGGCTAACCTTGTAACGATGCCGCTTCGTTCCAGTCTTGTGGGCGTTAAAACCGTGGAGGTTTGAATGGCTGGAAACTTCATAGTTTAACTTACTGGCCATCAATAGTATTCTGTACCTGTCTCTTCAAAATTTAATTTAACGTTCCACTTTCCCTGTTCAGCATTTTGAGTCATTCCTACCAAAACTAGCGTACTGAACAGAGCTTGCGAGCAGTTTACCAGATTACCAGTATAAGTTTAATCATATTGCGTGATGGTGTATTTTCAAATACTTTAAATAACCAAGTGTAAACAGTTATAATGTAACAGGAACCCGTGTATCGGGGTAAGCATATCATACCTATTTACTTACCTATTACTATAAGATAATCTATTACCTAGGACTCTTTGTATTCATTTATTGTTATTTGGTTACAGTTTTTCGTTCCTACCTATACTTTTACCCTATACAATAAACAAGTCACTGGATTGGCTGATCTTTTATTCATTATTCCATAACTACATCTACTCCTAAATATTGTGTGACGAATCCCAGCGCTCCGGCTCCTGTATTGCTGGCCTGCAACGAGGATAACGCCACAACCTTAACTCTTTTATAATGCCATGGAAATGATATTAACTAGCGCCTAAGATATGAATGATATCTGGAACTTGGCCAGATAAGTTCTATGAGTAAGAATGAAGGGTACAGCGTGGATCGCCCACCATCATGGTGGACGGAAGGCCTGATCAAAGTTCCAGAAGATAAAAGCCGCCAGCCGGCATCGGCGTGAATCTATGAGAAGGGTGGCATTCTTATGGACGCGAATGATGAGGTAACTTGAAAACCCCTGAGTCCTTGTTCAAGTCTTAATCGGATCAAAAACTATTTGTGGTTCTTTATTTTTTTTCATTAAGAATCATGTTTATTTAACATGCACCTATTACAGGTCATGGAACGAACAACTTTTATTTCAATAATTTATCTTTTGCTGAGCTGGCGACTTGTCTTTCAACAGAGCTACTGATACCACTAATGGACCAGGTGGTTACCTGGCACTAATGCATCTTCTGGCTGAATATTAATTGGCTAAATTGCTAACTATTCAAGTCAGTTAAGGTATTATACTTGTCTGAATATAAGCGATTGTAGTAAAGTCCCTGGTCCATTAGTGGTATTAGTAGATCTGTTGGAATACAAGTCGCCAGCTCAGTGAAAGGTAAATTATTGAAATAAAAGTTGTCAGCGGTTGCTGACTAGCTAGAAATAAAAGATCATATTACAATTGCTCGCTACGCTCAGTTTGGGGAATGATCTTGACAAGTTAAAACTGATTGTAATAAGGCCACTGATGATTCTAAGCTGCAAGTCAGCACTATTTCATCATGGCATCATCGTTCAACATGCACTAAAATACCTACATATATTTAAAAATATTTGAGTTTCACAAAGATGAAACTATTCGATTTTATACCAGCACCGGTTCGCAAATTGATTCTACTACTTACTACCAGTAAGTAACTCGATAGTTACTCTTTTCAACATTGTTTGTTTCCAATGTCTTGTCATTACAGTAGTACTCTACATTATAATAAACATGCTTCATTAAATATACTTTACTTTGTGACTTAAGCTTGTGAAGACGTAGTTTGAGAAAGGGGAGGTAGAGATCTCATGACCTAGCACCGGAGGTCGTGTATTCGATCCCCACCCATGACCAACATTTGTGTTACGAACATTTGTGTTTGTTGTGTGTTATTATCTATTTAATTTATTTATTTAACACAATTAAACGGGATAATCCCAGTTACATAATTATGAAAGCTACAGGAAGGAATACATTACACCAATTTTTCGACTTTGTTTAAAAGCGATTGAGGACTGTCAATGAATATATCCAATTCAGGGTTAGCGACCAGTAACATGTTTAGCGCCCTCTGCATACGACACAGCGGGGATTGCTCACGAGCTACTGTACGACACGTTAGAATAGCGAACAGCCGATTTCTCCGACCGGAGCGAATTCGTAAATATTTATCAGGCACATATAGACGGTACAATTGCTCAACACACTCGGGCGTGTCCATGCAGCCCCGCAAGATTGCTAAGGCAGTTGAAACCTCCAAACGGGCTCTTCTCACTTCTAAAGAGTTCATCTGCAACATTCCCAGCAAAAAATCGGTGGGGTACATGATGGGATAATACCCATACTACCCATACCCATATTAAGTATGTATTTAGAAATATTCAAGTATGTTTATTAGTCTCTGACACCCATAGTACAAGCTCTGCTTAGTTTGGGGTCAGATGATCTTGGTATAATTTGTCCTGGATATTTATTTATTTTATATATCATATAACTCATCTTTTCAAGTTGTATTTCTATTAGCGAGTAACACAGTTAACAAGTTTAAAACCAAAACATTGTAGAAATAGAGTAAACTTATCTTAAGTAGCATAAAAAACGAATTTACGATCTTACTACTTTTTAATGAAGTCTACTAAGTCTGCAACCAACTAATATTTCGTAGGTTTTCTTCTTAGGTAGGTCTAAAACTTCTTTTTAAGCTCGCCCGTAAAGAGCTTACAGCTAAAAGTTCTTGAAGTAGGAACATAGTTTTCAGAAAAATTCGCCAGTCTTCAATACTTTACAGAATTGGATAAAACAGTGTTGACACTTGACAGAACATTGCCTCAAACTCTTAATCTTGTTGCCGATAACACAAATTAGACATCCGCGGCGCTCTGACAGATAGCCCGCTTAGAACAACACGCCATTGTTGACGCACGCACACAGAGACATGAGTTTACAAGCGAAGTCAGTGAGCTTCGGTGGGTCGGAAAGTCGCACTGTCGCGAGTGTTTTTGTTTTTGTCGAACTTGGTGCAATTTTTCACATGATGAATTTCGTTTTTGGCCGGTTCTGTCAAGTGGGTATAACTTACTTACTTCATTTTAAAAATTCAGAGCGAATATAGCAGTAACCCTAGGCGGTTTACGCAAGTTTTGGAAAAAGGTGCGAGCGGTCCTTCTGGAAACTCTTTATTTTGTGCCGATAATCCGACAGAACATTGCCTCAAACTCTTATAAGTTGGTTTTTTGGTCCCATATCTAATCCGGAATTACGTCAATGCGGACGCTGGTAGCTGTCATTGGTGTAACTCGTGGTAGACATACTGTAATGTTTATTACTTTAATTATGTTTCGCATTAAATTTTACAGTGCTTGTCTTTCTTCTTCTTCGTCGTGTCGATGATCTTATCGCTAATACTGAATAACAGCAGCCCAGTGCTCCGCCATCGCCACCCCTATAGATCTTTAATTGAGCAGCTGGTAGGGCACTGGGTTCAAACCAGCAGGTGCTGCATTGTTTGGTCCGAGGTTCCGCAGTCGCATTTTACCCTGTCCGCACTGATGTACCCCCACTTGGGTTCGGAGACGGTTAAGCGACTTCCATGTGGGCCACGGCAGTTCACATCCGGCAGGAAGATGTTTCAGGGGGGGGGGTCATATCGAAAGATAGCAAAATTTAGAAAATTCCCGCTCGAGATCATCAAGTTCCGAAATCGATTTGTTCCATCTTTTCTATTTAGATATGAAAAACAAGCATTGTAAAATGCTAAAAATAATATTTGTTTCAGATAGGTACTTGCCTTGAAATATTGGAACAACGTTGGCTTGCAACGTAAGCATATACTGGAAAGATTCGTTCGTTCCGTTAAGGTTTCGGTAGCTCAGTGGCTTAGAGCAGTCACCCGGATTGTGAAAGACGCGGGTTCGATTCCCGCTCGAAATCATAAAGGTCCGAAGTCGAATTTTTCCAGATTTTCTATCTTTTTTTTCATGCGTCCCCTGATATTTTGGTCAGGGCTTTTTTTTATTTATGTCTTTATTTTTCATATTTTTTCTTTTTATTTTCTTTTTGTGTAAAATGCATACTATTTTATGTACAAATTTTATATATGCACTTTCTTGCGACTTCTTTTCTTACTTCTAGTTTATAGGTTTCTTTAAATACTTATTTTATACCTAGGGGTTTATCTCCGGAAATAGGCTTTGCAATTGGTGATATTATATTTGAGTAGCTTTTCTATCTTCAGATGCTGTAAGGTTGTTCTTGGTTTATAAAAACATCAAAGTGCAGTTAAAATCCCTCAACTCTCCCTCGTTCAAAGTTAACGGAGACATGCTATTAAGCTGCACGTAAGAATGTAGGCACTTAAGTAGCCCCAAAGCATTAGAATAGCCATATCTCTGCCAGTAAAGAATAGAATACAAATAATGCTGGCTACCGACGCCATTCCTCCGGAATTTTCCTTTTTAACTTTTTGCGAATTAGACGGCCCAAGGAATATAACAAACAGTGTAACAGAAATAAAATTAATGGTCCGCCGTTCCGCTCCGGGAAACAAATATCGCCTTATAATGGCCCGCGAACTTGGCAGGGGCGTTACTGAATAAATATGGGCATTTTTATTGCTCCTCTTGCGATGACAGCGGCTGAACGAGCCTGGCTCTAATCAGGGCAAAACTTTCTTTCTTTGTTGATTGCGTCAGTTCGTAGGACAAAATATTACCCTACGTGCACAGCGCTTAGTCGCTTTAATATTATTTTCATTATGATATAACATAAGAACTAGATATGTAGCGCACCCAAAAAAAAACGTATTTAAATTCTAAAATTGAAAAATAAGTTAGATGATCATTTAATTTGTTTTAGCTTCTTTTATTCTCTTGACATAACCATTTATTTACCGGCTGGTCTATTCACTAACTTTGATCGCAAGTAAATCGCGATTTTAACAGCGATTATTGCTATTTGACGTCGAATACTGCATAGCCATCGGCTGACAAGCTGTCAAATTGCGAGCGACTAGCAGTCCATTCGAGTTGCTAATTAAAGAATAAAGGGGCGGGTCTACGTACACCAATAAACGTGTAAGCGTGTTCTCCTGAAGAAATATGGCGTGAAATAAAGACTATACAAATATCCATCTATGGGTGCTCAATTTAAAACCCCTCTGATCGAATCTCGCTCCGACTTCACGCACGATCGAAGCGCTCGTCTTCGAAACAGAAGCAAGTAACGGTACTCTGCACGCACAGTTGACATTGACGCGACATTTAAATAAAACATTGTAGTTAGAATGGTGCATTAAACTCGTGGCATCTTCGACGAAGCTGAGAAAAGATCACTTCTATTGTTATAAGTGATCATCATCAGTATATGTTAGTCCACTTACAAACGGTGGCATTGGGAAAGCCTTTGTCCCAAAAGTGCTCCACTTGATGTATTTCCAGACAGCAGCCTAGTGTAATTTCTGCAAATCTATATACTTCTGTTCTTGTTAGTATTATCACAAAAGCAATCGAGTGCAAACCTTATGCGTCAATTGAGAAGGTCTTAAATAGGGACACATTTTTTTTATGACTCTTCTAAAAAAATAAGTTTTATACCTATGTCATTTTAATTTTCATACAAACCATAACCTTAACTGTACTCTTTGTTATGAATATTTGAAACCCAAATTATTTACATAATCAAAGTAATATTGATTTTAAATCCTTCTTTTCACCTTCTAGTCAAATACACACGCCCGTGTAGGTAGTTCGTGACCTTTACCCTATTTTCTTATTATTTTTCACAGTTTCACAGAACAGCGTATATAACTGGTGCATCGCAAATCACGCATATGATCAAAGGTCAGTGGTTCGAAGTGCATTGATCTGGCGCGAAAATAAATGCGCTCCCAAGTCCGCCGGCAGCCGAGACTGAATAAGTGAACAGAATAAATTAGGACACCAACTTACGAGTAGATAAGCAATAAGCTCTGGTTAGATCGCAAGCTTTTGTTTGGCATGAAACAAGAACATTACTGAATATTTCTATAACTTTAAAATGAGTAAGCATAAATAACAATCAATACGCGTAAGTTACGAAAGAAAAGATTATACGTGTACTGGCTCTGAGACGACTCAAAAATGCATATACCCCGAATGAAGTCAGGTCTGCAGGAGGTGTTTTTGTACTGAAAGAAATACAGAGCATCTTTAACTTGATTGTGTTATAAGGTCTTCTTTATAAGATCTGACAAGATCGGGCCTCTGAACCGTGAAGGATTTTGAACAGGATTTCGACACCATGGATTACATCAACTTAACAAGTAATTTTCAATGCTTATTCTGATGTTTCTCTATGAACAGTTTTTTCATTTACCCAAAAATTTTATAAGGAAGACTCTTTGAAATTTAGTTTTGTAGCTTAATCACATGATATTTTTATTAATTAATTTTCCTGTATCGTTGTCAAGCCTATGATATCTGAAACATCTGCGACCCTTTCAAGGGTCTACAATCCAGTTTTTATTTCTGTCGGGCTCTTGAAAATAATCGCGAAAAGAAGGCCTCAAGCTGCGGAGGTGTTTAATCATTTCTTCTGTGGCAAAATTTCTCAAATGCATAATCGATGTGCATACCATTAGTAGATGACAAAGACGCTGTAAATAATAGATGGGCTTGCATCCTCTTTGCTTCGAATAGGTCTTAGCGAAAATTAGGATAAAAGCAAAGTTATGAACAATGATCACATGACAAACCTGGCCAATACGCTTCGCGCATTGAAATCAAGTACCCACAAACTTCTTAGATAAGGAAGAGAAGGGTTCCGTTGGGTATCAATTGAAAATAGTGAATCACTAAGAAAATAGAAGAAACAGTTCACACTGACAAATATTTGTTTGCATTCTGTGAGTAAACAAATACCATGGACATAAAGGCGGATCTACGGTAGATGAGCCGAGCACGAGTAACCAAGCCGTTCTACTCGCGGTGTCAAGTCAAGTGTCGTTTGAGGCTTATAAGTCGCTCCACACTACACGAATTTGTGCTCGGCTCGGGCTCGGCTCGTGCTCGGCTCGTCTAGCGTAGACCCACCTTAAGATAAGGTAATCAAATACATATTTGGCACAATGAGAACGTATCCAAATATTCATATGTTTTTTTAACTTTTCGAAATAAACCTTAAAATAAGAAACTACCAAAGTTATCGTTTCGAGATATCTTCTTCTGATAATAAAACATGGCTTAAAATGAATTTACTAACTCTGAATATGGCTTTTTTGTTATTATTATGAAAAACAAACACCGAGATTTTAAATCAATGAAAATAGAAGCTAATATACTATTGTGATTTTTTTAATTTATAAATCTATAGACGGTAGGCATTACCTTGTTTATTGCCATTGTGCCGTACAACATAAATCTTCTGATTGTGTAACAAATCCCCAAGACGTCAAATATTGCAAAGTTACACAGTTAATAGGTCCCGTTTTAAGAAACGGGTCCGTTTGTTCCCGAAGCAATTAGTGACGAGGAAATTAATGAAACTCTTCCACAGTATTCTAATTAGGGATGTTGTACACCATTCGTCTGCGAGACACATTGCTCGTGATAGCTGTCGCGGTAAGATTGTTTTATTGGCCGCTTTACAGTGAGCCTGCCTTTTGCCGAAGGAAGAATGCTCTGAAGTTACCACAGTGACTTGATTTTCCCTTTTTTCAATATTATCGTGGCGAAATCCTCGTGGATGGGTCTTTAATCTGTATCCTTTATGTCAGACTCCTATCGAGTAAATTTCAACGTTACTAAACCTCGGCCGAGCAAGATTTCTTCAAAAGGTACTAACTACTCTTTGTTGCAAAAACTTTACCACATACTATACCCAAACAAAATACAACAATTTGAATTTGAATACAATCGCTATAAAATATTTGGTTGTCAAGACGTTCTTTGCAAGAAAATCTCGGGCCTTAGGTCGTTGTGCCGCACCGGGACCACTTAAAAGTTCCTAACTAGATACTTATTCGGGTTCAGATTTTTGTGGCATGTCGTGCCAGGTCGGTCACAGGTACACGATAAGTCTTCATTTGAAATATGACCTCTTCTAAGCCTACGAAAATCTTACTTTTACGTGAGTGAATATAATGTTAACACAAAACTATTTTGAAAGACCTAAGCTCGCCTTGTGATGGGAATAATTGTATCACATTTTGTTTGAATTTGGTTTCGATGATCTGGGAATTAGTAAGATGATTTTATTCCTGTATGGTTTACATGATTATCCGAATGATTGCAAATAATAAAATACCTATATATATATTTACATTGTTACATATTTTAAGTCTATGATATCATTACCACACGGATAAACATAAATATAATATATTTACTTACGAATGCTAAGTAATATATACAAATAATAAATTCTGAAATTACTTGTTAACAATTTAAAACAAATAGGATTAAATTGTTAAATTGTAAAATTCTTGTTAACAATTTTAAACAAATAGGATTAAATTGTTAAATTGTAAAATGCTTAAGATCCAGAGGCCTTGTGTGTATGGTTAACTTCTCCCGGCGCCTGCGACACAGACTATGTCTAGTGTGGGAGCCACGGCCAAATATAACACTGAAACTGCCTCCATAAACGGTGTACCTATTTTAGTAGACCAGTTTGTCCATGTATTTTTATAGTGACCCGTTTATTGCAAACAAATGATTTTGATTTTCGATATGTAATACAATTTAGTAAGAATATGTTACTATGATGTCAATTTCTTTGAAATAGGTGTATTCGTGGAATCCTGGGGCTAGAGAGCATCATCCTAAGTGTTTTACATTAGAATACAAACGCAATTCCTAAAAAACCAAGTAAGTAAATTAGTTATTTAAAAAAACATATGTGCTTCATATTGTTACTTTACAAAGCTGTTTTGTCGGAAATTATTAGATTTTACGCGCCACTTGAGTCCATATTACGAACTAGGTGGCTGACATTTTTATATCGACATTTGATGAAAGGTGAATTACCTACAACCACTCATGCTCACAGGGTCTTATCAGTCACAGTGGGTTAACGATGTTAACATTATCTGTGGCCAAAACAGCGTTAAATTATGTCTGCAAACTGTATCGCGTGTGTACGTTATTTGATAACTTACAATTAAAAATTACATGCCCTGAATTTAAGGTTTTTTTATTAATTTGTAGTATCCTTTTCCACATTTTAAATCAAGGAATGTTGTCTTATCTTCTGCTACGCGATATTTTGAAAAATTACTTTATAAATAATATTCCTCAAGTGGCAAAATGCTCTGTCAGTTTAATATTTAGTTGCAAACGGTAGTAGAAATATTTTGTATAAATACCGAAATCATTCTCAATGTTTGCATAGATTTCACTGGTCCAGCAGCAGCCTGAGCGATCGTGTAACTTCATGATTAAACCTCACTCAAACTTTACCAAATAAAATGCAGCATAAAACATTACTTACCACAATTTCCCAGCGGAGGCGAATCCTGTAATATCCTCCCAATCGATATCTTCGACGAACAACTGCTGTTAATTTTTATTTTACGATGTTCGCGAGAGTTCCTTAGAATCGTCACAGTTATGGGCAATGAAACGCACGTAGTTTAGGTGAACTGCCTCCTTAGCGATATACCTAAAATCGTACAAAGGGAAATATTCTAGACGTTTGAATTATTAAACATAACACAACATACCATCTCGACTCTATCCCAAACGGGGTAGTCAGAGGCAAGGAACAGTTGCCGTCATGATGAACAGAACACTTAGAAGCCCACTTTTCACTAGTGGTATTAGAACTTAAGAATATAGTTCTAAGATCTCAAAAACACAATCTATATGTAGGTAAGATACAAGCACAAATTTGCACAAGACCAAGTGGGCCAAGAAAATAAGAAACGCGGGCCCTGGGACCCCACACACAAGTAGAATATAATTTCCTATTTTACGTACATTTGTGACTTTCCTTTAGTAGAGGAGTTTTTAGTTAAATAACTAATTGTAGGACGTAAAATTAAATGATGAATGTTAACAACAACAAACAAATACAGCCATAAATACGTCCTACTGCTGGGCACAGGCCTCACCTCAACTATGAGGTGGTACGAGCCATACTCCAACACGCGGGCTCAGTGCGGATTTTGTTGGAGAGGTGAATGTAAGGCCAGTGATAAACCTTACCGTCAGATGTTATCAAGCCACCTTTTTAGGCCTCTGACTAGGCTTTACGACTGATATCTTGCGACGTCAGCCGGGACCAACTGTTTAACGTGCCTTACGAAGCACGAAGATGCCCGAAAAACATATCACTTAATTTCGGTCGGGATGGTCACCCATCCATCACCCGACCTGACTGGCGTTGCTTAACATCGGATCGTTGCTGACCCGCTGCCGTCACTTAGCAACGGGCACGGGATGAATGTTTAAAAATAATAAAATACCCGTAGTTCTTGTGCTGAAGCTTACGTCAGTTGCAAGTGCTACTGCAGCTTCCCTGAGGTGGAAAAACCATTAACAGAAAGTATAAAACCGAAACCAACCAAAGGAGCAATGCAATTTACTAACTTTGTCTGTGGAGATCACCATTAAAACTTCACCAACTAGTTGTGTAGAACTGTGAGAATATCAGTTTTTGCTAGTGCGCTAAGCCAAGTTCCTTCGCAACAATAATAGTTCACCCAAAGAAACTCCGAAGACCTTAATTTCCCAGAGCTATGCTTATAAATTGTTGCTATAAATATATTTCTTTTGTTTTGTATTCCGTAAACTGTACCACAACTGAAGCACTTGACAAGATTGTTCTCGCGAATATCATCAAGGCACATAAAAGCCGATTGAAATAAATGGAATTTAAGAATAAAATTACACTTTTATTGAGAAGAACGCAAACAGATTCAGCCATAAAAAGAATGTACATTAAAAACGAAGAGAGAAGGTTGCTGGCAGAAACTGGATGCGTCAAGCTGAGGATAGGGCGCGAATGCGCGTTTTTGTGGAAGCCTATGATCAGTAGTGAACTATGATACGCTGATGATGATAATGACTCAAGAGACAGAAAAGATTCAATTGAAGGATAAACCTAGCAACGGCGGTCGCCTAAAAGAAAAGTTGCTATATCTCCCAAATCTCTACACAAAAGAAGCGCCGAGTTATGATTGGCGTGAACATACAATTACGTCGGCTCCATAAAAAGTTTTGGACCATTATCGCCCAATACGCAGTGTCAGTAGAATTATAACAGAAAGATAGAACTGATAATCAATCTGAAAACTGACAAATAGAAAAATGGGAGAACTACAATAAAAATAAACCTACAGGAACTTTATTCTTAATAACCTCAGGGTAATGAATGAACTCGGGAGCAAAATTCATTTGACGAACAAGTGTCTTTTTTTGTAACTTCGTAAAGACACACGTTCACGTGTATAATCTTTTTCCGAAAAAGCAATGACGAACATGCTTCAATATTTTGGTAAGTTAGTCAGTATTCTCAAGAATGATCATAATATAAGCTTTGCGTGGCTTGATGTTGCATGATCTTGCTTTGAGCCATCTTAGTTAGGTATCATTTCACATTACTGTCTTTATTCATTTATGTATTGATACAAGTAAATCTTCACGTGTACATACATGGAATATTATTGTACGTGGAAGATGAAAGACCTGCCAATTTGATAGCATTGGCGGGCCGCCAGCTGATCAATCTTCTTAGTCGATTCGCTAATGAGCACAATCTCCCGGCATGAGTGTGTTTAGTTAATTTTACATAATATTAAAATTAAATAATTATTTAGTACGATAGCAGGAGATGATAAATGCCGGGGGCGCCTAGTAATGGAACTTCTCATCTTATCTACTTCTCACTAGCAGCATTTGCGAGTGTTTACTACACCAGGCCGAAAAGCATCCTACACTCAAACAATTACACTGCGTTTGCCTAGTATTTTTTGTTCAACTAAATAAGCTTTTAAAAAAACATAATAGAATAAGCTTCACGAGGCTGATGCAAGGAAAAAGTAAAAGAAAATTCATAGATTAGGGAAAGTTAACTTCGGAAAAGAACAATGTGCATTCCTGAAATTCTCCCGTAGATTGGCGAGTTTATTAGATAAAAGATACAAATTACAGTGAAGAATGCTTATATAAAATGCTTTGACAAAAAACGTGGTATAATCCACTAGTTCCGTGAAAAATATCAATGGATCGTTTTTCACGTATTTCCAGGCGCCAATTCCACCATTAGCACCGTGTTTTTTTTGTTTATTCATAAAATTGGTTTAATCTTTTGTAGCTGACTTGAATACAATAATGGAGGCATGTAGCTTATTACTGTACCCATAGAGAACATTATTACGACCGACTTGGTGTAATGGTTAAGAAGTTGGCTACTACACCAGAGGTCGCGGGTTCGATCCCCGCACAGTACAAACATTTGTGTGCATGAACATGTCTGTTTGTACTGGTCTGGGTGTCTCCTATGTATAATAAGTATGTATTTACAAAAGATTATTTATTATATAGACTCCTAACATAACCTACTCTTAAGACTTTATCCCAAATGGGTTGTTCAGCAGCAAGTTGACAGTTTTCGTTCGTACTTTTGGTTAGATTTCACTTAAAAACACTTTCCCCTGACTGTGCATGTAAGCCCCTCGGAGGTAGCGTAGGTCGCCGCGAGTTGCCTCGTCAGCAGTGAGGGCGCAGGACCCCTTCGAGTCAGCCGCAGGCAATACCTTCAATAACATCTGCCACAACTATACGCGGAATTGAAATGAAACGATCTTTTATGGTTATTCCCCAACTTTATTGATACATTGTATATATCAAGGGAAACATAATGTTTTGAACGAAATTTCCAACGTAAATTATGTAGTTCCTTAAAAGCTTTGGTGCAAATTTTGAATTAAATAATTATCTCTACACGTGTAAAAAAGTGCATATTGATAGCTGCTTACTGTCATCAGACTCAGTTTAAGGTTCATGACAAATCAAAAACGGACCAATTTAAAAGTGTTTATTATTAAAAGCGCGTCATGGCCTAGTGGTTAAACACCCCAACTCGGATCGCGGATTGTATGGTCCTGAGTTCAAATCTTGCCAGAACCAGAATCTTTGTGATCATTGTTAAATATCTGAATTACTCTCCGGTGATTGAAAACATCGTTAAAATACCAAATCAACCCGGATAACGGCGGAAGGCTCATCACCTGCCACGTTGGGTTCTAATACCATTGGTGAAAAGTGGGCTTCTGAGTATTTCGTTTACCATGACGACGCAGTCACTTGCCTCTGACTACCCTGTTTGGGATAAAGTCGTGAAGGTATGTATGTAGTATGTAAGCTCATCTCTAAAAATAAAGTTTTGCCCTGCTCTGTTGGTATGATGTCCCCCGTGCGCCCCTAACGATGCGCTGGTGCCTTAACGCCTGAATCCACAAACGACAATCAAAACTGAGCAGTCCTTACATGTATAGCTGCCCCTTTCATTTCTATTGACATGTGACAGGGCAGTATCAACTTGAGGTGTACTCAACTTTTGAAAAGCGTTTGTCCGGGGGATAGTCTAACAATTTCCTTTCATGATTGATGACGCAACGAATTACTTTTCCCTTTTCATTTGTGCTAATCTCTTCATTTTAACGAGATCACGGGCAAAATCCAGAGCAAGGTCAAACCAATTATAATATTATCTCAATTTTATAGTCCCAGTCAATCAAATTCATAACCCGAATTGAACCGGCTTATCCAATTCACTAAGTGAAGTTGAGTAAGTAATAAATAGCAAGTTTAAAGTCCCATTACTTAATTTGCGAATCAAAGCAGCGATCGAGTGTGGCGGGTTAAGAGCTGTCGTCTTGTACGGCTAAAATCACAAATGGAAAATTTGAATCTTTTAAATATTTACGATGATAATTGAAGCTCTGGTTCTGGTTATTCATGAATACAAAATATTTGTTCAGGGTGGGAATCGAAACATACTGATCGAGACATAATGATAGTTGAGTAAAAAAACCGTGATATAATAATATGTTTATTTCGGATAATCTCCATATTTTGTTAGTTACACAACTCTTACAAAACTTTGTTAGTAGTAATACAAAGAAAAGCACATTCAAGAGACAACACCTACCTACATTGCCTAATTCTTCCCTCAGTACCGCCTACGGGACCAGTGCATCAGGAATGGACAGTCTGGCCTCTCTGCAATACTTCTCAGGATGCTATTGGAGCTTCCACGAATTCTACGCATCAAGGATACCGTTCTTTTAAACATGATCGCTTCAAAACTATCTATGCGTGCTTCGGCAAACATGCCTGAAGCGCTACAGAACCGCGGAAGCCTCAACAACACCCGGAGAGCATTATTGTATTGCACCTTGAGAACGTTGTAGGCTTTCTGCGGATATCTGACCCACAGGCTGCTGGTGTAAAACGTCTGGCAGTTTGCTTTAAACAGGGTAATTTTAACTTCATTAGTACACCTCGCAAACCTGTGGGCCAGCATATTACATCTAACCGACAACGCCCTCCGTTCTCTCTCTACATCATCATCATCACCAAGAAAAAAGAAGATATAGAAGTATGTACCTATTTAAAGTAACACAAGTGGATTTTTTAAACAATGAGACCCATTTAGGAACTAATAATGAATAAAGAAGCGCCACTTATTTCAAGGTCTGATGGCCTCGGGGCAAACCTTCCCAGTGCTGTTATTTGTTGTGATGAAATCTGCTTAATATTATTTGGGACCAATACCTATTATTACGGAATGCGTTTTTATAAGCATCCAATCACTTGAAATTCAAACAAAAATATTGTCAAACCTATTAATAAACTAGAATCCCTACCATACAAATCATGACAAGTGGGCGAGACGATATTCGGTAATCCCGCCACCGTCGAACCCAAGTCACGGATCATTATGTATACACTTTTGAAGTAGAATCTTAACTCAATTTAAACGTTGGGCCAGTTAAGAATAAGCGCTATTTCTTAATAAAATAATGCTAACGGCAAGACTAATTGACGCGGTACATTTATGTGATAATTATACTAAGGTATCTACATAGATATAAGCAAACATGTCCCGTATCGATTATTTAGCAAATTATAAAGTAAATAACTGTCGAGAATATGACAATAATGGCTGAAAAAAGTTAAAAGTATATAGTTTAGTTTGATTATTATTTGAACAAGAGATTTCTGTTATTAAATAAGCCAGTTACACGTAGTTAAAAAACTTCAAATCTGATCAAGGAAAAAATGAACATTAAATCATATGAGTATTAAAATAATATGAATGGATATTATAAACATCACCTATACAAACATTCACCTGGCATGATCAATAGGGCCCTTCAATGTTGTTGCTAGGCTCTTATTATGATTGAATAGATAATGAAAGTGTC
The DNA here is from genome assembly GCA_947369235.1 of Udea olivalis. Taxonomy (NCBI): domain Eukaryota; kingdom Metazoa; phylum Arthropoda; class Insecta; order Lepidoptera; family Crambidae; genus Udea; species Udea olivalis. Next base: position 414,334 of record OX376342.1, read on the forward strand.
ATTCATTCATGACTAATAATAATTTAATTACCCGTCCCTATACGGATGAATATTTATGGTTTAGAATAAAGTTTCTTTATTTGTTATTGTTGTTCACCTACAATCATCATATAATCCTCATTAGCCGATCGTCCACGTGGCGACTGAATGGCATTTGCATACGGAACGGTATTGCAGTTTGAATGCTAATCACTGGTCTCTTAACAATAGTTCATTAGGCGTGATAATGGCTCACGCATGCGCAGGCGCTGCTATGGACATAGCTTACGCATCGGCATCCTGAATCGTACATTGTTCGTTCAACTTTCACCTCCTGAAAAGGCTACTTATCATCATTGTTTGCCGTTTGGGCATCATCAACATTGAGGTATTTTATCACGGTTCCCTGCCTGGTGGTGTCCCGGTTTTCATTTCCAGTGGAGTATTTTTAAAATCGGTCCAGTAGTTACGGAGCCTTTATGCAAACAAATAAACAAACAAATCTTTACGATATTAGTATAAATTATACTTGTAACAAGTATAATTAAAACGAAACCAAAAAAACATGGAACGTCGCAATGAGTTACAAGTGTAGATGTTACTGGCAATGTGTATATTCCGGCATTGTATACAATGCCTAAACCGTTCAGGCAATGTATGAAATATTCTTCATTTCATACTTTGCCTAGGCATTTTATGCAATGCCGGATGTGTAGCCGTCAATGTGTATAAAAGGGTTAACTAAAAAGAAAGTTCAGTTAGAATCGTCTTTTGGCATACATTTTGGAACGGAAAGATAAACCGAATCGTTTGTTTTCATTTTCAAAATATCCTTAGTTATAATATCAAAGTATAAAACGGCAAAAAAAAAAATGAAGCTAGTTCATTTCTGGCTGGTTCATTTCAACCTAACATGCTCGTCGCTTCGCTCCTCGCAACCTAGTAATCCCACGTCTTACAGAGCAATACATTTTCGGGCTAAAAAGGTTTTCTGAATATAAAATTGAACAAAAAGAATAACCAAGCTATGCATTTTGCCAAAAGTTATTTATGCTTTACGTTGTTTAACTTTGAGTATCTCAATAAAACCTGATAATTAAAAGCAAAATCTATTTATTTTAAACATTACTAGATCACCACTGGGCATTCCATGCAATGCCAAGGCATGGTACAAATTATCTAGGCAAAGTATGCAATGGACAATCAAATTCGTAATATTTCATACATTGCCTAAACGCACCCGGCACTCTGTACATTGCCTAGGCATTGTATACAATGCCTGAATTATACACATTGCCGGTGACATAGATACATAATGTATGTATGTAATGGTGTTTTTGAGATGTTTGAAGGTATATTTGTAAAAACTGTCAAACCTTTGTCTTGCTGGGCCAGTAATAAATCAACTACTACGCACTTCGGTTGTTTCATTTGCAGTCAAACAGAACATTGGCGACGAGGATGGGATTTCATGGCTTTGTTCAATATTTGTTTCACTTCTGGCAGTTACAAAATTAGCGAAATAAATAACAGTATAACTGCCGACTTGGAGGTGCAACAATTAATAAACCAATTTCCCAGCCTTTGGAAGGACGAGCTAGGGTGTTTTAACAAGTTTAGGGTGGAATTACACATAAAAGATAATTCTGTACCTAAATTTTTTAAACCACGCTCCATACCTTTCGCGCTCAGGGACAGGGTTGAGGAGGAATTAAACCGGTTGGTTACGTTAGGCGTACTAGTACCTGTGAGTTTCTCCGAATATGCTACGCCAATAGTGCCTGTTTTGAAGGAAAATGGAAAAGTCAAGATAGCCGGCGACTACTCGTGTACATTAAATAAAGACTTGAAAATAGACAAGTATCCTTTACCACGCATTGAAGAGGTCTTCGCTAAAATAGGAGGTGGTGAGCATTACTCGAAAATCGATTTAACTAATGCTTACAACCAATTTTGCTTAAATGAGCAGTCTCAGGCGCTCACAACTATTAATACGCCTAAGGGACTTTTCAAATATACTAGGCTCGTGTACGGTCTCGCTAATGCACCAGCAATTTTCCAACGTGCGATGGAAACCTTGCTTAATGGCATAGAAGGGGTTTCCTGCTGGTTAGATGACATCTGCTGCACTGGACCTGATAGGAAGACCCACCTGTCCAGATTGAGTCAAGTTTTACAGCGATTGCATGACGCTGGTCTGAGATTGCAGAAAGAAAAGTGCTTTTTTTTTCAAGACAGTGTGACGTATTTAGGGTATTTAATAGATAAGAATGGTCTTAAGACTAGCACTAGCAAAGTTGAGGCAATATTAAAATCACCGGCACCCACAAATATATTAGGTGTTAAGAGATTTTTAGGAGTAGTCAATTACTACCGTAATTTTATTCCGAACGCATCCTCCTTGTTAGAACCATTGCATGAATTACTTCGCAGTGGAGTAAAATGGGAATGGGGTGCGCGGCAGGCCAGCGCGTTTGACAAGGTCAAGCAGGAACTAGCTTCTGAGCGCGTGCTGGCGCATTTTGAGCCGGGCGCTCCGCTCGTGCTGACGGTGGACGCGGGCCCGGCCGGGCTCGGCGCCGTCCTCGCGCATCGCCGCCCCGACGGCACAGAAAGGCCCATCGCATTCGCTTCGAGATCACTACTAGCTAGCGAAAGAAACTATAGCCAAATTCAAAAAGAAGCTACGGCTATAATATTTGGCGTTAAACATTTTCACCAATACTTATATGGTAGACAGGAGTCATTTTTGCTTAAAACCGACCATAGACCGTTGCTTTCAATTTTTGGTAACAAAAATGGCATATCTGTGACGACAGCTTCCCGGTTACAACGCTATGCTCTCATACTTTCAGCGTATAACTATAAGGTCCAATATGTTAATGGCGAAAGTAATGTGATTGCAGACTATTTTTCGCGCGCTCCCTTACCTCTGCCAACATGTAGCCAGAAAGGGGGCCAAAATGAGAGTAGTACATCATTTTTAAAATTTTTAGACACTAATATAAAACCAGTAACTTTTGAAAACATAAAAGAAGCTATTAAAGGAAATCAGGTATTAAAAACAGTTATGAGTTATATGAAAATTGGTTGGCCCCGTAAAATAACGTGTAAAAAGATATTGCCATATTTCCAATGTAAGTCGGACTTAGAAGAATTCGAGGGTTGTTTGTTTCGAGGCCACAGGGTGGTAATACCACCAATATTTCGCGAAAGAATGTTAGAGGAGCTTCATTCTGCACATTTCGGAATTGTTAAGACGAAAAGTGCGGCTCGCAGTCGTATGTGGTGGCCGGGCATTGATAACGATATTGAGCAGTGGATCGGCGCGTGCGCTACCTGCGCGCAAGTGCGCAGTGACCCCCCGCGCGCCGCGCCCGCCCCGTGGCCGAACGCCCAATCACCGTGGCATAGGGTTCACATAGATTACATGAGTATAGGACGAAATGTGTATTTAATAGTTATAGATTCGTATAGCAAATGGTTAGAATGCATTAACATGAAAGGTGGCACCTCCACGAAGGCATTAATTACAAAGTTAAAATATTTATTTTCTAATTTTGGTTTACCGCATTTAATAGTGTCCGATAATGATGTAAAAATTTGTTCTGCAGAATTTCAATCATTTTGTTCCAATAACGGAATAAAATATATGACGTCACCAGTTTATCATCCTTCTAGCAATGGCCAAGCAGAGAATTCAGTAAAAACGTGTAAGAAAATGCTAAAATGTATATTGAGTAACTTCAATCTATCTCAAACTGAAATTTCGGAAAAATTGTTAGGATTTCTTTTTGAGTATAGAAATACAGTACATTGTACAACTGGAGCTACACCAGCCAAACTGATGTTAGGCCGCGATCTTAGATCTAGATTAGATCTGATATTGGCTGATTCCAAAAGTTACGAAGTGCCTCAACTGAAAAATAATTCTAAAAAGTATCGATGTTTTCGTCAAGGTGAGACGGTTTGGGCAAAATGGTACATTGCTAGAAAGAGTGTTTGGGCAATGGGCGTTATAGTTAAAGTGATAGGCAACAGAATGTTTGATATTCGCTTTGATAATTATAATGTAGTACATAGGCGGCATTTAGACCAAATAATGAAATATAAAGGAAATATTAGCGACATAGATAGAAATATACAATTAGACAGTGAGGAAATTAAATGTTCGGAACCATTCTTGAGCTCCAATTCCTCATCATTACCAACATCTTCAGATGTCGATGACACGCAGTCTAAGCTTTATGAACCGGTCGTATGCGACAGTTCAGCGAGCGCACCCGCGCCTCCAGCGCAAACAGCGTCTGACAGCATAGATGTTGATTTTCAATTTAACCCGGGAGAGGGCGATGATGATAATGAGGAGGAAGTATTTGTCGAAGCTCATGATGGTAATAGTCCTAGTGACACTGTTTGTATCGAGTCCGAGCTGCCTGTTTCTAACGTTCCAATAGATGCAAACTTATTGAACGAGGCCAATCGTAGCGAAATAGTAGGAAACGGGCCGCTCGAACTGCGGTCGAAAAGACCTCGAAAACATGTAGATTATAAGCAATTTTTTTAATAAGTTTTGTTATTGCTTCAGGTTTTCTAACTAACGCTGGAGGAATGAGATGTTTGAAGGTATATTTGTAAAAACTGTCAAACCTTTGTCTTGCTGGGCCAGTAATAAATCAACTACTACGCACTTCGGTTGTTTCATTTGCAGTCAAACAGAACAGTTTTCTTAACTGGTGACTGATTTGCAAGAGAAGCCAAACAAACTATCATTTAACGTCATCCGCTTTAAATCTACGACAGCGATACCCAAACCCAGAGAATTATATTTACAAAATAGTCCAGCACAGCAAACTCATTCATCTTTCCTCTCACTCGGTAGAGCAGCTCGGGGGCATTAAGCTGCCTCGTCTATATTCTATAGCATTGTCAAACTTCTACGGAACGTTTCTTAAGGCGGAGATGTAGTGCAATATTCGTGATGTGTTATTGGAAATTCTTTCTATTTAAAATGTTAAAAACACTTGTTTGCATATTATCATTTCAAGTGTGAATATAAACCTGAATGTTTCATGGAATATGAATGTATTGCAGGCAAAACTGTACAGTCAACGTTGTTTGATAAAATCGATTGCCATGTTTAATATTAAAGATACTAAATAAGAAAAATGTTTTAGAGTAAAAGTATTCATTAGATACCTAGATAGTAGCAAAAACATATTAGGATAGTCTGCACAGTAAAGTTGGAAAAGACAAAATAATATATTTTTGCTCTGTCAGCAAAACATTTCATAGTTGCCTTAGATGCAAATATCGTAACAATATTCAAGAATTTACGAGCCATGGCGAGTGATGTGGACAGCAATGGTGAAGAGTTGTTATCACATACCCCAGCCGATCTGGCGACTTATAAAAACCGAGATATATATTTGAGTTGGCAGCTCGCCGAAAATATTAAGTGGCAATATGAGTTCTTCTGTGTTCTATACAGTGTCACAGTAAGACTGATATTTAGTTTATGAAGTATAAGTTATAATATAGAAACTGTTACTGCAGAAATCATTTCACTATAGTAACTTACTTAATAACATTATCAACATCAGTAGCATCTGTGAGACGTTTCTGCTAAACATATATTATAACTTTTCTGTTAGGTTCAAGAGTGTCCGGTTCGTGGCTGTTTAATCACATCCATCAAACTCATGAGATCTTTATCATCAGAATGATAACCCGACGCAGTTAGTAAACTTATTTCAACTGAAATGGCTGTAAGCCGGTTAAGGAACTGCAGGCCGTTTTTAGTGGCAACAGATTTTTGGGAATGTATGTAAACGACATAATTAGAACACTCACTAAATAAAGAAAGTTTACCTAGAAACAAACATTAGGTATAATGTCTAAAGTCTGATTCCTTTTTCGTCATAATGCTAGCTTATGAAAGGCTCTTTTGTTAGCTCAGCACATAAATGTGTCGGAACGTTGAATAGTGCTGTCCTCAGCGATAACCGGATTTATTGTTAAAACTTCTTACGCCATCTATTGAGTTTAGTCGTAATTTATTGGACACGTAAACAATGATTATAGAGTTACTACACAAATTACGCATGCGATGCGGGCAACGCCTCTGACAGATAGTCCGCCCAAAACAAATCCGTTATTTTGATCACACACACAGACACAGTAAGTTTCCAGGCAATACCAGTGAGCATCAGTGAGACGGCTAGTCACACTCACTGTCGCGAGTATTTTTGTTTTTGTCGAACTTGGTGCAATTTTTCACCTGATGAATTTTGTTTTAGGCCGGTCAAGTACCTACCTACTTCGTTTTAAAATTTCAGGGCGAATATGGGCGGTCACGCAAGCATAGGAAAAAGGCGCGAGCGGTCTTTCTGTAAACTCTTATTTTGTGGTTACTATCACTGCCAGTGACTGCCGGTCTGTCAGTGTCAGAAGTGTCACTGTCAGTTTGACATTTTAGCTGACGTTAAGTTGGAAATCGGAATTATTGGGGATTCTCTTGCCGATAGTCGTCGCCGCTTGCGAAACTAGCCGCGTTTTCCTAACTGTATTTCATCCGACGATCGTTGAATCTTTTGTGAAGGCCTGTCCAAACCTGAGCGATATTCGCTGCCGCTGTGGGTAGCGGTACAATACCGCGCGGGTTTCGCTCAGGTATCAAGTTCCGCGGAAAAATGTACCGCTACCCACAGCGGCAGCGAATACCGCTCTGGTCTGAACAGGCCTTAACAGTTCGACTGTAATTGTGAAAATACACGTCAGAGAATTACAAAAAGACTATTCATATTTTCCACCGTGTATGACCATTCACACAACGAGACCGCTCGCCTACCCTCGTCACATGCATGTTTTAGTAAACTGGGCGAATAGCCAGCCATCTCTCTTTCTTATAATAAGAACTCTTTGGAATTTATCCATCAAAAAAATGATTAGTGGCAACAAAACATTCTGATACAAAACCCGTAAACTAGAAACTTTCGTGACATCAGGAAGTTTCCCATTAAATTTACGCTAAACTAGCAAAATATCACCTTGAAAATGAGATAAAACAAAGTTTCTTTGCCAAATACGTTATAAATAATGTAGATTACATAATAAATTGCCACCAGAACGACTGCAAAGTCTCAACGGCGACTGTATCGGCGCTTTACATCAACACGCCTACGGTTATAATCTCTTTAATGTCGTTAAATTAGAAAGATGAGCAGTTGGTCCATGACAGAATCGAGATTTACGAGAAGTTGATGAGAAACAAAACAACGTCCTTTGTTACAAAATAGGCGCGTGAAGTCAATAATGTTCAGTCCACTTCAAATGAATGCTATTTTCAATAATACTCATTCGTTTACAATCTTACTAATAGTATAAATACGAAAGTTTGTAAGAATGTTTGTTACTCTTTCACGCAAAAACTACTTAACGGATTTGGATAAAACTTTACAGTAATACAGCTTAAGGGCTACAATTTTTATGGATTTTAAGTAATTAGGCCATAATATAATACGAAACGCATGCAAAGTCGCGGGCGTAAAGCTAGTAAACGTAAAAATAAAAGTCTACAAGCAGTGAGTATTACCAGTGATATCTTATGGATAGTATTTTCTATGGATCACATAAATAAATGAATAAATAAATAAATATGCGCCAGACAACACACCTCTTGTGATGGTCTCGAAGTAGGGATTAATATCCCTGTGTTACGAGGTACCACACAAGGAAATAAGCCAGGGGCGTCTCCCAGCACACCCAGACCCGAGTCAATTCAGAAAAGATCGTTTCCTGAATTGACCCGACCGGGAATCGAACCCGGGACACTACGGAAATCGGGGCGAGAAACCGTGCCACAGCGCACTGCGCCAATCGTGTCGTCAAACATAAGACAGCACTAGGTCAGTCAAATAAGTATGGAGCGGGCTGAGGGAACTAGATGATGCAAACATTCTTCCACTCACCTTGTCGATTAGTTTTATTTAGTAAGCTGTTTGTGTAAACGTGCTGAAAGTCAGTTGTGGTTTTATTAGTTATAATAATATACAAGGGATTATTCCTAAATAACACCGTAAGAAGCGAAATAGTGTAGATTCAAATGCAAAATAATAAAACCTAAAAATAAACTACAGCGCATAAAGGCAGACTAAATAAAGTACTCGTACATAACACCAATTGGCAAATGACGAGCGAACAATAAACGTTGCACTCCGGTATCGGGACATTCACGATAGAACTGCTCAAGGTTTTGGAGTGCTTGTAAACTGCTAAAAATGTAGTGAAACTTTCACAAATAGCATAATAAACTGATTTGGAACCACGGAGTTTGAGGAGTGACTTTGTTTATCTACGAGTATCGCTTGTACGAGTAAAACGTGTTTTGGGTTATGAAACTGTTTGATGTGATACCAAACGATTACTTTCCACTATTTAACCATTTGCCACTGTCTGGAGATTTATACTCACAGCTTAGACCAGCCATGATCTATAAGATGTTTAGTTCTGATTCTAAAATGTTACCTTCCGAGGACAATTAATTTGTAGAAAAAACTCTATGTGGTTTTTCCCAATGGACTATGAGCATAGAGTTCGTCAAGGTTTTTAAAAGGCTTTTATACATACAGGCTCAGCAGCGCAGTGGTGATACCTCTGTAGAAACACGAGTCTTCAAGCTACTAACATATATTATCAGTGCGCACGCTTGTCTGCTTCTATGTGAGATGCAAACAAGCGCAAGCGCTGCTATGTACCTAGCAGAGCATGTAAAAGTAGAGACTGCTATCGCAGGTCAGATACAATCGCAGAAACTCCTCTTACTATGCCAGCTTCCATGCATCCGAAGGTTCAAACGATTCAGACCTCCCTCTGCAGCAGGACTGGACAATGCATATTTATGGCTCCTTAAATCACAGTCAGAGAACTTTCAGATTTACTGGAATTTCACAACTACCAACTATCGCTGTTAAATACGAATTCCTCGTTCTGCGATGCGATTTTGCTTAAGTTTGGAACAAACTTTTAGGTGGATGATCGCTTTTTGATTTTACAACAGGAATTTAAGAGTACTTACGCAAACCTTTTGTTTGGGAAATATGAAGAAGTTCAAAGAAAACGCAATTGTAATCTACGGAAAGTGAATTACAGATGCTTTTAAGTTTGTTTCTCAAGAAGCCTTCATATTTCTCTAATTCTAAACTAATATTATAAAGTGAAAAGCGTTTGTGATATTGGGAGTTTGTATTTTTGGGATACGTAATCTCCGAAACTACAGAACCGATTTTTGAAACTATTTCACTGTTAAAAAGCTACAGCATCCCTGATTGCTATAGGCACATAAAAACGTCTCTAGCGATAAAGAAGACTCGAGCCCTGAAAAAGCCTCGAGATCGATCGAGCTCTCAAGAAGGCTAGAGTTCTGAAAAAGACTCCCGAGTCGTCGAGCTTCATACAAACGAGGCGAGCCCTGTAAACGACACCGAGCCCTAGTACATCACTAATTTCAGGTGCTAGGAGTCTCAAATTTTGCATAGGGGTTCTTTTTAGGACGTAGGTGCTAACTAAGACGGGATTTTGTGAATAACAAGTATCGTAAGTTGGAAAAAATCCCGTATGTCATAAATATGCAGTTCACGCGTGCGAAGCCGCGGGCGGAAAGCTAGTCTATTAATAAAATCATATTTTAATTTAATAAAATCATATTTTAATAATACAATCGTAAAAATGCTTTTTCTGACAATCCTGACTCCGATGCGGTGGTAGGTAGAGTCGCATTATGTTTGTATACTTACTGTTTATCTATGTATTTATATTATTATAGTATATATACTATTTAAAAGAACTGAATAAGTCTATTTAAATAAAGATATTTGAGTTTGGATCAAAACGTCTTAATAAAGTTAAGATTCTCTAAACGACCATAAAGAATAGGAGCAATATTAAGTAGTAGCAATGGTGGCTTCTAGTGATTATACCATTTTGTTGGCAATATCGACAAACGATGTCTATTTATAGATTTGAACAAGGTAGGTACATCATGACGTAGACAAAAGATAGATTTCTATTTCAGGAAACGCTACCAATCTGTTTGATTAAATGACATGGCAGACTTTCATGATTTCTGTAGTTCGTCCTTAATTCGTCATAATTGCATCGTGTGACGCATTTTCATCATTGTAATGAATTGATTTATGATGATTATATAATACATTTACCATTCTAAACTAAGATAACTGAATCCCAAACTAAGAAGAACTTGTACCGTGGGTAGGTGCAATACATTCCTAAATAGATAATAAGTCCTAGGCAAAAAAGCACTAAGGTTCATACGTGAAGGTTTGTCCTGGGATCTGACTAACGATTTTAGACGCTATGTGCAAGATCGCTTCCATGGCTCCAACCAAGGCCAGTCAGAATCTGTGGAACTGATTTTCCTGTATTTTCTGAATTCAGTCGAAAGGCCACCGAGTTGTCGTTTCCAAGGTCGAATTTATCAAACCATAAGTTCGTGTCTGAGAGCTCAATAACGTTAATGGCTTAGAATAATTACATATAGAAACCGTTTTTTAAACACCTTACCTTGCAGCCATAAATGGCTCCAAACGGACCGCTTTGCAGTGTTCATTACAGCTTCGCAACGTTCAATGTCAAAGCGCGCCGCACGTAAGCAAGTAACGGTCACGCATGTGTGGATCGGATTAGTGCTTCATTTCTGACGGGGCGGTTGTGTGAAGACTATCCTTCTATACGTTATTATTCTAAGGTTAAAGGCCTATGAGCAGGTTCTAGAGGATGTTAATCAACGCTTATATGCGAAGTGAGGGTACATCAAACTGTTTAACTTTGCGCCTTCGCCAATCTCAGCCTAATTTTAATTACTATTGAACTCTTGGCTTTAGTTTAACTCGTTTATATCCGATAGGAACATTCTTGAATTATAAGATGTAAGATCTATCGAGTAATGGGTTGAGCTTCAACCCTATCTGATTGCTTTCCATGCAGGATTGCACAACGTTATATTTATTGAGTTGATATAATTAAGAATCAAAATGATTTATTTCCACAAAGTTCCACATTTAAATAAATAAAATACTAAAATAAATATCAAGGACGAATTACATCCAGATAACTCAAAGAAAGCGGACATAATGCGCCAGACTATGGTCTCGAAGTAATGGTCCTTGTGTAACACGGTATCGGGCAAGGAATTAAGCCAGGGGCGGCTCCCAGCACACCCAAACCCGAGCCAATTTAGAACAAGACAGTATTTTTCATTAATCTAGGTAAATAACCCAACAGCGTTTATTTATTTACTATCAACCTTTCACGTCCCAGTGACACGATATCAAGTGAACAAACAATAGTTTTTTGTTGTGTCAGGAGTTTAAAGATAATGTATGGACACAAAAAAAGATTATCAAAATAAACATATTTTGTAAATTACTTTAAAAGCCTAAAGCCTCTGTCGACTCTGATAATTAGCTTAAAATTACAAAACAATTTAGTGCGTGGTAACATGAAATATCAATTAACAAATTATTTAAGAAGTCTGCCAGAATTAGTCTATATTTTTGTCATCACATCGTTACAATTAAAATTGAATTTTCCAGGTTTCAAGCAGAAAATTAGATACAAGTTAGTTTCAAGAAATGAGACAGATGAAAAAGGGTTAAACAGTTACCATAGGGGAGCTATTTTTCAAAAATATGTAGGTACCATTAGTCCACCACGAGTTGCCGTTTTAAATTTACGTTATCGTTTACATAACAAAATTGTACTGGGATGACACATGCCATGACATGACATGACAATGTCAAATCCCAATATTTTACTAACGCGAACGATAATGTAAATTTAAAGTTGCAACTCGTGGTAGACGTGCTGAGCAATTTGATCCCACATTCTTTTGTCTTTTCTGACGCTATTCACGAGGTCGACTTGGGGACTACAAGCCCTAATAAAAACATTACAACAGTCTTACGAAATTATGCCTTTGGTAAAATTTATGTTACTAAGTTATGGTAGTTGTCAGGAACAGACCCTACAATCTCCTTTACTGTTTGAGGAGAAGGAAAACTAATAAAAGGCACTTATTCACTTTACACGTCTTTATCTATTAAGAAACAGAAACCAACACACCTTGTTACAAAGACATATATTATAAAAACATAAAATATCAAAAACATAAACAATACAAAAAAGATCCCTAAAAAAACTGGTATGCCAGCATCCGACGTCATCAGTTGTTTTGATACTGCTTCGAGATATTGCTAGTATTCTAAGGTTTCTTAATGTTAGAATTTCTAATCCCCAAATTCAGAAACGACAACCAAAGTTGTAGGCCAGTAGAATAAAACAAACAAAACATTCAAATCGGATTTAAATCCTACAAAAGATTTCATTGTTTTAATAGCTTCATTTGCCCAATATGACTATCCTAGGTTTTTCTTCCTGTGGGAGTTGTGCATAAACTGTGGGGGGCAACAGTGTACCCCAAAATCGGTATTTTTGCGGTTTTACGATTATATCTTGTAAAGGACTGAAATTATCGACAAGAGTTCTTTTTTGAAATTGTAGAGCGTTTAATTCTGCATGTATAGAATGGGAGATTTATATTATTTAGAATATTTTGTTCTTATGCTGATGCTCCTCAAAGTTGTAGGTATTTTACAATTTTGTGGAAAACCATCCGCCTGTTCCCACAGCCCTTGAGGCGTCACAGGGGCATGAGAAGGTTGTGGTAGTCAGTGGGGATAAGGACCTCCACAATATGCTTAATGGCCCAGCCACACATCAGCTGCCCCACTTGTATCAAGCACTAGCTGTCCGTCAACGGCTTCGCCCGCGTAGACTATTTCTGCTGTCAAAATTAAATAAAAATATAGCCTAATGTCAATCCCTGATAATGTAGCATCATATTGGTGAAATATTTTTGAAATCGGTCCAGTAGTTATAGAGCCTATTCAATACAATCAAACAGTCAACTACCGAACTAGTCTATCCTAATATTATAACGAAGAAAGATTCGACTGTTCGGTCGTTGTTACTACGTTGTGGGTTAATTAAAATTCATCATAGAATTTGTTTCATATTTTTTTATGCCCGCAGGAAAAACACAGCGGCTTGTGTTATATCTTCCATTACAACGTAATCTGTGATTTGCAATGAAGTTTTTTGCTTATTATTCAAGCTTACTTGACTATTAAATGTGGTGAATTTGATTTCTTATCGTTTGTGCCGAAAATGTAGAGCTTGAGTATATTAACATACACTTTAATTATATCTAGATTGGCCTTATGATAATATATCATAGTAAGAGTAGAAAAAGATTGCGTAAAGAATCCACGGCCTATAAAATTAAAGATAATAAATATGTAAATATGAAACAGTTAAATTATGCCATTAGACCAGCTGTGCAAACCAGATGGGCAGTAATTTGGTGATGGCTGTCCCCGCGAGGGACGTGTCGATGTGTGAACGAACTGAACGAACGGCGTGAATGATGTGCGCACGCGTTGGCTTGGCACGCACCGCACGAGCCAATCAGCTGATCATGGGCAGAACAACGATCTTGTTCAAAGCGTACGATAACAGGTGTGCGCGTATTTTAAACTGATATTTAGTCTACTACTAATGTGTTATGACAAAAAAATCTTATGTTTGCGAATTTTTTGATAGAACATGACTTAATAGTCATGTTGCTTCTGTTGATAGATGTAGAGCATCTGCATTTTTTAAGTTCAAATCTGTAAATTACACTGAACAATTTTCCTGCTATTGTTTTTGTATTTTGTTTCAGGGAGTTCAAATAGTGAACATCACCTCTCTATATCTATACATAACTAATGGGCCTATGTCATGGGTGTTCTTCACTGAGCTTGAAGCTTCCAATTTCTGTCAGCAACCTTATCCCAGTCGTCGCTCAACATGGCCGGATAGAGTTTACACTATATTTACTAGGACGCGATATCTACTAAGTTTGATATAGAAGATAATCAAGAACCAGCTTCACTCTAGTTTACTCCACAAGTTTCATAGCATTATAAACTGACTATGATGATAATGTCCTCCCAGATGTATCCATCGATGGCCACCCCCTCAGTTTATAATTAACCTGGGCCCTTTCATGGGGGCGAGCGTGACTAGCAGAGCCAAACTAGGTTTTGAAAGTCCTTTTTCAAGAAGCACAGTACAGATACCCACCAGAATTGTATGTGTAATCGTAGAAGGGGAGGATTTAGGCCGGGGTTTCATCTGACGTCGGGCACACTCGAAGTTCTCTAAGCCCGATTTAACAGCAGATCGCCATTCTCACCTCTGAGAGGCAAGCCTCTCCAATGAGTTATTGAAGATGCCACTTGCAATCAGATGGCTTTCAAGACATCTTTATAATGCAGGTACTGTTCACCTGGTTTGCGTTTACCTGAGCCAAACTCAGAGTAAAATACCTGTTTAGGCAATCTAGCAGAGTCCATGCGCACAACTGCACAACTGTAAAATAAACATGCGAGAACTGTGCAAAGTTATTTTTCGACTTTGGGTTCGGCATAGAGCCCTCGCCGCGGTCCCCATTGATAACCCATCCATCTTCATAAGTACTAACGCGCTCCTTCCCAGGGCTCGGCCCTTCGGACTCCACTACACAAATGATCTGCTGAACGATCTATTGTGACCGTCGTCGGGCCTGGCGCGGAATCTTTTTTATATTGATTGACGAATCGTCAACAAATTGATTGGGCATAAAATTCATCGTTAATTCATTGACTTTTAGTTCGTGGATAGTAGTTTTATTTGGCGCTGCTAATGTATTATACAGGCTGGCCCAGTTTTTGTTCAAATTGAATTCGTTTCATGAAATAATTTACACTCAGGATTGGTTTTAATGAATAAACTACAGAATAATCTAAAATTTCTTTTTAAAACTAGTACTCTCAAACAATGGATAGCGAGTTTATCTAAAATTAACATTTTGAATTAAACCCTTTTTATGGAATTTGACAAACACAAAATACATTAAGGTTAAGTTTCCTAATTTCCAATTTAATCAGAAGGTTTTTTCAGAAGATGCTATTTGGATAGTGAAACTGAAGATCGATAACTCCTTACAATTGAAACAGCGCTTGACAATATTGTTTGCTTGAACAATATGAAGACAGTTTTGGTGCAACAGTAATGATTCTGCCTACTACGTGAATATTTATGTGGCAAACTAACGTTTCTTCTTAATATAATATGCTGCACTTAGTTTAAATAATCGTGCCATGTCCCAGATAATTATTATCTAAAAATGGTGAAAAGCTCTTAGACAGCTTTTCATCCGTTTTACTCGGTAAAATATTAAAATTAAATAACTAACACTGAATACTAACTCATTTAAATTGGTGTGAATAGAAATACGATTGGAATAAATCAAGTCTGGAGTCGAAATCTGAATTATAAATAGCGATCGCAACGAGCACATTGCGCCCGCAAGCAGAGCAAAGGTCGCCGCATCTCCTGCATCGCTGATGGAATGCAGCGCGGGAATCGCAGGAGAAAGATAATGGCGGATTCTTGCTCGTATTTATGCTCTCACCTAGTAACTAGCTGAGCGAGTAAATGAAATCCTTTAAGATCTTTCATTTTAAGTATTTTTTTATTGTTTAGTTTTTTCATTGGATTGATAAAATTCAGCTCATTTGATAATTGTATGCTGATAATATTTAAGAACGAAGTGTAATTAATTTTTCATTACTCATACACGATAAGTACGCTTGAAGTTGCCTGAGCATAGGGTTGAAAGCTTCGCTTTCAGCCCTAGGGCTATAAAGTTTTTTTCAGCCCTTGGGCTGAAAGTAAATAACTGTCAAATGTCACCTTCTATTTTGACATTCCTTTTGCGGCAAGTCGATGTATTCTATTCAGCCACAGCTGTATTTGAAATTTCTTTATCTTGATTTCAAATGAATATTTAAACAATCAAAGCAGGAATATACGCATTAATGTATGTTTCACCTAATTAGTATTTAATTGAATAAATTTGAGCTAAGCATTTACGATAGAAATGAAAAAAAAAATTTTTTTTTAATAAAATAAGGCGGGAGAATTCCATCATCATTGTCTCAGTATGCTTTTTACAAGTATAAAAAAAAATGGTTGAATTCCACAGACAAAAAAAGGCGGGATTGCAACTATTCGAACTTCATTCAGTTGTTTCGTAAATCGAGTGAGAAGTTTATTTGGTTGAACCTATGTATCTGATTTTTATTTACTTTCCTTAAATTCGTAATGAAAAGCATAGTGTTTACCTCGGAAGAAAGACCTTTTCACAATGCCCTCGAACTATTAGCGCTCTCGCTACGCTCGCGCGCCAAACCATCTCGTGCATTGAAAAGGTAACTTTCTCACCTTGTGTAACAATCTACTATTAGTTTACTAGTTTTTATTTTTTGTTTTTCAATTCCGGCCACGCCACAAAGAAACACTTTAAGAGCGTTAAGTGTACGCCGTAGTTGCGAAGTCATAGACTTATAACGAAATGTTTTTCTGACATATTTGATTCAAGTTGCGTAGGTTAACTTGTGACTGCGGGATCAAGACCTACCGCAAGCGCGTGCGCGTGCTGCCCATCAAGGTACGCCGCCCACTGCCACTGCATGTACTTGCGCAACATAAATACCTACCAGCCGCCGGGTCTTCCAAAGAGAGGATAAATTAACGTCAACAGAACGACAGAGCAGCGGCGTTTTACTTTAAAAACCTTCGATAGGTGATTTGAAAATAGAACAGTACGTCTACCACGAGTTGCCACTTTAAATTTACGATTTCGTTAGCGTAAAAAAATGTGTTGGGATTTGACATTGTCATGTCATGTCAAATCCCAATACAATTTTTTACGCAAACGATAACGTAAATTGTAAGTGGCATCTCGTGGTAGACGTACAGAACTGGCATTTAATTCAGAGATTTAAAAGGGCTTTTTACAAAAACAGAAGCATGAGTTTAAACTCTAGCTGGAAGTCAGTAAGCCATTTGAACTGGCCCGTTCGTGCAGGGGGTAGAGGAGGTAATTCCAAAAGTTTCGGCTTTCGTGCTCATTTGTCACTTGTCAGTTTTTGCTGATAACAGATTAATGACAAACCTTTTCCAATTACAATCAAGGTCGTCCAGCTATAAAGATAAAACTGTACATTAACGTTATGATCGTATTAAACTTTGGTTTCGTGCTTTAGGCTGGTTTCAGAGTGACGCCGTGAACGTACTGCAAAGCAGCTTTAGGCGCTGCCCAAACGCTGACACGTCACATCATCACAGGGAAGCGTTGTTTCTGTATCCTGTAGCGGTGACCGGACACAGTTTACGTATGCACAGTGAGTGGATGATTTCATACTGGTTCATCGGTAGCTTGTATCTGACACAAGATACAAAAGTGTCCACGTTTGCGCCCTGCCTTATATTTTCCTTTTGACTTTTTGTCTGGCCTTTTGGCAAAGAACAAAGATCCTGTATTTTCGTTATGTGTTTCATGTTACTTTCGAATATGTTATTCTCTAAAAAACAGTGCTGTCAAGGGACTGCGGCATACTACTGCAGCGATATAAAAATATTTTTCAATTATATTTATGGAAACCCTACATCACTTTACATTACAATTTGCCAGCGAGCGTGGCGACAACAGACGCAAGCATTATGTGTTGACAATGATAGAAATAGATTAATTGGAAGTCAAATAATGGCAATTGTCGGGCGACACACAATTGCGAGCAAATTGTTGTAGAGTGACGTTTAGCATATCTACTGAACTAAATTGAATTTGCTTTGTCTGTCGGGCAGTCTAATTTATATTTAGTGAAGGGAAAAGCATTTTCAAAAAATAACCCTTTTTAAACCTTTCCGTGCCCTAACAATGAGATTACATCCAGAAGCTTATATGTGTTTGGCACGCGTGACGATCGCTTTGGAAAACAAAAATAGGAGATCCAAGAAATTCAAGTCGAATGATATTATCAAGCCACTTTGCAAAGTTATAGTCTCCTAACAGAAAGATCAGAAACACTTACTTCTGCACTGCGCTACAGCTTATCAGCAATCACAAAACGTTTGTTCACTGATAAATATAAGCTTCTATCTTTCCCATAGATTACCCAAAGTAAGGTCCCAAAGTGAAGGGGGGCTTACATCTCCCTAAATTATAAGGCAATGCAAAAAAGAATGAACCCTATCGGCCATCATTTCCTCGCGCTTTAAGATATCTATGATTGAAACGTTTGATCTATCGACTCCCTTAAGTAACCGATCATGCCATTATACGACTCCCGTCCGAGAAGGTGCCCGCTGGTAATCGAACTCCGCCCGTTGAGCACACAAATCCATCAATCGCTTCCGAGGACACGAACCTTTCAATACGGACTTGTCAATTGCAAACGGTATTTACCGAGACTTTTGTTTTTAAATAATAGCAGCGTGTCTATACGCAAAATAGTTATGCAAATTGTATTTTATCGAAAGTTTCATGAGCTTTTCGAATTCTTAGGGGTTTTCAAGTATAACATTTACAAAGAGGCGCATACAAATCTGTTAGATGGTGTCCGTCGACCGAATCTAGACGCATGGAATTTAATCTACTCTTTTTCGTCAGTTGAGAAACCATTTGCTAGAATATTATATTTTATATAGAGGGACTAAACGAAGCCGTAATATACCAGAGGTGGTTTGACTCCCGAGCGTGCGAGTGAGTCAATGAAACTGAGGGTATATTATGTTGGCGTTTAGTTTCGAGGTGCAAACTGTACTTTTCACCTTGAGTGCGAGAAAAATAGTCAGTTTAGCACAAAAAATTTAATAAATATTACTTATTAAAATTAAAATCACAAATGTTTCTTATCGCTCCAGTCCATAAAACTTTCGTAAGTTTTTAGGTAAATCTTCCGCGATTTTGGCGGCAAAACATTATCTATCAGGTCTTTTGCTCTTTGCTCGACGTCAAACTCTCCACTGTCACAGGACATTCCTAATAAATTTATTTAAAACCGAACAGATTTACACTCGACAAAAAATCTGAAATTTACGCGGTTAGTTTTTTCTTCTAAACCAGTCACAGATTAACAATTTAAAACACATGGCGCCACCTTCTTTGCGGGCAAACCATGGAACTAAAACTTTAAACATTTTCGCAATGAAGATGGTCCACACTCCACAAATAAATAGTATATTTTTACTGCTGTATGAGTTTGTTTATGTAACATGAAGGAAATTAAAAAAACGAATTAGTTACTTTTTACTCCCTAGAGACTAAAGTGGTCACTTTAGTCCCGCTTCGTAGGGCTATATAGGCGTACTTTTACAGCCTGAGAAGTGAAAAAGTAATTTTACTATGAATATGCGCCAGACAACACACCTCTTGTAATAGTCTCGAAGTAGGGATTAATATCCCTGTGTTACGAGGTACGCCACAAGGAATTAAGCCGGGGGCGTCTCCTAGTACACCCAGACCCGAGTCAATTCAGAGAAAGATCGATTCCTGAATTGACTCGACCGGGAATCGAACCCGGGACACTACGGAAATGGAGGTGAAAAAGCGTACTACAACGCATTACGCTAATCGTGTTTATTTTAGTTTCATTTGACTTCAGAATGTTTTTTACATGTATTTATTACTAAAAAATTACGAAATTTACGTTCATTATTTCTATTATCTTTTGTTATCTGTGACCTATCATAATAGTGCATGTAAAAGCTTATAAAATGAATAAATATTATTCTCACTATCATTTGTAATATTTGTTCGTGTAAAAATATAAATAGTGACTATACCTATTTTCACTATAAGATGATATAACTGACAGTTCACATTTTTCCGTGTCACGCATTCTATTTCAAACTAAATAAAAAGAATTAGACAAAAGAAAATGTAATAAACAATAAAACAAACGATTGTCCTTTCGAAACTTAATTGGTAAATTATGAACTGTCAGGAACGTAGTATAGTAATAAATCTAATCTATTGACGTTGGTTGCAGCTGATGGCAGAACAAATAACATAGTTACTGAGCCAAGGACCTGCCTATTTGGTACTCATTTTGCTAAAACATTAATTTTGTTTTAGTATGTCAGCCATCAGCTGAGTATTTTGTATTTATTTCATGTATTGGGCTTTGTATCAGAAAATTTCACAATGCTTTTTCACCGTAGTGTTTACTTCCCAACATAAAACGAGCCATTAGCAGCCATTGTTACCTCGTACTCTTGCCACTCCTTGCCATTTCATCTTGAAACGTCGAAGTGTCACTATTACAAAAGTACGCGGCTGCCCGGCGCGATATCATTCTTTGCACTGGATGCCAAGTCTCATATTTTCTAAATTCAATTTAACTCCGTGCTTCGCCGCTGTTTCATATCGCGAGTGTACGAGGAGATCGTTTCCGAGTTATTGGCATCGCCTCCTACCAACTAACGGTAGTTGCTTTTAATATATTGTTGTTCTTTCAATAGTTCTATTGTTTTTTGGGTTTAAGCTGGACGTAATACATGTTCAGATACCTCTTAATAAAAACTTGACTGAATGTAAAGACTATTCAATTTAAGTAATTTTAGTTAAACATAGGCGTTTTCTAGATTGTTTGCAGCCTACTACCGGATTCTTGCTGCCATTGCGGGATAGCCCCTGAGGACCCCGATAAGCGAAGCCTCAGGACCCCGATTTCAACAATACAGAAATGTAATCTCTATGCTAGGTGGTCAAAAACACATTTTCTCCCCCTGCGTTTTCCATCAGAATACTATGTCTATCCCAAAATTTTTGAACATGACTGATACATTGATGATTATTTTAGCATTGTACAATGCTTGTTCTGTGATTACCGATACAATCTCGAGTAAAGCCTTGTCAATATAACCTACATCATTTGCTTTCAACGCTAATAAGAAATTTTTCCCGAAAATTACTGCTAAAAACTTCTTGAATTTGAAAATGAACTGTCCCAGAAATATTCTCGTATTTCACATTCAATATTTTAGTTATGAATGAAGATTGTGAGGGAAATTCAGATTAATTGCTTTTAAGGATTTGAATGAAAACAGGTTTGGATTTAATAAAGTTTACTGTCGGCTATTCAAATAAACGAGTCCCTTCAGTAACATTCTAATAAAACTAGCTCTGAAAATTAATAAAATCTTTTCATACCGAAATCTGTGTAATGAAAAAGGTATTACCATAACTAACTCGTGTAGAACGCTTGTACGGGCATCTCTTGACCAATCATTACGTATGCGGCGCGACGGCCCGGACAGAAAGTCCGCTTGGAATTAACTGCCATTTCGATCACGCACACTGACATAGTGAGATTACAGGCGATACCGGTGAGAATAGGTAACGCGGCGAGTCGCACTGCCGCGAGTGTTTTCTTTAACCTGGTGCAATTTTTCACATGATGAATTTTGTTTTTGGCCGGTTGTGTCAAGTAGGTATAACCTATCTACTTCATTTAAGAAATTCAGTGCGAATGTATTAAAATCACCCTAGGAGCCTAGGCGGACAGGCAATTTTAGGAAAAAGGCGCGAGCGGTCCTTTTGTAAACTCTTTATTTTGTGGCTTAACCGCAGTACTAAGTTTATTACGCAACCGCAATATATTTCCGCTTTATTATATCAAATGCTATTGCTGCAAAGTACTATATGTACTAAGTAGCAGGTATATTAATTTTTTTAGATGTTTTATTTTAAGAATTAATCGACAATGATGATCAGTAGTCGAATTACACTTGTACACGCAATCAAAATTGATATAGATAGATGAATATTGAAATCCCCATTTGTACATTTTTAACGCCTTCGTAGCCGAGTGGGGTGGTGACAGAGCTCGACCCAAATTCCAGAGGTGCGGGGTTCAATTCTCAGGTCGGCCAAAATTATTTTTTTCAGGTTTGCGATGATCACCAACCCGCATTTGACAAGCGTGGTGATTAAACCAACACCCATCAATTGCAGCGATGACTTGATTTCAATGATGGAGGCCTTTGCCCAGCAGTGGGATTAGTACATAAGCCTATGTCCTATCCGTTTAAATTTAAAAATTTGTACAATTTAGGCAGCGTTATTGCTAGAGACTGAAATTGATAGCAAAATGGCGAATAATAACATATACAATAAGTAGCAACATAAACAAGGTCAGTATAGTGCGAGTACAGAGTCTGCAGGACAGGAGCACGCCGAGGGACCAATATCCAGCTGAGCTTAATAAAATAAAAGAATGGCCGGCTTGGGAGCTGACCCGCTGTTTGTTATTGTTTACTGGATCAGTTCGCCGAAGAAAGTATTTACTTGGGTCTAACACAAAAGTTCTGAACTTCCAGAAAATAAAAGGCACCTACACTTCTAGCTAAAGAAAACTAATCTGATTTTGTTAACAGTAGCTTTTGTCCGCGACCACAGACTACGTAACAGATAAATCACATCCACAGAAAAATTACAATTTTCTTTATCTTAAATATGACAGCACCATGTGACAGACATTGCTAGGGCCATTGCGTCGCTGGCGTCAGTTTTACCGAAAAATTCGCGTACAAATGCTTCTACGCGGCTGATATTGACAAATGCGTCAGGGAATACCCGGCGGCTGGAAGGTAACTATCGCGCGCAAGTACATGCAGTGACGGAGGCCTGCTGCGACTTCGTACGGGCGTTTCCACTTTTACGCACTCCTGTGGAAATCCCCTAGGAACTCAAACATGCTAAATTTCCCCTTTCTCCTATAAGTATTGTCGGGTGTGCGTTGTCTGTCCCATATCTAAGAAATGTCTGATACTTCATCAGTAACGGAAAATATTCATCAATATCGCCTAGCCTGTTGGCGCAATGGCAGCGATCCTGCCTTTAGCGCCGGAGGTTGTGGGTTCATCCCCACCTATGACAAACATTTATGTGAGGAACACTTGTGTTTGTTATGTGTCTGGGTGTTATTATATAAGTAAATTGTCCCAGATATTTTATTTTATTTATATTGACAATGACCATTTATTGTTACAATGCCCTTACTGGGCCTGGGTTCATTGTTGTTTTTTAGATCTTTGACTAACATGAAGCAATAAAGAGCTATTACTATGTCATTTTAACTTTTATTGTGTGTTTTAAAAATATCTTTGAGAACTATAAAATAGCCCGAATAGGCTATAATATGCCATAAACCTGGTTTCGACAGTACTATGACCTCATAGGTTTCAAGGCATTTATTCTCACTAATAATTATTAACAATTCACTCACATGAGAACATAAAAATAAACATTTTGTTTGTTCCAAAAACGTACACAAAAACGGTAGCTTAACTACGAATTTATTACAATACACCCTCAAAAAACAACAAACACGAACTCAGGCGCTGATGGTCGGCGCACCCACGGATATACTCGTGAAGTGCGCTCGCCTCCAATGCTAGATGTGACTTGTATTTGCAAATAGCTACATCAAAACCTTTGTTATTTTTTTAGATAATAAAATTTTTAATTATACCAAAAAAAAAATGTATTTTTTATGTTCAGCAACGAATAAACTCAACTACTAATCCGGTCATAAAAATTCCTCCACTTTCATAAAGCTACATTATCACCGAGTCATATAGGCCAAAGCTTTAATAAACCACGCCAGCGAAGCCTATGGCGTAAAACTATAAATTAAATAGTGTAATATTTAACGTCGCAAACAGATTTTTCAATACTCGTTTATCGAAGGACTTTTCCTTTTATCTACAGTTTAAACTATTTTAACTTGGCTCTTTAGATAAATTAGCATTAATGAAGTAAACAAAGGCAATAGTGTCCCAACCGTAGATACAACGACTCAGATCAGATGTTTTTGATTAAACAAACACTAACCTAACACTATATTGTGTAGGAACTACCAACATTCTAATGAAGTACACATAAGTTATTTGATTAAAAGAACAAACTTTGTTTTTAATCAACAACAAACAATGCAAGGGTAAACAACGGAAAAGCGAACTTTCCTTCAGTAATTTTGTTTTTATGAAGTAGGCATCGACTACGGAGACTTAACAGAATTAAACTCCAGAAAGAAAATTAAGGCATTCTTTTTCGGGAAACCTTACTGGCGGTGATTATAAATCTCATTACTAAAGACTACTTAAGTCCGTAGCGTTTTAGGGATTTTAAAAGATTGGTCTAATGAGACAATTTTGCAAAAAAGAGAGCTCTCAATTCTTGTGGTTACGAGATAGAAAAAGCGGCTCTTATCTTATTTCTTGTATATAATATAATATGATAGATCTAAAGATAGAAGTTAGAATAATTCAACCTGATCGTAGGACTCAAGCGGGACTCGAACCCTCGTCTTCCACAAACTGGGTGACTACTCTTCTAACTGAGCTATAGAGGCCATTAACAGACCGGGCCAATTTGGATAAATCATCTTGTGATCCTTTTAGGCGCAAAAATATCCAACTATCCAATTTCTTTTAAGATTTATCAGCTCACTTTTTAGATTTGAGCTAACTTGTATCATAGTAAAAGGATAGAAGTAGGTTGTCTTCATACATACGCTCCGGCCGCGGTTTGTATGTGGGCGCGCCCGTACTATGCTCGTACCTACGCGCGTCGCACGCACACAATGACAAAATATTAGGTAAATCGTGGGGAGTCAGTGGTGGCTTTGCCGTGCGTAGGTAATGCCGCGCACTTCGACGCAACACTGCGCTGCCGCTTGAAATTTCTGTTTGTGTGTGTGTATGTCCTATATTCGAACTCAAAAACTGCTAAAAAATAGAATGCGTGAATAGGTATTGCAGTGTTTATGAATGTTTTTCTTCAGATGACCTACCGTTAAGGAGCAGTGAGTACCTAAGTACCTAACTTAACTAAGATTCATAATATTGTGTGTAAATTGGATACAGATTTGTAGTTCACATTGATTGTTCAGAAATTGACGCTACATTTTTGAATAAACTACATGCAACAGCCCTGCGTGTTTAGGCCATTATCTCTCGCTCGCGGTCCGAGTTGGCTTACTTCTCTCTCCTTTTACTATGCTTGTATCTTCTTATGACGAGGTGCATTCTTTATAATTATTTCAAAAAAGACACAACACTACAAAAAAAATAGATAATTATACCGTATAATCGAAAGTTTACTTTAAAGCAATTATCAGTTGCAACACGATCATATCCAGCCTACAACATAATATGCATTTGGCAGGTAATCACTGACGGACTGGATATGAATGATCATAATTATTACGATATTTCTAGCTAGGTACTTTCAGTTTTGGTAATCAATTTAATGGATTAACGGGATAGTAACGAGGCTCCTGTGCACGCTGCTAAATTTAGTTGCATACTAATCTTATCATTCTGGAATTGGAATAAATAAATAAATAAATATCTGGGACAATTCACACCAAGATCATCTGACCCCAAACTAAGCAGAGCTTGTAATATGGGCGTCAGAGACTGAATAACATACTCAAATATTTCTAAATACATACTTAAATAGATAACAACACCCAGACACACAACAAATATAAATGTTCGTCACACAAATATTTGTCATGGGTGGGGATCGAACCCACGACCTCCGGCGCTAATGGCAGGATCGCTGCCATTGTGCCAACAGGCCAGTCAAAGTGGAATTTATAGCAAAATATACGGCAGATTCTTATCGCTAAAGCGCTTGAGACGTTACAATAAGCATCAAAAAAGTTGAGAAGCTTAGATTTTATACAAAGGTAGCGCGTTCTATTAAGTCTGTGATTTAACCCAAACCAACGAAGTGTGTAATCCATAAAGATTTTCCTCACAAGCCGAAATGTAGTTAAAAAGGGTCAAAACCAACAGTTTCGTATGTCCTGAAACCCAAGGGATCAAAGGCGACCATAATCGGCAACTGCTAACCGTGTGGGCAACGAGGCAACCCGGCAACGAGGCGACGTGGCAGCAAGGCAACAAACCGGATGACTATAATTGGAGAGCAACATCACACAACTGCTTTTGGCATACGTCGTCGCCCGAAACAAATGGCATGGAACTAATTACTTTGAGTAAATATCATTAATGTTGAACAATAAAAAAATAAGATCAGGCAAGTTAAAGTACCTACGAGGGTCATTCAATAAATACTTAGCCTACAAAAAGTAAACGAAAATTTTGGAATAAGGCAATTTATTTTTCAACATAGTCTCCTTTTAGTTCGATACACTTAGCCCAGCGATGCTCCAACTTTTTTAACCCGTCCGAAAAATAGTTTTTGTCAAACTCTGCAAAATAGGCCTCCGTGGCGGCGATGTCCCGGCGAATGATTTTTTCAGATTAGGAAACAGAAAGAAGTCACAAGGGGCCAAATCTGGAGAATACGGTGGATGGGGCAGCAATTCGTAGCGTAATTCGACCAATTTGGCCATGGCAACGGCAGACGTGTGAACCGGTGCGTTGTCGTGGTGAAACAGCACTTTTTTCTTCGCCAGATGGGGTCGTTTTTTCTTTAATTCGGCGTCGAATCGGCCCAATAAATCGGCATAGTAAAGCCCTGTAATTATTTTACCCTTCTCGAGGTAATCGATGTAGATCACCCTTGTGAATCCCAGAAAACGGTGGCCATAACTTTTCCGGCCGATTTTACAGTTTTCGCCTTCTTTGGAGCACGTTTCCCGGTCTGGATCCATTGTTTTGATTGCTCCTTGGTCTCTGGTGTGTACCAGTGGATCCAGGTTTCATCGACGGTCACAAAACGACGCAAAAACTCCGCTGGATTCCGCTTAAACAGCGCCAAACACGTCTCCGATGTGGTCTCACGGTTGCGCTTGTTTTCCGGTGTGAGTAAACGCGGCACCCATCGCGTCGACAGCTTTCTCATGCCGAGTTCTTCGTGAAGAATATGATGCACTGTTCCTTCTGAAATGGCTACAGTCTCAGCTAGCTCCCGAACCTTCAATCGGCGATCTGCCAATACGAGATCATGGATTTTTTTAATGTTTTCCTCCGTAGCAGCTGTTTTCGGTGCACCTGGACGTGGTTCATCAAAAACCGACGTACGGCCACGTGCAAACTCGTTGAACCAATTCTTGACGGTGGCCATCGATGGAGAAGAGTCACCGTACACAGCATCCAAGCGCTCTTTGATTTTGATGCGCGTTTTCCCTTCCAAAAATAGGAATCGAATCACCGAACGATATTGCTCTTTTTCCATTTTTGTAAAACCGATCGACACGTTCGCTTCCATAAGTTGTCAAATTAAAACAGATGAAGGGATTGGAATGAAAATTTGAAAAAAGAAATAAAAAAGAATGTGCTACACTGTGGTAAAACTCTTTTGAAACTACAGCGCCCTCTGGCGATGAGGCTAGGTACTTATTGAATGCACCTCGTATTTGTTATTTAAAAGTATAACAGAACCAGGAGATATTTGTAAAAATGAATTATTATAATAAGAATATATTATATTTCGACCAAAAGAATATAGATATTCATAGATAACAATTATCTATTGTTATTTAGTTAGTATTAACTTCGATGATAAAAGTGAAATATTGGATATCTACAAATAAATTATTAGATATATTTTATTAAAATCAAGTAATTTACACAAATTGTGGCTTTAACTACATAACCTTAAGTTTTAAAAGTTATTGACTTACTTCCAATCGTCATAGCGATGGGCTTCTATTTAGAAACCGTTTTACTTTTTAAATAAAATCTACCAAGAAGTTGAATTTGATAATATGAAGCAAATATGCAAATAATATTTCAATTTGCTTTTATCGAATCTATTATGAAAAAAGCTTATCACGCCTAAAAATTGAGTTTCTGATCGTAGACCTACTAATAACACTGACGGAATACCGTTTAAAACTTAAGTTTAGTGGCATCTCGTTTTAATATTCCGTTTGACATGACTACCGTGAGCAGTTCGCTTCAGTCGCCCTTGATTATAGGTAGGTGGCCATGCACGTTATTATATCATGTTACTTTATTAAAAAGAAGACACAGCACGGATGAGGTAATTGAAAAATAGGTATTTATAAATCTATTGAAATAGAAATAGAAAACATTTATTAAATATTTGGACATCGTTACATTTGAGAAAAAAACACATAGGTGGTAGGCATATAACAACAGAACAAAATAACAACAAGGGAAAACAATACCATCAGACAGAGACGTCCCGATATGCCCAAAAAATATATACGTCACCTCCGAACTGGTGGTAGAGTCACATTATGTTTATGCATATATATATTATAATATTACTTTATACACGTTTATTATTATTATTTTATTTTGTTTTGTGACCTATTATAAGTGCTTTTGATGCTTACATGAATAAATATTATTTCATTCAAATCTCAGTCTCTTGTAGTACATGCTCTGGTTAGGTTGGGGACAGATGATCGAGGTGTAAGTTTGTTATCAACATTGAAAATGTATTAATTCATACATTGACCTTATGAATAAATTCCCTCAAAGATCTAATAAACAAATTATTCGTAAAGTGTAATCAAAAGAAAGAGTAAATTGGCCGTGTTATAGCGACGAGGTTGGTCGCGCGCCAGTAGCAGCGGGGAACATTGACAGAGTGTTTTTAAATCGGCAAAATTGTATGATGTTGTTGTCGCCGTCCCACCGAAATTGTGACGATTGGGTTAACGCTTTAATCACCGCCATCTTGCAAAGACGCAATATAACATATTTTAAGAATCGAAAAACGAAGTAACAAAAAAAAATTTCATGAGAAAATACAAGAAGACTTTTAAAAAAACGAACTTTAATTTCCGTACAAAATAGTTGACCCTAACCCCGAAACCAGTTTGTGCCGGGGTATTCTTGGTATAATCAACTTCTGAACTAGGTGGTAGAATCTGCCTATATTTTTATTATCATAGCATTTGTTATTCAGCTTAGCTTAGTAAAACACTATTTTTGATTGCTGAATGGCTTTTTCATTATGAAAGTCTAGCATTTAACCGCGATCTCGCCAGATGAAAAGCAAGTCTTATAGTTTATGGTCTTAATCGACTAGGACCATGCTTGCATACAAGGACTCAACATAAAGCTTAAAAGTGTTTGTTTAAAGCTTGCATGAATAAAGACAATTATGTTGTCAAATAAAATGCCAGCAAATTAAGAGCTACATGCTACAGACGATCTGCCTATCTTTGAGCGACGTTTGAATATCAGGAGTAATTGGTTTTTGAAAACATCCAGATCTATTTTTAATACAGCATTATTAAGGGCGTCGTTCTATATATAAAGAACACACCTATTGCTTTCAATTACCCAACAAACAATTTATGAATTTCGGACGTGCTATCTCCACCGAAATCACAGAATTATCAACATAATGACGTCAAGGTAACAAGCTTACTTTATGTGCGAAATAAATACTGATTTTCAAAAACGCTAGTAGATTTAAATCCCTGTCCAATAGGTTGCTTTAAAATAAACATTTTTGATTTTTCTATCAACGCAATGAGATGCAACTGCGTATTTCACAACGAAAACGTCATTTAATTTAAAGTGTCATTGTTTCCGAGCTCGCTTCGGCCAAATCCCGATAAAATCTTAATCCCATTTGCTCACGAGTCTCAGCATCGCCTTTTAGGATTTAATGGGTTTTTAAAAACAACTTATATGGATCCTTTGCCGAAATGGATGAGAGTATTGTGTAATGTTTGATACTGTAATTTCGAGATATAAATTAAGCTGCCGAATAAAAGAGAACGATTCATTTACAGAGTGACGACGACCATACGACAATATATGTATACCTGTACGTCTACCACGAGTTGCCACTTAAATTCCTTTTTTTTATTTGTGGCTCTAGCAATCTTGCTTAAGGCGCAGATTGATTTCGCCAATGTCAAGTGTGTGCGAAAGTCGAGACTATAATTTGGCCAGTTTTTATTGTTTAATTTCTTCCGAGGTATCTGGTGAATGACGTTATCGTTCGTATAAAAATTTGTATCAGGATTTGACATGACAATATCAAATCTCAATACCTTTTTATACGCGAACGATAGCGTAAATTTAAAGTGGGAACTCGTGGTAGACGTACTGTTCTATTTGCGTGTTCGTCAAAAATCTTCTTCTTTAATTTTGTTGTAAAGGTGTTTATTACCTACCTTTTTTAATTATTTGTCATTACTCTGTATACAAAACCACTACAACCACAAGGTGAGTTCTTTTTTCACTCCATAAGCTAGTTTAGACTAGGAATGGTTACTCAAGGAGCGCAGGTTTGATTCGACAGGGAATGTATAGAAAATTTGGAACAGCATTAATGTGACAACCATTTGTGCTTGTTCTTTTTATCTTTCGAAATAACGATGATAGTATTTATATATTATAATAAAATTACAGTAACTACCCTAAGATACCCAGGCTATACGAATTCTGTTTAGTTTGAGTCTGATGACCTGTGTGTTGCCTGGGATAATAACCGACAAGGTTTTTTTTGTGAAATCATCAAAACGTAGTTGAGGAATGAAATTATCCAGTTTGTAACATGAGCATGGTGGTCAGGCACCATCAGTCTGCTCACCACCACATCACTCACCACAGACTGAAATATGTTTAGTATTTGTAATTAATTATACATCGGCACAGTTTTGATGAACACATTTAGCCAACTGAATGCTACCCTCTTGATATTATACTCGTAAGAGTAACATTTTAAACTTTCTTGTTGCATTTTAACTAATTCTAATAAAAACGGATTTTTGCAACGAAACATAGCGGTAAATAGTTTTACAATTGCATGTCACCGTGGTCACGAGTGGTCCGCACGAATGTTTCGTTGCTAAAACCCGTTTTTATTAGAATTAATTATAAGAGTAGGAAAGTACAGAATATATCTTAAAGTTAAGATTACATCCTGCTCATTTTTTATAATTTAGTTGATTCTGAAATTGTGTGATAACATACAATTTTGTTCAATCATGAAATATAACAAACTTATATGATCGGTAAAGAGTTAAAAAAAATGTTGTTTCTGAAAAAAGTGATCGGTTCAAAATACCGAAATAAAGATCGCTTTAGATAGAAATACATTGAGCGAAATAAATCTGAAGTAGTTTTAATTAAACTCAATGGAGCTTAGAGCGTATCGGGCGAAGTGGAAATTCCTGCAAAGACATTAAAAGTTTCCCGAGAAATAAAGTTGTTCCGAATCAACGTCGCTTGTACTCGGGTGCGACTTTTTAGTTTTCATTTACATTGTTTCGCTAACTGCCAGACTTTGACATAGCTAATGAATATTTGAAAATAAGTTCGCAAATGGGTTGACAGAATTTTAATTAAAATTTGAATACGTTTGGGGTAATTTCCTTGTCACTCCCAAATACTAAATGGCGCCACGAAAAAAAATATTATTTTTTTGTTCCTTGCGACCTGTTTTTTTTTGTTTTATTATGTTCTTGCAAATAAAGAGCTGCTAATGTACTATTTTAGGATATTTACATAGTGTAAGCATCAAAAAGACTATTTGAACTTTAAAAGTTTTCAGTACCTAGTATTTTAATATTGTTTTCCCTAAAACTCGCCAACCTAAAAAAGTTAAAAAAAAACTTTCTACAACAAACCTTTATCGCAATCCTCTCGTAACAAATCACAAAGTCACGGTCACAAGTCACGACACTTCACTCACTGCGTCTCCTCGCTTCACTCGCGACGGGCCGTGCGCGCGTGCGATTCGTCGCGCGGTCTGTGGCGCGATGGCGATGGCGGGAAGCGCGCGGTGACAGCCGACGCTCGGCGCCTGCCGATGGTGACCGGCACTCAGATTTATGAGAGGAAAACGCAGCGCCGACAGAAACTGCTATTCAACAATGCACCTCTAGGGATTGTTGAGGAAGACATTTCGCAATTACAACAGAAGTTAATTTTTAATGTTTTAAGGTTCCATAGCGGGAGTGACGCAGAATGGTTGCTACGCTGTCTTCTGTTCTTGTTATTGGACAAAGCGTTGTTGTAGCTTATGTGCTATATCTCTTTTATTTCATGAAAAGAAATAAAATTTAATAAAATACAAATTAGGATTTCATACCCGTTCGGACATTCGTGTGAGCACAGACCTGTACGGCAAGCAGACGCAATTAGATTCGGCCGTGCGAGCTGGTGTAGCTTGAGGAGGTTACTACCAATTTATAAAATTTTATTTAGGAATTTTCTTTAGTAAAAGGGCAGCTATGGGTTGATAATGTGGGGCAATCTGTTGAATTTGATAGGGTTTTTAAAATTCAAAAACGCTGTATCCGTGCCATTAATAAGGTCTGGTTCTTAGATAGCTGCCGACCACTCTTTAAAAAATGTAATGTTCTCCTACTCCCATGTATGTACATTAGAGATGTCTTTACAAAATTCCACCCAGAATATTTTCTGAAACGTAGTGATATTATCAAACGACAGAAAAGAGATAAATTTATCAACATGTTATACCAACCTGCGTGTCACAAATACATATATGAAAAAAAAATATAAAATATGTGCATTTCTATATACAACAGCTTGCCGAACGAATTGAAAATATTAAAACCTAATGTATTTAAGAAAAAATTAACGATATGGCTATTAGAAAGATGTTTTTATAGTGTTAAGGAATATACAGAGTTTTGTTCAAAATTATGTAAAAACCAGCTAGTTTATTAAACATTTACACGTCTGCATGCAGACCGAATACAATGGACAATTTATGCTATATTTTAAGACCTTTTTGACATGTATTCTCGTAAATAAATATTTTGACTTTGACTTTGACTTTAAAAAAGGTACTATGTACCAATGAAGCTTAGCAACATGCAATGAGCTTTATCGACTTAAAACAACATTCCTCGTCGACCGCGGATGACTAACCGACGTTGTTAAAGGTAAGTGTTATTTATACACGAAACATTCCGGTTGATAAAAGAGTTTGAAGGCGGCCTTCTGATATGTGAATGTATCATTTTTTGAGCGCTGGCGCCAGGCCAACGCTGGGCCTCGAGTGATGAAGTAGACCTGATCAGGGACTAGGATTGTGGGGTTCCGTAACGTTCCGCGCCTGCTCAAAGTAAACGTTCCCTTTTTAAAATAGGTATTTCTGTTAAGCAAGAAAAGTATTTCATTGCTTTCATCTTCTTAATTTTTTCATATTTTTGGAACCTTTAATCTTGTTTAATTTTACGAGTATACCCTATAACCAGCATCACACTTGTTCTCTGCGATAATATTACATAGAACTGTAGTTATGTAATGTTAACTATGAATTAGTACAAAATTAGGATAAAAGATTAGATTGGATTAGATTATTTATTTCTTATAATAAAAATACACATTAAATTACATTGATATATGGTCAATTAATGGATTTTCACAATAAGATCGTCAAAAATAATAAAATCGATTAAAATAATCAAATTAAATACAAAAAGTCACAAAATAAATAAAATGTCAAGGCTTACATTCACAAAATAGAATATATAAAATAAGATGTCGTCAATAAGTCAAGAGAGAAATATTCAATATCAAGTATTATATTATGTTATGTAGTTACACAAATTATAAATGAACAATTAACAAACAATATCGAATTTCATTTTGCTGAAGTGAAATCCTTTTTTAAGAATTCCACTATGGAATAAAATTGATTTTTCAATCAAAGGCTCTTTAGCTGGCGTCCAAATGCTTCGTTCCATGTAAAAAGTGATTCGTTTTCATGTCTTCAGGACTTTAAGGACCTGTAAAAGTAAAATGGAAGCCGTAACGCATAGCTGGTACTACAGATACAGAAAAAAATTAACTAGTAAAGCATTGGTAGGAAGTTTTGTTCTAGCGATACCGCAATCAATAGCTTTTAGGTGAAGTACAAATTCGTTTACCTTACGTGACTGTTGCTATTTTCAGTCCTGTTTGTGACCTGTGCTCGACAACACTATCTACTACGCCCTTCATCAGGTTGTATACAACCACTGTTGTTATTTTCAGTCCTGTTTGTGACCTGTGCTCGACAACACTATCTACTACGCCCTTCATCAAATAGTGTTGTCTACTACGCCAAGTAGTGTTGTCATAGTGTTGTCTTCATTAGATAGTGTTTTTGAGCACAGGTCACAAACAGGACTGAAAATAGCAACAGTCACGTAAGGTAAACGAATTTGTATTTCACCTAAAAGCTATTTACAACGACAACATAGGTTACTTTGTTAAAACGCGTAGGTACCAGCCTGACGATGAGTGTAGGATCACAGTAGATGCAGGCTAACTACTGGTGGGGCTTGTGTTCAGCACTGCACGTCTTACTGCTGTAAGCTGTACATTGTAAAACCAAATAAGTTTAAAAGAGTAACTACTGAGTTTCTCGCCGGGTCTTCTCAGTAAGAATTAACTCCGACGTGGTGGTAGAGTCGCATTATGTTTGTATACTGTTTATTTATATATTTATTATAGTACTTAAGTCTATTATTTAGTATATTTTATGACTATTTATAAGTACTGCATAGGTCTATTCAAATAAAGATATTTTAGTTTGAATTTGAGCTGCGGATAGTAATGATGACCGAACTCTTTAAAACAAAAAAAATAGCTCTCTCTCTACTCTACTCTACTTAAATTGGTTATTGGCCAACTTGCTGTTAAAGATTAATGACGCCTTTTCTGCTGTTAGGCATATTTTTTTTTATGTTTATCTCTTTATTTAGTGGCTTCCTCAGTGGCGAGGATCGTGATCCTTTGCGCGTCAATGCCCGGATTATTGTTACCGCTGCCTACGGAACTGTAAAAGCTCGAGTTCGACTCGATCTTGACTGATTTTTGTATCGTGTAGGTCAGTTTTGTGATCTGTTCCAAATTAAGTTAAGTACAATCGGCCATGGAAATTATCTAGATATTTGTTCGCAAGCCAAAGATCAATATTTTACATAGATGAATAGTTAATTAAGTATAATTCACATACATAGTTTAATAGATCAAATCGTCCGGACACAGAACAAGCACAAATGTTTGTCGCATGTTTGACCTGGGTAACCTTTAACTTTGCTCCTGTCTGGGTAGTTAGTTGGTAGTTAATCCTAAATCCGGGATCATAATATATTTTCACTTCGTTTTGAGGAAAATTTAGAAATATCTAAAATTTAAACTAGTACTTCTACTCGTACAAGCAAGAATGAGGCGATGAGATATATTTAAAAAAAACAAATTGCTAGGAAATGTGTTGTAAAATGTTGTAATATTATTTTGAACCTACCGTTACAACTCGGAACCGTTGAAGAATTACCCTGTATAGTGATGAAGGATAATCAACTTAAATAGGCCTCTACTCGTGCCACTTCAACTCACTTTGAGAGGCCTAAAAATATTTGAATAGTAGATCAATTTATGTTAAAAGCTCTCAGCGTTCCTACGACTACACTTGAGTTAAGTATCAATTGCTTTATGAGAAATCTGTTTATTTTGACAACATCGGTCGTGCCCACTGCGTCGGCCTACAAGGTTTCATGATTAATTTCATCTGAAGTAGATTACTAGTGAAAATCTAGGCCACTCAACAAAGCAAAAATAGGGGAAATAGGTAATTCGTGTGAAAGCGAATTTTGGCACAAATGTAGGGAATGATGTTTAAAACAACATACTCAAAGCACTGATGGGTGGGGGAGGAGCTAACGGGTAGATAGGGGGTGGGGGGTGTAAAGGTACTTTTTAAAGTTTTTCTTAAACAACTCTTAAACGGTGGCGCTAAGCAACAAAAAATATTTTACTCAAGTAATTTACATTAAATTTTCTACAAGCAAAGGTTTTTCTCTGGGATCAATATTTCGTGAGATATGAAGGAATAGTTTAGAACAACATAAAAATGACATTAAGATGACTCTTATTAAAATTATTAAATGGCTTGACAAAAATAACCTACAAATAAATTTAAGTAAAACTAGCATACAAAACTTTAATAATTTTAAAAATCATTCAATATACATTGACTTAAATAACAAAATATTACATAATGCAAACAAAGTGACATTCTTAGGTTTAATCATGAATTCTAAATTAGATTGGAAAGAACAAATAAAAAAAGTATGCGATAAGGTAAATAGGTTTGCGTTTGCACTATACAGGCTTACTTACGTACTCTGCTTAAGTGGAGTCGGTATTGAGATATGGGCTCAAAATCTGGGGAAATGGCACTAATATAGGTAAAGTTTTCATTGCTCAGAAAGATGTGTGCGCGCCTTATGTGGCATACCGTCGGACATATCGTGCCTGCCCTATTTCAAAAGTCTAAATATACTGCCTTTACCTTGTCTACATATATTCGAAATAGCAAAATTTGTCGAACAAAATTATCTCCTATTTACAGCTGAATCAAACTACAGACAGAAATCTTAGAAACCGAAACCGACTTATACTTGACACAGTACCTAAAACAAAGCGTTTCTTAAACAATTGTTCTGCTATGAGCACGGCTATGGGATCCCTTTCATTGGCATAATGTGTTTTGTCCTAAAATGGTTTGGCATATTGAAATTGGCATAATTTATTTAGCATAATAATAATTAGACCGAATTTGGTTTTAGCATAATATGTACTGTGGCATAATTATTATTTAGCATAATGCATTTATGCATTATTATTTTTGGCACAATTTTTTCAGGCATAATGGACCACCCGGAAATCCTTCAAGTGTCAGTAGGTTAGGGTTATTTTTTTTTATGACCACCCCGAAATCCTTCAGGTGTCGGTAGGTTAGGGTTATTTTTTATGACCACCCAGAAATCCTTCTGGTGTCTGGAGTAGGTTAGGGTTATTTTTTTTATGACCACCCGGAAATCCTTCAGGTTTTTAAATTTATGGTTAATCATGTTTATGCTCATTGCATTTATGCTAAAAATTGTATGCTAAAATCTGTTGTGCTTATTAGTATTATGCGAAATTATAATTAGTAGTAATTACAATATGCTAACTTATTTTATGCTTAAAATTTTTATGCTTCTTGACAGTGAACCTGTTTAAATATCCTAAAATCGGTTACTTGTTAACAAAATAATCCAAAAAGCATAGCATTTTTCATATCGATCTTTACCTACAAATAACTCGAAAACGTGACACCTTAGGATACCATATTATCAGACATTTCTTCTTCGTTCTCACGTCTTCCTTTTGTAATGCCACTTTCATCGTGCGCGGAAAGATCCAGAAAAAAACAAAACGCCTATGCCACTATAATTTTCAAACACCTTTGAAGGCATTAAATTGATGCCAATTTATAATATGTAAGTAGAACTGAAGGTGGCAGATAAGCTGGCAAGAGCTACTGCATTTGAGGGTCATTACGAATGAGTTAGCACAGTGCCCGGTTCCATTGCTTGTCTCGAGTTCCTTCCTACCACCTGCACGAAACATGAGCTCTCCAAGTCTTTCCAAAAGCGATTCTGTAAGTAAGCTAAGAAGTATATGTATAGTACTCAGCTTATGCTCTAGATGATGATGATAAATATATAAACAGTTCACATCCCCTAGATCTTAACCCTGCTGGCATAAGATGAAACAATTCAGCATGCCCCTCTATCCTTTTAGGCACGTTGGGCATGTACCTAGGGCATGTACCCTTTATTTATTGATTTTAAGGTACACCAACAGCGAAACATACATTCCGTTTAACAAAAAGTAGTCGTGCAACTTTTTTTTTAAGTACGACAATAACAGGTATACACATCTTTTTTGATAAACTATAATAAACGATTTGAATTTATTGCAACACTTAAGAAAAAAAATTGTCTACCACCTGATACTTTAATTGCTATTTTAATATTCAACATAAATATGTTGCCCAAACCAGATATCACGCCATGCTATGACGCAGCACCAGAGTGATTAAAGTGGTTAGCGGTCAGTTACCAACCGTTACCAACGCAATTACTTTTTAACTGTCCAATTTTTTTTTATATGTTGCCCGTCAAGATGACCTCACTTCACCTGATGGAAAGCGGTCGTGAGGTCCAGATATGAGGCTGACAACCCCAGTCATGCAAACGAATCACTGGGCTGGCCATCCTCACCTTGAAGGCCTGCAGAAATGCCTTTTCACGCCCTGCTTGAAGACCCCAGGACTATAAGAGGAAGGAAACACGTGTGCTGGAAGGGCGTTCCACGTCTGGATGGTACGACAAAGAAACGAGTCACCGAACCTTTTAGTTCGGGCCAACAAATGCTGAATTGTGTGTGGATGACGCCGTAGTCCAGCACGCGTGGTACGGGAGTGGAAAGGTGAGGGTGGAATAAGCTAATAATAACTCGTCAGAATTTGAATAGTGAACAAAATAATTCTCAATATCTACCTGAAAAATTAGTGACACAGAACATACACAAATGTTCATAAACGTGTCCTCTATGTCTACCATGAGTGTCTCGACTTCACCAAATTGTATGCCATTTGGTTCCATATTTTATTATCCCTATAGGCGCTGTGCTGAAATCCCATACAAAAACGCCAATGTGGGCAACGCGGACGCTAGCGGGTGTCATGTAACCTCACGTTGGCGTATGCTGGATGGGGATCTCACTCACGACCTTCGGTTCTTAGGGTATCGCTTGGTAGCATCGTTAATCATTGCAAGGATGGTAAGAACATCTCTTGTTTTCTAGTCAGGTCCTGTTAAAATAATTATATTTTCTCAGTGTTAGAATATTATGTAAGTACGGTACATTATTACATATCTTTTTTCAAAGGTATTTTATGAAATGGGCAATGATAATAACGCGTTAATCTTTTTTATAAAGTCTTTTTCATCGGAAACAGACTGATAACTTTGAATTTTAAATCAGTGGTACTAACTGAGGATGGCAATTTTTAAGAACGTACGATCACAAATGATAATTTTATACGAATTAATGGTAACGAGGGGTTTTTGGAATTCCGTAACATAATAATTTTATTGAGTAATTTCAAAGCAACAGTTATCTCTTAATCTTTAGTACTGTATTTTAGTTAAGTTAGTAATTTAATCCGCAAGGGTATGGGTAATGTTGGCGTAATTTTTGAAAATCGCGGCCACTCACCAAACCTTATTAATAAGAAAGAACTTAACGAGAGGAACAAACTTTATATAGAGCAGTTATAACTAAAGTATATCGGAGCTGAGATATTAGGTATTGTATTTTTAACTAACTACTCAATTGAACTTGGTCCATACCAAGGAAAAGGGAAAAAAGCAGAATTATTTATAACCCTTAAAACTGGTTATAAACATGCGACGCAATTAGGATTTAAGAAGCCTAGTTTTCAATGGCCAGGTGCAATATTAGGCCAATATTGTTATAGTATTGTGGGTAAAAAGACTTTCAGGTGTTTTTCCCATGTTATGTCTCTAATCATCGCGGATCGTGTGGTCCCGAGTCCAATTCTGGCATGAACCAAAGTCTTTGTGTTCATTGTTTAATTTCCGACTAAGGGTGTTTTACCACCAGAGATGCGAGGTGCGAGGATGCCTTGCGAGGAATGTGTTTGTTAAGAACCAATAGAATCGAAAGCTAGGTCTAAGAAATTTCCCCATTTGGGATGAAGTCGTGATGGTATGTTTTGTTATGATGTCTCTAATAACGACGTTAAGATACCTCCTATTTACATATTGGCCATTAGAAAATGTCTTTTTGATGTCATTGACGTTAAGGTGGTTTTCCGTGATAGCTGGTGTTCCACTTCCTAATGCCAAATACTTAACATCGACTGCTTTGTAAACAATATTAACTTGATGTATTGAACTGGATGTACTTTTATCAAAAAAATATACTTAACAGGTACATTTTGAAGCGAAATACATTATATATATAAATATATTATTATTATTACAACACACCTCTTGTAATGGTCTCGAAGTAGGGATTGATATCCCTGTGTTACGAGTTACCACACAAGGAAATAAGCCAGGGGCGTCTCCCAGCACATCCAGACATTACTCTCTTATTTCTACATCATTTTTAACAGCTGTTAGGTGAGATTAGCTCCATAAAGTAACATTTCAGAACTATTATTTTAGTGGAAGTGAAGCAAAATATAATATTTTATGAAATCATATCTCGGCTCCGATTTCACTTAGAACAATTCTGACCACTCAGATATGTTGCTGTATTAGGGTGCTATAAATCAGTGATAAACTTTTTAATGGCCGCTAAAAAAAATGACGCCGCGGGTCCCATACAAAGTTACTCTTTGTTTATTTTTAAGTTTGTTTTTTAATACAAAAAAATAAAATAAAATATATAAATATGGGCCAGACAACACACCTCTTGTAATGGTCTCGAAGTAGGGATTATTATGACGCCTAGGGATTACTATGAGACGCCCCTGGCTTAATTCCTTGTATGGTACCTCGTAACACAGGGATATTTATCCCTACTTCGAGACCATGACAAGAGGTGTATTGTCTGGCGCATATTTAAAGAAAAAAAAGTTCAATGGAAAACAAGTATGCGGACTTATTGTAAGCGATTCTCGTGCCAGGTATTACTCCTGCGTTACCAATCATGCGTCC
The DNA here is from genome assembly GCA_947369235.1 of Udea olivalis. Classification (NCBI taxonomy): domain Eukaryota; kingdom Metazoa; phylum Arthropoda; class Insecta; order Lepidoptera; family Crambidae; genus Udea; species Udea olivalis. Next base: position 454,788 of record OX376342.1, read on the forward strand.
TAAGTGTTTCGATCACATACTTTTCCTAAAGTGGGGCTTGACCCCAGGACAAACCTTCTGACCTCTGGATTGCGGGCAAACCACTCCAGGTTTATTGAAAATAAAATAATATGTTATTGTTGCATCAAAAGCCTACCTTTGTATCTACTTGAGCTTACGCATCAGCTAGCGTAATCAAAATCCCTGGCTTGTCAAAGAAATAAGGCTCACCTGCTTCATTCATATTCATTACCTACTCCTGTTGTCGTTTATTACTTCCCGTCTGTTTATTACAACTTCATATCATTCTTTTTCGAATACAAATGAGATAGTCAGAGTTCCTTTATGAAGTATGTAGAAGCTCTACTTTTGTAATAGCTATCAGTCCTGTTATACAATATTAAATCTTATTGTCACTCTATATAGTATATAAAAGAAAGTCGTGTTATTTACACCAGTTATTGAGCTATACTCAAGAACGGGTGGACCGATTTTTATGATTTTTTTGTTTTAGGACTTGTCTACATCAGGAATAGTATAATAAGTATGAAAAACATTGGGAAATTGACGAAAAAAACATCAAAAACATTTTTCCATACTAAATGACGACACGGTTGGCGTAGTGCGCTGTAGCACGGTTTCTCGCTTCGATTTCCGTAGTGTCCCGGGTTCGATTCCCGGTCAGGTCAATTCAGGAAACGATCTTTCCTGAATTGACTCGGGTCTAGGTGTGCTGGGAGACGCCCCTGGCTTATTCCCTTGTGTGATACCTCGTAACACAGGGATATTAATCCCTACTTCGAGATCATTACAAGAGGTGTGTTGTCTGGCGCATATTTATCTTTAAAAAAAATATGTTCACAGCTGTCAAGCATTTGCCAATAACAAGAAGGCTAGAGACTAAGGAGAGATAACTCCCTGGAAAGGGTTGGACTAAATCCGTATCCCACAGTGACGCATGCGCATTACGCTTCTTTGCCGCGATCCTCGCGAAGTGTCAAAATTGGTCAACACAACCTCGAAAAACAACAACTGTCGCACGTGACACCGTTCAAAACAAAACCATGTGACCATGAAATGACAAATAGCTGCCGCTGCACATGCGCAATACAGCGTTTTGCCCGGCACAGAGTATACGACTTTCGGCCCTCGAAAGCTTACCCCCACTTCGGGAGTTATCTCTCCTTAGTTTCTAGCCTTCTTGGCCAATAACTTTTGACCGAACGAAATTGGCTATTCTGACGTTATATGCTACTGGATAAGTCAAAACACTTTAAAAAATCTTACGTTGACATATCCCGATTTTATGCAAAGCGGAACTACAGGGAACTACAATCCAACATCTTATGAGTAGGTGGCAACTCGTGGTAGACGTACAGAAACGACTAATCAAAATCGAGCATACCTCAAATGTATCCATGTCTCTTTCACATCTTACTAATATTATAAATGCGAAGGTTTGTGAGGATGTATGTATGTTCGTTACTCTTTCACGCAAAAACTACTAAACGGATTTAGATGAAACTTTACAGTAATACAGCTTACACATTAAAGTAAAGTAAAGTAAAGTAAAAAATCATTTATTCACTTAGGCTTTTACAAAGAAGCACTTATGAAATGTCAAAATTCACAAAAAAAATATATAAACGATAATAGACGTAAATAAAATAATAGTACATATTCTAAATAAACATAATGCGAATCTACCACCGGTTCGGACGTTGCTTCTTATCGAGAAGACTCCGGCAAGAAACTCGATAGTTACTCTTTTGAACTTTGTTTTGTTTTACAACAAATAAATTCAGAGTACAGTCAAAAGAACAATAAAAATACATTATTTGTGCAGAGGAGCAGATTATTCCTACTATGACCACGAATTCTTCTCGTTCAAGTAATCCTCCACGTTTTAATAACATTAGAATAACACATAGGATACAATTCATAAGATTTTATGTAATTTGGCCGGGATGAATAACGATACCTAACGCGGGCGAAGCCGCGGGCGGAAAGCTAGTCACTGATAAACTACCGGCCAATATTAATTTGAAGGGTGCTCAACTTTGATGGTTGTTTCTGGATTCGGGTGTAAGAAACTGAGCTGGTTACTAGCATTGGTTGCGATCCTTTTTTTAGCGCCGAAGTAGCAGCCGAAATAGGTTTTTTTGGGCAACATTTTACTGGCAAAACCATTGGCAGAAATAAAACAATCATATTTTATACATTGCCGCTATTTGCCGATACAACGGGCCCGCATGCGCCACACCAGAAAGTTTTGCTCTGATAACGATTTGATTTATGAAACCTGCCAGTATTGTGACACCAACAGGATCATACACGTTCCCGAACATCCGCTCCCGCACTTATATTACTTGCTTATGATCCCAGGAGACGTTCCCGAATCCTTACCAAACTTATTTATACAAATATTACAAATAACAAAGTTACTTAGGCAGTAGTAGGCAGTCTTTAATTCTTGTAGTTTCTGATTTTGTGATGAGTGAATGACTAAGACTAGCTTTCCGCCCACGGCTTCGCCCACGCATATCATGGCCTAATTACATGAAATCTTGATTAATTGTAGCCTATGTGTTATTCTGATGTATAAGCTGTATTACTGTAAAGATTCATCCAAATCCGTTCAGCAGTTTTTGCGTGAAAAAGTAACAAACATACATATTTACATCCTCACAAACTCTCGCATTTATAATATAAGTAAGATTTTTTCAAGTAGTAGTTCGTTAGACACTGCAAGAGCACGAACATGCGACCGTGATTTAGGCCAACTGTTTATGCTCTATCAATAAAAATACCTACTTATGAATTAATATATTACGAAAATCTCAATTAGATAAGTGATTTGGAACAACGTCTAGTGAAAAAAGTCTTATGAGAGCTCTAACGAGTCTGATATTTTGATTAAATTTATTTTAAAAATTGAATGAGAATATCTATCTGGACCCCGATTTCATACATTTATTTTGGAAATTTATAAATGTGTTTTTTTTTTGTATTAGACGTAGGTAAATTTCAAAATGATTGTTTTTATTTGCTTGACTCTAATAAGTGTACTTTAGTACTACAGTTTAAAATTTAGCATGAGCGTTTATGACGCAGGTGCTTAATCTGACAGAAATTCGACCCCTAAGGGTGTGTTTCTGGGGTTGATAGTTTGTATGAAACTTCTGTAATGCATATCTTCATAAACTCGCGGACGAAGTCGCGGGCAACAGCTAGTAGCTTATATTTTTCACATTCGATTTACTTCCAATATTTGAGAAACGTTCACTAAGCTGAATAACGAATCGAACTAACAGGATTAGTTTTTTTCCCAAAAATAAACCAACTTCAAAAAAACTATTCAAAAACAAAACACTAAAAAGTAATGAAATAATTGCGTATTTTTCTAAAATTTATACGATAATATAATTTAGGTACATTATTGTTATTGTTGGAGTCGGTGTCACCCAAGGAAACACCACAATATACGAGTACCTAATTTACCTATCTTTTACATCTCACATTTACGTATTGTTGAAATTGAGGGGGGATAGGATTATTAAATTGGAAATTTTAAATGTTTTTATTGTTACTCAATTTATAACAATTCTTATTTTGTGATGAATTAGAATTGAGGGGGGATGATGAGGTTTCTACGTCTCAGGATTGTCGTTGGTTTTGTAACCTAGGTTACGTGATTGATGATTGTCAAGTCTTGTCAGTTTGGTTGTTATATTTTTTTTGAAGTTGGTTTTTTTTTGTTTTCATTTTTCTATATTATTTTCGAAGGCCAATCAAAACGTTAAATACGCAAAGGCCCGCAAAGTAGAATTTTTTCCTTCATTTAGAAGCTGCGTTCTGGGGACAGAAAATAAAAAAGACACCATTTCACTCAACTACGTGCTATGTAGAGATTTTTTTTTATTTTGTAAACATTTGTTAAAGCAAATAATAAAAATGCCTCAAAGGTAGCAAGGTCAGTTGTACTCACTCCAATATGAGTTTGTTTGCAGCGAGAAGGTTTTTACCTGTTCACATCATTATAAACGAGTAAAGTACAGCTTTCATTCCAAAATTCAATGGAAATACTAGTACCTACTTGATATGTTTTTGAATATTTTTGCAGTTTTTCTTATATTTCTGAACCATACCAGAATAACAAAGATAACCATAAGCTTTATTAACCATTTAATTTTATAGTACATTTAGTATGTTAATAAGTAATTATTATTTAAAAAAAAATACAAATAATGTTGGTTTATTTTACAAAATGAACAAACATCTGTCAAGTAATGACGGAAAATTAAAGTCATTCAGTTCAAAACGCATTAAAAACCTTTTTCTTAAACTGACTGCTAAACCCATTTTTACACAAATAAAAAAAACAGATTTTAAGAAAATTTATTTAAAAATATGATATGCTAGGTCAAAGAAAATCTAGATTAAATCATTCTGAGAACACTGTAATTTAGCCCGTATGTGAACATTCATCAAAAGAAGAACACGCGCAGACAGACAGAAGAAATGATACAACCTCACACGTCGGACGGGGAAGTGGAGTCTCGTCGGAGGGCGCTTGGCTCACTGGGAGTCATGGCCGCTATTGTCGCATTGTACTGTCCAGCTACAACTTAAGTTCATATATCAACTAGCTTTCCGCCCGCAGCTTCGCCTGCTTGTACTTCCTTTTTATGACGTACAGGATTTTTTCTGACTTACGATACTTGTTGTAAAATATTATTCGCAAAATCCCGTCTCAGTTAGTACTTACGTCCTAAAAAGAACCCCTGTGCAAAATTTGAGACTCCTAGCACTTGTAGTAACGAAGTTTCATTCCAAAAACAACCCCTTAATCGTCGAATTCCGCAAAATCCCGTCTTTGTGAGCACCTACAACGTACACAACTTCCATGCAAAATTTGAAACGCCTAGCACTTGTTTCTGAGATTTCGTGATCAGAGAGTGACCTTTCACTTTTATATATTTAATCTTTTATTGGTAGGTATATCTCTCTGATACAAAATGTGCTATAAGCAGTTAGTTCCAGCTAGTGGCGTCGAAAGATGACAGTAATGCAAAAATGTACATTAGGCGGACTTAATACTAAAAGCATTCTCTACCAGTCAATAATCGGATGAGACAGAAATGCTGTTGGCGGTGCAAAATATTCATTTAGAATCGGAAATGAATACAAGGATTTTATAAATTCCTAAAAACGACAGATACAACCTTATCAATGTAAATTATACGTATATACATAACGTAAATAAATAGTTACTTACATAATATATAACATACTCACTATTAAGGGAAAACAATAAAATAAAATAGATAATGAACAGTGGAAACTACTGAGAATTTCTTAAAAAATCACGGGTTGCTGTTTTAAACATGGCTTTACTTGGTGACATTTTGATAGTGTCTGGCAGCTTATTCCACCATCTGACAGCTATGAAAACAAAAGAGTGATCGACGTGGCTTGTCCTATGCGCAGGAGTCTCCAGTCTTAGCACATTGCATGAGCGCTGTCTACGAGAACTGGTATCACCTTTCAGCTAAAAATTACACCTGAGATAGTCTGGAGAATTTGGATCACGCAGAATACTGAAGAGCGAGCACAGCGTTCTCAACTGTTTGCGCTTGCGGATGGTCAATCATTTCAGTTGGGCCCGGTATGGAGAGATGTGGTCATATTTTCGTACTCCAAATATAAAACGGAGACACCCGTTGAGGAGACGATCTAATTTGTATTTTGTACTTTTAAATGTCAACTTTAAAAATACATTATACCCATTTAAACAGCACCAAGCAATTTGACATTGTTTTATTATAAATTATTGTCATGTAATTAAGTATATACGTTTTGTGTTTGCTATCTCACTGTAAAGGTAACTGAAATTCATCCTGCATCTGAAAAACATCTACACTGTCAAGTCACATCTATACTCGTACTATCTATAGATGCTAATATTATAAAAAGGCTAGATTGTTTGTTTTTTTTTGTTTGTTTGTATTGAATAGGCTCCAAAACTACTGGACAGATTATAAAAATTCTTAGCCAATATAAAGCTCCATTATCAGGGAGCGACATAGGCCATATTTTTTTTAGTTTAGGCTATATTTTGACGGGAAAGACAGTCTTGAATAAGTAAGTCTTGAGGAACAGAGCCAAGGGCTTTACAACCACCGTGCTGTAGAAAGTGGCACTACTACACGAGTGGGCGTGAGTACCAGCAGCCTCGTCACGTACGGAGAGGGACTGGTTTAAACCGGCTCTGCCAGTGGTCAAGTGAAGCATTCCGGTGTATTAGAGACCTCAGACGACAAGTGAGACAGACACGTTTAATTGCTTTGCAACGAGATAACAATGCTCGATCCCTCTCAGCGTGGATGCAACTGACTCACTACCTTTGAAAGAAAATTGGTTTCCAGCCAATCATTTCCGGTGGACATAAACATGTCCATATGAATTTCAGCTAAAATATCCAACAGTTATTTTAGCTGAACTGACGAAAATACTTTAACGCGCTTAGACATGCCTAAAAAGTATTTTAAGTTAAGGATAGATCGTTGCTATCGCACGTATAATTTCGCAAACAATCGCAAACTTTTTTTTTCATAAAAGCTCTCCTGATTCACTTTAGCATATCTCCAATACTCTTCCTTTTCCCACTTTGAGCTGTGAAATACAAACATTAAAACTTAGGAATATATATAAACGTTATCACCAATAGAACACATACACAAAATTTGTTTGTTTGATGTGTGTTGTCTCCGACCCTGTTTATCCTGCACATAAATGATATGTTGCAAACCAGCAACATTCATTGTTATGCGGATGACAGCACTGGGGACGCACTGTACGTTGGCCAACGCGATCTCTCCAAGACCGCAGTTGACGAAAACCGAAGACAGCTTGTGTCTGTAGTTGAGGCATCCCTCGAACAAGTCTCACAATGGGGTCAAAATAACATCGTCAGTTTTAACCCCGGTAAGACACAACTCTGCGCATTTACCGCGAAAAAAGCTCCATTTGTCTCATGTCCTACGTTTGAGAGCACGTCCTTGAGTATCGGGCCTAGCATCGGAATCCTTGGCGTTGACATTTCGAGTGATGTACAGTTCCGCAGTCATCTGGAGGGTAAAGCCAAATTGGCTTCAAAAAAAACTGGTGTGCTAAACAGGGCAAAGCAGTATTTCTTGCCGTCTCAGCGCCTTCAACTTTACAAGGCGCAAGTAAGGCCTCACATGGAGTACTGCTGCCATCTTTGGGCGGGAGCACCCCAGTATCTTCTCCTTCCTCTTGACCGTATACAGCGGAGAGCCGCTCGAATTGTCGACGACCCTGTGATCTCCGAACGCTTGGATCCCTTGGCCCTACGGAGAGACGTTGCATCACTCTGCGTGTTCTACCGTCTTTACAATGGGGAGTGTTCAGACGAACTGCATAATCTTATACCTGCCGCTGAATTTCATCACCGCACGACACGCCATAAGTTGAAATTCCATGCTCATCACCTGGATGGCTGGCGCTCAAAAACCGTGCGTTTTTCGCGCCAATTTCTTCCACGTACAGCCAAGATATGGAATGATCTTCCTGCGGCGGTGTTCCCAAAGGGATATGACATCGGGGCCTTCAAGAAGAGAGCGTATTCCCATCTAAAAGGCAAGCAACGCATCGGTGACACCTCTGGTGTTGCAGTTGTCCATGGGTGGAGGTGATCACTCTCCATCAGGTGACCTTCTAGCTCGTTTGCACCCTATTACAAAAAAAAAAAAATTAAACATTATTCAGATAAACGTTTTTAGACTAAAGCGCCAGAATTAAAATTATGAAACTTTTTCTCTCTAATATTTGAACCTGAAAATTGTATAATTCTTTACAATCTGCCTGTAACTAATTGGGGCATCTCGTTATTCAATTAAACTAACAAATCTTTATTCTAAAATTTCAACCAGTCCGACCTCTAAAATATTATTAGTCTCGAAACAAATTTGATTGGAGCATAGCAACAAAAAAGCAATAAAAAAGTAATTACCTCTCAGAGGACATACAGTAAATAGGCCCTCGGATCGTTGACACTTGTCGGCCGTGACCCGCGGCGAGTCGGCGACAAACACTTCAGAGACAATCGCAATGACTATTATTAGTTTCAGCGATCACGTGCCACCGAATTTTTCACTTGTAAGGCTTTGACCACACGATTGGCGTAGCGCTGTAGCTAGGTTTCTCGCCTTCACTTGCGTGGTGTCCCGGGTTCGATTACCGGTCAGGTCAATTCAGGAAACGATATTTTCTCTATTGACTCGGGTTCGGGTGTGCTGGGAGACTCCCCTGGCTTAATTTATTGTCTGGTATCTCGTAACATAATAATATTTATCCCTACTTCGAGACCATGACAAGTAGTGTTGTGTGTTGTCTGGCACTTTTTTATTAATTTATTGACCGCAGCTCACTAAGATTTACATGATTTTGAGCACCTTATCCGCCAATAGTTTTTACGACACGATTGGCGCAGTGCGCTGTAGCACGGTTTCACGCCTCGATTTCGATTCCCGGTCGTGTCAATTCAGGAAACTATATTTTCTAAATGGACTCGGGTCTGGGTGTGCTGGGCGACGCCCCTGGTTTATTTCCTTGTGTGGTACCTCGTAACACAGGGATCCATACTTGGAGACCATCACAAGAGGTGTGTTGTCTGGCGCATATTTATGTCTAATACTCGTTTATGACCCATTTTGCAATGGTTTTGTGAAGACTACAGCAGCTGTCCTCAGTACCTATGCTTTTGTGATTTGCAGGTCAGCCAGTGGCACATAGCACGATAAGCGGACAGCCGTTGAAGCACAAGTTGGAATGGAGACAGATAAATGAAGCGTGGATTCACACGGGTGAGGGCGCAAGGTCGACATTGACCTGGAAGGTCTGGATTTCGGTGAATGCAAACCGCCCTAAACTGGCTGCTTCATTTTTGAATTTAGGACTTGATACACTAAGAAATATGGCCCTGATATAGAATTTCCATTTTTACTTTGACGAAAGGGCTAATGTCCTTTTGCCCGATCTGAACTTTTTGGAAAGTACTGTCTGAAGTTTATTTGTTATTAAGTTCAAAAGCCACTTGCTGAAGTTAGTATCCAAAATCAACAAAACTTTAAATCCTTTCATCCTATAAAATACCTATTACTTTGTCTTGGCTAGTTTTCTAAGTAGCCGGGTTTGGTATTTATATAGAAAGATCAATTTTATTCCGCATCCTTTTGATTATTTATACCCAATTTAATAAAAAAAAACAGACCTATACGTGCAAAGGTATTATTACCGAGTTGCCGCTTTTCAACGAAAAGTGGATTCAATGTTGCATGAAATAAAAAGGAAGAGTTACTCCAGCTCATCCCTTCCTCACCCTTCCACTCCCGCACCACGCGTGCTGGACTACGTAGTCATCCACACACGATTCAGTATTTGTTGGCTCGCACATAGGTTTGGTGACTCGTTCCTTTGTCGTATCATCTAGACGTAGACTGCTCTTCCAGCGCATGTGTTTCCTTACTCTTATAGTCCCGGGGTCTTCAAGCGTGGCGTGAAAAGGTATTTCTGCAGGCCTTCAAGGTGAGGATGGCCAGCCCAGTGATTCGTTTGCATGACTGGGCTTGTCATACTCATATTATCTAGACCTCATAACCACTCTCCATCAGGTGGAGTAAGCAATTCGGCAATTTAAAAAATAAATCTAGCATATTTAATAAAAGTTCAAAATTTAATCCATCCGGTTTTTAATCCATGTCAAAGGCTTTGAGTTACATGCACGAATAGTTTCATACTACGAATGTTAAACACAATGACGTCACTTCATGCTTAAGCCGTCCTCGTATACGGTTGCACAAATTTTTAATTTTGAAATACTTGATAGTGGACACAGTTGAAGCTGCGTAGAAATTATTCATTTATTCAGATTTGCTTACAACTAAACCTGTAAATTGTACCGGTCGAATATTTATGCCTAGCTATTCGTCAGCAGCGTCGCCCGCGTAGAGCGCAGAGTAAATACCTAGGCATTTTCTGGGCAAGCGTGTTCTGCCATCAGCCACGTCATCGCTTACCACTAGGCGAGACTGAGGCCAAACGCAAATCCATTTTTAATAAATAAGAAAACACATTTTTTTCAGTTTGCTGGTTCGTATGGTTGCCTACAGACGGATTTCGTTGCAGGTGTCAGCCCAGAAAAAGGTGGAGTGATGATTTGAGAGAGTACGCTGAGGACTGGCAGACCCTGGCATTAAATTGAGACGCATAGAGAAATTTGAGAGTGACCTTTGCTTAGCAGTGGGACATTCAGGTTCATTAAAAAAATCTACACCCCGAAATTCAGTCAAAACCTGCAAATGGTGTTAAAGGCTAATAAAATTCGAAACGATTGATCTTTAGGCCATACGAATCAATTTGACTCGTCGAGTAGCACAAAAAAAGGGTGAGGAGTTATAGCGTCATCTTTTTCAGTAGGTATGGGAAAAAAAACCTGAAACCTATCGTGTGTGGTATTTAATGAAAGGCTTGCTAAGCCAATTCTGAAAATATATCACATCATTACCATTTCGTCACTTGTATCAAATTAAAATGAAAATGATTTTCAAAACATACTAAGTTTGGGCTACTCTAGATATGATACGGTAGAATCATTTTTTGTAAAATATGCTTCAAATGGTACGGTGACGCCATAACTCCTCACCCTTTTTTTCCGTGCTACGGGTTAAGTTGACTCGTAGCCTCAAGATCAAACGTTCCGATTTTCATGTCTTTAACAACATTTGCAGGTCAATTTAGCGTACCTGCTACAAAAATAGCCTATTTTACTAGTTGACTATGTAAGTAGCTATATTAATTAAGGATTTTTTTAAATTGGTCCAGTAGTTTCGGAGCCTATATTATATAGTAGTTACTTGAGATTTTTTTATTAATATTACATTTATTTTACTTTACATTAAATTTTTACTGTTGTATATGCTCATTGCCGAGTTGATAATTTTCTTATATGCTCCTCAGTTAAGAATTTTCTTATTACTAAGGAAAAAACAGTAAGAACTACACACATCAAAAGTGTCTAGGGATCAACATATATTTTTGCAATAACTTTTCTCCTGATTGATAATAATTAAAATTTTTGTTAAGGATTCATCAAATAAAGTGTTTTCGTTTGTCTACAGTAACGATAAACTAAGTCACCTTTGCATTAATAAAGAAATTTGCCATTTTCCTAATAAAGGGATTTTTGACATTTGAACCACTAACATTAAAGTTCGAAAAAAAGACTGAAATAACAGTTTTCTTTAAAATTTTATTGGGTGTTTAAGTTACCCAATAAAATTTTAAAGAAAACTGTTATTAATAATCCGTGTTTCTACCGCGAACACTAACAACACAAGAACATCGGTTTGGCATACTCAAAATGAGTTCATCCAAATCACGCTGTGGAATGGCCGCCCATGTTCGTTGCAACAACAAAAAAAGGTCTTCTTGCGACTGGATACCCTCCATATTCGGCAGAGCTCTTCTCTGTATCATATCCCATGCATGCTCAATCGGGTTCAAGTCTGGCGACTGAGCAGGCCAGGGCAGGACATTGATGTTAGCTGCGGCGAGAGTCTGTCTTACAACTCTTGCGGTGTGCGGTCGTGCATCATCATGCATTAACTGAAATAAGGGACCGATTTGCACTTGTAGAGGAACGATGACGTCTGATACAATCGTCTCAGCATACATTTGAGCGTTGAGGTTGCCTCTGATCCAAATCAACTCAGTTCTTCCGCCGATCCAAATACCCGCCCATACCATGATGGTTCCACCACTATAAGGATGGACTTTCTGGCAGGATTTTAATCGCTGTTGGCGTCCAGGGGTTCTCCAGTGTCGTATACGTCTTGTATCCGGTCTCATACCAAAACGAGACTCATCAGAAAAGCACACGAAACGCCATTGTTCTTCTGCCCAATTTCTGTGTTCAAGAGCCCATTGATATCGAATCCTACGATTGTGCATTGCTATAGGTGGTACCCTTAGCGGTCTTCGGGAATGAAGGTTCACTTCATGCAAGCGGTTTCTGACTGTTTGGTCGCTAATTAAGTTCCCTGAAGAGTGATGAAGCCTCACGGCTAACATCATGGCGGTTATTGTTGGAGCTCTTCGAATTGTGATTTGAATGTATCGGTCTTGTCTCCGTGTGGTGCAGCGATACCGTCCTCCATGGCGCTCAGCCACGGTACCAGTGCTTCGGTAACATGTCCAAAGTCGACTGATAACACTCTGACTTGTATTCAGAGCTAAAGCCACAGTACGTTGCCGGGAACCAGCTTCTATCATTCCCACGGCTCTGAGCATTTCTTCCCTGCTTAAATGACGTCGCCGCTCCATAATAACGTTCGTTTTAATCAGTAGTAGGGAAACAGTAGCACTAATAATGTCTTCAATGCGTTGTATGTTTTTATAGGGAAAATATTGACAGCTGATTTTCATCTTTTACTCGAATTTTATTGACAGTTCCTGTTTCAAATTATGAAATGCACCAAAAAAGATCCATATAAATTTATAAAATCATAAATTTATTACAAAGCCACATCTCAATCTCAAGAAATCCGCATAAAAATGCTTAATCCCTAGACACTCTTGATGTGTGTTTTTAATCATGAATATTCTCTAAACAACTAAAATATTATGTTTAGCATTTTTAGGTACCTACTACAACAAACACAAAAAAACAATTCAATAAAGTGAAAATAAAACAAAGCTTATTCTTAAATTATTAATATAAAAACAACTTAAGCTAATTTAACCTTTTCTTCCTGTTTGAACCACTTTTGCGTTCATACTAAATCATTCAGAAAAACAATGTCATAACTGTAACAGACACTTTACTATTGCGTAGCTCGTAAAGAGTGATCATTGTTATCACGCTGATTGGTTCAAGGCCCCGTTATCGTGGACCGTCCCGTGGGAACGTCGCACGCGCAAGGTGACCGCGGTCTCACGCCCGCGCAACGGACATGACACTAGTGCTCTTGAAGAGAAATGTGGAGAATTTCAATGTTAGATTTCATAAATAAATACCTAATAATACCTATGTAAGAGAAATTTTTTTTTTGGCATTATTATGCAAAAAATACACTACATGACTAGACCAATTCGCCAAGTCTGTTAATGGCCTCGTTAGCTCAGTTATAAGAGTAACCACCTGGATTGTGGAAAGGCGCGGGGTCGGGTCCTGTTCGAGCCCCAGTTTAAATTCTTAATTTATTATTAGGTTACGATGGTTATCTTTAAAATGATTATGTCCAAGAAGTGAGCAAGAACCTCATTTTACGCGCGTTAATAGAAGACAGTCTGACAAAAACCGGTGTTAGAGTCACAATATGCTTTTTTAACGTATATTTATACTAAACCATTCTTAAAGTGCATATCAAATTACACAATAAGAGACAATTTGTAGTAGGTCTAATTATTGAAGGTATTCTTGACTGTGACAAAAATACCTTCGAATAACTCCAAAGCTAAGCTTGCCCTTGTAACTGCCTAAAGGCTTTAATCACGTGTATTATTAGAAATTAATCTCATTCGAAGAAGACCATTCGCAGACAGGGGGCCTCCTCCCTAACACAAAGTTCACAGTTTCTGGATAACATGGTCTCAATGAAGTAGTATGAAAACGAATAAGTTTAAATATGATACTAACAATACAGAAATAAATCTTTAGGAATATCATATTATTGTATTTCTTAACACATTCGTTTAACCGAAACAACGGTCATGTCGGAAGTGAGTAGGCCCCTAGGTCGGAGCTTATATTGACGAGGTCTTAAGTGTTTTTGGCGAGACGTGGAACGATGCCGAAGGTAACCCGAGAATCTGGGGGAGGCGTCGCGATTGAAACTTATTTATTCAGTAAACTGTGATCCCTTAATCCCTTAGTGGTGTGACTTTAGGAAAAAACCTGCTCAATTCGAGAAAATACAAATGACACAATATTAAACTGCCATTAGGTTGTGAAGTGAGCTCCTTGATAAAATCAAAATGTCACAAAATAAGCTGCCAGGTAGGATTCTCTCAAAGATTACGTCTGGTTCTCACTATTTATATATTGTTTTAATAGGTTTTATTAATACTGCTGCTACTATTTATTTTTCTTCAAATAGTTTTTTGTTGCTTTTTAATATTCTTTCCATAAGGTTTAACTCTATGCTCAGGCGATTAAGATGCAGTACCAACAGCAGATATTCTTGCTACATTGGCGGGCACAGCAGACGGTCCATTTATTAGACACTGGGTTGGTAGACTAGTGTACCCTGGTGTGCACTTAGTCAATTAAATGTATTTTTTTCTCTTGCTACATTACTCACACTGGATTGTTAAGATGTTACTAACACAATATGGATCTATGGTCTAAAATAAACTTTTATTATTATTCTCTTTATTAATTATATAATCATCATTATTTTTCAAAAGATTTCTTCTTCTCGCAACATTAATATTTCAGTAAATTTAAAATGAAACTCACGGGCCTAAACCAAGTGCGTCTCACTTACTATACTAGGTTGGTTTGTAGATAAAGAAGAATCTTCCTGTAAGAAGTGGCGGACAGTTCTTATTATTATTAAAAATTCACCCGGTATTTTCTGCTATTAACTGTTTGACTAACTTGCACGTAGTGTGCAGGTACAGTGCAGTGATATAGGTCGGCAAAGCCAAAGGGTGTGGTAGCGAGCCCAATTGGCCGCCGACCACACGACGCCCCTTGGGCTAATGGCGCCAATATTGACCACTTGCTAGCACCAAGTGTTAATAATATTGTAACACTTCGTTTTCTTACTTATACTTACATACATACATCTTACATAGTCGCCTTTTCCAAAATATTATATCATTGTGAGCGTGCACTGGAGTCTTAATGAGTACGATCTTGACGTGGCATTTTTGTAAGATTTTCATGATTATTTGAATCTAAAAATAGCAATTTTAAATTGGTTGGTGGTTTTACAATTTATTGATTAGAAACAAATCAAATCTTTTCACTTTTTATAGATATACTTAATAATACAAAATTATATGTGAATATTCCCTATTTACATAACTTTTAGCATACAAACTAAATGCCAAGTGAACTATGACAATAATGCACCCTATTGAATTACAAATGGTCCTCTCTCCCGGGCGGACGTGCAGAGGGCGTAATGAGCTAACGACTCTATGGGCGTCGTTAACCCGCTTCCTAATGGCTGCTGCATCCGCTCACGTTCATAATACTACTACAGTTTTGAGGCTAATTAGAGGGGCTGGCTATATACTGTTGCAATTTTACACGTTTACATGTATTAATAATAAATGATGTCTGTGGCACATTAAACTAAGATCATCGGACCCCAAACTAAGCAGAGCATATGTGTTTCAGATACTGATAAACATACTTAAATACTTAATATTTGTCACATGAAAGTTCGTCATGGATGGGGATCAAACCTACGACCTCCGGGATCGCTACCATTGCGCCATCAGGCATTAGTACATACTTAACACTTTCTGCGACAGTTGTATAATTTTCGATGCACGCTTTTCTATTGTCTGGTTTTTCAGCAGTCAAAATCTTAATTGATGTTTATCAGTCTCTGATACCCATACCTACAGACATTTTTAGGGTTCCGTACCTCGGAAGGAAAAAGCGGAACCCTTATAGGATCACTTTGTTGTCCGGCCGTCCGTCCATCGGTCTATCAAGACCCTTTTTCTCCGGAACGCGTGGAGGGATCAAGCTGGAATTAATATCAAATACTCAAATCTACTGTCTCTTGGAGCTGTAAAAAAATCGAACTTCTAAGCCAACGCAATCAAAAGATACAGCCGTTTATGCCGCAAATTTTCGAACTTCCCGTGAACTTAGAATCTTGAAATTTGGTACGAAGCAACATCTTATAGCGTAGATAAAGGATTTTTATTTGCATCATATAACAAAATGATTGTTAATAAATATACCTACAGGTTTGTACGGAACCCTCGGCGCGCGAGCCGGACTCGCACTTGGCCGGTTTTATTAGTTTGGGGTCAGAGGATCTTGCTGTAATTTTTCAGATATTTTGTGTTTAATGGTCTTCTACGCTAAGCGAATTGCTCCAGCTTAGTACAAGTACGTGCAAAGATAAGTGACGTAGATGGCAGTTATCTGTAATTAACGCGCTCGCGGGTTAGACTGACTCTCTACAACATCGTTTAATTACCTCGTAATCCGCATGTTAAACACCCTCGTTTACTGAGGCACCTTTATGAGCTAAGCCAATTCTATAATATATTTTTAAATGCAAATTTTAATACAGTAATTAAACAGTAGCAAAAAGAGATACAAAGAACCTTAGGTTAGTTTTAACCAATTTTTTTTTAGTATTTTCGTTATTAAAGAATAGTATTTTTTCTCCTGTAGAAACCCTCAACACAGTATATTTAAAGCTCTTATATTTGAATTTGGATATGTTTATCGGCAGCTCTTTACCTTAGTAATAACATCAACTTCTTATTTGTATTTAGCTAAGGTTGAAATTCAGAGCTGTTTTGACTTGTCATACGCACTTTTTATAAGTCTATATGAATAAAGATATTTTTTACTTTTACTGTACTTTACTTAGTAAGTAGGTTTTAATGATAAAACCGTCATACTCAGATCGGTTCCAATAAACAATATTAGTTCGTGGGCTGGGCTGGTTTCAAAACGGCCAAGACTGAAAGGGCAAGAATAATCAACCTTGGATAACAGTTAGTCATTAGACTCGAACAGCTCTTGGATCACTTTCTTCAATATTAAGAAATTGATTTGGGCTACTGCAAATGAGAGTCCAGCTTGTCCGACCACCATTTTTTGTGTCTCGTCGGCCTACTGATGTTCGGAATAGAATCCAGGTGACATGTTGAGATTCCGCCTTCTGTCAATTTAAGGAATGAAGAATAATTGCAAGAAGGCTAGAGACTGAGGAGAGATAACTCCCGAAGTGGGGGTAAGCTTTCGAGGGCCGAAAGTCGTATACTCTGTGCCGGGCAAAACGCTGTATTGCGCATGTGCAGCGGCAGCTATTTGTCATTTCATGGTCACATGGTTTTGTTTTGAACGGTGTCACGTGCGACAGTTGTTGTTTTTCGGTTGTTTGTTTGTCGGTTCATCGGATCACTTTGCGCAAACCAATCTTTTCCACAATGTAATTGAGGAAATATATTTTCGTAAATACACCGCGAAGAAAAACTTCCGTCGATTCCAGCAACATTTGTTGATGAGTTATAACAAAACGTTTCAGTTCTAATTCGTCCCTCAACTGTGGCAAAATAATTGTCAGAAAAGGCATGTCTGTGGTGGATGAAATCCTCCATCTCACAGACAGGGCTTTTTTGGTTTTTTGGTTTTTTAAAACTGCAATAAATCCATTTCTATTATGAATTGTGGCTTTCTTTTATATATTCCTAATTCTGCATTAGTTCCTCTACCTTTTCTATAAGTTATTTCATCTGCAATAAGAGAATGAAAGCTGGTATAAAATACTTACGTCGCACAAAGTGGCAAAGTGGGAAGTCAGTCGAATTCAATTACAAAATTCTCCATGAAATTGCACTTAATCTCCGAAAAGTAGATGATATATTCAAGAATAACATTATATTTTCGATATTTTGGACTTGAAAACGCGTAATTCACGTTAAAAATCATCAAAAATCATCAAATATGTCACCTAAATGTCACACCATGTTGTGACACTCTGAGTCAGCAATATTTCAACGACAAAATTCTTCACCTTTTAAATTTACACGCCGATAGGTCTGGGTATGGTACCATACAGCCTAATATGTAGTAAACGATTTGTCGGCCCGACCTGCTGCCCTAACTAAAAAAGTATGTGAAAAAAATTCTCAAAAGTGCGTCTGTGGAAATGGATGATTTCAGCCACGCCACAGACCGACGTTATTTTTTTGTGGATGAAATTAACCACGTCACAGGCAAGAGGATTATCAGTATTCCCGTACGAAAAAACAAAGTGCCTTCGATTCTATTCCGAACTAATATTTTTGATAATTATTGATTGCCAAAACAATGAATTTCTAATTGAATTGCATTTTACATCAATTCGAAACACAACGTCCGATATGTTTTGTTTTTGACATTTTCGAGGTTGTGTTGACCAATTTTGACACTTCGCGAGGATCGCGGCAAAGAAGCGTAATGCGCATGCGTCACTGTGGGATACGGATTTAGTCCAACCCTTTCCAGGGAGTTATCTCTCCTTAGTTTCTAGCCTTCTTGAATAATTGATATGTCTGGCTCACGTTCATCGAGATTCTGTCTGTCGTCGTAACTCTGTGGTAGATTCGTGTTTGAACTCAAAGCAACATTTCAGCCGTTTTGTTTGGGTTAGCACCACATAATGATTGCTCGAAAACTAAAGCAGCTGAAAGGCTTTTAAGCTGAAGCCATGAACCCAATACGAGTAAATTGAGTTGCTGAAGAAGTTACAAACAGGACGCATAATTGCACCTAGCAGTTAGTAAAAAATATTTTCTAATACAAACAAAGTGTAATACAAAACGCCTACTTATTAGATTCTACGCCTACTCAAAGTCGAAATCACCTTGGCCTTGCGTTGGCGTCTGAAGGAGCGAGTCACAGCGGCCCATGACGTCACCGTGCCGTCCTTTGGGATAATAGGCTCGGGCGAAGTTAAATGATCTTGGGGGTTATATTTATGAAGTATATAGGTAATTCATTGACAACTAACAGATAAACTAGGTACATTGAAAAGATCGTGTAATTAGACATAATGCACTTTTTTATTGACATTTTATGTCAAATAATAAATAACTAATCTAATCATAATCACAGATGATAATCATCTTCATGATATTATTTAATAAGACGCCAAGGTGTTGGTAAAACTAACTACCTATTGAATTATTATTGACTTAATAAATGACAATATACTTAACCACTTATCCATAAAAGATAAAACAGTCACGAAGCATTGTTTAAGTTTTTATGAATAATGGGGTTAATGTCTAATGGTACGTTCACTGCGCATGGAAAATGAAGAATAATTCAAGTACGTAGGTATGAGGCTAGAAGAGGTAAACATCTACGAGACATCTCTATTTTATAAAAAAAAACATGACATACTCATGAACCAGGCAAGAATGTTAACATGGCAGTTTTCCATTAATTCCGCCCACTAGTTTGTACAGTACATTTCATACAAAAATAGTGTCCGGAGCTATCAAAATGACTTACAAACCCGCTTCTAACGCTTCTAAAGCTGCACTCTCATTGTTTGCATGTGTGCCTCAAGCTTGAATCTGAGCAAACACACAAAACAGCCCTGATCGACAAAGGAACAGCTGTATTATGTTGACTCACACTCCGTCAACCATAGATGCTGCTGTACCGACTTTCGATTCACTTTTACAGGCTGTGGCTTGTTTTGCATCTTCTAAATGTTTGTTTTCCCTTTGGTGTGTATCTGGTTAAGACTCTAGTATGAACACTACTGATCTCCTGGAGCTACAAGTACCCAAGCCATAACCTGATGGTTGCTCCTTGCAAAAAAAATGCATGCAAGAGGTTGGCATCGTCTACAGAATTTTTAAAACAATCTAAAACAGCATTAATTAATTAAGAAAACAATTGAATTGGTCATCCTCTTCAATGTACTGTTTAATCCCGCTTCTCCAAGCTATCTCCGTGAACGTTTTACATATCTTTCGTCTTCTGGCCGAGCTCATCGCTCAGCCTATAACTTTCATTTAACTACTCCTCCCTGTAACACGTGCATGTATGGTTAATCTTTTACTGTTCATGCTGTTCAACTGTGGAACAAGTTGCCTGTATCCCTTCGCGAATGCGGCACTGTAGGTTCTTTCAAAAGACTGCTAAAAGAACATCTTTTGAGTTTTACTTAAATTACATTGGATCATTATGTTTACATGTATACATATATTTATTTATATTTTGTATATTGTATGTATTATTATGTTTAGCTATATGTTTATGTACTTATTGTAGAATATTAATTTATTTGTTTGTAAGTAAAACATGTTCTTAGGGGTTTTTAGTTTGTTACGATTTTTGAATATGTAACTCTCATTTACATTTCCATTTGTACACGTTTGTCTATCCATAACAGTTTTAAATTAGTTTTTCCTGTCGCCATGGTCTGCTGGAAGAAATCTCTTTCTAGAGATAAGCTAACCTGTACTTTTGTACTCCTTATTGTTTTCTCTGTAATTTGTCTCTTTGTGTACGAAATAATAAATAATAAAATAATAATAATTAATGCTTGGCTTACCTTCGACCACACATGTTGAGGATCCGTCTTAATCCATGATAGATATCGCTTTAAGCTGGATCATACTACAAATTTTCACACTGCTCAGACTCATGGTTTGGGTTATTTTTTAAGAACAGTATGTCATTGCTCTTCTTAGGAAAAAGTTATCTCCATATGAAATGTAAAATTATTAAATGAGAGCTCGTATGAACATAATTTTCAATAATTTAAAAAGAAGCACGTAGGGAGTATTCGCAAAACCAAATATCATACCTCATATGTACTAAAATAGTTCAACATGATTCTTAAATGCTCGAGAAATAGGTCATGAACACGAGCATCTAAGGGTGCGCGAAAATACTAACATTTGCGTGCAAATGGACGCTCGAGAGCATCCTGCAACTGAGGTCAAGGAGGCAACTAGCTCGCCTGGACCACTTAGATAAAGGATTCCCCGAGGTCGTTATTAAAAGTGCTCAACATTATGGTAATTTATTTTGCCGAGTATTTGAATTTTTCAATCGCGTCGAGGGAGAAAGCATTTTAGTCGATAAGTCGGTCAGCCATGTTGAAATGAGTTAATTGGCTTTTCTGTAGCTAAAAAAATAACACAACTCTATCCAGTTTATGTGCGCCATTCTCGAAGGTCAACCCGCGACAGCGGCCGGAGACAGTAGCCTAACTTCCTTTAAAAAAAATTTAGTTCGAATTTCAATTGTACGAAAACAATACAACGAAGTTACAAGTAACAAAACAATTCGTATTTAAGATAGGTAATCACCGAGACAACACCTTCCATAAACCCGACGTAAATAACATATTTTACGTCACGAAGAGCTTTTTATTAATATATCGCGAGTAAAGTAACACAATTAATGGAGAAACAATAATACACAAAGTACTGGAGGGCGGCTAGCCAAGAGCAACACGCCACGACGATTTCTACAATAGAAACCTGGTTAAACTACCGAGGAGCGCAATATAGCAGTCATTATAAATAAATAAATAAACATGAATATGCGCCAGACAAACACACCTCTTGTAATGGTCTCGACACAGGGATTAATATCCCCGTGTTACGAGTTACCGCACAAGGAAACAAGCCAGGGGCGTCTCCCAGCATACTCTTTATTATTATGTTTATTATCTGTGGACTGTTGTTTTAACAGGCTTTAATATTTTGATTTGTCAATAAGGTGGATGTGAGAAAACTTGATGGTAGTTCTTATAAGTTTGGTTTGTGAACTATTATTAAATTTGTGCATGTGAATTATTGAAGCCCCTCGACTGTACCGGATGAGCACACTGTAACGATGCCGTTTCCCTTCAGTCTCGTGGACGTTAGAACCTCCACGATCGCTGGAAACTTCATGGTTTAACTGCTGGCCATTAAAAGTATTTTGTACTTGTTTTCAAATTTGATTCAATTCGATTTTTGTTTCGCATTGCATGCGCAGCTTTTTTGATTCAGTCCTACCAAAACCATCGTACTAAACAGTTTGCGAGCATTTTACCAGATTACAAGTTTAAGTATAACTTACGTGATGGTGTATTTTTAAATACTTTAAATAACCAATTATTGTAAACAGTTAAAACAGTTAGAAGTAACAGGAACCCGTGTATCGGGGTAAGCATCGTTACAACACGAAGCACTTTGTCTGGAAATGATCCAAGTAAACGACTTTTAGTGAGTGGGAGCTACATTCATCCTGAGAAAAATATATTTGGCCATGATTGCAAAGGAGATAGACGCTAGGTCTTCTCACTACGTATAAGATTTCCGGAGTCTGAATCGACAATTGATTGCTCAAAAAAATTATCTGCAATTTCTCTGTTTACATTTTAAGCAGCCAAGTTATGGCTTACCATTGTGTAAGATTTGCTTTTGTTGTTCATCATGTCTTTGCTATATATTAATTCTGTCTTGTGTTTTTAATTATGTATTAAATCTATCCATCAATTCATCAAAAACATAAACTCTAGTCCTTCTTACGTATCAGTTATACAAAACATTTAGAACAGGAAAATCTATACAAAGCCCCATAAGTTTTCTACTTGAAGCGAGCATTAAGTGCACAGAAATAAATGATTTGACGCTAATACCCAGAACCGATCCATTTCGCAGACGCTAAAGTATTTCAGTATAATTTAAGGAGTATAAGCTTGCGAGATGCTTTAATCTCCACAAATCAATATCTATTATCAAAACTAACTCGAATTAATGTTGCTTCTGGATGTAATAATCTCATTACTGTAAAATCGGGCACATTTGCCTTTTATTTACTTCTTAGTGTCATTGAGTAAGTAATTAGCCTATAAACTGTCCCACTGCTGAAAAATTTCGAAAGGCATCGTTATTGATGGCTATCTCGCCATAACTCGAAAAACTTGCTTTGCTCGTCCTGGAAATTGAATCCAGGTCCTTCATATTTCAGACCAAGCGCTCTTTACTACTAGGCCACAGGGAAGTATGTAATCAATACTAAAGATTTATTTTCTCTATACTAATTTCCGTTCAAAAATTTATAAAATATTTTGTGAAAATTTCAGTTGACAACTGCATATATAGATAATGTCTACAGGCATGAAGTTCGCCGAGTGTACTCGATTTGAATGTAGCAACATTTATCTCGTCATATACGGACTAGGAACTGTCATATCCTACATCGCGATATCAAAGTTATCTGAGTGATTAAACATAAATACAAGAACCCGACAACAACCGTCGGGCAGTAGCCCACCAGACACAACACCCGTCAGGTCGGAGGATCCTCCCTTTTCAATAGTGGATGAGAAACTTTACACCCTGTTCCTCACACCCTCCAAACTGGTGACCCCGATCATGAACGTCAACGCAGCCTTCGCAAAGCTACGTCATCGTGACGTCATCATCACTTCCTCAAGCTTTCGAGTAGCGAGTCATACGGCTAGCCAGTATCCACGGCTACTACGGGTATCCTGACGACCAGCATGCAGCGGACGCGCATTCCTGGTCATCACCCACAGCCTTCTCAGCGACCTTGGCACAGCACACTTCGGCCGGTCAGCAAGCAGAGACGCACTTCTCTCCTGGTCGACGCAGCAGCAACCCGACAACAACCGTCGGGCAGTAGCCCACCAGACACAACACCCGTCTGGTTGGAAGATCCTCCCTTTTCAATGGTGAATGAGGAACTTAACACCCTGTTCCTCACGCTCCCCAAAAGAACATGCATAAACTTGGTTAGGAGCGTTTGGACCAGATGGTTAAGTGGTTTGATTCCCGCACTAGCAAGGCTGAAATATATATCTATGTTGAGTCTGGGTGTTTAGTACTTGTTAGGGTCCTAACTGGGGACTTTATTTAAATAAGATAGGGGACTTTAATACTATATAGGCTTATTTCGTGATGCAATCTTTGACTCTAAGCTATTATAGGTGGTCGCGCCCGGTGCCTAGGATGATCGAAGCGAAAGTGCGAGATCGTGGCGGGGGTCCGCTTGCGGTCACCGCCGCCCGCAGCGCAGTCCGCTCCGCAGCCCGACGACTGCCGAATGTGGCCGATGTGCCCCGAAGGCGCCCGTGCTCTAACATGCTCCCCGGGTTGAAGAGTACTCTTCAATTATTTTATAGGAAGAGGGCAGATGGTGTTGAAGGCACGACGAATTGTGCACCTCTTCGTCTTCAACTCTGCAACCCTCGTTACTCCGGCCACACCTGGGTATGTCTTTACGACTCGTCCTAACGACCACAAGAGGGGTGGTGTTTTCTCTTTAATAAGGACGAGTGAACCAGGCTGGACCTTACCTGTGGAATGGAACCATTTTGTCTTTGTCTGAAGCAGAGAAACATATCCGATATTAAAACGCTGCCAGAAGTGCTGCTGGATGTGCTGTATGCGCTTCCACCGATCCGAGCGTGTGATGTTAGCGTCAGTCTCCTGCGGATATGGTACAGATAAGAGTGGTCGTCCAATTAAGATATGAGAAGAAGTAGGGGCCGAAAAATCGTTAGGGTCAGATGAAAGAGGGGTAAGAGGGCGTGAGTTTAATACGGCCTCAATTTGGGCTAAACAAATGGTCATTTCTTTAAATGTGAAGTGAGTAAGTTGCAACAGTCGTATTAAGTGATGCTTACAAGATTTGACTGCTGCCTTAGCTAAAGAATTAAAGTGTGGAGAATAGGTAGGTGTAAAATAAAATTCTATGCCCTCCTGCACTATTTCAGATGCAACATTACTTGACGAAAGAAATCTCTACATTTCATTTGAAGCGCCTACGAAATTGGTGCCGTTATCAGAGGTAATGCTACGAGGTTTGCCTCGACGCGCTACGAAGCGATGTAAAGTGACCATGTAGGCGTTACTAGTGAGCTCCGTGACGAGCTCCAAATGCACAGCCTTCACTGCAGAGCATGCAAAAATACAAAATTCCAGTATTGTTCTAGAGGCTGGAAGATGTCCCATTATGGGTTGCACATTTTGTGCCTTATGTCGATAACAAGTAACACATTTATTTACAATGACTTTTGAAAAGTTTTCCCCTTTAAGAGGCCAATAAGTTTGACGCATACTAGATAAAAGAAGCTGAGGGCCAGCATGTAAGAGAGTTAAATGTTGCTTCAAGAATAAAAGATAAGATAAATGATGTTTAGTACAAATTAAGATTGGACGTTTAACATTGAAATCATAGTGAGAATTATATAGCCTTTCGCTCACGCGGTTGAGGATGAGGTTATTCTCATCAATAAAAGAGGTCAAAGAAACAAGTTTTTTTTTGCGAGGCAATGTCTTATTTGATTTTAAAATAGAAAACTCGTTAGGAAACATTTCAAGTTGTGCGCAATGTAAAATAAGATTATGTGATTTTTGTAATTCAGAAAAAGAGAGATTGCCACACAATTTGTCATTTTTACCTTTTAAGTTATTTAAGTATCTGCATACATAGGCTACCACTCGTTGTGATTTAGTGAAACTAGAGAATTGGGGTAATAAAGCTTGTACTGCGGATAGGTTAGTTAATAAAGCGCTACTGCAACTACGACTACCAGACTGAATATCACTCACATTACCACTACTGCTAATGATATGAGTCACTACTTCTGACTGATCATGTTTCATAGCCTTAGGCATAGAAGGCCATTCATTTTCGTCTTGCAACAAGAATGATGATCCAACGCCCAACGTGGGGCGCCATATGTGGCGAAATCTTCGTTGCAGGCCAGCAATACAGGAGCCGGAGCGCCGGGATTCGTCACACAATATTTAGAAGTAGATGTAATTGTGGAATAGTTAATAAAAGATCAGCCAATTCAGTGACTTGTTTATTAAATAGGGTAAAAGTATAGGTAGGAATGAAGAACTGTAATAAATGAATACAAAGAGTCCTAGGTAAAAGATTATCTAATAGTAATAGGTAAGTAAATAGGTATACTGCTTACCCCGATACAGGGGTTCCTGTTACTTATAACTGTATACAATAATTGGTTATTTAAAGTACTTATTTAAAACTACACCATCACGTAAGTTAAACTTAAACTGGTAATCTGGTAAAATGCTCGCAAGCTCTGTTCAGTACGATGGTTTTGGTAGGACTCACTCAAAATGCTGAACAGCGAACGTAAATTACCGTTAATTAACGATAAATTAAATTTGAAAGGACAGGTACAGAATACTATTGATGGCCAGTAAGTTAAAATATGAAGTTTTCAGCCATCGTGGAGGTTCTAGCGTCCACGAGACTGGAACGAAACGGCATCGTTACAAGACCACCACAAACTGGTCTCGCCAATGACGTCGGCGCGTAAACCACGTGAAACATGATCAGCTGGGTTGTCCTTTGTCGGTACGGTAGAAGACGATTGTTGTTGTACCTCTCGCATAATAAGTCCCAGGCAATTGTATAGTTTTCCCCTATAAAATCAATATTTTTAATGATTGTTGATGCATTTCCCGTAAGTGAAGCTCTATAATAATGAAATTTATTTATATCATCGGTTGAATGGTTGTCATGAATGAGTGAAGAGAACGTGTCTCGAAATTAAAGCCATCGTGGCGGGGGTCCGCTTGCCGTCACCGCCGCCCGCAGCGCAGCCCGCTCCGCAGCCCGACGACTGCCGATTGTGCCCGATGTGCCCCGAAGGCGCCCATGCTCCAACAGTACATGAATAACCGTCCGACGCGATGGTGCAGTCACAGTCGTGTTTGTATACTGTGTGTTTATACTGATGGGAAACTAAGCTAAATCAGGCTTGTGTCACTTCAAAGTTTAGGTACGCTCGGCCGCGTGGCCCCTCTCTGGGGTATCTGACAGTGGGTTGCCGCTTGGCTCGCACACTCGCCGCCGAGCGCGGTACTTAGTGTTTTGTTTCTGATTGGTTTCAACTGTAACTTGTAATTATAAATAATTAGTTATGAGAATACTAATGGCTACTACTAATATTAAACAATGTTTTATTAATTACAGTAATACTTTTTTAAAAGTTGATAATTAAATCAGCGAGTTGCGACCCTGCGCTCTAAAAGCTAAATCGGTTGCGTTCAGCGGCGCACAGTGGAATATGAACGCTCGTGCTACGCGATAAGTTTCGATTCCGCGTGCAAGCTACCCAAACATGGCCTTGATCGATAGCACGGACAAATTAAAAAGTAATAGTGTGACACGAACTTGTAAGATAAAAAGATTCTTTTTTACTTGTCCGCGTTTCTTGAGAGAACCTTCTGTACGGAGTACTATTACCTATTCTGTGGCTAAATGTTGACAACCGGCGTTAAGGACACTTGAAAAGCATAATGAGATTTAGCTTTCATAAAGATTTCAAGTTTGCTGAAACAAAATAGTACCTACCGTGGTTATGTTGTTGAGAGCGGTTTCAGACTGTCCGTTTTATACGCGCGTATAACTTTAAAAGTTTTTAAAAGCGCATGTAGGCGCAAACCGGCGTGTTTTTGCCACTGGCGTTACTCGTACGAGCATTGACGTGATTATAAGCTCGTATAATCCACATAAATACAGACTCAGCACCACCGGTTTGAGCGAATACCTACGCCTAAACCCGTGTACGCGCGTTCGGTATGTAGCGCGCATGTACGAGTAAATGCGTATGCCAAAGCGACCGTATTCGCGCGAAAAAGAACGCTAGTCTGTATCCGTTATGAGAATGAGCCGATTTATTACGAAGCGTGACTCGCGAGCGAACCCAACCCGCACTCGATATCACATTAGCGTTGAGACCGGATTCCCGCGTATCCGATATACCTACTTAATATCACATGGGATAAAAATCACGATGAAGTATCTGTCTCTAATATTACGGAAATTCTGTCCCTTTCCTGCAATAATTTTCTATCACCAGTCATTGAGTAAGCTCCAATATCATAAACCCTTGGCCATAATGCAGGTAAAGTAGAGAACTCTAAGTTATTGCAGCCCTGAAGGTCGGGTAGTGTTGCCGCACGATAAGCGAATACCAAAAGCAATAGGGTTATCGACAAGCACAATAATCCACACTTTAGCGCATAATGTGAAGTAAATTATTCCTTGAAATAGTGTCGATGGTAATGTCTGTTTCAAACCTCAGTAGTCAAAGATCTTATCAAAGATTACTCATAGGAGATTGTTTATTTATTGTTTATAACGTCGATTGTTTTAGGGTAAGGAACGCTACATAATATAATACTATATGTAAATATTATGATTTTAAAATATTGAGATTTTACTCGTCTGCATCACAGACAATGCCATAATATTTTATGTGCAAATAATGCAAGGTGGTTGTGGTCTTACAATAGTATATTTTTTAACGAGGGACTAAACGAAGCCATAGTATACCAGAGGTGGTTTGACTCCCGAGCGTGCGAGGGAGTCAATGAAACCGAGGGTATATTAAGTAGGCGTTTAGTCTCGAGGTGCAAACTGTACTTTTCACTTTGAGTGCGAGAAAAATAGCCAATTTGGTACAAAAACATTTAATAAATCTAAAATAAAATAAAAATCACAAATGTTTCTTATTCCTTCAGTCCATACAAGTTTCGTAAGTTTTTAGGTAAATCTTCTGCGATTTTGGCGACAAAAGTTTATCTATTATGTCTTTTGCTCTTTGCTCGACGTCAAACTCTTCACTGTCACAGGACATTCTTAATACATTAATTTAAAACCGAACAAATTTACACTCGACCAAAATTCTGAATTTTACGCGGTCAGTTTTTTTTTCTTCTAAACCAGTCACAGATTAACAATTTAAAACACGTGGCGCCACCTTCTTTGCGGAAAAACCATGGAACTAAAAATCTCAACATTTTCGCAATGAAGATGGTCCGTCCACACTCCACAGATAATAGTATATTTACTGGCTGTTTGAGTTTGCCTTTGACCCTGCCAATTACCGTCCAATAGCCGTAACCTCAGTTTTAGCTAAAGTGTTTGAGCGGATCATAAACACGCAGCTTATCCGCTACCTAGAGGATCACTCTCTCATTCACGACCGTCAGTACGGCTTTCGACCAAAACGGTCTACGGGTGATCTTCTAGCGTACGTAACACACATCTGGGGGGAGGCTATGGACAAGCATGGGGAATCTTTGGCCGTCAGCCTTGACATTGCCAAAGCTTTCGACCGTGTATGGCATCGTTCGCTTCTTTCCAAGCTTCCGGCATATGGTCTGCCACCTCGCCTATGCGACTGGGTCGCCGGATTCCTGGAGGGACGTAGAATTCGTGTCCTTTGCGATGGTCGAAAATCACGCTTTCTCCAGATTAATGCCGGAGTGCCGCAGGGCTCCGTCTTGTCGCCGACGTTGTTTCTTCTGCATATCAATGACATGTTATCTCTTGGTAATACTCATTGCTATGCGGATGATAGCACGATCCACGCGCGTTATTTCGAGCGCCCTGGGGCAAACCAGACTGACATCGAGGAGAAGAGGCGAAGTCTTGTTGTTGAGCTTGACGGAGTGTTGGACCGCATTTCAGAATGGGGTGCATGCAATCTTGTAGAGTTCAATGCCAAGAAAACGCAGATGTGTGCATTCACAGCAAAGGCGTCGCCTTTCCTTTTCCATCCCACTCTTCAGAGCACCCCGCTACCGATTAGGGATAGCCTAAACATCCTTGGCATGGATGTTCGTAGCAACCTAAACCAGCGGGACTACATTGAGAGCGTCATTAGAACTGCATCCCGTAAACTCGGAATCCTGAACAGAGTGAGACGATTCTTCACGCCTGAGCAGCTCTGTCTCTTGTATAAGACACAAGTTCGCTCGTGTGTGGAATACTGCTCTCATCTCTGGGACGGTTCCGCTAAGTACCTACTCGAAGCTCTTGACAGGTTGCAGCGGCGTGCTATCCGTATTATTGGAAACCCAGAGGCAACTTTGACCCTTGAGCCTCTCCAATTGCGTAGAGACATTGCCAGGCTAAGTGTTCTCTATCGCTTCTACAATGGGGAATGCTCTGACGAGTTATTCCAGCTTATCCCACCCTCACCTTTCCACTCCCGTACCACGCGTGCTGGACTACGGCGTCACCCACACACAATTCAACATTTGTTGGCCCGAACTAAAAGGTTCGGTGACTCGTTCCTTTGTCGTACCATCCAGACGTGGAACGCTCTTCCAGCACATGTGTTTCCTTCCTCTTATAGTCCCGGGTTCTTCAAGCGGGGCGTGAAAAGGCATTTCTGCAGGCCTTCAAGGTGAGGATGGCCAGCCCAGTGATTCGTTTGAATGACTGGGCTTGTCAACCTCATATCTGGACCTCACGACCGCTTTCCATCAGATGGAGTGAGGTCATCTTGACGGGCAATATATAAAAAAAAAAAAAAAAGCACATGAAGGAAATTAAAAAACTAATTACTTTTTACTCCTTAAGGGCTAAAGTGGTCACTTTAGGCCCGCTTCGTATGGCTATATTGGCGTACTTTTACCTAGAGCATGAGAAGTGAACAAAATATTAGATATTCCCATCGATATATTGACAGATTATCGAAGCCAAAATCGACAGCTAAGCAACACTAAGCCCGTATCCGCAGACCGTGGCGCAACCCGAATTCAAATGTCCCCCCTGGCCGATATCCGATAGGTAGACCCACTCGAACTTCATCGCCGCAAATGCAAATACCCAACTACAGACCTTTGAAATGCAAAAACAACATGCAGAGAAAAACGAGATCGAGTTAAAAACCGTTTCTAAGGCGGTTGTAGGCTATTTAAAAGTCAAGATTTCAAAAGTTTTGCGTCAGTTCACCCTCATGAAAATGTACTACTTACGTGAAAAGGTCATTAAGGTATATTATATGTATAAAATACCTAATGTTTTAATACAAACAATTATTGAAAATACTACCTGCCTAAAAATAACACCAGACTTTAATTAGTAGACAATTATACAGGGAAGTGTGAGTTACATTCTTATAAGTATATTCAAATATTTTAGTCAATAATATAGGATACGTAGAAAATACCAGATTAGAATGTCTTCTTTAAAAATTACATTCAGGTCCATGAATATTACCGCACAATTAGGATTTATTTTTTTCTTAAAATCTAAGGAATGAGGAAATAATGAAAAATTCATTTTCGGTAATGGAAACACCTGGTACCTAACTTCACCGTTAATAGTTTTATTTTTTAGCAATTCTTTAAAAGTATTCGAGAAGTGGACGCAGGTTTACAGGTTCGTTCGCCGGGTTGGACAACATCAGATTTTTTGCGTCCATTATAAGGATAGCTTAATATTTAAAGCCTTTCCACACAACAGAAAAGAATACAAAAATTACTTCTGCTTCGCTGCCATCATCTTCTGTAAAGTGATACTGGGCATTCAACAGCTGTAACTAGCACCCCATCAACGTAAAATTTTGTCAAACGTTAAAATTGTTACAGTTACAGTAAAACATTAAAATTCTGTTTGCATCTCAGTGAATATCAGGGATTACTTAAACAACAATTTAAAACGCCTTCACGGTCTACTAGTTGGGTTTGAGTGCCGATTCGTGTAAAGGGTTGGCTCCATTAAGTTTGCCGAATGGCATTTAATCCTATTTGAATAATACTTATATTTTGATAACTTCAGCGCCGAACTTCGTAGGTGGCCTTGTATTTTGCCTTTACGAAAGAAATATTTCCTACGTCATATGATGGCACATGAGTCAAGAGAAAAATAGACCTTTAAGCTTATGATGACCAGTTCTTTATACGAGCTTGGCTATTTAAATCTTACATAGCAATGTTTGGAAAACTAGCGAGGCGTTGGCGCACATAAACGCCAATGTATGCGAGACTGCATAGACGCATATCCTTCAAGCTTGCTTCCAGTTTACATTCAAAATGCATGCAGTGACGCTCTCGCTCCTTCGACAGTTTGGTAGTTCTGATTGTAAACTGCAAACTAGCTCATCAAGATGGATAAGCGTCTACGCAGCAATGCCTTCTTGGGACAGGAGCGCTAGGCTGTTGCAACATGTCATACGATATAGGAATGTACTCGTAGTTTACGAGAGAGGTACGAGTATGTTAACTTGGGTCTTGGACAAAGTGGGAAGCAATTTGTACAGCTACACTCACGCATACTTTAATATGTCACTGATCTATGTTTTTTATACCAAAACGCTAGCATGCAATGCTGCGTGGGAATGCTGAACAACCCGTGTGCTGCTGAGTAGAAAACATTGAAGGATGGCGTAAATTATCTCCCTTAGTCAGTCTAACTTGCTTTTTTTACTCATAAAAAGTTTATTGACTTGTTTTGTTACAACTGCTAAAAGCAGAAGACAAATTTAATCAGAAAAATGAGGAAAATGTTTCAGACAGGACAAGCGTACAATAATAATGAAAACAATAATAGTAAAGGCAGAAAAAATAGGCACCGATTAATTAACACTCCCGTGGGGCCGCGCCCGGCATAGAACAACACACAGAAGATCCATTGTTTTGATTTTGACTCTGTACATAATTTCGCTTTATTAATTTATCTTGAAAGGAATACAGATTTGGTAACGTTTGATTTCTGGAGCAGTAACAAAAAATATTCTAAAAAACGTGGAATAATCTGGGACCTTGAACTATGAATAGTTTAAATATTCATAAACACATTAAATAGAAATTAACATGTTCAATCCGTAATAATTTTGTATTAATCATTGCCTTATGTGGGGGGATCGAACCCAAGACTCCACTGGGTCCTGCAACTAATTGATATGGTATACAAATTACAAATGGTGCCACTGCTGCGCTTCTTCACGTCTCTAATTTGTTAAATTCATCAGAAGTTAGGACAAAAATTAATTTAAAAAAAGAAATTTTCTCGTATTTATCACTCCACAGCAAAGAAAATATTTAAGTTGAGTTTTATTGCGTTGGAAGTGTAATATTGACCGCAAAATTATTTTTTGACAGTAATTTAAAGATTTTCTTCTTTGACCCAATGAAGGGCACAGCCTGCGTTAAGAAGGCTTTCTAGAGATCACCTCGTCTTCATCTGTACAAATAATTGAAAAATTTCCAGCCCATGTCCCCGAGATATTACACGATATTACGCAAGGGAGACGAGGAGCAGAAAGGTTATTTTATCAATTTTCTTTGTGAGACAAGCCAATTGGCTTACTTGATAGACAAAGCTTGAATTTTGTGTAACGTGATTGTCACTGACGCGGAGCGAGGCAACGGAGCAAAGCGATGGAGAAATGCGTAGCAGAGTTGTGGACTATGCGAGCTAGGCAGAGGTAACGCTTATCCGATTTTTTCACTTTCCCG
Organism: Udea olivalis; assembly: GCA_947369235.1. Classification (NCBI taxonomy): domain Eukaryota; kingdom Metazoa; phylum Arthropoda; class Insecta; order Lepidoptera; family Crambidae; genus Udea; species Udea olivalis. The sequence continues at coordinate 487,818 of OX376342.1, forward strand.
CCGCGCTTCGGAACTCCGTTTCGCGTTTGAAATGTTTCTATTTTTAAACTAGTTCACAAATATCTATCCACTGCAACGGAGCAGAGACTGGGCCATCCTATTGTTCAATGTTGGCACATCTCCGCCCCGCTACGCGCCAGTGGACAGGTAGTTTAAAAAGTAACTTAAAGTTTCATATTGGTCTGGTACTGGTATGCTGGGAGACGCCCCTGCTTTAATTCCTTGTCTGGTACCTCGTAAGACAGGGATATTTATCCCTACTTCTATGCCTTGACAAGCGGTGTGTTGTCTGGCGCATATTATTTTTTATTTATTTCAAATATGCAATAGTACACTTTTACTTGTACGCGATCTCACCTAAAGAAGTCGAATGAAGCATTGCGATCACATGTTGTTGTTACCTCACATTATACAGGCTCGTTCCCACGCCATGCCTCTCTTTCACTCCATGTACATTTCCATTTTTCAGCTTATTGTCAAGAACCGCATAGAGCGTTCCCGTAAATGTGATTTTTTTCTTTAGTACTGATGTTCAGATTTCTGAATGGAAATCTTTTCTTTTATATTGAAAATGAAAACATCCTGAAACAGAAAAATCAATATTTTTTTATTTTCTCGAAGTGTAATTTAAATAGCTTCGGACTTCTACGAGTATATCGAAAGAGATGTCCCTGGCAATCCACGCTGGTCATGTAACGTGGCGGCGCGCATTTACAGTGCAAAACTAGCTTTACACTCATTAAGCTTTGGTTCATTTTCGTTAGCAGCGTTTAGCCATTTGAAGGAGTAGGTAATTATAGCAGTATTAACAATTTTCCTTACAGTGATTTATCTATTACGTAATCTGTGCCTACACCCTACGCTTTCAGGTTAACAAGACGACGTTTAAATCTTCCTCCTTACCTTGTCGCCCAATAAACCTCAAGCCTTGTGTATTCAGAGCTTGAGTGAGGCTTCTCTGCAGTCTGCGTACAATCAGATGTCTGGCGAGATACCAGATATTAATTAAAACAACGAGCGCATACACAAAGGAGGTTAGTGAAAATGTCGTTGACTGCGGAGAGCGACTCGAAAAGCAAACTTAGCAATAGTTTAATAAAAATTAATTGAAATAAATAAATGAATATGCGCTAGACAACACATCACTTGTCATGGTCTCGAAGAAAGGGTAAATATCCCTTTATTACAAGGTACCTGACAAGGAATTCAGCCAGGGACATCTCCCAGCCCACCCAGACCCGAGCCAATTTTGCGCCAAGACGAGAAACCGTGCTACAGCGCACGCAAAATTGCAAATGGCTTTGACTGCGTTACAGGAATTGGCATTGAAAGACATACAATTGTTTTTTGAATGTCATCAAGTATAGTAAGGTGAGTACAGTGGCTGTCAATAAAACTACGGGGCACTATGTTTCAATAAGTTTTACTACTAAGCTTATTATTTTAATTTCGAGAAGGTAATTCTAGTCTCACTAGTTCAATTTCCTGAGGTTTCCCGTCAAACTCAAATTTTCCTTCAGGCGCTTTTCAATCCAAATTTTCTCCAGAACTTCGGCTGACGTGATACTCAGTCATTGTTTTCATGACAACTATTAAAAAACAAGCTGGGCTTCATCAAATAACGGAAAGGTAATGACGGATTAGGACTGACATAATTCATGATTATCGGAACTATGTAAGTATGAGGAGTTAAGTAAACCTTAAAGATTTTACCGAAAATCTTGCTCCCGAGTTCCTGACACATGAAAACATACAGCAGAAATCTACAAGCAACTGGATACGTTAGTGAACAACTTCTTGTATTATTTTATTGCACATGGCAAAAAATGCCGGAGGCGTTCTCTACCAGTCAACCGTGAGGTTAAACGAAAATTAAGGTAGGTGGTTTGTACTATTTGTGTTGTTAAAGCATCATGGCTAAGCGACCAACTCAGATCGTAGATCGTGTGGTCCCAAGATCAAAACTGACTGACTCTCCGGTGATGGAAAACATCAATTAAAAACCAAATCAACCCGGATAACAGCGCAACCTACCACGTTTGGTTCTAATACCATTGGTGAAAAGTGGGCTTCTGAGTGTTCCATTCACCATGAAGGCGATAGCCGCTTGCCTCTGACTGCCCCATTCCGGATATCGTCTAGATAATATGTGTAAGTGTGCGTGTGTGTGTGTGTGTGTACTATTTTCTTACTAATTCATTCTGATGAATTAAGGTAGGCGGTCATCTGTGACCGCTCGTAAATAAGTAATGTTTTATATCACACTTAACCTGTGAAAGAAGTATAAGAGTGAGTGTGTTGCTGCGCTCTATTATTATTTCAAGTCCTATTGTACATAAAAATACTAAACACATTACCGAAACAGTATACCTATCAGCCTACCTTTTCAATTGACTCACTTGTTTTGAGATCAAATCCTCAACGCCTACATTATCAGGCACAATCCCGCCAACTTCAGATTCAGCCTCTGTGTTCATGCCCAAATTGGTACAGGCATGTAAATCAACCCCTCTCGGTTCTGTAATAAATTCAAGTGAGTATATCTACCCCCGTAATCGAAAACTGAGCGCATAATGCCCACACTTTAAAAGTAAGCTGAAAATAACGCACGAAGTTTTTTCATTTCGTCTTCATGTTGTTATATTAATTCAGTAAACTTGAGCGAAGTGCTTTATTGCGAAAGAATTGCGCTTTTTTTATGATATTTGCTTGAGTGAGAAGGTAAATCTCGTTTTATACTCGTACTCATGCCAAAGCTCAGTCACTCAGCGATCTAAGAGGGTCATGCTGGGTGTTTCTCTGCGCGACTAAAATAAGAAATCAGGACATTATTAGAAGAACTAAAGAGGCCGACATAGTCTAACTCGCTGTCGCTTTGGAAATTTATGGGGTAATTCTATGTTTTGGAGTGGACCACTTATGGATGCATGTGATAATGATGACATTAAGCGTTTTTCGTTCTAATATTGCTTCCAGGAGATTGATCATTAGGTAAAGCTGTTTTTTTTGGTGGCAAAACGGTAGACCAGGACGCCAAGGGAAAGACGAGCTGAACAGCTACAGGCAAGGGTCATCATTGGCTATCGATCGAGATTCATGAAAGAAAATAATGTAGACCGTTGCAATTCCACTTACACAAGCATTCTAAGCTAGTAGAAAAACTAAATGTACGGATATGTAATAGATAGGTATAAACAATACAAATATGATATCTGTCTAACCTGGTTAACGTAAACGGATGAAGTGAGGAAAATAGATCAAGCGAAAAACTTTCGCCTCCTGGGACCTGATTTCAAAATCCGTAATATTATTATCTGTAAGAAGTCTTCACTTGTATACGAAATTGTTTTTAAATCATAGCTTTTATTTAAAAAAAAAAGCTGGTCGAGTGAGAGATCATCTTGACTCAAGATGATCTCACTCCACCTCATGGAAAGTGGTCGTGAGTTCCAGATATGAGCTTAAAATCATACAAGTAGTAATTAAAGTATAATGGAAAAGGCATTTTAATGTTAATTTGGTATAAAACATTGTGATCTTTGGACTAATTTTAAAACAGATGTAAAAAAGTCTTAACGCCTAGTCTTTATCACCCGCCCGCCCCAATATAACTTTTTAATATTTTTGAAGTTAAAACATAAATGGGCCCTTTGTCTGCCTATGGTTTGATGAATCGCACTGACATCTCTTCCGTTCTATGTATATTAAATAGGAACAGAAATTCAAAAATTAAAAACACCTCTTCTTTCGCGATGAAAATTAAATCCATCCTTAACGATACTTAAGTAGTACTTACCGATAAATCTCCGTCGTCTATTACGAAAGTAATTTTAGCTGGAAAACGATAACTGACAGACAAAAGCTGCCTCGTGGAAATTAAACAAAAATTTTAAATCATTTTCCCGGTTAAGCCTGCTAAATATTCCTTGAAAACTTTAATTACTAGGAAACCAGTGGACTGAGTCGAAATAATGGAGGCTTCTGGACCAATGCAACCGCTGCAATATCGCACACGTGATATGGTAATTGAATTAATTGAAATCCATGCCTCTTTATTGTTTACGTCAGTTTAATCAAAAACCACTTAAAGCAGAGCTTTCGTACTTATTCAAAAATAAACGACTTTTCGCAGAAGAGAGAGCATTAAATTTCTCTTGAGAGATTATAAGTTTAAAAGATTAGTTAGTCAATTTGCCTATTTTAAATATCATAAATAAATAAATGAACTGGATTGAATTGGTAAAATGATGTGATAAAAATGTTAAGAGACAACAACATATTTCGCCACTAGCCGAGACTTATGGCACATGTGTTCGTCGCAACAAAACACTAAAAATGTAATTTTCTTGGGGCACAGGAGGTATTTTTAAAAACCCAACGTACAGGTTGAAGAAGACTTGATGGCCTATATTTTCTTGTAAAAACTACATAAATCTCACTTATAGTTTAGGAGCCTTTTTTTAGTAAAGAAATTTCTGTCCTACGACAATTTTAAACTACAGAATGAAGATATAAGTATAAGTTTATTATAAATATTTTTTAGATGTTATTACTCTTCCTAAACAAATTAAGGAGGAGTAGGCCTTTGACCACGACGGAATTTATGATTTCAGATTGAGTAAGCGCCATAATAAAAATAATCAAATGTGCGTAGCTGAATAATATTATCTTTGTCTTTTCCGCGTGGGCCTACAAACCTTTTAGTTTACAAAAACTTCCCTATCCCATACGGTTCAAACAAAAGGGTGTCCTTTGGGAGAGATTGTCAAATTACTCGCTTTTATGGAATGATTGGCGGAGTTGTGGGTTCTGCCTTTCTCGAAGTCTCGGGGCCTATGTACGGCTATAGCAAATACTGAGGTATACTTATGAAGGTGTTACAAAACATTAAGTATATTTAGACTATATTATTTTATTTTATTTTCTTTTAGAAATTCTTTCTACAACGAAACAAAACTACGGTAAGTTGTTTTACCTATTTTCTCGACGTTTCGGCGACAATTGCATGTCACCGTGGTCACGAGCGGACTCCGTGGTAGTTGCAAAAACCCGTTTTTATTAGAACTAGTTAAAATGCAACAAGAAAGTTTAAAATGTTATTTAGAAATTCTTTTTTTCTTATTAAGATATAAAAATCACTTAAGTTAGTGTGACAAAAAATTACAAATACTTAGGTAGTTCACATTACATTACAAAATCTAAGCGCCGGTTATGTCACGCGCAGTGGTTAAACTGCCGTTAACTTCTGAGTAGCGCTTAGGTTACTCGCGTTACTATGATGTGTCGCTAGTATACTTAGATTATTAAATTAATTATTACATAATATTATAATAATCTGCTATACATTAACGGCATACAAATATCAATTGCATATAAAAATTATTATTTTAGAATACAAATTTTAGAAAACGTAATTATTGCTTTAATATAAAATAGAAAATTTTGAAAGAGGAAATTAACTAACAAATATTTTGCAGAAAATTCGCAGTTTGCTCATTGGTGTAATAGATCCTCCTACCTGAGCAAATGGTGAAGGAACCTTATATTTTAATTTAAGGATAAGTATCCATCTCCATTAAGTATTATCCATATATAAGTTCTCTTCTCACGTTAGAACATTACAGACTTATTTATTATTTAGGATACACTTCAATTACGATTTAACATTCATATTATGTTGAGATTATTATGCGGATAATAATGTGGATGAATTTTGAGTAATCAGGAAAATAAACATCAGTCAAATAAAAGGTAAGCATATTTTACGCATAGTCTTTGTATTAGAAGGATATTATATATGATCAAACGAACTTCGAAGTGAAGTTCGATCATTATTATATGAATAGCTCCATTCGAAGATATAGTATTATTACCATGTAGTTTCCCTAACGTACTAGGTAGTGTCGCACTTTTAGATTAAAATCGATTAAGTTGTTATTCGAGTTTACAACATCGATTGAAAAAACGTCACTGTCAGTCTACCTTGTCACTAGCGCTCGGCGAGTCCTCATTCTTTTTTAGAGAGATACCAAAACTTTGTAGTAATTAGGGCAGAGGTGGGTGGGTTCCTATATCTTCGAATGGAGCTATTCATATAATAATGATCGAACTTCACTTCGAAGTTCGTTTGATCATATATTATATTTTCATAGCTCCATTCTTCAGATATAGTATTATTACCATGTAGATGTTCAGAGAACAGAATGAATATGCATTCGTATAGTTTTGGTATAACACAAGGTGAATCAAATAAAACAAGATTTTTTATAACAAAAAACATAATAATTTTACTGTAACAAAAACCTTTGTTAACAAAAAATATTAAATTTAACGATAGATTAATTGAATAATTTCCTATAATTAAACTAATTAACTTCTTAGGTACTTAAATTAGTTTCAAGGACAGACCTAGCCAAATCTTGTGAAATGATTGGACGATTATAAAATTTTGCGAACGTTTGAGATCTAGTCGTCCATCCAGCTGTTTTTCGAATTGTGTCTAAAGACACACCAGCGGCGCGAGCGGCCGAAGTTGCGTCGTGACGCGTGCTGTGAGCGCTAAACTTAGCCACATCGACGCCGCTCTCCGCTAACATTTCTTTTATCCATCGACTGATGGTTTGAGACGTCACAGGTTTATGTGGACGTCTGTAAGTTAGAAATAATAAGGGAGATTCGTTCTCATTCCTAATATTTGCCGTGACTTCTAAGTAATCTTCTAAACATTTCGCAGGACATATACTAGGTTTGTCAATGACATAAGGTATTACTAAAGTTGGTTGCTCTCGATTGATCGCTGAGGTTTTGATCAAATTTGAAATAGTTATAATTATCTGGTCTTGATTAATAACAATATTATTTGTTTTAATAAGAGAAAGTGTCTGTACACGGTGAGCTGTACATAAAGCTAAAAGAGTAGCCAACTTTTTTGTTATCTGACATAAAGTTAAATTTCATGAGGAAACATTTTATCCATGAAGTCTAAAACTACCTGTGGATTCCATATACTATTGTATTTAGGTATACTTGGTCTACATTTAAATATCCCTTTTAATAGTCTAGATATTTGTTCATCTGAACCCATATTATTACCTAGAAGCAAGGATATGGCAGAGCGATGACTATTAATCGTACCATAAAATGCTCCACTCTGATATTGTTCTGTAAGGAACAAAATTACTGCAGTTTTTGGTGCTTCTAAGTAATTAATATGGGTATTTGTACAGTAACTCCACCACAGTTTAAAAGAGGTGTTATATTGTTTTACAGTATTTTTCGCCAAAGAAAAAATCATTAGATATATGGCTTCCGATGGAATGCCTTGTTTAATGAAGGCTTCCCGGAGACAATGGCTGCTGCCAGGGTAGTCTGTGCGGATAGATGTATCCTGTAATCAGACCGTATTGAATCATTTAGAAAAATAATGTCTGACATAACTATCCTATTCAACAAAGGAAACCACACTTGTGTGGGCCAATAAGGAAAAACAAAAATTCCAGTAGATTGTTCGCTGACAATTTTTTGTAAACATTTTTGAATTATCGCAAAAGGAGGGAAGCAGTAAAAATAAAATTTTGTCCATGTTATCGTAAAAGCGTCTACAGTGAGCGCGTCTGGATCTGGTCTCCAGGATATGTATACCCTACATTTGGCATTGGTGCGAGATGCAAACAGGTCTATGTCAGGTTCACCAAATCTATTAATAATTTTTTGAAAATAATTTGAACTTAACTGTATTTCTGTGTCTGGATTAAGCTTTCGCGATTCTATGTCAGCATCTTTATTATCCTTAGAATTAATATAAGAAGCAAATAACCATAGGTTCCGCTCCTCACACCATTGCCAAATGGACATTGTTAATTCATTTAGGTGGGGGAATTGTATACCGCCCATTCTATTAATATAGCTAATGGCAGTTGTGTTGTCTATTCGCATCAATATAGCGCTGTTGGTGATTTTTTGGGCAAAACATTTAAGACCAAAGAATGCTGCTTGAAGTTCTAAATAATTAATGTGATATTTTAATTCACTTTCCTTCCAATGACCATTAGCGCGCCTATTGTTACAAACAGCACCCCAGCCTGACCGTGACGCGTCTGTAAAAATTTCCAAGTCATATATTGGGGGGATTATGTAATTTTTAGATATTAAAACATTTCTTTCCCACCAGTTCAAATCGGGCAAAATGTTACTCGACAATTGCATAATTGCATCGTAATTATTGTTATGTTTTTGAAGAGCAAGATATTTTTCTCTTTCAAAACGTTTAGTGTACGAGATATTTTATAACTGGACATGCGGCTGTCAAAACTCCTATAAACTGAGAGAATACTCGAATGGTGCATCTTCTTAATATTTTAAATTTTTGTACCAAGTGTAATATGTGAGTTTGTTTATTCTCTGGTAAAAACATTGTCATGTTTTGTGTGTCAAAAATAAAGCCTAAAAATTTGCATGTTTGTTTTGGTTTTAATGAGCTTAGTTTGCGACGAGACGCGCTTACACGCGCGACTAAAGAACCGAAAACAAAGCCGAATAAACCAGATGCATATCAAACTACCCTCGGCGGTCCGAATAAAATTTATTTATTTATTTAATCTTTATTGCACAAAGAAAAGTACAATTGGCGGACTTAATGCCTAAAGGCATTCTCTACCAGTCAACCACTAGGTGAAGCAGAAATCTTTACGGCGGGGTTTTGTAAAACTAAGTTTCAGTAAGATAAAAGTAAACAATTTACTCATATAATATATATACCTATTTATCTAAATTACAATATATATATATATATATATATATATATATGTACCTACTTACATATAAAAATAGCAAATATATACATATAAATTCATAAATTCAATGATATATAAATACATATTATGTACTCAAATGGAAGACGAAACATTAACTCGGAATGATATGATTGACGATCTGACTAATCTGACTAATGATTAAATAGCACTAATAGAAACTGGTTAGGGTGTCTGTAAAAAAAGCTTGTGGATAGATTTTTTGAAGGAGAACCTATTGGGGGACATTTTGATTCTGTTCGGAAGTGAGTTCCATAACCTTATAGCAGCTAAGGTAAAGGAGTTAGACACATGCGTGGATAGATGAGGGGGAGTGGAAAGTTTTAAAAGAGTATTTGAGCGTTGGTTACGTGAGCTGCACTCACCCCTATATTTAAAATTACGCTTGAGATATTTAGGAGCATCGGGATTTTTAAGTACGTTGAACAGTAAACATAGCGTTCGAGAATTTCTTCGTTGGCGGATTTTAAGCCATTTCAATTTAGAGCGGAACGGAGAAATATGGTCAAATTTTCTTACACCGAAAATGAAACGAATGCAACTATTGACTAGGCGTTCGAGCCTATCGAGAAGTGCCTGGGACAGGTTGGAACAGCAAACGTCCGCATAGTCAATATGAGGCATCAGAAGGGCTTGGACCAGTAAAATTTTGGTGCTGAGTGGGAGAAAGTTTTTAAATCTATACAGAGAGCGTAAGGTAGCGACAACTTTTCTGCTTGTTTCCTTGATTTGTTTGTCCCAGCTAAGGTATGATCCAGGTGTAATCTACGTATAGGCCAAGGTTCTTAACATGGGGGCTGAACGGGATGTTAGTGCCGTTATAGGTTAACGTAGGACCGTCGGTACTGAGGTGACTCAGCTGTCGCGGAGTACCTATCACAATTGCCTGACATTTAGCTGGATTTACTGAAATACCGTAACTGTCAGACCATTCGAGCAAACGTTGGAGATCGTTATTCAGTAGGCAAACAGCATCCTCGAATTTTTCGAATTTCGAAAAATTGTTGGCGTTACCGTTCCGATTTATTTTTATTTTATTTATTTATTTATTTATCTTTGCTTTCTCGTATGTAATACAAAGGTTTTAAAAGTAATAATAGTAACAATACGGACCCTGTCGGGCGCAGCAAAAGTAGGCGTAGGATTTACGCTAACTAATCTAACCATGACTAATAGACTAAAAAATACTTAGGCTTCCTACACACACACCGTTCGCCTTTCAGGTGTACGTTTGACCTGCACTTGAAGCACTTCTCACTTACAATGAGGAACTTTACAAAGATGGCAAAATTGCAAGAGGCCGAATTTTAGAGGCTTTATAGTAAACAAGGCCCGTGTTCTAGAATCATACTCAAGCATCGATCTGTACTTGAGTAGAGATTTGAAAACGTCAGTTCATACAAAAACGTCACTCAGATCTATACTCAAGTGCAAATTTGGTTGAGAATACGGGCCTAAGTGTTCAAGAACTGTGGCACGCGACGTGGTATAAAAACATCTACAAATTGAATTTGTGAAAATTCAATGGTAATTGTTTTTGTGCAAGCGTGACTGCACTGCTTATATGCAGATACAATCTGGATTGATAAACTAATCAGTTACATTGTTTCATTTACGTCTTTTACCTATATTATTCTTCCGCATGACCTTCGAGTAATTACTATTTTTTAAGAATATGTATATCAATAGATATTATGCAGCACAGACTCGACAAAAGTAGTGAACCAGCGACTTAAAAGTGATAGACAAAGATGAAAAATCAAGTTGCAACCAAATCATTCAGCTACAATTCCGTTAATTCTCGCCATTCCATTTGCTGTTACATTATGTATGAAGTTGTGTTATTCCGAGAAACGCGGTGGCGCGGCGCTCTAACACGCGGCAATCGAGACCAATGAACGTATTCAAATTGAAGCAAATTGGCCAGATTTCTCAAGGTAAATATTCAATATACAATTGTTTAGCAGAAGCGACATTTGCAAATGTAATTTCTCATTAGTTCAATTTTACCCAAAATGCTGAAAAGTCAAAATACCACTAGACTTATTGGCATTTAGCCGTTCCTTCATATTCTTGATTGAGTGACAAAAGCTAGATATTTTTTCAATTTAGGCTGTATTTTGACTGGAGAGACAGTCTATGCGGGCGAAACCGCTGCGTACAGCTAGTCCCACTATAACTTGGGTTTCTACAAACTAAGGGTAAATTGGTGAATAAATATGCACCTCCTTTGAAGACCTCCGCTAATCTCGCGGGTTGCACCGTTGGGAATGGGTGGAACAGAGAAAACCATATGTTCCTCCAGAAAATCAGAAAATATATTTTTCACATCGACATAACATGTTCTTCCAATAATAATACCTATAAAATTGGACTAATGTAGTCAAACTTGGCCTTTGACTACTTCATCAGTATCATCACTCACGGTCTGGAGAAGTAGCATCAGTAGTATTAGAAATAAGCAACTGCTCATAGAACAGATAGGGGAAGTCACGTCACAACACGTATAAACACACGAAAACACACACGCACATACATGCACACACACACGCTAACAAACACACACACTCACACACATGCTCACACAAGCTATCTTACACACACACACACACATATTCCTTTATCACAGCTTTGATTCTAGCTTATATTTTCTTTGTTTTATTCTATTTTATTTTATAAATCTGTTACTGGGCAACAACAACAACAATAATAACAAGTTTCATTTGAAACTTTGTTTATGGGCCTTGCGATACAAGTAATGCTTAGTGCAAAGTCCGCTAGATATAAGCCAAAACTTTTCTATACTTTTACTTTACATAACAAGACTTATATAAAATTTTGTGAGAAACCCTAAAAAGGATAATTATAACCACTTTATGAAGTGAATAGGCGAAGCCTTACAAATTAATCTAACCTTGCATAACTTCACCTAACTCATGTGAAACTTACGCCACGCGGCGTTGTCGCTACGTCCGTTCCTACAAAATCTATTCCGCTTGGGAACACTCAAGACTGAGTAAGGATATTCATCTGACCGTTGGAATTTACATACATAATACACGTTTCTTTTTAACCTATAAAATTTCTGAAGTGAAAATTTCCAAGTGACACGTTTTTCCGAATAATTAAACTTCATAACCTGTTTCATCCTGCGTAACAAGCAGCAAATATAAGTCACAAAACCATAAACTTTTAGATTTTTACTTAACGTTTTAAAATTAGTTATCATAAGTATGTCTTTTTAATGAAGATAATTCTTGAAAATTAAAGTGGATCACAATATTAATTAGCTTTTCCGCGAAAGGGATTTAACTTGCGAAATATAAATGAACATTCAAGCTGGCAATAGGCAGTATAAAATTTAATGACTATTTATTTATTTCCACGGTAGCCAATATGGTCGCAGTTGGCGAAACCAAGCTGGTTTCGCCAACTGCGACCTAGAACTATTGCTAGCCAGAACTGGAACATCCGGTCAGGCATGAGGGACAGACGGGACAGGGCACAAGGGCCATTTCCTCCCCTGTGGAACAATGCATATATGGTGAACTGCTATGCTACCCTAATTTAGCACAGATATTTCACAGGAAACTTCTTAATACCAGTTTCGTCAGTTGTTTTTCAAATAATTTCACTCATTTCTTCTATTTGTACAATAAATCCAATTCATAAAAGGAATAGGTACAGTATATTTAATCTAAAATTATCTGATTTACTTAAAACTCCACATATAGCTGAGATTCTACATATTTTACATTGAATACATTTATTTATGAATAAGAAGAGTTTATGAGTATCAGTGTTTTTTGTCGGGTCTCTCTCTGGCAAAGAATTAGAAATAGGTTCATTTTTAGACTGTATGGATATACATGTCTTATGTTTAACTGAACACTGGCTGGAAAAAAAATAATGTATTGATAATTATAGTGTCATTAGTTCGTTCTTGAGAAGTTCCTCTATTCGCGGTGGGTCACTGATATTAATTATTCACAATAAGTTTAAATCTAGAGAGCGTAAAGACATAGTAGCACTCTCAATTGAGCGAACTATTGAACTTGCATGCGCAGAGTCAGAGCAGATTATTATTGTGTGTGTGTATAGACCCCATTCTGCTGATTATTCTCAGTTCGAAGAGACCATGGAATAAGTACTGAAAAAGGTTTGTGAATCAAACAAGAAGGTGGTTGTATGTGGGGATTTTAATGTTAACATTTTAGATTCTTCTCAGACCTCTGTAAGATTTTTAATTTTTTGCAAATCATTTGATTTACTTAATCTTTTTGATCAAGCAACCAGGATCACCAAGTTATCAGCCACCTGCTTAGACAATATTTTTTGTGAAAATATCTCTATTGAGAAATCAATTATAAACTGTTTGAAATCAGATCACTGCGGTCTATTGACCAAATTTGAGCACCGTCATGTCTCTCAATCAGTGGATATTAGTTATAGACCAAGAGTCGAGTAAAAAAGTTTCAAACTAATATAAATAAAAATATTTCTAACCTACTGCCCCAAGGTCATCATAACATAGTTGATCAGTATAGGCATCTCTTTGAGATATATTGCATGAACATAACCATATTTTTCCTAAGAAGAAAGTAACTGTTGATAATTTTAAGTTTAAATTTAGTGATTAGGCCACTCCAGGCATCCATAAAAGTAGAAATAAATAATACGAATTATATGGATTAAAAGCTAACTCAAACTGTCAAAAACTAGTTGAGCATGTTAAATTATATTGAAAAACATTCAAGAAATCATGTCATATTGCAAAGTCCATTTTTTGCGAAACAAAATAAAACAGGCTAAAAATAAAATCAAAGCCACTTGGAACATAATTAATAAAGAAACCTGTTAATCTAAACCTCGCGATCACTCATTCTCTGATCATTGAAAGAGCAAATACATTTGAGACTTTTTTTTCTAATATACCTATTGTAACTACAAGCACGTTAAATTCTAGTCCACATATAGCTGAGACCCTGCTAACATCTAGTGTTGATGGGTGCACAAATCAGTTCTGCTTTGATCATGTTGATTCTCATGACATCCTCAAGGTATTTAAGGAACTTAATAATTATGAAAAATACCGAAGATTTGTGGGGTATTTCGATTAATCTACTCAAATCAATCATTAATACGATATCACCCCACTTAGCTAAACTTTTTAATAATTGCATTGACCAAGGTCAGTTTCCCAACTTGATGAAATTTAGTAAGGTCATCCCGCTTTTTAAATCTGGTAGCAAAAGTGACCCATCTAATTATAGACCCATTTCTATACTACCAGCTCTCAGTAAAATCTTTGAAAAAATTATATTGAACCAGCTGCTTTCACACTTTGATTTGAATAACTTATCTACATGAGAAACAATTTGGTTTTACTAAACATAAGAGCACAACTGATGCAGGTGTAGCACTTATCAAACACATATTTGATGCTTGGGAAAACAAGCAAGATGCAGTAGGAATATTTTGTGATCTTTCAAAAGCATTTGATTGCGTGGATCATGAAATAATACTGATTAAGCTAAGACATTACGGTGTTTCAGGTATCTCACCTCAATTAATACAATCCTATCTCACGGATAGATCTCAAAAAGTTAGTTTCAACGGAACTGCATCTTCCGGTGCCATCATACGTATGGGAGTGCCCCAGGGATCTATATTAGGACCTTTGCTTTTTCTTATTTATATAAATGATCTTCCTACCTATGTCAAAGATATTTGTGAGATAGTATCATTTGCTGATACCTCGTTGATTTTTAAAGTCGATAGAGGTAAGCAGGAATTTGACGATGTAAATAATACTCTCTCAAAAGTACTATGTTGGTTCACTAGTAATAATTTATTACATAATGAAAAAAAACAAAGCGCATCAAATTCTTTCAATACTCAATGTTTTATTTGCAAGCCATATGTACAGCAGATGGTAAATTATTATAATAAAATACATGACCAATATCAACCCTGTCGGGCACGCAAAAGGGTAATGAAAGAGTAGTAATATAAGATAAGTCTACAAAGTTACAAATCATAGATTAACAAAAAAATATATAAATATAAGATGTAGATCACAATGCACGACATTTTAGTAATTATAGGATTTATTTATTGCTAACTCTATCAATTAAATATTCATTTATATTATAATAACATTTAGTAAGTAGATATTTCTTTAATTTGTTTATGAATGTGGGGTAATTGGTTTCACTTATTATGGATTCTGGTAATTTGTTATAGACTTTAATCGAATAATGGAATGGACTATAAGATGTTAATTTAAGCCTGGAACTTGGAACTATTAATTTGTTTTTGTGTCGTGTTGTATATCTAGAGGGTATGTTTTTACGTTTTGTGTAGAATTCCATGTTTTCGTGCAAATTTACAAACCTCTAAGATATACAAGCACGGCAGCGGAAGTATTTGATATTCTTGAAAATAGGGTTTACAGCTCTCCGTCTGTTAAATATTGGCTATGATACGGATTAACTTTTTTTGTAGAGTAAGCAGCAACGGCGCGTCCGTACTGTTACCCCACAACACCACTCCGTAGGTGAGCCAAGCGTGCCCATAGGCGTGGTACATAACTATTGCTGTTTCGATATCGGTGGTCTTTTTTACCTCCCGGAGTGCATAGGTAAAGCTAGACAGTTTTGATTTAATCTTTGGTATGTGTGATTTCCAATTTATATGTTTATCGATAACTATACCTAATAATGAAAACTCTTCTACGCATTCCAATTTTATACCATCATAATTATAATTTATATTTAAAGTGTTTTTTGTGGGGGGTGGAAAGTTATTATTTTAGTTTTACTCAAATTTATTTTCAAATTATGGTCGTTTAGCTAATCCGATGTTTTAGTTAGTAAGTAGTTTAGATTTTCGTCGATATTCTTGTTACTGTCACATGATGTTAATAAGGAAATGTCGTCGGCAAATGGGCTCCTCCATGATCTTTGGAAGGTCGTTAATGTAAACCGAAAACAAGAGGCATCCCGCGACACTGCCCCGGGGAATAGAAGCATTCACTGTCCTGCAATCAGAGCGCACGCGAGTGATGTGGCCGATATCTTTATCAAAGTATTCAATTTCAACGAGTTGGCGCCTATCCTTTAAGTACGATGCAAACCATTTATGACCGTTTCCGCGAATACCTATCCCATACAGTTTCCTCAGCAATATATTATCTTGAACCCGGTCATATGCTTTGGACATATCGAGAAGTATACCTATCCCATATTGTTTATTATTCAACTAAGAAACAGCCTCTTTAATATATTTATACACTGCTGATATTGTAGAGCGGTTTTTTCGGAAGCCATTTTGCGAGTCATCAAATATTTTTCGCAAAATTTTACCACCCGATCACACATTGCTTTTTCCAGAATTTTTGATGCTGTGGGTAAAATGGCAATTGGTCTATAGTTGCTAGGATCTTTTTTATCATTTTTTTTTGTAAATAGGTTTTATGAGAGCGGTTTTCAACAAGTCGGGAAAAATACCTTCATTAAAGGACTGATTTATTAGTAAGCAGAAAGCCCAATGTGAGACAGGTTGATACTATTGTAACTATGAATGACGAGCCATTAGAACTTACAAATTCTACTGTATTTTTAGGAATAACTTTAGATTCTAAGTCACAATGGGGTCCGCATATTACGGACCTGGCAGGGAGACTCAGTTCCGCTGCTTGTGCGGTTAGAAAAATAAGACTCTTGACTAGTATATTTTAGCTACTTTCATAGTGTTATGTCGTATGGTCTACTGTTGTGGGGTTCAGCTGCAGACTTGAACACCATTTTTGTACTTCAAAAAAGAGCCATCCGTTCCATTTACAAACTTAGACCACACGACTCGCTTAGGGAAGTATTTAAGAAGATCGATATTTTAACTGTGCATGTTCAGTGTATTTTAGATAACATAATGTATGTGCGCAAAAACTTGCATCTGTTCAAAAAAAACAGTGATACTCATAAACTTAATACCAGAAATAAAAACAAATTGAAAACTCCCAGTCTTAGGCTACACAAGGTGGGAAACTCATTTGTGGGTCAATCTGTGAAATACTTTAACAAAATACCTCAAAGTCTTGTTGATCTACCTCTTCACAAGTTTAAGTCTGCAATTAAAGCAAAGTTAATGAAACAAAGTTATTATAATGTTGAGGGTTACTTGAATGAAAAACGTTTGTGGTCATAGTAGGAATAATCTGTTCCTCTGCTCAATGTTGTGTTCTATTTTCTACTCTCATTGACTGTACTCTGAATTTATTTTTTGTAAAACAAACAAAGTTCAAAAGAGTAACTATCGAGTTTCTTGCCGGAGTCTTCTCGATAAGAAGCAACGTCCGAACCGGTGGTAGATTCACATTATGTATGTATATTCACGATATGTACTAATATTGTACTACTTTATTTACGTTTATTATTATTAGTTCCATATACTATTTTTAGTGCTTTGTACAAGCTTAAATGAATAAATGATTTTTTTACTTTTACTTTACTTTACTCTCACGTGATTTGGTCTAAGTATTCTCATTATTATCATCAGCCGTCGTGAGACTGATGATCAAAGGCCACCTTGATGGATTTGGAGACTGGTCAGTTGTCGGAGGGCAGCATTCACCGAAATTCTGTGACCTTTCAGGTTGTCAGCCTTTCAATATAAGATCGTTTCATTCGGCCTAGCTCTTTTCAGCTGCAAATTTTTCAAAAGACTACTATTTTGTTATTGCAGACTAGGCAGTCTATGATTTTGTAAAATGAGAAACTGGAAAACTGAAAAGCAATAAAGAAATTTTAATTATTATTATTATCACAATCGCACCTGCTGGGTAGTAAGTGACCATATGGTCTATTATGCTACATGCACAAAATAAAGAGTTTACAGAAGGACCGCTCGCGCTTTTTGCCTCAACTTGCCTGACCGCTTAGGGTCACTACTATATTCACTCTAAATTGTTTAAATGAAGTAAGTAGGTTATACCTACTTGACAGAACCGGCCAAAAACAAAATTCAACATGTGAAAAATTGCACCAAGTTCGACAAAAACAAAAACACTCGCGACAGTGCGACTCGCTGCGTGACCGACTGTCACCGGTATTGCTTGTAAACTCACTTTATCTGTGTGCGTGATCAAAATGGCGGTTTGTTCTAAGCGGACAGTCAGTATGTGCGTATTAACTTAATCGAAAACAATTTTATTCAATAAATAAATAAATATCCTCTGGTACACACGGAAATGAGCCAGGCGCGTCTTCCAGCACACCCAGACACGAGGCAATTAAAAAGGTCGTTTCCTGAATTGACTTGACTTGGGAATCGAACCCGGGACACTGAATCAATCAAGCGTTCACTAAATAACCGTGATACAGCGAGAAGCCGTGATACAGGGCAATACGTGTTACGTGTCGTCAAAACGAGCTCGCATGTACTCGTACAAATTTTGTACGCTTAACACTTTCTCTGCCACACCGCGCACTTTAAAATTGCGTAGCATTCACAACATTTACGGTACATTTTAACAATCATTTTCCTATCGTGTTTTTGATTCAGCAGTGAATGGGTTAACTCTGTTGGACAATCGTCTTAAAAAGGGTAGAAGCCTAATCGGTAAACATTTAAGGGGAATAAGCTATTTGATTCATCGAATTAAATCCTGTTTCGTTTCCGATGCTCGTCAATTGTTAATTGGTCAGTATTTAACGAAATTGTGCGCCCTTCGATCTCTGCTAGCTTGAGTGTCGTTATTTTAAGTGATCGTTAAAGAGCAACTGGATCTATTGAGTTGTGACATTTCAGTGGAAGTACAATGGGAAAATTCACGAAAGCGCACAGCGTCGAATAAAACAATCATCAATAAAAAGAAGAACACTGGCTGTTGGAATCGGTAAATTACTTACAGAGAGTTTATAAAATATATATTTGTCAGTTGACATGGACAATGTGCTCTAATAAAGGACGCTATAATATTAAACTTTAATTTAGCTATAAAATAAAAGATACATTACTTTACTAGATAACAACCTCAAAACAGTGCATGCCGTAGAATAAACGGTCTTCTGTATAATATAAATTGTAGAAGGCGTGTTAAACCGATCCTCTTTGCGGACAATGTCAGACATAATTGTATCAAGATCAAATTTAATATCCTTCTCATTGCATTCACTATGAAAAACAGGAGAGTCCTATGTTCAACATGTAAGATATATTTATTTATAGGCGGCCCACCTCATTCATAAATGAGGTGGGCCGCCACCTCATTCATACCACCTCCTTGGACAAAGATCCGTTGAGATTTTAGCCTTAAACTGGAAGTAAGATAAATTGCACTAACTACATTGAAAAAAGAATTATCGCATAGGCACTGCGCAAAAGTAGACACTTTTTGTTGCCGACACGGCACATCATCAGGGAACCGTAGTTGCTGTGCCCTGTAGCGGTGATCGGACACAGTTTACGTCTGCGCAGGGTTTGGATGATTTCATACTGGTTCTATTGCAATCAAATATTCATCGGCGGCTTGTATCTGACACAAGACACAAAAGTGTCCACGTTTGCGCCCTGCCTTAAGCTTTTCATCGTGTGACAGTCTGAATTAGAAATTACGAGTACCTTTAAGCATTTGTCAAATTCTTGATAAACTAATTTCATCTTATTTATACGTTGTCCATTTTATGAATAGACAACTTACAGAAAAAAATGAGGGGTCAACTGTCTCACGTTGAACAGCACTCTCTCGTAGCTAGAACATGCAATGTTTCTTCTGTACATCTTATTACGGTTTATTCTCTTTCACTTTCACCGCTGCCAATCTTAGCAAGTAAGTGACAGAACAGATTAGCTAAGTAGTGTAGAAGTACCTGAATAAGTGGTTTCCAATCACACGTAATTGCCACAACTGTCAACCGTCACTCGTCAACCGTCAGTGACGTCACGGGCACGTCCACGGGCCTGCTGAGTAATTTCGGCTCCAATGTGTCCCGTTTGCCGCTCTGATGGATGTCAGTATCCACCGCTAATGGTGTTCGTTTGGGCTGTTCCGTTGTTGAACATTAGTAGTCGCATTTTGATGCAATGTTGATTTATGGAACCATTTGTAGTGGCATGCTGTGTTTGTCGTTTAGGCAATAGAATTGTAGTTGTTGTTTTGACGCTGGATTCCACATTTGTTTTTGCTCTAAGTCTAAATGAATGTTTCTTGGACTGAGATCCTTAGTCGATAACGAATCCCTCCTCTTGTGTTTTATGAATCCAGTTTTTTCAGAGGGTCAAAAGAGTGCGTACATGGAGATTCTTACGGTTGGATCTTCTTTCACTTGGCATTAACTAATTTATGGCCAAGATTTATGAAGCGTGTTCACCCTAATTTAGACTTTTCTTACTTAGTTTGAAAAAACGTTCAGTATATTTTTGTTTTATATGCTTTGTTAATTGTATTACATAAAATGCGTAATTTTAATAAACATAATTTCCAGCATAATATTATTAACAAGTAAATTCAAATTATTTTATATTAAATGTACTAATTCGATGTTCTATGTTTAAAGATAGAAAAATTGAAAAAAATATTCTCTTACCTTGATAATCTCGATCGGTATACATTTATTTTGGTATGGCTGATTATTATCATTAGTTTAATTAAATTTAAATGCCTCTTATTTTTATAAAAATGTTTTAGACCAAAGTTAGTTAAACAATAATATGTATCTCTGATGTTAGATCAACGACTACATATAGTTCTAAGAACAGCAGAAGCAGCCCTGACTATTTGTAGGGGGTTAATTGATTTCGGCAATGGGGTTGGTAGCGGGCGCTAATGGCCGTCTTCTAGTAAAAACGAGCAGTTCACGAGTTTTGTCCTCGGTATTGTCAGCTATAGTTTAGCTATACCAATATATGAAACTCTCCCGTTACTGACCGAGTGATTGAGTGACGGACAGACAACGCATAACTGAAATTACTCGGTTTAGAAAGCTGTGGAATGTAGATTCCTTAGGGGTGTGTGTCTACAAATAATACTTAAGAAACTCGTAATATATTTATAATACTAAAACAAATACTAACATCTGAAGTTATTAAAATGAACCTAAAACTAAAAACCTTAAAAAATATTATATAATATCTTACTAAAATATATTATTAAAATGAGTACCTTTAAACAAGATTCCGAAGATGCTGGCAGCGTTCCCTCTTTGAATAGCTAGACTAATTCTTTGTCCGAGATAGCTGCCAGCTCTTCGGTCTCCTGTGATGTCGACTAACCTTTTTGTTATTTCCTTAAAAAGCCTTATTGCGCTAGGACCCCACGGACCAAGGTTCTCGACACCGAATGGAACAAATATAAATATAACATTACTTAAGTATATAGTAGAATGACATTCACGGTTGTAGTATAATGCTTCAAAACGCAAGTAGCTCTTGGCTGCGGCCTCTGAACTAAGTCATTCAGAATTACAAGGTAATCATCACAATAAAAACTACGACGAGCCGATGAAGTTTAAAACTGTCTTGGACTGTAGAAAATATATTTAAATTAAAACCTAAATTGGTGAAGTTTTCCACTGTTAAAAGTCATTTAACAAAGCAATTAAGAGGAAAGAGTAATTGAAAAACGACTCGTGAACGAGAAGGAACATTAAAAACTAATGTCTTATCTTGGAACCGTTTTCTGATGAAGCGATTGTAGCTGAGGTACGAGTATCTTCAAATGAGGAAATATATCTTGAAGGAGTATTCAATTGAGTTCCAGGGTTTTTTTTGTTAAAATTCAATAGAAGAATCAAGTGTTTCGATAAACATTATTCTTTCGAGTTCAAATTCAACTCTGTTGATGCTGTAGGTATGCTATTGATTAGATTAACTTTAGGGAAAATAAATCCCCGCATCTCTCAAGACATCATTTCCATTGAACCTCAAATAGAACAGTTCTTTCACGATTGGGTTTCCACTTTGATCCTAACTTCCAGGGACACCCTGTATACTGTTCTACCGCTGGGCAAAGGCCTCCTTCATTGAAATAAGTCATTGCTACAATGGATGGGTATTGGCTTAATCACCACGCTTGCCAAATTCGGGTTGATGATCACAATTCCGGGCTATGTTACGAGAAATCCGAAAACACACTTTGCCCGACCTGGGAATTGAACTCGGGACCTCCGGGTTTCGGGCCAAGCTCTGAAACCACTGAGGCGTTTATTTCCATTTAGGTAATTATAAATAAATACTCACTACTAAATTATAAATTGATTGTAACACACTGGCATAATTTGATTTAAATAAATAAAAATAAAAGTTTTATCTCTGAGTACATCCATTGTTTAATCTTATTTATGCAAAGTAATAAAGTAAGCTAGACACCGAGTTCAAATAAATAATGTTATTCACTGCTACTACTCAGTGCAATGAGATAAGTTTAGGGTTTACAAAGCAAGAATATTGTGTTTTAGTATAAACTATTTAACGGGGTTGTTGGTTTCTTCCCCCGAGGGCGAACTTGTCGAGCGAGCGAGCGAGCAGACTATCTCTACCGGCGGGAATCTGATGAATCGGCGAGTATCTCATCCCGTTCGTGAAGAATACACAAGTAATGGTCATAGCACACTGTCCCGGCACCGCTGCAGCACCGCTCCAACCCGGCAATTAACTTGCTATTCAAATAAGAGCATTGAATCAGAAAATAAAAAGTTTACAGAAGGACCGCTCGCGCCTTTTGCCTAAACTTGCGTGAGCCGCCTAGGGTTACTTCTATATTCGCTCTCTATTTTTAAAATGATGTTGGTAGGTTATACCTTCGTGACAAAACCGGACAAAAATGAAATTAATTATGTGAAAAATTGCAGCAAGATCAACAAAAACAAAAACACTCGCGACAGTGCTACAGGCCGCGACACTGAAACTCACTGGTATCGCCTGTAAACTCAGGTGAGTCTCAGGTGTGTACAGACACACACATCAGTCAAAGGCGCCGCGCCGCAAGCGTAATTTGTGATTGAATTTTATATTTTTTATAATTGAATAATATATTTTATAATGTCAATGTGAAAAAGCGGACGGCGGGCGGTCAGCGCGCCGACCGCTTTTTAATACGAGGCGATGCCGGGTTGGAGCGGTGCCGTTGCCGCGCCGTGATGATGTGCGATGACCTTAATGCTGTCTTGGCGCAGATCCTCAACCCTTTGTCTTCGACGCAACTTAGTTTATGAACACGCGAAGCACAGTTTTGTTAGTTTTGAGTTCATAACCCCGATGGAGGGAATCGTCTTGCTGTTGATTTGAGCTGTTTAAACTTACGTTAATAAGGGGTAACAGACTTCAGGCATTATTTCTGCATCATGTACCGCAAATTAAAGTTTTTGTTTCCAGAGTGGGGCAGCTTATGTTGGTTAGAAAAAAAGTTCAAAGGTATTTTATTAGGCTCGCATACAACTACCACCTCCTTGGACAAAGATCCGTTGAGATTTCAGCCTTAAACTGGAAAGTAAGATACATTGCACTAACTACATTGAAAAAAGAATTATCGCATAGGTAGACACTTTTTGTTGCCGACACGGCACATCATCAGGGAACCGTAGTTGCTGTGTCCTGTAGCGGTGATCGGACACAGTTTACGTATGCGCAGGGAGTGGATGATTTCATACTGGTTCTATTGCAATCAAATATTCATCGGCGGCTTGTATCTGACACAAGACACAAAAGTGTCCACGTTTGCGCCCTGCCTTAAGCTTTTCATCGTGTGACAGTCTGAATTAGAAATTACGAGTACCTTTAAGCATTTGTCAAATTCTTGAAAAACTAATTTCATCTTATTTATACGTTGTCCATTTTATGAATAGACAACTTACAGAAAAAAATGAGGGGTCAGCTGTCTCACGTTGAACAGCACTCTCTCGTAGCTAGAACAAGCAATATCTTGTAACGGTTGTTAAACTCCGGCTCTGGTCGTTCATGCAAATATCGCTGATAGAGGACTCCACGTATCTTGGGTATCTGAGACCAAATCGTATTGTGAGGAGTACATTCGCCCATAGAACGTATCACAGGCGTTATCAGCTGACCTCCTATTGTTATTTTTTTTTTTATAATAATAAAAGCATTTATTTCTCCTTCACAATTATAGCTTACACTTCTAGGTCTAGCTTACATTTCACATTAAATAATGATGAGCTATAATGTGAGAGACTGGTGTCCGCACTAGGTTAGAAACCTGTTTTACAGATTACCAGGCTCTCGCCTCTTAGCTTCACATAGGGATATTAAGAGTAATTTGCTTTTTTTCAATAAAACATATTTTAATTTTAAATCACTTAAGTTAAACATAGGTTATTTTAGTCAGGCAAGGAAGTTAATGTGTGCGGGTGTGTGTGTGTGTGTATGTCTTTGTATTGTTGTGTGTGTGCGTGTCTTTGTGTTGGTGGGTGTGTATGGACTTGTATTGACGTGTGTGTCTATGTGCGTCTGAGTGTGTATGTCCGTGTGTTTGTTTGTGATTAGATTAGGTGTGTGTTTGAGGGTGTGCATGTGTTTAGTTTGTTATGAAACTGCATACGACGCGCGAACATTGCAAGTACACTTGTTACGTTTGGGATGCGGTCGACTGTGCACTAGGTACCTACTAGGTACTCTTGAAGTTAAGAAATTATGAAGGTACTTCTATTGGTTTGTATTTTTATATATTTGAATATAAAAATGTGTATAGAAGTCGCAACTGTGTAAATAGCATCGGTAACGAATTTGCGGTCCAATGTGCTACCTAATCTAGTAACTAATAACCACAGCACTAAAACCATAGCAATCCTGAGTGGTTCGACGAAGACGAATAGTCCTGGAAATGTAAACAACAAAGGGTCATTTATGGCCAATCTGTTAGCAACCACTATAATATTCCCCTCGATAGAGTTCCGTATACAAATCACTACCGCGTCGGAAGTTGTGACTAATGACTTCAATTATCCGATCTGTTCCAACAGTATCGTTAAGATGGGAGTAAGAAATGTTGTTATTCAAGATTGACAGGCTGCGATCCTCCGAAGTGCTGTGGCAGTAAACCACTTACGTGCCAAATAAAAGCCATTAGTCACTAAGCATAGACTGAAAATTGAATGTAGAAAGTGGAAAGATGTGGTCTCTGCCTACCCCGTTGGGAAAAGGCGTGATGGTATATATGTATGTATGTATGAAAATCGAATCTTATCTCATCATCATTTTTGAAGGCCATAAAATATGTCCACTGCCTACCAAAGACCTCTTCAATAGATTGCCTAATCTTTTAAGTACTACTGCTGATGATAATAACCAGAATTAGCATATGTGTTGGCCAGTGCAGAGCGGGACATACCTTTTGTCTTTTTGACGCTGCTGACACGCAACTTAGAGGCTTAACTCACACCACCGACCCTGTAAGACTAGCAGTGAGCTTCAGTGACTAAGAGACGACCAATGGCAAACCTCAGGTGGGGCATGGGCAATGGGCATGCAACAAAACTGATCTGCAAAGAGTTTTGGGTCAGTAAGTCTCACCAGCAGAAACACAGTCACAAATTACCACTCATTGTTAATAGGCTCCTTTTGAGGTGGCGGTATAGGCATCCAGCTCTATGACGGGTGAGGAATCCGCCGCACCCTATCTTTATATATTTGCCTTTATCTGCCTTAACGCAAATGACTAAGTAGCATTATCTAAAACTTAGTACACCAAAAGTTTAAGCACTTATCTTAACCACGAATAGGACCTTAGCTGCTAACTGGTGATGTAGAAAGATTATCGAATCGGGCATTGTGAACCACTTGTTACTTTAGTAATTAATTATAAAGTCTTTTAACGAGCAATTATCACGAACTTAGGCTTTGAATTTCAGTAACTACGAAGAACTGTCATTAGGAAGGCTATCGTAATTAGTATTTTATCTGTGGAATCACGATCATCAGCGACCTTCGGGTTGAAATGCAGAGATAACGGAATCAATGCCGGCATCAACAGGCTAATAAGTAGTAAATATGCGCCAGACAACACACCTTTTATAATGATCTCGAAGTAGGTATTAATATCCCTGTGTTACGAGGTACCACACAAGGAAGTAAGCCATGGGCTCCCAGCACACCCAGACCCGAGGCAATTCAGAAAAGATCGTTTCTGGAATTGACCCGACCGGGAATCGAACCCGGGGCACTACGGAAATCGAGGCAAGAAACCGTTCTACAGCGCACTGCGCCAATCGTGTCGTAATAGCTACTCTAGTCTTTAGTTACGAGAGCGTCGTCGAGGCCAGGGGCTAAGCACTCCAGGAGCCGTATTACCATATCTTATAGCCAGCCAGTCAAGTTAATTTCCTGAACTGAGTTGCGTTAACCATGAGAATAGTCACTTGTCTCTGACTACCTTGTTTGGGATGAAGTCGTTAGCATTAATGTTGGATGTAAGTACTAGCTTACATACAACCAACTCTCGAAAGCTATGTTTGCTATTCAATATTCTTAAAAATCCTGATGCTCCGGAATACCTCAAATGTAATTTTAAACATAGAGGTGAGTGCAGCTCGTGTAACCAACGCTCAAATACGTTTTTCAAACTTTACACTCCTCATCTGTCCCCGCACGTGTCCAACTCCTTCACTTTGGCTGCTATTAGGTTATGGAATTTGCTTCCTAACAAAATTGAAATGTCTTCCAGTAAATTTACCTTCAAAAAATCCATTCACAATCTATTCTTAAAAATACCCTAATTTGTATAATTTTTATATATCTCAATGTTTTCTCTTATATTCAGCTCATCAATCATAATAGTCATTCCGAGACAAAGTGTCATGTGTTTATAAATAGTTATAATTTTTAGTATGTATTCTTCAATATGTATTTATATGATATATAAGTAGGTATATATTTTATGTAAGTGAACTGTTTCTTTTTATTTTAATTACTCTTGATTTTACAAAACCCCGCCGTGAAGATGTCTGCTTCGCCTGGTGGTTGACTGGTAGAGAATGCCTTATGGCATTAAGTCCGCAATTGTACTTTTTCGTGCAATAAAGTATAAATAAATAGCTTCTGCCCGCGACTTCGTCCGCGTGTAATGATGATATATAGCCTATAGCCTTTCTCAGTAAATGGGCTAGCTAACACTGAAATAATTATCAAATCGGACCAGTAGTTCCTGAGATTTAGCGCGTTCAAGCAAACAAACGAATAAACTCTTCAGCTTTATAATATTAGTCTACATTTATTGAATTAAAGCCATGTAATGTAATGTTACTGTGACATTGTATCCGATACTCGTATGTCTATTAAGCCGGAATCTTAATTATAAGAGTCATGAGCCTGATACAATGACCGAAAGAATGTCATAATATGCGCTCGACTTACCGGATGATCGAGTGGTTCCCAGCAAAGAAGATTACAAAACAAAAGCCCGCTCTAACGTTTTCTTCAAGCAGCCGTTCAATCAATACTCGTGATTAATAGTGATGCTAGCAGCTTTAGAAACGTAAGCGCTTTTTGTAAATTGTTAATCAATAAAAATAAAATAATAATCAAATACACGGCTAATCTGAAACTTTTTTCAGATAGTCCCACTCCTCTGAACAAAGACTGTTTTTATTAGACGTAGGTGTAGTTATTATTTAAGTATTGGTATTGTTTAGAGTAAAGTCAACAGCAGAATGAAATTATAATTTAAAGACTCAAAACTTATGATTTTACGAAATTATGTAGCATATATTCAATTACGAGTGCTTAATATTTATTTTGCATTGAGTACAATCAATGGCTGTTGAACAGATCATCCGTTTATTTCACGGGACGGGACACTACGGAAGTCCGAGCGAGAAACCGTGCTATAGCGCACTAACTACGCCAAGCGGGTCGTTTTGGCAGAATCTGGCCATCTGTAAATGGCTACTCAGAAATTCTACAGAGGGGATGCCTTTTTTCACCAGCGGACGACATGAAGCTGCTAAAAAATATTTCCAATAGTGGCAATAGTACCAACGCTTCTACTATTATAAGACAAAAAAGTGTATTCGAACACTGACTTATATTGTACAGACTGATACTCGTAGTTGTAGACCTCATTTCATTAATTTAAATATGTAAGCTCTGCCATGTATATATCTATTGCAAATGTGAAAGGACATCGCTAGTTCCCCATACATTGAATGCCCTGGGACGCACAGCAATGAGAAAATACTAGTTGTGTTCGGAATCATTTACAAATTCTCATCATGCATTTGTTGAAACACGGACAACTTGAGAAACCGTGGCCTACTACAGAATGCATCAGATTTTGAGGTTATACTTAATCGTAAACGATGTACACTTTTTGTTATGTTTTGATAGATATATTGTTAACCTTTATGTAAGAACGTAAGTGATATGCAATAAATGAAATAAAATACAATTATTTATTACAACTTCAAATCAAAAAAAGAATAAATGCTCATATTCATTTTGTTATTAGTGTTTGCAGATGGCACCTTTAATAAGCATTTACAAGCGAGCGTACGAATTTTAGTTCTTATGAAAAAATAACTTTTATTTCAGACCAACAGTGTCCATACGGGTTAGTAACAATAAAATACCTAAAAACTATGTTAGTAGGGTGGTACAATAAAACAATTCTTACTTATGGCCATGCAGGCAAGATAGGTTCACCGATTTGCACATTTAGTCACATGCAACTCGGTGAACCTATTGAGGACGACAACCGATCAACCTTAGGATCCCGTTGGCGCCCCCGCGGATATGCAACACAACAGCGGCAGTCTTTTTTCGCATAATGGTGTGGAAGTCATCCACACCGGCATCAGCAAACATACCTGAAGCGCTCACGGGAGCCCCAACAAGGCCCTAAGGATGTTATTATATTGCACTCTCGAGTGCATTGTAGGCTCTCTACGTGAACCTGGCCCATAAACCACTGGTGTAATAGCTTTGACAGAAGGCCTTAAATACAGGCAGGAGGAAATTAGTAAATGTAACGGTGATATAAGAAAGATATGGGCGAGTGTTAACAAATGGGTAGGGCGGGAGAAAAATAGTGTAGACAAAACAATTTTAAAATATATAGGTAAGGAAGGTAATTTATATGATGTGTGTACAAATTTTTCTAATACATTTACAAACGAAATAACCAACATTAAGCACGCATGCAACATTAAATTTTTAGTAAGAGATAAATATGTCAAGCCATGTAATGTTTCATTTAGGTACAAGAAAGTTACAAGTTGTGAGATAAAAAAATATATAGACAGTTTTTGTAAGGAAAAGTCTCCAGGTTTTGATAAGATACGTGTGCGAGACCTTCAATATGTCAGCAAAGATGTCAGTAAAATACTTGCATTGTTCGTAAATTTATGCCTAACCCAGGGTGTGTATCCTAATGAATTGAAAAAATCGATTATCCGCCCGATATTTAAACTCGGATGTCACTATGAATATTCCAATTACAGGCCTATTGCTATCCTGTCGGTAATAAATAAATTGGTCGAAAAGGTCATAGTAGATCAGGTGAGTACCTTCTTGGAAAGGTATGACGTTTTATCAAGTTCGCAGCATGGCTTCAGACGGGGGCGCGGCACCTCCACGGCACTGACAAACTTTGCAGATGATGTTAATAACTTCCTTGACAGGGGTAACCAAGTTGTGTGTGTTTTTATAGACTATAAAAAGGCGTTTGAAACCTTAGATCACGAGATCCTCTTACAAGCCATGGAGGAGTGTGGCATACGTGGTCCGACAAACAGCTGGTTCCGGAATTACCTTTCGAATAGAACAATTCGTACAGTTGTCAGTGGCGTGGCGGGCGCAGAGTGTGACGTCACGCTCGGCGTACCTACTGGTTCTGTTTACGGCCCGATTGGCTACATTATGCATGTAAATAGCGTGCCTAATGTGGTTAAGTACTGCCGAGTGTATATGTATGCTGATGATATGTGCTTACTTTACTCGTCTAAGGATATCGCCGAGATTACGAAGTATTTACAGGAGGACTTAAATAATGTAACCAAGTGGGCACATGATAATGGTATCATAATAAATCAAAGTAAGACAAAATGCATGCATATACACTCGCCTTACAATCGATTAGCGTTGAGACTAAATCACCAGGATTTAAATATAGTGTGTCACAGCTATGAGTGTCTGCATGGCGCCGTAGGTGCCTGCCGCTGTGCCGGCCTACAGTTTGTTGAATCATTTAAATACCTGGGTCTCCATGTGGACTGTAAATTCAGTTGGAGGGTTCACGACGGTGAGGTGTGTACGAAGTTGCGGATTATCTTAGGAAAATTTTACCATCTTAAATCCGTATTGAATAAGCGCAGTCTGCGAATAATCTATTATGCACTGGTTGACTCAATACTAAGCTACGGACTTAGCTGTTATGGCCGAACCTTTGATACGTATTTGATACGGAACTGCATCTTCCGGTGCCACCATACGTATGGGAGTGCCCCAGGGATCTATATTAGGACCTTTGCTTTTTCTTATTTATATAAATGATCTTCCTACCTATGTCAAAGATATTTGTGAGATAGTATTATTTGCTGACGATACCTCGTTGATTTTTAAAGTCGACAGAGGTAAGCAAGCATTTGACGATGTAAATAATACTCTCTCAAAAGTACTATGTTGGTTCACTAGTAATAATTTATTACTTAATGCAAAAAAAACAAAGTGCATCAAATTCTCTATGCCCAATGTGAGACAGGTTGATACTATTGTAACTATGAATGACGAGCCATTAGAATTAACAAATTCTACTGTATTTTTAGGAATAACTTTAGATTCTAAGTTGCAATGGGGTCCGCATATAACGGCCCTGGCAGGGAGACTCAGTTCCGCTGCTTGTGCTGTTAGAAAAATACGACTCTTGACTGATATTGAAACAGCAAGACTAGTATATTTTAGCTACTTTCATAGTGTTATGTCGTATGGTCTACTGTTGTGGGGTTCAGCTGCAGACTTGAACACCATTTTTGTACTTCAAAAAAGAGCCATCCGCTCCATTTACAAACTTAGACCACGCGACTCGCTTAGGGAAGTATTTAAGAAGATCGATATTTTAACTGTGCATGCTCAGTATATTTTAGATAACATAATGTATGTGCGCAAAAACTTGCATCTGTTCAAAAAAAACAGTGACACTCATAAACATAATACCAGAAATAAAAACAAATTGAAAACTCCCAGTCTTAGGCTACACAAGGTGGGAAACTCATTTGTGGGTCAATCTGTAAAATACTTTAACAAAATACCTCAAAGTCTTGTTGATCTACCTCTTCACAAGTTTAAGTCTGCAATTAAAGCAAAGTTAATGAAACAAGGTTATTATAATGTAGAGGATTACTTGAACGACAAAAGTTTGTGGTCATAGTAGGAATAATCTGCTCCTCTGCTCAATATTGTGTTCTTTTTTCTACTCGCATTGACTGTACTCTGAATTTATTTTTTGTAAAACACAAAGTTGAAAAGAGTAACTATCGAGTTTCTTGCCGGAGTCTTCTCGATAAGAAGCAACGTCCGAACCGGTGGTAGATTCACATTATGTATATTCACGATGTGTACTAATATTGTACTATTTTATTTACGTTTATTATTATTATTTCTGTATACTTTTTTTGACATGTCATAAGTGCTTTATACAAGCTTAAATGAATAAATGATTTTTTACTTACTTACTTACGTATCTCAGTGATGTTAAGACCCTACAAATGAGATTTCTGAAATATTTAGTTAGCAAGAAAGTCAAAGCAAAATGTCAAGGTGATTATGAGAAATTGTTTGCTATTTGTAAAATCCTACCTGTCAAGGCTAAGTATCAGTATTTGGTTGTCATTGAAAATTATTATAATTTAGGTACTTTAAACTACATAACTAATAAATATAATACAAGGAGAGTAAGAGAAAATAAATATGTATGTCCTACTGTTAAGAATTATTATGGAAAAAGAACAAATAAATATGTACTGCCAAATATTTTCAATAAGATAGATTTTTTGAGAGAAACTAAAAAAAAATGTTAATTTACCTTAAAAAAAAAACTTAAAGCTATACTTTTAGACAAACTTAATGTAAAATTTGCATAGGAAAGTATCTAATACTTGTCTTTTGTGATAAAAAAAAAAAAAAAAATGAGTGTTAACTTGCCAACAAACTGCTCCTGCAGTTTGGCGAGATGTATCTAATTAAGACAGTGTTATGTTTTCTTGATTAATAAATAAATGAATAAATGAAGTGAGCTTTACACTTGTAGTGCAACGCCCGAAACGATGTGCCAACATGTTTCCACGTACTGCCAAAGCCCTGCGCTCGCGCTCTATATCAAGGTCATCGTTTAGATTTTCGCTGACAATGTACCCTAAGTATTTGAAATGAGATACACGTTTTAATGGTGCTCCATTAAGCAGAAGAGGCGGGACTTTTTAGGCAGTTTACATGAGCGCTTAAAAACCATTAATTCTTACTTTTTTACATTGTATTTTAAGCCGTGACTCAAAGTATAAGAGATTCGCATATAAGTAACATTTTTCTCATGCCACTTATATGATTGAGACGAAACACAATTATAGCGCGATCTGAAGGAGTATAACTCCATCTGTTGGTATCACTTGAAACGAATTTGTCATCACTTTTGACAAACCGTCCACCAATCATATCCACCACCAACTATATCCAATTGTGTAGTAGTTACAGAACTTTTTATTTTTCGTTTCTAGCCACAGAACATCCGTTTTCTATGAATAATTGCTAATAAAATAATAAAAAAAGAAGAATTATAATGAAAGGCATTCGTTTGTGCATGCCAGGGCCGATTTCGACGGTGTCCTTTGTTAGGAAAAATTCTCAATTTTAAAATAAAGTAGGAGACGTCCCCCGCCATCATACACCGCGCAATAAGAATAATTTACTTCAGGTGACTTCAAAACTAACATTACACAGCTCTGGGCCCCACCCCATGTCAATTAAAATATATAATAAACTTCCTAACTCATTGAAAAACGAAACTTATAAGTTTATGAAAAAGTATGAAGAACTTCTTTTAAAAAAAACCTACTATGCAGTAAAATAATGTTTAGAGGATAAACTGTAATTATTAATAATAATCAGAAATTTACTTATTCAAATGTATATCATAGAAAATAAAAAGTAAGAATAAGAAATATCTGCCCGTCCCCTCCAGTTTCCAATGCCTTACAAGGCGCATATGTTTGTGTAGGTACTGAGAATGAGTATTTGTTTTTCGTATTAAGCTGCATATGAATAAATAAATATAAATAAATCAATAAAACCACTGAAAAATTAAACAACCATGCTGACAGTTTCAAACACTCGCAAAACTCTCTAGAACTCTTTAAATCAACAGGAAAAGTTGAATGTCAATCAACTTGAAGAGTTGCTTCAAAGCTCAGCTTTAACTCAACTTAAGAAGAATGACTGCAAGAAGTTTGAACTGCATAACTAACGAAGAATACTAAAGGCAGCTTGAACGAAGGGAGCTAATGAAGCTCAGGGGCGCAACTAGGGATAATCTTAAAATAGTTAAGTTCTACAGTCTACCTTGTACCTTTTTGTTTTCGAGCTTCCGATATTTCGGCACTGTTGCAAGTGCCATGATCTATGTCTTTTATTAGGGTGCGTTTCCACAGTTTGTGTGGAAACGCACCCTTACGCTAGCTTTCCGTACCTACCTACCACTGTTTGCCAACTCACTATTCACTCACACTTGTTCTCGACACACGACCCTAACAGTATCTCTCCGCGAAGAGTCACTTCGTTGTATTTTAACGGCTTTTGCACATTTGAACAACTCACTCGCAAGACATTCAGTTACTCCGTGATCGTGGCACTTGCACCAGTGCCAAAATATCGTAACACGAAAACAAAAAGGTACATAATAAAAAGTAATCCCGTAACTAATAACTATTCGAATATTAGTGACCATGAAAGTTTAAAACAAAATGGGGTTAGTGCAATGGCAGCGCCGAGAGGTCGTGGGTTCGATCCCCACTCATGACAAATATCCTTGTGACGAACATTATATGTTTGTTGTAAATTTGGGTGTGACTATCTATACATATAATAATATAATAATAATAATATATCATTTATTTCGGACCATGATCCACATGTGATAATAACAATTATATTTTACGTTTATGTTAGTTATTACATTTAAGTGTAGGTAGTTACTTAATTACTTAGCTCCCCAGTTGTTAGGAACAACTAATATAAGTATGTGTCAATATATGTAGACTATCTTTACATTTAAGGCTCCCCCTCTACGGGTTAGGAGGTCAGATGGCAGTCGCTCTCGCAAAGCCAACACACGCCAAACACGTATGGTGAAGGGTGGACCCTGGGACCCCACACACCAGTGTGGGTTCACAACCGGGATAGACCGCACGGATGATGATCTCTCTATACATATAAGTATATATTTCGAAATATTTAGGTATCAGTCTCTGGCACCCATACAAGCTATGTTTAGTTTGGGGTCAAATGATCTTGGAGTGATTTGTCAAGGAAATTTATTAATATTTTATTATCTACACTAATATACTAACACAAATAATAATATTATTAAGAGGAAAAATAAAATGTTTGTTTGTATTGAATAGGCTCTGATATTACTGGACCGATTTAAAAAAATATTTCACCATTATAAATTTACATTATCGGCAAGTGAGATAGACTCAATTTTTTTAGACTATTATTTTAACGGTAGACAAAGTCTACAGGTACAAATTACACAGGGTCAAATGGTACGATCATAATCACAAACAAGTAATTTTAATAATGATAGAAAACTTAAAACAGACTTATATAACATAGCAAAAACTATACAATGGCAAGGCATACAAATGTGTGTCACAAAATAAGTTACGAATAACAGAGCTATAAAAATGATTCAGTATTATTTTTAAATTGCCCATGAATAACCGCCACCGAAGAACCCAATTAATATTGACATGTACGCAGAATTTAATTTGGACGTTGTTAGAATAGCTCAAGCCTAACTGACGAGCAAACTATCTTTTTTTTTTTTTTTTTTTGGGATCCTAATTATGTTTCTCACCACTTTATAACATACCTACTCTTAAAGTAACCACTAATATTAAAATACGGAAGTAAGTTTTACTCGTTTTACCTAAAACAGGGCTGCCATCGTAAAATATGCTTGCACAGCAAGGCCATGATTTCAATTCATCGCTTACATTGATCATAAACTCGCCAAGAGTGTGCTGAGCTGATGATCGCGTGAGCGTGTGACAATTCACAGTTATGGTGCCATGAATGTTTCCACCACCGGACTAGTAGAAGCCGGAAGGGCTTCCACCTCATGTGGTTGACTTTCCTACAATCCGCACCCAAAAGCTTGCTCCGTCTTTTCCGCACCGCTAGGGAGTGGAACACTCTAGACATTTTTTTGGGTAAGCGTGTACCACCAGCGGCAATGTCATCGCTTACCGCCGGGCAGCCTAAGGCCAAAACGCAGACCTATTTTTATTCTGTATAATCGATTTAGACCATACACCAAGACGTTTACAGGTCGATACTAATACACTATGGAGTTTGTACTCTACCTAAAACATCCTTAATGTCAATGAGATTGCGAAGTAGGCAGGTTAATTTTATCTGTTCTGCAATTACCCTTTGTATCACAAGATTCATGAGGTCAACCACCAGCTATCGCGTGTACCATCAAAGTAGTACTAAGATTGCGATCACAATGACTTAAACTAAAGGAAACGGTGTCATCTGATAACGGTTCGGTAATTAAATGGCATAATTACAGTCCTCGCAAATATTTTCCGATTCAACATTATTGAGTGATAACACGAAGACTAAAGTTATGATAGTGTTATAATGAGAAAAAATGCGATTCAGTTTATGAAACGACGTAAAGCGCACAAGTTCCAGTGTTTACCAGTAGATGCTTAGGTCAGGAATAAATGAGAAGCTTGAGTTCGTTCCTGGCTGAATAAGGAATAGACAGAGGTAGAGGGGGAGGGGGACTTCATTGTCCGATGAATCTCGTTGCATGTTGATTGAGTGCGATTGTTCCGCCGATAAAGTTTAAAACATCTTTAGAAGACGTAAACTTGAGTCTACGTTTATTGTGCTTACCAGGATCTAATCTAATAGAAATCGTTTCGCATAAATATACTTACATTTTTATTGCCCATTTAAGAGATGTATGGGATACATTATTAAAAAGGGCGGGCCGGCAAGGCAAACTCGCGATGCAGACTTTATAAAGGGGTACGCAGCCTTCAATCTGATACGAAAGTTTGGTATTCTATTTAAGAAATCGTCCCGCCCGTCGTCTGTCCCTATCTGCTTCACCCGGGTGGGTAGGGTTTTCGCAGCTGGAACCACGGGTCTGGCTGTTAGGATCAGGGTACCACGGGTGTTGGGGTCCCAACACTTAAGGCAGGCTTCTTAAGGCACCCGTGGGAGTTTTCAGTCTTCTATCGGGCGCGTCCCCCGGGTGGCGGATAGGGGAACGCCCTCCAGATATGGGGGGTACCGGCTACGGCCGGCGCGGACCAAAACTGAAGAGGTGGGGCCGCTCTTCGTAGTCCTCTGCCAAGCAGATGATGCGAAGGTGTGGCCGCTTGGCGGCTATCCGATTTTCTGTGCTTTCACAGATAACGGACCCCCGCCAGGCAAACCGTAATCCACATTTTGTGGACCGGGGACTCTGTTCGCAGGGTTACGAGGAGAAAACCTCTATAAAAAACATCAGGAGGAGGCGGAAACGCCTTCTTCACGGCGCGGCGGGTCTGACTGGTTGTGCTTGCACGACTGGCGGACACTGGCTTTGGCCACCGTCGGGCAACCGTAATCCGCAGTCGCGGACCGGGGGTCTTGCTTAGCAGGGCTGCGAGGATGAAAACCTCTATAAAAAATCACCCGCAACCCGCACTGAGCGGACCGGGGACTCTGCTTCGGCAGGGTCACGAGGATGACCACCTCTCTAAAAAATCACCCGCGCGGCGTCGATTTCGGTCGGCGTCGGGCAAGCCGTAACCCGCACTGAGCGGGCCGGTGGCTCTGCGTAGTAGGGTCGCGAGGAAGACAACCTCTATAAAAATTACCCCAACCCTACGATCGCCGCACGTCTATGGGGTGAATGGCTGGTGGGAATCCAGTCACGAGTGCGGCAAAAAACAAAAATGGATCACGGCGCTTTCCAAAAAACTACCCACGCGGGTACCCGGCACGAAGCCGGGGAATCCCGCATGACGCCTGTGGTTGACGCCTCAGTGGCGACAACGACAGACGTTGTCGGCCCTCACTCGTATTGTGGGGAGGGCCAGAAACGCCAAAAGGACGAGCCACGTCCCAAAACTGGCTGCGAGGTGGTGCGGGAGCCCGTAGTGAGGCTGACCCGCTTGAGCTCCGAGGAGCTCAGAGCTGCTACGCCGGAGCCATCTATTTCGGCGGCGGCCAAGCGCATTTTGCGTAGCGGCCGTTCAAGCGCAGCAGGAGAGCGGTCGCGTTCTCCGTCTGCCCAGGAGTCGGATTCAGGCGCGAGCCTGATGACCGTGGATCCTTCCTCCGGGGAGGAACTCGGCCGACTCTGGGGCACACGGAAGCGGCCGTACTCCAAGAGTGGTGGTTCGGGCTCCGATAGGAGTGACCCGGGGTCAGTTTCCTCTTGTGGGAGACCGGCAGCCCGAAGAGGCAGGGTGAGAACCCCGAAAGCCGTTACGGTCCGAGCAAGAGGTTGCTGATATGGATCGTGCTCTGCACCAAGCTAAGGACAGGACATCCCGTCTGTCAGAATCGTCCCAGGACGAGACTGACGAGCGGGAAATGACCGCTTCCGCGCTCAAAGAGCGCATCGAGCTGTCTGCTGCCATAGTCCGGAAGGTCATTGCGACTTCCGGGCATCTGAAGGGCACTTACCAGAAGGCCCTGAAGACGGCAGTCGGGGACTGGGAGCATTTAGCTCCAGCGCTTTACAAGCGCACAGTCACCGAAGAGACTGAGAAGCTGCGGATGGTTAACCACCGCCTGCTCTCTGCGGTCTCTCGACAGGGGGAGGAGCTGGCCCAACTTCGTAAGGAGATGGACAGCCTCCGCGAAAGCCTCGCCGGGCAAACGCCCCGAGCGGCTGGCGTGGGTGACGACAGTAATGTCATTGCCTACGTCAACGCGCGGTTCGAGGCCATCGAGGCTCGACTACCGCTGGAGCGGCTTCGGCCCCCCCTGGCTGCCGACAAGCGCCAGACAAACGCGCCGCCGCCGGCCACTGCGCCAGCGGCCGCGCCACTACCGGCTATGACAAAAACCCCGGAGAAGACGTCCGCGAGCAAGAGGGCGACTCAGCCACCCCCTGCTCGCAGCACACCGGCTGCAGCTGCGCCGAAGCCTAAGGCTCCAGCGCCGCCCAACCCCGAATCCCGAGGGAACCCTCCCACGGGGAAGAAGGGAAGGAAGTCGGCCAAGAAGGGCAAGGCGGCTAACGCTGCCCCGCCCCCAAGGGAGCCCCGCCCTTTGCCGCCGGCCCCCGAGACCATGGAGTTACCGTGGAACCTCGTGACCGGCCACAAGGGCAAGAGCAAGGGTGCGAAAGCTGCAGCAGCAGTGAAGCCCCCCCCGAAACCCCAGACGAGGCAAGCTAAAGTGCCGAATCTCCGCCCCGCACGCTCGGCGGCAGTAGTGATTACGCTACAGCCAGAAGCCGAGAAGCGGGGCGTGACGTACTCTAGCGTCATCTCGCAGGCTAAAGCCAGCATCAGCTTGGCAAGCCTCGGGATTGAGTCCGTGCGCTTTAAGCGAGCAGTCACCGGAGGCGCCATTTTGGAGCTGCCGGGCGCTGCAGAGACAGATGGTAGGGCGGACTCTCTGGCTTCCAAGCTACGAGAGGTCCTCAAGGCGGACGACGTTCGAGTTTCCCGACCTGTGAAGTGTGCAGAAGTGCGCATTTCTGAGTTGGATGACTCCGTCACCGCTGAGGAAGTCGCAGCCGCTGTCGCTAAGATTGGGGCGTGCTCGGTGGAGTCCGTGAAGACGGGCGAGATCCGCCGAGACAGGAGGGGGCAAGGCGCCTGCTGGGCACGTTGCCCCGTGGCGGTGGCCAAAAAGCTGGTGGACGGTGCTCGTCTGCTGGTTGGTTGGACATCGGCGCGGGTCAAGCTGCTGGAGGCCAGGGAGCTGCGTTGTTTCCGGTGTCTCGAAAAGGGACACGTCCGGAGCAAGTGCGGCTCGGAAGTTGATCGTAGCAGTCAGTGCTACCGCTGCGGTCAGCTAGGCCATCTGGCGCGTGCCTGTGAGGCGGCGCCACACTGCACGGTGTGCGCAGTGGCTGGCAAGAACGCCAGTCACAGGGTTGGGGGCCAAGCCTGCAAGGCCCCCAAACCCAAAATTCGCGGTCGGCAAGCTGCCACCGAGGCCACGGCCCGGTCGCAGCCGGCCCACTCCAAGCCACTCGGTGACGAGGAGATGCCAATTGTATCTCCTTAAATATGGCTCTCAGATTCCTGCAAGGGAATCTCAACCACTGCGCCAGAGCTCAGGACCTGTGGGTCCAGAGTCTGGCGGAGAGGTTGATAGCCATAGCGGTAGTGGCTGAGCCGTACTACATCCCGCCCGATTGGGTTTCGGATGTGGACGGCACAGCGGCCATTGCCACCCGAGTGGCCAACGGCGCCCCCCCTTTTCAGAGGATTGAAAAGGGGCACGGATGGGTTGCGGCTGAGTTGGGAGACACCCTGGTTATCGGGGTGTATTTCTCTCCTAACCGGCATCTCGCTCAATTCGAGAGTTTTCTCTCCGAGTTGGAGGCTGTGATCGGTCGCAATCGTTCGCTCCAAGTGCTGGTCGCTGGGGATTTCAATGCCAAGTCCTTGGTATGGGGATCTCCAGCGACAGATGTGCGTGGAGAGGCGCTCGAGGAGTGGGCAGTCGCTTCTGGCATGACTGTCTTGAATCGGGGTTCGGTAGACACCTGTGTGCGCATGCGGGGAGGGTCCATCGTGGACTTGACGTTCGCGACTCCTTCGCTAGCACGACGTGTCCAGGGCTGGGAGGTGCTGGAGGGTGTGGAGACGTTGTCGGACCACCGGTATATCCGGTTCGACGTTTCTACACTTCCGGCAATTCACACTGGTCCAAGCCGTTCTACCCGGCATAGAGACAGTCCGAGATGGGCTTTGAAGCGACTCGACCGCGAGAAGTTGGAGTGTGCGGCTATCGTCCAGGCATGGGTGCCTGTGCCGGATGGGCCTGCTGAGGTGGAGGATGAGGCCGAATGGTTCCGGGAGGCGCTGTCGCAAATTTGCGACGCGGCCATGCCCCGGGCCGGGCCTATCCCTCCTAAGCGGCAGGTATACTGGTGGTCCGCAGACCTCGCGAGCTTGCGCTTTGCGTGTGTGAGGGCGAGACGCCAGTATTCCCGGTACCGTCGCAGACGCACCCGGATTGAGGACGATGAGGCCCGCCTTTATGACGCCTATAGAGAGGCGAAAAAGGCGCTCAAGGTCGCAATCAACAGAGCCAAGTCCAGGGCAAGGGAGGAGTTTCTTGAGACTCTAAATGCGGATCCGTGGGGAAGGCCGTACAGGTTGGCGTTGAGTAAGC
Source organism: Udea olivalis (assembly GCA_947369235.1). Classification (NCBI taxonomy): domain Eukaryota; kingdom Metazoa; phylum Arthropoda; class Insecta; order Lepidoptera; family Crambidae; genus Udea; species Udea olivalis. The sequence goes on from OX376342.1 coordinate 528,221, forward strand.
TCCGCCCCTGGGCACCCCCGGTTACGCAGAGTCTCTCTCCTCCCTTGCTCCACGACGTCGTCCAGGCTCTGTTTCCGACCCGAGGAGAGCACACTCCGCCAGTGATGACGCCACCCACAGGTGTAGGAGTAGGTGTAGACGAGGTCCCTGCCGTGTCCGACGTTGAGTTTGATGCGGCAGTCTCGCGGCTACGGGCCAAGAGTACGGCTCCTGGTCTAGACGGCATACCCGGCCGCGCTTGGGTTCTGTCCCTCGAGTGGCTGGGGCCGAGACTGCAGAGCCTGTATTCGGCCTGTCTGTCGCAGGGACGTTTTCCGCGCCAGTGGAAAACGGGGAAGCTCGTCCTACTGAGGAAGGAGGGTCGACCATCTGACTCCCCCTCGGCCTACCGCCCGATTGTGCTGCTCGACGAGGTTGGGAAACTTCTTGAGCGCATAATCGCTGGCCGCCTGATTGGGCACCTCGAGGAGGTGGGGCCGGACTTGGCAGACTGCCAGTACGGCTTTAGGCGTCGTCGGTCTACGGTTCACGCGATCCTCCGCGTGAAGGACATCGCCAGGGAGGCGATGTCGCAGGGTCAAGTGGTGTTAGCGGTATCTCTCGATATAGCTAACGCTTTCAACACCCTGCCGTGGACCTGCATAAAGGAGGCACTACGGCACCACGGTGTCCCCCTTTATTTACGGCTCATCTTGGAAGACTACCTGACAGAGAGGTATGTCGAGTTCCCGGGGCGCGATGACTGGCAGCGTTATCCCATGTCGTGCGGTGTCCCACAGGGTTCGGTTCTTGGGCCGCTCCTGTGGAACATTGGTTATGACTGGGTGCTGCGAGCAGTCAACCTCCAGGGCGTCGAAGTAACTTGTTACGCCGACGATACCCTGATAACGGCGAGAGGGAACAACTTCCGGGATGCAGCCGTCCTTGCCACAGCAGGCGTGGCGGAAGTCGTCGGCAGAATCCGACGCCTAGGGCTACACGTGGCCCTAGAAAAATCCGAGGCGACCTGTTTTCACGGGCCTCGGAGAGGACCTCCAGCCGGTTCGGCTATCCAGGTGGGTGGAGTCCAGATCCGTGTCGAGTCGACCATGAAGTACCTAGGATTGGTCCTCGACAGTCGCTGGAACTTCCACGCCCATTTTAAGCGCTTGGCGCCTAAACTGGTGCGAACGGCGGCCGCGTTAGGCAGATTGCTGCCCAACATCGCGGGGCCGAAGGCTTCATGCCGGAGGCTTTACGCGGGAGTTGTGCGGTCCATGGCCCTGTACGGCTCACCTGTCTGGGCCGACACCCTGACAAGCCAGTGTATCGCCGAACTGCGGAGACCGCAGCGGGCGATGGCAGTCAGGGTCGTACGGGGCTACCGCACAATTTCCTACGAGGCGGCCTGTGTGCTGGCCGGCACACTCCCCTGGGACCTTGATGCGAGGACCCTCTCGGCGGTGTTTCACTACCGGGAGGAGGCGCGTTGGTCCACAGTCCACGGGGTTACCCCAAGCCAGGTTTCAACCTGGCTGGAAGAGTTCCGCACACTTGCTGTGGAACTCTGGGATGTGCGGCTCGCGGATCCCGGATCGGGCCATCGCACGATCCAGGCGATCCGCCCTGTCCTCACACAGTGGCTGAATCGGCGTCACGGCGCCGTAACGTACCGTCTGACGCAGATACTCACGGGGCACGGCTGCTTCGGGAGTTATCTGTGCCGGATCGGACGGGAGGCTAGCGATGCCTGTCACCACTGTGACGCCAGCGAGGACACGGCTCAGCACACGCTGGAGGTGTGCCCAGCTTGGGCAAACGAGCGCGAGACGCTCACCGCCTCGATCGGGCGCGACCTCTCGCTGCCATCCGTGGTTTCTGCCATGGTGGCGAGCGCGAGCTCGTGGGATGCGGTGCTCTCCTTCTGCGATGCCGTCGTGTCGCAGAAGGAGAGCGCCGAGCGCCAGCGCGAGCTGGACAATCCCGCCCGACGTCGGAGGCGAGGCCGCCGGGATGGTGGTGCGTAATCCCGGCGGTTCCCTGCGGTTAGGGGACGAGAATACTACCGAGGTATCCCTGCCTGTCGTAAGAGGCGACTAAAAGGGCCCTTGGGGTCGCGAAGCGCACGCGGGGGGGCCTGCGTGTGTTTCGGTTTGCGATCCCGAGGATGACGGTAACGCGTGTCTTCGGACACAGTGGTCAGTGTTATCGTGCACTGGAGTTGAGCTTGCTCCTCCCGAGGCTGGCTGCCAGGCGGCCTTGCGCGCCGAAGGGTCCTGCGAGGAGTCTCTCCCTCGTTGGGGATCCCGGGTCCCTTCCATTCTGCGCCGAAGATGACCACCGTCAGGTTTTAGTGGGTAGGGGTCTCTGTTTTCCCAGGAGTTCCGAGTCCCACATATCCCAGGTGTCCCGAACCCAGGGCCTTGGGAATGCCTAAATGCATTTCCTGACGCAAAAAAAAAAAAAAAAAAAAAAAAAAGGCTTCTTAAGGCAGGCCCCAACTTGGAGTTGGATTCGTGGTGGCATGTGGTTAGTTGCAGAGGTGGGGCATGTTCGTCTGCTCGGTAGTGTGTAGCGAGCGTCCCCTCTCGCGCGCAACGAGTATCTAAATTCACTGGTCTAAGGCATTGGGCCGCTAAGTGTTTAGATGCGGGGTTAGTGAAAAACCCTTATAGCGGCTTGCTGCTCCTCCGGTACTTGCCTGGATAGCAAGGAGATGGGCATCCGCTAGATTGCCTATCCGGCCACCCTGCTGTAGTTAAGGGTAGATGTACGGCAGTGCATCGAGATGTGAGCGTGCTTTACAGCTCCGGCACCATACTGGAGATATGGTGGTTGGCTTCTCTGACGTCCCCAGCGGGGATTGAAGCCGCTAGCGTTCTTTAGGATGCGCGTGGTGAGCGACTATAACTGCTCCGGTATTCTGGATAAATGGGAGTGGGTTATGCCACGGGCTACTCGCCTATGAGTACCATAATGTGTAATGCATTGTGCATTGTGCTTTGTGGCGGCAGAACCTACCGCAGATGGTCCTTGATACACTTCACGGTGTGATAGGATTAGTGTGCCCTTCTGCATAACCAGGAGGTTGGTCGGGGGGCCACTAAAATAAATCACAGTAGAAAGAAAGAGGGGGTGTCCCTTCGTCTGTGTTTCCGGATACCTACAACCTTGGTGTTTCAAGACCAGAGTGAATAGGCATTTTCTGGATAAGCGTGTACGACCACCGGACTCGTAATCGCTTACCACCAGGCGAGACTGAGATCAATCGCAAACCCGTTTTTAATATTGAAAAGGAATCTCTGCGTTTCAAAACATTTACAGAATTGCACCATCATATAACCATACCTAAGAGTCATGCTCTTATCGGTGGAGCAACCGCCATTCCACTCTGGATTGCGCCAGTATCTTCACCTTATATACGACATGACAAAAAATTTGGTTACAACTAACAAAGAATTAGTCTAGCTATTCAAAGAGGGAACGCTGCCAGTATCTTCGGAACCTTGCCTAAAGGGACTTCTTTTAATAATATATTTTAGTTATTAAATTATATTTTTTAAGGTTTTTAGTTTTAGGTTCATTTTAATACTAACATTTTGTAAGTCATGTTTTAACTCTTGAAAGTTTCAGTATTACGAATTCTATTTACGAAAATAACAATAAATTTAATACACCCAAGTGACCGATCACACTTTTACTCATACGCACAGTTTTTAGAAAGTTGATCTCAGAATCACGTTAAACTAGGTGTGTTTATGGAGCCACGTCATCATCCAGTTTTACAGAAAAATAGATTTGAATCTCGAAAGTTCAAAGTGTGTTTTTCAGAATACCTCTACTGTACTCAGTAGTATTTGCACGAAATGAGAAAAGCCAGGTCAATCGTTTGTCACTTCGGCTCAGTTTCACAAGAAAGGTGAGCAAAAAGCGGCGAATGCAATAAAGATAAAGTGGAGCCGCGACGGAGTGTCAACAATAAACGGCATGGACAAAGCGTAATCAGTGCGCCAGGGCTGCCATCTTGCTGTGAAAAATACATTTTCCTCCACAAAAATAAGATAAAAAGTGAAAAATCGTAACCATCAAACTTTATAAAAAAACAAATATAACATAGATACTTATTTTAATTTAAAAATAAAAACCTACTGCAAATGGAATGGAGTTTCAAGTGCTATACGAATGTAGCCAGAGCGTCTTTAATTTTCCGATGGTTAAAAATAGGAAGAGCTGTACGTCTACCACGAGTTGCCACTTCAAATTTACGTTATCGTTCGCGTAAAAGTTTGTATTGGAATATGACATGAGATTACTGGTGTAATTCTTAATACGCCTACTTTTTGAGCTGCATGTCAAAGCGTACACGTTAGGGTAACATATTATGATTGGCCAATATATTATACTGCTACTAAAAGACAGCACTCACGTCTAATTCTAATTTTAAAAAAATACTAAGCACTCAAGTCTTTTGCTGAAAGCTATGAAGCTTCAAAATAATTAAAACGAACGCAATTGTTCGTGCAATTGGGGATCGAAACCGAGAAGGACCACACAGAACCAAACCAGCCTAGCATATGATCTTCAAAAATATTACATTATATTTAAATATTTATTTATTTAGAACACCAACAATGATTACACTTTCACATTTTAATAAAGCGCTTAATATCAAGGTATTCGATTATGTATTATTAATAATATAGAAAAATCACTGAAGCGCTAGCCCTACACGAGACGAACGCGATTTAAACGAGTATAAGGTAAAGCAAACTCGGCAAACAGAGATTATCCGCAGACACGGTTCTGTTTTTGTCGGACGGATCATCCTTAACTTAGTTTAGACAGAACAACAATAAAAAATGGTTATTTGTAATTTTGGATCATTATTTGATATATTTAGCATCCGTAATACAAATCATTTAGAACGGGATGGTTTGGTAAAGTAACTACTTAGAATAAATTGTCAAAATTATGTTGGAAAGCCGCGTCTATTTATGATATTATACAATTTCGGCCAAATGTTTTATATTTGAATATCGCGCAGTTCCCGGTGTGTCGCATGCACACTGCACTCACCGCTCTCTTGGGGCAGCGACCTGAATGTGATTTATTTGAGGACTTAGTGGGAATTCTCCAATCAAAATGTTTAAATTTTTGTGAAAGTGTATGTTTTTTTTTCATTTTATTCAATTGTTTAATGTTTAGTGTAATTACTGAACATGTATAGTTTTTAATTATGTTACTGGGTTTGCCACCCGTTTAATTAAAGTGAATAAATGAATAAATACATTTTACAACTGTGCGATCTCCCGGGAGTCGAGGGATCGTGCTTTGTCTTTGCTACAGCTAAGTTGGTAAAATAAAATCAGTGAAAACAAAAAACACACACAATGAAAGACCAACTCACCTGATAGGTCACCCGATTTCTGATTATCAGAAATGCACCATTCCTGCCACCAGGCATTATTAACAATAATTACTGTAAAAATCATTACAGTGATTCTAAAATGAAAAGCTAAATAACTAAAGAAAGGATACAACAGTTAACAAAATGAACTTCCACTAGATAATGTGAGAGCCATTACAAATATGCCAACCGGGTCCATCTTATGTCACGGGACCACCTACTTAATCATTCATTACATTCATTTAAAAAAGGTAAGCAAACAGAAAACAGTATATGTAATTGCATTCATGAATGCATAAAATAACTTCATGTATAAATATATAATTATCTCACTATCTCAAACTACCTTACCTATTTTCTCTATTTAATCTTGTCATTTCCTCTACCTGCAGGTTGTCTGGAAGAGATCGCTCCCTAGCGATAAGACCGCCTACATTGTACAATCTAAGATTATGTAATGCTTATGTTAAGTATGATTTGTTGTACAATAAAGTATATTTATCTTTATCTTATCTTAAAACAGTCATAAATAGCAAACACATCAAGACAATTTATTTTATTTTGTTCTTATTAAAAACGAGTGCTAATCATAACATTATTTACACAGATATCAAGTGCCTAAGCTCACAATAGTTAAAATAACGGTCTGAAATATTCATACTTGTGTGCTACCACAAGCAATATTTATTCAAACATCATCCATTTGCCGCTCTAATTCCATTAGGGCGCTAACTGCGACAACAGCGCCATCGAGTTAACAGATTGCGGGACAATTGGTAATTTATTTGAGCGTAGTTTTAAACAGTCCGAGTTGTTTATGCTATGGGGAACTGGGCGGAGTTCGAGAATTTTGATGAACTAGCATGTTAGAAAGTGTACTTTAGGGTTGTCGACGTGGGGACCACCATGTTAATGAAGCTGGCTTGGCCCTGGATTAATCTACATCTATCCTAATATTTTATAGAGGAAAGATTTGTTTGTTTGTTTGTATTCAATAGACTCTGAAACTACTGCCGATTTTAAATTTCTTTCATCAATAGTTATCAGCGAGGAACAAAGGCTTTTTTTGTTAGGCTGCATTTTGACGGGTGAAATAGTCTACGCGGACGAAGCCGCTAACGGCCAGCTAGTTATTTAAATAAAGAAGGCTGGTGTGCCCAGAAACCAAAAAATCTTTTGATCTTAGTACTAGTTGGTGAAAAATTTGGTATCAGTGGGTCTCTGAGTGGTGGTACTGGTTGGTGGTCCCATTTGTCGAGGTTCCCAACGAGGAAGGGTGCCACATTCCGATGTTTTTGAATGTTGGGCTTCTGGGTAGTCAGTTAGTATAATTCCCTTAGCTTCGAAAACTGACAATCAGTGCATATTCCTGATGCTAACTTGTAAAGTCCATTCAAATCAGCGCCCGTACTGTGTCGTTTTCTCCTGCATAAGTTGATCGACACAGAGGGCACTGGTAATTTCTCTCTTCCACGTAACTTTAATTATGATTAATGAACTTCCACAGCAGGTACAATTATTATAGTTTTGTTGTTGATACAACCCACGACTGATCAAGATTAAACTAAACGACTTTCGGCACATCACTGTGGCAATTAGTTAAAGTAAAGTAAGAGCGAACCCTAGTAACAAAGTTAGCAGATCGGCGCATTATGGAATTATTAGAGTGGCCGTTTTAACCGTCGCGTAGTCCCGCTGGCGTCATTAACTGGCCCTACCAGTGGAGGATTAGTTAGGGAAATGTTAGTGCCATTTGAGAAGGTTCGCAGTAACATGCAGTAATATGCATAATTTAAGAAATGTTAATACTAATATTGAACGTCTGGGTCTATACCAATACCAGGTGATTTTTGGCACTGTAAATAGAAATGGCATACTCAGTAGGTTTTGTAGAAACTATCTAAGTAAATGGCCTGTTCAAACATCCATGTGACGGACATTTGTGTTCGTTCTGTGTCTGAGTGTTACTATTTTTATTTATTTTTTTATGTTGCCCGTCAAGATGACTTCACTTCACCTGATGGAAAGCGGTCGTAAGGTCCAGGTATGAGACTGACAAGCCCAGTCATTCAAATGAATCACTGAGCTGGCCATCCTCACCCAGAAGGCCTGCAGAAATGCCTTTTCACGCCCCGCTTGAAGTTCGGGCCATCTATGTTAATCAGTCCCTGACATTCATAACAAGCTCTGCTTAGTTTGGGGATGATGTGTAACATGGTGATCGGTTGTATGAAGCTTCCCAGCAATGTGGAGAGGGTAAAGGGCTTGGCCTGTGAATAGAAATTACAAGGAAGCACAACTGCTGTATTTTATTGGAAAAATACAGCACCCGTTAAAAATGACATCTCGTGTATCAAGCCTGAACCTATAATACATAAAATAAACACTTAATTGTGTGTGATTTTTACACCTAAAATCATCTTCAATTCAGCACTCGCTTCGCTCGTTCCACATGCGCGTCTCGAGCACTGTTCTGTCTTACCAAACGTTCTTAATAACTTTTTTGGCTACAGGTAAAAATATCCAAACTCTGCAAAATATGTTTACCAAATGATACATTGCTTGAATGAGGACCTCTGCTTTGCCGTTTGTATTTTTCTGAGTTAGTCAATACCTGTCATTCTAAGAAACTTTGAAATGTTGTTCAGGTTTATCAAGTTTCTGATCATAATAAATCTGTCTTTATTCCATAACATTATTGTAAGCTAAGACAACTTTATGAATTTCGTTTTTTTTTGGAAATAACTTTAGAATTCGAGAACAAAATGACAGAGAATAGAATAGAATATATTTCATTGCACAGAATACACGTTTCACTGGTAATCAGAGTAGTGATAAAGTATATTGCTATATTCTGCCTAACTAAGGCATGCAAAAAATAATGTTGTTTTTATTTTTAAATATAAATCATGCAGGTACACATACAAAATGAATAAAAAAACAAATAGTAACTTACAGTAGAGTTAACAACACTACATCTAAAACTCTTGAATTGTATAGTAGCATTTATTAATTAACATTTTTTTAAGTTTAGATTTAAATCAATTCACATTAAAATGTTTGAGTTCGTTTGGTATTTTATTGTAGATTATAGAGCCCATGCAGACTATACTATTCCGTAAGGGTGATAGTTTATAAGGGAACAGACGGAGTCAATCTACATCACGTCTGTTTCTTACAACAACAAAGACAATATTAAAACGTATTATTTTCTTATAAACAGCAACTTCTGAACAAACTTGACAGACTACTGAATAATTGTATCCGCTTCATCTTTGGTTAAGTACGATCACATTTCTTCTTATCGATCTAAACTAAGCTGGTCACCTATTCGTCAACGTAGAAATATAAGAATTTTGTGTCTTCTTTTCTCTGTTCTCTTTGATCCTAACTCTCTGACGTACCTCAAAAGAAAATTTCAATTTCTAGACTTCTCATCAAAAAGCACTCCGCTCAAGTGAAACTTTAGCCCTATTAACTCCACTTTCCTTTACCTGCTACTTGTCAAGCTCGTTCAGACTGTCTGCCATTCGACTCTGGAACTCTCTTCCAATCAACATCCGAAAATCTACCTCCAAACTTGTTTTGAGCAGTTCGTTGCGTGATCACTTTAATTGAGCCGCTGATATATCCTGTCTTAGTCAACTATGTAATTGAGTTCGATGCTGACTTTTTTGTTTAACTTTATATGCAATATGATGTATTATAAAATAGTATATTTATTTTGAATTATTTAAGTATGTATATTTGCATCATTGGTATTATATCATATGTATATATGTATTATTATTTTTAATATATTTAAGTATTCATATCTGAGATTTGTTGTTCTCGCTGCCATTTTTAAATGTTGCACAGCCCAATACTCCAATGTTACTGTTATACCTTGCGGTTGACTGGTAGAAAATGCCTCTAGGCATTAAGTCCGCCAATTGTACTTTACTTGTTTGTGCAATAAAAAATAAATAAACTATAGAAAAAATAATTATAGTTTTTCAACGTCGTATCTAAACAACTTGCAAAGTATATAATTTCAGAATTATTTTTTAATTAGAAGGCATGTTTGTTTTTGAAGGAAGTTTTTGAAATGTGCAAAATCTACAGAAAACGAACATTTTATAAATAACAATAACCAAATAATAAACTTTTATATAAGGTTCCGAGACGAAATCAGACGGTTATTCGTACGAAACCCTTGAAATAAAAGTTACTCAGATAGATTTACATCACCCACTGAGTGTGCCACATCATTTTACTTGCGCTATGAATAACCGGAGCAGTGAGCAGTCAGCTTACGGCGGTGTAATGCGTCGGTTGACTGTACCCAGACGTGGAGTTAATCCTGTCGCGCGTCTGTCACAAACGGATTAGCCTGCCCATTATACCGAGAAACGAGTTTCTCCCGCGACGTATTTCAAAGCATCTTATAAGTACTGTTCGGATAATTGAAACACACTCGCTTGAACGGGGCTGACATTTAAAAGACGGGGTTTGGGCTACGAAATAACTGTTAAAGGAACAGTAAAAAGCCTAAAGAAACTGGTCTCGTTTTCTCAGAATATTTCTTAGTATTGTAACAATGTCACAAAAAATTGTGATTTACCAAAATTTGTTTTGTTGTATTATAATCAAGGTTATTTTCAAGCCCCCGGAAATATTGATGTATTACCAAGTTAATTTTAGTTTGAAGTTATTACCTTTCAAACTAAAATTAACTTGAGGGAGACAGACCAATATAAGTTTTATCTGTTTCGTGGTGTTACGAAGCAATGTTTGAAACGTTACGAGTATGTGGTAGTATTCGTAGCTACAAGCGCGTAGTTCCGCGTAGCTGCAAGCGTGAGACTACGCGACGAAGTTACGAACGGTCGTAGTCTCCATCACATGCAGATTTTGTTCGGAAGGATAATCGAATACAATATTCGTGCAATTTGCAACTAGCATATTATATGAAAACCCTAATTAAGAAACTACATTAGGGTTACCCCGAAAATACTCATATATTCATTTCGTGTTGTAAGGAATAATTGAATAGGTTTTGGGTATGAATGTCTGTGAATTTAAATATCTCTAAGAGTAAATAGTAGGTTAGCAAAAATCAACAACTATAGCATACTAATACGAGAAGTACACGACACATCCTTAGTAAACGTCGTGTATATTACCTTAATAAGTTTGCCAAGAACAACGGCTTAATAACTTCATCAGCTCACGAAGTAATTATTAAAATCATGTCTCGCCGCTCAGCCCACTCGCTCCGCGCGTGCCCGCTCACTCGCTGGGCGCATTAGGCGGTGGCGAAATTGGGCAACATTCTGCCTACGACATAGTCATAAATTTACTTCGCAAAAATGTGCCGCCCACGTCTTTGGGTGACCTGGAAATGTCAGGCTAAAATAAATACACCTCGTTAGAGCCCTTGGCCTGAACTCAAAAGGCTCTGGGTTTAAATGCTAGGTTTAGTATAACGTATGATTTTGGATCTTTCGGAACATAGCTCGTGTTTGTGCTCACAAAACAGCTGTTGGCAAACGTTGATTGAACTAATTGTTACGACGAGTAAAAAAGTAAGTACTCCCCGTTGTGCCACAAGAAGTCAAGCACTGTCAAATCTTTGTGTGGTACCTTCCGGATACCAGTACGTGAAACTTTTCCTTTCTTTATAATACTTTTTTGGTTTATTAATTTTAGAAACACAAATGTTCTATAGGTCCTACCTAGGTACCTTATACGTATAATTCTAAAACAATAAAGTAATAATTTGTGAAATTAATCTGTGACGTCAGATAAATGTCCTTATTATACAATGTAACCCGTTCGTAGAAAGAGATGGTAACGTACTGACTTACCCGAATAAATTTGGCAATGGTAGCAGCGACAAATCAAATTCACAACTCAATAAGAAAGTACTAAATAATTATAGAATAGAATAGAATAGAAGAATGGTTTATTTTGTACTTAACAATTAATACATTACATGACAATAAATTTTAGGTTTGAGTACCAAAAAGGTCTCCGCTCAGCATATTGTCGTGACACTGGTAAGATACCACGACGCTGGTTTTCTGCGGATGCCTTCAAAAGTGGGCATCACTTTATCTATTATTATCTACTACTAATTTATTGAAAAAAGTAAATGACTTAATAAATTTTAGCCTACTGGTGGAATCTAAATCCCTGATGTTTTTTTTGGGATGATGTATTGTTTTTTCACCACTTTATTACACTTGAAGTAATTTCATTTTTGATTTTTATGACGCCACATATGGACACCACTGTCATGGGCAATGACAGATCACTAAATTGCAGCCCGGTCGGCGTTTCAATTTGTAATTGTATGCGTAAGAAACTTAATAATAGCGATACCATCGGCCTCTTTGCATGGCAGCAATTGAAACATAGACCGTACGGAGTCGTTAATTAAATTTAATTTTATTTACTTATTCATGAACACAAAACAGAATAACATCAAAAAAGAACACTTACGTTAGGATATTAAAATTATGATCTAGATATTATTCCTAAACATTTGTTACAGCATGATCATTCATTCCAAGTAGAAATAAAGAAGAATTTATTATATTTCACACATAAGCATACTATAATTCAATTCGATACAATTCAATATGATTCAACGCAATATAATTTAATTCAATTCAATTCAATATAATTTAATTTAATTCAGTTCAATTCAATAACTAAATATTCAATTCATTTCCTTACTTTTTTACTCGTCCGTGTTATTACCCTACGATTATTGTAGTGGTTAATTCATTGTTGTAAAAATTTCCCTTACCAATTAACGAAGAATGTGTGGGTATCGCCCGGGCTGAGAATTTAACGTAAGGTCCCCGGATTGTGTTAGGAATCTAGATATTAGAAAGGAAACAGTATAACAGTTTTCACAGTTTATTATTAAATCACACTTAAATTGTATAAATTACGTAATATAAATCTTAATCAAACTAAAAGCATACTCTGCGTAAGGCTATTTATGCAATGAAATAGATATGCTGAAGTTCTCCATTAAAGCAAGTCTTGTATTTGCCAAGAACATATTTAATTTTATAATTCAATTTAAATTATTATCAACAATATTATTTCGTCTTAGTGAAAACCATTTCATGAGAACAACGAATCATACTTAACTTTGCGCTAGTGTCAACTCTTTTAACTCAAGTTGCAATCTGCCACGTTTTTGCTCTGTAGCTGCTTTTATAAGGCTGCGTAAACAACTGACGGAAATGACCTAAAATAAATTATTAAACAATTGATTTAAAATGAACAGGAGAAATTTATGAAATACGAGTATCAAATTCAAATTCTTAAAGTCTGAAATGAATTTTAAGTACAACGAAAACATAAATTATCTAGCATAGCATTTATCGTACAAGGAACATCCGCCGGAAATCGACCGCATTAAGTATGATTTTAATTATTAACAATCAATAAAGTTTGAATATACAGCTCCTTTTTTTACATATTTTTATATATTTACAACATTATAATCTGGACTATAAAATATATAAAATAAGATATATTTTTTTAAACATGAATTATTTTCACCTAAATAAATCTGCCGGAAGTCATTCAATGGTGTGTTATTGATTATTTTTCATTAGTTTCATTTACTTTATCTAGAATAATACAATATAATTTATGAATTCTGGATATAATATAAACTAAGTTACAACAATTGGGCCTAACATTTTTAAAATGATTATAACTCAATAGATTAACCAACAAGTTAAATATAGGGATACTTTTATCAGAACAGTGCGTCTATCATCAGTTGCCACTTTCAATTTACGTTGTCGTTCGCGTAAAAAAAAAATATTGGGATGGCATATAACATGACATGACAATGTCAAATCCCAATACATTTTTTTAGGCGAACGATAATGTAAATTTAAAGTGGCAACTGGTGGTAGACGTACAGTTATTTTCTCTGTACATTCCTGTCATCAAAGGCGTTGTAACAATATCCTACGGCGCGTCATGCGTGACAAGACAACGAGGCAAGCAGGGGGTGTCTTGTGGCAATATTGTTGTTATGATTAAGCGTTACTTCCGGAGCCGGCACTCACATTAGCGTCACGTGATCGTAAAATCAATATCCTATTTAAATATGAACTTAACTAATAAAAAAAATCGCGAGTAGTGAAATATAGTATCGTTATTTGCAGTAACTAAGACAAGGGCCGTAAGAAAATAAATACATGGAAACTCAGTACGAGATCGCAAGAGAAAAAAATTGTTTCTTGCAAAATCTTACAGATTAATAATAAAATAGATTATCTTTAATTAGTACTTACGTAAAACTTTATTGCCAAGAAATGATGTTGTAACTCTTAATTGGTTCAAGTATGATGAAGATTATTTGAATAATAAAAAAAAACTGGTAACGAAAAAAAAACCCGGCTTATTTGTGTGCTATGTACATGACTTTTTTTTAATAAATGTACGTAACGAAAAGGAAACAACGAAATAGTAAGCATATGGCTTGTTAAAAATGGCAAAACATCGTGTGGTTAATGCAATATATTAAGAAATAAAACAAATAAAATTATACACAAAAATAAAAATTCATTCATAAGATCAGAAATTATTAAAAATAAAAACGATACAAAGAAGTTATGGCAAATGTTAAACATTATTTCTGGTAAAATAACAAAGTCAATTGATCAGACAATTATTAAAGCATTTAGTGAAGAAAAATGTTTAAAACAAATAGCTAATAATTTTGCAAAAAAGTTTTAGCACAACGTAAAATCTATTATTCCAAATTGCTCACGTGATCTATTGAGTGCTAATGATTACACTAATCCATTGGATAAACCAAAGTTCTTTCCGAAAGCTACATGCCATGAAATTCATAAAATCATTAAACACATTAATCCACGCAAAGCGCCAGGTGCTGATGGTATTCGAGCAATGGACTTGGTGGGGCTGTCTAATAGGATTGTTGGCGCAATAACACGGCTTATAAACACTAGTCTGGTAACGGGGCGATACCCCAAAGAGCTTAAAACAGGCATTGTTACGGGGGTGGGCGCTACCAAGTGCGGCGACCAGAACGGGCAGACACGTATGGGCAGACTACGTTGACGGTTGTGTCGATTTTGCGAATTTTTCGAAGTAAATTCTTTTCTTGCAATCTGCGACTACACCTGTTTTTCTGACTTAGCGGTCCCCCGACGCGACGCGACGCTTGGAAAATAAAAATATCAAAATATACATGTGAATTTAAAATATTATTTGTTAGTTTTTGGAGTTTATTTTTTGTGTCGGGGGTTTTTAAAAATTTTAATTTTACTTTTATTTTGTCCTTTTTAAGGTAGGTAAAATATTAGGAAGGTATTTAAAGTGAAGGTATTTAAATAGTTGAGTTTGAAGTAACTCAGTAGCAAATTTTAAATCATTAGGACATATGAAAGGTAGTCAGATCCCCTCGTCAACTATTAATGACCTGATGATCTTCAAACGGCTGATCAGGTCATGGTTGCCATACCATATACTTTCAATATCATTGAAGTAACACGGTACCAAATTTCGAATTGATCGGGCATAAGGAAGTTAGTCATATCCCCTCATCAACTAGAAAAGACCTGATGATCTTCAAACGGCTGAACAGATTTTCATGATACATGGCTAAGAACACTCGGGATAAAATTATCTATGACACACAAAAAACTAAACGAAAATCGGTTCATCCGTTTGGGAGCTACGATACCACAGACAGATACACAGATACACAGACACGTTAAACTTATAACACCCCTCTTTTTTCGTCGGGGGTTAAAAATACTTTGAAACAGAAATTCAAATCCTTGTAAACCACAGATTTTGCACTATCTATACTATTTTGTATCGAAAATTAATAATGAATATGGTAAAAGGACATTTAAGTATCAAATACCGCACCTTCTTAACAAATTGCCAAGCGAAATCAAAGATAATATAAATAAAAAAAATTAAAACATATTTTCTAACTTCCTAATGTTGGACGGATGTAAATTGGAGCATCCTATGTAGGCAGGCGCGCGTGCACACATGGCGAATTGGCGAATGGCAAACTGTGTCCTGAACTACCGTCACTACCAAGTGCCGGCCGCCCGTTGTTATTACGCACTAAAACCAGTATGCACCGGCTACCGGTTTCTTTTGTTTTTGCCTAGGATGGCGATGGCCAGTGTCTCTGTGTGTGTGCGCGCTTGCTCAAACAAAGTCATTAATAAAATGTAGGTTGCTTTTGTAAGGTTAGATTATAATTTTAGAGAACCTAGTATCTAGATAAACCTAACATAGGATTTAAGATACTACTAACCCAATATTTGAAAGTTTTGATATATGGAAATAAATAAATAAATAAAACATTCATTTAGTCCGACTGTGTGCGGCGGTACGCGCTTTTACACATGTACGGAAAAAATACTAATATGACTGTACTGCAGATGTATAATTTTTATGAATTTCGTATTGAACATAACAATCGG
Source organism: Udea olivalis (assembly GCA_947369235.1). Taxonomy (NCBI): domain Eukaryota; kingdom Metazoa; phylum Arthropoda; class Insecta; order Lepidoptera; family Crambidae; genus Udea; species Udea olivalis. The sequence continues at coordinate 544,103 of OX376342.1, forward strand.
GTTGTATCTGTCGAGAAAATAGAGAAAGAAACATATGTCTTGGATAAAAAGAAAATTGAAAGTATACGTTTGCGAATATAGTTAGAGAATAACACTGAGCTTCAAAACAATCTGGCGGCCTAACTCTAGTCTACGTCTTATTGTAAACAAAATATTGTCCTAAAATTGCTGAATTGCATTCGTTTTCAAATGTAAAAATTTTAGCATTCCTTTATAGTGGTTTTAGTTGGTATGAGCTGATATACAACAAATCTCAATCGAGGAAAGCATTTGAGCACACACTGTTGCAAAGTTTCGTAACCAGAATACGCGGGCCGGAATAAGGGTTCTAAACTTTTAAAATCCATATTTCTATTCACAAGAGTTACCAGCTGTTATTGGGACAAATTAGCAGAGCCTAAAAAAGATAATTAGATTCGGTTTCGCAAAGGGAGCATTAATGATATTCAGAATTACATAGTTCAGTAGTTTTTAAGTTGGGGTTTTCTATTTGAATCATAAAATTAAATCAAATCATGAGCTATGTGTTGAGAGGCTGCATAAACCACCGAAGATTGTAGGATCGATCCACACCTAAGATTTTTTAATACTCTTATGTAGAATAAGTGAAATAAGGGGGCCATCCAATTTCACTTAGTGGTGGGTATGCCCACAAAGGTTTGACAGCCAATAAGCTTATTGGTATAACAAATTCGTAGGACTTTCTTGATATTACTTCACAAGCGGACTGAAAAAAAGTTTTATGTCATTTTACTACTGACCTGAGGTTATGTTAATACAAATGTCATACATGATAGTGACAGAGTTTTAACATAATTAATTCACTACATTTTATGTTTGACTAACTGTTTGTTTTCCTTCTTACTGCATTCTCATATTTTCTCAGCTCTGGTAATATTTTTGCTATTATGAGCATTTTCTAGGCCCTGTAAAACTAACCACCTAAAGGGCCCTTTTACGCCCTGCTCACATCCCTGTCTGAATATCATTGTTGTCTCAATAAACTCCTAGAAATTTCCGCGCTTCGCTTACCGGCAGGGGGAGGCTAGGCGCCGACTATGTTTGCTTAAATCTGTTAGTATGCAGTTGTTCGCTCAGCAAACGTTTATTCTTTGCCTGCCTGCAGCGGCAACTAATGAATAAGGCTGAAGCCTGTAGCCATGAGAGACAATGTTTACCAACAAGCAGTTTATGGTAAACAACCAACGGCTTGAGTTTCCGCGAATGATAATAAAGAGCTGTCACTTGGATATGGTTTTTTATTTTACGTAGAGTGAATGATATTAACCAATTGAGAGGATGAGTCATTTGCACAGCATTTTGGGTTTTGTAGACGGTAAAATAAAGACGCGACACTTTACTGGAAAGCGAACTAACAAAATCACACACCGAAATACATATTTGAAAACAAGTTATAACGTTTCAGCACCAAGAACAAGTTTTTTTGGGGTTTGTTATCGCCAATACACATTATTTGAAATACGTAATAATTAAGTCAATACCCATATAGAGCTGATCTTTTTCAAATGATATAAACCTACGCCTAGCAATAGCACAATTTGCAGAAAAAGTAATTGATTTTTTTAACTTTAATCGCATTTATTTGAAGTTGCTACAAAGTTGTTGAGACTTGAGTAGTCTATAAACATAACTTGTTTCTGCTTTAAGATCTATAGGTAGTGCCGACATTCTCCAGCAAATCCCTGGCCAGGCAATCCGTCAATGTCAGAATTGCATGCGGAAGTGGCAGGAGAAAAATGGTATTCCTATAAATTCTCAACGATCCCGTCTGTGTAGGGAAACTACTAAAGGAAAATAAATATAAGCTATATCCAATAACCTGGAACTTCGAGACAAACTTTAAATTTGACTCAATAAAGAAGATGAAACGTTTTGTTACCAAGCGAGAGAATGCTCATTCTATCCTAACTTTATGAAATGTTCTTTGTCTGTCTCTGTTTTGACAAAGAGAATTTAAGAGAGAGGGGATAGAATGAGCATTTGCTCGCTTGGTGTAAACGCACCTCAAGAACGCATTAGGAGCCGGCTACCATTTTGGGCGCATGCAAATCCAACATTTCAAGCGCCTAATTTACGACCTTCGGAAAAAAAATAGACTGCTCAATACAATATGTTCATTATGCGAAACATTCTTAAACCAACCTTACATAATGACACAAAAGGAATCAACTTGTAATTTTTTTTTTCTTTCTAAACTGCATAATTTCGCCACCTCGGTTCACGGAAAAGTCTTACCGTGTCAACTTCAAATGGCTACATCTCTGACCTTAATCTAAAACTTTAAATATAAAGTTTTATTCACAAACCAATCCGTGAATTGGACCTAAAAACGTACTGAGGATACCCCAAACTTTGCAATAAAACACTGTGCAATTTTGCTTTAGGACACTGAAAATTATTAAAAACAGAAGAAGTGGGTTCACAGTTCTTGTAATACTTGCCAGTCTCTCTCCGTGGAATGTACGAGTACAGTCAACCGCGACTTTTGACAATAGCTGAGCTCTCAGTGCTCCGCACTCGTATACTACGCGCGGATGGTTACAAGTCCTACACATATGTGAGGATGGCTGTACTAAGTGCGGTCATTCTCTTGGACGTGGGCATTCGAGTCAGACATGTATCAGAAACACTTCGTATAAGTCATCACGTTTGGGCGCCTTATTAGACTGCAGCAGTCTCTGATGCAGTGGGTAAGGATCTAGCTATTGGCGCTCAGGATGTTGGGTTTGATTCGATCTCTATCTCTGACAAATTTTCACGTTACTAAATAGACTATATTTAAAATAAGATACCACAAGTATGTTTGCCATCCGTAACGCCTCCGTGCACGCCGAGACGAGTGCAATAAGCGCTTGGTCTACATTGTAAATTAAATTAAATTAAATTAAATACAGTTCAACAATAAAAAATATAATTGACATTGCTGCATTAAAATAAATAAATTAAATTGAATTTCACGAATTAATAAATTACTATAAAATTATATAAATGAATTCGAAAACAGGATCAGAAACAATACAATACAATTGAAAAGTTAGGGAATGAAAATGTGTCAAATAAAATACAATTAAAAAAATTCTTTTATGAAAGGGGAAGAGCTGGCATAAAGCTTCATCCACCTGTACATCATCGGGGAGTGCCACCGCCCGCCCAATGCGCTCAGTATACTGTTGGCTCTGCCTTGGAAGCGATTAAGCGATTTGAATAGTATTTTAAGTACATTTAGGTATTCTCACACCAAAAAACTTAGCTCGATATTGTATGAGCTTAACAATGGTAGTTTTAGAAAAAGAAGGGGTTTAACTATTATAACGGATTTTAATTTCTCGTCGCCCTTCCTAATTGGCCCTCTAAGCGAGCTAAATCTCTCCTTAATTTTATTTTTCACTCTTTTTGTAACTGCTTACTTTTTCGATAAAACGTCGCAGCGGGACTCGCGCTTTTCCATCCAGCTGCTAATTGAAAATTTATTCACCATCGAGTTTTTATTGAAGGGCCCGAATTAAAACAGCATTATTTAATTACGAGGGACGTGGGAAAAAATCCAGCGTCGACTTTTTAATGAGCAATAATTTCGACATGAAAATGTAAGGGATAATGTTCTGTTGTAGTCGTTGCCTTGAGAAATTGATTTTGCGTGATCAGTACGTCTACCCCATTCGCGTCTATACATTAACGTTCTCGTAAAAAAATGTATTGGGATTTGACATTGTCATGTCATGTCATGTGTCATCCCAATACAATTTTTTTACGCGAACGATATCGTAAATTTAAAGTGGCAACTCGTGGTAGACGTACTGGTGTGTAAATACTCTCTAACTAAGGTATCATTAAGATTAAGATATAGCACTATTAAAAATGCAAAGAACTTACCGTAGCTACACTTAAATTCAACGTGGTATTCATATTAGATTAGGTGTAAGATGGTTAGTTTTAACATTGGCTTAAGACGTTATAGATACAGACCCCAAAATGGCCCTTATTTTGATGAATAAAATTCCTTTTTTTTTGTATGTATTATCGGTTAGTAATCGTTTTATTTTTCATGAAATTCAGACATTTATCTTTGTGTAGAAAATAGATTGTTTAAAACTAAAAAAACACTTACCTCTGAGAACGTTTTTTGTAGTAATTTCAACACATTACTTGTTTTTAGCACTAGTTACGCGCTACTGAATGAAATGATTTTTCGTCACTGATAATAAAAGGACGAAATCAGTAAAATAATTAAAGCCTGTACATTTTTTGGTAATTACTCATGCGAGAGTCTTCTTCTCGTCTCTTCTATCTAATCTGTATGTCATCTTTCTTCGGTCAAGTCCTAGTCGGCCAGACATGTCAGTCAAGGGAGACTGGACGCCACGACAAACATATTTTATTCTATTGGATGTATTTATAGAACATATTTATTGGTATCATAAATCCGTAAAGTAATTCCAGCAGTAATCCCGAAAAAAGTTGTAAAGGCAATGTTCTGTACATTGCTTTAATTGCCACAGATTGTTATTAATCCAAACTAGCGTAATCCACACTTGCACCGCGAACCGGGCATCTAGGCACTAAACTAGCTCTAATCAACGGTAACTTAGGAGGTAAATAATTCTAATGAGTATCGACTGAAAGAATATTTTTTTTACTTAAAAAGCAATTCAAAGAAGAAAAAGGGAAATAAATGTTTGTAACCTGCAAAGCCAAGGCACATACTGATAAACATCTTGGTGCCCAAATAGCTACTTTCTGTCGTCTTGTTTAAACTTTTTCAGAGCTACAGTATGGAACTGAAACTGAATGAAAAATCAATTTCAAAGCTGCTTTTATAGAAAATTGTCCGCATTATTCAGCAAATTTTCGAAGGGCGACGCGGCTAAGTTCATACATGAAGGCAACTTTGACTTTAAATAATGACTTGAGAAGAAGACTACCTTCATGCATTCGGTACCTTTTTAATCTATTGTTTTTGTCAACAATTCATTAAATGAACGCTATCTGTCCAATCAATATCATGGACTCCACGCAGGATTTAATTAAGTCGATCGTTACATTATTTTCTTCTTTTTTTCAATTGACTTCTGCTTAGAGCTTTATATTTTTTTTAATTAGTAATTTGAAAGTTTTATACTTTTCTGTTAGTGGTTGTTCTATTACTCCAATTAAAATGGTAAAAACGAGATAACCCTTTAAAGTAAAGTAAAGTAAAAAATCATTTATTCATTTAAGCTTGTACAAAGCACTTATGACATGTCAAAAAAAGTATATAGAAATAATAATAATAAACGTAAATAAAATAGTACTATAGCACGACATTATATTTTAAATCACTGCGTGACGTCACCGCATCCAGCCAGCGCACGCGCCTACTACGGCGCGCTCGCCCCGCACCATCCGCGCGCGTCCCCGCGCGCCTATATAAGCCGAGGCATTCATTCGCTCGCTAGACGGCTCCGAGTACGATTGCTCCCGTAGTCTGCTCAGAGTCTAGTGCTTTGCTTGATCGATGCACCGCGTCATCAGGTTATCGCTAGCTAGGAGGATATTGGGTTGCGATGCCACGCGTCCTACCCATGATCCTATGATAGGGTACCATATGATACGCACGTATAACTTCATAAGTATGTACTGTATGAGTGTGTATGTACGTGAATAAACAACTACTCTCAGATATCGTGGGTATTACTTCATATGCCAAACCCTATATTGGCGCCCAACTTAAATCAATATACCCTCATTTTCAAGAATAAAGAAAAATTATCACACAAAAAGGGGGTACTTATACAAAATGGCTAATAACATCGTTATGAGTGAAGACCAGTTCAGTCGGTTGATACAATCTATCGCAGCAACATCGCTTAGTACAAACGACGAGCATTTGGAAAGACTTGCATCTAGTATTGCATCTGCTACATTGCATAACACTGAAATGCCAAAATCAAGCTTCGCTAACTGTACCTACCGCTTCAATGGCCAGCGCAATTACGAAAAAGTGGAAGAATTCATAACAGCAATAACCACCTACAAAACAATTGAGGATATCTCGAATACCGACGCCATTACTGGATTAACCCTCCTTTTTACTGGCACGGCTGCTACTTGGTGGCAAGGAGTACAAACCGAAGTAAAAACTTGGGAAGCGGCATTGAAATTATTGCGCCAAGCATTTGCGCCAAAAAAACCTCCTCACGAAATTTATTTGGAGCTGTTTGCAAGCAAACAAAGTGACCACGAGCCGATCGACGCATTTTTGTGCAACAAACGCGCACTGCTGGCCCAGCTACCTGCAAAAAGACACAAAGAAGAGGAACAAATTGACCTCATTTATGGCCTATTGCATATTAATGTGCGAAGAAACGTTCCGCGAACGGAAGTAAAAACATTCGCGGAATTACTTGAGAAAGGCCGACACTTTGAAAACATTCAAAGAGAAGTGGAACCTGCCGTACCACCCAAAGCCGAAGCTCTAAAAACAAAACGATGCACATATTGCGGAAAGCGAGGCCACCTCCAAGAAGAATGCAGGAAGTTTAAGGCTGACTCAGAAAAAAACGGACCACCTTCTGAGCGTACGGAAAACATAATGAAGTGTTATGGCTGTGGAGCACCAGGAGTCTACCGTAGCAACTGTTCCACGTGCAAAAATAAAGAGACGCCGCCGAAGCCGGTTGCCTTCTATGCTGCCCACTGCACTCTGCAGACCTCAACTAAGATCCCGACTATTGAGGTCAGCATTAAAGGGGAAAAAGGCTACGCACATATTGATACTGCAGCCAGAACCAGCATCGCGAGCAAGCAGCTGTACAATACCCTACTGCGCCACGGTACTAAGTTTACGGAACGACCAGCTGATATCACATTGGCGGACGGCAGCATAAAAAGTTCTAACCTACTAACGGCCACATTGGATATCGTAATTGGTGGTCGTATACTGCCCATGACCCTTGCAGTAATACCAGAAGCGTCCGAAAACCGTACACTCCTTGGGATCGATTTCTTGGAGACTTCTGGCATAGTGCTAAACCTGCCGCAACGCACCTGGCATTTTATTGACAACCCTACAATGCACTTCCCCTTTCTCCAACTTCGTAACGAGAACATTCCATTGAAGACCATTAAGCGCTTGTCTTTTGATGACAAAGAAGAAGCCTCAATCGACGAATCGTACTCCAGCTTTATGAAATGGGCAAACGACCTACGAATGCTATCGCCAATGACGGAAACAACATCACCATTTCGACCCCAAGATAAAGAAGGTCCACCCGAAAATAAGCGACCACGCTGGGTTCTTCAAAAATTGGACACTCCACCGCGACCAACACGCCCACGTGAACCAGCTATTGATGAATTTTATGTAGACCCTCGCATTGATTATCTTCCAATAAATCCTACTAAATTGTATTCCGTTGATATTCATTTACATACCAGTGAGGGCACCCTATTCACTAATGATGAAAGAATTACATTCAATGAACTTTTATCTAAGTATAAAGATATATTTAATAAAAATATAAAACCAACTGCATTTGCCCAACACCGAATTGATACTGGCAACCACCCACCTATAAGCATAAAGCCATATAGATTGTCACCTACTAGGCAAAATCAACTTCGAGAAAAAATTGACGAAATGATCAGTAATGATATTATTGAGGAGTGTGATTCTCCATGGGCAGCACCTGTCATCCTTGTTCCCAAAGGCGAAAATGATGTCAGAGTTTGTGTTGATTATAGACGATTGAATGAAATCACTAAACCAGATAGATATCCACTACCACGCATAGATGATCTATTGCACCAGGCAAAATCAATGCCATATATGTCTACTATTGATTTGCAATCAAGTTATTGGCAAATTTTAGTGCACCCACATGATCAAGACAAAACTAGTTTTGTTTCACCGTTCGGAACATATCGTTTTAAACGTATGCCGTTCGGACTAGGCAATGCACCTGCTACTTTCCAAAGATTGATGGATAAATTCATACAAGGACTGAAAGCTGAATGTGTACTATCATATATAGATGATTTAATTTTGAGATCTTTTACGTTCTCTCAACACGTACAAGATCTGTCAGAAATATTTAATAAATTAAGAGAATACAATCTACATGCTAATAGACAGAAGTGTAAATTTGGATGCTCTCAAGTCAAGTATTTGGGTCATCTTATTGTACCAGAAGGAATAAAGTCAGACCCTGATAAAGTATCTGCAATCATGAACCTTAAAGAACCAAAAACCTTGAAACAACTAATTTCATTCCTCCAAACTGCATCATGGTATAGAAGATTTATTTATAACTTTGCCGAAATTGCAAGACCATTAACTAATCTAACAAAAAAGAATGTTTCATGGCAATGGAAAACAGATCAACAAGATGCTTTTGATAAGTTAAAAACCGCTCTAATTTCTGCACCAGTACTGAAACAAGCGAATCCAGACCAAACATTTTTAATTAAAACCGATGCAAGTCAATATGCTATTGGAGCAGCTTTATTGCAGGGGGAGGGAGACAACGAACATCCTGTAGAATATGCAAGTAGATTACTTACACCAGCAGAACGTAACTATACTGTGACTGAAAAAGAAGCCTTAGCTATAGTTTGGGCCATTTCACGCTTTCGTGGCTACATAGAAGGAACTAGATTCATAACAATAACTGACCATCAACCTCTAAAATGGTTAATGGACCTGAAAACCCCAACCGGCCGCTTAGCACGATGGGCCCTACAGCTGCAACCTTATGAGTTTAAAATTCAATATACACCGGGTCGCACTAATGTGGTCGCTGATACTCTATCGAGGCCCCCATGTTCCAATCATGACGATACGTGTTGCATCTGCCATATAGAAATAGAGCTACCTAAATTAGGCGAAAAATTATTACGAGAAGAACAACTGAAAGACGAAAGTTTAAAAACTATCATAGAAACTTTAGAGGGAAATGAATCAGATAAATACATAGAAATCACTAAGAAAGGATTTTTGTTACACAAAGGCGTCCTATACCGTTATATAGAAGATCAAGATGATGACAACGCAAAACTCTTGGTTCCTCGTCACGAAATGCCTAATATACTAAAAGCACATCACGATGCACCAACTGCTGGACATATGGGTGTAGAACGCACATTACAACGGATAACAAACAAATTTTATTGGAAAGGACTTCGAAAGGATATCATAAAATATATCAAAACATGTGTAGACTGTCAGAAATATAAGCCTTCGAATCAAAAACCAGCAGGATTATACCAATCTACGCCAAATTATCAAAGATTTGAAGTGTTGTCAATTGATTTATTTGGTCCCTTACCAAAAGGAACATCCGGAGAAAAATGGATATTCATCGTAGAGGACACCACCACACGATGGGTAGAACTATTTGCAATCAACGAAGCTACATCAGAAAACTGTGCAACCGTGTTATTAAATGAAGTATTCCTACGCTTTGGCCTACCACGAAAACTAATCAGCGATAATGGAGTCCAATTTATATCAGCAATTATGCAAAAACTAGCCTATTGCCCGTAGTCTGCTCAGAGTCTAGTGCTTTGCTTGATCGATGCACCGCGTCATCAGGTTATCGCTAGCTAGGAGGATATTGGGTTGCGATGCCACGCGTCCTACCCATGATCCTATGATAGGGTACCATATGATACGCACGTATAACTTCATAAGTATGTACTGTATGAGTGTGTATGTACGTGAATAAACAACTACTCTCAGATATCGTGGGTATTACTTCATATGCCAAACCCTATAGTACAATATTAACTAGTACACATGGTGAATAAACATAACGTGAATCTACCACCGGTTCGGACGTTGCTTCTTATCGAGAAGACTCCGGCAAGAAACTCGATAGTTACTCTTTTCAACTTTGTTTGTTTTACAAAAAATAAATTCAGAGTACAGTCAATGCGAGTAGAAAAAAGAACACAATATTGAGCAGAGGAGCAGATTATTCCTACTATGACCACAAACTTTTGTCGTTCAAGTAATCCTCTACATTATAATAACCTTGTTTCATTAACTTTGCTTTAATTGCAGACTTAAACTTGTGAAGAGGTAGATCAACAAGACTTTGAGGTATTTTGTTAAAGTATTTTACAGATTGACCCACAAATGAGTTTCCCACCTTGTGTAGCCTAAGACTGGGAGTTTTCAATTTGTTTTTATTTCTGGTATTATGTTTATGAGTGTCACTGTTTTTTTTGAACAGATGCAAGTTTTTGCGCACATACATTATGTTATCTAAAATATACTGAGCATGCACAGTTAAAATATCGATCTTCTTAAATACTTCCCTAAGAGAGTCGCGTGGTCTAAGTTTGTAAATGGAGCGGATGGCTCTTTTTTGAAGTACCAAAATGGTGTTCAAGTCTGCAGCTGAACCCCACAACAGTAGACCATACGACATAACACTATGAAAGTAGCTAAAATATACTAGTCTTGCTCTTTCAATATCAGTCAAGAGTCTTATTTTTCTAACAGCACAAGCAGCGGAACTGAGTCTCCCTGCCAGGGCCGTTATATGCGGACCCCATTGTAACTTAGAATCTAAAGTTATTCCTAAAAATACAGTAGAATTTGTTAATTCTAATGGCTCGTCATTCATAGTTACAATAGTATCAACCTGTCTCACATTGGGCATAGAGAATTTGATGCACTTTGTTTTTTTGCATTAAGTAATAAATTATTACTAGTGAACCAACATAGTACTTTTGAGAGAGTATTATTTACATCGTCAAATGCTTGCTTACCTCTGTCGACTTTAAAAATCAACGAGGTATCGTCAGTAAATAATACTATCTCACAAATATCTTTGACATAGGTAGGAAGATCATTTATATAAATAAGAAAAAGCAAAGGTCCTAATATAGATCCCTGGGGCACTCCCATACGTATGGTGGCACCGGAAGATGCAGTTCCGTTGATACTAACTTTTTGAGTTCTATCTGTAAGATAGGATTGTATTAATTGAGATGAGATACCTGAAACACCGTAATGTCTTAGCTTAATCAGTAATATTTCATAATCCACGCAATCAAATGCTTTTGAAAGATCACAAAATATTCCTACTGCATCTTGCTTGTTTTCCCAAGCATCAAATATGTGTTTGATAAGTGCTACACCTGCATCAGTTGTGCTCTTGTGTTTAGTGAAACCAAATTGTTTCTCATGTAGTAAGTTATTTAAATCAAAGTGTGAAAGCAGCTGGTTCAATATAATTTTTTCAAAGATTTTACTGAGAGCTGGTAGTATAGAAATGGGTATATAATTGGATGGGTCACTTTTGCTACCAGATTTAAAAAGCGGGATGACCTTACTAAATTTCATCAAGTTGGGAAACTGACCTTGGTCTATGCAATTATTAAAAAGTTTAGCTAAGTGGGGTGATATCGTATTAATGATTGATTTGAGTAGATTAATCGAAATACCCCACAAATCTTCGGTATTTTTCATATTAAGTTCCTTAAATACCTTGAGGATGTCATGAGAATCAACATGATCAAAGCAGAACTGATTTGTGCACCCATCAACACTAGATGTTAGCAGGGACTGAGCTATATGTGGACTTGAATTTAACGTGCTTGTAGTTACAATAGGTATATTAGAAAAAAAAGTTTCAAATGTATTTGCTATTTCAATCTCAGACTCAATAACATTATTTTGAATTTTGAGAGAGAATGAGTGATCGCGAGGTTTAGATTTACAGGTTTCTTTATTAATTATGTTCCAAGTGGTTTTGATTTTATTTTTAGCCTGTTTTATTTTGTCTCGCAAAAAAATGGACTTTGCAATATGACATGATTTCTTGAATGTTTTTGAATATAATTTAACATGCTCAACTAGTTTTTGACAGTTTGAGTTGGCTTTTAATCCATATAATTCGTATAATTTATTTCTACTTTTATGGATGCCTGGAGTGGCCCAATCACTAAATTTAAACTTAAAATTATCCACAGTTACTTTCTTCTTAGGAAAAATATGGTTATGTTCATGCAATATTATCTCAAAGAGATGCCTATACTGATCATCTATGTTATGATGACCTTGGGGCAGTAGGTTAGAAATATTTTTATTTATATTAGTTTGAAACTTTTTTACTCGACTCTTGGTAACTGGTCTATAACTAATATCCACTGATTGAGAGACATGACGGTGCTCAAATTTGGTCAATAGACCACAGTGATCTGATTTCAAACAGTTTATAATTGATTTCTCGATAGAGATATTTTCGCAAAAAATATTGTCTTAGCAGGTGGCTGTTAACTCGGTGATCCTGGTTGGTTGATCAAAAAGATTAAGTAAATCAAATGATTTAAAGAGATTTAAAAATCTGTCTGAGAAACAAAGGTCTGAGAAGAATCTAAAATGTTGACATTAAAATCCCCACATACAACCACCTTCTTGTTTGATTTACAAACCTTTTTCAGTACTTCTTCCATGGTCTCTTCGAACTGACAATAATCAGCAGAAGGGGGTCTATACACACACACAATAATAATCTGCTCTAACTCTGCGCATGCAAGTTCAATAGTTCGCTCAATTGAGAGTGCTATTATGTCTTTACGCTCTCTAGATTTAAATTTATTGTGAATTAATATCAGTGACCCACCGCGAATAGAGGAACTTCTCAAGAACGAACTAATGATACTATAATTATCAATGCTAATCATGCATTCATTTTTTTTCAGCCAGAGTTCAGTTAAACATAAGACATGTATATCCATACAGTCTAAAAATAAACCTACTTCTAATTCTTTGCCAGAGAAGCCTTGCATGTTTTGATGCACAAAGTTTATAAAATTATTTTGGTGCTTCTCTTTTGTCAACAATGTGCAAGAGTTTACCTCTATTGTCTCTGAATCTAATTTAAATGATTTGGAGCAAGTTCCAAAGTCTGTGGTACAATGGTATCATTCTGCTCAATAAAAGCAGAGTGTTTAGCCAAATAATTGGCTGAAATGTTAAAAAAATAAGATAGCGACATAGCTATCTGTCGTTTATAATAATTAGATAAATGAAATCTACCTTTTGTCAGGTACATATTATTATTAATAATAGGATTAATGTCAATGAGATTTATTAAATTATTTGAAAATGTCACAGTATCAAATGTCAAATTGATTCTATGTCTTTTTTCATTTTCTGCTTGTGACAGACCCCTATTGTAAGGCAATGTGAACATCACAATTTTACTGACATTAACTAATGAACATAAAGTATTGCAATGTATTTTCATTTGGTTCTTGTTCACAGTACCTCTGTTTGCAATTAAAATAATAAGGGTTGAATTGGGGCTGAAACTATATTCAGCAATTTTCTGAATGATATCACAGTATGAGGCACCCGGTGAACAGTGATTTATAACTGACTTTCCGAGACTATTATACAAAATGTGGCCTATACTTTTTCCAATGTCGTCACTAAACATTACAATGTTACAACCTGGATTTTTATCAGTGTTACTGACAGGGCAGGTATCAGAGATGGAAATGTTGGTGGCTGATTGTGAAGTAAGGGTGTTAAGAAGAGAGGAATCACATTCTGACTGAATAACAGTATGGTCATCATTACTGCTGGAAACTGAGTCCGGGTTGCACAAAAGTTTGGTCAGGGCCAAAATATGCTCCTCATTTTCTTTTTTGGTGATTGTGTATCTGTCAGTTAAACGCCTCAGATTTTCTTTAAGACTACATATTTCTGCTTGTAATACTTTCACTTCATTGTCATATTGACTTAAATTATTGTCTATCATTATAGAATAGACATCCAGTTCATCACCTAATCTTCGGCGTTCCTGAATATATTTTGCATTTTTATACATCATTTTCTGGTTTTTTATCAGTTTCTGAGTTTTCTTAATAAATTTGCTTATCCTAACATATTTTCTAAATTTGTTCTTGCTGCACTTTGCAACACCCTCTGGAGCAGTGGAATTAATCAAATTGTTACTAGCCAATACGAAAAGCTTAAATATGCAAACTAAGTACCCCACAACAAAGTGTCAGAGAGACACGACGGTAGCCTTCTGTCAAAATGTATGTTTTAAATTAATTATGAGAATGAACCCACACTTTGTGTTCTCTACCTTTTATTCCTCTTGACTTCTGTGCAGGAGAATGAACGATATATTTATACGCCATTTTGTAATATATTTAGCCTTATGCTACTGCTATACTGCTGTCAATGTGAAATCAACTTCAACGCAACTTCTAATATTGCTACTTATTTTACACCAGACCCAGACACTTTCACTCACTTTAAGTGCAAATTCTCTTATTCCTTTAGTTACAACACAAAACATTGTACCTATAAAGAAATCCGATTAATTGTTCAAGAAGATACAGTAACGTTATTTTCTACGTCAGGTTAGGTCGTAAAAATAAATCTAAAGAAATGTACACAGTATTATGAGTAAGAAGGTTCTTCTCCAGGGCTTGAAAGGGTAAGGCAAATAAAATTAACCCAAGTATTTGATAGATGTACGTGGAGCAGGAGGAAGTTTAGGTATCGTACTAAATACAACGATGGTGAACGATTTTTCTTAAACCAAAACAAAAACATTTATTTAAGGTTTGTTTATTTAAAGTGTGAATTAACGAAAATTCGGACAAAATGTAGAGTTCCCCTTGTTCTATTAATGAACTAAGGTTACTTTACGTTTTTAAGGACAAATTGGATTTATTTTTCGAGCCCAGAAAATTTCGAACGAACGGAATAAAAATGGAGACTTAGTTTTTCTAATCTAAATATTTGGAGGAAGAAACTGATGATTAATGGGACTTTATTTTAAAAACAAGTCTTAAATCGACGAATAAAATTTCTAAACCATTAACTATTTACGTCTATCAAGATCTCTCATTTCTGATGTTGACAATTTGAGAAATAAAAATAACTTTGTTTCTCGAAACAGGTATATAAGAACGCTGCTGGCACACATTTAAGTAGCTAACAAGCTGTAAAAATAGAAGCAGAGGAAACTTATGTCAGAGTTTCACGTCCCTGATGAGCTTCTGATGAGCGACAAGAATAAGGCTGCCTGTCCAAAGAAGCGGAGCGAGGCAGCGGAGCGGAGTTTTGGCAATTTTCAACCAATAGGAAAAGCCTAAACTGGTGGCTAATAGTGATGCGACGCAAACACAAATATGAATGTTCGCCAAATAACAAACAATTTGTAAATATTTGAATATTGAAAAACTTTTTGATCAAAATATTTGGGTAAACGTGACGTTCGATACACCGCTCTTTCTCCAAATTAACCATCACTTCGACCTTGAAAAGGCACAGAATAGTGAACTATACTGTGCATATCATTATGTGTAATATCATATAAATATTGATAATAAATATACATGATGATATAAATATTGATATTAAATATACATGATGACATAAATATTGATATTTAAATACATGTGATTGGCAAATGTGGTCGATTTTCTACTGAAGTTTACCAGAAGCTTATTTCTACTGTAGTAGGAGTAATCCTACACATTATCTATTGCTTTGCTTTCATTTGATTGGTTGATGGACAGATTATTTATTTATTTATTTATTCATTTCATATTCACATAGATATAAAGGTCTTTCAGTATTTCATAAAAGTACATGTGACGCCTAATGCTTTCATTAGTTTGTATTCGTGAACGTATCTGCTGCATCACTCGTAAATATTTTTACAGAAAACACATCCATTTCAAAGCAAACAGCTGAGACACAACAGTTCAGACCGCGGGACATCCGACGCTCTCTGGATCACCGTCTAGATCAGAGGTTCTTAACCTTTCTTTTTGAACGCTGACTACTTTTCACACGTACTCGCCAGTAACGCAATTTCCTAACTAGTTATTACGAGTAAAGACATTTTGTCGATATCGTTAAGTCAGATACAAGAAAGATTCGGGGAATGCCCAGCTTGCAACTGATTTAACTATTCCGACAAAAGTAATTGTTACCACCACCACTGCCCGCGAATGAACAGATTTATTCACACGTACCATAACACAACAAACCATCACGAACTATATCCCAAACGGGGTAGTCAGAGGCAATTTATAAGTGACTGCTGCCGTCATGGTAAACGGAAAACTCAGAAGCCCTCTTTTCACCAATGGTTTTAGAACCCAACGTGGTAGGTGGTAGATTTCTGGGTTGATTTGGTTTTTAAGTGAGTTAGGTTGTGCACCATAATATAAGTTTTTTTTTTTTTTGTTTTTTATATTGCCCGTCAAGATGACCTCACTCCACCTGATGGAAAGCGGTCATGAGGTCCAGATATGAGGTTGACAAGCCCAGTCATTGGGCGAAACGAACGAATCACTGGGCTGGCCATCCTCACCTTGAAGGCCTGCAGAAATGCCTTTTCACGCCCCGCTTGAAGAACCCGGGACTATAAGAGGAAGGAAACACATGTGCTGGAAGAGCGTTCCACGTCTGGATGGTACGACAAAGAAACGAGTCACCGAACCTTTTAGTTCGGGCCAACAAATGTTGAATTGTGTGTGGGTGACGCCGAAGTCCAGCACGCGTGGTACGGGAGTGGAAAGGTGAGGGTGGGATAAGCTGGAATAACTCGTCAGAGCATTCCCCATTGTAGAAGCGATAGAGAACACTTAGCCTGGCAATGTCTCTACGCAATTGGAGAGGCTCAAGGGTCAAAGTTGCCTCTGGGTTTCCAATAATACGGATAGCACGCTGCTGCAACCTGTCAAGAGCTTCGAGTAGGTACTTAGCGGAACCGTCCCAGAGATGAGAGCAGTATTCCACACACGAGCGAACTTGTGTCTTATACAAGAGACAGAGCTGCTCAGGCCTGAAGAATCGTCTCACTCTGTTCAGGACTCCGAGTTTACGGGATGCAGTTCTAATGACGCTCTCAATGTAGTCCCGCTGGTTTAGGTTGCTACGAACATCCATGCCAAGGATGTTTAGGCTATCCTTAATCGGTAGTGGGGTGCTCTGAAGAGTGGGATGGGAAAGGAAAGGCGACGCCTTTGCTGTGAATGCACACACCTGCGTTTTCTTGGCATTGAACTCGACAAGATTGCATGCACCCCATTCTGAAATGCGGTCCAACACTCCGTCAAGCTCAACAACAAGACTTCGCCTCTTCTCCTCGATGTCAGTCTGCTTTGCCCCAGGGCGCTCGAAATATCGCGCGTGGACCGTGCTATCATCCGCATAGCAATGAATATTACCAAGAGATAACATGTCATTGATATGCAGAAGAAACAACGTCGGCGACAAGACGGAGCCCTGCGGCACTACGGCATTAATCTGGAGAAAGCCTGATTTTTGACCATCGCAAAGGACACGAATTCTACGTCCCTCCAGAAATCCGGCGACCCAGTCGCATAGGCGAGGTGGCAGACCATATGCCGGAAGCTTGGAAAGAAGCGAACTATGCCATACACGGTCGAAAGCTTTGGCAATGTCAAGGCTGACGGCCAAAGATTCCCCATGCTTGTCCATAGCCTCCCCCCAGATGTGTGTTACGTACGCTAGAAGATCACCCGTAGACCGTTTTGGTCGGAAGCCGTACTGACGGTCGTGAATGAGAGAGTGATCCTCTAGGTAGCGGATGAGCTGCGTGTTTATGATCCGCTCAAACACTTTAGCTAAAACTGAGGTTACGGCTATTGGACGGTAATTGGCAGGGTCAGACCGGTCCCCTTTTTTTGGGAACTGGCTGAACGTTCGCCTCCCTCCAAGACAGCGGCACAAGACCCGAATTGTAGGAGAGGCGATACAGGCTAGTGAACACTGGAGACAACTCCGCTGCACATTTCTTCAGCACCACAGCTGGGATTCCATTAGGGCCACTGGCTTTCCTGACATCGAGTGACTGCAGTTCGGCACGAACATCACACTGCCTGATACGAATATCAGGCATTGTGGAGCCGCAATGTGGAATATCAGGCGGCGCAGCACCGCAGTCATCGATGCAAGAGTTTGCGGCACAGAGGTTAGCCAGTAAATCGGCTTTCTCTTGCGGCTGATGAGCCAACGATCCATCAGGG
This sequence comes from Udea olivalis, assembly GCA_947369235.1. Lineage (NCBI taxonomy): Eukaryota > Metazoa > Arthropoda > Insecta > Lepidoptera > Crambidae > Udea > Udea olivalis. The sequence continues at coordinate 562,145 of OX376342.1, forward strand.
AATCTCAGTGGGGGCAGCGAAGGCACGCAGAAGTTAGATTGCACGTGTTTAGCCAGTCGCCAGTAGGAGCGGCTACCAGTAGGGTGCGTGATGAGTTCTTGGCCAACACGTGCAATTCGCTGGGCGTCTGCTCTAATGTAAGCCCTCTTCGTGGCCTTGGTGGCTTTATTAAAGGCTGCTTTCAGGGAGGCAAGGTTTGAATGATCATTGAGTGCCTGGGCCCTAGACCAAGCACGGTACGCCGCCTGTTTTTGTTCAACAGCTGCGGCACACTCGCGATTGAACCAGGGACCAGTTTTGCTAGCACTGACGACATCAGTAAAAGGAATGTAGTATTCCATTCCGGTACTGATCTCGTCAGCGATAGCAGATGCACTCTCTGAAGCATCCCTTTCTCCAAAGCAGCACTACCGCCAAGGGACGGAGGCAAAATACTCTCGCAATCCGTCCCAATCTGCCGACGAGTAGTGCCATAACCGCCGCGTCACCTCCACAGGTTGTGGGGGAGCTGCACAAGGCACTGTAGCGCCAACCAGACAGTGATCGGAGGAGCCCAATGGAGCACCAACCGACACTTTATACCCGGCTGGGTGACTCGTCAGCAGAAGGTCCAATAAAGAGGGAGTATGACCGACAATATCTGGTACCCGGGTGGGCTGGTGTACCAGTTGCGTCAGGTCTTGCGTCCCCCCCATGAGCCTTCGCCTTGTCGTGGCGGGGGGGCTTAGTACTGGTGGTAGGTGGAACCACCGGGAAGCTAAGAGGGCTCAGGCATGGCAATGTGGTGGACTTCCCACCCACCCATTGCCTGCCGCCGGGCGTGGTGGTGGTATGGTGCTACCACTGCCCGCCCAAAGGGGCGCCCACGGGCGCAGCGCCTTAGGGCGCGAGGTGGGAGCCGCGGTGCACAACCGTTTGGAGGGGGTCAGTGATCCGCGGCTGGCCCCCCCTGTGCACTGCGGCTCGGCGGGGCCGCACCGCCAGTTGCGGCAGCGGATCCACCTTTTAGGTGGATCGTGGTTGCGGACCTAGTAGGGTCCGCGTACGGTGGGAGCCAGCGGGCTTGAGTACGGGGGTGCTTTTGCCCGCAATGCACGGCTTTCACCCCGACGGCGGAAGTACTTGCGTGCTCCAGGTACTTCCGTGGCCTCCCCCCTTCATTGGGGGGTCGGCTGGAGGGGGCCCCAATACGGGGAAACACTGGCGGCGGGGCGTTGTGAAACTTTTTAGGGACCCCGCCTCGCCGCTGAAGTGTTGAGGTCGAGTACCGTGGGGTTTTAGTCGGTAGAAGTCCGACATAACCTCGTCGTTCCCCCGAGCGACGAGGTATCCATGAGGATTTCCCCACGCTAATAAAAAATAAAAAAAAAAAAGGTCTTGCGTGAGAGCAAACGCATGGGCAGTTCGGCCTGCATGGTCTGTTTTTGATGAGCCTAACCAGGACTCATGGTGGGCATTGAAGTCTCCCAAAAACACCATTTCGGCATTTGGGAACTGCGCCTGAGCGTTGTCTGCGGCCTGACTCAGATGCTCGAAGAGTCGAGTTGTCTCGGCGTCGCCTTTGTGGGAGCGGTATATGCACGCATAGACCCGGCTTGTGGAGCCCAGGTCAACGTGCACCCAGAAAGTGGAGAAGGATGAGTCTTCTAGGCAGCGGAGACGGCTACAGCAGACGTCCGCCCTGACGAATAGACATACACCGGCTTTAGGTTGGAAGGACTCTTTTTTTTTTTTTTTTTTTTTCTTTATTAAGGAAAACAAACAGCTATTTCTAATACATTTGCTCAGTTTAACTAAAATAGTACATTAGCATTTAATGTTCTCACTGTTAAGCAATACATAAAGTAGTGATCTAGAAAACACTGCGATCAAAAAGAAAAAGGCTATCAAAACAACACATAAAGACATTAACTAAGTACGTATATGTTAGTTTGCATGCTATTACTAGTGAGGCAAGATTTACTAGATAAGATCCGCTGGCCTTTTCAATAGGCCACGGAATCGTTCTATTCTTTCATGAAATATGTCGATGTTACTGTAAGTGTGTGGCTATGTGCTTCCAGCACATAGCCGGGGTAGTGCAGGTATGACGTATCGGCAGGGCGGCCTATCTGTGTTTCCGTCAAAAAGAGCATCGCAGGCCTCGCCGTCTCAAGGTGTTGATGGACGGCGTTGAGGTTTGCATGGAGTCCGCGGATGTTAGCGAACTCCACATCAAACAGCGTGTTGGTGGGGGATGGGGATGCCGCTGTAGGCCGTTTTTTCGTGCTTCTGACTGCCATAGAAGTTGGAGGATGGATGGACGACTGTGATCGAGGCAATGAAAGACAAAGCGTGGTGCCCTGCATTGGTATTAATCGCGTGGAATAGTGTAGGCCGGTCCGCCGGACGGAAGGGCCCCCGTACCCCCTCGGGTGTGGTCGCCGGGACCCACCGGAACCGGGCACCACCCGGCACGACGAGCCACCCCGAGATTATGCGCGACCTGGTGGGGCAGCCTCCAGAGGTGGTTAACCCCTTTTGGGCCCCTGTACTATGCCGCGGGCGGCCAGCGGCACCACCGTTTCTACGGGTCTCCCTGGCCGGCGGGCCGATACACACTACACACACAATACCGCCGCTAGGGCCCCCACCGGTCCAACAATTGCCACGATCACAGTCCCCCTGGCACCGGTTAGTGCAGTGCTGATCCCGGAACGCGACCTGACCGAGATAGGTCAGAATCACTTGGCGGGTTTTACACAATTGCATGGTGGTAACAACAACCGGCCGACATAAGTCTCCCACCTGAAGAGCAGATGGTCTGCTGGAAGAAACCCTTAGTCGCCTCTTACGACACCCATGGGAAGATATGGGGCTGTGGAATGTATTCAGTAATAAATAACTTCAAATGCTAATACCTACACTATTTAATTCACTAGTATATTTTTATTTATTTAATTATCTCTTTGCTGCACATCAAAATATTCGAAAAAAAAACTTTGTTTATCTATATAAACTAACGATTCCAAGTTCTATGAAATAATAAATCGATAATAGAATAGATTCACTAACGATTATAAACTACCCCATCCTAATTGAAAGCTGTCAGAATGATCATCCTAAATTGGACAAACTGTAGGCTATGACGCCAGGCCCCTGCCACTTCACGAACTTGCGCGTAAAAATAACCTACCAGCAGCTGTCGGGAACTGGAAATACCATTATTGGCAGTTGATTGTCAACAGCCGCGTTGAGAATTTGTATGCGGTTTTTGCGGTACAATGACACATGACAGCACGCATTTAGGATTAAGAAAATTGACACTTTTCTATTGATGTGATTTATCGTTTACGGTAGTAACACAAATTAGACATGCGCGGCGCTCTGACAGATAGCCCGCTTTGAACAACACGCCATTTTTGACGCACGCACACAGAGACGTTTACAAGCGAAATCAGTGAGCTTCGGTGAGTCGGAAAACGCACTGTCGCGAGTGTTTTTGTTTTTGTCGAACTTGGTGCAGTTTCTCACATGATGAATTTTGTTTTTGGCCGGTTCTGTCAAGTAGGTATAACTTACTCACTTTATTTTAAAAATTCAAAGGGAATATAGTAGTAACCCTAGGCGGTTCACGCAAGTTTTTGAAAAAGGTGCGAGCGGTCCTTCTGTAAACTCTTTATTTTGTGTTAGTAACTATTAAGTAATCTGTGGCGACGCTCTGAGATTTATTCGAATAAAAAGAAAGTTATATTTTAGTTTCCGCGGTTGGGAACCACTGGTCTGATCGTGAACTGATCCGAGCCGTATTGACACCGTCGCGATTAAGTTCACTTGACGTGAATATAAATAAAAGCGGATCCTAGACTACGACGGGAAACTAAGTATCTACGGCCCAGGTTGACTGCTTCGCGCCTTACCGAAAGTTTTTGTTATTTAGGCTATAATAATGCACAATACACAACAAAAAAAGAGAGCGCTGTAACAATTATCTCCCAGTTTAAACAAATACTAACACTATATAATAGTACTAACATCGGCAGTAGTCCAGTATAGGTAGATTATTGACTGCTTCAATAAATATTTATATTGCTGAATTGAAACAAACTATTTATGCAGACATCGACAAAAAAGGTAAGTAAACTTACAGACTGGCCTGTTGGTGCAATGGCAGCGATCCCGCCTTTAGCAGCGGAGGTCGTGGGTTCGATCCCACCCATGACAAACATTCATGTGACGAACTTTTGTGTGTGTGGTGGTGCTATTATATATTTAAGCACGTATTCAGAATTATTATTTAAGTATGTTTAACAGTCTCTGACACCCATAGTACAAGCTCTGCTTAGTTTTGGGTCAGATGTAATTCGTCCCAGATATGTATTTATTTATTAATAGTCATGAAGTTAAGTTAATAAGAGGTATAGGTTAATGTTTACACAAATAAACTTCAAAAATTACCAAAAAAACAATTTCTTGAAAATATTTACTTCTCGTTCAGCAGCGACAAAGAGGATGAAATCAGATAATAATCGGACAAACTTGGAATACTAATTAAATGTTTTTCGTATACCTACACAAATTCAGTTCGTTTATTTGAGCTACAAACGATGTAAAACGTAACGTGTAACGTCTACTTAAACCTAACTCACATATAAACATAAATTATTGTAAGCTATAAAATTGTTCAAGCAAAACTGGTCCATTTCAATAAACCGTATGGAAAAATAATCTATTGAAACTTTCGTTAGCAACCCTTGTGAACACCCAGTACAACAGTTCGAGATGGAAATGTTCAAATAATACGTATTTTTTGAACGACCTCTAGACTAGAGGCAGCGATGTGAAGTCAATCAGTCAAACTTGTCTAAGAATGTTGAACTTTGTCAAAACTTATACATATATCGGGTCGAAAAAAGGTAGGTAAGTTTAATCATAAATTCATCTTGCGAGTTATATTTTTGCAGCCTAACATATTCCTCTTATTAAAGTGAGACCTGTGCCCACCGGTGGGACATATAAGGGTGTATTTTTTTTCTTTTTGTTAAAGAAAATAAAAAAAATGACAGCAAAGTAGTCACCGCCGCGGTGTCTCATCAGTTAACTTTCATGTTAAGCTAATTTTACATGACCTGGTAATAATTCTGGTCATACCTAATAAATTGTATAAAATTATACTTCTCCTTTCCGTTGTTGATAAGACCTGTACCGGAAATCGGAATCAAAAGTGGCTACGTTTGCGCATCGCTTAAGCGGACACAATAAAGTTTCTTCGAAGTGCTCTCAAGGTCGACGGCACTCAAGACTCAAGTCGAGTCGAGTCGAGGAGCCATCGACAAAGCGGCCTCATAATCTGTATCGACGCTGAAGAGGCTAATTCTTCATTCGTAACAGTGAGGCGAAAAGGACGTGTTTCTGGACAGATTTTATTTATTCGTTCAAATGGCAAGTCCATTTGAACAAATAAATAAAATCAGCGTTAGTAGATATTATAGTTTTTTTTATACTTAGGATGATACGGACTTGACCTGAAATACTAATGTTTTGATTATTTGATTGGATTATGTTATAAAGTGTTCCTTATGAGCTGTGAAATCCTTCGAAGGGGGATCCTGCCGTTTACCAAAATAAATTTGCTAAAATTTCATTAGCCAAACAAATTTAAGCATCCATTTATTATGACAATGCAACATTTATAATGATTTATGTACGCAATTTTTTATTTGGACAAATGTTTACTTGGCAGAATATCAATATGGATAATGGCTTTTGGGAATTTGGTCTTTTATCAAATGATTCATTACAGCAAAAAATCTTTAGACAATAGACATTTAGTCAAATGATTTATTATGACAAAAAATATACAGACAAAATGTTTTTGGGTATTATATAATTAAAAAAAGCATTTGAATTTTAATGAACCGCATTTTTTAATATCAAAGTTTCCACGTATCTATAGTTAATAATTTTCTAGAGTTTAGTGACATTTAATACGTAACATCGACCGCGACGTCAGAGCCCGAATTTCCGCTGCTTGGGCCAAATGGCGTGAGGTGAGGTGGCATTTGTGACCCCAAAATAAAACCATCATTAGGCCTGTGCTTTTATATGGCAGTGAAACATGGCCGTTACTAGAGCGACAAGAGCAGGAGCTGCGCGTCACGGAAATGAAGATGCTGCGGTGGATGTGTGGAGTCTCACGCAAAGATCGCGTGCATAACACCCGCATCCGCGGCAGCCTTCGTGTTCGTGACATCGCGGACAAGCTGCAGGAGTGCCGCCTTCGTTGGTATTCACCCAAGAAATGGTGGCTCGACGTTGTTAAGGGTGACATGCGTGCCAACAAACTCACCACTGAGGATGCACAAGACCGCGCGAAGTGGGCCAAGAAAATAAAAAAGGCGGACCCTGGGACCCCACACACCAGTGTGGGTTCACAACCGGGATAGACCGCACGGATGATGATGATGACATTTAATACGTAACATGCTTAAGTTTTGTACTTTTTCCTAAATCGAAACAGCTAGGTTAGGTCAGAACTGCGACCAAACAACGCACGAGCCGAGCGAGCGAAGCAAGCGTGCCGCGGCAGCGTCCGGCGGGTACCAAAACCACATTATTGAGTGTAAAACTTGCTATGTATAGTTCCTAATATTGTAATTTAATATTTAGGTATACTCTGTCCAATTGACTTAATAGAAATGGTAAATTAAAAAATTACGAAACGATAAATTTGGCTAATTATATTTTGCGTCAAATATCTTTTGGCAACTGAAACATTTAATCCAATGAAAATTGCTAAAAATATGATTTGGTAAACGAGCTATTGTTCAAACGTCTACTTGGCAAACATTAGGTTTGCGTTACAATTATTTGCGAAAAATTGTTTGAGAAGTGATCATTTGGTCAATTTTTTTTTGATGAAACGTACAATACCCCTTCAAAGGGTTTGAGAAGGTTTTAATACGATCGGTAACGCGCATGTGTCCATAAGCTGCGGTAACCGCATACCATGTGGCGATACATGCTTGCCAGCAAATTAAAATTAAGAAGACAACTTGATAGCTTCCCTATACCTGTTACAAAGCGCAGATGGCACTAGCGAAATTCAAATAAATATAAAATAATCATGGTATTATATCATGATTAAATTAACATGCAAATAATACTTTAATATTGAATAAAAAGGCAGTTAATTGTCAAAACATGCCTGTTATTGATGGCCTATGTTTGTTGTTAAACATTTAAAAAAAACATACAGTCGAATTGAGAACCTCCTCCTTTTTTGAAGTCGGTTGAAAAAGTAGCAGCGTCAAGAAGTTAAACGTCAGCCCTGATTAAAACATTACCTAAGTTTTTTGCTTAATTAAAGGGCTTTAGGTACGATGAGTGCAGTCTGCTAAATAGCATATAATTATATAAGAAAGAAAACTAACTACTGATTATTTCCCCAGTCAAACAGAGCGTAACAGTAGTTACTGTTACGCTCTCTGGTTCAGTTGAACCAGATTGGCAAATTGATGAATGTGTAACTGCCAGCTGTCGACTGCTCAATTACGGCTCAAAATACGGCTATCTGCGTTCTAGTCGGTATATCAATCCATTGCAAAAGTGCCGGTCAAATGTGCTTTTTCTTTTTTCATTCAGAAAAACTTATCGGATACTTGTTGAACAAATAATTTATGTTAGTAGCTTACAAATGATAAGAAACTTTACTAACTTTTAATTTAAGCTCAGAAGTGTGCTGTAGTTGTGTGCTTTTTCAATCTATAGCAATATCATAAAATAATGCAGAAGTAACGATGTCTGTTTGTTTCATTTTCACACCTAAATCAATGAGACAATTTTTATGAATATTGCTATAAGATAGATCAGACCGTGGGAAAAGAATTTATAAGCAATTTTCATTAGGAAAATGAAACCCCATCTTAGCTATAGTAACTATTTACTAATTGGTATTTATAAATATAAAATTAAAAATGTTCAAATACGAGGTCCATTGCGAGTACGTTCTTTTAAACCATAATTCGTAAACTGACAATCATAACTATACATCACGACTTTATCCCAAACAGAGTAGTTAGAGGCAAGTGACTGTTGCCAACATGGTGAACGGAACACTCAGAAGCCCACTATCCACCAATGGTATTAAAACCCAACGTGGTAGGTGGTGAGCCTACCGCCGCTATCCGGGTTGATTTGGTTTTTTATCGATGTTTTCCATCACCGGAGAGTTAGTCGGAAATTAAACAATGAACACAAAGATTTTGGTTCTGGCCAGATTTTAACTAGGGACCACACGATCCGCGATCCGAGTTGGAGTGTTTAACCACTAAGCCACGACGCTCATAGCTATATTCGTAATAATTACGTTGCTTTTACAACGTTAATATAAAATTAGGACACATTTGCGGTCCGATAATTTAACTATGAAACAAACGAGCTATTGAAACTCCATTCAGTTCCACGCAACGGAACGTAAATCATTAATACAAATTGGGAATCAGTAAATCTGCCCAATTATTGTTCTAAACTCCAACATACGTGTACATCTACATAGTACCGAGAAACGGTTCAATGAATCGACTCGCTTCACGGAAAATTAATCATTTATTTTAAACAAACCAACAAACTAAATATCTTTATTTAGGGATGCCTCAAATATACAATGGGTGATTTTTGGTAACGTAATATAGGTCAAATTACTTGAAAAGAAACAGTTTAACTAAATAAATATAGAATGTAGATTTTAGAAAATCTAACAAAGTAGAACATGGTTATTTCGATGCATAGTACGATTACTGTCTTCCAGGTATATGCATAAAGTTTAAATTTTTTGAAAATAAACTGAAGCTTAGCCTTAGCTTGTTGACTTGCTTTTTCATGAATTTAAAGGAGCTTAAGTTTAAATATGAGAAAACACATCATAACTCCTAGTAGGTATGTCAATTACCGTCCGGACGTCTAAATTGTATAACACATACAGTACATACGACATATTAAGAAACCGACAATCAATGCCTGCACGTAAAAAAGAATATCCAATATAAACTTATCAATTCCTGGCAGACGCGAAATGAACATTACTTAAATTAATATCAATTTTCAGGTCTATCGTACCACAATGAAACCAATTCCTGGCGTGGTAAATGATTTCGGCGTGGAGTCGCATAGGCGGCGGAGCCTTGCCAAAAAGATAAATGCGGTCAAATGTGAGCGCTAGCGACAGCGGGGCAGAGGCTCAGAGTATCTCTTCAAAAATCTAAATGACAAATGGAATGACATGATATTGGCAATGCACAATGCAACCAGATATTTTTTTTATGTAATATGGCTGTTAGGTCACCTGATGTTACTCAAACTCAAACTCAAATAACTTTATTCAGATAGACTTTCACAGTAAGTACTTTCAAATCGTCAAATTTAAAACAAGATGTACTAGACATAATTACTATAATAATATAGATATATAAATACACAGTATACAGACATAATGCGACTCTACCACCGCGTCGGAGTTGTTTCTTGCTGAGAAGACCCGGCGAGAAACTCAGCAGTTACTCTTTTAAACTTGTTTTGGGTTTACAACAGGCGTTATTAAAGTACAATGTGTCATTTTGATACAAATAAACCTACTGAGTGTCTAATCTAAAGAATATAAAACAATGAATAAAAAAAACATAAAAGAATATAAACTTAAGGCCATTTAAACAATTAAGAAAGAAAAATTGTTAGTCAGTACAAACTAAGTTAGGTGATCACCTCCGTCCATGAACAACTGCAACACCTCAGGTGTCACCGATGCGTTGCTTGCCTTTTAAATGGGACTACGCTCTCTTCTTGAAGGCTCCGATGTCATATCCCTTTGGAAATACCGCCACAGGAAGATCATTATATATCTCGGATGTACGCGGAAAATATTGACGCAAAAAACGTACGGTTGTTGAGCGCCAGCTATCCAGGTGATGAGCATGGAATTTCGACTTAAGATGTGCCGTGCGATGATGAAATTCAGCGTATGTTTTCTAGTAATATATCTTTAGAGGTGTACATTATTTTAAGCTTCCTTTAGTTGTGTGTTTTTCTTTACCGTAAGAATAAGTAAGTCAATTAAAATTTATTAATTCTATTTATTAATGTAACCATGTTTACTATTTTTTTATTCTTTTAAATTTGGTTAGCTGGCAAAAGGCAAAAAAAATAAAAATGTCATCCTTGCGTTTAGTAAAGTTCCCTTCACTCGTGAAGTCGTGAGTTTTAAGATTCAAAGATCACTGCTCGCTTCCGCTTATATTTGGATGTATTATCCATAACTTGGTTCACATTACCAATACACGGTTCACCACACACTAAATCAAGGCGCATAATATCTCACGTTTCAAAACGACTGTTTAGGTTTATCATGTTAAATACGGTCAATGAATTTTTTTTTATGGGATTACCCAGTAGTGCTTTTTATAAAGATTTCACGTGCATTATATGTAATGAATTATTATATCAGTGCAATTAATAGTTCGGTATATTACAGTACAAAATATACTGGTACCACACAGTCACACACAATCAAAACGGTTGACGAAAACCAAACCAAGGGGCCTACTCCCGTTCATCAAACCGTAGGAACGTGAATTTTCAGTTGTTGCATCATATTACTATTTGTATGGTTTTTAGCGTTCCAGTGATTCACGAAACTTCGTGAATTTAGCACCGGAGTAGGTCCCCTGGAAACATTTTTTGACCAAGTGAACATTTTGTTAAAATAAAACATGTGAAAATGTGGCTTTGGCGAACATAATATATTACTCCTGCGAACGAAGGCGCTCCGTTTCTTCAGCTAAATGGCGGGCACACAATCGTTATTGCCAAAACTTTGATATGGCTGAAGCAAAGTCATTCAATAAACAATACGAAACAAATCAAATAAAACGAATCCAACATTCCCGATCATTTCCGTATTGCGTATTGGAGTGGACTGAGTTGGACGGTAACCGAACGCCGGTCGCAGTGACGCGTGGGTAAACAATGTTATTCGGAAAACGTCGATATTTTAGCGTTCAATTAATTAAGTGGGGTTATCAATTAGCACCAAGTTCCGCTCAATTCGACTGGGCGGGTCACTCGACCGAGTGCTGAGTGTAACGTAACGTAGCAGTTGGAAAACAGTCTTTATTGCATTGTGATTTATACAATGTGACCCCAGTTCGTAGTGTAACAAACTTACTTACTTAACAATTTAATCGTCAAAAGACATAAAATAAGAGCCCGCAACTTTTTATTGTAAATTTTACAGGGTATTTTTTTAAAATTAATTTCATTTTCATTTATCACAAAATTACAAGTTCATAAATACTTGTAATTTTGTGATTGTAAGTTCTAGAGCTATGATGATTTATTGTTGAATAATTGAACAAATATTCTTTAATTTGAAAATCAAATGGCTATATACCAATATCACCTTTATTTGAGAAAAAAAATTACTGTCAAACTTCCCAATAAAAAGTTTTTTTGCATATTTAGATTTTTCATGAACACTAGGTCGTGAACCTGCATTTATTTTTGAATAGATGAATTTCTAAACTACACTATTATTGCTACAAATCACTAAAATATTACAACTAATGCTCGTTTGTACTAAATGTATCTTATTTTAACAGTAAATGAAAAGCCGAGATCTTCAATGAATTTGAGGAGTTTTTCAAGAGAGGATAGAAATGCGCGAGTGATATCTAATTATTCATACCGGGGAACATTTCACTACAGCGGGCTATTATAGCCACAGATTCCAACCTTTAAATGACAGGATTTGCAACTGTATTGCACTAAATGGCTACAAAAAGTCGCTGAGTCCACCCGATATTGTGCGAGGGCTTCAACGAATGCTCTTCACAAAATGTAATCAATGGAAGTCAAACTTTGCGTCACATTGTAAAAATATTTACTGAATTAGTCACATCATGCAATAATGATGAAACCAAAAAAAAACAGTGTTAGCATCGTTTTAATTGACGGGTATTGGCAGCGGATATGGATGAACCGCGCTGTCAGCCAGACAGCCCATGATCGATGGTGCGGCCCGTGCCATCAGCCCGCAAGGATTAGCCACCACCAATGATGTACTACTTCTGAGCGCTCCACGAAAATACAGCAAGTGTACTTGACATCATCAAGCACACTTTTTAGTTTTAATGTATTCCTACCGCTTTCACTCACACATGTCAGAAAGAGGCTGGATGAATGACAATGTCACGCGTGTGCCATGTGCAAGCTTTTTAATGAGGGTTTTTGATACTTTTTCTGCCACCAGTCGGCGCTGCCGTTGGGTTAGGTCCAAACAGCTGTCAGATCCCATAGATTCGGACCGAAAATATAATTGTTTTATGATATTCTATTAATTTGAAGGTGTTATTGATTTTATTATGGATAACGGCCAGAAACAAGTCGCCGATCTGAAGATTGAGCTCAAAAACAGAGGCGCAAAAGCCACCAAGGAAAAACTCATTGAAAGATAACTAAACTAAGATATTTGTTTACACAATTTAATTTGGTTTTTTTACTTTTAAATTGCATTTATTTGCGTTAAGTTGAGTTGTAGATTAACTACAACTCATAAAACACAAAAAACGTATATTGATTATGCATAATAAACCATGTTTGATTAATATATGTTAATCAACGAGGCAATTTTTTTACTGGACTAAATTTATCACTGCGAATGGCTACAAGCCACTGTTTAATCGGTATTTATCACCCGTAGGAAACTTATGCCCTCCTGATTTATTTGCACACATAAGCACTGCACAACACTATGGCCTTTAAGAAAACAATATTCCTATAGTAATGTTTATAAGAATAAACAAACCAAAAAAAATATCTAAAAATACGAAAAATGTGTGTATTTGACAGTTGATTGAACCTAATGCTACAGTGCTGCCATATCACGCAGGCCATTTTAGAAAACCCTCATTGTATGACGTGCTGCACCTATCCAGTGTATGGAAAATCATTGGCCGTCACCAACACATCCACTATAGTAAAACATTCATAGTTAAAATATTTATGTTGTTTACGGCTCGCGCTGACACAGACAAACATTTTCATTGATAATAAATCTCCGTGACGGACATCGATCTCACTTAGCAGAAGAATAAAGATGAAACTAATGCTAGTTTTACTATCAGGCCATATATTTGGAGATTAGCAAACAAGAGATATAAATGGACGCGCCCTGTTGCGATAGACAATGTCATACTTTTTTTTCAGAGGTACGAGTACATGCCAGGGAAAAAAATAAAGCTGGTATGGATGTAATCCAACAAGGAAAAGTATCATATCCATCACCATGATGACAGTTGCAAAACGTCTGTGGTGGGTGACGTTTTAGTATCATGATTTTCGTACAGAGCCTCTAGTGATTAGGAATGCAAATAAAATGCCATGAAAGTTGCTGAACTGCTGAAGTTAACTATAATGATGAAGGCGTAGTGCTCAAAATAGCTAAAATGTACACCACTGGCCCAGATAATATCAGTATTTGCTATTGGTGCAAAGTATTTCCGCGTCTCTTCATTCAGAAAAATTACATTTGCTTCTCGGCAAACGAGAATCAGAATCATGAGCACGTTTCATGTTACATTCTGCGTTTCGCCGGAGTACTATAGCCTATTCTGTGGTTGCGCTATGACGTAAATATTTTTTACTGTCCATACTTCGTGTATAAAATATTTTTGTATTTTGTATTTGTATACTTCGTGTACCCGAGAATGAATGAAAGCCTAAAACGTGTCTTGAAAAAAGAGTGCTGAAAACAAAATTTAACACTCAAGCATTCGCGATTGTCAGAATATGAACCAGTGCTCGCATTGAAAATGAAAGAGTAGGTACTTTTTTACTCGTCCGTGCCAGCGTAATATTAAAGTTATTTTGCGGGTCTGACAACATTTACGCATTTAAACTAAGCATCGAAGTAGTTGATTTCGTTCGTAATGGTGTAACAAGGCAATTTATTTACTACCAAAGCATCCATGCCAAAATCTAAGAAATCATATCCTCCGCATTGATGATGTCACTCCCGAGGGCCAAAGTTGACGTACCCCGGGGGGCCGTCGACCGCGGGTCGAACCCTTGTCATTGGGACCTGCTGCCGTAAACTATTTACTGCCCCCCGGGTCCGTTCGGCGAGTTTCAGCAGTCCGCAAGATTGATTTCGATGTTGTGGGAATCGAGTGACAAGTTTTTAAAGATCTTCATTATATATCCTCAAGTGTGTGGTAACTTTATACACTTGAATAAGCAGCGTTTCATGGATATAATATAAAGTTTTGAGATAAGGACACCATGGGCAGAGTTATTAAGATTCAGGTTTTCCTTCAGAAACTGTTATTTACGTAACCAAAAAATTGAAGGCTTTAAACCATTTAAAAAAAGAAAAAAGTATTTATTAACGTGTAACTAACATCAAAATTCACTTTCTTACATTAAAACATTATTGGCTCAAAGTAGGTTACTTCAAAATCGTTTACTCCGCGTAATGGAACCATTTTTACTGGCCCTATTTCACGGCCAATTAGACCGTTCTAGCGCGAGACGAAAAAAAAAAATCTTTACCCCTAAATCTTAAATTATTAGCCGCCCTCGACACTTGCCATTCAAGCTGTTCAATCCTTATGGGGTTATTAGTCTATAAATTAATTAAAGTATTTTACAGGTGTGATTTTTCTTTGAAGGAGACGCGAAGTTAATCGAAGCGGAGATACTGGAGGGATTAGGTCTTTCCAAACCATTATGCCTGCTTCACACGTCGAGTAGGTACGAGTAGAATAGAGACTAAATAAAATTTTGATTTAGACTTTTCTGATCCATCTTGTCTGGTTAGCATAAACATATATAACTTAATTATTAGCATATTTTAAATGTTTCGTCAAAGCTCAAAGTCATTTTAGCGAACGAAATTAACAATAACGTTAAAAGAAACCGCAAGAAGCGTTTTGAATGCGTAGTCAGACGTGTGGACGGACATCGGGCATCTCGCTGGAAACCCTTAGATGTGGGCCGAAAAACCGACAACAAACGGATTGGCGGCAGACGCGTCTGCCGACGTTAGATACCTACCATAGACGCACAATTCTGACGACGCAGATGACGTCCGCGGACGCATCTGTCGACGTGTGGAGCAGGCATTAGACATTTTATTTTTTAAACTAGCTTACTCAGCGTACTTTGTGACATAACGCCAAATACACTTAAAGTCAACATAATTCCACCAACTTAACATTTTAAGCAAAGACATCCTAATCCATGTGGCTTACAGCATACCGCGTCGGATTACGAATCGAGGGCGGAGTGTTACATTTTGTGAAGTTTGCGCTCATTTGATATATCCCTGAACTGGGACATATTTAGGCTGCTCTATTTATTTACAAGCACGTTTACTGTTGGAACGACTGTCTTAATCTCAGTCAAAATGTGCTGTATTTAAGGCTAAGACTCGTATGTGAAATAGTATCTACTAATCGGATATCATAATTAAGGTCAATTAACGTTCAAATATTGGGAAGCTTACATAATATACTTCACGTTTGAGATCCGACTTGTTTGAAGGGTATTTTAGACTAGATATTATTGTTTGTTGTTAGTTTCGCTTGTTCATTAGTTTGCCTACACGAACCGCGGAAGTGAGATCACGACGACACCCTTGTACGGACGAGATAGGAAAATTAGTTCGGCGACAAGTCGAGTGAAGTTGTGGTGTGATGGACTTTGTAATGTGTCGCTAGGGGTGGCATGAAACATGGATACAGAACCACGAAGGAAGCATTAAAACAAAAGTTCTTAAATGAAATGCCATTAGGCATTAAGTCCGCCAATTGTAGTTTTCTTTGTGCAATACAGCATAAATAAATAAAAACAAAATAAAATTCAAAGTTTACTGTTTCAATTAAGTGTATGTTGTGAAATATCATAACTTATTGTAGTCTATAACTTGTATGACTATCTACAAGTTATAGACTCTACTGGGGCCGTATTACCATCTCTTATGTGAAGTTAATTTCCTAAACGGAGCGTAGCGAGCGATTTCCTAATTTGATCTTTCATTTTCAGCCAGTCAGCGGTTACCTGTCCATGATGCATCCTTTAGGCCAGATATTTACTGACGGAATTGCTAGCTACCCTCAGTTCAGTAAATTATCTTGACAGGCTATAAGAGATGGTAATACGGTCCCTGGTGTGTTAACCCATTGTGGGTACTGCAGTAAAATACAAACAGAGTAATAAAACTCACAGCTTTTTTATTGAGAAATAAATGCGATAATAAAGTTTTATGTGGTTTGTTGGCCCTATATGTGACTTATTTTAATATTTTTTTTATATTCACCGTCAAGATGACCTCACTCCACCTGATGGAAACCGGTCGTGAGGTCCAGATATGAGGCTGACAAGTCCAGTAATTCAAACGAATCACTGGACTGGCCATCCTCACCTTGAAGGCCTGCAGAAATGCCTTTTCACGCCCCGCTTGAAGAACCCGGGACTTTAGGTGGAAGGAAACACATGTGCTGTAAGGGCATTCCACGTCTGAATGGTACGACAAAGTTTAATTACGTAGTTAGTCGATAAACTTCAACCGGTCAATTGATTTTTTTTATTATCAGATTAGGCAATAATTTAAATGTAGTTGGGTTATTAATTTGAAGTTTTTATAAATATTTTACCTATAATACGCGAAATGGGCTAGTCTGCAAGTGAGGAATTGGGTATTCATACATTCGCTGGCATGCGTTCTGGTGCAGTAATTGAATCCGTGATCTTGCGTCGTGAGCGCTGTTGTAACAACAAAACAAAACAAATACAGCCTTATATATAGACCTGTGCCACTGCTGGGCACAGGCCTCACCTCAACTATGAGGTGGTACGAGCCATACTCCAACACGCAGGCTCAGTGCGGATTGTTGGAGAGGTGAATGTAAGGCCAGTGATAAACCTTACCGTCAGATGTTATCAAGCCGCCTTTTTAGGCCTCTGACTAGGCTTCACGACTGATATCTTGCGCCGGGACCAACTGTTTTAACGTGCCTTCCGAAGCACGGAGATGCCCGAAAAACACATCACCTAATTTCGGTCGGGATGGTCACCCATCCATAACCCGACCTGACTGGCGTTGCTTAACATCGGATCGTTGCCGATCCGCTGCCGTCACTTAGCCACGGGCACCTCTGCTGTTGTAAATAAACGTATAATCAAGTCATCAGTCGACTTAATATTCACAATAGAAACTACAATACATTTTACCGCATTTGATGCATCAACTGACGAGGTGTTAAAATGCATCCAACGTATTTTCAGCAGTTGAGGGTTTGACTCTACATTCCGAAACAGCTGACCAGATGGCCACAAACCCTTTCACTTCCATCTTACGAAGCGTATGTAACCAGTGTTTCAGGTGGCAGGTGAGCTCATTTAGCAATTAACAGCAGCCGTATCTTCCTGCCCGGCGCGTTTTCTCCTTCTGCCTTGGGGGATTCCAATTGGTCGCACTCAGTTAGAATCCACCTACTATCCAGCCCAGTTCCACATATCTATATCATGAAACTCACTGAGTGACCTAGTGACTGACAGACAACGCAATGATTGGCTGAAACTACTGGGCGTAACCAGCTTATATCTGGTATCTAGGAACTGAGGAGTGAAGGGGAGCACTAAGAGCAGATTTCTCGAAATTCCTACGGGAACGGAAAAAAAGGGCCACAGAGTCGCGGGCAAGAGCTAGTCCATTATATAAAAGTAAATATTATTCTCAGATGTTAATCTAGCAGCCCTGGACGGGGTCCGGCGCTGCCAGCACCAAATATGCCAGTAATCCCTTTGCAAGGGTCGTCCTTTGCCTTTTTGTTTTCTGCTTTCTTTAAAAACTTTCCGGCGCTATACTCGACAGCAAGTTTTTAAATCTCTTACCCTTTTTACATACTTGCGCTTTGTATGCTGGAGTTATATAACAGGGCTTATGAATCTGATCTAGCTTGTGTTTTTTCTGTTTACTGAAACTTCAACTCACTTTAACTACAAGATTTAAATTTAAAGATCAAGGTGTGCTGGGAGACGCCCTTGGCTTTAATCCTTGTCTGATATCGTAACACAAGGATAAATGTATCCTTACTTCGACACCTTGAAAATTGGTGTGGCGCATATTTATCCGTATATTTATTTATTAAAAAATAAAATCCACAGCTCCTAAATTTCTACTACAAGCAGTACTTACAGTTTAAACTTCTTCTTCTTCTTCAAGAAGAAGAAGAAGAGAATAAGAAGTTTAAACTTACAGCCAAATACGGATTTACATTTTATATTTAAAAAATATAACTTACAACAGTCACGGCATTTCACAAAGATAAAGTAAATAAATAAAAAGCAAAAACATATTAAAAAAGTGTGTGTGTGTGTGTGTGTGTGGTCAGTGAGTGTGTGTAAGTGTGTGGGTGTGTGTAGTGTGTGTTTGTGTATGCATGAATGGTGAAGGAATGGTGAGCATCTCGAAGTGTGGGCATTTATATTGAAATAAATATTATGAATGGTCCAGGATCTCCAAAACCTTAAACACCTTTGCTGCTATTAAATGTCAATTGTGTTGAACTCATTATTATAGTCAGAATGTATACGGTTAACAAGCGAATTTTGGGCATAATTAGTGTGAGACTGTGATACGGCAAATAATTTAGTGTGTCTTGTTCTTGATTTTGGACATCGAAAACACAAAACCCGCGAAACTAACTCTGGACAATCAATAAACCCATTACAGATTCCATGCAGAAAACCCATATCAGCTAACCTTCTGCGTTTTTGGAGAGTCGTGATACGATCATAACTACAGGATTCTAGGTAGTCTGTGGCAAATCGATGACAGCGACAATCGAAGCGCTTATCAAACTTACTCTGAATCTTTTCAATATTGTTGGAGTAAGTGACGTACTGTTGACTCCAGATCAGGCTACAGTACTCGAGTATGCTCCTCACGAACGAGTGAGACAGGACTCTTATGCAACCAAGATCAGAAAACGCGCGACTGGCACGCAAAATAAATCCTAAGTTTTTGATCGATGTGGTCTGTGAAAGATGATTTGGGTAACACAAAAACAAGTGGGTACCTAACGTCCACCATTTGGATAGGTACTCCTCCTGGCAATCTTGCGTGACAGCACTGGTTCGGTAGAGGCAGTTCTAGTGCCAGCAATGACCACTCTTATCCTTGGGCAGTGGTAGCATAGATATAGGCAAAACAGTAATCCTGATATATAAGTGGCTGTGCACTGTGTTTATAAAAATTAAAATTTGTATTGACCAGTGCGAAATAGTAATAGAAAAGACAATAAAATATGTGGCGAAACCCCTTTTTGGAGAGTGGTGGTTAAATGTGTGGTCATGTTGTCTAACAGGTATCTCATCTAAATTATATTAGTGTAAGAAGAAAAAACGGAAGAGGCGCCCCCCTGAATGAGAGCTGCGACGTTTGTGCTGCACTTCGATTGGCTGACGAGTTTTGAAGAATGTTCGTCGTAGCAACGGGCGGCGCACCGCTCACTTTTTGGCTGGCGATCGGACACGGTGGACGTTCCCTATTTAATATATTGCTGTAGTGTTAGACCTTAGTACCGAAATTGAGACCTAACTACTTTTCGTTTACTGATTTGTATTTTTAGCTCGAATTATAGGTGTGAAGTCGGTTATCGTTTTGTTAAAATAATTAAAAGCTTCGTTGTTGTTTGATCTGTTGTTATTTTTTAATACCTGTTTCTGGTTCATACAATTAGATTTTCTGAATTGTTTTATTGATTGGCTGTAATCTTACTATCTTATATCTTATCTTACTAATACGAGTATTAAAAAAGCGAATGTTTGTGAGTATGCATGTGTGTATGTTTGTTACACTTTCACGCAAAAACAACTGTACGGATTTAGCTGAAACTTTACAGCAATACAGTTTATAGGTACATCAGAATAACACATAGGCTACAATTTATAAAGATTTTATGTAATTTGGCGATAATATATAACGATAACTCGGGCGAAGCCGCGGGTGGAAAGCTAAACAGCGGAAGCGGAAGTCTAAATAGATTAGAACAAGAAGCACCGCCACTGCGGTACGCTAATCAATTTGAGAAATTCAACCCTTAATTTGGAAGCAATACAAATCGTCTTAACGAACTCGTTCAGTACATAAATAGTAATAGCCGCTTCAACGAGAGTACGTCAGCGAAAGATAAACTCATGGAAGCGTATTGGAAAGAAATTGCTGTGGCAACACTACGGCTAACAGCTGATCTTGACTTGTCCCGTATTTTAATTTGATTTAAACCTATAAATAACTAATTTATGGCCCAATTAGTCGTCGTAAACAATCATTATAGTTACCTACGTGTTAATTAGTGTTTTTAATGTGAAATAAGTTTATATTTGGTGATTTATCGGTGCCGACAGTGAGTGTCAGTTAACCATTCAAATACTTGTGTGAATCATTGTTCTCTCTTTAGAAGGTATTGTATTGTATGTTTAATCATACATGCTTTTTATGACTTTTATTAAGTAGTTATATACTCGAATTGTCTGACTCTGATTGTCAGAAACGCGAAGAGGTTAGAATACAAAAATTAATCTTGTTCTAATTAAGCAACCTCTTGATTGTTTAAACAGCACTTTGGTATCAACACCGTTGTTTGTTTGATTATTTTATCGATATTACCATGATGACCCGCGCTGCCTCATCTCGCCAGCTGGAGCTGACTTTGCAGGAATTAAAGGCATCCAAAGAGTTGGTTAAACAATTGCATTTGGAAAGAGATGACAATGAGAGGGAATCGTTGGAGGCGTTGAGTAGGAATACTTTGTTTAAAAAAGACATGGCTGAGATGCATGATAGGTATTTATTAGTACTAGATGAGTGGGATCGGTTACAAACAATAGTAGATGGGTTTGGTGACTGCAGTGAAGAATATGTCCAATGCCTTAAACGGATTACAATGCTTGAACAAGAGTTACAAGAGGCCCACCACCTAATATCTTCCATGGAGACTGAGAAACTACACACCGTTGACACCCAAAACTAAAGTTTGTTCGATGAGTTAGTTCTTAGTATGCCCAGCCTGGTTTCTGCTGCACATTTCTCAATCCCCACTGTAGCTCATGATTTGGCGAGTACTGATTTGATTGAGTCCAATGCTCCAGGGGGTATAGCAAAGTGCAGCAAAAACAAATTCAAAAAATATGTTAGAATAAGCAAATTTATTAAGAAAACTCAAAAACTGATTAAAAGTCAGAAATTGATGAATAAAAATGTGAAATATATTAAGGAACGCCGAAGATTAGGTGATGAACTGGATATTTATTCTATAATGATAGACAATAATTTAACTGAGCATGACAATGATGTGAAAGCATTACAATCAGAAATATCTAGTCTTAAGGAAAATCTGAGACGTTTATCTGACAGATACTCAATAACTAAAAAAGAAAATGAGGAACATATTTTGGCCCTGACTAAACTCTTGTGCAACCCGGACTCAGTTTCCAGCAGTAGTGATTGCCACACTGTTACTCAGTCAGAATGTGAATCCTCTCCTCTCAACTCCTCTTCTTCAGAATCAGCCACCAACATTTCCACCCCTGATACATGCCCTGTCACAAACACTGATAATAAACTAAATTGCAACATTGTTATGTTTAGTGATGACATTGGAAAAAGTATAGGCCATATTTTATTTAATAGTCTGGGTAAGTCAGTAATAAATCACTGTTCACCGGGTGCCTCATACTGTGATATAATTAAGAAAATTGCTGATTATAGTTTCAGCCCCAATTCAACCCTAGTTATTTTAATTGGAAACCGAGGTACTGTGAACAAAACCCAAATGAAAAAACATTGTAATACTTTATGTTCATTACTTAATGTCAATAAAATAGTGATGTTCACATTGCCTTACAGTCGGGGTGTAAGGGGGTCCTCCAACATCTTCGGGCCCCAAGCCAACCCCGCCTGCAAGCTGGTGCGCCCTGCTGACTAACGAAGGAGGCTCTGGCGACGGCTCCCCTTCATGGGTTGGGAGGTCAGATGGCAGTCGCTCCCGTAAAGCCAACTCAAGCCAAACCAACATGGAAAGTCAGCACAGAGTACCCGACATGGATAGGGCGTCGCCGGAGAACGACGCGCAGGGGGATCGCCCTACTCCTGTGTTAAGTGGGTTAGGGCTACCGGGCCATGGGCGGGCCCGGTTAAAGACATTAGTCCAGAGGAAGGTCCGCTTCGCATCGTGGAACGTTGGCACGCTGACGGGACGCGCTCGCGAGCTGGCCGATGTGCTCGCCAGGCGGAGGATGGCCGTGGCGTTCCTGCAGGAGACTCGCTGGAGAGGCAACAGGTCCCGGAACATCGGACACGGCTACAAGCTGATCTATGCGGATTCTCCTGGTGGGGCCAATGGAGTGGGGGTGGCGCTGTCCGAGGAATTCCAGAATAGTGTCTTGGAAGTAAATCGCGTTAGCGACCGCCTTGTGGTCGTGAGGGTGCTCATCGAAGGGGTCACGACCAATTTGATAAGTGCCTACGCACCGCAGGTCGGTTGTAGCGATTCGGATAAGGCACTGTTTTGGGAGCAAATCGACCAGCTCCTATGCACTATTCCACTGTCCCAAGGCGTCGTTCTGGGTGGCGATCTGAACGGTCATGTGGGTGAACAGTGTAAGGAATACGGGCGTGTTCACGGTGGTTTTGGTTTTGGCAGTCGTAACGCTGAAGGCGAAGAGATTCTCCGGACGTGTATGGCTGCCGACTTGGCCGTCGTGAACACGTTCTTCAAAAAGAGTCCCGAGCATCTGATCACCTACAAGAGCGGTAGGAGCGCAACCCAGATCGACTACTTTCTCGCCAGGAGAGCCCAGATCGGCAAGGTAGCTAACTGTAAGGTCATACCCGGAGAGAGTCTTACTGCCCAACACCGTCTACTTGTGATGGACCTGCGAGTGAAGCCTCGAGGCAAATGCCGGGAGCACTGCCCGCCCCGAACCAGTTGGTGGCTGCTTGAAGGAGCCAGATCCCACGACTTTGCTTCCGCTGTCAGTGACCTGTGCATCGCAGCGGATAGTGAGTCCGGGCAACAGCTCTGGGATAGGTGTCAGGCAGCTATCACCGGGGCGGCGAGGGTGGCGTTGGGTGTGTCTCGGGGTGGACGTGGGCTTGACAAGGAGACCTGGTGGTGGAACGAAGCAGTCCAGAAGGAGATTAGGGTAAAGAAAGCCCTCTTCAAAGCGTGGCAAGCGTCCAAATCTCCTGAAGATCGCGCCGCGTACAGGGATGCCAAACGTGCCTCTAAACGAGCTGTAGCCAGGGCCAGACGTGACCACTTACGTCCTTTGTACGATAAGTTGGAGTCGTCTGAGGGGCAGAAGCTCGTTTACAAGTTGGCACGTTCGAGAGTCAAAGCGGCCCAGGATATTTCCATGAGCCGCTGTGTAAATGACACTCTTGGTAACCTGCTATGCGAGGACCGCGCGGTGAAGGAGAGATGGCGCTCTTACTTCCACGAGCTGCTCAATAAGCAGCACAAAGAGGTGCAGCCACCTGAACTCCCTCCAAATCAGGGACTAGTGCCCCCGGTAACGCCTGATGAAGTCCAGTCAGCTCTTCGCCGCATGAAGAACCGGAAAGCTGTCGGACCCGATGGAGTCCCTATCGAAGCGTGGAAATCGATGGGTTCTCGTGGTGTGGGCATACTTACCCACCTTTTTAACCGCATTCTCCTCACCGGGAAGATACCTGACCAATGGAGACTGAGCATTATCACGCCAGTCTTCAAAGGCAAGGGCTCGGTGCAGGAGTGCAGCAATTATCGCGGCATAAAGGTGATGTCCCACACCATGAAGCTCCTCGAGCGCATTGTAGACTCTCGGATCCGACAGGAGTGTACAATCTCGGGGTGTCAGTATGGGTTTCGACCAGGTTGCGGGACCATGGACCCCATATTTGCCTTGAGAACGCTCATGGAGGGATACAGACTGAAGAATACACCTCTGCATCTACTTTTCTTAGACATGCAGAAGGCCTTCGACTGTGTCCCTCGTGAGATGATCGGCTGGGCGCTGCGGTCCAGGGCCGTTCCCAAAGTCTCTATTGACATTATCCGGGACATGTACCACGATTCCAGTTCCATAGTTAGGACTGCGGTTGGTGACACGCTTCCTTTCCTTATTACCGTTGGAGTACACCAAGGGTCCGTGCTTAGCCCGTTTCTGTTCAGCGTAATATTAGACGTTCTGTCAAACAGCATCCTAGACCACCATGAGCAACCACCCTGGTTGCTTATGTATGCTGATGATATAGCGCTAGCAGATTCGGACAGGGGACGGCTGGTACAACGGGTGAATAAGTGGAAAAATTCACTTGAAAACGGCAGTCTGAAACTTAATGTGGCGAAGACGGAGTACATGGCCTGCAACACCACAGATACCCAGTCCGTCCGCATAGGCGTTGACGTGGTCGAGCGCACGGACCGTGTTAAATACCTGGGATCTGTTTTAAGCGCGTCCGGGGACATCGACCGCGACGTCAGAGCCCGAATTTCCGCGGCTTGGGCTAAATGGCGTGAGGTGGCTGGTGTCATTTGTGACCCCAAAATGCCGATCAAGCTGAAAGGGCAGGTCTATAAAACCATCATTAGGCCTGTCCTTTTATATGGCAGTGAAACATGGCCGTTACTAGAGCGACACAAGCAGGAGCTGCGCGTCACGGAAATGAAGATGCTGCGGTGGATGTGTGGAGTCTCACGCAAAGATCGTGTGCGTAACACCCACATCCGCGGCGGCCTTCGTGTTCGTGACATCGCAGACAAGCTGCAGGAGTGCCGCCTTCGTTGGTATGGTCATGTCTCACGGAGATCGGCAAACTACGTGGGCAACAAATGTCTGGCTATGCCACCCCCGCCAGGTACCGGTAGAAGAGGTCGATCCAAGAAGCGGTGGCTCGACGTCGTTAAGGGTGACATGCGTGCCAACAGACTCACCACTGAGGATGCACAAGACCGCGCGAAGTGGGCCAAGAAAATAAGAAAGGCGGACCCTGGGACCCCACACACCAGTGTGGGTTCACAACCGGGATAGACCGCACGGATGATGATGATGATGATGACATTGCCTTACAGTAGGGGTCTGTCACAAGCAGAAAATGAAAAAAGGTATAAAATCAATATGACACTTGATACTGTGACATTCTCAAATAATTTAATTAATCTAATTGACATCAATCCTATTATTAATAATAATATGTACCTGACGAAAGGTAGATTTCATTTATCAAATTCTTATAAACGACAGATAGCTATGTCGCTATCTTATTTTTTTATGATTTCAGCCAATCACTTGGCTAACTACTCTGCTTTTATTGAGCAGAATGCCGTTGTACCACAGACTTTGGAACTTGTTCCAAATAATTTAAATTAGATATAGAGACAACAGAGGTAAACTCTTGCAAATTGTTGACAAGAGAGAAGCCCCAAAATAATTTTATAAACTTTGTGCATCAAAACATGCAAGGCTTCTCTGGCAAAGAATTAGAAGTAGGATTATTCTTAGACTGTATGGACATACATGTCTTATGTATAACCGAACACTGGTTGAAAGAAAATGATTGTATGATTAGCATTGATAATTATAATGTCTTTAGTTCGTTCTTGAGAAGTTCTGCTATTCGCGGTGGGTCACTGATATTAATTCATAATAAGTTTAAATGTAGAGAGCGAAAAGACATAGTAGCACTCTCAATTGAGCGAACCATTGAACTTTCATGTGCAGAGTTAGAGCAGATTATTATTGTTTGTTTGACCCCCTTCGGCCGATTATTGTCGGTTTGAAGAGACGATGGAAGAAGTGCTGAAGAAGGTTTGTAAAGCAAACAAGAAGGTGGTTGTATGCGGTGATTTTAATGTTAACATTTTAGACTCTTCTCAGACCTCTGTAAGATTTTTAAATCTTTTCAAATCATTTAATTTACTAAATCTATATGATAAACCAACCAGGATCACTGACACATCAGCCACCTGCTTGGACAATATTTTTTGTGAAAAAATCTCAATTGAAAAATCAATTATAAATTGTTTGAAATCAGATCACTGTGGTCTATTGACTAAATTTGAGCACTGTCACGTCTCTCAATCAGTGGATATTAGTTATAGACTGGTCACTAAGAATCGAGTAGAAAAGTTCAAGAGTAATGTGAATAAAAACCTTTCTAATCTACTACCCCAATGCCACAACATAGATGATCAGTATATGCGTCTTTTTGAGATAATTAAACAGGAACATCATTTTATTTTTCCTAAGAAGAAATTAAAGGTCGATAATTTTAAGTTTAAGTTTAGTGATTGGGCTACGCCAGGCATCCATAAAAGTAGAAATAAATTATACGAATTATATGGTTTAAAAGCAAATTCTAAGTGTCAAAAACTAGTAGATTATGTCAAATTATACTCAAAAATCTTTAAAAAATCATGCCATATGGCTAAGTCTATATTTTTGCGTGACAAAATAAAACATGCAAAAAATAAAATTAAAACTACTTGGAACATAATTAATAAGGAAACTTGTAAATCAAAACCTCGAGATCACTCATTGGCTCTTAAAATTCAAGATAATTTAATTGAGTCTGAGATTGACATAGCTAATACCTTTGAAACATTCTTTTCTAATATACCCATTGTAACTACAAGTACCTTAAATTCTAGTGCACCGCTAGCTAGGTCCCTGCTCACATCTAGTGTTGATGAGTGCTCATTTCAGTTCAACTTTGTTCATATAAATTCTCATGACATAATCAAGGTGTTTAAGGAACTTAATATGAAAAACACCGAAGATCTGTGAGGTATTTCGATAAGTCTACTTAAACCAATCATAAATATTATCTCAGCCTACTTAGCAGTACTTTTTAATAACTGCATTGACGAAGGTCAGTTCCCCAACTTAATGAAATTTAGTAAAGTCATCCCGCTTTTTAAATCTGGTAGCAAAAGTGACCCATCTAATTATAGACCCATTTCTATACTACCAGCTCTTAGTAAAATCTTTGAAAAAATTATATTAAATCAGCTGCTTTCACACTTTACTTTAAATAAATTACTACATGAGAAACAATTTGGTTTTACTAAACATAGAAGCACTACTGATGCAGGTGTAGCACTTATCAAACACATATTTGATGATTGGGAAGGCAAGCAGGATGCAATAGGAATATTTTTTGATCTTTCGAAAGCGTTTGATTGAGTGGATTATGAAATCCTACTGATTAAGCTGAGACATTAAGGTGTTTCGGATATTTCGTCTAAACTTATACAATCTTATCTCACAGACAGAACACAAAAAGTGAGTATAAACGGAACCACCTCTTCCGGTGCCACCATTAGCATGGGAGTGCCCCAGGGATCGATATTGGGCCCACTGCTTTTTCTTATTTATATAAATGACCTTCCCTACTTTGTCAAAGACATTTGTGAAATAGTATTATTTGCTGATGATACCTCGTTGATTTTTAAAATCAACAGAGGTAAGCAAGCATTTGACGATGTAAATAATACTCTTTCAAAAGTACTATGTTGGTTCACAAGCAACAATTTATTACTAAATGCAAAGAAAACGAAGTGTATTAAATTCACTATGCCTAATGTTAAACAGGTTGATACCATTATCAACATGAATGATGAGACATTAGAAATTACGAACTCTACGGTATTTTTAGGAATTACTCTAGATTCTAAGTTACAGTGGGGTCCACATATAACGGCTCTGGCAGGGAGACTTAGTTCGGCCGCTTGTGCTGTCCGAAAAATTAGACTCCTGACTGATATTGAAACAGCAAGACTAGTGTATTTTAGTTACTTTCATAGCGTTATGTCGTATGGTCTACTGTTGTGGGGCTCAGCTGCAGACCTTAACACCATTTTTGTACTCCAAAAAAGAGCTATTCGGTCGATATACAACCTTAGGCCACGCGACTCGCTCAGAGAAGTATTTAAGAAGATTGATATTTTAACTGTGCACGCTCAGTATATTTTCGATAACATAATGTATGTGCGCAAAAACTTGCATATGTTCAAAAGAAACTGTGATACTCATACACACAATACTAGAAATAAAAACAAACTTATTACTCCAAGTCTTAGGCTACATAAGGTAGGAAATTCTTTTGTGGGTCAATCTGTAAAGTACTTTAACAAAATACCTCAAAGTCTTGTTGATCTACCTCTTCACAAGTTCAAGTCGACAATTAAAACAAAGTTGATAAAACAAGGTTATTATAACGTGGAGGATTACTTGAACGACAAGAATTTGTGGTCATAGTAGGAATAATCTGCTCCTCTGCTCAAATAATGTATTTTTATTGTTCTTTTGACTGTACTCTGAATTTATTTGTTGTAAAACAAACCAAAGTTCAATAGAGTAACTATCGAGTTTCTTGCCGGAGTCTTCTCGATAAGAAGCAACTTCCGAACCGGTGGTAGATTCGCATTATGTTTATTTAGTATATGTACTATTATTGTATTATTTTATTTACGTCTATTATCGTTTATATATATTTTTTGAGTTTTGACATTTCATAAGTGCTTCTTTGTAAAAGCTTAAGTGAATAAATGATTTTTTACTTTTACTTTACTTTACTTTAATTATTAATTCGTATTTAATTATCATTATGTTTATGTTTACTAAATCATATATTATATTTCAACTGTGTTGAGTTTTGCCCGCTGTGGCTAAGACACCTGAGCATCAGCCATAATCGATATCATATGCAGCGTGAGCCTGCACTACTTCCAACACCCCACAAACTGTACTAAACTTCTTGCTTGAACCCCTGACACCAGTTAAGCAGTTTCGCCACCACTCGTTATCTATTTCTGTTTTGATTGTTTGGCAAAGGGTTTTTGTGACCTTGGGAGAGGGGATTCCATCCTAGCGTTATATTGCTCCACTGTACTGCCCAGGAAACAGTGCATTACAACAACCACTTAGCTTCCTGACTTTACAGAAGTGTACAGGCTGCTTCTATGCCTTTTCTATTCGTTGGGCTCAGTAATCGCCTGTCGTGTGTTGAATCAGGTTTCCAATTTGTAACGTCGTCCTTGCAAGCGATACTGACTACTAAGATATTAATATCAAAACTCCTAATTTCTAACGTTGTTATACCAGAAAATTGTTGCAAGCATTTTTACATTTAACAGAGTATGAATGACGAGTAATAGTTATTCCCGGTAGCTTTGTCTTACATGATCTTTTGGGTTAGACTTAGAACCTTGGACGAAATAACAATGGGGCGTGAAATGTAGCCGAAAACATTTCCAAAATAAAATAACCAAATGTGCCGTTATACGAGTATTTTATAGAGACCATAATGACTAAAAAAAAAAGCACCAACTCTCGAGTAAGAATTTTCGTGTGAAGCTACAAAACTTTTGAGAAGCTGCGCGTTAAGTGCCCCCGCCGCTCTGATCAGCTTACCAGAAGCATCATGAAGTCACCACGTAAGCTTCCGTCACTTTGGTTATTTAACAGAATTCTTTAGTTTTGTTTCGAACTCTCGGCTACATGCCGAACCGTCTCTGAGTAATGTAGAAGAAATATTTTTAGATACAGGATTTTAAAATTAGCGAGACTACAAACGATTTACAGTTTTCTTAAATGATATTAATTCACGCGAAATAGATGGTCATTTCAGATCTGTTGTGACCATCATTTCAAGCGTCCATTTTCATAAACGCAGGGCTAGGGATTTGAAATGAATTAACAATTGTTTATCGTTAAAACTACTCAGTATAATGTTTCAAAGGTCCGTTAGATGTGGAATGAAGCCAAAGAAAATCAAATTTTAAAAAGGATGGTATCACATTTCATCGGTAAGTATAAGGCGTTCTACTGCCTGCAAACTAAAATTATAAAGACATCTTATTGCCACAATGTACAGCGCAATTATTTAAAAGAATGTTAATTACTAAGAAAGAATGCAAATAATTTAATTTAAATATTGTGCATAATGAAAGCAGCAGCCCCTCGATTCAGAACGAAGTTATCGACCGATCCGTTAAATTTGTTTCAAATATGATGAATTACCCGCTTAACGGTAGCATCAAATATTTTAATCTGTAACAGCCAAAGGCCTTTAGTTTGTATGCCACGAATAACACAGACATGTTCCATACTAAAAAGATCCATTAAAAACAAAAGAAACTCAACCGAATCGGTCGATAACTTTGTTCTGAATCGGGCTCCAGGTGTCACTCTTTCACAGCCTCTCTGATCAAACAAAATTAATTAATTTCATTTAAATAATATCATTTTATTAATTTATTTAAAATTCCTGACATCTATCCTTACAGACTAAACCTAATGCGATAGTGTGGCTATTTACATGGCACCTTATTGACTAAATTCGTAATTAACATAACTTGCTTTAAATAACATCGATGGCAACGAAGTAGATACGGACGGACATCTAAATTTTTTGCGAAAGTGTTTTCTCACAAAATTACCTTTTATTAAACCTTATCTAAAAGTCTGGATTAAATTTATTCCGAATTCCAAATAATTAATTATTAAATTTGGCCCCTAAAGGTGTACAGAAGGATAATTATAAATTTAACAATCTTAAAGTAAACCCGTTTAAAAGACGTATAAGATGGGTGTGTGTATCTGGCAGATGTCTTCTACTTTTGTTGGCGTATAAGAAGATATCTTCTTTTACGTCAGTTTTTAAGGAGTAAAATAAGACATCTGCATTATTTCAGTAAAAAAAACAGATACAAATATAATCTGTTACATAATCAATAACTAATGTTATTTTAATTCATCGTTCTAAGATGAAACTTGAAACGGTCAATAACTCTCAAAATGACCACCGTTTTTAACTAAATGTATTCTCCTGTAAAAGTATGATTTTCAAGATGTCTTTTTCTGCTTTACTGCCATCGGCATGTTAAATGCCTTCCGCCGTATATTTTCTGTTATTAGCTACTGTTGCGTGAGCTAAGTGCAGATTTTGCGTCAGACCCTTCGAAAGTTAGGCAATTTCGATTTTAACATTATGTTCCTTTCTTACCTTATCATCATCGACAACACATAGGCCCCCTCATAGGTTGCCAAAGCAACTAGTTGCAGACAGGAATCTTGCTACCTTTACCAGGCCCATTCATGTTCTTAGTTTTTATACAAATATTTAAAAACTCATCTTATTTTCAGTTAATCGGGGGGCACGGCAGTGCCCCCGCCAAGTTGAGCGCGAAGCAAACACTGCCGTACCATCCTTTACTGGAACCATTTCGCCGCATTTTCAGGCACCTATTTGAGAACCTCTGGATAAGACCAAAACGCAGAAATTTTCGTCATCCAGTAAGCTATAATCACATACTTAAAATCTAAAATTTCAAGTCTGTAGGTCATTTAGTTCCGAAGTTACGCGCAAGCAAAGTTTCGCATTTATGACACTCACTCACTCATGATCATCAAAATAGAACTAGTACTTCCTATAAACTCAGAGAGCTGAAATTTGGCACAGAGTTAGGGTTTAATGGCCACATAAAGGGAAAACTATAAAAACTAGGATAATCGAAGATCGGGAGTACCTGGTGACTCTGATTAGAAAACACAAACCGGCTACGCGTGCCCGGGTACGCGCTATCCGTACGCAGCTTTATATAATAAATCAATATGCCCACGTTTCCACAAAAAGAAGTGAAATCCCACCAAAAACATTCTGTAAAAAACTAGCCAAGTCTCGATGGAGCTGCTTGTTTATCTCTAAAAAAGTAATGAAATCTAGACAAAGTCGTGCCAAGTCTAAGGTTCCTTACTGCGATTTCTTTATTATTATAGTTAATGTTGTATGACTTGGCCGTTGAAGGGTACACAAGGGTACAAAACCAGGTGCTCCATGACACCATTGCACCAATCTGTCGCAAGAACCGCTACCCATTGACGATGGAAAACGTTGATTGAATAACCAGTCAATTGTAGGCTTGATAAAGCTGCGTTTACACGTAATGTTATATCTGTTGTAACTAAATTTTAATAATAATAAATTTGACGACCGACTTGGTGTAATGGTTAAGAAGTTGGCTACTACACCAGAGGTCGCGGGTTCGATCCCCGCACAGTACAAACATTTGTGTGCATGAACATGTCTGTTTGTACTGGTCTGGGTGTCTCCTATGTATAATAAGTATGTATTTACAAAAGAAAATGTATTTAAGTATGTTTATCCGTTGTCTAGTATCCCATAACACAAGCTTTAATTAGCTTACTTTGGGGCTAGATGGCGCTGTGTGGAATAATGTCCAGGGATATTTATTTATTTTATTTATTTAATATAAATTAAATTCTATATTAATATTAAATTCTTAATGTAGTCAAGTGCAGTGTACCTACTTCTGTTTGGTGTAAGCAAAGAGGAAAAAAACTTCATCTGTTCTTCTGCCGTACTATTTAACGCAGACTTTGCAGAGGTTTTCTAATGTAAGTGATATGTTCATGTATATCTTGATAAGAACAAATGTTCTTAAACCACATAAAAATGGAAGTTTGCGTTAAAAATCAGTTGAGATTCAAGAAAAATCCTAGGTTAAATACTGTAAAATCTTCACGTAAAAGGGTAACCAAATTCCTGTGGAAATCACAATTTATATTCAGGTGGAGTCCGCTCTGTGCACGCACCCAGGGCTGGCAAACCCTCGGCTCTACGTGCATAAGTCATATGAAGTATACCTACTGCAGACAATGTAACTACTTTTTAACAGACTTCAAAAAAAGGAGAAGGTTCTCAATTCGACTGCATTCAGTTTTTTTTATGTTTGTTACCTCATACATAACTTTCGACTGGGTGAACCGATTCTGATCATTCTTTTTTTCATTTGAAAACTGGTGCTTCCCGTGTGGTCCCATTTTAATTTGGTCTAGTTCTGACAGTGGCATCCATGAGAAAACCATACAAATCTTAAATCTAGATAAACAAAATGCGCGACAAATGGACGAATAACTCAATATTACGCTAACCGATTTTGATAATTCTTTTTTTATTGGAAAGGATATACTTCAAGGGTAGTTTGATTAGGTTCTAATTATGTGATCTATGACAAAGTAACGGAACTTTTCAATTCTTAGGAGCAATTGGACGATACTTTTTCGATGTTTAAAATCAATAAGAACTATTCACTGAAAATAAATAAATAAACAAAAATTTTAACAAAAAAAAACTTAGTCTTAGAAGAATACGCAATTATTTCTTTACTTTTCAGTGCTTGTTTGTTTTGGAATGGTTTTTTTTAAGTTGTTTTTTTTTTATTTTGTTAAGTGTTTTTTATGTGAAAACTTTTTTTTAATGTTAGTCGTATCCCCAAAAAATCCTGAACCACCTTAAGGAGGCTGTTGGTGCTGGAACAAGGACGCGATGCGCTTTTTAATAATGGCCGAGAAGCTATCAACTCTAGCTGCTGCTAGCATCCCTGAGGCACTGCAGCGTTGAGGCAACCCAATCAGCCCCCCCTGGATGCATTATTATACTGAATGCGTTATACGTCCGCTTTGTATAATTTGTCCACAAGCTGCACGTGTATAGGGAGTGACAACAAGCTTTGTAGAGAGTATTTTGTAATATGTTTAGCAGTCGTAGCCGAAACTACTTAGTTTCGGCTCAGTTGATCTTGGTGTAGGCTGACCCATATAAACTACAAAGCTACACAAAGCCGAGACCGGTCGTAAAAAACAAAAAATGCGAAAGTTGTGAACTCCTGCAAGTCGGCACTTTGTTGTCTAATACATCACAGCAGACAGCGCAACTAGCGCGCTCTAGCGGCCGTTACGCGCCTCTTTGATTTATAGGTCTGTCTTCGTCTCCACTCAAGGGTGCTTGGCAGATATTCTTAAAAAAATATTTTTTCAATGACAATAATATTAAATATTTTTTTTGTTTTATGTGAAAATAAACACTGCCGCTTAACAAGTTGTATCAAAAAAATTGTATCAAAAAAAAAAAAAATTGTATCAAATTTTACGTCTACGTATAAACAACTATATCCACCTATTCGATGTTCAAGCTTACTGATTTCAAGGATTGATAGATCGCCTTTTTTCGAACTTAATAAATTGCAGTGGTAAATATCGTTGATTAAATGAAATACGAAATTTAATCAATTTCGATTGACACCTGTAAATCGAAATTGATGTGGTGACCGACCGCAGCAACAACATATTCGTAATCGAGCAGTGCGTCTACCACGAGTTGCCAATTTAAAGGGGTTTGAGTAACTTTGTATGGACCCGTGGCGTCATTTTTTTTATTAGCGGCCAGCTATAATTTTATCATTGTTTTATAGCACCCTAATAAAGAAACAGAAGAGAGTGGTCAGAGTTGTTCTAAGTAATGTCGGAGCCGAGATATGGTTTCCTAAAGTATTATTTTTTGCCTTAGTTCTTCTAAATTATTAGTTCTGAAATGTTACTTTATGGAGCTAATCTCACCCAATAGCTGTTAAAAAAGATGCATAAATAGGAGAGGAAGGTTTTTCGCTTTAAGATGTACCTGTTGGGTATATTTTTTTAATAAAAGTACATCCAACAAAACATCAAGTTAGATATCCATTATGATAATATTGTTTACAGAGCAGTAGATGTTAAAAGTATTTGGCATTAGGAAGTGAAACATGATCTAGCACGAAAAACTACCTTAAAGTCTTTGTCATCAGAAAGAAATTTTCTAATAGTCAATATGGAAATATGAGGTATTGATTCTCAACCGTCGATATTAGAGACATTACATGGAAATAACACCTTATAGTCTTTTTACCTACAAAACAAGAACATTATTGGCCTAATATTGCAGCTGGCTATTGAAAACTAGTCTTCTTAAATCCTGCTTGCGTCGTATGTTTATAACCAGGATTAAGGATTATAAATAATGCCGCTTTTTTATTTTTCATTGGTATGGATCAAGTTCAATTGAGCAGTTAGTCAAAAATACAATACCTAATATCTCAGCAAAGTATATCGACTTTAGAATAAGAATAAAAAATATTGATTGTCCAACATAGGTACATACAACAATTCTTATTATTAAATCTTATGCTATATGTGCTCCATATAAAGTTTGTTCCCCTTGATATGTTCTTTCATAACGATAAGATTTAGTGAGTGGCCGCGAAATTCCCAGAATGATGCCAATATTACCCATTCCCGTATACATTTTTTTTACGCAAACGATAACGTAAATTTAAAGTAACAACAAGTGGTAGACGTACTGATTATTTTATATTGTCGTTCAGCAAACATGTTAAAACAAATTGTTTAACCAAATACAATTAGGTAACGCATACAACTACATAACACAAAACGTACCATCACGACTTTATTTTAAACGGGTAGTCAGAGGCAACTGACTGTTGTCGTCATGGGGAACTGAACACTCAGAAGCCCACTTTTCACCAATGGTATTAGAACCCAACTCTTTAGGTGGTGAGCCTTCCGCCGTTATCCGGTTGATTTGGTTTTTTATCGAGGTTTTCAATCACCGGAGAGTTAGTCGGAGATTTAACAATGAACACAAAGATGGTTCTGGCTAGATTTGAACTCGGGACCAGACGATCCACGTTCCGAGTCCGGGTGCGCTCTCCATATAATACAACTATCTACATCCAACTATCCTGAATTTATTATTTTAAGGATTGTCTTACTGATGATATTATAAATGCGAAAGTTTGAAGGATGTGTGTATGTATGTTTGTTACTCTTTCACGCAAAAACTACTGAACGGATTTAGATGAAACTTTACAGTAATACAGCTTAGACATCAGAATAACACATAAGCAACAATTTATGAAGATTTTATGAAAGTTGGCCATGATATATAACGATAACGCGGGCGAAGCCGCGGAAGCTAGAATGCTATAATTCTAAAATAGAATAGATAGGGCCATTATTCTAGAACTTAAATTTGTCAACGGTTATCCAATCTATTTTATACGTGTTGCCCACGGCTACTATTTACTAAATATTTAGCCTCACTGCCTTCTCTACGGCTTTTTCCATTTTTAATTCAATCTCGTAACGCTACTGTTGCTCATTTTATCATTTTGAGCTCTCTTTAAAAGACCACGTATGGATCAAATGGTTGCTAGTAGCACTCATCGACTGTACACCTTCGAACTTAAACACTGAGGAAATAGACGGTTTCTATTGAATGCGTCACCGTATGAACCTTTAGAGAAACATTGTACTGTACACAGGTAAAACAACCAATCAAAAGTTTTAGGTTTGTTTACGAAGATAGAACATTGAAGAAGTAGCATGTTTTAGATTTAATAGAAAACTTCGATTACTCGGCATACATCGAAGTAAAGTTTTATTGCGTTTCCTGCGCGGATCTAGAATGTCTGCTCGTCTTTGATCTCTCAAATTAAAATCTTTTCGGCCGTATATTACTTTGCAAACATTTCTAATATTCTTATGAGAAATGTTGAATCCGTTAAATTAAAGTCAAGGGTGACCTTATTGGCTACAAAGTTAATCCATGAGTTTAGAAGTTATTTGATGCTGTGAGCAATATTTTCTCACATTAGCGTGGAGGGCGCCGGATAACAGCAGAAGGCTCACCAGTGACGGCAACAGCCACTTGCCTCTGTTGATACAAAATATCTCCCTTATTCATATTCGGAATGTATTTCCTTTATTATATTTTTTTAATATGGCAATGTGGTAGATGGTAACGGCGTTTGTGTCTTATGTGTCAAATTGACAATCTGTGGTTGTGTGTTAAGAAAAACAAACCGCTACACGTTGTTACACCAAAGTTACACCATAATATATTTATGCGCCTGACAATATATGGGCCTGATAACACACCTCTTAAAATTGTCTGGAAGTAGGGATTAATATCCCTGTGTTACGAGGTACACACAAGTAAATAAGCCAGGGGCGTCTCCCAGCACACCCAGACCCGAGTCAATTCAGAAAAGATCGTTTCCTTAATTATCCCTACCGGGAATCGAACTCGGGACACTACGGAAATCGAGGCGAGAAACCGTGCTTCAGCGCACTACGCCGATCGTGTCGTCAAATGTAATGACAATATTAATATGTAATGATTAAGTAATATGTAATGAAATGTAAGGATGAACAATATCAATATGTAATGACAATGAAGTTCCTTAAACAAGGAGAATCATTATGTATCATCAGTTATACAACATAGGTATGGTTTGGTTATGTCGTACTTTTACCGGCTTAACTCCTTGGGGACAGTCACCGTGAACTCAATTTCGAAGGCCACCCTGGGATCTCCAATAACGGAACACTACCGACGGCTACAACCCCAGGCTTACATCAAAATTGAGGTCAACTCCTGCCATCGACTTTTCTTGCAATTTAGAGTGTAATATTCTACTTGAGCTTTCCATAGAAATAGACGAAAGTGGAAAAACTAGTAATAAGTGACTTATTTTTATTACTCTGGTTTTCAAATGTTTTTTTTATGATATGCTTTTCATCCTGTTCATAAAAAATATCCAAGGTAGGTATGAATCAGACTACGATTGTCAAAAGCACAAGCTCTGTCTAGCTTGGGACTCGAGTTAGGGCAACACTACGGCTAACAGCTGATCTTGACTTGTCCCGTATTTTAATTTGATTTAAACCTATTTAAAACTAATTTATGGCCCAATTAGTCGTCGTAAACAATCATTATAGTTACCTACGTGTTAATTAGTGTTTTTAATGTGAAATAAGTTTATATTTGGTGATTTATCGGTGCCGACAGTGAGTGTCAGTTAACCATTCAAATACTTGTGTGAATCATTGTTCTCTCTTTAAAAGGTATTGTATTGTATGTTTAATCATACATGC
Organism: Udea olivalis; assembly: GCA_947369235.1. Lineage (NCBI taxonomy): Eukaryota > Metazoa > Arthropoda > Insecta > Lepidoptera > Crambidae > Udea > Udea olivalis. The sequence goes on from OX376342.1 coordinate 600,020, forward strand.
TTTTTATGACTTTTATTAAGTAGTTAAATACTCGAATTGTCTGACTCTGATTGTCAGAAACGCGAAGAGGTTAGAATACAAAAATTAATCTTGTTCTAAATACGCAACCTCTTGATTGTTTAAACAGCACTTTGGTATCAACACCGTTGTTTGTTTGATTATTTTATCGATATTACCATGATGACCCGCGCTGCCTCATCTCGCCAGCTGGAGCTGACTTTGCAGGAATTAAAGGCATCCAAAGAGTTGGTTAAACAATTGCATTTGGAAAGAGATGACAATGAGAGGGAATTGTTGGAGGCGTTGAGTAGGAACACTTTGTTTAAAAAAGACATGGCTGAGATGCATGATAGGTATTTATTAGTACTAGATGAGCGGGATCGGTTGCAAACAATAGTAGATGGGTTTGGTGACTGCAGTGAAGAATATGTCCAATGCCTTAAACGGATTACAATGCTTGAACAAGAGTTACAAGAGGCCCACCACCTAATATCTTCCATGGAGACTGAGAAACTACACACCGTTGACACCCAAAACCAAAGTTTGTTTGATGAGTTAGTTCTTAGTATGCCCAGCCTGGTTTCTGCTGCACATTTCTCGATCCCCACTGTAGCTCATGATTTGGCGAGTACTGATTTGATTGAGTCCAATGCTCCAGGGGGTATAGCAAAGTGCAGCAAAAACAAATTCAAAAAATATGTTAGAATAAGCAAATTTATTAAGAAAACTCAAAAACTGATTAAAAGTCAGAAATTGATGAATAAAAATGTGAAATATATTAAGGAACGCCGAAGATTAGGTGATGAACTGGATATTTATTCTATAATGATAGACAATAATTTAACTGAGCATGACAATGATGTGAAAGCATTACAATCAGAAATATCTAGTCTTAAGGAAAATCTGAGACGTTTATCTGACAGATACTCAATAACTAAAAAAGAAAATGAGGAACATATTTTGGCCCTGACTAAACTCTTGTGCAACCCGGACTCAGTTTCCAGCAGTAGTGATTGCCACACTGTTACTCAGTCAGAATGTGAATCCTCTCTTCTCAACTCCTCTCCTTCAGAATCAGCCACCAACATTTCCATCCCTGATACATGCCCTGTCACAAACACTGATAATGAACTAAATTGCAACATTGTTATGTTTAGTGATGACATTGGAAAAAGTATAGGCCATATTTTATTTAATAGTCTGGGTAAGTCAGTAATAAATCACTGTTCACCGGGTGCCTCATACTGTGATATAATTCAGAAAATTGCTGATTATAGTTTCAGCCCCAATTCAACCCTAGTTATTTTAATTGGAAACCGAGGTACTGTGAACAAAACCCAAATGAAAAAACATTGTAATACTTTATGTTCATTACTTAATGTCAATAAAATAGTGATGTTCACATTGCCTTACAGTAGGGGTCTGTCACAAGCAGAAAATGAAAAAAGGTATAAAATCAATATGACACTTGATACTGTGACATTCTCAAATAATTTAATTAATCTAATTGACATCAATCCTATTATTAATAATAATATGTACCTGACGAAAGGTAGATTTCATTTATCAAATTCTTATAAACGACAGATAGCTATGTCGCTATCTTATTTTTTTATGATTTCAGCCAATCACTTGGCTAACTACTCTGCTTTTATTGAGCAGAATGCCGTTGTACCACAGACTTTGGAACTTGTTCCAAATAATTTAAATTAGATATAGAGACAACAGAGGTAAACTCTTGCAAATTATTGACAAGAGAGAAGCCCCAAAATAATTTTATAAACTTTGTGCATCAAAACATGCAAGGCTTCTCTGGCAAAGAATTAGAAGTAGGATTATTCTTAGACTGTATGGACATACATGTCTTATGTATAACCGAACACTGGTTGAAAGAAAATGATTGTATGATTAGCATTGATAATTATAGTGTCATTAGTTCGTTCTTGAGAAGTTCTGCTATTCGCGGTGGGTCACTGATATTAATTCATAATAAGTTTAAATGTAGAGAGCGAAAAGACATAGTAGCACTCTCAATTGAGCGAACCATTGAACTTTCATGTGCAGAGTTAGAGCAGATTATTATTGTTTGTGTGTATAGACCCCCTTCGGCCGATTATTGTCGGTTTGAAGAGACAATGGAAGAAGTGCTGAAGAAGGTTTGTAAAGCAAACAAGAAGGTGGTTGTATGCGGTGATTTTAATGTTAACATTTTAGACTCTTCTCAGACCTCTGTAAGATTTTTAAATCTTTTCAAATCATTTAATTTACTAAATCTATATGATAAACCAACCAGGATCACTGACACATCAGCCACCTGCTTGGACAATATTTTTTGTGAAAATATCTCAATTGAAAAATCAATTATAAATTGTTTGAAATCAGATCACTGTGGTCTATTGACTAAATTTGAGCACCGTCACGTCTCTCAATCAGTGGATATTAGTTATAGACTGGTTACTAAGAATCGAGTAGAAAAGTTCAAGAGTAATGTGAATAAAAACCTTTCTAATCTACTACCCCAATGCCACAACATAGATGATCAGTATATGCGTCTTTTTGAGATAATTAAACAGGAACATAATTTTATTTTTCCTAAGAAGAAATTAAAGGTCGATAATTTTAAGTTTAAGTTTAGTGATTGGGCTACGCCAGGCATCCATAAAAGTAGAAATAAATTATACGAATTATATGGTTTAAAAGCTAATTCTAAGTGTCAAAAACTAGTAGATTATGTCAAATTATACTCAAAAATCTTTAAGAAATCATGCCATATGGCTAAGTCTATATTTTTGCGTGACAAAATAAAACAAGCAAAAAATAAAATTAAAACTACTTGGAACATAATTAATAAGGAAACTTGTAAATCAAAACCTCGAGATCACTCATTGGCTCTTAAAATTCAAGATAATTTAATTGAGTCTGAGATTGACATAGCTAATACCTTTGAAACATTCTTTTCTAATATACCCATTGTAACTACAAGTACCTTAAATTCTAGTGCACCGCTAGCTAGGTCCCTGCTCACATCTAGTGTTGATGAGTGCTCATTTCAGTTCAACTTTGTTCATATAAATTCTCATGACATAATCAAGGTGTTTAAGGAACTTAATATGAAAAACACCGAAGATCTGTGGGGTATTTCGATAAGTCTACTTAAATCAATCATAAATATCATCTCAGCCCACTTAGCAGTACTTTTTAATAACTGCATTGACGAAGGTCAGTTTCCCAACTTAATGAAATTTAGTAAAGTCATCCCGCTTTTTAAATCTGGTAGCAAAAGTGACCCATCTAATTATAGACCCATTTCTATACTACCAGCTCTTAGTAAAATCTTTGAAAAAATTATATTAAATCAGCTGCTTTCACACTTTACTTTAAATAAATTACTACATGAGAAACAATTTGGTTTTACTAAACATAGAAGCACTACTGATGCAGGTGTAGCACTTATCAAACACATATTTGATGCTTGGGAAGGCAAGCAGGATGCAATAGGAATATTTTGTGATCTTTCGAAAGCGTTTGATTGCGTGGATTATGAAATCCTACTGATTAAGCTGAGACATTAAGGTGTTTCGGATATTTCGTCTAAACTTATACAATCTTATCTCACAGACAGAACACAAAAAGTGAGTATAAACGGAACCACCTCTTCCGGTGCCACCATTAGCATGGGAGTGCCCCAGGGATCGATATTGGGCCCACTGCTTTTTCTTATTTATATAAATGACCTTCCCTACTTTGTCAAAGATATTTGTGAAATAGTATTATTTGCTGATGATACCTCGTTGATTTTTAAAATCAACAGAGGTAAGCAAGCATTTGACGATGTAAATAATACTCTTTCAAAAGTACTATGTTGGTTCACAAGCAACAATTTATTACTAAATGCAAAGAAAACGAAGTGTATTAAATTCACTATGCCTAATGTTAAACAGGTTGATACCATTATCAACATGAATGATGAGACTTTAGAAATTACGAACTCTACGGTATTTTTAGGAATTACTCTAGATTCTAAGTTACAGTGGGGTCCACATATAACGGCTCTGGCAGGGAGACTTAGTTCGGCCGCTTGTGCTGTCCGAAAAATTAAACTGCTGACTGATATTGAAACAGCAAGACTAGTGTATTTTAGTTACTTTCATAGCGTTATGTCGTATGGTCTACTGTTGTGGGGCTCAGCTGCAGACCTTAACACCATTTTTGTACTCCAAAAAAGAGCTATTCGGTCGATATACAACCTTAGGCCACGCGACTCGCTCAGAGAAGTATTTAAGAAGATTGATATTTTAACTGTGCACGCTCAGTATATTTTCGATGACATAATGTATGTGCGCAAAAACTTGCATATGTTCAAAAAAAACTGTGATACTCATACACACAATACTAGAAATAAAAACAAACTTATTACTCCAAGTCTTAGGCTACATAAGGTAGGAAATTCTTTTGTGGGTCAATCTGTAAAGTACTTTAACAAAATACCTCAAAGTCTTGTTGATCTACCTCTTCACAAGTTCAAGTCTACAATTAAAACAAAGCTGATAAAACAAGGTTATTATAACGTGGAGGATTACTTGAACGACAAGAATTTGTGGTCATAGTAGGAATAATCTGCTCCTCTGCTCAAATAATGTATATTTATTGTTCTTTTGACTGTACTCTGAATTTATTTGTTGTAAAACAAAACAAAGTTCAAAAGAGTAACTATCGAGTTTCTTGCCGGAGTCTTCTCGATAAGAAGCAACTTCCGAACCGGTGGTAGATTCGCATTATGTTTATTTAGTATATGTACTATTATTGTATTATTTTATTTACGTCTATTATCGTTTATATATATTTTTTGTGAATTTTGACATTTCATAAGTGCTTCTTTGTAAAAGCTTAAGTGAATAAATGATTTTTTACTTTTTTTTTTTTTTTTTTACTTGCATTTGAAAGTACTGATAGTCTATTTGATTTTGAGTTCGGTGTGTCATAAATCATGCTTTATTGTGAAACACAGGTTAAATACAGATTACAGATGTTAACGAAAGTGTCTTAATTGTTCAACTGTGACCTACATCTATGGGCGTACAATAATTATCAACAGAGTTGAATGTATTTAGAATAGAATAAAATAGAATAGAAAAAGGTTTATTCGGTACCAAAAATATACAAGAAACAAAAAAAAAACATACATTCGACAGCAAAACAAAAATACACCCCGAATCTTAATCTAATATTACAAAGGTACCAAAATGGTCTCCGCTCAGTATATAAGCCGTAACGAGATAGCTCTTCACGGCCACTGGTATTCTGCGGATGCCAACAAAATAGACACGTAGCCCAGCAGTGAACCGGCTCCAAATGGTGTAGTCACATTAGTTAAAATAATAGTAATAAAAGATCATACATAATATAGTTATGGCTTAATACACTTTAATACTATATTAAGACATATATAAAATTACACAAATAACTACAAATACGATATATTCAATGAAATACATATTTATTTAGATTTTTCTATATTCTATAATCTCATGATGACGAGGGACAAAAGGTCATACGAGTGGGTACTGCTTGGTTTTACATTTTAATTTAGCCGTTATTTTTTAGATGTTCAATAAATGTTTCCTGTAATTTACCTTAAAATTGTTAACTGTGGAAACTGTGCTATTTGATGGAAACATACTACACACACACTGAAGAAAGTAAAATAATAAGGTTTGTTGTGAGAGAAGTGGTCAAAAATGAGTCATAATCTCACATCGACATTTTATATGTTAAAAATTCATTTGTAATAACATTTTACAATAAGGAATTCTGTAAACTTACTCTTAAAAATCTTCACATCATTAATGTCCCGAATGGCCTCCGGAATACGATTGTAAATGCGAGGAGCATTGCAAAATATAGACTTACTTAGCAAAGTGGTCTTACTAAAAACTGAGCACGTTTTTCTTTTGTCTTTCACGAATTCTAAATTGAAATTTTCCCAAGGTATTTTTAACAAACACAGCACTTTCTACGATATAGATGCAGGGAAGTGTTAAGATTGTATGTCTTTTTAAATATAATTTACACGTGTCGTCTGATTTTTATCGAAACATTGATCGGATGCATCGTTTTTGGGCTCTGAGCACTCGTATTATTCCTTTGTCATAGCAATTACCCCAGAAAATAACTCCGTATCTGAGAGGAGATCCTACGTAGCCTGTATGAACAGCAGCTTCGGTAACAGTTTTCTGTAATTTGTATAGAGCAAATGAAAACTGACTTAATTTTTTATGTCATATCAATATATATCTATTTTTTTGGCGTCGTATCTTAAAATAATTAAATTCTATATAAACTAAGAGAGAAATAATGGAACCCAAATCCGCTGAGCGTTCCACAGTTGCCAAAATAATTTTCAGTCTAGCACCGAGCCCGCAAAGTTGAGTCGTTACAGATAGGTTCAATAAATCGCGGGTTCAAAGCCCGCACTCATTCGTTTAACTTAAACTATCCAACAAGTTCGACGGCGACATTTCTACTTTTAAAGCTTAGTATCTAAATTGTAAGTTAGGTTTACATTTATCTTCAATGTAAGTATCAATTTAATTTCAGAAAAATGAAAAAAAGGTTAATTCTATTAATTACCTACTACGAAATCAATAATTTAACCAAAATCAGATTTAAACCAATTCGTACTTCAAACTATAGAAAAGAGAATGCGTATGAAACGTTTTCTTCTTTGGCCGTTCACGTATAAACAACATTTCAAACTTTCTTGTTGCATTAAAATTTTCCTAGCACACCCAGACCCAAGTCAATTCAGAAAAGATCGTTTCCTAAATTGACCCGACCGGGGATCGAACCCGGGACACTACGGAAATCGAGGCGAGAAACTCATTACCTATTACCGTGACCATTGCGCGAGCAGACAAACCAACTAGTTTTTCTTCTGCCTTCAGTTGTTGATTGATACAAGGGTAAGCTGTTCCTATTCTTTTTCATTGTAATTATTTATTTACCCATTCAATTAAAAGCCAAAATATAAAACCAAGTTCAATTTGTGGAGTTAATTTGGACATAAAAATGCATTTTAGGTATTATCTGTTGTTCGGACAGACGCGGCGCGCCTTTGAGTAAACCAAGTTGTTAATATTCATCGCTACAAACTCATTCAATTGAATTTTTAGGAGTAAATCTAATCAGGTGAAGTATTTATGAAAGGCTTTACTCAAGCACTTCAAAACTTGTTTGGATTGATTAAATAGAATTAAATGTTTTTAATTTTGGCCAGACCCAATTTAATTTAGGTTATTTCAGTAAGCTTAAATTCTAAAATGTCTAAGCAGCCTTTGATAATTTCTACAACGCGCTAACTTCAAATTAGATTTCGACTGAAATTCGTAGTTTAAAAGGGCCAAAAGCTCCATATCACAAAATGAAATAGTAGGTACGGTCAACAGCAGTAACGTACCAAAAAGAATGATTTTACAAAAGCCATTAAATTAATTAAAATACTAAGAATATAAGTGAGAAAGTTCATTAATTTTGATGAATATTGGCTGCATGTGATCAATTTTTGACGTCGTTTTTATTCATTAAAACAAATTGGAAGTTTGTTAAATCATCATTTACTTTTGCTGTTGACTCTACTCCATTAAACAGTACTTACTCAGTTTATTTGTTAAATTTCGTCAAATACCCTTTTATTACTAAGGTAACCAATGACCGTGCCCAAGGACACTTCTGATTTTTGATATCGAACTTAAAAATACTGAAAAGATTTATCGTACGAAAACATTTTTTAATACCATTTATGTTGCTTTGTCTGTGCTCTCTGTTGTTTAGCCATCGCAACAATATTTTAATTTACTTTGACTTGACAAAAGAAACTTTGTATGTGCAAGGAATGTAAAAAATGAGTATCATGTCAATATGCGATAGATGTTTATTCAACTTTTTATTTTAAATCAGATTATCCATTGGCTTAAATCAGCTTTGTGCAAAGCCAAAAAAAAAGAAGTTAATGACGTTTGGTTGACTTGACACTTCAACGCAAAAAAATACTGGCACCTGTCTTCAACTGTCTTGTATTTTTCGCATTCAATTTGCAATGCTGTGTTTTTATATTAATAATTTTATTTTTATGACTCGGCTTAAAAAACGGACGTTGATAGCTCTCTGTAGTGACCCACCTCCTTTTAGATTTAACCGTTTAAAAACTTTGTAACCTGCACATAGCTAACTCAGCAATAATTACGGAATTACGATCATCGCAATGGAATCAACATTTTTTGTGAATTGTGGCTCAGCTAGTGGTTCCATGGTACTGGCAGAAGTAGCAGATCAACAAAATATGTGCTTGAAGAACATTAGTCCCACTCACGTAAATAAAACTTCGCTTTATATTTTTAATATAACCTCTTTTTTTTTAGTTTTCTAATATTCAACGAGTTCTCAGAAGTGTCTGTCCATAAACTACGTTTTGACACTAAAATGTAGGTATGTATTGTGTATTTATGAACCCTAAGAGCAAGAAGGCTAGAAACTAAGGAGAGATAACTCCCTGGAAAGGGTTGGACTAAATCCGTATCCCACAGTGACGCATGCGCATTACGCTTCTTTGCCGCGATCCTCGCGAAGTGTCAAAATTGGTCAACACAACCTCGAAAATGTCAAAAACAAAACAACAAACTGTCGCACGTGACACCGTTCAAAACAAAACCATGTGACCATGAAATGACAAATAGCTGCCGCTGCACATGCGCAATACAGCGTTTTGCCCGGCACAGAGTATACGACTTTCGGCCCTCGAAAGCTTACCCCCACTTCGGGAGTTATCTCTCCTCAGTCTCTAGTCTTCTTGCCTAAGAGGTATTTTTTATGACTGTTGGTTCTTAGGCACCAATGTATGGGCGAATGTACACTATTCTTTGCTATTGAACTAGAACAAACAACCCTGAGCGCATGAACCAGCTACTCCTTGGGCTGCAAGCAATTGACGGGCCCTTCACGTCGAAGGTCGTGGGTTCGATTCTAGAAAGAGTGTTTGCTCTGTCTTGACCTTTTTATCTAACAGAGTCATACTCGTACATTTTTTTTTTATATTGCCCGTCAAGATGACCTCAGTCCACCTGATGGAAAGCGGTCGTGAGGTCCAGATATGAGGTTGACAAGCCCAGTCATTCAACGAATCATTGGGCTGGCCATCCTCACCTTGAAGGCCTGCAAAAATGTCTTTTCACGCCCCGCTTGAAGAACCCGGGACTATACGAGGAAGGAAACACATGTACTAATAATAACTCGTCAGAGCATTCCCCATTGTAGAAGCGATAGAGAACACTTAGCCTGGCAATGTCTCTACGCAATTGGAGAGGCTCAAGGGTCAAAGTTGCCTCTGGGTTTCCAATAATACGGATAGCACGCCGCTGCAACCTGTCAAGAGCTTAAAGTTAATCGTAATTGAAGGTAAAAAAAGATCACACCCTATACCTTCACCAACGTCAAACGTCAATAGTTATAGAGAAGAATTGGTACGACAGACAGGCGTAAGTTTTAAAGTTAAATCTTTAAAGGAGAGCAATCCGATCAACGGGTAACTTTGATCCTATAAGTACTATACATAGTGATGCCATAGCAAAACTGGCAATCACTGTGTGATCGTAACGAGGCAACCGTAACTCAGTCCCAGGAAACGCGCCCATTACGCTACATATATTTCAATTATTCTCAGCAATGTGATATACATATAATATCCATGCATGCCATTTGTATACACCATCAGAATAATCAGTAGGAGCAAGCACTTCATCAAGTCTAACTGGGAATAGAGTTGGAATAAGACACGTCACATGATAACTTTTGGATTTTGATCTAAGATTATTTCAATCTTTCTTTTAACATGTCTCTACTGAAGGTTGTCTAAAAGAGGTCGCTCTGTATTGATAATACCATCTGTACGTAAATTTTTGTTCCTTTTGTAATTACCTGTTGTATTTGTGTGTGCAATAAAGATTTTTCATCTTATCTTTTTAATGGTATTTTTATTTCCAAGGTTGAACTCAAAGGACTTTACAAAAGTCCGTTTTCCTCCCCTAGTGTTCACCTTAACTGTACCATTTGCTTGTAACAGTTTGATAGCTCATTAACGATTCGAACGGGAACGCCACTTCCGGCAGCGCACATAATCCCGGGGCTCTAGCAGACTTGATAATAGACATTTAATTAATCAGAGATTCTATGAATTTGTCATGTCTCGTAAAAGGTCTGAAAACGCGACCTGGGTCGTATTGCCATCTCTTATAGCCAGTCAAGTTAATTACCTAAACTAAGCGATGCGAGCATTTTAATAATTTGATCTTTCATTTTCTGCTAGTCAGCGATTACCAGTCAATGATGCATCCTCTAGACCAGATATTTACTGACGAAATTGCTCGCTACACTCAGTTTAGGAAATTAACTTGACCGGCTATAAGAGATGGTGTAAGCCAAGGAAACACTACAATATACCTAGCAATATACTTATTTCTTACAAATCACGTTAACGTATGTATGTAGGTAGTTACAAACCTACATTGGCTGACACCGACTCCAACAATAACAATAATTGTACCTACATTATATTATCGTATAAGTTTTAGAAGAATACGCAATTATTTCTTTACTTTTTAGTGCTTTGTATTGGAATAGTTTTTTTGAAGTTGTTTTTTTTTGTTTTGCTAAAATTTTTGTTTATTTCTTGTTTTTCAGTGAATAGTTCTTATTTATTTTAAACATCGAAAAAGTATTCGTCCAATTGCTCCTAAGAATTGAAGAGTTCCGTTACTTTGTCATGGATCCCATAATCAGAACCTAACACTCATCAAACTACCCTTGAAGTATATCCTTTCCAATAAAAAAGAAGCATCGAAATCGGTTATCGTGATAATGAGTTATTCGTCCATTTGTCGCGCATATGGTTTATCTAGATTTAAGACTTATATAGATTTCCCATGAATGCCACTGTCAGAACTGGACCAAATTAAAATGGGACCACACAGGCACCATCAGCTTTCAAATAAATAAAGAATTATCAAAATCGGTTGACGTAATATTAAGTTATTCGTCCATTTGTCGTCCATTTGTCGCGCATTTTGTATATCTAGATTTAAGACTTATATGGTTTTCTCATGGATGCCACTGTCAGAACTAGACCAAATTAAAATAGAACCATTCGGGAAGCACCAGCTTTCAAATAAAAAAAGAATCATCAAAATCGGTTCACCCAGTCGAAAGTTATGAGGTATAACAAACATTTAAAAAAAAAACATACAGTCGAATCCTCCTTTTTTTGGAGTCGGTTGAAAAAGGAACTAGGACAACAGAAGACACAAAAAATTACGAAAAAATCTGCGTGTTCCACTCCTTATTACGAAATTGATACTCCTACGGTCCATTTCTACCTTTACATATGTAAAAGTGAATGCAAATAAAATATTTCGTGATTAATCATCTATCCCTAAAAATAATTAACCACAGCTTATTATACCATGACAATGGAGGTCCGAGACCGATACACATACCTACATGTACATGAGAATGATATAACATATGCTTATTTAGATATTCATCCCCAGATAACTATCCGGGACAAATTACAGCAAGATCACCTGACCCCAAGCTAAGAGCTTGTACATGAGTGTCAGAGACTCTAAATACATACTTGAATAGATAACACCCAGACACAATGAATACAAATTAATGTTCGGCACATGTATGTCTGTCATGGGTGGGGATCGAACTCAAGACCTCCGGCGCTAAAGGCAAGATCCGCTGCCATGATTACACGTGTCTAAAATACTTTTTAAGATTGAGTCATTTGATATTGTCCACAAACGCAAATCACAGCTAAGCAGTCCTACATGTATAGCTGGCCCCTTTTATTTCTATTGACATGTGACAGGGCAGCATCAATTTGAGGTGTGCTCAACATTTGATTAGCGTTTGTGGATACGGGGGTGATTACTGACTTTTCTACTCTTAATTCTGTCACTCTTCTCTTATTATTGTTTGGGTTTTGGTAGTCGTATTTTTGTAACTTTCTTATTTTACTTAATAAATCCATTTAGTTTCACAATTTTTATAGTTCCATTGATTAGGATTACAACTTATAGTCGGGTTACATTTTACTCGCATATTTTTTTTGACTTATTTCCTTAGGCATAATGAATGTTGCAAAATGTTTACTGTCTTAATAAAACTTTGGCATAATCGTATTCTGGCATAATGAGTTTTAAGAATAATGATCTGTTGGGATATTGAGGAGACGCATAATAGTCTTTAGACATTTTTATTATTTATAGTATTTTGTCATACAGGTTAATAAGTATGGATTATTGGGTGTGAGGAGCGTAGCGACGAGCGTAGCGACGAGCGTAGCGACGAGCGTGTAAGGTGTACATGAACCTATCGCACGAAGCCGAGCGAGCAAAGCAAGCGTGCCGCGGCAGCGGCTGGCGAGTGCAAAGGGCCAAAAAACCTCATAATTCTTGATTTTGATGATTTTACTTCATAATGTTATGCGCTTCTCATTTAATGCGTTAGAATATTATGCTAAGTTATCTTTATCTGATTATGCTTAAAATAAATATGCGAATACAATTATGCATATAGTTGTTATGCCATTATATTACCATTATGCCTGAATAAATGATGACAAAAGTTTTTATGCGAGTAAACCCTTTATAGTCAACTGCCGTTCATTTCGTCATTTTTAGCTCCAACTAGCCAATCATTGTGGAAACAAATGTTTCGTTACATGTATGATTTTTATAGTATACGGACCCATGACACTAAGTTCTGTAGGCAGGATTATCAACTAGAAATCCAACGGGTCAGATCTATAAAGGTAGCTTCAAATTTAAGGCTCCAAAGTAAAACCCAATTTCACGCCACGCGTAAAAAATTGCGTCTTAACCCAATAAAGACACGCTCTTAACCCTCAAAAGCCCTTATTTCGTAACTACATTTGCCACACGCGAAGCGAACCGTAGCCTGTGTCGATACGAGCGTTTACGGGAGCGCGGCCGTGTAATCCGCATTATCGCCGAAACAATGCGATCTACGGATTGCGGCGTACATCAAACGATGAGAGCCCGAATAGAGAAGAATAGATCGTTATTGATAGACATATTAGGAGAAACAAAGATTCAGCAATCATAGTAATGAGAAAACATTTCAGTACGTCTACCACGAGTTGCCACTATAAATTTACATTATCGTTTGCGTAAAACAATGTATTGGGATTTGATATTGTCATGTCATGTCATGTGTCATCTCAATACATTTTTTTACGCGAACGATTAGGTAAATTTAAAGTGGCAACTCGTGGAAGACGTACTGAACTCATTTGAAGACACACAGTACGATAACACAAAACACACAAGCCACATGTCAAACACAATTACTTACAAATTAGATCACATTTAATTTATGTAAGTTTCCAAGGATTCAAAAATATCTGAGATAAACTCTTGTCACTCATCCCAATGTACTACACAATGATAAGCAAATAAACGTTTGAGTTTTAAACTTAAGCTACAAATATCTATACGTAGTGCCAGATTAACCCTAATGCAAATAAAGCAATTGCTTAAGGCATCACGTTTCAGGGGGCACCAGAAACTGATGCTTAGGGCAAACAATTATTGCTTTGAACGTCATGTCTTAGGGGGCATCAGAAACATGCTTAGGACAAGCAATAGCTTAGTTAGAGCATCACGTCCTAGGGGGCACCAGAACCAGTTTGCTTAGGGCATCAAGTAGTCTTAATTTAGCACTGTCTATACAAGAGTTCATTCAGACTCTTTGTTAACTTCTTTAGATATCCAGTTTAAGACTTACTAAGCATGATTAAAGTGGGAGTTTAAAAAACCGGATCAGAAGGACACAGGTGTTACATGCCCAAATTACAAAAAGGAAGACATGTAACATCTACCAAGAATAACTCCATTACCATCGGCATCTAAGATCGTGCATAAGACTCTTAAAACTCGGAAGTACTACAGTGGTTTCTGTACTAATCTCAGTACGTACAGTTGACCAGGGGCATGATTCTGCTACTTTTTTTTTTTTGCTAAAGTCAACTATCGTAGCTTATGCTACTGAAAGTAATGGTAGATAGTAGACATACGGAGCTTTTCTTACAAACAGCTATACAAAAGATTTACCAAATTCACTCTTACCTTGTCTGCTTTTAGGTTACAAAGCGTACGTGACCAAATGCGATCTGAGAAAAATACTGATGTTCAATTTCTCAAAGCGCTAGCTAGAGCTTGGGAAACCAAAGTAACTTTAACAAGTACGAGTATTTAAAAAGAGACAGAAGAAATATTTTTGGAAGCATTACAATTCACAGTTTAAAGATAATAAGGTCTAAAGAAGCGCAGGGCGATGAGTAATGGCACGGCCTATAACGCTGCCTTTCTTCGATATCGTCCATCAATCCCCCCACCTCCTCGAATGATAACAAAGGGCTCATTTTCCGCCATCCCGCGGGCCTGCTGGACAATACTTCAACTCACGCCGGAGTTACTTCATAACATCAATATTAAAAACCTGATTCAGAATTTATTTCTCCCGTCTTTCATTCGATTGGAATACTTTATTAACTTCTTTCAAAATTCTTTAGTTTACATACCGTTCTTAAAAAAACAGTTTTATGGAAACTTTGGTTGTTATTTTGAGAGCATCGTGGCCTTTAGGAGTAACTCGGAACCCATGTGGTCCCGAGTTCAATTCTGGCCAGAACGATCTTTGTGTTTATTGTCAAAGCAACTTAACTCAATGGACTAACAAAACAATAATGGTGGATCACCTAACCTTTAGTTTTTCTTTTTGTAGTTATTGATAAGTTACTAACGCAATCTTACAAGGACGAATAATATAAAATCGGCAGCGAAAGTTATGATAACACTTGCCTAAATGGCGACAGCAAAAATAATCATAAATCGTGAGACAATACTGGGGCTGAGTGGAGGCATTAATCACCGGCTCCGCCATTAGCAAGTGATGTGTAAGTAGGCGCTTACAAAACGTCTGACACTGAATTCTGAAACAATCTTCAAAGTTAAGTAGCCTTTACTAGTATACTTAGTTGTGTGATTTTTTTGCGCGCATTCGATCATATCCGTTTTAGTTTCGGGTATTTAGTGCACTTGGGAAATTTTTCAGTGAAATTCCATGACCAACAAATAAATAAAATGAATCGTCTGCTAATCGTACTTAGAGATGATAGGATTGAATACTGGTCTCTGACCTATAAGAAAGTCCGAAGTCACTTAACGAGCTATGAAGGGTTCTTTCACCATGTGATAGAATCAAAAATCCGTTGTAAAAATGTAGTTTAGGTACCTAAGAAGACATTTGCAGGAGAACTAAAGTGACCCACGTAGCATAGATAAGTGAGTTGAATTGGCAGTAGGCAGGGCAGGCAGCCTGAAACTGGCAGCTCTAGTAAAGTAAAGTAAAAAATATTTTTATTCATATAGTAAGTGTATATGAATAAAAATTAAAAGTACTCATGACAAGTCAAAAAAAAATATGACTAGCAAAAATATATCAAACAAAAATAAACTTACATAAAATAATACTATGATAGTAAATATCATAAATGAACATAATGTGACTCTACCACCGGTTCGGAGGTCGTTTCCGATCGAGAAGACTCCGGCAGGAAACTCGATGGTCACTCTTTTCAATCTTGTTTGTTCACACAAAAATTTAGTTGACAGAGTAGTCATAACAAAAAATGTGCAGAGGAGCAGATTATACCTAAAATGGCCACAAATTCTTGTCATTTAAGAAATCTTACCCACTATAATAACCTCGCTTTATTAAGTTACCTTTAATTTGTGACTTAAACTTGTGAAGAGGCAGTTCAACAAGAGTTTACGGAATCTTGTTAAAATATTTTACCAACAAATGATTTTCCCTACCTTAAGCAGTATTGGACTGGGAGTTACGGCCCTATTTTTATTTTTAGTATTTTTTATGAACATCACTGTTTTTCTTGAAGAGATGCAAGTTTTTACGGTCATACACTACATTATCATAAATAAATTGAGAGTACACAGTTAAAATATCTATCTCTTTGAATACTCTCCGAAGCGAATCGCATGGTTTACGGTTGTAAATGGAGCTGATGGTTCTTTTTTGATGAACAAAGATGGTGTTGAGATCCGCTGCCGAGCCCTACAACTGTAGACCATACGACATGACACTGAAAATAACTGAAGTACACTAATCTTGCTGTTCAAAGTCAGAAGCCTTATTTTTCTAGCAGCATAAGCTGCCGATCTAAGTCTTCCTGCCAGGTTCGAAATATACGGACCCCACTGTAACTTTGAATGGATAGTAATTCCTAAAAGAATTTTAACAAAAAAAAATCAACTTCAAAAAAAACTATTCCAAAACAAAACACTAAAAAGTAAAGAAATAATTGCGTTTTCTTCTAAAACCTATATGATAATAATTATAATGTAGGTGCAATTATTGTTATTGTTGAAGTCGGTGTCAGCCAAGGAAACACTACAATATACCTAGCAATATACTTATTTTTTACATCTCACGTTTACGAATGTATGTCGGTAGTTTAGTTACAAACCTACATTGGCTGACACCGACTCCAACAATAACAATAATTGTACTTACATTATATTATCGTATAAGTTTTAGAAGAATACGCAATTATTTCTTTACTTTTTAGTGTTTTGTTTAGGAATCGTTTTTTTGAAGATAGTTTTTTTTTGTTTATTTTTTGTTTATTCCTTGATTTTCAGTGAATAGTTCTTATTTATTTTATACATCTAAAGAGTATCGTCCAAGTGCTTGGATCCCATAATCAGAACCTAACCAAACCCTCATTAAACTTCCCTTGAAGTATATCCTTTCCAATTTAAAAAGAAGCATCGAAATCGGTTAGCGTCATATTGAGTTATTCGTCCATTTGTGGCGCATATAGTTTATTCTAGATTTAAGACTTTTATGGTTTTCTCATGGATGCAACTGTCAGAACTGGACCAAATTAAAATGGGACCAAACGGGCAGCATCAGCTTTCAAATAAAAAAAGAATTAACAAAATCGGTTGGCGTAATGTTGAGTTATTCGTCCATTTGTCGCTCATTTTGTCTATCTAGATTTAAGACTTATATGGTTTTCTCATGGATGCCATTGTCAGAACTAGATCAAATTAAAACGGGACCACACCGGAAGCACCAGCTTCGGTCGGCAAGGCAACGCGCACGTAATGCCTCTGATGTTACAGGCGTCCATAGGTAACTGCTAGGTAACTGCTTACCATCAGGCGGGCCGTAAGCTTGTTTGCCACCATGTGGTAAAAAAAAAAGTGTCTTCAGCAAATAATACAATCCCACACAGGTCTTTGACCAAAATAAGGCAGGTCATTGATATAGATCAGAAACAGCAGAGGACCCAATATTGATTCCTGGGGCACGCCCATACGTATGGTGGCACTGGAAGAGTTCGTACCATTGATACTCACTTTTTGTATTCTATCAGTGAGGTAAGATTATATAAGGCTAAGGGCCAATTTTTCAATCCTCAGATAGTGAAATTTATCTGTAGAATAAAGTTTATTCGAAGGTTAACAAGATTTTTAACTTTTCAATGGTCAGATAGATGTTATCTGTTGAATAAAGCCGCTAACTGAGGAATAAAGTTATCTGCTTCTTAGAGGGCTGGATAAGATTTATATATGCGTTTTCTTTGACATTTGTAGGTTAAGTGAAGTGACATTTGAGATTATTTTCTTTTTTTTTGGTGCCTATATTATTGTAATTCTCACGCAAACACATTCTAATGGATATTTTCGACCAAATCGACGACGCAAAGTTCAAGAAGGAAAGGCCGATACCTACTTAACTATATAATCGCTGAGCCTAATAGAAAAGTTCGAGTTGTAAAAGAGAGATCTGACAATATTAGTACATGGGATGAAAAAGAGTTTTGGATGGTTTTAAAGGTTATTATAATCATAACCTTTTTACCACAACTTTAGACAACAAAAAAAGCTCAGGTCGTTTTTTTTATACGTCAGTATCAATTTGTCAAACATCAACTATTGTCTTGTTTCATTCTAACATTGCAATGATTGTATAAGTGCATCTCGCTTGTGCATAATCTGTGTGAAGTTAGCGATATAAGAATATAGACAACCGATAGGTAGCTAGTTAGCTATTCTTTGGATAAAAGACAGAAAAATATATATTCGCTTGATAAACAGCCAGTTAATTTTATACTTCAGTTAGCTATCTAGGGAATGAACTGAGTATTGAGAAATCGGCCTTGAGTGTAATATTTGAAACACCGTAATGTCCTTATCAGTAGTATTTCATGATCTACGCAGTCAAATGCTTTTGACAAATCACAAAAAACTCCTATTGCATCTTACTTGCCTTCCCACGCATCAAATATATTTTTAATGAGCGCAACACCTGCATCCTATTACTCCTATACAGTTTAGTATTATTATCAGTATTAGTATTCCTATCACAGTGAATCCAGATTGTTTACTATGTTAAATTTTTTCAGAGCAAAGTGAGAGAGTAATTTGTTTAATATTATCATTTCAAAAATTTTACTAATAGCCGGTAGAATAGAAATAGGTATATAATTGGATGGGTCACTTTTCTCACCTAAATTTCATTAAATTAGGAAACTGACCCTTGTCAAAGAATATATCTTTGCCCTTGTCTACACAGTTATTAAAAAGTAAAGCTAAACTAGGGAGATTGTATCTATAATTTAATTAAGTATATCAACAGAAATACCATAAATCCTCCGTTTTTTTATGTTAAGTTCTTTAAACGTTTTGAGAATGGTATGAGGAGTTACATATTATGATCGAAGCAAAAACTAGTGGCGCACTCATCAACACTTGATGTGAGGAGAGAACTAGCTAGCAGTGAACTAGAATTTAATTTACTGGTAGTAATAATAGGTATCTCAGAGAAAATTAAATTCACCGGGGAGGTCTCCGCCGCCAGATGATCTTTGCCTTAATCCTAATCATTAGAAACTACATCATCCTTCATTGGAATACTACATATGTCATGGTTCGTTATTGCAACCGCGAGCACGGCCACATGCAATAAAACTACTTGCAACATTACATACGAAGGTACTAAGATTTTTTTTATATAGAACTAGACAGTCATTTGATCGCAATCGCACCTGATGGTAAGTGACGATGCGATCTATGAAGGTACATGTCTGCCTAGTAAATGCCTCTGCACTCTTGTCTTGAAGAGACCCAGATTGTATTGGTTCGGATGTGTTATGCGCGGGCAGCGAGTTCCACTTCTTTGCTGTTCGCACTATGAAGGAGTCCGCAAAACGTTTTGTGCGAATGGCTGGAATATCCACAAAGTGCGGGTGGAAGGTTAATATATAAACGCTTATTTATTATATAAGTGCGTCTTGTGTTCCGATAAGCTTACAG
Source organism: Udea olivalis (assembly GCA_947369235.1). Classification (NCBI taxonomy): domain Eukaryota; kingdom Metazoa; phylum Arthropoda; class Insecta; order Lepidoptera; family Crambidae; genus Udea; species Udea olivalis. Next base: position 619,501 of record OX376342.1, read on the forward strand.
CAGTGTCACCCGTTTGCTGGTCGTGTAATTGTGACCTAACAATACAGTTATGACATTTGTATAAACTCAAGTTGCTATATATAATACATCTCTGGCCACTAACGAGCGGGTGCGTCACAACAGGCCGCCGACGACAAATAGCCGACATTTTTCCGCTAAAATTAATTCGCATCGTGCCTCTGACTGCTTTATGCGGTGCTCGCGGCCGCTCACTCTTTCGGATGCTACACTGTGACTGTGATACATATCATCGATAATTACTTAAATGAGTATACGTCCTCGAAATTGCCAAAGTATGCGATTCGGCAATTTTAAAATTCGTAATTAAATGATGATTGAAATACTGATTGTGAGATAAAAAAATAGGAACTCTCACCAAGATAGACTTTGGTTAGACAATCGTACACGTGACAATTAAGGTACTATTTGGAAGCGAGCTGCAACTGCCGACGGCACGAGCAGCGGCTGATGAAATCGGCTCAGCTGCACTGCTGGTTTGTAAGCATTTATATGAAATGGCTTACAAGCGCCGCGGCAGCAGCACGTGCAGTCGCCGTAGGAATATATGCAGTCACTGAACGTGCTGTCGGCAGTTGCAGCATGCAGCTCGCCTCCAAATAGTACCTTTAGCGTCATAACCTTGCGATTAAAAAACACTACGCTTAACATTATCATTGCTGGGTTTTCCACCATACACATCCAAAAAAAATTCCTCAAAAACTATTTCTTAAGCTGTTACGCAAGTTCAAAAATATTACTCTATGCTAGTTAGTAACATTCACATGAAATCTTAGTTTTCCCACGCCATTACATCTCTTTACGGCCTTTGTTGCTCCGCAGCACTGATCTGCCCTCTGGTTGCTATTGGGTGACGATCTTGGCCCACCTCTCACTGTGATCATGTGACCTGCCCACACTGCCACTTGAGTTAACTAATAATGCTACTAGTAGTTAATGACTCCGAAGATTTGGCATTGACTCGGGAATTGTATTCTAGTATTTCTATAAGTACTCATTATCTCTTAGAGTTTTTGTAAACAAAGACGACATAATGATTTATAAGTACTACGAAGTTCACACTCAACCTCACAAACAAAAGAAAGCCAATAAGCAAGCCTAATTCGTGAATTAAAAAAGTTTAAGTAGACTCTTATAATGGACATTATCACTTTGGCAAGTGATATCTAATCTGTTACAGGCGTCCGACTTTCAGTGGAAAGGATGAGCATTAATTTTCTGTACGTTTTAGTAACATTTTTTATTAGGTACTGTGGGAAATTATCGACCCATAAGATAATGTTTAAATATGACCAGTCATTTCTGTGATTTTGATACACCATCGTTAATGAATTTTTCAATTTCAATTTTCAATTCAATTCTTTATTTGCTTACTAAGTGTTACAAATACTCGTAGCTCTGGTAATTTTCAAACAAGGCCTTAAGACCCCAAACTAAGCAGAATTCGTAGGAACTATAGATCCAAACTATCATAAATAAGAACTCAGTTTTGAATAAATACTTATGGAGAAAACTACGACTCACGAATGTTTTGTCCTGTGAGTCTTTAAATATTGTAATCCTTAACAAAAGAGGAAAACTAATCTGGGCAAAAAGAATTAAGCTCTTTCAACTTTTCTTTAATACTGTAAAATTCAACCTATTTTGCTTTTGAATCATATTGTCCAATGCGGTCGTATTGAGTTTGAAAAGTGTTATTTTTTGTAAAACTCAAATCTCTGTATTTTTTGAAAATTTATATTAGTATGCGTTATATTTAGGTACTTACGTTTATAATAATGAATTGACGAAAAAAACACTAAAATAAGACCTCAAATTTGAAACACAATTACCGACTTAAAGAGTTTTAGCAATGTACTTTTGAAACTTTCACTAAGTATTCTTGAAAATTAGTACTTGGAGATTTGTTACTTCAATCATGCAGACATGTAGTATATTTTAAAATGTTTATATTGGCAACTTACTTGCGCTAAATATAATATAATTCTTTGCCTCCGCATTAAGTTATATTTTGCTCCATTAAACGTGTGTTAATAGAATGGTAGACCATTCCTATATGGCGATTTACATATCAAAAAGTCGCCCGAATACTTCCCTGAGTGGGTTTTTACAATCGCATCGGGCTGTTCGCTCCCGATCAAAGGGCTGTACGTGAGTCGGCAGTGCCTTACCTCTGCCTGGTCCAACAAAACAGGATCGACTGTATCGAATTAATTTCACTCGGTTTGATATGTTGGCGACCATAGAAATTATTAGAAATCAAAAAATGCCTTTTCACGATAAGCCACGCTGTAAGAGGCTGATGAATTTGTACATAAGTAAACAAACCAAAAGTTTTTATAGGGCCCTATTTTAATGATATTTTGATTAAATACATATTAAATTATTTTTAGAATCTGATGTTGTCAAATACCCTATTCCGAAAGCTATGTAACAGATCTTGGCCCTCGTTAGAACCTCGTTAGAGACTTTCCTTCTTATGAGCTTCGAGCATAGCTCCTTTTATTTATGGCTCGTTATGCAATCTCGAAACACTTACTAACCAAATGTAATAAATTTACGAGTTAACGGTACAATGGCAAGGGCAAACGTAATAATAAAAACTAAGGTCACCACAATCAGATAATTAGAGTAATCTAATAAAATAATCAGAATTATCCCAATCCTTTAATGCTCGTATTCTATCAACGTTTCGGGACTAGAATAACATATCATAAGTAAATGAAACTGGCAAAAGGACTCAAGTGGATGATACAATTATTAGAGAAATATCTGATTCCGTTCGTTATAGCAGCAAGCCTATATGACTGTTTTGTGGGCTTTGTGGCCATTCCCCACTTAGTAGAGAACAATTTCATGATCTTGAAATTACGTATTTTTAAATTGCTATGAAAGTTTTTTATCTTCAGTAGCAGGATTAACACTTTATTTCAACCCATTGAAAGGTACCGAGTTCTTCGTGATCACGGCCGCATGGGTAGTGAGTATACAACGATTGGAACACCCGTGGGCTAGGATGTTACAATTTACTAAACAGAGCAGAGATATAGGTATATTAATTACAATTCCGTTAGCAAATAAGCGGCTACCTATCATATGGTCACCTGTATCCTGTATGTATGTATAACAGTATTTGACTTCCTGAGAACAAGGTCTGACGATGTTGCTGTAGGATTTCTCAGCGATATTTCCCATGGCGATGGCCGCCACACATCTGACATGCTTTTGTTACCCCCTTCAAATACTTAATTTGTGTATGATTTAATGTTCAATGCCCTAATTGGCCTAATTAAATGTTGTCAAAATTCATTTCCTAACTTAGACATCCTAATTCTGATTGTTCAACGTGATCACGGTAAGATAGTGAGGATTCATTCTTTTGTCATGTTATCAGTAATCTCAATATGGAGATCCTGTCGCTGACTCCCTACCCATTTGATGCAAAGCCTGGCCGATTCTCAACGTCACCATGAAACTAATAAATGAGTACTACACTCATCAAAAAGTTATTAAAGCGATAAACAATAACATCTAATAAAATAATGACCCCAACCACTGAACTAAAACTCATACAACCAAATACATAAATTAACAGAGGTATTAACAAAGACAAAGTTATAACAACAATTAAGTGTCCATATTAGTATCGGAAACTGCTTTAAACTCTGTTAAACACAACAATATTGTTTCTAAAACATGACACAAATGTAAACCTTGCTACATTGATTTAAGATCCCAAATGTCTTACTTTTGATTGGGTACTCTGCGAACTCGTAGGTAATAATTTAGGTGTGTGTTCACAAAAGGTGTTCAAAGTAAATGTCCATACACATAGTGTATCTAAAACAATGGAAACCTTAAAAGATTTCAATCGGACCTACCTTTGGTAGGTTGGAACCTTTTTTATAGAGAAGTAGGCATTGTACCTGTGTATTATTATTTTAGTGCAACGGACACCGATATAATTTATGTAGAGTCTGGGTAAATATGTAGTTACCATTTGTTACTAGTTACCCTAACAAAAGGTAAAATTTTGCTATGATACAAGAATATTGAATGTGATGTTCCGTCATGCTTATTTTGTTTGCTTTGTTCCCGCAGGAGCCCTATCTCTTAGGTTCATTACCTAAATTGAGCGTCGCGAGCTTTTCATATTCAAATCTCTATATTTACTCAATTAGCGGTTACTTGCACCTCTTTTAGGCTGGAGATTTACCGTTCCAAGTCAAGTTTCAGTATTTAAACTGTAAACTTTCAGTACCGTTTCGGTATTTTCATTTCTGAATAATTTGTAGGTAATCAAATGTAAGCATGACAAGTAACTATGTAGTTCTCTCAATACCGCAAAGTGAGCTGTTCGTATTTGTAAAAAATAATAGGGATTACCGGGTGTTCACCCGGTAACCCCTATCAGTAGAGTTAACTAACTAATACCTAATTAGATTGATAAAATTAACTTATACCCGATTATTCAGTGTGCTCCGGGAAGTATGGTACGACTCCCTATTTTCGACTTATGCAATTATTATAGTCCGATTTCTAACCGTTGAAAAGTCGTGTCACTTTTCTTCGCAACTGTCTCGAATGCCGGAATTCTTTTGTGAAATACACGTCAGGTGAAATCGTTCTCACCAGATCGTCCTGTGACTTCGACTCGCCAGTCACCCGTGGGATTGTAATCAAGTACGGAGCTTACTCAAACCGCCAGGCCAGCTTACGTCATGCTGCCTAGACAGTTAGGCCATGCTTTAGCCCAGGCTATATGAAGCTTACAGTTAACTTTAACACACTTTAAAGCACTTTTTTAATCTACGGGTAATTGAAGGCATAAATGATTTACATTCAAATGTTTCGTATGTTCAATGATGTTCTCGAATTGCCGAAGAGAGAAGAATTGCTGATATGGTAAGAATGGCCATGACCAGAAGAGATCGCGCGTTCCGTAGATTTAAGCGCAACCGGTCTGATGAGAGTTGGCTTTTGTTCAAAAAGGCAAGGAATCGCTGCAATCAGATGGTGAGAGCTGCGAAGAGGCGTCATTTTCACGATAACCTGGTCCAGTCTTCTCCGGCGAATACCTGGAAATTTCTCAATTCTCTCGGTTTCGGTAAATGTTCAGGCTCTGTTGAAAACTGTACTATCCCTCTTAACGATTTGAACGTCCACTTCTCCAGTTCTTCTAGTATGGATGAATCTGTTAAAAGAAAAACAATCTTTGATATTTCCCAAATTCCGTTTGCTTTTACTGAATCTTTTCGATTCTCTCCGGTCTCCAATGACGAAATCTTAAAAAAATTTCAATTCCATCAAATCCAATGCTTCCGGCTGTGATCAGATCACCCGGAATATGCTGACTCCAATTCTTAATTTTGTAATACCTTTTATCACTCATATTGTCAACTTTTCGCTGGAGTCTGGCAATTTTCCATGCGTTTGGCGTAAAGCTTTTATCCGTCCTCTTCCCAAAGTGTCCAACCCCAGCATTCCCAGTCACTTTCGCCCTATATCTATTCTCCCCTTTATCTCCAAGATACTTAAAGCCACTGTACACAAGCAGTTTTCCAAATTCGTACTTAGCAATAATCTTATCAGTAATTTTCAATCAGGATTCAGGCCAGGCCATAGTACTACCACTGCCCTCCTCAAAGTTACAGAGAATTTTAGAGCTGGCTTAGAGGAATCAAAACTTACTGTTCTTGTCCTGATTGACTTCTCAAATGCATTCAATGCAGTGAACCACGATATTCTTCTTTCTATTCTTGCCCACCTGCGTGTGTCTCCATCAGCCCTGAAGTGGTTTGCGTCGTATCTTGGGGACAGGCAACAGGTTGTTCGTGTTAAACGTACATTTTCGGACTGGTGCGTCCTAAACTCTGGGGTCCCGCAAGGAGGTATCCTCTCCCCGTTGCTGTTCTCTGTTTTTATTAATTTTGTCACTTTTTATCTGCGCAGCTCTTATCACCTTTATGCTGACGACCTCCAGCTTTATGAACAATGTATCGCTGATAATTTCGAGCGAACTATATCTGCTCTGAATGAGGATTTAAGCCGCCTGTACGACTGGGCTAACAATTTCGGCATAGCAGTGAATCCTTCGAAGTGTCAAGCTATTATTATAGGTACTCGGCATCTTCTCGCTAGGGTAAATAATGGCGCTGACGCTTTGCTCAAATTTAATGGAACTGTTATTCCCTATTCTGAAAGTGTCAAGAACTTAGGACTATTTATAGATAGCACATTGGGCTGGGACAAACATATTACTGAAACCAGTCGTAAGGTGTCAGCTACCCTTCGAGCCCTGTACCGTTTAAAAAAAATTCTCCCTTCGAGCACTAAAGTGCTTCTGGTTCAGGCGCTGGTTTTACCAATAATCGACTACGCAGACGTCTGTTGCTCAAATTTATCTCAAGGCTCACTGAACAAATTAGACCGTCTCCTCAACGGGTGTCTGCGGTTCATTTTTGGAGTACGAAAGTACGACCATATATCTCCGTATCGTAGCCAACTAAAATGGCTTACCATCCGCAAACGCAGAGAACTAAGAACGCTGTGCTCTCTTTTTAGTATCCTCAGAGACCCAAATGCTCCGGAGTACCTTAGGTGCAGATTCATGTTGAAGGGTGAAACTAGTTCCCGCAGACAGCGCCCCTGCAATATGTTCAAACTGGAAATTCCCGCGCATAGGACCAGCCAAGTGGGCCATTCCTTTACTCTTACAGCCATCGGACTGTGGAATAAGCTGCCTGACGCTATAAAATTATCACAAACTAAAGCCACTTTTAAAAAATCAGCCCGTGAGCATCTGAGAAATTCTACGTAATTCCTACAGATTCCCCTCCATCATCTTCATTTCTTATGGAAAAGTGAGTAAGTTATTTATATATATGTATATATTATTTGGTATGTGTATTTATATATATAAATATATATGTTATTGTTTGTTGTATTATTATTTATTTATTGATATAGGTATTAGGTATTTTTACTAAGTTAAAGGTTATTTATTGTCTTTTTTTAATATCTTTGTTTCTTTTCTTTTCTTCTCAAACCCAGATACTAGCACCGCCAACAACATTTCTGTCCCGCCCAATGGTTGACTGGTAGAGAATGCTTTTAGCATTAAGTCCGCCTTTTGTACTATTTTGTGCATTAAAGATTAAATAAATAAAATAAATAAGAGAACAGTTAAGCATAACATCAAGATCTTGATGACTTAGAGCAGAAGTTATGCAATGGGTCGCAGGTTCACTTCCTCACCTTTGCGACACCCGGACCCATATCTTTGCATATATTGTCACACGTACAATCATATTTCATCGTTACAATCATATTTTGTTGATTAATTAAATAACAGTCAAGAATAAATACCTACCTGGCTATCCTTTATTTCGTTTCTAAAATACAAATCTGGTAGGTAAATTGATTCCCAGAGGCCCAATGTATTTGCAGCTACGTAATCAGTGAGTTCGATCGAAGCGCCATCGGCAGCCATCCGCGGGATTGCAGTTAGGGATCCTACTACGAAAACTGAAAAAAATTTACATATTAGGCCATAAATACTTCAAACTTTTTTCAAAGCAATGTCAGTAGCAAGCAGCCAAAAAAGTACCAAAATTTCACAAGAATCATGTCGCCGACTGTAGAAGGCTCCGGTGTTGGGAGTCCATTAGATAACTAAAATAGTAGTTGACCTTCCAGAGACACATCAGATATAATTAAGCTTAAAGTGAACTTATTTTCTCATCTAGTTAGAGTCTAGCCACAAACAGGCCTTTGTAGCCGACTCAATTACAAACTTTTGATTAAAATTGCAGTTGAAGAAAAAATACTTGGAAATTTATAGGAGTTTTCCTTAATCAAGTATTGTCAACGTGACTTTATGAGTATTTCGTCTAAATGAATTAAACTTGTGCCCATAAGTAGCTTTAAACAACAGAACGCAAATTTGAACACTGACGGGTGTTATGCCAAGAAATAAATAAACTGTCCGTCTAGAATAACCCGAACTGATAGGGTAGTTTACCGACCTGGCTGTACGTTATGTATTACTTAATTCTTTTTTATTTTCATACAACAAACATAAGGATTTTTTAATACTGAGCTTATTATCAAACCTAAATTAATTGAAGTGGAACGACGTTGCCTTGACCCTAACATTTCGCGAGTAAACTTGCGTAACTTCGAGTCTGGGGGTTTATCTAAGGCAGTGAGGGCGAAAAGATAAGATAATTTATAGCGTCCCAGCGTCCCTCCGACCTGCCGCCTCGTCCCAGCCTTCGAGGCTTCGAAGGAAATATTAGCAACGAAGCCATAAGGAAAGGTGGAGATGCGAAAAGTTTGTACGATAAATTAGGTAGTTAGGACAATTAGTACGTATAAATGTTGAATTGTTCTTTATTAGGGGCGTGGAAGCACTGGTAAAGACGGTTGATGCTTGGATTGGCGCAATATGAAGCATTCGCGATTCGCGAGTTTACAAAAAGCTGAAATATTTTGTAATCTACCTGTTTGGAGTTGTTGTTTGCCTTGCATTGGAGATTTACCACTTGCATACAAACTTAAACAGTTTTTTAAGACTCCATTTCCATAGTTAAAGTGATTTTGGACGGCTGTTTTATTTCATATTATGAAATTGTAAACTGGCAAATAGCACGAAGAACTGCCAGTTTAACAAGAAAGTTCTGAAGTGAAGCCCTTTTTCAGCAAACGGTCCACTCACCCATATGAAAATCTTTAGAATTAAGGTGCTAATGCCGCCTACTAGAAGGTGCTAGAACCGGACACTCTGGGAATCTATGAATAATGTTATGCAGCGGAAGTCTTATGGTTGGCAGGCAAGTAATGGTGATGTCAGGTTAAGTATTTTTATTTTTGCATATCTAATATGACCCCGTGCACGATGGGTGATGTAATATAAGGTGCATTATTTTCATTTAAGCTTGTCATAACTTGATCACGTGCGAGATGGGCAGACAACCTAACTATAAACTTATAAATTTAATAAAGCACGTACTTTCTTTTGTATGTTTGTTTATAGTGAGATAACTCAAAAGCAACCGATCCGATTTGAATCATTCTTATAACCATAGCTACATAGTTAACAATAAAATATAGATCTATACAAAAACCCGTGTGTCGCTAGTTACTAATAGGTTTAGCAGACACCTCTGAAAGCACAGAACGTTCACACATCACATCAAAACTGTGGCTTAATTCCTACAGTGGGATCAGAATAGCTGCAGATGCAGTGGAATGGATCAGGGACGCAACCATAGTGCCTACTGATAACGGTGGTAAGTGAAAAAAGTGTGTTGTATGAACGCCACATCAATAATGATGATGTAACTATTACACGATGTGCAGTATGCACGAATACATGACATAATAATAATAAATAATAATAATAATACATCTTTTATTCCTCACCATAATCATACAGTAGACTCATTAACACAATGTGTAGGAACACTGATAACATTTTTCTTTTTTGACTATGGCGGGCTGACGCCCAAACTAGGACAAGTCCTGTATCTTGGGTCGTCAACCCTCCATCCATGGTAAATGCACAAAGTTAAAATTGATCTAACATATTGCAGAAGGCAGAGGTATTATTACTAAGCATGCATGAAATATTATTACTTATAATGTGTGTGTATGTGTGTGTGTGCGTGTTATATATGTGTGTGTTGTGTGTATTTTGTGTGTGTGTTGTATGATTTTGTGCGTGTTGCGTGTGTATATGTGTGTGTGTGTAGTGTGTGTGAGATTGGAGAATATATATATTTATATCAGCGAGGGGGCGCGTGAGCCATATGTGGCCAAAGGTGTAACCCACACTTATTTCTTTATAGAAAGTAGATCCTCAGTGCATATATAATCAAGCTCTAAAAGTTTCTTAATCAGGAAGGATTTTAATGACATCCTATTCATCCCAAATATGGCAGTCATGTCGTTGAAATGTCGGTACAGGAAGGAACCCATGTGTATAGCCTGGCGCTGAGCAAAGCCTGTTCTGCAAGGCAGCACCTGAGTACGTATTCGTCTCTTGGTTAGGGGTAGGTTACTGGGAATAAAGGATTTATGGTGGCGAAGGATGGAGGCCTTGATATACAACTGTCGAACAGTCAGGAGTTGTGCTTCCTTGTTAAGTTGGTCAGTAGGAAATCTTCTAGGCCTGTGAAGCATTACTTTAATCACAGCTCTTTGTGCCCTCTCCACCTCCAACATATGGGTAGCGGCTGCCCCTCCCCATACGGGAATGCAGTAAACTAGCACGGATTGTCATAAAGCGAGATAGATCTGCGTAGCTAGTTTGGCATCAGCAGCATCACGCCCGTTCCTAAAAATGTGAAGTAGCCTTCTAATTTTTTTGCTTAGTGCAGTGATGTGAGGTTGCCAGTTTAAGTTCTGATCTATCAATATGCCTAAGTACTTGTGTGTATCTGTTTCTTGTAGAGGATTGCAGTCGCAATGTATGCCAGTAGCTAGATCCTTGTTGCAAGATACTGAGTGGGCTATTAGATTAAAATTTGCCGGCGGTTTTGTTACACTGTTTATCCTGTAGCAAATATATTTTGTTTTTGATGTGTTCAGAGTAAGCAAATTTTCGTTAAACCATTTAGTTACTTTTAGTAGCCCTTCTTCAGCGAATTTTTGGACCTCTGGCCACGTTTCTCCACTGAATATGAGTGCCGTGTCATCTGCAAAGGAAAGTGTGTAGCCGTGTGGTATATCCATCTCACACAAATCATTCACGTAAGCCAGAAACAGAGTCGGTCCAAGAGTCCCTGGGGAATGCCATAAGAGATGGATGAGCTACCACTATACTGGTCTCTTATTTTGACAACTTGACTCCGACCAGTTAAATAACTACGAAACCAGTCCAGCACGACTCCTCGAATCCCCAAAGCCTCAAGTTTGGCCAAAAGTTTAGATATTGAAACCGTGTCGAAAGCTTTTTTTATGTCTAGGAAGACCGAAACACACTTCCGTCCCACATCCAGGTGCTCAGTCACTTTAGCAGCGAGGCAAGCAACTGCGTCCTCCGTGCTTTTAACCGAGCGAAAGCCATACTGGTTACAGGACAGAAGACGGTTTGCCTCCAAGTAGTTTGTAATGCGATTATTGACCACTTTCTCAACAACTTTTCCGACTACACTAAGGAGGGAAATAGGCCGGTAGTTAGACACCATATTCATATGTCCGTCCTTGTGTACGGGTATAACAACCGCTTCCTTAAAAATAGCCGGAAATATGCCGGTCGTGAAACTTAGGTTGCATAGATGTGCTATCATGGAGGATAAAATCGAGTGAGAGTTGGAAAGAACTACAGGAGGAATGCAGTCCTTGCCAGAGGCGCTGTTTTTTCTCATGTTTCGAATGATTTTGTCCACCTCAATATAATCTGTTGGTGCCAAAATCATAGACTGAGCGTTACTTAGATGGCCGTTAATGCTGCGCCTATTTGCTTCAGATGGTACAATTTTACCAACTATTTGACTGGCCAGTTCGCGACCAACAGACGTGAAATAGCTGTTTACTGAGTACTGAGGGACTCTTCAGCGGTTGGCATTATATCAAGGAGAGCATAGGCATCTGAATTTCTCTTTTTAATATTGCATAGATCCTTTATTGTTTCCCAAGTGGCTTTATTGTTTTTATAATTAAGGGCAAGTCTATTTTTGTAATAGTAGTTTTTAAGGCTTTTAGCTATGTGATTGCAGATATTTCGATACCTGATGTAACTAGTTTTCAACTCGAAATTATCAGGGTCTTTTTTGACCAATTTATGCATTTGGTCTCTTTTTTTAAAACATTTGATCATGCTAGTTGTAATCCATAGCTTAGGTGGTTTTCTCCGTTTGCTGAATGTGGCAGTGCTAGTGTGTTCGTTAGTCAACATGTCAGCAGAAACGACTCGTAACGGCAACAAGTTGCCTGCGATAATCAATTTCCCCGAAATCCAGTCTCCGTCCTCTCCATGTTCCCAAACTGTATTTATTTAATCTTGGCAGCCACCTGCCGCTCTGAATATTAAATTAGCCGATATAAATTTGCGAACAGTTCACCGAGTAACAATAACCAATCGACAACGTCGCAAGTTTGGTGCGGGCCTGGGGGGCTCACTGAATCTTTAATGACTTATCGTTTTCACTAATGAACGAACATCGTTTGAATACGTAGGCTTTAGGGTATAACTTGTTTTCAAAATAGTGGATGAAAGGGTTAACATTTTAAATGATGATGACTCGTTGTCAAATTTTGCTTTTGTTTTTGCAAGCGCCTGAAAAAATAACTAATACAGTGACTTTACACCGATGACAGTCGCTAGTGTCAGTGTTGACGTATTAGTATGCGATTTCGGTACAGCACCTCTAGTTAATAGAAATGGAACTAAAAATGACATACAAATTGCAGTATTCAACAATCGTAGTATAGTTTACGTGACGGAAACCATGAGATGTACAGTACGTTCACCACGAGTTGCCACTTTAAATTTACATTATCGTTTGCGTAAAAAAGTGTATTGGGATTTGGCATTATCATGCCACGTCTTGTGTCATCCCAATACATTTTTTTACGTTACTCGTACGATAACGTACGAGTGACAACTCGTGGTAGACGTACATACAGGAGTGAACAAACTGATTGCCTCTCAGTAAAAAAGGACAAGATAATCTTCCTATTTTTAAATAAATCGTAATCTTTTCCTCATTATTTGTTTATGTAAATGTAATAACACGCCAGCCGGGCTGTGGCACGCAGAACGACTCCCCCGGCGAAGGCCGCTAAGACTTGAACGGATGCTGTAAGCAAACCTTCGCAGCGACATAGATAGATACGTCGAAACGGTATTTTCTGCCACGTTATCACTAGGAATAGCTGAGTTATACTACCTACAGTACCGTACCTTACTTGGGTATACCCTTGGGGCCTTATAACTATTTTTTTTTTAAACAATCGGTTTACTTCGTTTATGTGAGAAAGCTTGAATTTTTTAATTTTGAAAGACGTTTGATTAGCCGACATCGCGCTGGCTGGCTGGCTATTGTTTTTGTAAAATGTTTGGTAGTTTATTAGGTCAACCTTAGGTTAGGTTAGGTTTAATTTATTTCCCCCCCATGAGCCTTCGCCTTGTCGTGGCGGGGGGGCTTAGTACTGGTGGTAGGTGGAACCACCGGGAAGCTAAGAGGGCTCAGGCATGGCAATGCGGTGGACTTCCCACCCACCCATTGCCTGCCGCCGGGCGTGGTGGTGGTATGGTGCTACCACTGCCCGCCCAAAGGGGCGCCCACGGGCGCAGCGCCCTAGGGCGCGAGGTGGGAGCCGCGGTGCACAACCGTTTGGAGGGGGTCAGTGATCCGCGGCTGGCCCCCCCTGTGCACTGCGGCTCGGCGGGGCCGCACCGCCAGATGTGGCAGCGGATCCACCTTTTAGGTGGATCGTGGTTGCCGACCTAGTAGGGTCCGCGTACGGTGGGAGCCAGCGGGCTTGAGTACGGGGGTGCTTTTGCCCGCAATGCACGGCTTTCACCCCGACGGCGGAAGTACTTGCGTGCTCCAGGTACTTCCGTGGCCTCCCCCCTTCATTGGGGGGTCGGCTGGAGGGGGCCCCAATACGGGGAAACACTGGCGGCGGGGCGTTGTGAAACTTTTTAGGGACCCCGCCTCGCCGCTAAAGTGTTGAGGTCGAGTACCGTGGGGTTTTAGTCGGTAGAAGTCCGACATAACCTCGTCGTTCCCCCGAGCGACGAGGTATCCATGAGGATTTCCCCACGCTAATAAAAAAAAAAAGGTTTAATTTATTTGTTCCCTGCGGTTAGGGGAGAAGAATACTACCGAGGTATCCCTGCCTGTCGTAAGAGGCGACTGAAAGGGCCCTCGGGGTCGCGAAACGCACGCGGGGGGGCCTGCGTGTGTTTCGGTTTGCGATCCCGAGGATGACGGTAACGCGTGTCTTCGGACACAGTGGTCTGTGTTATCGTGCACTGGAGTTGAGTTTTTAAGAGTCCTGCGAGGAGTATCTCCCTTGTGGGGGATCCCGGGTGACTTCCATTCTGCGCCGAAGACTAATGCACCGATTAGGTTGCCAAGGATATCTCGGTTTAATTTATTTGTTCCTAGGCGCTCTAAATCAAATTTGGGTCATTTTTCTCCAATGAATAGAATGATTCGTCAAAGCAATTCACTGTCTAAGTCGGCTGGTGTGGATATATATATTCCACACCGTATACTAACAAATAACTACTTTTGAGTCTGCCTTAACACAATTAGGTGGACACAATTTTTTCTGTTCTTGTTTTAACTTTCATTTTTACTTTTTACTTTTGTTTGGCTTTTTGTTTTAGATTTTAGTTTTCATGTACTGTTGACACCTAATGCATGCCGTTATCACCTTTAATTAAGTTTACATTTACGCACGAAAAGTTAGTATGTAAGTGATTTTACCTTGTTTTAATGTAACCTTGTTGGTGATCTAATAAATAAATAAATAAAATAAAAGATGACCACCGTCAGATTTTAGTGGGTAGGGGTCTCTGTTTCCCCAGGAGTTCCGAGTCCCTTATATCCCAGGTGTCCAATGAGCCTTGGTAATGCCTAAATGCATTTCCTGACGCAAAAAAAGGCTTATTTTATTTATGTTATTAAGTTTACACTATTTATGCACGTACTTGCCATTCTTATATTATATTTAGGTTGCCTAGTAGAAATCGCTATTAGCGATAAGGCCACCTAAATTATGCATTGTTTTAATGTAATACTTAGCATTAAGTTTCTTTTGTAAAAAGTACAATAAAAAATATTTTATTTATCTATCTAACCTTGGCAAAACTATTGCAAAATGAGTCTTATGCTCGTAGCCGAACGAGGCTGAATATTGAGCTTTATTTATCGTAGAGTCTAAGAGATCCCATGACTTTGCTGCCGCTGTCGGTGACTTGTGCATCGCAGCGGTTAGTGAGTCCGGGCAACAGCTCTGAGATAGGTGTCAGGCAGCTATAACTGGGGCGGCGAGGGTGGCGTTGGGTGTGTCTCGGGGTGGACGTAGGCTTAACGAGGAGACCTGGTGGAAGATACCTGACCAATGGAGACTGAGCATTATCACGCCGGTCTTCAAGGGCAAGGGCTCGGTGCAGGAGTGCAGCAATTATCGCGGCATAAAGGTTATGTCCCACACCATGAAGCTCCTCGAGCGCATTGTGGACTCTCGGATTCGACAGGAGTGTACAATCATTTCATTTTCATTTCATTTCATTTATTCAAATACAACATACATTGTGTGTGAATGCACATTTAAAAACAATTATATCATTAACAATAGAACAATTATTAATTATAAGGTTAGTAGTCATCCATCGGTTTGGAATTAAATTAAATTGGGATAAAAAACAATGTAAAAAAAATCAAAACATAAAACATTCCTAAACAAATTACAAAAATAAAACAATATAATAGTCTACAACTCCGCCACGCTATACAAACATTTTTCCAAAAGAAACGATTTGAGGGTATTTTTAAAACTTGAATGGTAAGCTGAATTTTTTATGTCAACTAGAAATCTGTTAAACAGTTTGATCGCCTGATAGTGCGCGCAATGTTTAACTATGTCAAGATTAGGCCTTAACACACTTTGGAAGTCTTTTCTTCTCGTATTCTCTCTTTTCTGTCACTCGTTCTCTGTCTCATACTGACTAATGTGTTTGGCAAAACTAAATAAGACTACAAGAACGTATACCCTAATTGCTCGTTTTTGCAGTATAAAAGCTCGTTTAATGTTATAGAGGTAGTTACCCCAAAAAATCCTATACTATACCTTAACCTGGCTTCAACAAGTGCAAAGCACACTGTTTTTAATGTATCAACATCGACCTCATCCCGTAAACTTCTAAGCACGTAACATGCCGAACTTAGTGTTTTTTCGATACTGCTCAGTTCCCGTTTCCATTTGAAATCACTATATGCTCCCAAAAATTTTGCTTCCTCAGTGGTAGTAACAAATTCGTCTTCTAGAAAACAATTTAGTTGTTGTGATTTCATACCTGGGTTTGTGCGAAACAGCATGAAATTAGTCTTCCCTGTGTTCAATTTGAGACTGTTTGCCTTAAACCATGCTCTAGCTGTATTCAATGCACGATTAACCCTCATATTGAGATCGGGAATATCATCTCCTGAAATTATCGCATTAGTATCATCCGCAAATATCACCATTTGCAAGCCTTCAGGAATCACTCTGGTTAAGTAGTTAATGAGATCATTCATGAAAATCAAGAAAAATACTGGGCCAAAAATAGAGCCCTGAAGGTACATCCGTCTTTATGTCTCTTAAATTAGATTTATTTGATTTCTGGACCAGGTTATGGTCAATTGTACTAATTTCTACGTACATTTTCCTATTAGTCAGATAGGACTTTAAAAGTTCTAATACTTTGCCCCTGATTCCGTAGTGTTCCATCTTTAAAAAAAGCAACTCGTGGTTCACTGTATCAAAGGCAGAGCTGAGATCTATAAAAAGGCCAGCCACCTTTCTCCTATTATTTAATTGTTTCATTACGTCACTTATTAATGTAAATATTGCTTCCGAAGCCCCAACATTGTTCAAATATCCAAATTGTCGATTATTTAGTATAGAATTGATATTTAGGTGTCGTATTAGCCTAAAATTTAATTATTTTTTCGAAAATCTTTGATTTGGTCGGAAGCAATGAAATCGGTCGATACATTTCAGGGTCATGTCTTGGTCCTTTTTTATATATTGGAACTACTTTGGCTATTTTCAATTGATCAGGAAAAATACCATTGTCTATACATTTATTGAAGAGGTCACTTAAAGGCTTTGCCAAAATGTCAATGTTATCCTTAATTACTGTTATTGGTATGTCATCATGCCCAGAAGATTTCTTATTTGCCATATTTCTAACTACTTTGTAAACTTCTGTTTTAGTTACAGGGTGAAAAATCATTACGTTATTTACCCTGTCGGTGTAATCTTTCAGGAAAGACCTTGCCAAAGTATCCGAGTGGCTCTTTGTCTCGCTATGAATGACAACCCGTTGTGAAAAGACGTTTGCTACCTCAGATTCGTCTACGACAATGCTGCCATCAACTTTCAATGTAATCTTTTGTCTTTGGCTTTTGGGCTTATTCCGGTGTTTATTTACTATCTTCCAGGTATCTTTGCTAACATTTTTAGATGCAATAAACCAAAGGTTTTTTAGGTGTAATATTCGTTTTAATAGCCAATCGTTTGGCGCATTTAATAACTTTTCTGTAAATTGCTATGTATTTCTTTTTATAGTCTAATAGTGAAATATGACACGCATTATTACCATTAACTGCACACAACACCCGTTTCATTTTGCTAGAAACTTTCACTCCTTGTGTCACCCATGGCGCATCTACACTTTTCCTTAAGCTTACCTGCCTCTTTTTTTTTGAAAACTATTCTGAAAGTTCTTATTAAATGTTTTTATAAAGGTGTTATTGCCTATATCATCCCAATTTTGTTCAAAGATTTTTTTCTAAAAGTACACTTGTTTCGTTTGCTAAAAATTTTTTTTGTGACTTCATTTACCCTTTTTCGCGGACATAATTTACCGGTAACATTTTTTTCTGCAGTAAAATCTCGGAGTGTCAGTATGGGTTTCGACCGGGTTGCGGGACCATGGACCCCGTATTTGACTTGAGAACGCTCATTGAAAGTTGAAATCATTATTTTTAAAGCTATGAACATTTGTAGATTATATGAAAGGCTTTAATTAGCACAAGTTAAAACAGATTTTTAATTATTTTTACAATATACGGTTTTCGTTTTATGAAATGTAAAAAAATACATTTTCACGGAACCCTCGGTGCGCGAGTCTGCTTCGCACTTTGCTGGTTTTTTTTATGAAAATATAATTTTAATAGTAGTTTGAACGTATATATATTATTTGAAGACTTTTCTTTATGTTGTAAAATATAATAGTCAATCTAGTTGTTCAAAGTGTTTTTTTTTCTGTTATAAGGTATTTGACGCACTAATAGCAGACCGATACAATAAATGAAGAGAAACAAATTATAATTTAGAAGAAATAAAAAGTATTGAAGAGCAGTAGAGAAGAGAGAGAATTGGTATTTATAACGTTGATAAAACCAGTATCATAGGGTTGAGTTGTCAACCTTATGATACTAGTTTATTTACCATTGGTTATTTTCTTAATTTTGGGAAGTGGAACCGCATAAACCAAACATTCCTCAAACATTCTTCCTTTTATTTGAAATCAAATCAAAGGAAGGAGAATTGTTGATTTCATGTATTTCTTCGATCAAATTAAAAATATGTCTAATCATAATCCTGAATTCGGTTGTTCAATAAGTAACGGCCAAATTACCAAGGAAATGCTTATTGGCTTGGAGTCGGTAATCCACTTTAGTTGTAATATGTGCAACATGGAATTTCAAGTATATCTTAGTAACAATTTTCCCAAAGAGATGACCACAAATCATGCTGATGTGACTGGTGTCATGTTGATTGTTCAGCTTCACATCAGGTAATAATTATGTTAAGTTATTCATAATTAAACAAAATTATATTTAGGTTGTATAGTCGACCACAGATTTTGCATAATATTCTAGAGACTGAAATGATTTTGACTGGCCTGTTGGCGCAATGGCAGCGATCCTGCCTTTAGCGCCAGAGGTCGTGGGTTCGATCCCCACCCATGACAAATATTTGTGTGACGAACATTTGTATTTGTTGTGTGTCTGGGTGTTATTATCTATTTAAGTATGTATTTAGAAATATTTAAGTATGTTTATCAGTCTCTGACGCCCATATTACAAGCTCTGCTTAGTTTGGGGTCAGATGAAATCATGCTGATGTGACTGGTGCCATGTTGATTGGCTGTGGTTGGACCAACCTAAATGAATTATTAACTGCAATGGATCTTTCCAACATAAATCAAAAATCTTACTAGAAATATCATAGTGACGTATCCAAGTGGTGGGAAGTTGCTGCAGAGACATCTTTGAAAGAAGCGGCTAAGCAAGCAGCTGATCTAGCCATTGAAAGTGGAGATGTTATTAATGGAATTCCTTCAATCACGGTAATAGCCGATGCTTGTTGGTCAAAACGGTCTTACTGAACAAATTATTCTGCAATTGTTTGGTAAAATTATAGCTCATGTATCCCAGATATCCTTACATTCGAAAAGTTTACTCTGGGATGTAAACAATAACAGAGCCGAACAGTTCAATAGCATTGTGGCTAAGCATGTCTAGGCGGAAAAGAGTAAATTATTCTTTGAAAAATTCCTATACTGCCAGGTATTACTGGAATGCCGTCTGATTGCTCTTTGTGTATTTTTTGTATCTTTAGTTTGCATGCTTACATTTGAAGGTTTTTGAAGTTTTTTTTTAAATGAAGCATGATGGTGGTCAATGAATGTTTTATCTTTTATTGTAGGTGCTACGCTGTGGTGGTTGCATTCAATACCGGTAAACCACAGTACACTATGTATAAAACTAACTTCAAACAGAGCCCGAAGAAATCAGTAAAAAATTCTAGAGTTGCGCCGGTGTATGCGTAATATCAATCGGCAAAAAGGATGTAGGTCCTAAAAGAAAAATAATACACACATCAAAAGTGTCTAGGGATCAACATATATTTTTGCAATAACTTTTCTCCTGATTAATATTAATTAAAATTTTCTTTAAGGATTCATCAAATAAAGTGTTTTCGTTTGTCTACAGTAACGATAAACCAAGTCACCTTTGCATTAATAAAGAAATTTGCCATTTTCCTAATAAAGGGATTTTTGACATTTGAACCACTAACATTAAAGTTCGAAAAAAAGACTGAAATAACAGTTTTCTTTAAAATTTTATTGGGTAACTTAAACAATTAATAATCCGTGTTTCTACCGCGAACACTAACAACACAAGAACATCGGTTTGGCATACTCAAAATGAGTTCATCCAAATCACGCTGTGGAATGGCCGCCCATGTTCGTTGCAACAACAAAAAAAGGTCTTCTTGCGAATGGATACCCTCCATATTCGGCAGAGCTCTTCTCTGTAGCTTATCCCATGCAAGCTCAATCGGGTTCAAGTCTGGCGACTGAGCAGGCCAGGGCAGGACATTGATGTTAGCTGCGGCGAGAGTCTGTCTTACAACTCTTGCGGTGTGCGGTCGTGCATTATCATGCATTAACTGAAATAAGGGACCGATTTGCACTTCTAGAGGAACGATGACGTCTGATACAATCGTCTCAGCATAAATTTGAGCGTTGAGGTTGCCTCTGATCCAAATCAACTCAGTTCTTCCGCCGATCCAAATACCCGCCCATACCATGATGGTTCCACCACTATAAGGATGGACTTCCTGGCAGGATTTTAATCGCTGTTGGCGTCCAGGTGTTCTCCAGTGTCGTATACGTCTTGTATCCGGTCTCATACCAAAACGAGACTCATCAGAAAAGCACACGAAACGCCATTGTTCTTCTGCCCAATTTCTGTGTTCAAGAGCCCATTGATATCGAATCCTACGATTGTGCATTGCTATAGGTGGTACCCTTAGCGGTCTTCGGGAACGTCATCGTTCCTCTACAAGTGCAAATCGGTCCCTTATTTCAGTTAATGCATGATAATGCACGACCGCACACCGCAAGAGTTGTAAGACAGACTCTCGCCGCAGCTAACATCAATGTCCTGCCCTGGCCTGCTCAGTCGCCAGACTTGAACCCGATTGAGCATGCATGGGATAAGCTACAGAGAAGAGCTCTGCCGAATATGGAGGGTATCCAGTCGCAAAGAAGACCTTTTTTTTGTTGTTGCAACGAACATGGGCGGCCATTCCACAGCGTGATTTGGATGAACTCATTTTGAGTATGCCAAACCGATGTTTTTGTGTTGTTAGTGTTCGCGGTAGAAACACGGATTATTAATTGTTTAAGTTACCCAATAAAATTTTAAAGAAAACTGTTATTTCAGTCTTTTTTTCGAACTTTAATGTTAGTGGTTCAAATGTCAAAAATCCCTTTATTAGGAAAATGGCAAATTTCTTTATTAATGCAAAGGTGACTTGGTTTATCGTTACTGTAGACAAACGAAAACACTTTATTTGACGAATCCTTAAAGAAAATTTTAATTAATATCAATCAGGAGAAAAGTTATTGCAAAAATATATGTTGATCCCTAGACACTTTTGATGTGTGTATTTCACAATGATAATAATCGAGACTATGGAGAGAAATGCCAAAAACCAGATATGACACCGGAGCAGTACGACACAGCTAAAAGTTTGTTTTGCCAGAATTCCATTTGCCCGAATTTCATCTGCTATAATGGTCAACAGACATAATATTGTTTCTCATAATTTCATATGTCATTCTCATTGTTGACTATATTAGTCATGTGCTAGAAACATTGTTTCCCATAAAGTCAATTTCAATAATATCATTTGCTATCATGATTGTAAGCCGTATTATCACAAGCCATAACATCATTTGCCATCAAAATAACTTCTAGAAAAAGAACATAAATTCGTTTTATACTAAATGATCAACAGGTTTAGGTATGGTTTGGTTTAGTTAGGTTAGGTTAGAACATGAAAGAAAACGCACTAGCCGAGCGAAGTGCCAGAAAGCTAATAGCTTTTTAGAACAATGGCGTTAGGTTAAATTTGCATATTATGTCAATTTCAATAATTTCATTTGATATCATGATTGTAAGCCGTATTATTACAAGCCATAACATCATTTGCCATCAAAATAACTTCTATAAAAAGAACATAAATTCGTTTTATACTGAATGATCAATTGGTTTAGGTATGGTTTGGTTTGGTTAGGTTAGGTTAGAACATGAAAGAAAACGCTAATCGCTTTTTAAAACAAAGGCGTTAGGTTAAATTTGTACGGAAGCGACTGGGATAGTTTATCTATCGAGGTACTAGATATGTAGGTATTAGAAATAAAAACAATTAAAATATATAATCAATCAATTAGATAGATTCGAAAACAATTTTGTACGGCATTTAAATATTCTGTTGAATAATATTATTGCAATTAATAAAATGGATAACAATACGTATGGCAGTCGTATCATTATGGAATCTAATTTTAGGGCGAATAAAAATTTGTCACATGTATATTATGGTCAACAAATCATTCGGGCAAATGAAATTCTGGCATTTGAATATTATGGCGTATATTCTTCGGGAAAACAATAGACAACCTAACTAACTTTTTGACTAACTTGAAATCCCTTGTCGAAAATCGTCAATGCATTGAACGCGACACGGTGCTACAAGCCGAAAGTGCGTTATGTCTAGAGCTTCGCAGATGCTTACTGACAGCCTTCTCTTATAACAAGGTAAAAATCTGAGCTCAATGTGAGCCGTCTTTTTTTTCCTCAAATGCATATATTTAAGTATAAATATTCTATGTCAAATGTAAATACTCGTACTAAACTTATTTCTTTCTTAGATTTGCAAAAGACGGCTCAATATTCGTTCAGCCCCGCTTGTGAAGTCCATCGTTTACTCGTATTCTTTGGACAAAATACCAGCAATTGAGTATAGTAAAAGTAATGAAAAGTCTGCCATAGAGCAAGAGCAACAGCAAGAAGGCATCATTGTGAAAAAGGGTGGACTTTTCGTCGATAAAGACCATTTTTTCTTGGGCGCATCTCCCGAGGGTCTTCACAGTGACGGAATAGTGGAAATAAAATGTCCATATTCTGCGTGCAACATGGACGCTGAGGAAGCAAAAGCTGCTAAAGCAAAAAAAGATTAAATTTTGGAAATTGGATGGCACCATTTACGATTGCTGGGCTTGAATTTGGTAATACCAAGCACGATTGGTATTACCAAATTCAAGGTCAGCTTCACATCAGGTAATAATTATGTTAATTATTCATATTAAACAAAATTATATTTAGGTTGTATAGTCGACCACAGATTTTGCATAATATTCTAGAGACTGAAATGATTTTGAAATGATTTTGACTGGCCTGTTGGCGCAATGGCAGCGATCCTGCCTTTAGCGCCAGAGGTCGTGGGTTCGATCCCCACCCATGACAAATATTTGTGTGATGAACATTTGTATTTGTTGTGTGTCTGGGTGTTATTATCTATTTAAGTATGTATTTAGAAACATTTAAGTATGTTTATCAGTCTCTGACGCCCATATTACAAGCTCTGCTTAGTTTGGGGTCAGATGATCTGGGTGTGAATTGTCCCAGATATTTATTTATTTTATTATTTATTTATATGGCCAGTGGTGCTGGCGTGCATAAGTGACTGAGCAATGTGGACAAAGCACAGGCACTGACAATAACACTAATATCCACAAAACAAAACCACAAACCCACTACACCCTTTCACACAATGCTGTAACGCACAAGTCACAACACACGCACATACACTGTATGTCAAACACACAAATAAAAAAACTTCACCGATGATACATATGTGGCGACATCTATCTCGCCACATACCAACTAAGAACTGACGTATCCTACATCGCGTTATCAAAGTTATCCGAGCGATTGAACATAGATACAAGAACCCGACAACAACCGTCGGGCAGTAGCCCACCAGACACAACACGAAAAAGAATTGTGTCTGTTTACTGTGTGGACTGGCTCAGTATTTCGGCTAAAAGTTACGAAAATATCAAGAGACGATAATTTTTGGTGTAACATAATGAAACCAAAATTAATAAAATTGTATATGAACTGCCACTTGCCTGAGTACGTCTCCCGAGGAAGAGTAGAACGATGTCAATTCGAGACACGTATTTATAATGCAATAAAAAATGTATTTAAGTCATAGTAGTATTTACCAAGCTTGAAGCTGCCCCCGGCTTCGTAGAAATAAGTTAGTTATTTGCGGGTTGTCTGGAAGAGATTGCTTCTACTAATGATTGCAATACTCGTTATTGTACCTACATGTGAAATGTTTTTTTGGGAAAGCCATTAAGGATATATCTATGTGTACCCCCCTCACCCCAGCCCTTGTTTTAATTTTTGAATCAAAAACCCAAGTACAAATTCTCCTACTTCTAAGTCCAGAAATGGCGCACTTACTACATACAAACTTTCAAATAGAGAATAGTGAAAAAAATGAGATAAAATCAACAGATCAAAATTGTTTCGTCCTACCAGTCTATGCTCGAGCTTACGCTTACACACACAGCCGCATTTACATCAGTGTGCTAGTTAAAATTGACTCTCGCGTAGATTTTGACATGCCTGAATCTGACTGCGCGCTCCTGAAATAAACCGAATATTTGCGCGGATTTAAAAGTACAACCTAAGTACTTATAAAATTGACTTGTCTTTGCCTCTAGCCCCAAATA
Organism: Udea olivalis; assembly: GCA_947369235.1. Classification (NCBI taxonomy): domain Eukaryota; kingdom Metazoa; phylum Arthropoda; class Insecta; order Lepidoptera; family Crambidae; genus Udea; species Udea olivalis. The sequence goes on from OX376342.1 coordinate 643,856, forward strand.
CAATTACAAAAACGGCACAGCTTCGTGCACTAAAGTCCACTATGACAATGGTCTCTGCAGGGTGTCACTAGCAGGTTCTCTATGAAGAGATAACTCTTGCAAAACACAATCCACCAAAAAAAATCTTTAAAAAACTAGCCAAGTCTCGATGGAGCTGCTTGTTTATCTCTAAAAAGTAATGAAATCTAGACAAAGTCGTGCCAAGTCTAAGGTTCCTTACTGCGATTTCTTTATTATTATAGTTAATGTTGTGTGACTTGGCCGTTGAAGGGTACACCAGGTGCTCCATGACACCATTGCACCAATCTGTCGCCAGAACCGCTACCCATTCACGATGGAAAACGTTGATAGAAAAACCAGATAATTGTAGGCTTGATAAAGCTGCGTTTACACGTAATGTTATATCTGTTGTAACTACCTATGTTTGTTAAGCGAGATAATAGCCCATACTGGTATTGGTAATGCCAAGGCCAATGGCCATGCTGCCCCCGCCAGGTACCGGTAGAAGAGGTCGACCAAAGAAGCGGTGGCTCGACGTCGTCAAGGGTGACATGCGTGCCAACAGACTCACCACTGAGGATGCACAAGACCGTGCGTAGTGGGTCAAGAAAATAAGAAAGGCGGACCCTGGGACCTCACTCAACTTTGCTTTCGTTTAACTTCGTAACTAAATGACCTATAGACTTGAAATTTTAGATTTTAAGTATGTGATTATAGCTTACCGGATGACGAAAATTTCTCAAATAGGGGCCTGAAAATGCGGCGAAATGGTTCCAGTAAAGGATGGTACGGCAGTGTTTGCTTCGCGCTCGACTTGGCGGGGGCACTGCCGTGCCCCCCGATATCATCAAAGTCATTAGGTAGGTAACGAATTCCACAACCTAAGAAAGGAGGGCTTTGATAAAAGCATGGGTAGGCACAACCAAAGTAATATCATTAAAAAAACAGTAAAACACGGATTTAAAACAGGAAATCACAAATTAGAATAGGAAAGCATGGCGAAAATCATTTAAAAATTGAATCGAAGTGGGATCGATTTTTTTATTTTAATGTTTTTTTCAAAACCACTTAATCATAATCATTTATTGCTTTATGTGGTACTTAAGATGGCATATAATTGTAAATAGTACATGCACATAAACCCTGTAAGGGCACAACAACATTAAAATAGTTAAAGCGACAACATTAAACTATTTGAACTACAAATATTTACATAACAAAAACAATTACAAACTTAAATTCTCGTACTTACACAATTTTATTCAAAAAACTGTTCTAAAATAAAAGAGTTTTACAATAAAATATTGTTTCAGGGTTTTGTAAAATTTTTTGCTACACTATATTTTTTATTTACCATAATTTACCATAAGGGCCATATGGTAAAAAGTCTGGACAATACATGTTCTTTTTCCAAGGCTACCAGGTTTAGACTTTTAGTTCGCTTTCTGTTGCGACTTTGAGATTACCAAATTCAAGTAAAATATATTTTCGTAGCGCCATCTATTGTTGAGTAGATAATTGTTAAACACGTTTAGAGCGCTTTCTATCTTGATTGCCACACTCAACAAAAACTTGCCGTTTGATGCTACTAGATGGCACTAGCAGTAAAGTATCTTAGTGCGTTACGTTCCATTTCAAGCGAAATGTATTTAAAAACATCAATCAGATTTTTTAAGGCAAAGAGCTTTTGAAAAATTTTATAATAGTCATCACAATCACATTACAAAATTAAATGAATTATTTTTTATGGTGAAAATACAAATATTACTTTTAATAATTGAAAGGCGAATTGTAACTTTTAACGTCATTCGTTCCGTTATGTGCACATTCCGTTCGATTCGTTTCGTTTTCCTTCAGACTACAAGTCAAGTTGAGCGCTGTCACCGTTCGGTGGTGTTTAGTGTAATCGGAGTATTCGGAGTTATAAAATTAAATTTAATATCAGTATTTACGTAAAATTGGAAGCCGTAGACTGATTAGACGATAAGCGACTTAGTTTCAAGTTCATTGAGTGGTAATCGTGAATGTCCAACAGCTGTGTGGCAAGTGATACAAATCGATAGGAGTGATCGGCCGCGTAGTGGGTGCTCCAGGGTGTTTTCGGTTAGGCGGTAGTGATTATTCATTGTGTGTATTCATTACAATAGTCTGACGTGTTGTTACAATTTATCGGTGTCAATACTTTCCTTTTTGTGGCATGGAATTGATGTGAAAACTTAGTGTCTGAAAGTTGTCTCTCATCGATGGATTTTTAGCAGGTAGGCATGAGCTGAAGCTATTAAAGTTTTACTGTGTGTGATGGAGGGCTGTTTGACTATTTAGATTAGTTTAGTAAGAGTGATCAGTGGAGATGCGTTTTCGATGCTGATCATTGGAAGAAACAGTTATCCAGAGAGAATTGCGGGTCCGCAGGGGTCATCGACGTGCCGGCCGCGACACGCCGCGCGAGCCTTTCAACACTGGCACTGTTCCCTCCACACTTCTCCCATATCCAATGCGAGATTTTGTTTATAACAACAATAGAATTGCATTGCAGATAAAACTTAGCAACATATTAACCTTACCCTTGAGACTCTTGAATAGATTAAAGATAAAACATTGTGGAAATTAGTTATATAAACTTACCTACATTTGAAAATTAACTTTAAAGTATTAGAAACCAATACCGTGGTTTCTAAATCAAGTTTACTATCATGTATAAATAAACATCACTGCATTTCAGATAGTGGGTACAGTAATGTAAATATAATCAGGCAGATAAGATGTGTACTTTGGCACTCAAAACTTGTTGAAGTTCATTTACAATTGTAATAAGATATTGGTGAAAACATTCCAATATTGCTACCAAGAAATTCGAGTGCATTACATACAAGGTTTTATGTATGGCTTCACCTGTGTATGGAAGGTTTTCACAGAGAGAGTGATCTTATTTCTTAACTATGGGCATTCGTTTTTTTGCGCATAAGAAGTGTGCTACAAACATGTGCTTCAACATTAATATAAATAATATAATTTAACTCAATAAAGTATGAACTGCTTTAATGAGCTGATTGAAAGAAAATATAAGATGAGATCCACACTGACTCATTTAAATTCAAATTTGGGCTTTGTGCAATCAAATTATTGACTTAAAATAAGTGAAACCAGGCCACCCTCTAATCTAACATGAAAATCAAAGATGTAGAGTTATTTTAGTACATCACATTACACTGCCGTTTTGGTGTAGTCAGTCTTTTTAAGCTTGTACTCAAATTATAATTATTGACATTTTGAATGCTTATTTTTTATATTAAATGGTGATCAATCATACTCTCTCTTTATGTGAAGATTTACCCAAACAAGATAGTTGTGAGTTACCTCCATATGTGATGCATGATGCAAATCGTTTAAGTTAAATAACTATAAAACATAAATAACAAATATTTATTCATTTATTTTGCTGTCTATAGGTTTTTTGCAAATATTTTAAGTTATGTTTTTGGCTTTAAAATATTATTTTGCTCATTTCTCTTTAGTTGCTTGAGCTTCGGCTGCATCCAAGATGATGGTGGAGACCATGCTTGAGTCCTCTCAGGACTTTGGTAAGTTTTAAAACCTATCTATATGTATATGTGTGTAGATATGAAAACAAGCATTGTAAAATGCTAAAACAATCAGTTATATGTGTTAAGTCAGTCAGGGGACTGTACTGTAACTGTATCCCATCGGAATTTAGTAAAAACTCTTTGTTTATTTGAGTTTATGTGAGTCTATTTACTGAACTAAATTATACCAAATGTTTCACACCATAAACTCATTCTATTTCATTATCATCATCTGCTACTAGTTATTTTATTTACTTATAGAAGTATTCAAGTTAGAGATGTAAGTCCACACTTATTTCGAGTGATTATTTATTCTGTTAGGAAACACACAAATGGTGGTGGTCTAATTGAAAATTAGAACTTTATAATCCACTTTTATTTTGAAAATCCCAATCTCAAGGGTAATTCCGATAATCTCATCCCCTCTTAGATAGTCCGTACATCAGCTACTGAGTCTTCAATGACATTGTGCGATGGTATCAATAAACCATTTATTTATTTTATCTCTAACTCCAGAGACATATACCTGATCTTGCTAGAAAACAAATAGTTACACTGGCACATTGACACCCTCTTGCTAATGATGCCAGTCAACCAGTTTGGTCAAAATGCTGTCAGAGCAAATGTTGATAATTTCACTTCTGCCAACCCAGTAATAGCAATTCTCTATTAGCAAATTATAGTGTAGATGTTAATAAGAAACTGTTAAAGAGTTTTATGCATATTGCCTCTTGACTTTAATATGATTATTCAAATAACATGATTGTAAGATTTGATTAGAAAGTCAAGCAAATAGGTATAACTGATTCGCTCATGATATATACTTGTGTTAAATATCATCACATCCTCGAGGACGACATATTTTAAGAGTGTAATATTACACTCTTAAACCATATTATCCTCCTTCAATAAAGAAGTTTATTTGTGATGCCCGACTGCTTGCTACATCATATCCCTAATCAGGCTATTCTGTTAGGCATGTCGAACGGCGTACTACCACAATGGAAGCGGGAGCTGTTGCAGCGGCGTGCGACTCGCACCCGGCCCGCGCCGCCGCCCGCGCACTTGCCGCCGCCGCTGCCGCAGCCCACCAACGACGACGACGAGGAGCTTCGCTACGGCCCCGGCATCGTCAAGCGCCTTAAGAGCCGCTACCTCAGCCTCGCGCTTCGGGACGCACCGCGACGCCGCCCCTCTGTGTTGCGGCGCGCGGCATCCCTCGAACATTTGTTGGATGAACGCCCTCCGCCCGCGCCGCGACCTCCGTCGTCGCGACCGCCGAGACCCGCGTCTGTGGCCGCGCCCCCTGCCGCCCTCGCACCTCCTGCGCGCCGGGAAATAGTCAAACGCGCGCGCTCCGTTGATGCCCTGAGTCGGCTGGATTCTCGGGATGAACCACACCCGCCGTCGCCCTCGCCGCCGCCGCCCCAAGCGCCGCCACTACTGCCGCCCCAAGCGCCGCCACCACTGCCACCGCCTACACAACTCCCTTCCCCACCGGTTATCGCGCCTCCCGTGATATACCCTACCCCTGTATTACACGCTACCCCGGTAATACATACGTCCCCGGTAGCACTTTCTCCCCCCGTGATACATGCTCCCCCGCCTGTGCTCGCTCCACCACCTCACGCTCCTCCGCCTCCCCCGGCGCCCCGCCCTCCCATTCCCCGCGTGGCACGACCCCCGCGTCGTCCCACACCGCTCTTGCGAGAAACGGAGCGTCCTCCTCCTGATGTGGTTCGCTCAGCTCTCCGAAAGTTTGAAAGTGCACCGACAAGACGGCCAGCTCCGGCGGCACGCGTTTCAGCTGTCCTCCGCAGCCTGGATCCGTCACGTACTTCCACACCCGAACCGCGTGAGCACCCCGTGCCAGCCCCGCGCTCACCGACTCCTCCACATCTCGATATCACGCCACTTATTTTTGAGGAAGTAGAAACTGCTGCGAAGCCGGCGGAGGCGAGGCCAGTGTCCCGAGCGGCTCTGGAGGGTATCGCACGCGCAGGTTCATCGATGAGATTCGCATTTGAAGCGCCAAAACGAGGATCGCACCTGCCACCTTTGGCCGCCGCCAACCAAGTGCTCCTAGGGCGCGCCCGGCGCGTCGGCGTCATCCGCCCTATGCCGGCACCGACGCTACACTCGCCGGAGCCAACTGACCTAGACCAGAAAATAACGTCGCCGCCTCCTACACCCCGTCTCTCCTCCCCACCGCCCTCTGAATCAGAGCCATCTCCGCAACCGCGACCTGAAAGGCGAGATCCACCTCCGGCGGCTCTCGTTGACCCAATGCCGCGTTCACCGCCGGAATCAGAGACGATCCGTACCGAGTCACCTATCGAGATTATTTCTGAGCCAATAGAGATTAAGCAGAAAGAAGAAACCAGGCTAAAAGAAGAGACTAAACCGAACGTGGTGGAAAAACCTCTGACTAACGGATTCGCGGACTTAAAACCGAGCGTAGAAGATGTGCCGTCGCGTCTCGGAGGTGCTGATATTGAGCGGGCGTGGAACGGGTCCTGTGAGAAGAAGCATACCCTAGAAGTTAAAGAGAAGAAGGTTGTAGAGACAAAAGAAGTGAAAGGTGGAGTGGCGCCGTGGGCAGGCGGCGGCGGGGGCAGTCCGCAGATCGTGCGGCGGCCCCGCGCACCGCCTCCGTCGTCCACATCCATCGTGTTCAACTTTGCCGACCGCAAGGAGGTGCCTGACTACATCGAGAACGACGGCATCATCCTTCGAGGCAGCCGCAGAAACAGAATCAAGGTGAGTCTTTTAACATATGCTTTTTGTGCCAGTGTATTTTTAGGATTTACCAACATTTATGTTTTAGTTACTATACAAAGTAATATTCTTGCTGAAGGCCCTCTGCAGTGCTCTCATGAGTGTATGTCATGAACAAAAAATAATTGTGCGCAGCGCGCATGCGCACCCAAATAACGACGGCGCGCGACGGCTCGGTGTCACGCTCTGAATCGGGCGTAGGCATCGATTGCGCAATGAGGGTACCATCGGATTAGATTACAAACAGCTTCCACAAATGAATACGCAGGTACCTAAAGTAGTTCGATGATCCAACATTACAGACCTCCAACGCTGAAACTGCATCACATCCTCTTTTGTACTAGTTATAGTTCATTGGTATCTGACGAGTAGCTAATTAGTTTCTGCTTTGATGTCAACATTGACCTGGTGTAAATGCAAATCCATTGCATTATACGCATAATATACGTTTCTATTAGGTAACTTAAAGTTAAGAAATCTTCCGAACTGAAGTTTTCTAGAAATGTCACTTGATCTAATAATGATAGTTCTTTTATCTTTTTTTGCATCTTTTGAAAATGTGGATAACAGACCAATAGTTTCTTACTTTTTCACCTACAAAACTGAAAATTAGCCATATCAATTCCCAAGCATCAAGTAGATCACGTTATATCTTGTAAACAGAGATAATGGTCGTCTCGCGAGCGTGTCTCTAGCCGCCACGGTTCGCTGCGCGGACGGTATGCGCGTGCGCTTCCTTCCGACCCGCGCCGCCCAAATCGCCCTCGATACAACTGTTATTGTCTGCCTTCTTTGTTGGGCTACTTTCTTTTATTTTATTTCTCTGTCATTTCGCTGTCTCATTGTCGGTACCGGTGAATGAGTTGATGACTAGTTTCTCAGAGTCCTTTTACGACGCAATGTGATCCATTCATCATGGTATCAGAGCGATGTCTTCATCTGTTTAGATTTTAAAGGGTTTTTTTGATTATAACTGTTTTTTGAATCAGATTAACAACATTCAGTATTAATGTAAATTTTTTGTACTTTAAGGATAGCATGTAAAGATACGAACGTTCGGTTGTTTCCAATTAGGTAAAGCTGATGATGTGGTCTATGACATATTACCCAGTAAGGGTGCGTTTTCACCAGAGATGTGCGTGGAAGATGAGCGGTGCGAAGATGTGTAGCGGAGCTGTGAAACGGTGTGGGCGTTCACATCAGAGATGTGCTGAGAAGATGAGCGGTGCGATGATGTGTAGTGGAGCTGTGAAACGGTGCTCAGACAGATGAGCGGCGCTAGCAGTTTCTCACTGGCCTCCATCCATAGCACGCATCCCTCGCACACATCTCTCGCATACACCCCGCTTGTTTTGTACGTACAAAAACCTCATCCTGCTAAGCTGTTTCCACTAGAGCTGCGCTGAGCGAAGCTAGATAAATGAAGCGATTCTATTGGTTCTTAAAAACACATTCCTCGCAACGCATCCTCGCACATCTCTGGTGGAAACGCACCCTAAACCAGTCACCATTGCAACGATACCCTTGTTATTTCATAACAGTGCTTAAGTATCTTCAGAATCATCAATGCTCTTTAATTACTGGTACGAAATACATTTCATAAGAATTAGATTTTTAAACTGTTTTTATCTGTTATTAGATAAGCAATATTGTGATTGTGGCGTTTCTTCGTATGAAATAGGCACTGCGATTATATCTAAGTGATCGCTTAGTGAAGTTGCGTAATTATTCAGCATTCAATCCGTTCGCGGTCGCGTTAGCTGCGCTTGCGACGATTCGATATGATAGGGTTAGATCTCACACCCAAATAATAGTACATTTCGTCAAATTTTAACATTTATCATCATCATTCGCCAGCTATAAAGAGAGCAGTGTACCTGCTAAACATGGGCGTTCCAATAATACTGCGCACTTTATGAGACCGTCCCTTCACCCTAATATTGGTCTTCCACACTATGCTTGTATAAAAATTTGCCCTAGCACCCTCAGCTCTTCTCTCTCGCTGTTTGTCTTTCCTTCCTATACTTAGTATATTTCCTGACCAGCTGTGTGGTAAAACATAGAAATCGGTCCTAGGTAACATACAAAAACCCTACCCCGAAAGCATAAACCGCCTCCGTTCCGTCGTGGTCCTGAAGGTGACATCTGTTTGACCAGTGTTCATTTTATTTATCCTGGACCATGTGCACTTTGTCACCCCTAAGAACTTCAAAATTATTATGAGTCAGTTACATAAGCCTGTAGTGGCTTACTGCATGTCATATGTCTCCTTAGCGAACCTCTACCTTTTTACTCGTAGATGCAAGCTCCACCGTCTGTGGGCGTCATATTTATAGTAGACATGGCCCAGTTGTGCCATCCAGTCCCATCGTGCCACTTTGAGACATTTCCTTGTGGTAAGCTGTCACAGCTTGACTTCAAGGTTTTAACAAATCAAGAACATGCAGCGTTTTTACCCGACCATTCCGGGCTAGGAAACCTTGATGAGTTCAACCCTAAAGAGTGCAATTTGCCATCTGACCGCGCCGCGCGGGTCCGTGACGCACGCCACGCTCCGGCTGCGACCGCTCGTCGCCGAGGGGTCGACTAATTGCCGTAACTGTTACATCTCCTTCGCGATTCTTAGAATCATACCAGATCTTTAAAAGGGACCAAGAAAATAAACACTGAATTTCAAGGCAAGATTACTTGGCATGTTTGTCTGTTGTCAGCACATACTCTCCTACAATGATTGGCCAGGCTTCCACCTCTATTGCTGGAATTGTTACTTATTAGCTTAGTTACTAATTTGGCAAATGCGGATTGGTGAACGCGGCGGCTGGAGCTGGAGCGACTGGAGCTATGTTCCGGAATTTCGAAACACACTTTTACCTAAACTTGCTAGTGGTTGAAGCTTCCGGAAATTGTCAATCAATGTCACAAATTCCACAATTTGTATTGGACCGACTCTTTCTAAGTCCCTAGTAATTTGCTTCCATTTGTGTTAATTCACAGCAGCTAAATCATCTCGTACCCCCATAAACCAACTGCGTAGCAACCTTGTTAATCACAACTTTCCACCTGCCCGCGAGAATATCGATTCGTGAAATGATCGGTTGCGCAACAACCAGCGATATGCAAATACAAAACAATTTTCTACATCGGTGAAAGTGGATGCGTACGCGCGGGACGAAGCGACGATAGGCAGTCGCGGGTCGCGGTGAAACCGGTGACCTTCCAAACACTCTCGATTTCGGCAGCCCATGTGGGTGGCTGCCGAAGTTCGCATTGCAACTACGCGATGTTAGGAAAAAAGACGCCGAACACCGCTGAGCTTTACCAGTAGCGATGAACCTAATTCTCAATGTTCACTTCCACCATTTATGTCAGAAATTGGACACGTAATTAATGGTACATGTCAAAACCATCACCTCTGTTTATATTGTAGAATGTTGTTGTCATTGAGGCTGGTTGATGGTAGTTGTATTGAGCACATTTTTTTCGTAATCCAGCCCAGGGTTTAGAAGCCATTCCCAAACGTGAAAGGAACACTTTTGCTTAGTGCGTCTGGTGAATCAAAGATACAATTATAGCAGAACATACATTTTGAACGTTTTTTGAAATAGCTGTGCAGATCAGACTTTCGGTTGTGGAAGTCCAAATCATAGTAATGAGCAAGTAGAATTTGAAACAGGTTCTGATGATATTGACTATTGATATTGACTGGCCTGTTGGCGCAATGGCAGCAATCCTGCCTTTAGCGCCGGAGGTCGTGGGTTCGATCCCCACCCATGACAAATATTTGTGTGACGAACATTTGTATTTGTTGTGTGTCTGGGTGTTATTATCTATTTAAGTATGTATTTAGAAATATTTAAGTATGTTTATCAGTCTCTGACGCCCATATTACAAGCTCTGCTTAGTTTGGGGTCAGATGATCTTGGTGTGAATTGTCCCAGTTAATTATTTAATTATTTATTTATCTAATAGAAATCGTCAGAAATTCGGACTGTAAATCCGCTTTAAAATAATCGAATATCGTTAATTCAGCTGCGTTTCTATTAAAAACATGCAGCTATTTGCAGTCTGCAAAAATAATCAATTAAACTGATTAACGTCTAGATACCTGGACTCTTCTTTTTAAATAATTAATTAATAATTCCATGCGATTAGATTTATTCAATTCGAATCGATAGGATTAAAATTTATACGCCAAAATATTTTTCAATTACGTTCGCGTCAAGGCGATTCATAGCAATAAATCAATGTTTGTTTATTAAGTTGGTTCTATTCCTATTCAAGTAGACCTGTTTTCAGCTGTTTTCTCATCGTCAAATCCAGCTAACCAAGATCTTGCCTTCTTTAATTGTTGTATTCCTACTTATAAAAAGGAAACGTTCATACAGAAATGTTCGCCACTATTCATATATTCCTAGTATCGACGGTGAACCAGACAGGATCAACCAACAGAACCAACAGGCCAGTCTACTCAATCTTGTTAATCTTTAACAACTACTCACTTTGTCGGACTAAGTAATAATATCTTATATCATGACAACGCCCCAGATATGTTCTCTGCCCGCGTTTGGCAGGTGCCCGTGAACTCAAACCCACAGAATAGAACAACAAAATCGATAGATATCTGTGCACGGAACAATACATCCCTGCCCAAATGTTCGGCCGACCGCAGCCGAATGGTTAATTTAATTCTCCATGCTTTCAATGGTTTTAATATCTGTTTCGTAATTCTGACACCATTATTAATGATGCTGCAATCTAAGATTACGGATATGTATTGTTAGGCTTTGACAACTAGCTAGCTTCACTATAGTGAGGGTTTTTGATGTTGTGACCGGCTTAGAAAACTGAAATATTTCTTATCGAATGCCGTTTTCAATGTCCGGCTCAAGAACACTGAATTGATTTGGTCAAATAACCTAGCAAACTCATAATTTATTTTTCTCATTTCCTTGGCCTCCTGTTCTCTAGATAGTAAAGATATGTACTTTCTTTGGGGATGAAGAACTCTCGCATATTCCATGGCCACAAAACTCGTTCAGAATCTTATAATAGACTGCCCATAAAAGAACACTAAGAGTTGGCTGCTTAATAGTACATCGCCCGACCTGGCGTTTAGTTGACCAATATAGCAACGAGTTGATAGAATACGATGCAATGCTACTAGTCCTACATGTTTTTTAGTATATTTATATATTCGTTTATACAAATGACTGACATTTATAAAAGGAAACAGGAATATAAATCAATCATTTGCATTTTGTCGAAGACCTGTAAATCCTGGTTTGTACAGCAAAAAAATCGCTTCGAAAAAATAGAATGTTAATTCGTAGCTAATTCAAATTCGCCTCTATAGTGTTGGAGTTCATAAATTCTCACTCGTTTTCTCTGAATACTAATCAAATGATAGTGTAAAAGTAATAGATTATAAGTTTATTCGGTGCTCGAATTCAAAAGGAAATACATATCAAGGTTCGCAACGAGTAGCCTTGGCATTAAAGTAATTACCACTAACCACTTCTGGTCTGTCATAGCACGGCGATAGCAATTACCGAGTGCCGATACTCGTAACTCACGTAATTCGTCGTGAAATGCATCGATTATGCGTGCAAACATATACTTACTATGTGTAGCTATTGCCGTTTGTGTACATTTTTACCAGTCTTACCTGAAGTAGTACTACGACTCTAGTTATGCTTGTGGGTAGGATCGTAGCATTTACCAGAAAGTTCCTATAATAAGATACCGAATATGGAAGCAGTTATGAAAATATCGTAAAAAAAGTTGTGTGAAGTGGAGGACGAAACTAGGCCATGAAGTACCGCTAAATTGGTTGTTTTATTATCTGCGAATAGTGAAAACAACGCCAATTTTTAAAGTGCGAGTAGAATCTGTCAATAAGTCGATCTAAATTTTCGATGAGTATTGTTATAAACGTTCATCTTACTACGAGTATCTTACTAATATTATGAATGCGAAAGTTTGTGAGGATGTAAGCATGTTTGTTCTTTCACGCAAAAACTACTGAACGGATTTAGATGAAACTTTACAGTAATTCAGCTTATACATCAGAATAACACATAGGCTACAATTTATAAAGATTTTATTTATAAAAATAAAGTTCTCGCGGGCGAAGCCGCTGGCGGAAAGCAAGTAACTAATAAACAAAAATTACTTTAACTGCGATCAAAAATTATATCATTAATAGTAATATCATCAGAAATAATTCTATAAGCTTTGATTACAAAGTGTTTACCTGCGAATATAAACTAAACATACCATGGTCTTATGTATAAATCTGTTCGTTTGCATTCCCAAGCGAGGACAGCCGGCACATAATGGCATTACCCGATCGCCCATTGTCCGGCAGGGATCGTAAATCGGCTCAGACGGCATTAGAGTCGGCTCGACTCTTGTCCTTCGTTGTTTATTCATTTGCCCTTTTATACTTTGGTAGCTTTCTAACGATGCTAAACTTGTCGCGAGTTCACTGACGTGAGAAGTTGAGATTACGTAAGTTATCCAGGGTAGACATAGACTAGGTACTCGTATAACTCAAAATTCCTTCTTGAAATCAGTGTTCCTTTAACTTCCAACGATAAATGCCTACTGCGGAAATAGTATGCGTAGAAGTATTTCTTAGCCTATTATCATCTTCTTAACGGTTTATTGATTGCAAACCACTTATACGTTAGCAATCTTTGCATTCACGATCTCGACCCTGGTTCGACGACTAGCCACATCCATATTAAAGTTCGATTCATAATATTTGTGTCAGAAACAGTTAACAGGGACAGTGGACACCTCCAAAAGGCAAAGAGACTCACACATACTGCTACCTCCCGTTTCCATCTATGTTTTAGTGACCCTTAACAATCTTCGTCACTCAACGTAAAATATCTACACTTACAAAGGTAAACGTCACATCTAAACTTCTTTTAGCATTTAGCGTTTCTCTGAATTACTGTGTCTTAATATTTTATTAATAAAAAACCTGGTGACCAAACTGCTTTCCTGCAAATTGGTTGTTTTTCTTTAGGTTTCAATATTTACGGTATCATTTTTCATTTATGCTTGTTTGTTGTTTTTATAATTCCTCTTGCTGGTTATCTCAGTAATGTGGGTTATTGTTGTTAAGTAGTGTTTCCTCTGTGACTAATTAGTTATTATATATTGTTATTTATTTATAAATGAATCGGATCCTGTAGGCACAATACTGACATTGTCATTGTCATGTTACTGCACATAAATTCCGCAGTGTGCAAAGTCTACAACAAAGATGTGGTTAATGTCTTTTGTCTCATCGTTTTTTTTTCGTTAATACATTGTGCAAGTATGAAAATAAATTCTTTGTGACTTAGGTCCTAAGAGATTGTTACTTCCAAAATGAGTTAAGATCTTTTGAAAAGTAAATGGTCAGTGCCGCTAGTATTTACTGACCAATAGAATCATATTCGAGAAGCCCGCTAAGTTTTATCGCAACACCTACAGAGACAAATGGTTTATGTTCTCGTGCTACGGCAATTAAAAACCATAAACCAATCGTACTAAATGACTATTATATAAAACGGAAAGTAACCACATTTGTTACAACATTTATTTATCAGCTTCGCTGAAATATTCTGTTAATCCGCATGCCTACTTAGCTTTTATCTAATCTGGATACTAAGAATGTACTTAATGTGTTTCATTTCATATCGATCAGACACGTGCAAAAATAATATATTTTAGATTTTTATCACCAAATCCGAAAACACTCCGTGTGCGTGTGCCTTTTTACCAGCCAAGCAATAAACAATGCACCGTAAGGATTTCCCATTATCTTCAACGACAGAGTCAAAGCCTTCGTAGTAGACTCCTTTGCTTTTTCATTCATTTCCTTTGGATATTATTCTTTCACCCCTTATCGCTTTTTATAACCACCAGTCCGATGTTTTTAAGCCAGTTAGAGTATACCTGATACATTTTCAATTTAATCATCTATATTAACAGGGATGTTATGTTCCGATGTTATTTGATCATTGTACATTACGTTCTTCAGTTCGCATACGAAACTGTACACACAGCTACACACTGCAGATGTTCCGATTAGTGGCAGTACAGGAAGTTGATAAAACAGCAAAACATTGTATAGTAATGTTATTTGTAAAATTGAAAATTTTAATGCTAAATGAATCATATCCTGATAGAGTTAGTATGTAATTATGCTTTTTGTCTTCGTTATCACTTGAGCCTCCAGGAGTTTTGCACAATCGTTTGAATCTGTTTCGTTTACTAAGTATCTATTTTGATAATGGCATTATCCATACTTGAAAATCCTAAAACATCGATAATCTTAACTTGCAAATGAATAGAAATGTTTGCATAAAACATCAATGAGCACGCCACCAAGATGATGTCTGATTATTACGTGTTTTAAGTAAAGCCATCGTTACCCAACAATTACGGAGGCCACACATCCGCAGTTTTTGTCATAAGCGGCTTAATTAGAGCTGAGTCGTGGGTTCGCTGCTTTCTCGCGCACAATGCGGTGCTGCCAAAAAACCGCTCCCAGCAGAGAGAGCGTTTACATACGCCTTTGTAATTAGCGCGTAAGCATCATGTACCGAAGATAATTATAAAAGCTGTCAAGCTGCAGGTGATAATTATGTTGATGCTGTCGCGGAGTCAGAGTGGTAGGACGCTGAACCAAGAGAAAAACGTTTTAGTAAACAAACAACTCCGATGCAGCAACGCACATCATCACCAAGAGCCCACATACTCGTACGACTACTACTGGCCCTACCACACTTAGCCAGGTTTCGATGAACATAGTTTGACAGTACTTCCGTTAGTGTTATCCCTGGTTTACATAATACCATGGCCAATGCTACTCGCGCTGCTGGAATTATTTCCCTAAATCGTTCGTTCTTTTCGTGGCAATGTCGACCGTAATGATAATTTGTGAAGATGTTATCGCGGGCAATGGCATAAAAGGGGACCCGTTTACATACTCGCGCTGCCCAATTCCCCGCCCACTTTCCTGCTCCATGTGGTGCAATGTAAACGAAGCATTATGTGGACGTAGCAACACAATATTCCATCAAACAGATACAACGTCAAGAATGCCATGTTGAACTAGTTTCTTCAAAAATGCCCACTACTTGACCTTATATTTGTCATCTCATTTGTGCTTTATTTCCATCATTGTAATTAACCTTTGCCTTACCTCGGGGTGCTAATGGCCTGTTACTCAATAATTCATTATAAATAATGCACGCGCGCAACACATTATGCTTATCATACCAGTATTTATGCAACAAAGTTCAGCTTTGTTCAATGTGACAATTGCATTCGTTTAAAGTTCATTAGTGAGACAGCGATTAGTATTTCTTGACAGTAGTTTCTAATTGATTAAGCAATTAGTCCAAGATACATTTCCTTCATTTCTGTTTGTATTATCTTCTCGCTTGGCAGTTTCCTAACTCATTTAATGGATTCGAATGGAGACTGTTTCGAACAAGGCGTATGCAGATGAAGTAGGTTTGAATTGCTATTAAAAATAGTCTTAAATGTTTGCTCATTTGCATGATTTGGTTGCATTTTGTGTCCTTGTTCCGTGACATTTTTATACAAATACAGTCACCTTCACAATTAAATCAACGAATATTTTATTGATAGCAGACGCCAGAAAATCAACTATTTATCTTTCTATTTATTCAAAGCAGCTTTTTCTGTCTTCAGTAATCCCGCTGATCACTTCGTTCGTAGCTGCAATATTCATAACTTCAAAATATTTTTACGTGATTAACTCCTGTGAAGGTACTGTGATCTAGTAGCTAACATGTGACACTGAAGCCCTGTTTAAAACACCCCCAGGCTTATTTAGTTTCATCATCGCACATTATGAGTTATTACCTCACCACCCACACTCATATTACCCATTCTTTGTAACTTTTCTTTTTTCCTGTACCAAACTTAGATACCTTAGGATAACGCCTAGGTAGATAACCGACACCGTCAGCTGTTTTAGGCGCTTGTATGTATTTCTGGTAATTATCACCAATGTGGGACCGTTATTCACGTAATTCGTGCCGTCCTATTTGGGTCATGAAAACCTAACGGTCAGAAGAACAAACACATTCGGAATGTTTTTCAAACTGTTGATTCAGCTTATGAGTAATTCGATGCGTTGTTCCACTTCCACTATCAAATCTTAGCCAATGAGGCTTTCACGTATGTACCTATAAAATAAAAAAATAGTGAACTATTATTCTGGAATTACAAAGAAGTCCCTTCTGTTAAATCCTATCCTAAATAAGATGTTACCACCAGGCACCTACATTAAGACGTTCCTTGATTGTTCCATGAAATTATATCAACTTGCATTGAAAGGAGTAAAAAAGAAAGAAGACAGTGTTATGTTACTTGCAATCATTATTGGTAGTTTCCATCAGCTAATACAAGTAGTAACCACTACCAAGTCTGTAACTGGAGAGGTGCAACCGAAGTGCTCTGAAACTCGATAACGCTGAACAATAGGCGCGGCCAACCCGAACAATTAATCGATTAATTTGCTTCATTTTGCGATACATCGATTTTGTCAACAAGTTTGTTGTGTTTGAAAGTTTAATTTGCAATTGCAGTGATAATAATCGAACACGTTCTTGCTCCGCACGCGAGGTTTTTCTTTTATATACTGGTATCGCGAAATAAATATTATTTTATTTAAAATTGTAGTCTAAGCCTTGAATTGTGGACAGCAGTAGAGCAATCTCGCGTAGTAGTAATCAAGCGAGATGCTATCTGATTGAGAAATAATCGATTCTTGTTAGACACGATGTTGGACTGTGTATCTATCCTTCAACTGCAAATTGACTTGCGAACAAAACGAGACAATGATCAATACATTTCTTTAAACAGAGAAACAGCAGATAAACATCAATACATTTTTGGACAAATATAATTTTTAACTGTATAGTCATCTTTAGGAGATGTTTACACGGCATCGTTTCAGCAAATCTTTCACGATAATACTAAAATAGCTATTGTTTGACCGAATCCCAAATCTTTTGTAATAATAAAGTAAGAAGAAAATGAAATATTTACTTTACAGTGTTTAAGATATTATAATAAGCTAAATTACGGTTAAAATATCAAGGTACGACATTGCTTATACGATTAGAAACCTATTATCTGGCTAGAGGCTAATAATGTGAAAGATTATTTCGAAACAAGCATATTTATCCCAAAACGTTAAGTAATATGGATGAGAGCTTATCGGGTCATCAATAAAACCGTATCTAATTTGAATACTTGCTCAACACCTCTTTTAATAAAATGCAATCTGTACCGTTGTAATTAATTCATAATATTACGTAAATCTCAGTCGGAGACAGTCCGCGCGACGATGTTATAAAGATGTCAATAGTGATTGGTGGCCGGCGACGCGGACGTTCCGACGCGAACCAGTCAGGCGAGCCGTCTCGCGACGACTGAAGGCCATGAACTCACTGCATATGGTGCATCAGTATTAGTACGATTTATAAAGGTGGTACTGTGTTACTCTTGCCTTACAGTGTTTGCACGCACGCGTAGGCCCGCAGCATTCATATATGACGAGACTTGGACAGAAACAGCTTAAACTATCGTTGTAAAGACACATTTCTAAGAACTGAATACATCCAGTTATAAGGAAACCCAAGATCCTTGCCGCTCTGATCTTCTCTGACGTAGCAGCCACCAATTATACTGCCTTACTGCCATTTCAACACACCAGAATTTACCACAACATAGACATGCAGTGCGTGTCAGTGTTTATTGCACCTGCCACGCACGTCGGTATGTGATGTGGTCGATCTGCCTTTGTTTCGTGTGCGACTACTGCTAAACCAGTTCTCTTGGCCGCTACATGGATCAATAAGTATAAATAAACATGCGAATGCCGCTGCAGTTGGAGAAGAATCAAAGTTTAAAATGAATGCTTGAGATGCATTAATACCAAAAAAACACCTTTATTGCCTTTGGACATCTATACACACACATGACGTCAAACTGACGACCGACTTGGTGTAATGGTTAAGAAGTTGGCTACTACACCAGAGGTCG
This sequence comes from Udea olivalis, assembly GCA_947369235.1. Classification (NCBI taxonomy): domain Eukaryota; kingdom Metazoa; phylum Arthropoda; class Insecta; order Lepidoptera; family Crambidae; genus Udea; species Udea olivalis. Next base: position 662,302 of record OX376342.1, read on the forward strand.
CGGGTTCGATCCCCGCACAGTACAAACATTTGTGTGCATGAACATGTCTGTTTGTACTGGTCTGGGTGTCTCCTATGTATAATAAGTATGTATTTACAAAAGAAAATGTATTTAAGTATGTTTATCCGTTGTCTAGTATCCCATAACACAAGCTTTAATCAGCTTACTTTGGGGCTAGATGGCGCTGTGTGGAATAATGTCCAGGGATTTATTTATTATTATTATTAACTAAGCAGAACTGATACTGTGTCAGCGACTGATGTGTATCAGTATTCCTAGATGTTTTAAAACAAATACACAGATCACCCATTCGCAGTACAAATACAAATAGTCGAGGATGACGATCAAACTAGGCTAGCCTGTCGGAACCTGGACTCATGAACGACTCATGAATCCAATTTTGCTAGATTATCATTATTTCAATTTGATGTCATTTCAATTCTTTAAGTCCGATCTTGAAGGCGCATACGGTACGATGCGAGTGTCCGTGCTCCAGTGTTTACTGCGTCTGACACGTGATGTGGCCGGGACCGGTATTTGTTTAACTCGACGTCGCTCGTTCGTCAGACGCACCAGACCCGTTCTCCACCGGGCCGCATGCCACCGCGCCATGGGAACCGCCGCATTCTCTCATTTGTCTTTGCACTTAATGATCGCTTCACGTGATTGGAGTACGTCTATCTGATATGGTAGAGACGGCGCCTTGCAAGTTCTGTTTTTTTGTTCATTGCACCCATAATTATGATAGCGAAATAGTTAAGCGAATGATCTCCTGTTTGATCCTCACCAGCCATTGCACTACCGCAATGGATTTACTAACAGCCAAACTAACCTTCAGGATTACCTGAACTTTAAAGTAAAGCTGGTTATGATTATTCATCATTTCGTTTCAAACTGTTACATGCATTGGTATGAAAAAAAAGCCGATTATTATTTATTACACAGGTTTCTAAATGGTCTTTATTTCTTGCTACAGCAGTCACACTAGCCAAAACGTTTTCAATCTTTAAATACATCCAAGCTTGATAAAACAACAAGAATCTAAACTTAAACATTTTGAAACCTCTAATAACCGACGATTAATACGATTTTAATGATATATGAAAGTCAATAAAAAATTAAGCCTTCTGAAAGTTGATTGAGCAATGCCCTTGTATCGAGCGGACTATTCAGAATCACCTTCCTTGATAAGCGTTATCTGATAGCTCATCGATTGATAGGTACATAACTTATACCTGTCCGCGGACGAATCGCCGAAAGTGCGTATTAACTAGCTCAATTTCACTGCAACCACCCACAAGTTGATTAGTATTCGATATGTTTATAATATGCTATGTCGCTCGCTATTGTTGGAAGTGCGATTTCACCAAGTTCGTACCTTTACTCAGGGTTGTCTACGACAAGAACAATTCATAGTTATTTAAATTTGTTACTGCAGTGAAAATAAGAAATTGAAAATCCTGAAACATTCCGATACTACGGCAATGACCCGCAACCTTTATGTCATCAGATCATAGGTTCACATTGCGGCTAGGTGGCTGGCACCAAGGCTGCCATCAAATGTCATTGCAACTTCACTGCCCCAACAAAATGACTTCTATTAAAAATTACATACGAGACACATATTTCAGGATGCCTATCATTCAAATATTGACATGAAATTGTATCAACACTCAACACTGTGTGCATAATGTTAATAGTTAGCAACGAATCTCGCAAAACATTCCAAAGTCTATGGGAAACCAAATCAATGAACCAATGAGTTCAGCGACCTACATCCTATCGTCTTTCATTTCTCCCTTCACCATCTTTGACTCTACGAAACCTGATATATAGCAGTGATACATCCACATGTATGAATGAGGCAATTCAATGTCACTGTAACGCAGTACGCGCTGTCACTCGATAAATCGCGTGTGCCTAATATTGGAGCAGTGGAATACTTTCACTATCACCCGCTGACCTGGAAGCCATCGCTGTCACTGTTGCGTATGATCCGATAAAGAATCCGGTCAAGGGCCTAAGCAAATGTGCTGGCTAGGAAGCTATCTTTTTATATTTTAGGTTCACGTGTGCTTAGTATTTCACCCGTCGTATTTTAATGATTATTTATGTGAATAGTTTAATTGGCAGTGGTAAAAGATGTAACTTTTTTAACTGGTATTATTTGTGTTTGTTAATAATTATAAAACGCCTCCTAAGTCGTCCTTCAGTATAGGACTTCAGTCCAGCTCATCTCGCTATCGTTTCCTCAATACACTTAAGTTAGTAAAATGAGTGCCTAGTATGAAAGTTGTTACAAACAAGTAACGTCCAATATTAGACTATCGGATGGTAGTTTCACTATCTTCAATAAAATCATTGCGCTGCCGCACTTACGGATGATTGGTTAAAAAATACGGTCAAGGGCTAAGTTTTTATCTGGGGGATTTTGATAAAAACTGAATGGTTTCAATGTCAGATTTATTTTGTTTTACCAAGTATTACGATTATTACGATCATTTAACATAAGAGGTTGTATAACGAACGACCTAATACAGACTAGCCTGTGGGGTTGTAGATATACAACACAAGTTTTGTTAGCGACACCAAAAGAACAAGTTTAGGGTCAGATGATCTTTGTGTAAGATGTCTCAGATATTCAATTATAATTAAATAAAGGTCACAGGGTTTTGTTGGGTATTACACACACAGCTATATTGTGAATTTGTCCTCGCGAGCTGAGCTCTCATCACGAGGATCTCGCAAACTAGAAATGTGCGAAGTCTATACTCTATGCCTGAACTGTACGAGCGCGTTTTCAGTGCGTTCCGCTCTGAGTGCCGAGTGCGAGTTGCAGTGAGAGAAGTGAATAACTTCACCATCGCGTTTGCGAGAAAAAAAACGCGAATTTGTATGGTATCGAGTCAACGCCATCTAGCGGCCTTAATGTTGCCCGAATTCGCCGCTAGATGGCGCTGACTCGATTCCATAGTAATTGAAATTTACGAGTACGTGCTCGCAAAACGCGATGGTGAAGTCATTCACTTCTCTCACTGCAACTCGCACTCGGCACTCTGTTTAGTTCAGTTTCAGCGCTCCACACACACCTCTGCTCTGACGAACGAAAACGAGGTGCATTGTTTGGGGATGCGACGATCCTAAATACTTGTGATTAATGCTGCAGGTTTCCTTATCAACTTGATTGCCTAATTCCTGTTTCTGAAATTTTAATTACATTTGAATGGGGAACACATTATTAGAAATTAGAACATATTATGCTAAATTGCTTTTCTCATACAAAGTACATAGGTTTTTAAAGTTACTGTTCGATTGATGAAATTGACTGTTTCTTCTTGAAGTTAATACAATCAGAATCACTTTGCAGAAAGGTCTTCAAGTGTAAAGACAACCCTACAGCTTGTAAATTAAATCTAAATTCCAGTTGCAATTTATAAATGTTAGCTATTTGTTACAAGACAATTGACAGGAAATAATAGGTAGTTTTTAGCAAGATATTAACAATTGTTTGAACTGTCGTGGCACAAAAAGCGCCGCGGGCACAATTCACGTCACGTATTGTAATGTACTGTAATTGCAACGTATTGTGCTAATTGGAAAAAAGCTGAATCGAACATAATCGAGTCGGAACTTGAGCAATATTTATGAGCCCGTAAAGCATTCTACATGTTAGGATTATTGTATATATATTTTTGGTATTTGTATTCGTCAAAACAGTTCAATATCTTTTCCAATACGAACTTATTTATTTTTTATTATGAGTAAATAACTCATATTTTTTATGCCGTCTTTGCTGTGCACAAATAGGTAAAAATTATCTTGTAATAAAAATAAGTTATTTTATAATATTTAGCTTACAATATTTGCAGCTTTGCATGTTATGATACATACGGTAAAAAATCAACTTAAGAGATCAGTACATTCTCCTGATATAACAGAAATCATCGCGGCCAATCAATTACGATAAGAAGAAGTGTACTGATTGTATAACCGATTACCTTCACACATTGCATATCGCATGCCTGAAACAAAACGAACTGGGATATTTTATTCAAAAATCATGGTTGTCCTAGACTAGGCAGAGCAAGGCTTCACAAGATAAACGCGAGGTTTGAATTTAATGAAAAGGACCCAGCTTTTTATCTTTAAATTTTCTGATTGTTTATCGAACCCACGACCAACATGATAGTATGTTCCTTCCATTGCCAGCGCATTGAGTAACGCATAGCTATCGTACGAGTTCAATGCTCATTGCTGCCCTACCAGAAAACGCGTGTCATGTCACAAACGTGTTCAAGTGATTGTTAATCAGAAGACGCGTGTAATTAGCAAATCGTCCGTGTCTACTCACTTCGCTTGTCTAGTGATGTGCCCGATAGGCGTGTGTCCTAACTGTCCGTGTCCAAATCAATTACTCATAACGGAAATGAAAGAGAATTAACGAAATTGTATGATTCAAGCACGAATGTAAAGCATCTATATACTTAGTCACTCTGTAAATACTAATAAATCTTTATCTCATTGATAAGCAGCTAATCACTTCGCCATCACCATCTCTTGGACATATCATTTCTGTTTGATAAAAACGTTGCTTTTCATGGAATCAAAGTAATTTAACATTTTATCAAAAGCTAAAGTTGATTTCAACAGAAACAAAGCACATCTATTACCAAATAATAATAACACAGTTCGCTAAATTCTTGGCTTCCTAAGAATTTTTGTTATGCCTTGTTAATTTGCAGTTCATACTGTTCCACTCCTAGGCAATGCATTTCCATAAATCAATCCCCAAGCCCGAACTACGTGGGCAAAAAATGTCTGGCTATGCCGCCCCCGCCAGGTACTGGTAGAAGAGGTCGACCCAAGAACCGGTGGCTCGACGTCGTCAAGGGTGACATGCGTGCCAACAGACTCACCACTGAGGATGCACAAGACCGCGCGAAGTGGGCCAAGAAAATAAGAAAGGCGGACCCTGGGACCCCACACACTAGTGTGGGTTCATAACCGGGATAGACCGCACGGATGATGATGACGAAATCAATCCCCAAGCTTCCATCCAACAGTATTTATCAGGATCATAAATTAGCTTTTGATCTAAGATCGTTTGCTGTCTTTATAAACTATTTTTGACATGTCTAATCGGATCAATATCAGTAAATTACGAGTATGTGCATAAGAAGGTAAACGCGACGTCACTACAATGTTTACAGTTGACAGGCGCGCGCGCATGTCTGAGTACTTACAGACACTCGGGCGCAGCGACGTGGGCGAAACATCGCTGATTACGTATATATAACTTCAAACAGGAAGTTTTAAGCACTTTTGCATGACAAAAAAATGCAAGTAGGTCTAAAGTAGCCAAATATAAAATTAAAACGATTAACTTAAATCAAAACATTTAAAAAATAAGAGCAAGTAGGTACTTACAAATGGCGGACTTAGTGCCATGAGACTGGTGCTCATGCCTTTCTAAAATTTTCTTAAAAGGTTCTTAACTTACTTCTTCCCTTTTATCTAACATACTTTTTGTTTCAAAACCGCTAAAACGTAACATATACTTTCAATTTTACTGATATCCGCAAACATGAATTACAATCCAATGTTAAGTCGGCTATTTTTGAGTAGATATTCATTTATTTGGTAGTGGTGATTTTCTATACACTCATATAATATTAAATTTTAGGAGAGTTACAAAATCACTGAACAAAACATTGAGAGGCAACTTGGAACTTTGTTAGTTAATTATTTCAAAAGTCTTACAAAGTACCAATACAATAGTCAATAACTTAACCATAAGTTCTAACCTTGCAGCTGAACCATCGAGAAACAGGCATCACTTTTTATGGCGTAGTTGTCAGACGCATACGTCTGGTGGTGGTCTGTTCGTTTATGGTGGTGGTCTCTTAAAGCAATCGTGCGAGCTCATCAGGTGTTCCGTCCACCAGGTGAGCGTTCTAATCCGCGTTAGCCTATTAATTCTCCAATCGTAAGCTTCTCTGTCCTGACGGGCATTATTTGTCGTAATTTGTGCTCTTTGCACTGCCTCTGCTACTAATCGGCTCGGCTGTGTCGATAGCAAGAGTTCTAAAGTTAAGTGGCAATGGACCACCGCTAAGGCCAGTAGTGAAGATGTTTTTATCCTAAAAAAACCTTGCATGAAATGGTAAATAAGCTAGAACTTTCCGCTCAAAAATTGCTTGGAACATCAGAAATTCTGCAGTAACTTCAGGTTCCGTTGGAGTTCAAAAAACTTGGTGTAACGGTGCGGGGCGCAGGCGCAGAGCGTGGAGCCTGCCGCGCCCGCGCGTGACGCGCGACACTCGCACGGGGATATCGCCTAGCTTGACACAACTAACTGTAGTTTATGATATTTTATAGTGGCATCATAATATGGTGCGACGTTAACGTTTGAATACTGGCAACCTCTGAAGACTTCCCAGTATCCCAGTAGTCCCAGCTCTGAAGTGCCTGTTATGAGGGCTAGGTATTGCAGATAAATCAAAGAGCACGACTGCTTTGTTCTCATGGTTAACCGCTAAGCTATTTCTAAAGTATGATATAGCAGCTCCCTTGGTTCTTACATTCACCATATAGTAATATGTTGCATCTCGTTTGAGTCTATTAAGGCCTATCGATATGCTGTATGCTCAGAGCGTCGTGGCCTAGTGGTTCAGCACCGGAACTCAGATCCAGGCCAGAACCAAAATCTTTATGTTCACTGTTAAATATCCGACTTACTATCCGGTGATGGAAAACATCGATAAAAAACCAAATCAACCTGGATAACGGCGGAATGCTCACCACCTACCACGTTGGGTTCTAATACCATTTGGTGAAAAGTGGTCTTCTGAGTGTTATGGTGTTACGTTCACCATGACGACATAGTCACTCTGCCTCTGGCTACTGTGATTGTTTGTTATGTGATATGGTGTAACTTAAACTAAGGAGCCAATACCATGAACAAGCCTGCCCTGCCAGGTCGTGGTCGATATCGGTATACAAAGTTTTCGATTCTATCAATTAGGGCTTAAGAAACATGTGACCTAATTAGTGTCTATAGGAGGTCGTTGTCGTATAATTATTACCTCATTGTTGATTACTTGCTAACTTCGTTAATTATAGTTACTTTTTCAAATTAGGACAATCCGGTTACTTAATGCAAATAAATAAATTTAACTTCTCATCAGTCAAGATTATAAACTTTAAATCAACGATGTACATCATCATAAATGGTATTTTATTAATCAAAAATGTTGCCTCTCCTTTTTATTGGGGGTGGGAAGAAGTGGCCTTGTATAGGAAAAGCCGAACGTTAAGAAACATTTTTAGAAAAATTAAAGAGCCACCGAGTAGTCCAAAAGCACGGAGCTCCGTTATAGCAATGAAGATATAAACTGTTCTTTATCGTCACGCTTCCTCAATGTGGATTAATAAACGAATCCCGGTTATATCCCGAGATATCGTAAACATACCTTGTCTGATTCTAGCCACCCAGGCGTAGCTAACGGCACCTATCTTTGTAACACATGCGGCTCGCGGCCTATTGTCGTTTGTCGCGTCCATGATTGCTGCCATGAGAACCTCATTATGTATCTGTTTGGCATATTCGGACAAGTTCAGTAAACTAGCACAGCGAGATAGTTAGTGATATGTTCGTTGTGTATGCCCTACTACTCAATATTGAATAAATGTACCAATTTATGCCAAATTATTTTGTTATGTTATTGCACCAATACTTAAATTATTAATTTGTCATATTCTTCATAATAAAAACAACATGTCAAGCCTATAGCAATATTCGTGGTTGAAATGTCTTAAGTTTTTTTAACCAAAAGTTTGCCATTAGCCACTATCATGTTTATTGTTTACTAAATTTGAATGAATCCTCATAGAGCACCTTATGTAAAAAATTAAGTTACAAGTATAATTTACAATTACCTAGTCTCGGACGTGCTGTGCACATGTTATTCCTTATTCAACCATGTCATAAATGAAAATAAATCCAATTTTGAAATTTGATAGATTTGTTGAGGGAAATGACAATTTTAATGACAACGCATTGTAATCTGCACAAATATTAGGTTGATGCTGAACAGGCAAAGTCGAGCAAACGTGTGTCTAGTTACGCTGAAACGTTACGATGACACGTACTGCCGAGTCATCGGCCTAGTTTTTTGCCGCTCGCAGAGACACCGCAAGTCGACAGGAAGTACTCAACCACTCTGAAGCTGCCATTTTACTTTCATCTGCCCATTCTGTCTATAAAACACTAATCATTTATGGTTATATGTATATTTTAACCAATATTGTGTTGACTGTACGTACAGCGACTGTGTAATTAACCAATGCCCGAATTCACTATTTTCTACACAAAGATAGCCTTTACATGTAAAGCCTGTCTATTATTATTACTGAAATGTGCCAAAACAGCATCCATTTGAATCAATCATTTTTGAGCTCATGAGTAGGTACCGTTTCTGAGTTCGAGGGTTAATTCACCTGGAAAAAGTGGCGACTGGTATTGTTCAAAGGGATTAACCAATTTAGGCGTGGGTAGGAGATTAGAGACGGATAATCTTCAACCTCAATTAGACGAAGGCTCTTGGTTGTACTAATACGAGAATGTTGAAAATGGAACAATTGCGTATTCCGCTCCTATAAGGGGGAGGTGGTTCACAAAACACGTTTTTAGAATTCATTTTTGAAGTAGTAAACAGTGAAATTAAAAACTTATTAAATTTACTGATATTGATGAGGGGAAAATACAGGAAATTCATCCGGTGGAAACATGATTTGATAAAGTTGGCTCGGTAGAATAAATTCACGTCTTTTCGTGACATTTTGGCTTCTATTTTTGGTTTTATTCCTAAAATAATTGATCTGATAATCCATCACCAAAACAAAGTTTAAAGATAACTGGAGGGATTTCATCCGATGGTTTTTTTTATTACGTATATAATTTTTTTTTGTGATTTTCGGTCCGCCTGGCGCTCACTAGTTTCCTTCGTGAAATGTTGTGCAGAACCACCTCACCTTAATTAAAAATAATATTTACTTTCTTTTTCAAAATACAAATCTCTTCAGCAGCTGAGCAGAAACCTCGAGCTGATGCAATAAAATGTATTCCTAAATGGGTTTCTTGTTTGCTATCGGTATGAGTACTATGAGTATCTTTTCGCCTTGTTAGTAGTGAATAATTGTGACTCTTAGTCATTTATAGGTATCTATTTGGTTAACAGCTGTTTTCATGATCTCCAACCGCTGCTAATGACCCGTGAGTGCTGATGATTCTTTAGTAATGACGGAGGCATCGTGACCTCTTTTCCGTGGCATTTCTGGGTGTACAAATAAATGAAGGAAAGTAGGTAATATATGTGAAACAGACGAAATAATACATCTTAAGATATGGTCGCCTGAGCCTAAACTAAACAGGACTTGTCCCATGGGTCAGAGACATGATATACATACCGTAGGTACCTAAATATATCAAATTACATATACCAAACACAAAACAGACACAAATGTTGCTGGGTAGCTGATCTAATGCAAATATATATCAGTGTTTACGGGTAATCTGCTTCTGGCTATCCAATTACCATTACTGCAATGCAAGAATATAATTATATTCTTTTGGCAGTAAGAGGTGCTACTTAAATGAGACTTGTATTTTAATAATTACGAAAACGTGTTTCATAGATATTATATAAACCGCAGAGCATCAACATTCCAAAAGATATTTGTACCAACTGCGAATTGCAAATCCATTGATAATAATGATTTATGCGTTTAATTTGAAAGCGAAAGCATAGGTTAAGCCGCCTCCACATTGTCATAGGAAAATGATCAGTGGAAAAATAGTTTAGTTAATGTTTTATAGTTAACCACAACTGCTGTGCAAAAGTAGTAGCAGTTATAGGCGTAATTGGCGAATTCCGTGAATCGTGGGGAAGGAAAACGGAAAGCATTGATAGACAAAGGCGCTAGTTTAAAGCGGGACAGCGGGTTTTATCAAATAATAACAAGTCGAAATAGTAATTAATGTCTATAAAAAAATGACGCTAAACCGCATCGTGATATTGTCACCCGCTTTGTTAAAAGACGGCCAGATTAAGGTCCTAAGCATTGCATGTATGCAGACCACCTATCCGCTCTAAGCAACTATTGGCGTTATGTTTAGCAGTAAACGTCTTGCGGGCTGCTAACGACGAGTTTTTTAATGGAATTCATAAATAATTTTAGCGGCAACTTTATATTTGAAAGCGTAAGGATATAATTCGCAATTCTTATAACATGCATTTGTTAGGCGATTAAAAAAACAAGTTCGGCTTTATGCATGGGTGTTTTTTTTGGAACAAGTGTAAACACCTGTTTAGATCCGCCCGAACTCCGAAGGTTAACTGACCATCGAGCTCGGCAGCGGAATGCACCATCGCACTTTCTCCGGCCGAACGAGATGATTACACGCGATTTACCATAGGGTCATCGGAGTATGGCATTAGCTTCTAAAAGTGCTTCCGCTAAAAGTTTCAATTTGTGCCTAACTTTTCACTTAAATGTCACTTAGTAATTTAATTGTTGATAATATTTTTAAACTTAGCTTTACGAATACAAAGTCGCGCTAAAAGCCTTAAAAATAATGGGTCTGCCGATGGGACAAGTGTGTAGCCACACAAATTGAACACACACAACACAATCGTGAACGTTCAATCAGCCGCCGTCTGGCACACCCATGCAGCATGTGTCCCCAACCCTTCCCAACTTAAGTATATACGGCTTTCAATATGCATGAGGCCTGTCGGAGAGTACCACGACAGTAACGGTCCTACTCCACTGCAAATTAGCTGAAACGAAAGCTATGAGCATATGGGAAGTCACAATCACTAAATTGCCACAACAACTTTGACACTGTTGTAACTAATCAAACAAAGCAGAGCTTGAATAGACAATCACAGCTAGAGACGCTATTGACGGGACGTGACGTGGCCCAGTGTATTATGCTTGGGAGAACTGTGGCGCACTATAAAGGCTTCCGAACCTGTTGTACTTACACAGATTTGTTTAAATGCATACCCAAATGGAACACCAAAACTCCGAACCGACTTAAACGTTCCTCACATCAATACTTGTTGTATCATTAAAAAGCATGCTACCCTAATGCATGACAGTTCTAACATCAACATCATGTACAGTTAATCGAGTCGGAGTGAGCTAATGCGGACATGAAGTGCAGCGATTCTCGTGAAATATTTTTTATTGGCACTTAGCGCAGTACTCAGTGCAATAAATTGTTGCCTAGACGGTTACGATGCAAGTCACTTCGTCAGAAGCTATCGCATTGTGGTGTCAATTGGTTTTTGCTGGTAAGGTTAGATTGGCAATGTGTTGCGGAAGACACTTCCCACAGACATCTCTGTTACCGCAGGTTTAAATTTAAGATATTAAGATATAATAATGTGTAAATCTTTATGGTTTAGTTGGAGTACTTCGAGAACCCCTAAGTAGTTTTAAAGATAGCACCTGACCAGTTTGCTGTTCGTGTAGTTCAGGCATAATCACTTTGTTTAAAATTGTTACGAAGCAACACTACACAAAATGGCTGAGTTCACAAAACTTCGATGAAATTCGATCCTGCTATTACTCATAGAAGGTGCGAAAAGCGATACTGTAGCGAATATGTGAACAGAAGTGTCCTCGAACTAACACAAAACGGTATAAAACTTTTACTCAAAGAATTTGTGAGATGTGATTGTAATATTCCAATCTTTCAGATCAAAACTACTGACTAGACGCGATAGATTTAAAATATGCAGAAAATATATAAAGAGTTAAAGATTAACTACTTACAAAAAATACAGTGTAGTCGAATGCTCTAAGTTAAAATACTGTAATTAAATATAATTTCACTACTACCTACAGTGTCTGACAAACGGAACAAATCTCATTTGTGAATAGAAAGTTATATCATTTAAAATAACCGATTCCAATCGAGTTAGATTTATGCTCATTTGAGATGTTTAATTATGATTAGTAATATTTATTTATATAAATACTGTTGAATTCAGTGATTGTACTAAACTCTAAAGCATTGCAAGCGCAGAAATCTTTAAGTATGTACTTGTTGTAAATTAATTACGATACGAACACTTCAACGTATCAACTGCATTGAAACAAAGAAGGTTTACAAACAAAACGAGTGACCAATCCGTCGTGTGCGGTGTTGGTTTCTGTTTCAGCGGTTAGCTGGTCGGCTGCACCGACTCGCAGCGCAGCGCAGGTGACGTGCATGCGATGGATCGATTACAAGCACAACATTGGAACGATCGAGTTACTATAACATGCTGTCCCGTTTAATAACTCTTCTTTGGTGACAAGTTCAAAATACACACTAGGAGTCATTAAGTGGCGAAAGTGCGAAGTGGGCCAAGAAAATAGAAAGGCTGACCCTGGGAGCCCACACACTAGTGTGGGTTCACAACCGCGATAGACAGCACGGATGATGATGATGAACCTTTTAAATCACTGTACTATGTCCATTCGTTTATTTCCTTTATGGCAGCTCACGCCCATGAATTACCGTTTTTTTAGATAAAATATACCTACTACACAGTAATGTAGCACTTTGTTGACGGGCTACGCTCAAGTGCCCTGTGCATAACAAACAACAACAGATTATAAATATAGGTCTTGAATTACGAGTAACATGAATCGACCGTATGAAAAAAAAATACTTTAGGCTTGTATTCAATTGTTTCCCTGTTTGATTAGACATACTTATGAAACAGGGAACATTATTAAATATTATTTGTTACAAGGATTCATCAGGCTCTTTTCAAATAAACCTTTTTTGTAATATAATTTTAAATAAAACTAACGAACGAAAATAATATTCAAATTAAAAATATTCCGTAGCATAAAATCGATTGCAAGTTGGATTCTGGAGTACACTACAATCTTCTCACTGCCTCAGTATTTATTACCAGTACATTTCACGCTGCTTAGCACAGCGAGATAAGAAACAAGTTGCGCGTCATCAGACCCGGTGGCGACTGCAACACAATAAGCAATACGTGACCACCAATATGGCTTCCTTACTTATTTACATCTCAACACACATACTACGAGTACTAACCAGTATAATCAGTTAAATATCCTTTTTCTAACTCTTGATTCAAGTCCCATATTTTCGTCTCAAATGTTATTTTTAATGCCATCGTCAGGTGATTCATTCAGAGTGGTCCTAGTCACATTCTGTTACATTCATTCTCATAATTTATGTTATTCTTCTTATTTTATACTTCCCATTGTTCCGATGTGCTTTGAAATCGTTCCCTTGGGTAGGTACGCGTACGAACTCTGGTTTATATGTAGCTATGGCTTGTAGATTCTCATTCCCATCATTGTCATGGGAACTGATTTCATTAGAAACAATAACATGGGCTCTTGCCTGGCTAACAATTTATCGACGTTATAATAGTTTATTCCTTATCCCATTGAGAGTATTTGCCCAAAACTTTTAAAGTAGTCTGGTTCGGCAGGTGTTGACCCTTACCTTTTGCTCGTTTCCGTCGAAACGAATTTTGAAAGTAAAACTACTTATGGCACAGTCCGATCGGCGCAAGCGCACGGCACGTGGGTGTCGCGACACACATGTGCGCAAATGTAAACACGCTTCCAATCGCACATTCCAAATTGGACCGCTCACGCTCGTGCAAAACCTTCCGCTTCTGTTTACATGAGCATCTTACTGTCACGCTCTGAGTCAACAACCTCGAACACATGCCCCGTTATTATTAGAGAAGCAATTCTACATCGTAGGTTCACTAAAGGAACTAACCGATATCTGCTACCTAAGCTGAACCAGAATGGTTGGCTTACTCCTCTGCTCTGTGTTAAAGGGTAACTATAAAGAAGCCCTATATCACTGAGGCGGGCCATATTACATGGACAAATTGGACACGTACGAGCACATACATGTCAAGATAACTATAAAGGCTCTCGTCCCAGTACCAGACAGCTGCCCTATAGCTGCTTAAATTGTATTTTCAATTAGGCAGCATCACAGCTGAGCGGTTTCATGTTTTGGAAAGCAAATTAAATAGTTCTTATGGTTATCGTTTATTCTTTCGCACTCGGTCTTCACACAGCATTAGCCAGAGTTGAAATGACCATGATTAATATTAGTCCTTAAGCTAAGAGCACAACATATGCAGTGTTATCTGCAATAACTATTTATTAACGACAGTAGCTGCCGATAATAAATTTGCAACAAGATAGAGGTAAGAAGGTTCGGTACTAATCCCCGATTGTATTAATCGGTGTTCGTTGGTACCGCATCGCGCGCCTTTTATTTGTTGGCACGTCCACACTGATAGTTCGGACGTGGCATGGATGTTGATATTGCCTTAACTGTTACTGTTTCTATTTAATAGCGTTTTGACAATTTCACGACAAGCTCGTGTCAATATTTTGATGATCTGTGTGTCTGCAGACCTTGTTAAAATAAATTCTTTAGAACGAGCCGAGAAAGTGAAGTGAAATACATAAAGTTACAGAAGTATAGACACATTGACTTTACCAGAGCTTAGCCCAGACACTTATTTCGTGATTTTAAGATGTTTCTTGCTAACTTTCCCTCTTTGTTCCAAGACAAGGTAGGTCCCGAACTCATTCAGATTTAAAAATGGCCATTGGAAAGGAATATTAAGTTACGAACACGAGTGTGCGAATGAATGATTATTTCATGTGTCGTCATTCAATAATCATTTCAATAATAAGATTAAACGTTAATACTTTCGTAAAAATATATCCATTATATCTATCCCACTAATCCTACTATTATTAATGTGCAAAACATATGGTTCAGATAATCGTTATACAGGAAGGCTTTATAATCTGTTATTTTCTGTTTTTCTTTCTTACCCAGTATGATTATGCTTTTTTATTTCTGACAAAGACATGCTTTACCTGACAGTTAGCCATTTTGGACTTTATAAGACACTACCAATATAACATGACACATTCAATAGTGTTTGATTTCTGAAGTAGTAACATAACAGATAACTATAGGATTCTAACTGAGCATCATTAAACGTTTTTGTATTACGTTTGTCTAACGTCGTCTAATTTAAGTTATTTCCAAGTAGGCTTTAGATGACTTATAATATGACAATGCTTATAGCTTACAATAGATAACTTTCACTGAAAAAGAATATTCAACTATAGATATGAGCATTTGCAAAAGTGCGTGACCAATTCACCTATACTATACAGAGCAAACATAACATTACTCGTTGTTACTAGGCTAAGTTTAAAAGATGATACCTAAATAAATATCTCATTTCTATACGTGACTTCTGACACTGATCCGTCAAATTTTCCGCTCCCGCCATTGCTCCTGCCTGCGTGCGCGTGCGCGTCTGTATAATGAAGCGCGGCAATTACCGGCTCGCTCATCGGAAAATGATATTTATAATAATATATTAACATTGATAATCATATGGAAACTTTTAATAGGTAGCAGTTATGGCCGCGCGGCGCCGTTGTCCTTTTCCAAGAAATTCTTAACTATGGGTTCGCTGCCGCAAATGTCGTAACTGAAATCATGTCGTTCATTCAAATGAATATACTTAACTTTATTTGAGAATCATTTAGTATGTACGAGTGATTTTGTTTTACTAGTCTAAAATACTAATAGTTGTATTTTGCGTGTGCGTTTCTGTAATGCTACATAATGTTTCTGTAATGCTACATAATGTTTCTGTAATGCTACATAATGTTTCTGTAATGCTACATAATGTTTCTGTAATGCTACATAATGTTTCTGTAATGCTACATAATGTTTCTGTAATGCTACATAATGTTTCTGTAATGCTACATAATGTTTCTGTAATGCTACATAATGTTTCTGTAATGCTACATAATGTTTCTGTAATGCTACATAATGTTTCTGTAATGCTACATAATGTTTCTGTAATGCTACATAATGTTTCTGTAATGCTACATAATGTTTCTGTAATGCTACATAATGTTTCTGTAATGCTACATAATGTTTCTGTAATGCTACATAATGTTTCTGTAATGCTACATAATGTTTCTGTAATGCTACATAATGTTTCTGTAATGCTACATAATGTTTCTGTAATGCTACATAATGTTTCTGTAATGCTACATAATGTTTCTGTAATGCTACATAATGTTTCTGTAATGCTACATAATGTTTCTGTAATGCTACATAATGTTTCTGTAATGCTACATAATGTTTCTGTAATGCTACATAATGTTTCTGTAATGCTACATAATGTTTCTGTAATGCTACATAATGTTTCTGTAATGCTACATAATGTTTCTGTAATGCTACATAATGTTTCTGTAATGCTACATAATGTTTCTGTAATGCTACATAATGTTTCTGTAATGCTACATAATGTTTCTGTAATGCTACATAATGTTTCTGTAATGCTACATAATGTTTCTGTAATGCTACATAATGTTTCTGTAATGCTACATAATGTTTCTGTAATGCTACATAATGTTTCTGTAATGCTACATAATGTTTTTTCTTAGGAACTCTCAGTACTAAAAAACAGCAAACTCTCCTTGCTAGGAACGAATTTGCTAAGTGCGAATTATACGAACAGTAGCACGCTTAACGCTGTGGTTGATTGTACCTATTTAAAGCCGTTTATGTGGGGTCTATAATGGAACGCCTAATTTTTTGTATCCCTAATTGCCATTTTGGCACACAAACTATTGGCCTAATTTTTTTTCACTCAAACATTACGCCCTAATTCATATCGCCTAAAAGCCTATTTCATATCGCCTAAAGTTTCATCGCCGTATTATCACTTCCCAAATTCGCCATTAGGCCGAACGATGCATTATCCCTACTATTCACAAGCGCTGATTTATAATTCAAACAGTCGTTCAGGCATGCATACAAATGAGCATGCATGAAAGCAAGCAAGCATGCATTTCGTTTGCCTCTTCTCCGGCGCTGCGGTTAGTGCAGCCCTTTCGCCCTTGCGTAGTAAATCGCAGTCACCCACGCTCGCTTGCGCAGCTTCGGCTTGCTGTAGCCTCAGCCGCTCCAGCTCGCGCGGGCGCCTGAGATTAACTACAGCGGGCGAGGGCTGCTCTCCCTCTGCGCCTCTGGCTCTTGAATTACACTCCAGTGTAGGGCAGACTAAGTATCACGGCTAAGGACCACGGTCAGTTCGGTTGGACATACTATTTTTAAACATAGCTGGCATTTTAGGTATTTCACAAAATTTGTAAATAAATGAAATCCAATAGATTTATGTGTAGATAATCAAATGAAATTACGTAAACTGATACTAATCCAGATAAAATTAGTAATTTTTTATGCCAAAAGTAACGTATGCAAATAGATTTTAGGTCATTGAATTGCTTTTAATATTTAGGCCAATCTATTATTTAATAGTACGAAAACATCGATTAGGCGAATTAATATTTCTGCGTAACAAGATAAGGCCAGTAAGGTTTGGCCAAATTAAATTAGGAGCAATAATTTAAGGCCATTCGAAGGGCACCCGTTCATGTGTGTTGCCAAACAGAAATACTGTTTAGCGCAAAAGAGTTTAATATATATAGGTAACGAGAAAGTGAAGCTTTAGGAAAACCCAAACTGCTGAACCAGAATTTAACTTACCGCAGGTTGTAAGAAACAGTACGTGCTTATTGTTTGCAGATGACATTAAGTTGCTGCTTCAGGTTAGCGATACATCGGACTGTGAGCGTTTGCAGGAGGACATTAATAGAGTGGTAAAGTGGAGCCACGATAATAAACTCTACTTTAACGTGTCCAAATGCTCAGTGTTGTCATTCACCCGTGCGCGTAAGCCGGTGCTTTTTGACTACACGGTGGACGAGGCCTCCACCGTGTAGTCACCTCGCGAGGTCCCGATGACGCGTGTGTCGCAGGTGCGAGATCTCGGTGTCCATTTCACGGCTGATGTGACCTTTCGCGAGCATGTTGTAAAAATTTGTAAGAAGGCATATAGGAATCTGGGTTTCTTTCTTAGACAGTCACGAGGTTTTACCAACATTACCACACTGAAAGTGTTGTATGACGCATTGGTCAGGAGTCACTTGGAGTATGGAGCTGGTGTATGGGCACCGCACGATGAAAAATATAGCCTAATGATAGAACGTGTCCAGAATAAATTCACTCGGCATTTATATTTTAAGCTGTATGGGGTATATCCGTTTTACCCCTTGATGTACCCCACCTTGTTCGTACTCTGAATGGTTGGTTATAACCAGCTTAGAGTGAGAAGGCAGTTCGCACTGGCCACGTACGTGCTGAAGCTCCTGCGAGGCGCCGCGTGCAACCCGGGAGTCCTGCGCCACCTGCAGCTGAGCGTGCCGGACCGTTACGTGTGGAGGCGGCGTCGCCCGCCACTGCTGGCGGTGCCCGTGGCCAGGACCAATTTATACAGTAAAACACCGCTTGTGCAAACGATCCGCTTGGTGAACAAAGTTCACGAGCGGATTGATGTATTTTCGGGCAATCTGAGTGAACTCGCAAGGATAGTGTTATATATAGCATGTTATGTTATTTAGGAATTTAGTCAATAAGGTACCATGTAAATAGCCACACTATCGCATTAGGTTTTGCCTGTAATGATAGATGTTAAGGATTTTGAATAAATAAATAAATAAATAAATTTAGGATTGGACTCTAAAACACCAGGAATATCGTTCAAATTAGAATTAATATACACCAAAATAAAAGGCCCGTTTTGACAGTTAACGCCATGAAGTTCTTTATTTTTTACCGATCGAAATGTTCTGAAAATAATTAAATTTTTCATTGATGGGTATTTTTTCTTGTTTTCCACAGAATATTAATAATCGATTAAGGAAAAAAACAAATCGATCAAGATATTTTTTTTAGGCTTACTCGCACTCGGCTGGTTTTATTTATTTAAATACTAGTGTTAGACCAATTAATTACTGAGTTTCACCAGCTGTGTAGAGATCTTTACCAAAAGTTATGAGCTTGGAGCTCAAAGGCGTAACGTAAATAATGGCAACACTGATTTCTACAGAATGGCTTGTCTCTGACCAAGTGAGTGACATATGACTTAGCGCCCACGCGCACACAGCACAGTCTTTCATTCGCCATCTTGTGAAGTTGACTGTACGCACGTTAATATTTGATAATTTTCCTCGACTCTGCTTTGCTTTTGGACTATTTCCGTTGATTTATTTATTTATTTATTCTATATTGCACATTTATAAAAATAGGTACAATTGGCGGACTTAATGCCTAGAGGCATTCTTTACCAGTCAACCGCAAGGTTTAACAGAGAACATACGAATTGTGGGCTGTGCAACGTATGGAAATTAGTGCAAGAAAATACAAACAACAAATTTATTACTTAACTAAAACTTTAAAACCTACTAATACTCAAACTAACAAATACCTAATACAATTTGTAAACTTAAATAAATCATATATAGATAATATATAATTTCATTTCTTAAATAGATTTTAAATATTTAAATAAGGTATAAAATACAAACACCTCGAAATGGTTTTCGATTTAGGACATGTTTGATTTTTGTTCCCACACCCAATTGGGACAATGTCAAATTTTGAAAATGATGTTATTATAAATACGGGTGACGATTGCTCGACTGACAATTTTGACTTATCATCTGAAGAAAATGATTGGTTTACACTTTTATTCAATTTTTTTTTGTGATTGAGTGAATGTTTCATTGTAACCAAAATATGGAATGAAAGAAAATTGACCTTTCATAACATTGTATAATTTCAAAATACCTACAATATCAAAGTTAAAGTAAATTTTCTAATCAGAACTTTAATCCAATGCACTGTACAATACATATTCAAATAAATTAAATACTCGTGCAAACTTGAATCGATTTTCGTGAGTATCGAGTACCTAGTCGTATGGGTGCATCACTAGTTACCTCGTGAAGACAAATTAATGTCAAAACGGACCTTTTATTTTGTGAAGAGTGTAATAGAAATCGATGCCTAAAACCAAAAAAAAATATTCGAATACAACTGAAGAACGCTGTTTTAGACAAATGATGATATGCTCCAATTTTAAATCGTTTAATATTGCTTCATAACCAGGGACCATTATTATGACCTTAAAAGCAATATGTTGTGATTTAATGATCAGGCCAAAATGGTATGTTCTTGTATGGTGTATGGCTTAGGTTTCTAAACCAGTACCTACCTTCGTAACTAAGTTAATAAATTTTCCAAATCCTTGATCATTGCCTATTACCCGTAATATTTATTTGTTTATTGCGTATATATAATAATTGCAAGTGTAAATAGAGGATGCGAGTGCGTGCGAGGAAGCTCGTTGGGCAACTCCTGCACAGATAACGACGTCCGCCGCGATCTAAGGTGTGCAGCAGCATAGAACAGGGCACATGCTACTGTTCCATTGTTTTACTGCAATTAAACTCGATATTTACTTAACAAACTAGATAAATCCTTATGAAGTAAATTATTCATGTGTACACAAATGTCCTCCACCAACTTACTGATCACCATTTGTTTAACGAGTGTTGGTGAAACGCGACCCTGTCCTTAAATACAATTTTAAAAGCACATTTCTTATTATTTCATATGAATGACGCATGCTGCCCTGTCCCTCAGTTAATCCCCATTTCAGAACTTAAAAGTATTTGTGGGCCATCTGTTTGTGCTCCATGTGTGTCCGCCCGCTGCTCGATTCGATAAAGATGTTCGATTAAAAAAGTCTCAAACCGGACGGAGAACCTGATTAAAAGTCCCGGGATAACATTCAATGCAAAATTGAACAAGATACTACTTTTTTACTATCGCACCGAAAGTCGTGGGTTCGTTCGAGATTTCAATAATGTGAAACAGTGAAACGGAAATATAGTATAACTAGCTTTCCGCCCGCGGCTTCGCCCGCGTTATCGTTATATATTATGTCCAAATTACATAAAATGTTTATAAATTGTAGCCCATGTGTTACTCTGATGTATAAGCTGTATTACTGTAAAGTTTCATCCAAATCCGTTCAGTAGTTTTTGCGTGAAAGAGTAAATAACATCCATACATACATCCTCACAAACTTCCGCATTTATACGTATAATATTACATAGTAAGATTACTATTTCAACTCAAAGTATGCTTATCTAAATCTTTTCGGTGTACGTAGTTTTGAATGTTTACTTAAGATTACTGTTTTTATTTTCAGCCGGGCGAACCAGGCGTGGTGGTGCTGCGGCCAGAAGCGCTGGCTCCGGGCTCCTCGGACGAGGAGAGCGAGTGCGACGGGCCGCCCTCCCCGTGCGCGGTGCGCTTCCTCAACGACAACGTGCTCATCAACGGCCGCTCTTCCATGCCCGACCGCCGCAACAGGGACCGCATCGCCAAGGTGAGGACTTCACTTCATACTGTGCCCTCAGGAAATAACATAGGCCTTGAAATATTTTAGGCACCCTGACGCCATCACCTACCTACCACATACAACTTTACGTTTTTATTTATTTATTTGACATTGCACATGAACACAACAAAGCACACTTAATCGTAACTTATAGCGATACATGTACCCTGAAAGGGTGCAGCAATCGTATGTTATACAAACCTATCGTATGCTGTATAATTCTTATAAACATAAGGAATATTGTTTAGTTTGAAATATTGGAATAAACAAAATAAAAATGATAACGTACTTATAAAAACTATAACAAATTAAAATATTTTTTTTCATTTAAATCTTAAGTTATACTTTTTTTATTACTACTTAATTATCTATATATCACAATATGTACAATAACAGTGTCTTAACACCAACTGTACTCCTCCTAATGATCACACAAGGTATTTACATTTTATCTGCTGTTACAAATTCTTTAACTCAGTAATAAAATTTTTGGATTAAGTGCGCTTTTAATTTATTTTTAAAGATTTTTTCTGAGGGTTCATTCTTTAGGAAGTTTTTTCCAACCAATTTGCGTTATCAGCAAGTGCAGTGTCGCTTAATCCCCATTATTTGATGTCCATTAATGAAGAGGACCTCACTCAGCCATTGCCTGGGCCCGATGGGCTTAGGCGCAGATTTTCAGTGGACCCTGTTAACTGAATAGTAAATGTAATAATAAACACATGTCAATACAAGTGGGTCATTGAGTGTAATATATAAAGTGTAAATAGGTGCTATAAAATACATAAATAAGTGCAGACTGTTTAGTGTGAATGTGTTGATCTGTGTGTTATAAGGACAGAGCAAAAGTGATCGGAGAGGTGGTACGGCGGAAACAAAAAGGGCAGTTCTGATCCGTGGAGCTAGTCTGTTACCGCGCGTAAGCCGGTGGCGTTACACATTAAGATATGGGAGCTTTCCTATAGGAGTAGTTTATACATTGAGGTATGCCTTAATGTATAATTTCTCCACCCGCGATTAGACTACCCATCTGGATGAAATTACATAATCACTTCGTATCTGCAAGTAGATAGCAAGAGAGATATCATTTGGAAGCCCTCGCCATTGTGTGGTCAGATCATCTCTTTCGTCTCTTTGACTACACAATATCTTACCTCTAGGGGTAAGTAAGGCTAGCCTTACAAGGTTGATAAGGCGTGCTTTATTGGTTAATTTTAAAAGAAATATCTTAGACGTAAGTAAATAAATAACGTGTACCTACGTAGTTTTGTTTGTCATTCCAGCTAAAGCTGCAGTTCGACGACTCCCTCACGCGCACGTTCGAGTACCCCTCCGAGACGTCTCTGTGCGAGGAGCCGGAGGGCGCGCCCCCCGCGGCCCCCGCCGGCGCCGCGCCCGCGCAGAACTCGCACGTGTCGCACGCCACCAACTCATCGCTCACCTCCAACACGCATATAGGTCAGTTGGGTGTTTACTCTTTCGTAGATCTGATTCTGAAGTGAATGGCGTGATTTTGACACTAGTATGAGCAGAATGTCAAAATCGAGCCATTGTACGTTTCTACTATCTGGGATTCAGGAAGCAGAATATGGCAGAATCTAAGCTCGAAGCCTAATTCATCAAATTTAATAGACCAATATCTGAAATGACGTGTTATGTTATCCTTGTTTGACTTCTTATCACCAATGCGCCATTGTCATGTTTGTGATAGTTTTAATACTGCTCTAAATGATGTTGGTTTGAATAAATATAAGTATGTATGTCCAATCAACCGGGCCAAAAAGAGTCGATAGGGAAGTTCAAGACGTAAATCCAGCACTACATGACTTGATCTGCAAAATCTTATACCTTTTAGAACTGTTTCTGAAGCTCTAGATTTCTCACAATCTCAACAACGTCTTGAAACATGGCAAAGAAGAAGTCGTAAAGTGTTTATGGATGATGAAAATATTATATCCTCTTATTAGCAGTTGTATTTTTACTATCAAAAAACATCTATAAAGATTTATCTACTCAATGCCTTTCTTTAGCAATCTTACATTTTATAGCATGGCTTTAATTATATATCTTTGTGCGACATTTGTTGCAAATGCCACAATCTAAAATATGGTAATGGGAACTGATATAGCGTAACTTTCTGCATTGTTGCAATGTCAACAAACTGAATTTTGCGCTACGGTTTCTGAAGGAAACTATAATTATAGTTCTAAAATCCTATGTAACCTAAAGTGATTAGTTGTTTAAAGTAATTAAAGAATTACTTGACTTGACCATTCAGTATCTAGTTAAATAAATAAATATCCCTGGACATTATTCCACACAGTGCCATCTAGCCCCAAAGTAAGCTAATTAAAGCTTGTGTTATGGGATACTAGACAACGGATAAACATACTTAAATACATTTTCTTTTGTAAATACATACTTATTATACATAGGAAACACCCAGACCAGTACAAACAGACATGTTCATGCACACAAATGTTTGTACTGTGCGGGGATCGAACCCGCGACCTCTGGTGTAGTAGCCAACTTCTTAACCATTATACCAAGTCGGTCGTTATTGCATTATTTAACGTTTCTGAAACTGAATATATTTCTGCAGTGAAATTAATCGCCTTTAAAAAATCAATAGCTGTAGTAGCCACATTTCAAATATCTATCCACTGTTAAATTCTTGCCATTTTTGTAAAAAAAAAATATTACGTATTGAAATACTTTGTTAATTTTTAAATAAACAAAACAGTATGTCTAATTGGTCCTTCACACAATATCTACTCGTTTGTTTCATACAAATTGAAGCTAAGTTGTTATTGACTGAAGTGTACACCCGCCGCGTGCGCCGGCGCTACCTGCTGCGCGCGCCCGGCCGCCACGAGCTCGTGCCTGACGAGACTTTCGTCTAAACACTTACACCTGGCTTAGATGACTAGATTTATGCTATATTATTGCAATTATAAAACAGCTATGAACTTCTCCCTGCTAGATCTGGTTAATAAATTGAGTTAAGACCTAGATTCCATGTAGGATACATTCCATTTTAGCTAATACGAAATAAATCATTAATACAGCACAGAGTTAGAAACATCATTGAATAGTGGTACTCATATTTTGATTGCTTGTTATGAAGAGTTTAATTTTTAGGAGTGCAGTTTGTAGTTATATATATATATCAGTTAATTATAATCACACATAAGCAATCAGCTTAGCCATTGTTAGTCCCTCCAGTCCCAACGCATACTCCACATTTTTTGTGGAAACGCAGTCAAAACCTCAGATTATATTGACACAACACTGTTATTTTTATTCAGTTACTCATTTTCTTAGTTCTTCACATTATTTATAACTCTGCGGTATATTTACACATACATACTTGTGCAGTATAGAGTCTCATACCGACAAACCACAAGACGATAAATTCCAGTTAAATTGAATAATTATCCTCATTATATGACACTTTGAAGGAAATATCATCAAGCATTATAATGACGCAAATTTTTGTGTGGATGTGTAAAATATCCCAAGTTTTCGAATTTTTCTGGTAGAAAACATAATTTCTGCTAAGATTCATTTCATATGCATTCAAATTTATCTAATTACTATCGTGGTCGGTTAACAGACGTTAATCAACTTGCGATAAGTATCAGCACGGTAGGATGTAAGAATGGGTTGAAGAATTGCAAACGTGTGACGTATACTGGCCCAACTGCTGGTGTGATATAGTACGAGTATGTGTTGTTTTCTGTCCAAGTGACGTCACTCGTTTGTTTAATTATTTCACCTTGAAGAAAACTGTTTTACGGCCGATTTAAACAGTTATAATTTAATTTTCGGTTCATTCGTTTTTGTAATACTCGAGTACTACTCGTTATAATAAAAACAAGTTAATTTTATCTTTGTTTATTATTTCCCATATTTTTAACCCGCAGTTTCCATTGTTGTTCCACGGACCAAAATTTTTTAATAAAACGTGTATAAAAATGAATGTTTTAATCGGCCGTACAATATTTCTAAAGTAACATACTCAGTAAGCTACTCGTACTGAAATAGCTTAAAGTGCAGTGTGCAAGAATGTGAAACTTTAGTATATGTTGAAAGCGCATTATAGTACTGCATCTTTTGCTATTGAATCCTAAATATTATCATATTCCTGAGTGCTAAGTGCGGGATTTATTTGATCACACCTGTCGAACCCATAAACATTTTGAGGCTCGGACTCTCATGCACGTTACGTTACTGTTTTCCGCGTACCGCGCTCGACAAGTGCCTTCGAATGGACCTCGCACCAACTCCCCGATTCAGAAGAAAGTTATCGACCGATTCAGTTATTTTCTTTTATTTTTAAGTGGGGCAGGTTTTATCTAATTTGGTTTATGAAAACTTAGGGCCTGTGGCTTTAACATATCAAAATACTGATTGCTACCGCTCAGCAGATCATTTACTATAATTAAAACAAATTTACCGAATCGGTCGATAAGTTCGTTCTGAGTCGGGCAGGCCTCGCTCGGCCCGTAGCTAGTGGTAGTTGTGTGGCTAACGGTGTCCCGGCGCAGTGTCGGCGGCGCTGGCGCGCTACACGCCGAGCAAGACCGTCGCCGACGCCTTCCAGCTCGGCGTCACGCGGCACGACTCGGCGGCCGACCTACACGCAGGTTAGTTGTGTTCAGAATCTGAATCAGATAATTTATTGCTTATAAACTGTGTCAGCACTGAAGCAGGGATGACATTGCATAGGTGAACGTTACAACAGTTTACCCATATCGGGTATGCAATAATGAAACATAAAAAACTAATGTTTCGCATTAAAATATTCATTTAAATTATAAAAAACATTTTTTATTAACCATTTTTTTAAGTTTAATTTAAATTTTGGCAATTCCATTGATCTTATCTCAGATGGCAAATGATTGAATAAATTAAAAAACTCATTTGGAACAACGCCAATCCAGTCGTCCTGGGTCGTTTCCCAGGTCGGCTCATTTAGCAAGCATGATGATGTCGAGCATGATGATTTAACCTTTGTAGTGATGGTTCGATTTCAATTTCACGTTTGGCCACTGCCTCGCAAAGAGTTTTCAAGCCAAATACTTTGCATACTAAGCACCTATAGATGTGATTCTCTAAAAAATGTCGATACTTGCCCAGTACTGTTTGCATGCCACTTTAACAGCTCCTTGTTGATAAGTCCCACGGTGTAGACATGCCAAATTTACGACCTCCAGTGCCGAAAGGGGTTTGAGTAACTTTGTATGGACCCGTGGCGCCATTTTTTTTGTTATTGAATAATGAATAATACATTCCCAGGACAAAGGGGTATGAACATTTTTGTATAGAGGCTTCCATGGCCACCTGCCGCCATTTTGTTTTTTTTTCTGAAGTTTCCGCGCACGTTAAAAATTATATATATGGATAGAGGAGACATACACAAACAAAAAATGTCTGGTAATATGGTACCCTAAAGTGTCACATTTCCGAGTTATTTGAAGGTAAAGATAGATTTGAAAAAGGTAATATTGATTAAAAATGTATGTAATTATGTGGCTTTTCTTGTTATAATGTTAACAAATAACAGATTTCAGGACATTTGAACCCTTGGTTATGTGTATTATCGCATTTTATGGAAGGCACCATCGAAAATGCTTAAAATAATGACTTTTAACCGGTTTTTTGGTAAAAAAACTACAAAAAAGATTCAAATTAAAATCAAAAATACTTTATTGTATAGAAGAAATACAATTTAAAAGTGACAAGTAAAGTAAGTAAAGTAAAAAATATCTTTATTCATATAGACTTATGAAAAGTACTTATGACAGCATAAGATAGGCAATTATTGACCTTATCGCTTTGAGCGATTTCTTCTAGACGACTTTGGGATGTGAGGAGATTGCGAAAAAAGATATTAGGATGTTCAAATGGAGGAAAAGCCTCATAGTTCGTAGATTTTTAATGAATATCACCTTTTTCACATCGATCTTCACCTTCAAATAAATCGGAAACGTGACACTTTAAGGTCAGACATTTTTTGTTTATTTATGTGTCTTCTTTCGTAATATACCACTTTCATCGTGAGCGAAAACATCGAGAAAAAAACAAAATGGCGGATGGGTAACTATGCCACAAATGTTCAAACCCCTTAAACCAATATCATCTGACCCCAAACTAAGCAGAGCTTGTGATATGGGTGTAGAGACTGATAAACATACTAAATATTTCTAAATAAATACTTATACTCCATTTATCATAGGTAGCATTAGACATAAGTCAAAAAAGGTTCTTTTTAAGGTACACTTCGAGGCGAAAGTACAATAAACATTATTAATTTTAAGATTAATGCCGAATTTATTAAAATCTACTTATATAGCAACTTAATTGTTCTCATTAAACGTAAAATAACTTCAGAATTTATGAGGATTTTGTTTAAATACATTATTTGTCTTGCACAAAACTATATTGTCGATGTTAAAAACCTAAAAGAAGCAGGGGTTAAGTATCCGAACACCATGTTACTGTCACTATTACTCTACCAAATCAAAAGGATGCAGAAATAAGAGTCAAAGTTTTTTTTTAAGATGCACCAAGATACATCAAGTTAGATATCCATAATACTGATAATATTGTATACAAAGCAGTAGATGTTAAATACTTGGCATCAGGAAGTGGAACACAAGCTTTCACGAAAGACGACCTTGACGTCAATGACATCAAAAGACATTTTCTAATACCTAGTCAATATGTAAATTTTGTTCATAACTGTCGACAACTAGAGACATAACATGGGAAAAATACCTGAAAGTCTTTTTACCCACAATACAAGAACAATAATGACCTAAAATTACACCTGGCCATTGAAAACTATAGCCTTCTTGAATCCTAATTGCGTCGCATGTTTAAAACCAGTATTAAGGATTATAAATAAAGCCGCTTTTTTTACTTTTTCCTTGGTATGGATCAAGTTCTATTATGTAGTTAATTAAAGGTAAAATACCTAATATCTCAGCTCCGATAAACTCTAGCTATATGTGCTCGATAATAAAGTTTGTTCCCCTCGATATGTTCTTTCATAATAATAAGGTTTGGTGAGTGGCTGCGAAATTTCAAAAATGACGCCAACATTACTCATACCCCTTTAATTTCATTCGGGCTGGTATAAATCGCTCTCGGTCTTATTATCAAGAAGCTGTCAAAACGACAGCCTAGTTTGTTTTATGATTAAAATTTTGTATAATAACACTAATGCCCGAATCCAGAAACTACAATGAAAGTTGAGCCAACCTCAAACGCATACCTGTCTTTTTCATACCTATCTACTGACATGTGACAGGACAGCATCACTTTAAAGGGCGCTCAAACTTTGATTGACGTTTCTGGATTCGGGCTTTTGGCTGCGTGATCGACGCGGAGCAAGGGAGTAATGTCATGTGGAGCGGAGCTAATGGCTGAGTAAGGTCCAGTTCACGCGAAGCAGACCTGTCCACTGCAGTTTTTTAGCAATTATTAGCAGGATTGAAGATTTCGCTCCTAGATTTCGAGCGGAATTCTAACCTTTGTCTTTCGTCAGTTCGTAGTTTTCCTATCTATTCTAGATATGAAAATAATTTAATCATTATAACATACCTAAAACAAAGTGACAATCCTACTGGTTTAAAACACCGTTTGCCTCTCTCCGCATCAACAGACAGGTTGCCTTAGTTTAGATTTTATTAATTTTGTGTGCTGGTATCTTAGAGACTGTCACAAACGGCGGCGCTTCAGCAGCGGGCGCGGAAGAGAACGGTGAGGAGGGCGCGGGGGCGGACGCGCGGCCGTGCTGCGCCGCGCCCAGCTGGAGCGAGTCGCGCACGCTCGCTACGGACCTGCTGTTCTAACTCAAGAAGTGGGTAACATCTCAAACTTCTTCTTCGTTACTACTGGACATAAGCCTCCCCTAGACAGTTAAGGGCTCAATGGGAGGCGATTAATTGTTTGGGGGAATCACCACTCCGACACTACTACGACGTTTCAGCAACATTACATACAAATATCCAGTACCTACATTATTATTTACCTGTTCTTTTCCGACATTTCGGCGACGATTGCATGTCGCCGTGGTCACGAGTGGACTGGCGGATCATACATTCTAAGAATGTCACGATCTTTACCAGGGTAATTTTGTCTTAAGTGTGCCCCCACACTAGCGTTCTTTGAGCGTCGTCGCCGACGCAACGCTCGCGCAGCGGCGCGGTTTAACTCGGGCGTTGGGCGCTTGCCGCGCGCAGAACGTTGGGATCGCGCCGACCAGATATTTTTTGGTCGGCAGTACAATGAACAACGCAATTGCCTAGCGTTGCCGTTGCGTACATTTTACACATTTTATCTGGTTACCTTTTTAGCCTCCTACTCGTATGTGCTAATGTATGATTTTACCATTTTTCGTACTTTTTGAACTTAACATCCATATTTATTTTGACTGGCCTGTTGGTGCAATGGCAGCGATCCTGCCTTTGACGCCGAAGGTCGTGCAGACCGTGTGCGTAACAGATCGTTATGCCTAAAACTCATGCCAAAATACGATTTTGCAAAGTTTCATTATGACAGTAAAAAATATGCAACATTCATTATGCTTAAGAAAATTAGTAAAAAAAAATATGTGAGTAAAATTTAACCCCCTATAAATAATATAGGTAAGTTTTCTCACGCCTAGATCCCAACAAGATACTTCTTTTGGTGAGAGAAACTGTATCAGTGATTTAGAAAAAATTGTCTGAATCCATTTTCTCACTGACTGTATAGGGCTTCGAACGCGACGCGCAGAGGACGCCCAGCGCAAGCGCAGCGACGGCGCCGACCTAGCGCCGGCCGACGCTGCGCGAGCGCCGGGACGACGCCGCAACGTCCAAATTACGCTAGTGTGGGGTGTCTCTGAGTCTGCCACTTCAAACAATTCGATAATCCTACGCCTTATCAATTTGTTTCGGCAGTTGCCATTTATTCATTTTTTCCAAATGACAAAACCATCTTAGCATCCATAACTTTGTTCTAGGAAAACTTGTCTCTTGTTTTCCTTAGCACTTATTTTAAAAATATTGATGAGGAGCAGCTACATAAATTTGCGCAAATTTGAAACTCAAATTTGAAATCAAAAACTTAAATTTTCAGGTAGGTGCACAATTGAAGAATTGAGAAGCGCTGTAGCGTATTTGAAGAATCATATTGGTGCAAGACGGACACAGCGTTAAGGCGGCGTACCATGTTATGTACCGAGTGGTCAATTGTAGCCCCAAAGCATTCCTATTGCAAATTACCGATGACTGCCATGTTTAAACATTCTAATTTAGACAACCATTTGCGTATCAGAAATTGCTCAAGTAACTATACAGTCCCAATTTAGTGATAAGGAAAATCATTGATGTGCTTATTCTGACAAATATAACTTGATAATGACAAATTGTAAATATTTTTGCAAATTTTCGCAACGATTTTTGTTTTTACAAAAAGAACTCAAATGTATTTTTGTAAACTTTTCGACTTTTTAGCATTTTTGTGGATGCGTATGACATGAATGACATGTCGTATTGATGTACTTAACTAACTGAAAGGAAATGCTTAACGTGGATATGGGCCGGAAATCGACTTCTTAAGTAGTACTTAAACCCGGTAGAAATCTGTTCCAAAACTTTTTCATTAAAAGATGTATTAAATCCTAGGCTTTGTCCCAAAGTATGTGATTCGAAAGAAAAAGAGAGAGAATAAACAGGAAAAATAAATATGCATGGTTTGAAACGCTTCCTTGTAATTCGGGGCGCCAAAATTCAATACATATTTCTGTTGATTATTCATAAATATTAGTGTGGACCCTGGGTGTTTGGGGCATCCTCTACTTCTGGAAGCTATGCAAAGGGAAATCTTACATAGTACATACTAGTGGAATGTATATTATTCTGTCTCCATTTTTTTTACTGTCACTCGTTTTGATATAAAGATCAGTTGATGATCAGATTTTGATCTTACCTAAATTGATAGCAAGCAAGCGGGAACTTGTATCACCGAAAATAAATACCATTTTTGCCTATCATCGGGACTTTCATAGTATAACATTCCGGCCTATATCCACAACTACTAACGAAGCTCGACTGACTAGCTGATAAAGTTTGGTATGTTTTGTAAAATTTTTGCTACGACTTAGATGATGTTAGCGGAAAGCTATAGCATTTGTATAAATGAAGTGATACTATATACTCATTCCCGAACCATTCCTGTTTACACGAGGGTTGTTGGAGAAGGTTTCGATTTGATGGACACGCTTTGCGTTGAGAGGGTCGTGACGTGACGCTGGAGGCTTATCCATACTAAGGTAACGCATGAATTTTCGGCAATGGCCACGATTTTAGAGGGTGATTTGGTTAAGGCCGATTATGCTGAAGGTATGACAACTACACCTTAAGATACGTATTGTATGATATTCGTAGAAACGAGAGCATTTGTAAGGAAATCTATGAAAAATGAATTTATGTCGTTTACTAACATAATGAATTCATCATAGATCATATCATAGAAAGCTACTGACTAACGTTGGATAGGATCAAACGTCCTAAGTAGCTGGAATTAGGATTGTCAACACATATTTTTCACTCAACTCATAAACTATTGCACTCAGGGAAACATACTTGTATTAAATTATAAAATTAAGAGGACTTATAAGACTTCTGAACTTCAAGCTTAATCGGTCGTTCGATACCAACCTGTATAATCATGTATATTGGCAAAAAGCGCCGGATGCAATGGATAACCTCAAACATTATAATGTTGAGCTCAATGAAGTCCAAAAACTGTTAGTGTTAAGAGACGCGGCGAGACTATAGAATAGTTGTATACGTTAATGTTTGTGTATGTGCGGACGCGCGGAGGCGTGCCTTGTTTAACGTAGCCTTATTGTTAGGGCCGACTTAGTCAAGATTTAGGTAATTAAGGCTTCATTAGGTGTATAATTTATTTGAAGATGTACTGCTATATTTGCCAGCAATTATTGCTTATTCGATTTTAAACCTGCATCAATCTTTATAAAGCCGAAAAACTGTAATAAACATGATTTCATGTAAGAATTCATTTGGTGCGATATAATGCGCTGCTTCCAGTCTCATAAATCATCACGCTTCTGTTTTCCCGTGGGAGTGGTTCCCGGCTTTCATCTTTCTACATCGAGATACACGTGTTTGAAGCCTTGTTGAGTGATGGCGTTGCTGGCAAATATAGTTCGTTCTTAGGCCCCTAAACGCGCTTTGCCTTAGTATAGTCGCGCGTTGACCGCGCTGATACTGTTCTACCAAGCGGCTGCCTTCCCCGGGGGCCCGGGCTTGTGGTGAGGCCCCTCGCGCTCGTAGTGAGGCCCCCTCGCTCGGAGCGAGGCCCCCGGGGCCCGCAAGTGCCTGTGGTCGGCGGAGGCTCGTGAGCATTTATTCGATGTAGCGATAGTTAGCATAGCTGATTCGGGCACGCTGTAAGAGTGTCATATTATATTTTGTTTGTATTGAACGCTGCTTTCACATACGCGGCGACTCCATTTAACTTTAGAATTATTCTTTGGTGCAATTTTCATGACGTTTTTATTATATTTAATTATGATTTAAAATATGTACAGTCGCGCTCAAAAGTGTGTGCACGGTTTTGAATAGGTACTTGATGTATGGTGCGCATGCTTCTGCGCGTGAGTGTGCGCGCGCGCGTGTGTGAGCGCAGCGGGCCGCCCGGCCAACACTTGCCAATGCCTAGTTATTATACATATGCATATTATTACTATTTTAATGTATTGTTAGCGATGGATTTATTGTATTAATTCAGTGTAGATTTGTATCTTTTAAAAAAGCTTGCGCGGGAGTCCTTAGCAAAGGTATTTCCATTTTATTTAGCGACTAGCGTGATGGAGGAAGCATTCAACTTATTTTAACAGTCTCGCACAAACTAGGTTGTTGCTACTATGGCGGTATTTATAACTACCTGAAAAACCTATACTTTACCTACCTATTTGTGATGAGAATTAAATCTTTTTACTAAGTTACTGTTCGGAACGGAATTTAATCTTGTATTTGCTTACACCTAATATTATCTACCTTGTTCCTATTTGATACAATTTTGGTGTGAAAATGCAGACTGATATACTCACATTTTGCACACCTTTTGCACTTAACTGTGCTCAATAGACTTGGTGCCTTAAATCAGGTGATGTCGTTCCGAGCGGACATTCGACCGTTGCCAGACTCCCGCGCAGCAGGCGTGTGACGTCACGCGCGGGCCGTCGAGCGCCGATATAGTAGGAGCGCGAGTGGCTGCCGACAAAACAGCTTCATTGCCTAAACATTACACAAAATGTAAAAAGGAAAACATAATGTTGATGCTGTTTAATCAATGGTTCAGTGCCGCATGGTGTAAACCCTAATCATTTTGCAATTATAATGTAAAAGCAGGAACCAATGCCACTCAATAGTGAAAGCAATAAACCAACTACCGATAATTTTAATTGATAATTGAATAGAAAGGAAAGCATAATTCGTAATGCCGTCTCTAAATTAAAGTAACATAAATCTAATTTTCATCTTGATGAAATGAAATAAACTACCGAATTTAGAAATGACACGCTCATATTAGTGATATCTATTACTGAAGTTTTCGCAAACGTATATTCGCGATATATATATCTAGAAAGCCCCGACTCTTATATGATCAGTGGATGGTATGTACTTAGGTGGCTAATTTCAGTTTTTACATTCAAATCATTAATTTAAAGCTTTTAGAACTCAACTCTCTGTTAAAGTGTTCATGTGTTAAGTTTCATTTCATTGATAAAAGAGAAAAAAAAGGTTTATGAGGCACAGTTTAAAGTGATATCAAAGATTTTGTCCTACGTGAGCGTTGCTACAGCAACTACGAGTAGCTAGCCAATCAGAATGGTGGTTCTAGCGTTGTTGCGATAGCGATAGTCTATCGATACTATCGTGACCTCGAAAATCACTTGTACTATTGATAGTCCTATCGAAACTATCGACCCGTGACGATACTATCGATAGTGAGATTTTAGCGATACTATTAATCTTTTTCGATACTATCATTAGTATCAGTATAATGACTATCGATAGGTTCGATACTATCAAAACTATCGATAGGATGTGTGTCGATAGTATCGATACTATCGATAGTCGAACATTTAACGATACCTACTATTGCAAGCTCTTAAAAAAATTCGTTTTATTCCCAGTCGATAGTATCGATAGGCGCGATACTATCGATAGTATCGAAAAAGATCAATAGTATCGTTCATTCTTACTATCGATTGTATCGTCACGGGTCGATAGTTTTGATAGGACTATCGATAGTATGACTGATTTTCAATTTCAACTATCGCTATCGTAACAACACTAGGTGGTTCTACGCAAGTTGGTTCCTGCTTCAACTATTGTTCGTCAACATTCGTTTTATCGACACTATTGTAGCCTGTGGCAGCCCGCGCTGAGTGTTTGGGTACAAAGGTAGGTGCGGTCCCGCGGCTGCGCCCGCGTCGCCGCGACTTAGTCATTCGCTGGTACGTCTACTTGTATTCTAGTACTAGTGCTCGTGTGGCAAGCAAATATACACAAATTATCGATATGTGCGTTTTATTCTCTAAACAGTAGGTACCCTATCCCTTTTGTTGTCTATCTTAGTTATCTCTTTTGAGACTTTTGTTTCGCTTTTAATAATGACTGGCTCGATAAATCGAATAACTTGACTGTCAGATAGTGATATCCATAGTTCAATAATTTTAAAACATACATAAATTCTAATAACACCCAGATACAGGAGAAACAATCGTAAATTGTTACATGAGGTGAGAAAGTTACCTTTTCAATGCACGAGATGGTTTGGCGCGCGAGCGTAGCGAGAGCGCTGATAGTTCGAGGGCATTGAAAAGGTCTTTCTTCCGAGGTAAACACTCTGTTTTTCATTACGAATTTATGGAAAGTAAATTAAAATCAGATACATAAGTTCAACCAACAAAATTTTATTGAAACATTACCTACAACAAAGTTGATGATATTTATATTTTTTCATTTCTATCGTAAATGATTAGCTCAAATTTATTCAATGAAATACTAATTAATTGAAACATACATTAATGAGTATATTCCTGCTTCGATTGTTTAAATATTCATTTGAAATCATGATAAAGAAATTTCAAATACAGCTGTGGCTGAATGGAATACATCGACTTGCCGCAAAAGGAATTTCAAAATAGAATGTGACATTTGACAGTTATTTTAAAGTGAAGCTTTCAACCCTATGCTCAGGCAACTTCAAGCGTACTTTCCGTGTATGAGTAATGAAAAATATATTATTGTACTGGGTGTGGATCGAAACCACGACCTTCAGCTCTTTGCGCTGGATCTACTTAAGGCCTGCTCAGACGACGTACGCGAACACAAAAGTATGCTCCCGAATACAATATTCCACGCGTATTTCAACGCACACGGTGTGCGATCTTTTGTTGTCAGAGAGGATTTAAATATTCTGAGATTACGTTGTGCTGTAATTTACATGAAGGTTAAGCAAAAGAAAAGACGTTTTAAAAGAGAATACTGGGTCCATCCCTTTATTTCGAATCGATTTTTAACGCGGAATAAAATCCGCCGTGTGCGTTGACTGCTCTTAATTCGTTCGTTCAATTTTTTCGCTGACGCCCGCGCACCTTAATCCGCTACGCTCCGCGGGCGTCCGCGATCTTTCGGCGGAATTTTGGTTCAGCGTACTTTTAGTCGTTCGTGAGCGTTGCTTGGTACAGTTTGTATGGGATCTATTTCAACGGAGAAAAAAGTACGCCGCGGATAATCCTTACGTCGTCTGCGCAGGCCTTAATTCACCGGGAAGCAGATGTACTTATCGCTTCCTTGGTGGCAGTAAAATTATTTTATTATTGTAGCCTAAACTATAAGGGAAAATCCACAACGGTCGCCACCGGACGCTGGCGACGTGCCAAGTGGCCCAAGTGGCCAACCGACACGTCAGTGGGGGCCCTATCAGGGTAGAGCGAGATTGCCATTCTACCCCTACAGTCGATTCTTATACAATGACTGCGGTTAGCGGCTTATGATAAGTATCTAGCACCGAGGTGATTTATTACCCACTATATTTCGTTGCTAAAAATAGAAAACAACTTAACCGATTTTGCCCAATACGTAAGTAGGTAGTGTAGGTACAGAGGCATTCACGTCAAGCTTCACATAGGGAGGGGTTATGAATGCCTTATGCTGCCCACATGAGATGGTTTTTTGAAAAGGTTGATGTGAATGCCACTGTACTATGAATTAGTGATGCCATAATGGATAAAAGACTAGCACTCCGCCGGCTGACTTCGCCTGCGTGGTCTAGATTTCTCTCTTGTCAAAAATCTTATGTTACTCGCGTAATGTAACCTACCCAGCTTTATATTGGTATTTTTTTTAAATGGGTCAGTTGTTACTGTGTTAATATTTTTTTAAAGGCAAACAAAAAAACTAATCATTTCCCCATAAAATGTTATTGTCGAGTTTTGGGAATATAGTAGAAATGTAGTTGCAGGGGGTCCACCGGGACCAGCAAAATTTTGAAAGTGATCAATGCTCATAAATGTCCTAAATCTCTGGTGTAGATGTAGATACCATCTTTTTTGGATGCACGACGTGATTACGTGAGGGGAGTTGTTACGTTACCTACGCACTTTACGTACGCCTGCGCAGAAAATCTAGGTCGCTCACTGCCCAGACCGGCGCAATAGGTGATTTTGCAGCCTTCAAATGCAGCGCCTAAATATTAATAAGGTATGATTCGTAGCTGGCGACGACGACTTATTTAATTAAAAAAGGAACATTCTATAAGTATGTTTACCCTTCAAGTTTACCTTCAAGTCGCGCGTAAACGAATTATTGAGGACACAATAGGCGTAGTGCGCCGCAGCACGGTTTATCGCCTCGATTTCCGTAGTGTCCCGGGTTCGATTCCCGGTGGGGTCAATTCAGGAAACGAAATTTTTCGAACTGACTCGGGTCTGGGTGTGCTGGGAGACACCCCTAGCTTATTTCCTTGTGTGGTACCTCGTGACACAGGGATATTAATCCCTACTTCGAGACCATTACACTGACTAACAAAAATCTAACAATTTCTAGGCTTGATTTGTATAAACTTTGTACAATGTTTTTGCTTTATATCCGGTAGTTTCGATGTACTTTTAGGTCCATATTTTAAGGAAATGTTAGAACGTAAGAATTTTTTTAAATACTCTGTACTTTACTAACTCTTTTTGTGAAACCGAACCAAGTTTAAAAGAGTAAGTACTGAGTTTCTCGCCGGGTCTTCTCAGTTTAAGATCAACTTCCGATGCGGTGGTAGAGTCACATTATGTTTGTATACAGTGTATTTATGTATTCATATTATTATAGTATTTAGGTCTATTACGAAGTATATATTTTTTTTCTTGTAATGACGATTTAAACTACTTGTTACAGGTCTATTTAAATAAAGATATTTTTTGTTTGTTTGTTTGTTTACAAGAGGTGTGTTGTCTGGCGCATTTTTATTTATTATTTTATTATTTATTTATTTGGTATGCAGATATATTATTATAATCATTGTATTTAAAGTCCCATTAATAAAAAACAAGTAGTTAAAATTATGTTAATAAAAGTTCGCGCTGAACGTCGCGCGTACCCTTTTTCGACGACAGGCGCGTGCGTGATTCGCTCTCGACGCCTGCGCCGCGACCTAAACAAAAGCGATTCAAGGTTGGGGAGAGCGAGCGGATGTAAACTCTTTATTTCACTCACAATGACAATGTCATGGTAGTATTATCTATCAGTATTGTAACACGGCCCTATCTTCGATATAAATGCCTACAGCCGCGCGGTACGTAAACACGCGATAGGGCTGCCCACCTACAGTATTTTTAATTACATCTGCCTACTTTGAGTTTCAATCTAGATTTGTAAATGTATTTTGTGATTGTAAATGTTATATTTTTTATTCAAACAAATAAAATACGTTGTGAATGAAATAGGAAATGTTCAATAAAAAATCATGTTGTTTACTGATTAGTTTAGATTTAATTAAAAAACCATGCTCAAAATTTGTTTAATTTATGACCTAATAAACAAATCAGTTTAATACATTTTCAACTTATAGATAGTTCACCGCCAAATTGTTCGAAAGCATCACATGAATAGCAGTCTCATAATATGTAATTTCAAAATGATAATTCGTTTAATTCAATGTTTCTAAAAACCTACAACTCAGAGGTTTTAACACGAGCGTACCTGCCGTATCATCAACCGCCTATAACTACTATACGTATAGTTCACTCGTGTATCACTTTCCTTCACCGTATTCACTTTATTTATTGATCCGGGCATTTTTTTCGGAAGAAAAAACGAAATACCTATCCATTAAAAAAGACACAAATTACGTACCTAATAATAAGTACCGTACTAAAAACATTTTATACTCAAACTCAAAACTCAAATAACTTTATTCAAATAGACTGTATCAGTACTTTCAAATCGTCATAGTATTTCCTTTCGGAGTTTCCAGGTAATTTAAAAAAAATATCTCTGAGTGCGTTATTGAGGAATTCATGCAACCATAAACAGCACAATATTTTCTACAATTGCTCCTTGCCATAGTAAGTACTTGTTTTAATGAAAAAAAATCGCGTGCTTATTTTATTAATAACAACACAGTGGTCCGTTCGTCACTGCGGCACATTCGCGACTGCTTGCATCCCGAGCGCATCCCGATATCCGAGGCGCGTGAATAGCTCGCGTTTCGTACGTTTACATGAAGTTACAATACTGATAGAAAATATTACCGTGACAATGTGACAGGCTAAAGGACATAAGAAAAACAAGTGACAAGTAAAAAAATATTATGAACGAAAATGTATTATGTGCGGTCGATTCGACACTGCGCGACCGCTTGAGGATTAAACATGCGCCAGACAACACACCTCGTGTAATGGTCTTGAAGTAGTGATTAATATCCCTGTGTTACGAGGTAACACATACGGAAGCCAGAGGAGTCTCCCAGCACACCCAAACCCAAGTCAATGCAGAAAATATCGTTTCCTGAGTTGACTCGACCGGGAATCGAACCCGGGACACTACGGAAATTGAGACGAGAAACCGTGCTATACCGCATTACGCCAATCGTGTCGTCATTTAAGTAATTTATTTTACCTATTATTTTACCTACCCTTTTAATAAAAACGGGTTGTCCGCAAATGCAACATGAAAGTGTAAATGTTACTGTTATTATAATTAATTGATCATATTCATTAACAATTATGCGGTGTACATAAATATTGTTGTGCCCTTGTAAGGTTTAGGTGCCTGTACTCTTTTCAAATTTATAACACCTTATGTAGATACCACATAACTCAATAAATGATTATGAAACACACACAGATTAAAAAATATATTCCACTAGCTTTCCACCCGCTTCGCCCACTTGAACTTCATTTTTATACTTAAAATTATAGCTTAAGTAGTTATTCTGAAATTTAAGCTACATTACTAAAAGTTTTATCTAAATCCATGTAGTAGTTTTGGCGTTAAAAAGTAACAAGCACACATACATACTCACAAACTTCCGCATTCATAATATTAGTAAGAAGTAAGTGTAAGATACTAAGTAAAACAAAGTAGGCTGAGCTGGTTCTAGTGTTTCCTGAGGGTCACATACCTGATAAACGTTCTGCAATATTTAAAAATAAATTATAATTATATTCGAAGAAAATAACACCCAG
Source organism: Udea olivalis (assembly GCA_947369235.1). Taxonomy (NCBI): domain Eukaryota; kingdom Metazoa; phylum Arthropoda; class Insecta; order Lepidoptera; family Crambidae; genus Udea; species Udea olivalis. Next base: position 702,505 of record OX376342.1, read on the forward strand.
GCACAGAATAGAAACAAATATTTATGATAATCATAGTAAGTAAGTAAGTTAAGTAGGAATCGAACTCAAAGCCGTACGGCTTTCGGCGTTAAAGGCAGGATCTACCATTGCAACATAGTCCAGTCAAATCAACTAGCCGTAACTTGCGTAAAACTGCTTGAAGAACCAATGATTTATGATACTTATGCAATGTAACAGTATTATTTATAATTTATAAATGTACCTAAAAATATTTGGAGTTATATTTTGCATATTAATGTCTGTAAGGTAAATTGATAATGATATGATGATATGATTTGACTTGTAGACTTCTGTAACAATAAATAAAAGTAATTTATTTTGTCTTTACAATATAAATAAATATGCGTCACTGTCAGACAACTTACCACTTGTCATGATCTTGAAGTAAGTTAATGACGAATCTGCTTATTGTGAGGAGTAAAAAAAACCACTTGCGTTCTCGTGTTTTTCGTCTGAACCCTTAAGTGACAGTTTAAAGCGTTATTAGATTACAGTCTAAATAATATTATTCAAACCCTGTTGTAATTTGTACTGTTGCCTGCAGTGAATGATTTCTTTTTAAAGGTACATTCTCTCGTCTTTTTACGATAGATCGATCGATCAAAACGATAGATAAGTATATTTATAGTAAAAGAAACAGGTATTATAATGTATATTTTCGAGCCAGAGGAAGTCAAATTGCTTTATTACCAGTGCAAGAATACAACCTTGTACATACCCTAGTGCCAACAAAGTGGATCAAAATCGCAACCGCGAGAACCAGGCTTAAATGTCTATGGTCAATATTTTTAACCTGCAGCGACGGAAGACTGCTGTCAAAGACGTCAGTCAGCTGAGCCGAGCCAAAATACCTAACAAAATATTACTGGAAAATCACCAAAATCCAACCTGTTACCTAAGCCAAAAAAAACTTCTGCAAGGTTGATAAAAACTGCCGACAAACCAGAAAGTCGTTTAACTTATTACATCCAGCGAACGCCGCGAGTGTTCTAGCAAAGTCGCTGTCCGGTGGTCGATTTACATTTCAACAAAGCGAAAATTGGTTGCCATTTCGTTTAGTCGTCACAAAATGTGAATCAGTGTGAAGGTCACGATCGTCGCTCCGTTGCCAATTAACAATAGGGCAAGCTGTTACCGAGTTATTTCCTCATCTGTAGACCCGCCTGTATTTACGTAACTCTTATCGCCTCGCGAGTGCTGTCAATCGCTGAAAATTTGAAAAATCCTTTCGAAATGTTGTCCGCTTGTTCGAGAGCACTGCGCACCGCTCGTCCGCTTGAGCGGTCAGCCTCCAGCATTGTTGAATTGCCGCAATTCGAGGACTTCGGCGTGCAGAATGAGCCCTTGCTGGGATACGCCAAAGGAAGCAAAGAACGGAAAGAGCTCACCGAGGAGCTAAAGCGCACGGCCGGAGTTACCGAGGACGTGCCTATTGTCATCGGTGACCAAGAAATCAAGGATGGCGAGCCCCGCTACCAGGTCATGCCCCACGACCACGGCAAGAAAATCGCGAAATTCTACTACGCGAGTGAGAAGACCATCAAAAAGGCTATCGACGTGTCCGTTGAGGCGCAACGGCGCTGGGACCGCACTTCACTGCAGGAGCGCGTCCGCATCTGGCACACCGCGGCTGAGCTCATGGCTGGAGCACACCGCCAGCGCCTAAATGCAGCAACCATGCTTGGACAGTCTAAATCTGTAGTCCAAGCTGAAATTGATGCTGCTGCTGAGCTCATTGATTTCTTTAAATTCAATGTTTTCTTCCTGAAGGAGAATGCAAAATATCAACCCATTTCTGAAGATCCCTCTGTCACAAGAAACTCATCAAGGTTCCGTGGTATTGATGGATTTATTGCTGCTATCAGTCCTTTCAACTTTACTGCTATTGGTGGTAACCTAGCTTACACACCTGCTCTTATGGGTAATGGTGTTGTTTGGAAGCCTTCTGACACCGCCTTGCTCTCAAACTGGCGCATTTTTAACATTATGAGAGAAGCTGGTCTGCCTGCAGGTGTAGTCAACTTTGTGCCAGCTGATGGACCAACTTTCGGGCACACCATCACATCATCTTCAAACCTGGCAGGTATTAATTTTACTGGTTCAGTTCCTACCTTCAACTGGCTGTGGAATGCTGTTGGCAAGAATCTTGATAAGTACCGTAACTACCCTAGACTTATTGGTGAGTGTGGAGGCAAAAACTACCACTTTATCCACCCCTCAGCTGATACCCAGTCAGTAGTGACATCTACGATTCGGTCAGCATTTGAGTACTGTGGGCAGAAGTGCTCGGCCTGCTCAAGAATGTATGTTCCTAGATCCCTTTATGAGCCAATCAAAAATGGCTTGGTCGCTGAACAAGCCAAGCTGAAAATAGGTAATCCTACTGACTTCAGCATTTTTGCTGGTGCTGTGATTGATGACAAAGCATTTGACAGAATCACCGGTTACATTAAAAATGCTAAGAAGAATCCTAAGAATAAGATCCTTGCAGGTGGTGAGTTTGATGGCAGCAAGGGCTACTTTGTACAACCAACCATCATTGAGACTTCAGATCCTCATGACAAGTTAATGACTGAGGAAATCTTTGGCCCTGTGCTATCCATGTATGTGTATGAGGATCGTGATTTGCTGAAAGCCTTATCACTTGTGGGGTCATCAACCAAGTTTGCACTTACTGGAGCTGTGTTCTCCCAAGATAAAGCGTTCCAGGAGCTGGCTCTAGAGGAGCTGAAGATGACGGCGGGTAACTTCTACATCAACGACAAGTCGACAGGATCGGTAGTAGGACAGCAGCCGTTCGGCGGCGGCCGCATGTCGGGTACTAACGATAAGGCTGGCGGACCCAACTATGTCATGAGGTGGGCGTCCCCCCAGTCCATCAAGGAGACATTCGTGCCACTGCGTGACATTGACTATCCCTACATGAGAGATTAAAAATAACTCTAATAGTGGCGTAACTAGACTCAAACATACATAGGGTCAGATGATCTAGTAAAATTCAGAATACAACAAATCCTTTAGGTAATGGGCACTTGTCCCGTACAGTTACGCCATAACGAGACACGCGTACAGATCAGCGACAGTTGTTGCAACAAGGTTTACAATACAACATCACATCAATCAACAATATATCAGTACAATAATAGTTAATTCTTACTGTATGTCTATCAATAAAGAATTAAATTAAAGTTTGTTAAGATACAATCTACATTTAATTATGTAGTAAGTATTATAATTTATAGTTATCCAAGTATTGTTTACTGTATTCTGTTTTGTGATCATTTAATATAAGTTTTCTTATTGTACAGATGATTAGGAATAAATGAGAAAAATAATTTGAGTTTGACCACCAATTTTGTCAATTTAAAACATTAGGGTTTCTATGTTACTATTTAATAATAATGTTAAGAAATCATAAATGAGTTTCGTAATAATGAACTCTGAAATATTATATTCTTTAAATCAACTTATTTGATATAAATAACTATTACGTAGGTAGACTGCAAATAGATTAGCTTACTTAGCATACCTAACGCTTAAGATTTATGGCTACAGAATGCTAGGTAAAGTCACAAATTGATGCCTGTTAATGTAGTTTGAGTGTTGTGATTGTTATTTACCTTAGAAAATGGTATTATAGTTACTCCTAGGAGATCGTAGTCACAAACGTGATGAATAACTGTTGTTATGGAATTTAATATAATTCACTTATGACAAGTCGCCTGTTCTGCGTTCCTAACAGTCCTTAACTGGCTCTTATCTAATTTGTATTTGCTTCCCGCTTATCGCGCCTTCCTTATCAATAACTCGGTATTTATATTTATCTGTCTGCTGTGCTCTCTGGGACTACTGCATTTATGCTTCACTAATTTAAACACAATATAATGTTATGTATTTTATAAGTTTATCTACACTTTTGCTTAACTTGTTATGGTTTACTGTCAGATGTTCCAGTTTTTCGTTTTTATTATGTTGGTTTGACTGACATTCTTATTTAAATTCCAATATTAATTAAAATAAGTTATTAAATTAATTATTTGTTTGTTGTTTTGAAAGCACCTAGTTCTATCTCCCTATTCCTAATTAATAAAAAATTCTTAATATTTACTCAAACACTCAAAAGACGTATCAAGCAGGAGTGACGGGGGGGGCCTCCTGACTCACTCTAAAAATGTCTTGTCCCATTAAGTATAATTAGTATTAATTTTAAATATTTTAAGTCATTATCATTTATTATTACTGGGACAGAATTTGGCATAAAAGCCAGGCTTACTTCGATACCCAGACACATAACCAAAACAAATGTTTGTTTGGTTACGGGCCGGGATCGAACCCACGACCGACAGAAAGTTTTTGATAATGTACGGCCACAGATAGTTAATAGTACTCCGTACAGAAGGTTCTCTCAAGAAACGGGAACAAGAAAAAGTCTTCCTAAATCTTACAAGTACCTGTCTCACTGGTGGTGAGTGGTGACACTGCTACTTTTTATTTGTCTGTGCTATCGATTAAGGCCACGTTGAAGTAGCTTTCACGCGGAATCAAAACTTATCGCGTAGCGCGAGAGTCCATATTCCACTGTGCTGTGCACCGCTGAACGAAACCGATTTAGCAGTCAGAGCAGGGCCTGTGGCACTACGTAATTCGGTTTACTTAATCACCTACACGTTCGGTCCGCCCGTGTGGACAATTTAGTCGAGATAACGCTAGTTATTATACAAGGTGTCGGGTTTCATGTGGTCCAAACGAAAACCATCGATAGAGGGGTCCAGGGGCTACTTTAAGGACCCCCATGTATGTTCCGCGAAAATTTATAGTTTTCGAGAAAACAGCATTTTTCTAAATTTTTTCTTAGTACCCAAAATGACGCATTCTTTTAATGATTTCTCCTAAAGTATTATTACTAGAACCTTGATTTTTTTGTGAATGTGAACAATTAATAGGCCTTTCATTACACCACTACAGTTGTAACTCAGGCTAATTATTTTCTGCAATATCTTTGAAAATATTCATTTAAATGACATGCTACAAAGGGTCATAATGATCTATATTGAATGCGCAATGTTGTATTTAAGGTACTCAAGTATTAATGCTGTAGGTATTTCTTAAAATCTTCGTAAATATTAGCGTTGCGTAGCGTTATCCGTAAGAAAGTAAGTAGGGTCACCGGGTAAACGGTGGGTCACTTTTTTTTGAACACTCACATCTCTCAACCTACTATTCAGATTGGCTTGAAATTAAGTTTGATGGATTGTGTATTTCATTAACTTTCAGAATATGCCTAAATCATTATTCTCCAATAGGGGACAGTAGAGTAATCAGGGTTTTTTTAAAAAGGCAGAATTGACTCACTGTGTACACCGGGTGGTGAACAATGAATCACCCCCTGGTACACAATGGGTCTAGGGGTTTGACTAGTAAATTATATATTTAATAAAATAAATAAAGCGGCATTATGCTTTAGGCACCTTGAATGTTAAAACTTGTACAGATAATATTTTATTTAGTTTTCACTAGCTTGAAATTATTATTTTTTTGTTAAGGCTCTGCACTTCTCATAAAACATTAAAAATAATATGAAATTGCGTATATATCGATTATCACGTATTACAATTTTAACAATTCTACATAGTTTAAGTTCGACGTATTAGTTGATTGTCGTTGTTTATATAAGACGCTTCGAGCGCGGTTTTTGTATGCAAGTGCGCCTGTTCTATGTCCGTACCTACGCGCGTCGCACGCACACACTAACAAAGTCTAGGGTAGCTCGTGGGGCGACAGTCGTGGCTGCGCCGTGCGTAAATTTTTATTTAGTGTGCCTGTACAAGTACGTCCTATATTCAAGCTCAAAAATTGCTACAAATAGTATTCGTAAATATTTCAGTGATTGAATATGGATGTCTTATTAAGAACTCATCAAATCCAGAATTGTCTTTTATTTTCCTATGATTTCTTCACATTACATTATGTGTAATCGGATACGATTTGTAGGTCAGATCATTACTCACTACGCCCCCTACCATTAAAATTAGGGTTAAACATTTTTTTTGAACTAAACTAAAGGCTATAATTAAACTTAGCAGTTGTATATAGGTAGTAGTTTTGGTATGTTAAAAATTGGTCATAAATAAATTGAAAGGGATCATTGAATAAATATTGAGCAGTGAAATAACTAAAAAGGGCAGTTATGTTACGTGTGGGCATTTAACAAATCGGAATAAGCTGGCAGGCTATAGCAATCTAAGCAATTCAGTGTGTAACGAGAAAAATAAACAAAAAAATAGTGTGTTTTATGATTTACCTGGATTCAGCAAGTTTAATTTTGATAAAGGAAATTATATTAAGGCTGCATTTTTGACGATTGTATAAACAACATGCAAGAGCCCTACGTGTTTAGGAAACTATCGCACGGTAGGGGCCCGACTTGGCTTACTTCTATCCTTTTATTATGGTTTAACCAAACAATAACAATAAACAAATGTTATCATTTATTAGCAGAACCATGCACATCGCCTTAACAAAAAGTACACAGTGATTCGCGACCCACTATGTACACAGTGAATCAGACCCACTCTTGACCATAGGACCATTTTTAATACAAACAAGAAATAACATGCTAAGAACGAAGAGCTAGTTAATTTTAATTGTGGTATACTATTGCATACTAACAAGGCATTGGTGCGATAGTACAATTTTATCGATATCTATAATAAGTTAGGAATTATAAACAAAATACCAACTCATATTTTAAAAACTTTTAGTGGTGTCTCAGCAAAATCAAGCGCCAAACGTCTTACGATGAACGCAGCGGCACGGGAACAGGGCGAGAGTGTATCGCGTGCAGGGGAGCTCCCTTGAGCGGACAAGCAGCGGCGGTACCTATAGCGGTTTCGTCAATACGTGCCTGACCCACTGTACCCAACTGACCCACCGTTTACCCGGTGACCCTAAAAGTAAAAAATCATTTATAACATAATAAACATAATTTGCTCGTAAAGGGTCTCTTCACCAATTTCAATAACGTAATGTACTATGATGTATCTCATTACGCACTTGTGCGGTAATGTAATGTAAAACGCACGAGTTTTTTTTATTATGGTAAAACGTACGGTTTAGCAAGATGCTCCGTCTAAAACGAACGGTACTTTTTTAAATTTTAGCAAAGAGTTTTTATGTCAGAAAAGAGGTCAACATTATATGAATAAAATTAACTTTGGGAGATGAAATATAATAAATAAACATTTAATTCTTTAATCTATTTAATTTTGACAATAAATTACAACCATCTGTAACAAAAACACAGAAATATTAATTTACTTTATTAGTAATACTGGCTGTTTTTAATGCCTTTTGCCTTAAAAAAAGCGCTGATGCGCGCGCATCGCTAATTTGTGAACAAGTAAACATTTTCTAACTGCTCTAGCAAGTGATTAAAGATTTTATTTGTTTTAGAAAGTCCGATTTTTATTTATTTCCTCTCAAATATGTTATAAAACGTCGTATGACATACGTGCGCTTTGATAATTACAGCCTCTGCTTTCTTGTAGCCCTCGCCTACGGCTCGGGCTAGCAATATCGCCTCGGCTGTAATTTTCAACTTACCGCACTTATATCATAATGTACTATTATTCACTTAAGCTTTTACAAAGAAGCACTTAGGAAATGTCAAAATTCACAAAAAATATAGGATAAACATTATTAGACGTAAATAAAATAACACAATAATAGTAAGTACATATCCTAAGTAAACATAATGCGAATCTACCACCGGTTCGGACGTTGCTTCGAGAGATAGATTACCTATAGGTAGGTACCATCGCTGACTTTTTTGTAGACCTTTTTAGGGTGTACAATACTGCAGTACATTTTTTGATATGTCTCGTAGGGTTCAGCCAGCGTTTGCAATGTAAGCGCAATAAAATGTGAATATTTACGACATCACATTAGAAACCTCTAAAATTATCAGTGTTTCTCTACCATATTATGTGTGTTTTAAACATATAAACCTTCCTCTTGAATTACATAGTCTATCCATTAAAAAACCCACATCAAAATTAGTTGCGTATTTTTAAAGATCTGAGCATTACGGACAGACAGACTGAAAGCGACTTTGTTTTATACTTAGTGATTGACAAACGAACCACGAAAAAGCGTATTTGTTTAGTTTTTGTACCTACGTGGCATACGCAAGCGACACGCAGCCGGGTTACGTCACGTTCGTTCGTGAAAGCGAGCGGCGAGCGCTCGTAGCGCCTTAGATATAAGATTTACTTTCGATTGTCCCGGCCGTAAAAAGATTTAGGTACGAGTACAGGTGCAGAGTTGTTTTGAACCGTATTGGCGTTGACCGAAGGTAGATATTGAATTGCAATTGTGTCGAAAGTGCATCTTCTGTTTTAAGCTACAGTTACACATGCTCATTTAGCCTGCTACTAAATGACCGTGCTCAAAGCAAAGGATTGAACACACATGCTTTTTAAGCACGGGTTCGATTCGAAATAGTGTTGTTGCGATAGCGATAGTTAATTAATGGTCTGGGTGTGCTGGGAGACGCCCCTGGCTTATTTCCCTGTCTGGTACCTCGTAACACAAGGATATTTATCCTTACCTCGAGACCATGACAAGTGGTGTGTTGTCTGGCGCTTATTTATATTTATATTTTATTTTTATAGTTGACCTTGAAAATTAGTCGTACTATCGATAGTCCTATCGAAACTATCGACCCGTGATGATACTATCGATAGTATCGATAATGAGAATAAAGCGATGCTATTGACCTTTTTCGATACTATCGATAGAATCGCGCCATTAAAGTCGATGCTATCGATACTATTTATAACTATCGACACCTATCGATACAATAGATAGTTGTTCTTTAGTAACTATCGAGGTATTTTCGATACTATCGACTGAAAATAAAACGAAACCTTGTATGAGCTTGCAAAATTAGCGTAAAATGTTCGACTTTCGATAGGGCAAAACTATCGATAGTATCGATACAATCGACACGCATCCTATCGATAGTTTTGATACTATCGAATTTATAGCATATAGCCTAAATTAAAAAGAAACATAGCCTATGTCACTAGGCCGTATTACCATTTCGTATAGCCAGTCAAGATGATTTCCTAAGCTGAGCGTAGCGAGCGATTTCTTACATTTTGAGCCAGTAAACGGTTACCTGTCAATAAAAATGCATCCTCTAGGCACGAAATTGCACGCTACCCTCAGTTTAGGAAATTTACTTGACCGGCTTTAAAATCGATCCAGTAGATTCGGAGCACATTAAATACAAACAAACAAATCATTCCTCTTTATAATATATTATGTATAGATAAACCACAACCTCGCTATATAATTATACTGAGACTGACACCTCTATACCAGATCTCAATGGATACTAGTCTAGTAGCATGCTCAATAAGCAAACCTGTTCACACGTGCTAAAAGCACGCCCCCTTCCACCCTCGCCGCAGGTAGCATGCTCATAAATCGCACGGCTGTCGATTTTTGAGCATACTCGAAAGTAGCATGCTCATTACTAGCAAGGCTTCGACACACGTGCGACTAAGTAGCACTTGCTCATTAGTAGCATGCTTGTGTGCTAGTAATGAGCATGTAACTGTAGCTTTATGTTATTCTGTGGTCAGAGGCAGGGTCGTGCCCGCTAATCGCTGATTTATTTAATAACTTTAAAATAGTAGATTATACACCAAGGGGATAAAGCACTGTTTTATGTCACGGGCGCTACATTGAATCCTGAACGTAACGAAGGACTCCAAATTTACCTCCCGAGCGCAGCGAGGGTGTTATAAGTTAATTCCCGAGCAAAGCGAGGGAATTAAGATTGAGTCCTGAGTGCAGTGAGGGATTCAAGCGCCCAAGAAAAAACTGTTTTATCCCGGTGGTGTATACTCTACTTTTCTCACTTTATGCGAGACAATAAAAACCAGGCTTAGTAGATGGTGTTTATTACAGCATATTAAAAGTGCAAATTGATATTGGAGACATTAGTCCAAATGGAAAGATAACGTGAAAACGTTATCTTTCCATAATTGGACTAACCGTATTTTTCCTTTGACTTTTCTAGGAGTAGATTATTGACAATGCCTATGGCATCTAATTTAATAGCTTCTGGAGTCGAAATACTTTCATCACTCGACATTTTTGACGTGACAACGTCTTAAATTAGGTTGCGGCTGGGAGTCACTTATGAAAAAGTGTAACGCTCGGTAACGTTACGATGAGTCACCGATGAGTTTTTGTTTTAGTAAACAAAATATATTTCTATAGTTAAAATTTGTGCAATTCTTATTTTCATTCAATTCCTTGTTCCTATTGTGCAATTTAATTATATTCATATCAATAAATATTCTACCGAGAAAAAGACGTTGTCACGTAAAATCTTCGCCCGTAAAACCGACTTTACAGGCAACCATTTTTTTCTTTGAAATATTTATAGAATCTTCTAAAGCTAGTAGTACTACTAGCTACGGCTATAGCAACTTCTTTCAGCTGGCGTGGCCTACTCGATTTGACAAACAAATGAAGTTCGTCTCAGTGCGAATCTAGTGGGCCACGGCCTCGGTCTTCGAAAATCGAGTTGGCCGCGCCCGCTGAGGACACATTCTGTTTAGTGAAATTAGACTTTATGGACATAGCAATAAGAATTATGAAAGTGAAAATCACATTATTGACCAGCGGGTTATAATAGAACATTATAACCCGGCTAAAGCCAAGAGATATAATGTCTTGCTTTCGGTAAGGTTTACATGACATATAATTCGGCATTGTCGAGCATGTGGTGTGAAAAATATATTACAGTAAGTAATTAATTTTGTTGGTTTCAGAGCTCTGCCGGATTTCCCCACAGATCACTAATAGCTAGATTTCCTGCGTTCAGATCACAATAATTTGGTTCGGGCAAAGTGTGTTTTCGGATTTTTCGCAACACAGCCCGGGTTTGTGACCACCAACCACCAACCCGCATTTGGCAACCTGGTGGTGATTAAGCCAAAACCCATAATTAGCCATAAACTGTCCCACTTCTGGGCAAAGGCCTCCATCATTGAAATGTAGTCAGATGGGTTTTGTCTTAATCACCACCAGGTTGCCAAATGCGGGTTGGTGGTTGGTGGTCACCCCGTATGTATTCCAATAATAGTAATGTTACTATTATTGGAATACATACGGGGTGATAATAAGTGAATACCTACTCAGTAAAGGCCTGCCCTGCCACAACGTAATCTCAGAATATTTGTCCTGGACAACAATGATCTTAATTCGTACAACGTGTGCGTTGAGTCCGTGGTAGACTGGTAGTCCTCGGCGGACTTTTTATACGCGGAGTGGACTTTTTTTCATTGCTGCGGACCAGTCCTTCGTCTGCGCTGGCCTTTAGTGATACGGGATACCTAGCAACTTGGTAAGGGAAAATTTAATTTTAACAATTGCCTTTAAGGTTTTCTTACAAAAAATCTGACTGAATGACTGATTTGTATGGTGACCTTAAAAATAAAGTACTAAAAAGTACTGGCTAGATCTGAAAAATATTTACAGTTTCTTAAAATAGGAACCTATTCCTATTTTAAGAAACTGTAAATATTTTTTTTTTTTTTTTATATTTTTTATACCTATATAAAAAATATAAAAAATACCTAAAAATTTGTTCCCATTCCGAATTGTGGCCTTCTAACAGTTAAAAAGTAAAGGTCAATTTTAATTTATTTCATAATATATCTAATTTTCTATTTTAAGTTAAAATAGTAAAAGGTTTCTAAAAAAATAAAAAAATTGTTAGGTACCCAATTGGGTATGGGAACCAATTTTTTTTATTTTTTTTTAAGATCTTTCACTATTTATGTAACTAATTTGAATATTTTGTTGATCTTGCCCGTAGTTAATTTTTTATTAATTTTTAAACATTGCGAACTCATGACGTCACAAATTCACTCAGTGTTCCCACTTGTGTTTTTCCCCGATTCGTGGTAAATAAATAATGAGAAGAAAATTACTGATTCACAGCACTTACGGCTGAAACAGCTCACCGTTCATCATGTATAAATAATAAAAATATTATTGAATAAAATATTATTGAATAAATAAATAAAAAATTTAGCATCTCAAGATAATGTGAGAAGTAGACTTCAGATACAAATTATTTTGCCAGGTTCTGAAACCAAGCGCTACCTGAAAGGGTTGGAATTTTAGCGAGTAACTATTTTAAGTCCCACCCACCCGTCTGGGCAATGGGTGTAAATTATTGTACGTATTATTAAAAAATAATATGGAAAAATATTTTTCATCTGTGGGAATTTAAAATCTGCTATCTGGAAACACCATTAATACCATGCAGTAGAATCACCTAAAGTGTATTTATTTAAGGATGTCCTAAGACCAAAACAAACCTGACCTTGGAATCACCTATAGAGTTGGGCACAAAATTATCAATTGAATTCAATTCGTTTTCTGTTCGATATTCTCGATTTTTCAGATCAGTTCATTAGTTTAACGCTTATTTGTAGTTTTCTCTTTTACTGACTGTTATTATCGTACATTGAATACTGGTATAGTTAAAAAAAAGATACATATACATACAAAAAATATATTTATTAAAAAAATAACAATTTTGATAAAGTATTCAGTATTTGTAGTAAGTAAGTATTACTTACATACTACAAATAAGTATTTCAAAATAAGTAGTTCAGTATTTGTAGTAAGTAAGTATTACTTACTTAAAAACGATTCAGTATTTGTAGTAAGTATTACTTACTTACTACAAATACTGAATCGTTTTTAAATCGGAAAATAGTATGCCTGTTTGAATCAACAACTGTCTAAATTTGATTGAAATCATCGTTACATTGTTACTTTAGTGAGAATCAATATGACAGCTTTCTTACTAAAGCAGTAATGTAACGGTTGTTGTTTTAAACAGCTACACATAATCAGCCTACTGGATTGCTGATGTTTTAGTTAGTTAATTATTAACTTTGACTAAAACCTTATTTTATGAACATAATTTTATCTATAAGAATATTATGAAAAATTCTACAATTTGGCAGGAAAAAGAAATGGTCGCCTTTTTTCTCATTTGTTTTTGAACTGTCATTTTAGTTCTTTTTATTTTATTTTGTGATTAATTTTTATTAATGACTAATACTTTTTGTTAATATATTAAAAAGAAAAACAAAGGCGATACATTCGACGCAACAATAGAATTGATCCTGCGTACAGTACTGTTTAATTAGAATGAAATAATAAACAATCTGCGATTTCCACGGACTAGCAGTGTGACTGCCCGTTGCCTATTTTCCGTTTCCCGATAACAATACTTTCACGAGTAATAATACTCAGTAAATACTTTATCGATAATTATCGATTGAAAAATTGGTTACTTCAATTGGTTCATTGTTATACCCCATCACTAATAAATCAATTGAAAGCTGTCAAAATCGGAACACAAATTTTGGTAAGGTTATGGTTAACTTGATTGTTTTGCAGTTTTCAACGGGAATTATGTGATATTTACTTTGAAAAAGGATGCAGTGCAATATGATTAATGAATGAATCACTTGTAGTGTGATAAAATTTGAGTGATTTCTTTGGAAACTCAAGATAAGTGTTCAAGGTCAGGTTTGTTTTGGTCTTAGGACATCCTTAAATAAATACACTTTAGATAGAAAACTCACTTATGAAACAGATCGCGTCATTTGATTGGTTGATTTGTAGACTTTCAACTAATCACGTGACAGGACGTTTATAAAACCCAATGGGTTTCAATTGTGAGATGTCAATTTGATTACCATCAAGAGTCTAATAATGTACTCTTTGCTAAGTTATACAGAATAGATAATCTTATTTCTCGAGGTGTCTAATTATACTTATCATCTATATACATTTGAACGTGATACATGGTTTCATTTAAGCACGTACACATACATACACTACACACACCCACACACACACACACACACACACACAACATTATATATATTTATAAACACATAAATACGTACATACCTACTCACCTTAGGTTAATGTAAACTTCAACAACAGTTGTATGTAGTATTCTTTGCTGTTATTATACTCGTATAACTTCTAGATATAGGAGAGCGGTTCCTCCTGGCACAAGTGTTTTCATACACATAAAAGGAGAATCCTAACTCGGATATTGTAAACAACAAAATTGTAAAGCAATAAAGATTTTTAATTTTTTTTCATTTTGAGTATGTACGTTAGCAATCTGGGGTCAAATGAATGACCCCAAGATATTTAATTGAAAATATCCTAGATCTTTTGCCTTTAAAAATGTTAAATATTTTAATAAGGTATAAAATCCAAATACCTCGAAATGGTTTTCGATTTAGGACATGTTTGATTAGCGGAAACTATCGTAAATATCATAAGGCTTTAAAAATACAAGTGATTTAAAAATACAAAGGTGAATTTTCTGATGCAGAGTTAATTAAAACTAGTTCGGGTAATTGCGAAATACTCCTAAATATAAGTACGTTTTATTGACACAAGGTTACCACTCCTTTTTCATTCAGAATAAAATCGATTTGGTTAAGAATAGCCGAAACTCATATTGTCGAAAAAAATATTTCGGAATTACCCGACAGAAAAAGTGTGATTCTCAAACTTAAATTTTCTATACGAGTACTATGTAACTTATAGAGAAGGTTTCGAATTAGAAATGGCCCGCATACTTTGGATTAATGGATAATAAGTATTTTATGTGAAACTGATATAACAAAAAAGCTATTTACAGTTACAGTCAATTAAAAATTCAGATTTAGTTTTCTCACTAATTCTCAACTCATTAATTTAAGAGGCCCGTCTCTGGGGACACTGACGCGTTTTTCCGTATTGTAGCCTTTTAAATTTATTTTTATTGGAAACAGTGCCCTTGAATTTCCACCGACTCTCGGCAACAGAATGGAGAACGGAAAGGGGCTGAGCTGGGGCGTCTATGCGTATGTATAGTGCGCTTAATCTTGACAGCAGGATACCCCCGCCGAAGCTCCGTCTAGTGTTAGTATGTCTGTGATTCGAACAGTCAGACAGACGACACGAACAGCGAGGTGATCCTTTGAGGGTTCCACCTCTTTTTCTTTTGACTTAAAAAACTGATTTAAAAAAATATTTATGTTCCTACATATTTCATTTAACAATAGATACTCGTAGATTGAGAACCACTGACAATTACTATGGAATAACCACAGCGGATAATTCCAAATTAATTTTAGGATCGGATTCTGTTATTTACGTTACGTTTATTTACGTTTATTATTATTATTTCTGTATACTTTTTTTGACATGTCATAAGTGCTTTATACAAGCTTAAATGAATAAATGATTTTTTACTTTACTTTACTTTACTGTCCTCTTCGGTCAAATCCGAAAAAAACAAAAACGAAATAGCTTCAGCACAAAATATCTCAAATATCTTGTTTTGAAGCTATTTAACAGTTTATCAAAAACGTTAATTTAACGAAGAAAGAAACAACCAATTGGTTAACTAAACAAATTTCAAAGTTCTAAATGCTCGGGTAAATGCGAAAATCGAAAATCCACTTGCTCCCTAAAACACGACAGCGTACACGCATTTTCTTTCACTCGTAGCGACCTGAGTCAAGAAATTTTGTAATTTTCAGAATAACCTGATTTTCGGAATTGGCCGAGTACCTACACTTTATTCAAAATTTAACTAATTTGTCGGGTTTTTCTGGCAGGCAACTGCTACCTAACACATAAAAAACAGCCCTCCTTTCGCCAAATCAAATTGTCTGAGGTTCCTTAAAAGGTACACGCAACGCAGCACATCTTTGGCCGAGCACCTGACGAGTCGCGTTTATTAGAATCGTGAAATGCTTGAAAAATAATAATTTGCAAAAACAAAAGAAGAGTTAAGTGTTACGAAGATGCGGCGTCGCATGGTAGCTGTGCGAATAGGTGCGCAGCTCGAGCTATGCGATGTACCGACAGTAGGGAAGGCAACGCACGCAAGGCACGCACAGCACGCATCCATAGCACGCCTCAATAGCACGCATCCATGAGTCATGTCATGTCGTGTTTCCACTGTGCACCGTGCTATGCTATGATTAATTATTAAGCTGACTGAGGAAATGGAAGGCTGCGGTCCGATTTACGCCCAAAGCACTTTGAGGGCGATTTTGACAGATGGTAGGACGTCATAAACACAGATTACAGGTCATAAATGACGTCCGTCACCAACTCCGCCATCTGGCACTTACGACGGTGCCTCTGCTCCAAAGAGGATATAATAACTGTTCTGCCTCTTGGCGTTAGCACTGTAAGCGTTATGTCATTCTCAACATCAGAGAAGAAACGTTCAACACAAAAATTACGTAAAATTATTTTTTGAATTTTATTACTTATTCAGTAATACTCAGAATAAACTTGTAGTGACAAAATCTTCTTTGGCGTGGATAATAAGCTAACTTTTCATTCAGAAGAGTGAAAAATATCAATATCTTGCGGATTATTGATCCTAAAATTTTGAGGTTATGTGACAATATTTTGCGGTCCGATTTAATTTCAACGCTGATAGCAACGCGAGCGCTTTTAGCCCGCGTTTTAATTTGGACCGGGCAAAAGTATTTTAAGTGTTCGGACCGCATCCAAAGTAACACACAATAACATGAGATTTCTAAAAAAGATACGGGACTCTCCGTTTAAACTTACAACTCGAACTTCACCGATAGCCTTAGAAAAAAAAAACTTTACCAATTTTTTTCTGCCACTGTCAAAGCGTCAAAAATGGGAATGTTCTATTGTAGCTGCTTGGTTGACGCATTTGTTACTTCAGCCCGCAATGCGCTTTAACACTATACATTTCTTTTGATATTTTAGGCGTCGTGTAAATTTTGCAGTGAAGTCGTGTATTGCCTAGAATATTCTCGATAAATACCGCAATTTAGGTTATGTTATGTTTGGTTCAACGCTAGTTCTGTTGTTTTTACAATAATTTTGTATTCAATTAAATTAAACAATGTCGAACGTGTTCGGATTATTAGTCTCGGGAAGACTGGTAAGACATTTTCGTATGATAATGGTGATTTACATTGTGTTTTGTTGTGCTAAAGTGATGTTGTGTTTAGGTGCAGACAGATTTCACCCCTATGTCGGAGACACAGTTCCTTCTGACTATCCCAGAAGCGGATACCATTAACCATGCAGCAGTGTTCCTGACAGGCGTGTCGCCTCTCCCACCAGGCACGGCAGGGATGGTCTATTGGAGCTGGCCGGACCCGGCCAGTCCACCTAATTGGCAGCTTCTTGGACACATTTCTAACACAAAACCCTCAGCGATATTTAAAATAGGCAATCTGAAGAAACTTCACGAACTTTCAGGTATGATGCTTTTATAAAAACATATTTTACTAACTTTTTAAAACCCACAAAACTTATTTAATGATGTTGCTGTAATTTCTACAAATTTGATTATGCTATTTTTTAAACAGAGGACATCAACAGTGCTGCCAATCGTCGGGGAATTCCCCGATGTGCAGGGAATGGGAGGTCTGCGCGGGGAACGTGCAAGATTGGTTCAAATCGGGGAATTTCGGGGAATGGACTATGCAATATATTTACTTGGTGTGGTGTGTTTTGGAATACATCCATTTTTGTATCATACAAGATAATTTATTGTTGTAGTTATGGAAGTACCCCTCTCTGTCAGCTGTGACATTACTTACTACTTGACATAGGTAGTGATTTTTGATGCAGGTTATTTCAAACGCTTCGGTAGAAAGAGTTTTTAGTGGGTACATAAAATAATTTATCAACGTTGCACAAACGTGTACCCTACTTATTATAAGTGGTTGCATAAACTAAACCATGATGTTTTAATGAACAAAAAAAACCCTTTTTTCCAATGTGTTACCCTCAATCCAACATTTAAAAAGCTAGAATTTTGGGGATAAAATAATAATTAACTGTATTTTATTAATAATTTTATGTAACATTTTGTCCAAAACAAGCAATTGTTTATGTCAATACATCATGTCAGGGAATCTTTGGGGAATTGGCCTGAAACAGCGGGGAATTGAGTCTAAAGTAGGGATAATCAAAAAAAATGATTGGCAGCACTGAACATCAACCAAATAGTTAGTAAATATAAATTTAAGCTAATCAAAAATTATTATCATTGATAATGTGACTTTCAGGAGAAAATAAATTTGGCAGTGCATTTGGGCAGCAGCAGATCTGCCACAACGCACAGATCGGAATCTCCATTGAGCCTGAGGCACAAATACAGTTGCTGGCATCTTCAGTTGTAAGTGCCTTTTTTTCTTTACCTAAAATAGTATAAGTGTATTGTTAGGTAGAAGAAAATTACATTTATTTTATACCTACTACATTGGTGGCAAATAAACTTTCAGGCTGCCTAATGAAAGTGGCTACTTCACCTAATGAATTAATTTGTACTATGTTGTATTGCAAAATGTTTCCTTTATTAGTTAGCTTGTCTATTAAGTATTTTTGTTTTGATTTATTTTCTAAATATTGTTTCAAAAGTCTAAACCTCACTGAATACATGACAAAAAAGACAGTTGAATAATATAAAAAAGTTATCTAATCCCCAGGCAATACAAACACACTCCAACATAACATTCGCTCAAAAAATGCTGGAAAGTCTCGTGAACTACGTCGCGTCGTTCTCGGTGACGCAGGAGCAGATGACGCCGACGCCGGGCGTGTCCTACATCCCGCTCAACACGCTGCACACCTGGTACCAGAACTTCGAGCGGCGGCTGCAGCAGAACCCCAACTTTTGGAAGGACTAACCTCCACTTGACTGAGTCATGCTTCCACTAACAACGTTTGTCAATGTTAAGAGTGAAGGCCTCAAAGAGGGATCGTTTTAGGCATTACATTTTTTTGGTTTAGTAACACGTAACGGAGCCAGTTCTATTCAAAAATAAAATAATTGTAATGCTGGCCCAGCAGTTAAAAGCTGATGCATTAGGGTATGTTTCCACCAGAGATGTGTGAGGATGCGTTGCGAGGAATGTGTGTGTTAAAACCAATAGAATTTTTCAATTCAATTCAATTCTTTATTTGCTTACTAAGTGTTACAAATAGGTGTTTAATAATTAATTGTTTCATTCACCTATACTCCATTCATTATAGCATTAGACAGAAGTAAAAAAGGTTCTTTTTAGGTTACACTTTGTGGTAAAAGTACAATAAACATCATTGCTTTTAAGATTTATGCCGAATTTATTAAAATCCACATAAATAGCAGCTGTCACACTTAATTGTTCTCATTTAAAGTAAAGGAACTTCAGAATTTATGAGGCTTTTGCTTAAAATAATTATTTTGTCTTGCATCAAACTATATTGTCGATGTAAAAACCTAAAACAGGCAGGGGTTTTCATTATTACTGTCGCTATAACTCTACCAAATCTAAAATGTTACATAATCCCTTCATACGTTGTGGCGGAAGGGGTTTTAAATTTTGCCAGGTTATTCTCAGTTATGTTATCGTCTTGGCAACGTCAAATGCAAATTGTCATTCATTTTAGCCCCCCTGCTTCTTTTTTCTAATGTTATAATGAATGAAGTATAGCTTCGCGATTCTATTGGTTTCTAACAAACACATTCTATGCAACGCATCCTCGCACATCTCTGGTGCAAACGCACCCTTACTGTTCACATAAAACTGTAATTATAAGTTAAAATGCATTATTAAAATAAAAGTCCTTTGATCTGTTATACCATAGCCCCTATCGAAAGTGCCTGAAAAGTGCTTAGCAGTAAACTTGACAAACTAAGACAAGTTAGTGTTAGCACTTACGGTAAGTTAAGATAAGCTGAATCTTGTGCATGATGTGCATCCTTTATTACTTTGTGAAGTAAATGGTACACCTAATCAATCATTTTGCTAGTAAGTACAAAAAGTATTAGGCGTTTCCAAGTGGCGTAATTGCGTTTTTATTTTCGCTGGTCGACAATATTTATAATACTTTTGCTGGAATGTAAATTGAGAGAAACAAACATTGATTATGACTCTGCTATGAATGATCTCTAATGTAAACGTGTGTACGACTTGTACTTAGGTATTTATCTGCTTAAAATTGAAGTGCAGAAGTCACAAGCCGCATGTTCCACTTAAAATAAGAGACAATAATTATATTTTCAACTCAAACTTAACAATAGTAATATTTTACCACTGCAAATAAGTTTTCAGTTGTATTAGTTATATTTATGAATAATGTGAAGACTGCTTAATATTTTTAATGAAACAATTTAAATAAAATATTGTTCAATAAGATGAATTAAAGCTTGTATTTAATTTCTGGATATCCTTTTATCTTAGCTTCATAAAACTTCACACACACAGTTAACTCACCAAAAGTTCCATATATTAAGCAACTTAACAACATTTCTGTGCCTCTAGCTAGCGCCGCAGTTGCGAAAGAGCTAAATTTCCCGAAAGCATAGATTAGTTAATAGCAATTATAATAAAGGCTTTGCAACAGGAGATAAGTACTTACTTAATTTTCTCACAATCAAATGTTAGGTCAGAAAACATAACTAAAACTCATCGCAAAATTACAGATTCAATTTAAACATGTACCGCCACAGTAGGTACCGCTACCACGGTAATATTATCTATTATTACTGTGACAGTACCATAAATATAACAATAGTGATGGAACATTTAGAAGCAGACAGATTACCTGCTTACATCAACGTACCTATTCTCAAATATTATTAGGTAAATGAATTGGTAATAGAGAATTAATAAAAATACAAGGGATAAGGGATTCTGATATCGACATTTGCAAATATGATCTTAATTTTATTAATTTAATTATTTTTATTTTGGGGTGGGTATGCTAGCAAGATTATAGGTAGGTATTCGATGTTGGTAATTTAAATTTTAATGGGGGAAGCAAGTAAAACAAACAAGTTTTTCGTATGGTATTTCAACCTTGTAGGCTTATTTCTTGTAGTGATGTGTTAAGACGAATTCAGACTTATAAACATAACATAGTTTAATAACTAGTTTTATTAGTGTGATCAACTTATGAATAAAAAAATGCTGTTAAGTAGCATGCTATTAACGTATTAGCATGTTTCATAACATGTTATTTAATCTGGACTCACCTGCACAAAACTTGAGGTTATGCATGATGATACCTGTCCGGCGCTAGAGGTGCGCTTCCACCAGAGATGTGCGAGGATGCGTTGCGAGGAATGTGTGTGTTAAGAACCAATAGAATTGTTTCATGCACCTAGCTTCGCAATTCTATTGGTTCATAACAAAAACATTCCTCGCACATCTCTGGTGAAAACGCAGCCTTAAACCGACGGACAGCTTCGCGGTTAATAGGTCATTTACTCTCTGCCACATGTTATGAGGTAAAGTGCTCCTGAGCATGTGTCCTGATCCTACAGAATATTACATACATACATACATACCATCACGCCTCTTTCCCAACGGGGTAGGCAGAGACCACTTCTTTCCACTTGCTACGATCCTGACATACATCTTGCGCTTCTTCTACTCTCATGAGTCCTTTCATACATGCTCGTCGGTTAAAGGTACTCTTGACCCGACCCTTTCTTAGAACATCTTGAAGAATATTGATGGGCAAATAAAAGACATTGATTTCCAAAAATAACAAACAGAATCTGTTATTTATTTAAGTCGTTAACAATAAGGTAACAAAACGTCTTCCTCCTGAACACAACATCAAGGCACTTACATTACTATATTACAAAAAAAAATTAAGGTAATTTTTGCGGCCGGCTCGACTCTGTTCATACTGCACCTCTCCTGTTGGTTGATAACAGATTAACAGCCTATGTGATAGAATTTGAGACTGTTCATCGCGAACGAAAATATAAATTAATCTATGTAAAAGTAAATCTCGCGTGTAGAGAGAGACATACGCTCGAATAATAACACGACCGTCAAAGTTGAGCAGTTCTTACATGGATAGCTATGCCTTCAGTTTCTACTGACGTGTAGGTCAGCATCAATTTGAAGGATGCTTAAGTTTGGGTCAGGTTTCAAAATTCAAAAGAAAAGTCGCGTGGCTCTCTACAAGGGTGATAAAAAAGCTAACATAATATCACAAATTAGACATGCGCGGCGCTCTGACAGATAGCCCGCTTAGAACAACGCCATTTGAGACGCACGCACACAGAGACGTGAGTTTACAGGCGAAGTCAGTGAGCTTCGGGGAGTCGGAAAGTCGCACTGTCGCGAGTGTTTTTGTTTTTGTCGGACTTGGTGCAATTTTTCACATGATGAATTTTGTTTTTGGCCGGTTCTGTCGAGTGGGTATAACTTACTCACTTCAATTTAAAAATTCAGAGCGAATATAGTAGTAACCCTAGGCGGTTCACGCAAGTTTTGAGAAAGGTGCGAGCGGTCCTTCTGTAAACTCTTTATTTTGTGATAATATGAACAGGGTCGAGTAACGGTCGTCAAATGGTGGTAACCCCCAAAACTATAAAACTACATTGAGTCTTAAATTATCCTCCTCTTGTCTTCCTAACGCTCATAAATATGTCAGTAACGATATATCTTTACTGACATATTTATGAGCGTTAAATTGGTGATAAGTAAGACATTATATTTTATAGATAAAGGAGTAACACTAAATTACTTTGTACTAAAGTTAGGTTACTGAGATCCCTTCGCGTGAACAACAACTCAACATCGAGCACCAACCCTTAGGAGCTAAAAATAGGGATGCTCATGAGATTTTGGTTTACAAAACAGTTTGTAAGCAAGGGGTGGGGCCTACGCTTATTTGTGACGTAAGTTTAAGAGAAATTAAAATCGAAATAAATAAAATTGATTATTCTAGACAAAATGTCGTCAGTTAAGGAAGCACACGACAAAAAAAGTAGTAACTTACTTTACGTGCAGAACGTTTTAAATAAGAGTAGGCCCTCAACAAAGGCAAGATGGTTCAACACTCCTTAATTTTACCCCTTTATAATTTCTAAGGCAAAATGGGGTACTTTGATAGGAAAGCCTGACCTATAATTCCATGCGGCAGTAAAAAACATTTTTAAGAATTACAAATAGGTAACAGGTAAATCACAAATGAGATTAATTTCAAATAGGTACTTATGTAAACTGTAGGTATACATAAACATGTGTAAATTTTGGACCCACACAGATGCTATTCTTCAAGAATTAAGTTATTGCTGCTGCGTCCACTTCATTTATACACTATTACTATTATAATAATGTATATAGAATAATACTTGGAAAATGTACGATCCCAATACGGTAACGGGTTCACAGCCAAGTGGCGTTAGTTGTGACGTCACGCCATGTCCTACGTGAGCGAGAAGTAACAATGCGACGCGAGTAACAACCAAAGCTATATTTTGACGTAAAGTATTAAATGCGTTCCTGAAAAACTGCCAAAATAACGAACGTTAACTTAAAGTATGAAAGGTATGTAAAAGACTACAATACCCCTAGCATAGTTTACACCAATGACCTCTGTGTTAACGTTTTTGTATAGGATTTCGGTACAGCGCTTTAGTGATTAGAAATGGAACTAAAATGGCATACAAAGTGCTGAACTCAACTATAGTAGTTCACGTGACGGAAACTCATAGTAGACGTCAGTACTTCTACCAAAACTTACTGTTACGTGAGCGTTAGATAGTCAGTTATACTACATCAGCTCGTATGCCGTAGTAGTACCATTATTATTGGCACTTATTTTATTACATAGAAATACTTAACCACCAAACAACTATTTAATTGTTAGCGTAAAATCTTGGTAGGGGTTCATCAGCCCCCCGATTCAGAACGAAGTTATCGAGCGATTCGGTAAGTTTGTTTTAACTATAGTAAACAAACCGCTTAACGGTAACAATCAATTTTTTTATATGTTAAAGTCAAAGGCCTTAAGTTTTTTAATGAAAGAAAATAACCGAATCGGTCGATAACTTTGTTCTGAATCGGGGGGGGGCAGATCTTCTCACGTTATGCAGTATATTCGTACCACCAAGTAGGCTTTTATTTCCTTAAAGTAACTTTATAATATCCGGAATGAGTGGTTTGTACAGTTTTGGATCAGTCGCAATTATTATAATATTTTGCGCAGGATTTACTGGGGTTGGTTTTGTACTAGCTTGCTAAAACAATTTCCTTGCGCCGGGCCCACTGGGTAGGTCAGTAGTCTTTCCACCTGACGGTAGTTACTTGTATCATCGCTTCGCCTCGCATCGTATCTCTCACCACTACGGACACGTATCACTAAGGCACAGTGTGACAACAACAGTACACAGGAAAGGAAGTACGGGCAGTGACGGCTCTAGGGCGCCCTCTTTAGATGCTCGAAAGGCGCCATTTTCACAAGGCTTTTTAAATTTGTAATTTAAGCGTTCCTCGCCACCTGGTGACTAGGCAACCGCGCCTATTGCTGTACCCTGAGGTCGCCCCTGCATTTCACTATAAGGTTGAGCTATATCTGGCAGCACCGTTTAAATATTATATGCTTCACACAGAACCATAAGCAGGCCTCTGTCACTCCATGTATTTGCGCGAGATAATTACCAACCAGCGCCGGTTCTACCAAGACACACTTGGCAGTTGATTGTCAACAGCCATTCCATGGATACTGACGTAGGATACGTACGTATCCTTTAGGTAGGTACTGACGAAACTGTAAGTACTGACTAGCTGATATCTAAATCGAAAGAGGTAGCCCTCACAATATATATATATGCCAGTCACATGACAGCACGCATTTACAAATGACAAAATTGACAACTTTCTATGAAGTGATTTATCTGTTACGTAGTAACTATTAACTAATCTGTGCCATGAGCGAGAAAGAGAGATGTTGTTGAGCACCTCGTCGCTTCTGCTGCGTTCACTCCCGCCACTAGTTAATGACGGTTCAATTGCAAAGTGCAACTGAACTGTGCTGCCAGATATAGCTCAACCCATAAGCTGCTAACAAAAGAGTCATTTTGCAACGCGGTCCCATACATGCATCAGTACTGCGTAGTGATGAAGGCGTGTCGGAGCGCCTGGTCGGCGGTGAGGCGGCGCGCGGGGAGCGGCTCCAGCAGTTGCGCTGCTAAAGAAAATGCTGCGTCCGGGAAGCCGGATACCCACTTGCCTTCGGACCACTCTTCTGCCTGCAAGTTTCAAGGGAGGATGAAGTTATAAAAGGAAGGAAATACCATTTTATATTATTTGGGCATAAAACCATTTCACACAATTTTTTATCACATGCGTTGCAAAGTAATCGATATTTCAAGTAAAAGTTTGGCTGACAAGCCTGCTGATCGGTTGTTAAATGTTTTAGGTTTAAGACATTTATTTCTCTAAAAGAATACAATAATTTACTTGTAAGAGAAATACACTGAAATCTTAAGTACTATTTGGGACAATGACATTAACCTGGTTCTTTTATAGACTTCTGGCGTTGGGGTGAAATAGTCCAAATTAAACAGTAGTTTTATGATCTTGTTTTGAGCAATTTGCAATCTTTTTATATTTGTTTTTGCAGCACTGCCGTATATTTCGATCAAGTAATCAAGGTGAGGTTTTATCAATGCATTATATATCATATACCGGACAGACTTGGGAAAACAACGTACGTTTCCACGAAGAGCATACATGAGAGCTGACAACTTTGCACAGGTTTTTTCAATATGTGGTTTCCAGGATAATCGACTATCAAGAATGAGCTCGAGATATTTTTCAGATTTCACCTGAGACAATGGTTCACTATTTATTGTAAGGGGTTGAAATTCTGAGATAGATTTATTTTTGATATAGTTTGTCTTAGCTATATTTACAGTTAATAAATTTGACTGAAACCATGCGTACAAAGTATCCAGGTCATCCTGAGCATCTGCTATCACAGGATTAATGTGGTCGCCAAAATAAAATAGACTCGTGTCATCGGCATATAATGAAATTTCTCCTTTCAAATTCAATCTGCTAATGCTGTTAATATATACCAGAAATAATAAAGGACCTAAGATGGACCCTTGAGGAACGCCGTACGTAATCAATTCAGGAGAGCTCTTAACCTTATCGAGTTTTACTATTTGATACCTGTTAGTGAGATACGATTTAATCATCTCGTATGCTGAACCCTTTAGGCCAATTAGGCCTAGTTTATATAAAAGCAATTCATGGCTAATCGTATCGAACGCTTTTTTCAGGTCAATAAAAATACCGAGCGCAATCTGTTTCTGATCGATCTTCAACTTTATATTCGTTGTCAAATCTATGCATGCTGAAAGAGTACTAGATTTAGGACGGAAGCCATATTGTTTATCAGAAAGAAAGTCAATAGAGTTTAAATATTCTTCCAGGCGATTATAAACCACTTTTTCAAAGATTTTAGAAATCACTGGTAACACGGATATAGGTCTATAATTGCTAGCGTCAGTTCTACTGCCAGATTTGAATATGGGGCTGACCTTGGCTATTTTAAGAGTGTCGGGAAAATTACCTTTTCTAAGCACTTGTTTATACAGTTAGTCAACTCATCTAAGACACAATGCTTTGCAAATTTAATAGTTTTACAAGTTATTCCATCTATGCCACTACTCGTATTTGTGTTTAAGTTTTCGATTATTCTGCTAATTTCATCAGTCGTAGCTAGTCTAAATTGCAATAATTCACTTTGTGATTTTTGTTCATCATTTGGTTCGTTTTTGATTTTATTATGAAAAGATTGGGGGATGTTGTTTGCTAGTGTAGCGCCCACGTTTGCAAAGAAATTATTAAAATGTTGACATATTTCAAAAGGGTCAGCAATCTGACCTGAACCCGTTACAAGTTTAGCAGGGGAAGCGGTGGCTTTGATTTTATTATTATTGATGTCATTAATAAGTTTCCACATTTTAAGTGGCTTGTTTACACAGTCTTTAAATATTTTTTGGTAGTAGCTTGACTTGGTAATTTGTATACTTTTTTGCACTTTGTCTTTTTCCGCAATGTATTCTTCTTTTGCTGACTGGCTATCTGGTTTTCTGATATTATTATATCCAAGCTTATTTCTTCTACCGATAGCTTTGATTAAATCCTTATTGATCCAGTCCATTTTTGGAGGGTTTGTGATTTTAGTCTTAACCATTTTACTTCTTCCAACAGCTTTTACAAGTAGATCCTCAAACCTCGAATATTCTCCATTGTTTTTAGTAAGGTTAATTGATTCCATTTCCTTATAAAGTTTAGCATAATTAATAGTTTCGTACATAATCTTTTTATTCCTTTCTGTTTTACATCTGTGGACCTCAAAATAAATTTGTTTATGATCAGATATTACTGATTCAATAATGGCTAAGTTACAGGTGAGATTTTTTATGTTGGAGCACACATGATCAAGAATTGTTTTCGAAGTGGTGGTTTCTCGTGTGCAGTAATCAGAACCTATTTTGTTTAGCAAAGTAAACCCATTTTCTCTCAACATTTTTTTTATAGTCTGTGGTAGGTTTGCTTCTTTTAAGTAAATTGTAATTGAAATCACCAATAACTATTGCCCTTCTTCGCTGAAGAAGTTGTTGCGAATATGTTTCCAGAAAGCAAGGGTCACTAGTTCTTTCCGGTTTATAGACAGCTCCAATATCCAGTGAGAATCTGTCCAAATGTACCCAAAGAAAGTGATTGTCATTCTGACAAAGTTCGCCGATGTATTTGTGTTTTAAATCATTGTGCACGAAAATAGACACACCGCCTCCCATAGCACCAGTTCGAAAATTATAATAATGAGTGTAATTCGGTAACTGTGTGGCTTGGGCTTCGGATTAATTTTTTATCCAGGTCTCTGACAGCACTATTACATGGACTTGATCAGGTGTAGAATTGACAATACATCTTAGTTCGTCTAGTTTTCCGGGTCTCATTATACTTCGTATGTTTGCGTAGAGGAATTTTAGGGATTTTGGATTTTGCTTTAGGTTCATATGATTACTCACAATTTGGTAGGTTATAGCATCATCTCCCTTTAGGTCATCTTCCGTGGCTTCAATTAGTTTTTTGGATTGACTTGCACTATTTTTGGAGTCCCTTTAATGAATTTGATTGTGAGATTCTTCTCGCCTGACTCTGTTCTTTGGTTCTTTCTGAGGTTTTGCATCAACTTTTTCTGGTATGGTGTTTCATCAGAGAAAACTTTAACTTTAGATGGTACCTTTGGTGATAGTTTTATTTCGCAAAATTGCCTTAACGGTTTCACTGGAGGCAAAACAAACCTTCAAAGGTCGAGTTTTTGTGCTATCATACTTGCCGAGTCTAATTACTTTGGTGGGTTCTGCACAGTCAGTAACCAAAGATTTAATCACACCATTTGCCTGACTGAAGTCGTGATTGTACCTCTCTTCTGAGATTTTAGAAGAAAGTTCATCTACTCCAACTATGATTAAGTTTTTCTCCCTCTGTGAACGCTCGGAGATTTCACATAATAGGCTTTCACAATCAGGCACTGACCCTACAGTATTAGCTTTTATCGCATCAATATTACTTTCTATGGTTTTGATTTTATTTTCAGTTTCTTGATTTTGCGTCTCCAATTTTGATATTTTTTGCTTGACAGCTTCTCGCTCTTCATATCCTTGTATTGATTGTTGATAAAATTAATAGACTCTTTCAGTTCTGTCAATTCATTCTTTATTGGTTTTAATTCTCTCTCAAACATACCGGCCAGCTTAACTTGCATTTTAGATAACATAACGTCCATGTTCTGGCTTACAACTTCCTGCATCGTTTGACGGATGCTCTCTCGGGTCATTGTTGCATTTTCATGCGAAGGCGGTGAGTTGAGTGCCTGCCGTTTATTGCCCCTGCCAGTATTTACGTTTCGAATTGGTGTATTATCCTCTTTTGTAGCTTTTGGAGCAAAACGAATACACTCCGGGCAACTCCAAACAGCTCGCATCTCCGAATTAAATAGTGTTTCATCAAGGGACATACATGCGTAATGATATCTTTTGTTGCATTTTAAACAAAGAATGAAGTTATCATTATTATCTATTTCTGGTAAACAACAACCCCACATAATCTTAGCCATTTATATTTCTATTCAGATATTAATGCTTTACCAGGCGACAGTAAAGATCAAAAGTAATAATATCGCAGTAGTAACAAATGCGCAGCCTCTCAGATGCAAAGTCATTCACGGCAGTATCTGCGTCGTGTCTGCACTGTTATTCTATGCTCGCCGCCGCTCGCTAATGTCGTCTCGGTGCCGGTAGCATAAGCCGCGACCGCACAGGAATATGGAGCTTACGCGCAGTGCGTAACCGTGAAAGTCGCGCGCTGTGTTGGTTTAGCACTGTCGCAAGTTAATGTTTATCTGACCGCACTATATTGCAAAAAATAATACTGCTGAGTTTGTTTTCATTGTAATAAATTCAGCAATGTGACGGTATACACTTTTCTCAAAATATTTGGTCTGAAGACTTTTTCTGCAGTAACATATCACAAATGTTCACGTACTAAACGAGTTATTTTTCCACTGAAACCGTTCGAATGCACTGTCTTTATGTTAATACTATAGTTTTGGGATAAACTGAAGCCATTTAAACCACTTTAAAAATATATTTAGTCAGACCAGGTGTACGGTGTGTCACCGTGCATTCTTCCGCGTCAGCATCTTTATAATTTTATAAGTATTTCTGCATTATGCGCGGCTGACCTTATTAAGTAATATTCAATATTGTAAGTTAGTTCGCTTATGCCTATCAAGACGGCCGCGAGTCTCATTAGCAATAATTTAAGTGTTTTGTGTAATTATCAAGATTATAATAAATATCTTTACTCAACAAGGAGTTTACATTTACACACGACACAAAATAGCAAGAAAAAGACGTATGGTATACAGGACCATACACCAGGTTCAAAGAGATGTTGTAAGCATTATTGTCAAAGACTAAGGTGTTGTCCACTTGTTAGTATGTCTCTAAAAAGATGTAACATTGTATTTGTAATTTAACAGAAAAATGACGGATATACAACGTGTTAATGAAAAAGCGCAAAACCTGAAAGTTTGTTCAGAATCGAGAGTAGAATCGATTCCACTAATAAAAAATAGAGGTAAAATTTTAACAATAAAAATATTTTAATCACGCCGTGTTTAATCATTACCTAACTCTATTATTGCGGCGGCACGCGAAACGGCAACGTCGCACTAGCTCGCGCGTTATTACCATAGACTTCTTAATTTTGCAACAAAGACAAGAAAACAAAAAAAGCGAATATCTTCGTCTCCGAAGTCTGTAGTAATCCGCGAAAAGTAAATTTAATAATTTACATAATTATTTTATAAAAAAAATAAGTTGGGGTGTTAGAGGTTTTGCGCTTTTTAATTAACACGATAAATAAGAAAATAAAAAAGAGAGATAAAAATACACTAAAAAATCAGCGAGAAAGTTATAAAATGTAAATGCATAATATCATCAAAATAATGAATGCCTTCCATGTCTGTTTGACCAACTGACGATTGAAAACAGGAAGATTGTTGTCTAATGTGCAATTATTATATGAAATCTAGTGTCACATTCAAATATTCTACATGTAAAAGCTTAGTTTCGACCATATCGACCATTCGATACATCCGACCTCAGTCTCACCTTAGTCTGTTCATCCCGGCACACACACGCCGGCCGGGGCAGGCGGCAGGGCGCGCACACGGGCGCGGGGGCGGCGGGGGACGCGGGCGCGGGGGAGCGCAGGCGCGCGCACAGCTTGCGCAGGCACAGGCCGCGCCGGGACGTCGAGGGAATTATGCGACGGCCTGCCGGGATTGGACGATTGGAAAAGATAAAATTTTTCTTATTTTAAACTTTTATGGTTACTTGTTAGTAATACTAATGTATACGGGATTTTAATTTAAATATATTTTTTGTTTACGAGTTTCCGATATTTTGGCACTGTTGCCACTTGCAAGTGACATGATCACGGAGTAACTGAATATCCCGCGGGTGAGTTGTTATGAGCAAAGTGAGCAGACATATCGGTCTATGCTCCTTCAGTCTTTTATTACGCTCGCCGCCCGTACCTACCACTGTTCGCTAACTCAATATTCACTCGCACTTATTCTCGACACACGACACTAACAGTACCTATCTAGGCACGAAACGTCAGTTCGTTGTATTATACGGTTTTTGCACATTTGAATGACTGGAATCCAGACATTTGACAATTTAAACACGTCCTCACGATTGAAATTTAGTATTTAGTAATTTCTATCGCTTCCCTAACCAATCTTGATATGTAGTGGCCTAGTGGCGTTCTGTTGGAATCATCTGAGGTTAATGTCTCCTGAGTCCTGATATTTGTTAGAATCGGGTCCAAATCACTAAATTGAGTTTCATAAAAATCCTGTAGCTAATAACTATTCTAAGATAAACATATTTAAAAAAACTATTGCCTCTAAAAATGAAAGCAAAACATTAAGAACAAATAAATAAAAGACCAAGCAGGTAGCTGCTACAACGCGGTAATGTAACAGTTTGTCTGTCCTTCTTAAGTGATGTCCACTTGTGGGCTGTGGGGCACTCACCGAGCGCGGCGGCGGCGCGCTGCAGCGGCTCGGTGCCCAGCAGGTCGGTGAGCTCGGCGAGCGCGGTGACGTCATCGGCGGCGCGGAAGAACGGGTAGCGCGCGGTGAGGGCGCTGGCCAGCACCACGCCGCACGCCCACATATCTACCGCTGTGGTTTGGTTCGGGCACTTCAGGAGGACCTGGGGTCAACCAAGATCTAGATTAATTTATTTATTTACTTAAAACATGGTATTAAGATGTTACAGATTTAACATAAAATATCACATACAATGTTAAACATAAATTAAAGCGCACACGTGTAAGCAACACGTGTAGGCAAGGTTAGTTATATGCAGCCTGTTACGAGTACCTCAAAATCAACATCATACAAATAAAAATAGAGGATTTCCTCCCTGCAAATTGCAAACCCTAACATAATATTTGTATGGAAAAAACATTTGGGTTGGGCCCGTATAGGACATTTACTTTTTAGAATTTATTATTAATTCTGTTTCTTTCTTTTTTTGGTATTGACTTCTAAAAGGCACTCTGTATACTTTTCTGCCAACTGTTGATCAGTCTTGGGATCTGCTCCAGCAATCCAGAAATGGCGCTAGTGGAATCGTGTGGATGAAAAAGTGCAGTGTTTTATACGGTCAAAACGGAGAAGAAAATATACCCAGTCCCGTTTGGAGTCCCGTCAGGAGTGCCATCGGAATGACTCGCTATATTAATTTACTAACATAAAAAACCAAAGCCTTTCCTAAAAACTGGCACAATAAGGCCATGCTGAAGTAATGAAAGCATTAACCAATAGTTCAGATCATACATATTTAAGAGTCTCACTGTGTTCTGCCTCACAGGCATACAATAGTAACAATCTTAATGCGAATGTTAAAATTTATTACAAAGTAGTCAATTAAAAATAATAATAATAAAGTAATTAGATAGGTATGTCAAGAAGTAAATAGAACACAATTGAATTAAGTTAATTCAAACAAACTGTGAACAATTGCTTCATTTATTTCGACCGGTCGTTTTTTGAGATCAATACACTCCCCCCCTATTTGTATTGTAAACGCGCGTATTTTTCATTTTCTATTTTAGGCATGAAGTTCCGCATGTTCCCATGGTGGAAGCTATTTACAAGCTTCACCAACATTTGTAGTTCTTCAATAAAAAGAAAAAAGAGATTGGTACTTTTGGATATTTGTAACGAGTAAACTCAAAAATAACTGGATTATGTATGGGAATTCCTGTACATACAAAACGAACTTATTATTTGCGCATTAAGGCATTTTTTATTTTGGGAATAGAAATAACAAGCTGCGGGAGCCTGGTGATGTCTAGCCCTAAGCGAGCAGTTATATTTTAAGACTATGTTGGTAGAGTGACGGTGCGGAGCTAAGGCGCTTGTAACAATATATTGAAACTTGATAAAATGATGATTGGAAAAAAACTGTTGTCTCAAAGTTATGTTGTGATTTACGCTGTGCATCTCAATCCATGTAAATAATCCAAATAAACAAAGGCTATCTCACCTCAGGCGGCCGGAAGCCCTGCGTGCCGGCGCGCGGCGCCCGCGGCGCGGGTCGCGCCCAGCACGCCGCGCACACGCCGCCCAGCGCGCCGCACGCGCACGCGCCCGCCGGCGCCGCGCCCGCGCCCGCACCCGGCGCCACCATGCCTGCGCTCTGCGGTGTGCAGAGCTTTGTAATGACCATTCGGGAAGTGATCCGTTTTATGACCAAATTAGATTAGCAACGACAGAGTAGAACTGTTCAAACAGGCTAATTTTCGACCAGCGATTATTTATTTATTAGTTCGTACACAAATTACAGTTTTCACAGATAAATATAAGGATAGCCAAAGTATAGGCGATTACGGGTTAGTATGTACACACATCAAAAGTGTCTAGGTATCAACATATATTTTTGCAATAACTTTTCTCCTGATTGATATTAATAAAAAAATTCTTTAAGGATTCATCAAATAAAGTGTTTTCGTTTGTCTACAGTAACGATAAACCAAGTCACCTTTGCATTAATAAAGAAATTTGCCATTTTCCTAATAAAGGGATTTTTGACATTTGAACCACTAACATTAAAGTTCGAAAAAAAGACTGAAATAACAGTTTTCTTTAAAATTTTATTGGGTAACTTGAACAATTAATAATCCGTGTTTCTACCGCGAACACTAACAACACAAGAACATCGGTTTGGCATACTCAAAATGAGTTCATCCAAATCACGCTGTGGAATGGCCGCCCATGTTCGTTGCAACAACAAAAAAAGGTCTTCTTGCGACTGGATACCCTCCATATTCGGCAGAGCTCTTCTCTGTAGCATATCCCATGCATGCTCAATCGGGTTCAAGTCTGGCGACTGAGCAGGCCAGGGCAGGACATTGATGTTAGCTGCGGCGAGAGTCTGTCTTACAACTCTTGCGGTGTGCGGTCGTGCATTATCATGCATTAACTGAAATAAGGGACCGATTTGCACTAGTAGAGGAACGATGACGTCTGATACAATCGTCTCAGCATAAATTTGAGCGTTGAGGTTGCCTCTGATCCAAATCAACTCAGTTCTTCCGCCGATCCAAATACCCGCCCATACCATGATGGTTCCACCACTATAAGGATGGACTTCCTGGCAGGATTTTAATCGCTGTTGGCGTCCAGGGGTTCTCCAGTGTCGTATTCGTCTTGTATCCGGTCTCATACCAAAACGAGACTCATCAGAAAAGCACACGAAACGCCATTTTTCTTCTGCCTAATTTCTGTGTTCAAGAGCCCATTGATATCGAATCCTACGATTGTGCATTGCTATAGGTGGTACCCTTAGCGGTCTTCGGGAACGTCATCGTTCCTCTACAAGTGCAAATCGGTCCCTTATTTCAGTTAATGCATGATAATGCACGACCGCACACCGCAAGAGTTGTAAGACAGACTCTCGCCGCAGCTAACATCAATGTCCTGCCCTGGCCTGCTCAGTCGCCAGACTTGAACCCGATTGAGCATGCATGGGATATGCTACAGAGAAGAGCTCTGCCGAATATGGAGGGTATCCAGTCGCAAGAAAACCTTTTTTTGTTGTTGCAACGAACATGGGCGGCCATTCCACAGCGTGATTTGGATGAACTCATTTTGAGTATGCCAAACCGATGTTCTTGTGTTGTTAGTGTTTGCGGTAGAAACACGGATTATTAATTGTTTAAGTTACCCAATAAAATTTTAAAGAAAACTGTTATTTCAGTTTTTTTTTCGAACTTTAATGTTAGTGGTTCAAATGTCAAAAATCCCTTTATTAGGAAAATGGCAAAATTCTTTATTAATGCAAAGGTGACTTGGTTTATCGTTACTGTAGACAAACGAAAACACTTTATTTGATGAATCCTTAAAGAGAATTTTAATTAATATCAATCAGGAGAAAAGTTATTGCAAAAATATATGTTGATCCCTAGACACTTTTGATGTGTGTATTTGTTCAACACAAATTAGATATTAGATTATTTACTCTTTTCAATGAGTGAAAGAGAGAGAGATATTTTTTTTTGCAATGTATGTACCCAGACATGTTTTTTATGAAATAAATGATTTTACATAAATGTGATTCAAATATTTTTGAAATTTTCAGCTGACTGAGATGTCAACAAGGGTCTCGTAATTATTATTGCATGGATCCCTAGCCATAGTGGTATTCCAGGAAACGAGACAGCTGATTCATGCGCGAAAAATGCCATATTAGCTTCGGGTTCTCTAGAACACTATAAATTCTTTCTCATGACCTGCCTAGTCTAGTACGTTCCCACCTTCTTTAATCATGGCGCACTGATTGGCAAAATTCCCGTTGATTATCAGGCAAATTTTACTTCAACATCCAAAAGGAAATTCCCTCTCGCCCATGGTTTTTCAATCACCTCAACCTTCCCAAAAATGTCGTCTCCGTTTGGGCCACGTTTGCACACCTGTGCATCTAAACCAGTGTTGCCAGATGACCGTCTCGCGTTCTCCCCAAATTTGACCTGAAATCCCCCAAAACTAAGGTTTTGAAGAAAAAACCCCCCAAAAGCAAAATAATTTATTAATTGTAAAATAAATTGGCGCCAGACCACACACCAACTATCTGGCCCCGCCCCTGACTCCCGAATCAAATTTCGCCGGATTGGCATCACCAAAAAAAATGTAAACCTTAACTGTTTGGAATAAGGTTCATATTTTTTTTTGTTTGACATTTCTGCAATGCTTGTCCAATGAAATTCTGTTCTTGAGTCAGGCACAGCCAGCTACAGCGCATTACGCCAATCACTATCAAATGTAGTTTTAAATTATTTGATCAATGGCTTCCATTACTTCCATACCATCCCACTCTTTATGGCACCACCCTACCGGTAAAGGATAGGCTTACCTTTTAAACTTTCTTCTTTGGTTTAGTTTTGCGTTGAGTGGTTGAGACCATTAAATAATGAAAAAGGCGAAAAATAATTTATTATTAAAAATATATCATGTACTTAAGTATGTCAAAAATATTATAGAAAGGATCACAATCGTTATACACCGACTCAACTGCAGTCCGCAGTATGGCTCACGAAATGTGTGATCACGTGATGCTCACTGCTCCGGCCACTCGTGAAATACCTATTCTGACGCGGCGGAATATCATGGAAGGACTCTTGAGGTGGGTACTGACCACCGTTACGCAGCGTAAGTAAACATTCGCAGCGAGCATGTTACGCATCGAGCATGTACGTTTTTTCTTAAAATCGGCTTAACATGTTCGTTTCAACTCTGTGCTCCATATTCGCCAGCCAGAAATAATACTACAAGAACGACGTGTCCGCGTGCGCTCGTGATAAACAGCGTACTGACTGAACCGCGTAACACACAAAGGATTCGCCAAAAAACCGACAGCCGGCTGGAGCACTCAAAGCGATCAACGAGCGGCTCGTTGCTGACTGGTTTCGCCGTAACACTACGTACTGACTACATGAATGCTCGCTGTGTAACATATTACATTACGCCGCAAAACGTTGGTCAGTACCCACCTTTATAGGTAGATATCATACACATCCTTAGCTCACTTTGGTGAAGAAACAGCCAAAAAAGGTTTTTCTTGCAGGATTTTTTTACAAAAAAAGACGTCTAGCTTTTATCGAAGCTTTATATGACATATTATTATTTGATATTTACTTACATAGAGAAGCGACGCCACTAGAGGCCTGGCTGCATGAAAATAAAACATAAAGATTGACGCGTTCCTACTTATTGATTATCTTCCATTTTTCGAAAACAGTACTTACCCATAGACATTACTAAACCTGATTTTAATAAGAATAAAGCAAGGTCACTTTTTAAACAAGTATCTTGCATAACTTTTCCGCTAGATATTTCCGCGACGGTAGATTTCGCTCTTAGCGTCGAAGCTCGTGAGTTCGACCCAGGACTAATATTCGCGTTATGGCAATTTGTGCTCGCTATCACTGGCTGTAATTTTTTAAGTATGAATTTACTCTCCTTAGTTCGGGGTCAGATGAGAGAATGAGATGATCCTGGTTTATGTCTCAAATATTGATATTCATTCATTTAGTAGCAGTGTCTAAGCCGTGACTAACCTTGGGCACGGAGACCCTGGCGGAGGGCGCGGCGCGGCGCTGCGCGGCGGCGGCGCAGCCCGCGGCGGCGGCGGCGGCGCGCGCGCCCACGCGCAGGTCCAGCGCTAGCCGCTTGGCTGACGGCGTGGATTCCGCCTGCAAACACTGATACTTACAACGCCTCCTAAAAACACTCTAACACAAACAGGGTTTTTCATTCACATTACACAAAACAACATCCATTATTCTATGTAAATTACATAATACAATAATTTTATTGTTCTTAGCTCTTACAATATTTTTCAAAAGCTTGAGCTGTAAGCTTGTTCCAATCTGACAATGTAGGGTATATTTACAGGGTGTTAATAAATATCTGAGTATGTAGAATTGATGGTCAAGTCGAGTATAAGAAAATATTATCATTAAAGGAACGAAACATAAGTTATTACTTTAATTCTTTTAGCATAGATTGTTAACAGTGCTAGTTTTTACTAAAAATATAAAATTGGAACGATTTCTTCAAGGTCCGGAATTGTTTTTTTCTAGTTTTCTATAGAAAAAGTGGTAACAAGTAGTCACCTCCTCTCTAGGGCGCTTGGTGAGGCCGTTGGCGTGCGCGGGCGGCGGCGCGGGCTCCGGCGCCGCGCAGATGCGCTGCGCCAGCCCGAAGTCCACCAGCAGGTACCTGCGCCAATCAACGGGACTCAACGAGAAAATGACTATACACAATTAAGCGCGGAAAGAACCCAGCGACTTTTCTAGCGGCGGGGATTTCATGTTGTCTCGACAATGTTAGAAAATGATGTCGACGGCAAAAAACAGCAAATGTTGCACCTTCTGCCTAAAATAACTTAGTAACACAACACACTATAAGTTTTTCGTAACTTAAAAAACAACATGTTATAACCAAAATATTAAATAAATAAATAATTCGGCTCTCTCTGCCGGGCTGCGGGATCTAGAACACCGGCGCAGCGTTGCTAGCCTGTCGGTGTTTTACAGGCTATATTTCGGGGAGTGTGCGAGCGAACTGCATGAGTTGGTTCCGCCATCTCCTTTTCACCATCGGAGCACAAGACGCCTTCCACCCGCACGTTGTGAATATTCCAGCCATTCGCACAAAACGTTTTGCGGACTCCTTCATATGCGAACAGCAAAGGAGTGGAACTCGCTGCCCGCGCATGTGTTTCCGAACCAATACAATCTGGGTCTCTTCAAGACAAGAGTGAATAGGCATTTACTAGGCCGACATGTACCATCATAGATCGCATCGTCACTTACCATCAGGTGCGATTGCGATCAAATGACTGTTTAGTCCAATATAAAAAAAAACGTTTATTGGTTTTCAAAATACTCTCCTTTACATTTTAAACATTTTTTCATGCGATCGAATCAAAACGGGAGGACCACAGATCTGAAGGCATGTTTTCTACGTGCTGATTGAACGCCTCTTCTGAGTTGGTAAAAGTGAAACCTCTCATAAAATCTTTGATTTTGGGGAAAATACAGAAATCACAGGGTACTAGGTCGGGGGTCGCATAGGCGCAGGATGGGTGACGAGTTGTGCTTTTTCGGAAGCTAAAAATGACATTGTTTTGTTGGCCGTGTGTGTAGAAGCGTTGTCACGATGTAGGAGAACGCGGCTTTTGGGTCGTCTTTCGTGAACTTTTTCTAACACCCTGGGTAAACAAATGGTAGAATACTCGGCATTAACACTCTTTTGATCTTCAAGTGGAATTGTACAGATGGGACCCGTAGCTGAGAAATAAACGCGATAATTTTTTTACCAACGTTTCTCGCCTGCCTCACTTTTGTTGGCCTGTTCTCATTTTCAAACACCCATTCACAAGATTGCTGATTTTTTTCGGGTTCAAAACAATAAATCTACGTTTCGTCTCCTGTGACAATGTCATAAACAGCATTAGAATGTCCGTGGTCTAACTTCAGTAGCATCTGTGAGCACCATTCCACGCAAGCCCGCTTCTACTCCGCTGTCAGTTCATGATCCCTCCAACGACAACAAAGTTTCCGAACTTTCAATTTTCAGTGTAACATTTTCTGAATTTGGCTCATACCAATCCCCAATAGTCCTCGAATTGTCTCATAGGTAATCCGCGGGTTTTCCTCAAATAGCCGCTTAACAAAAAAAATAAAAAAAATCGTCATTTAAAGAAACTCGACCTCTCTCAAATTCAGCAAACCATCGCTTCACGGTGCTCAAGCAAGGTGCTTCTCTCCCAAAAGCATTTTGAAGACGAGCGGCACAGTCTTGCGGAGAGTGAGAACTTTTAAAATCATAAAAAATCGTCGCTCTAAAATCTTTTCGACCTTAAATTCCATTTTCGTTGCGTACGTAGAACTTTGATGTGTGATAAAAACAATTGAATGAAAACAGTTTAAAAAAATAAAACATTCGAAATTCAAATACTTCCGATTAGCTGGAAGTGCAAAACTTTTAGTGTGCCCCATGTATGACTAATGAAAATATTATTATCATAAACCAAAGCTTAACACGAGGTTCGGTGCGTCAGGTGCGTGTGACGGTGTGATGGATGGTATATTGTACAGATGTGCGTAGGTGTAAATGAAACAACATTTGGATCACTTTACGAGTTAAATTCCAAAATAAAAGTATAAGGTCTATATACTCGTACCAAGGAATAAGATTCAAACCTCTGGTTCTCGCGGTCGTACAGAAAGTTGCTCGGCTTAACATCGCGGTGGATGACGCCGAAGGAGTGCACGTGGCGCAACGCCGTCAGCAGCGCGCGCATGTAGCGCTGCAGCTCCGCCGCGTCCATCGAGCCCACGTACTCCTGCAGACAATAGTTGCATCGTAAAGCTTTGAACAGACAAATGGACCAAACATTGCAGAACATGTTGCTACAAGTATTATGGAGTGTCCCAAAAGAATTTCCTAGATGATACATCAATCAGTAGTGCAACATAGCCTGAGGTTGTGGCAGTTAAATGCTGTGTCCTACATGCTTATTTCTGAAGGTTCTGCTTACGAGGTTGTGGATCCGGAATTACTACATACAATGAGAAAGAATATCTCGTGTCATATAAATAAACTATTTATTGCACAAAAATCGTGCGTTAGGGCCATTTATGATGTGGATAGTTTGGTCCGTTCCTTGTTTATATATATATGAGGTGTGTATATTTGTCAAAACACACACCGAGCTATTCAAGTGTTTGAGCGATTATCTGCGGATCCACATCTGTAGACAACCAAACAAACTAGTTCTGCCCATAATGAAAACGACAATGTGTTCTAGGAACAGCCGTGTAATGGCCATTAGAATATGTAATAAATTACCCTTGGACTTAAAGAATCTATCATTAATTCAATTCAAGTATAAATTGAAAGTTTGGCTCATTCAAAATTGCTTTTACAACCTAGCTGAATATTTTGATATGGGAATTTAATTTATTGTTTGATTTTGATTGTGTTTGTGCTTGTGAATTAATGAATGTATTATAATTTTAATTTAAAAAGTTGACATTATTTAATTGCTATATAAAAATGTATTTGCATGCCTCAATGTGTCTAGTTTACTTTTAATTTTTCTCTACCACTTAAAATGTACCACATTCTTGCATAAATATTCTTATTCTTAATAAATTTTCTCAATGATCTTTAAATTGTTTACACAGTTTACAGATATAAATCATTGACAAAGATGAAGTTGATGAAAGCTGCTTTGTCATGGCCATAATGCAAGCTCTCAGGAGTTGACATAATGCTCTCTGTCACATAAGTGCTTCATAAAATGTTGCATGGGTCAGCTGATAAAATTCTTATTTTACTGGGCCCCCGTTTGTTTAGATGCACATTTAAAATCAATTACTCTTGAACAGCTTCGTAGCTTCCCTAGACCTGTTTGCGATCCTTTAGTTTTCAATTCATGTGTGATGTTAAAAAGGCTATCCTTTCTATTTCCTCCAAAGTGGGATGATGCTATCTGTCTTAAGATGGTCAAGCCAATCCTTGATATCGTTCTTCCTGTCATTACTCACATCCTAAACTTTTCCATTTCCTCTAATGTCTTTCCTTCAGCCTGGAAGAAAGCCATAGTTATCCTTTTGCCAAAAACATTAAATCCTAACACTCCTTCTCAGTATCGTCCCATTTCCATCCTGCCTGTTCTTTCCAAAGCCCTAGAAATTTATTCATGGCCAACTGACTGCATTTCTGAACCGTAACAATCTCTTGAATCCTTTCCAATCTGGTTTTCGTTCTGGACACAGTACTGTTACTGCACTGCTGAAAGTTACTGACGACATAAGATATGCTATGGAGCATAAGCATCTCACGCTTTTAACTCTGTTGGATTTCAGCAGTGCATTTAACTCGGTTGACTTTGACGTGCTCCTAGGCATCCTACAGTCGCTTAACATATCTCCTAATGCAATAGAATGGTTCAATTCTTATCTGAGAGGCCGCCTTCAGTGCGTTCGCGCCGACGATGTTTCATCGAACTGGTGTAAGCTTACTGCTGGTGGTCCTCAGGGTGGCGTCCTTTCTCCCTTGCTTTTTTCGATCTTTATCAATGCAATCACGTCAGTATTGTCTGCTAACTACCACCTTTATGCTGACGATCTGCAACTTTACGTTCACTTCAAACTTGATGATATTGATTCAGCAATAGTGGAAATTAATCAAAATCGAGAACGCATTAGTGGGTGGGCTGAATCGTGTGGTCTGCTCGTGAATCCGCAGAAATCTCAAGCTATTATCATCGGTAGTAGATCTATGTACAACAGGGTTGGCGCATTGACTTTGTCACCGCTGGTGTATAACGGAACGAACATAGACTATGCTGTTTCGGTCAAGAATTTGGGTTCCTACCTTGACTGTAACCTTGCGTGGGACTATCACGTTAATCAAGTCGCCCGAAAAGTTTTTGGAGCCTTCTACTCCCTGAAGCGTCTTCAGAATTTTCTGCCCATTCACACTAAAATCACTCTAGCTCAGACACTTATGCTTCCGATTATTGATTATGCGGATAGTTGCTATCCTGACGCTACTGAGCAACTCCTCGATAAGCTAGAACGTATTCAAAATGTCTGCATTCGCTTCATATTTGGCCTTCGTAAGTATGATTATGTTTCTGAGTACAGAAAGCAGTTGAAATGGCTGCCTATTCGTTTGCGGCGTGATTATCACATAATAGTTCTTGTTTACAACATCCTCTTCAACCCTTCTTCTCCACGCTATCTCTGTGAGTGCTTTTCCTATCTTTCATCGTCCGGCAGAACTCAGCGTTCAGCCTATAATTTACAGCTGACTGCCCCTATCTGTAGAACGAGCATGTATGGCGACTCTTTTACTGTTCAGGCTGTGAAACTATGGAACAAGCGTTCTATTCGAGAGTGTCGCACTGTGGGTTCCTTCAAAAGATTGTTAAAAGAACATCT
This sequence comes from Udea olivalis, assembly GCA_947369235.1. NCBI lineage: Eukaryota > Metazoa > Arthropoda > Insecta > Lepidoptera > Crambidae > Udea > Udea olivalis. Next base: position 745,068 of record OX376342.1, read on the forward strand.
TTTAAAAAATGTTTGAATTGTGTTGGATCATAATAATAATTATTATTTTATTTATTTTTAAATATGTATAATTATTTTAGTTAGGTACTTATATATTTTATATTTGTAATAATAATTATGTCTATTTGTAATTAAGCTGGTATATTTATAGAAATTTTGATCTTTAAAATTATGTACACAGTTTTGTCTATCCATCACTGTTTGTTTTATGCTTTTCCTTGCATCATGGTCTGCTGGAAGAAATCTCTCTTTAGAGATAAGCTAACCTGTACTTTAGCTATCCTTATTTTTCTATGTAAAAAACTGTAATTTGTGTACCAACTAATAAATAAATAAATGAAATGAGCCATATTCCATATTCAAGTACACATAGCATGATTCATTCAGAGATCAATTGCCACAACTGTTCAGGACAGTCGTTGCATGATTTAATAGTACTTCAGGAGACATATTTTCAAAGTATTAAGTCGGCTCCACCACCAGACCAGTTATACGGAGTTTTTGGCATGGTTGGTAGTGATAGCAGGTTAAAGAAAAATAGGATATTTGTGCCTACTAGCATACTGCTTCACAGTGCCAGTGATGTTGATCATGTAGGATTGGCATGCATTAGGAAGCGTGGGCTACTAATGTGTAGTAGTAGTTCATTGTTACATGGTATCGGTCAGGTATCAGCTGACACGCTTAGATCACAGGTTTGTTGTATGGTTCCATCATCTGAGAGCTTGTACAGCCTCTCTTTGGAAGCTTTCATTTGGCCAAGATTTTGTTTGGATATGCCAACTTTGAAAGTCAATGCTTCTTTGGGGGCATTTATAAGAAAAATGAATTTTGCAGATCATGCCTGCATTGAACCCAGAGCTGTTGACATGTTGGTTGGTGGCAGGTTTCTTGGTCCAGAGCCTCAACCTGGCCTTGTAATTTGTAAACACGGTCAGCCTATTGCTATTTACACAGTTTTAGGTAGGAAAGCTACGGGGTATGATGCTGTGGTTAACTGTTATCAGTGTAGTTCTTTTATTTTGTATTTGTCGTTTGCCAATGTCAGTTGTGGACTGGAATTGGAGAACTTCGGTTTTCCCAGGGCTGCATTATCATTGAAATTCAAGCTGTCGTTAGGGACGGACCACGGTAGTTCTCTGGAATTGGAGAATTTGGAATCTCCCAGAGCTGCTGTGGCATTCAAGGTTGATTTATCGTCAGTAGTTATTAACAAGGCTGTAAATTGTCGAGGTCCTGATGGTGAAGCGGGGATACCAGTTGCGGTCTTTTGGTCTAAGGATAGGCCTCGACTTTGTCGTTGTCGTGAGATGGCGCAGAAGCGTCTTGTTGGCATGGAGATCTGCCAAAGGTGTAGCTACACATGGGTTGGGTTGCTCTTGTCGTCGGATGGTCGCTTCCATTGCATCCTTCATAGTGAGGTATTGCGGTCTGTCTCTGTGGATTTGTCGAACCACACAGATGTTTTTGAAAGCCTGACGGATCTTAGTTCTCGTGAGTTGTTGCAAGCGAGATTAACTCGGGATGTGCAATGGTGGACGGGGCCTCCTTGGCCTCACGAACCCTGGGAGTCTTGGCCACAGTCGGATGGGTTGTGCGATGGAGCAGCTTCTGATGATATATTGCCTTCCGTTTATATTTTCGTATATTCATTGTCACCGCATCACACTATAGCATATTACTGTCGGTTGAGTTTTAGGCTGCGATATCTTGCGTCGCAGCGTAATTTGTCGCATGACGTTGTTCGTATCCTCGTGGAACATGAGCCGGGGCGTTTTTACGTACTAAAACTTGGAGCTTCATCGGTGAAGTCGTGCTCTCGTTGGGAGTTTAAAGCCATCGGAGACGCTCAGGCAGTTTTTGATGACTTATCAGCACGCAACATATTTTCGATCGTCGTTGAAATTCTTTATCTTTCGTCGTCGTTGCTGTACATCCTGCGCCTTCTTGTGTATTTTTCTCGACTCATCAGTAGCTTGCGCTGTCTTACTTCAAAACCTTCGTATCGTGACTTGTCGCGTGAAGAGAATACCCATTCTTCTGTTTTTATCGTGAGTTGTGTCGAGGAGCGTGCTATCGCATCTATTATGGTATTTCTCTTCCTATCGCAACAGAAATTACATTCTTGCTCGAAGTCTAGGTGGAAATTATTTCCTGTCTCCGACGAACGTAGTCACTTCAGGGTGGGCGGTCTACTATTCAAGCTAGATTTGTCGTCTGACGTAGGCGAGCTGCTTCTCTTGCCTCTTAGTTACTGGTTAGCTGTGGCTGAGTTAATCACCGAAAATTGTGACCAGCACTCTGCGTCCCTTGACTACGAGATTCGCAAAATTTAATCGCTCTTCGGTTATTGTTGTCGATTAGAGGTTTATATGCAGGAATATCCACCTGCGATAAATGCTTTCGAGCTCAACCTAAAGGTGGGGCAACACCTTTTATTGCTCCGCTGTCGTTTTTCGTTAATGAAATGAAATCACGATTATCGCTTGTAGTCGACAGCGCAGGTTTTTTCGATGCCTGCCTGGCTAGCGGTCGTGGATTGCGCATTCTCATAGTGTGCATTGATGTATTCATTAAAGTTACTGCCTCTAAAACAGTGCAATTCGGACTCGTTTTGGAACCAATGTTTGTAGCAGGTGTTGCAGCTTCAATTCGTTTTATTTCGCGTCTTGGCCATTGCTGGAGGTTTGTCTCTGACCCGGGCAGATATTTCGTTTGCGAGTCTAATGGTTTGTTAGACTTAGTAAGACAGGCTTCGTGTGCTGAACAGATTGAAGTCATGTTCAATCCACCAGGTAGCCCGCATTTCCTCAGAAACCGGCGTGAACAAGGTCCAGACCTTACCCATCGTGTGTCCTTCAGTTCGATTCGAACGGCTCACGTTCAACGTATCCACCCGGTAGACTCAGAGGGCCAGTGGACAAACCGCATACCGCTGCTTAGCTTACTTACTAATTCACTATTGTCTTTTCGTTTAATTTTAAGTTTAATTTCGTCTAGTTAGTTGTCGTATGTATGAACCATCATGCATAATATCGTTTCGCTGCCTTGTGGTTCGTATGATAGTTTATTTCGTGTATTCGTGTACCATTAACTTTATTTGTCACTCCGTGTAAGTTTTACTTTAATTTGTTTCGTAGTTCAGTTAACTGTAATTCGCTTATTTTGTGTATTTATTAGGATACCTATTGCCAATTACGTTTAGTTGTATATAGTTTAGTTCTTTCGAAAATACGCCGTATTTTGGTGGGCGGAATGTTCAGGATATGGCATATGGCAATTGCCATATGGAGATGGGCAGCAGCGTCTCCGGATAACAGCAGGCCATACTGCGATCGCCAACCCGCCTGCCAAGCGTGGCGATTATGGCAAACCCCCCCCAAAATGGCTGCACAACCAGAAAATCGGCCCCCAGTCCCCGGCGGCCCTGCTATTCCTAGCTACGGCAGCGGCTATGGTAACGGCGGGGCAGGGGGTGCTAGGAATCCCCGGGTAAGATCCGGCTGCCAACAACGACGACTCGACCTGGCAACATATAACACGCGTACACTGAGGCTCGACGCGAAGCTCATAGAGTTGGAAGAGGTAATTAGTAAGTTACATTGGGATATCATTGGGTTATCTGAAGTCCGAAGAGATGGGGAGGACTCGATAATCCTGCAATCCGGTAACTTACTATACCACCGGGAGGGCGACCAACAGTCCCTAGGTGGTGTCGGGTTCATCGTCCACAAATCCCTTGTCAACAACGTGATTACTATCGGAAGTGTTTCGAGCAGGGTAGCGTACCTGATACTCAGAATATCGAAACGATATTCGCTGAATGTCATTCAGGTCTACGCTCCGACCTCAAAGCACGACGATGTCGAAGTGGAGGCTATGTATGAGGAGATCTCTAAAGCCATGCATAGCTATAAAACCCACTATACGGTTGTGATGGGGGATTTTAATGCAAAGTTGGGGCAACGTTGCGGTGATGAGTTGAGAGTGGGGCAATTTGGATTTGGGCAACGGAACAACAGGGGCCAGATGCTGGCAGACTTCATGGAGAGGGAGAACCTCTTTATGATGAACTCCTTCTTCAAGAAGCCCGTAAGCCGCAAATGGACCTGGATCAGTCCGGACGGTAGAGTCAAAAACGAGATCGATTTTATCATGTCGACGAAGAAGCATATATTCAATGATGTCACTGTGATCAACGCTGTTAAGACAGGAAGCGATCACCGCATGGTCAGAGGCACATTGAATATCGACCTAAAGCTTGAGAGAGCGCGACTGATAAAATCCACGCTCCGACCAATACCGGCTCAAATTCAAAACCCCGAGTGCTTTCAGCTCGAGCTTCAAAACCGCTTCGAAGCCCTTGAGAACAGCATCGATGTGGACGATCTGTACAACATGGTGGTGGATACTGTCCGTACGGTAGGGTCCAAGCATTTTAAAACCCGCCGTCCCAAATCAAAAAAACTCTCCAGTCAGACTCTCCTACTCATGGATCAGAGAAACGAAATGAGGCTACAGAACTCAGCGGATGCCCATCGTTATCGGCAACTCAATAGACAGATATCTAAGTCTTTGACGAGCGACCTTCGCCAATTTAATCCCCAGCGTATTAAAGAGGCAATTGAGCGGAATAAAGGCTCCAAAGTGTTCGCCAGAGATCTATCTATTGGGCAAAGCCAATTGACGAGGCTGAAAACTGAGGCAGGTAGCATCATTTCGTCAACACCTGAAATCCTGAGGGAGATTGAGAGTTTCTATGGACAGTTATATTCCACGCAAACACCTGTTGAAAGCAAGGCTAAAGATCCTAGAGCCAAGCTTACCCGACACTATACCGAAGATATCCCGGACGTCAGCCTGTACGAGATTAGGATGGCTCTCAAGCAGCTTAAAAACAACAAGGCGGCGGGTGGTGACGGAATCACAACCGAGCTCCTGAGAGCGGGCGGTAAGCCGATACTTAAGGTCCTCCAGACGCTCTTCAGTTCTGTCATCCTCGAGCCAAAGGCATGGGGCAGAGGCGATGTGATGCTGTTCTTCAAGAAGGGTGACAAAACTCTCTTGAAGAACTACAGACCCATCTCGCTTCTTAGCCATATCTATAAGCTGTTTTCGAGAGTCATTACGAATCGTCTCGCTCGCAGGTTTGACGACTTCCAACCTCCCGAACAAGCAGGGTTCCGAAAAGGCTATAGTACCGTAGACCACATTCATACGCTGCGGCAAGTTATACAGAAGACCGAAGAGTATAACTTGCCACTTTGCTTAGCGTTCGTGGACTACGAGAAAGCCTTTGATTCGATTGAGACCTGGGCAGTACTGCAGTCTCTCCAAAGGTGCCAAATAGACTACAGGTACATTGAGGTGCTAAGGTACTTATACCAGAACGCCACCATGTCGGTCCGATTACAGAACCAGAGCTCTAATCCGATCCAACTACAGCGAGGCGTGAGACAAGGAGACGTTATTTCTCCGAAACTGTTCACGGCTGCGTTGGAGGATATTTTTAAGCTTCTGGACTGGAAAGGACGCGGCATCAACATCAATGGCGAGTACCTAACACACCTGCGATTTGCCGATGATGTAGTTCTTATGGCTGAGACCTTGGAAGACCTGAACATAATGCTCGAAGATCTCGGTAATGCTTCTCAAAGAGTGGGTCTTAAGATGAACATGGACAAAACAAAAATCATGTTGAATGCCCATATTGCACCCGCTCCAGTTAACGTTGGGAACATTACACTCGAAGTTGTTGACCACTATGTTTACCTGGGACAGACAGTCCAGCTAGGTAAGTCCAACTTCGAGAAAGAGATCTCTCGTCGAATCCAGCTCGGATGGGCAGCGTTCGGGAAGCTCCGGCATATATTTGCGTCCGAAATACCTCAGTGTCTCAAGACAAAAGTCTTTGACCAGTGTGTGTTGCCAGTAATGACCTATGGGAGTGAGACGTGGTCCCTTACTATGGGTCTCATAAGAAGGCTCAAGATCACCCAGCGAGCAATGGAGAGAGCGATGCTTGGTATTTCCCTGCTCGATCGAATCAGAAATGATGAGATCCGCAGGAGAACAAAAACAACCGACATCGCTCGAAGGATTGCATCGCTGCAGGGGCAGTGGGCGGGACACATAGCGCGGAGAACCGATGGCCGTTGGGGCGGAAAGGTTCTCGAATGGCGACCGCGTACCGGACGACGTTCCGTGGGCAGGCCCTCTACAAGGTGGACCGACGATCTGGTCAAGGTCGCGGGAAGCCGCTGGATGCGGAAAGCGCAGGACCGATCGTTGTGGAGATCCTTGGGGAAGGCCTATGCCCAGCAGTGGGCGTCGTTCGGCTGAAATGATGATGATGATGAATGTTCAGGATTGTTGATGTGTGAACGCGACCATAAATCGTCTTTCGCCTGGCAACCCCAGTCAGTTCAAATATGGTATTTATGCCCATACATACTTGTAACGGCGCGCCATTCAAATTATTCTCGTTGTCGTTTCATGGTAGTCATTGTCGGTGCACAAGCACATTTTCGTAATTATATCGTTTTCGTAATATTGTAATTTAGTAGGTACACAACCCTTTTCACTGACGCTTCACGTGTATTAAACTGCAAAGGGAAAGAGAGAAATCGACTGGAGGAAACACTGCTGTTCTACACCCGGTATTAGGTACTTGGAGAAAGGTAACTGTTGCTGGAGGTGAGTTCGAGTTCCCAAAGGTGATAGGAGCCACAACCAACCGCCGACGACCGAGGACACAAGAGCACAGCTTTATTGGTAAGTGTTTTGTCCATTTGTCTTATTTTCTGTCGTATCGTATATATTTAGTTTATCGAAATACAGTCCACTCTTATCGCTGACACACAGCTTTCGCATAAAAACAAGGTACTCACTGAAAACTTCTTATGAGGTATGTAGGGCATAATAAAAACTATTGTGTCCATATGACGAAGGCAGAGCTCCACTCCAATCACATGGTCCTTGCCTCTGCAACACCAAATCCATCATTAAATGAGTAATAAAATAGTAAAAATGGTATGAATTTCAATTTTTAATGCTATCAGGGGTCTTCAAGAAATGTCTAGCTATAAGTGGCTATCCATAAACTGTCATGCTATCCAGATAATGACTCTTTAAATATCAGTAATAAATATTACATTTTTAGTTAACAGAATTTTATATTTATTTCCCTTCCACTGATAAGGGCAAATTTAACCATTGACTGTAGGTCTAGTATTTCCGAGTGGGGACACTGACAGTGGGCTGGGTGATTGGTCTGCCTATTGTGGGCTATTTCATACCAGGTCCATGGGAATAGTTTTGTTTTGTGTAATATCATAACTAGGGTCAGGGTTACAACTAAATAAACAAGAGAATTTCTTACCCCATGTCCTGGAGACATCTCAATTCATGTTCTATCCTAGCAGGATGTGCAGTGGGCACAAGGTGTTTGATTGCAAACCAGCGTTTCTCAGAATTAGGCAAGCTGGCATGCTGCCGCAATGATCCCAGGTACACAGAGCTAAATGTGCCTTCACCAATCTTGCGGTGCACCTCAAAGATATTGTCCAGCTTGGGAAGCTTCTGCAGCAAATCTGTGATCTGTTCCTCTGCAATAATAAAGACATAGCTCTTAAAAAGTAGGCAGAAAAAAAAACAAATGCCTGTTGACGTAATTTAGGTTATTCTGTTAAAATTTCAGATCAATAGACGACGACATTATAGTTCCTAGAAAGCTAATAATCGTAAAAGTCTATCTAAGATAAATTACGTGTTAATTTATACCCACTTTCTGTGTCATCTTTCGACTTGGCAGACTGATCTTCAACATTTTTTTTCGCAATTTCATTACGTCCATTTCGTGTTTGCAACACATCTTTTTGAATTCTAGTTTCTATTCCTCTTATTCTAGACATTCCTATAAATTCTAACTCATTTTCTACATAAACTAACTAAAACATTACCCCAATCAAAGGTTGCAAAAAGACTGAAAGAAAACAACAAAGGTGACATTTAACTTTTTTTTTGTCTCATTTATGTTTTGCGTTAAAATCAAAAGTAAGTCGTAAAATACTGTATTCACGAAAGTATAAGTAGGTACACTGGTGAGAGAGAGGAAAGGTGAGAAGGTGGGTGAGCACAACAGAAAACACCCTGACTTTTCCAAAAAAAGGGTTTTTTGGGTATAATGCCGAAGGCCCTAACCCTGAAATAATTGTTTAAAAAAAACTGCCGTGATGAAGTTCGGTGGATGGACTTATTTATTACACAATTACATTTACGAAAATGAACTGTATTACTTGCAGTCAAGGTGTATTTTTAATTACGCTATTTACAGATGTTAATCCGAGCCGAGAGAGATAGCAACCACAGAGGCCAAGTGTCTCGTTCTTTCATCTTGCCAGACTAAAAAAATGTTGTTGATTGAAAATTTAGACTCAATAATCTTCGTTGATACACTTGTGTTTGAATGGAATTTTATCAAATTTAATTCACTGAATATATTTGAGATCTTTAACATTGGTCTTATTCAATAAAATATACCTTCTGTACCCCCGAGGTACAAAATCCAAATCGTTTCAAATAAGTTTTAACATAATTCAAATTCAAATTCAAACATTTATTTCAGACTAATGTCCATAAAGTTTCTGACATACAATTACACAAAAAAGAAAACACAACAAACATATTAAAAAGGATAAAAAACAAAAGAGAAAAGAAAACAAAGAAATTAACATTCAGTTGACATGCAACCGAATCCACCTCGTTACAAATGGACAATCCATTCGACCAGCCACAACACGTAGAATGCCATTGGAGCTTCCTCGAACACGGCTTAGCATTGAAGCAGCTCTTTTGCGAAGGATGGCGTGAAAGCCATCACCACAGGTTGCACGTATAAAAGGACTGGCAAAATGCCTTAAAAAGTATCACCTTAACGGGTTCTGTACAACGTGCGAACCTGCGAGCCAGCATATTACATCTTACCGCCAACGCCCTCCGCTCCCTCTCAATATCCTCATTATCGGAAAGGTCCTCTGTCACCCAGTGACCCAGATATTTAAAACGCGATACTTGTTTGAGGGCAACACCATCCAAGAAGACTTTAGGTACTGATGTGATCTTATGGCCCCTAGACTTGAACATCAGTAGTTCACTTTTCTTCGCATTATATCTGAGCCCATGTGCGCTAGCATATTTCTCACAAATTTTTAGCAGTTTATGAATGGCACTTATCGAGGGATGGCTGGCGCAGTACCATGTCGTCGGCATAACTCAAGTTATTAACAAATTTACCGTCAATGGAACAGCCAATCCCGGCACCGCTGAGTTCCTCGATAATAAACAGACTTCTGTGAATTGCTCACTGGGAACTAACATTGTTCTTTTAGTGATCCTTATAAACTAAAAGTATAATCTACAATGGTTAAAAAGAAATAACCATAGCATTACATACGTATTATGCTCGTATTATTATTTGGTATCTCTTTTTACAGGGTGGCCAGAAAAGTGACGTCCAAAAATTTTTTTTAACTGCCTCGTGTTGAGAGGTATCTGAATCACCCCTATTTATGTTCTGCGATTTTTTGTAGTTTTCGAGTTACGAATTTTTTTATGAATTTTTCCAAAATTGCGACCAGATCCGTTTGAAAAATTTCAAAAAAAAAATAAGAGAGTTTCTTCCATTTTTTTTCTTGCAGCTAAATCTCTTTGAACTGTGCATTGATGCATAAAATAACCAGCCTCATAACGTTACTGAGAGTTACTACAAAATTTACCAAAAGTTGAGAATTTATGTTAAGTGAGTTATCATTAAAATTTTCAACTTAAAATTAAAAATCTAAACTGATAATTTCTTAGTATCTAAGTAGCTTCAGAAAATACGCTAGAATCTAAGCTTTCATAATAATAATAAAAAAGTAGTACTTCATAGGGTATTTTTCGCTGAAATCAGCCATCAAAGACAGCGAGGTGGAAATTTTTGGAATTTGTACATTTTTAAAATACAATATCAATGAACGGCACTGCAACAATTTATCACACATTTCACACAATAGTAGTCGGAATTCCGCAAAGCGTCGTATGAGGGGGGGGGGGGAGTGCGACTGGCCAATCGGCGCTGCGCTCGCACCCTGCGCAGCCCTCTAGCCCCTCTAAGCCATAAACAAAAATCACGTGAGTCGTTCTCACCTTGTGTTTACTGCTACTCGTGTCACCATTTAGTCTCCACTACTACACTCGCTTTGTCCACGGACTCCGCTGCTTTTGATTGATTTGACCACTGCTCGTTTATTGGACTCTGTTTCGCATTGTGATATGGACTGTGCTTACTTGGAGGTGTTAGAGATGAGTTACACGTTGAGTGAATATGCAGAGATGCATTATTTTTATGGAGTTGCACAAGGAAACGGCCATGCCGCAGCGCGACTGTATCGTGACCAACTTCGACGCCGAGGTGGACCACAACCGGAGTGATATCCTGACCATCGTGTTTTTATTAATACGCACAACACTCTAATGGCTGGTCGCATTTCTGGTAGATAAGGGCCACGTGGAGGAGTCCCTAGAGTTGATCCAGATCGCATAGAAATGGTGCTTGAAGAAATTCAACAAAATCCATCCATAAGTACGAGAAGTTTGGCTCGATTTTGGATATTCCAAGGACGTATATTTAAAACATACTTCACGAAGAAGGCTACCACGCGTTCCACATTCAACGAGTCCAATCTTCACTGCCAACAGATCCCCAATTGCGGGTTGATTCTTGTCAAACAATGTTAAGGAGAGAGCAAGAGGATCCTGGATTTTTTAATAATATAGAAAACCTATTGTAAATAAATTTAATTTTATTACAATCATCTTTGTTTTATTGAATCAATCCATCCAATGTACCAAACCTGATAAGCTATTTTCCAGTATTTTCAATCGTTAATTTTTGACTTTATTATTAATAAAATTCAAAAAAATTCTACCTCGCTTCGTCTTTGATGGCTGATTTCAGCGAACAATACCCTATGAAGTACTACTATTTTATCATTATTATGAAAGGTTAGATTCTAGCGCATTTTCTGAAGCTTACTTAGAAACTAAGAAATTATCAGTTGAGATTTTTAATTTTAATTTGAAAATTTAAATGATTACTCACTTAACATAAATTCTCAACTTTTGGTAAATGTTGTAGTAACTTTCATTAAAGTTATGAGGCTGGTTATTTTATGCATAAATGCACAGTTCATAGAACTTTAGCCGCAAGAAAAAAAATGGAAGAAACCCTCAACTTATTTAAAAAAAAAAATCAAACGGATCTGGTCGCAATTTTGGTAAAATTCATAAAAAAAATCGTAACTTGAAAACTACAAAAAATCGCAGAACATACATAGGGGTGATTCAGATACCTCTCAGCACGAAGCACTTAAAAAAAATTTTTGGACGTCACTTTTCTGGCCACCATGTATATTAATAGTAGGTTTTTCCATTCATTTGATTCAGTATAATGTAAAATATGAATTTTTTTATGTGGCCTCAACATGTATTTGTAAAACAATATTAAACGTGGCAGCACGAGGCAGAGGTATTTTTCTGTCAGTGAGACAGCTGATTGGCCACAGACCAACCACAGAAAAACAACTTCTGCATTTCATGTTTATTTATTTTTAACTCTTTTCTTGCCTTAAGAACACTTCACACTAACACATTTTGATTTTTTTTCTTTAATATTATATAAATACAAATATCTATCTCCAATTCAAGCACGCGTACACTTCACATTTTAACTACTCACTACTTATACTGTCTGTACGACGGACGATTACCACAATGCCCTGCCAGAATACCAGCGTCTCTGTAGTGCTCGCGCTACAGTGACACAAACTGAGGCAGGGACCTAATTAGCCCACTGTTTATGTCATTGGTATAGTTTTTAGTTAAGTTATTTGTATACTTTAGCTTTATTAGTGTCAATTTCTGTATGTCAAGCTTGGGCTAATAAATATTTTATCTTTCCTTCTTTAAAATAATGGTTCAAGAAAGTATTTTTACTTCTCCAGTTACCTCTTTTCAGTACTTCTTTGATATTGTAACGCCTACTGGACGCCCCCTGATTCAGAACGAAGTTATCGACCGATTCGGTAAATTTGTTTTAAGTAAATGATAGATAGCTATCAATATTTTGATATGTAAAAACCAAAGGCCTCAAGTTTTCATAAGCCAAATCACATACAATCTACCCTACTTAAAAAAATAATTAAAAATAAAAGAAAATAACCGAATTGGTCGATAACTTTGTTCTGAATCGGGGGGCTGATATCAGAAGCTACTGCAGCTCTAAAGCTGCCCGCGGAAGCATCAATTCTGTCTTCTCTAAATAGTGATCTAACCTATCTTGCTATTACGGAACGAGAAGCGCCTTTAACTACCTATTCCTCGTGTAGAAAGAAAAAGATTACGTATGTTATTTGAACTTCTTCGATTAGCTGAGACCCTTACAAGTTTTTTAAACTAAAACACTAAGTCAAGACGTTCTATTTTGTCATGGGTACTCTTCAACAACCATCCTGACTGACGGTATGTAGACTAGTCGGCTCTGGAACCGTAATTAGGCCAAAATATAATTTAATTTCCATTATCTTCAAACGCGTTTTCGTCGATACTTAAAAGCGGTCATGTACTCTCCTTCTCGAGGCCAGTAGCAAAAGAGCGCTTATGTGTCTAAACTGTCTTCGTCAAAAGAATAACTCAATAAAAAGTTTACGAAATCGTCAATTTTCCAGGATAAAGGTTTTTTCTGTGGTGGCTTCTGTGCGAACATACCTTTCAGGACTTGTTTCACCAGTGGATGCGAACTCAGTGCTTCTGACCTATCAGGGCTTGCGAACGTTACTACTACGGATTTTGTGCAGCAGGAGGAAAAATGCAACCTAATTGGAACTGCTAAGTTCGACGGAATGCGTTGGTGAATAGAAAGAAAGAAAGAAAAAACATTTATTAATTTCATGGACATCGCATTACAAAACATCACAGAGCAACAATTATAAAGGAACAAAAAAAACATGAACTTAAAAAAAAGACATGATTAAAAATACCAACAGGCCGCGGTGTCTGTCACGATGTCCAAAAAAAGTAAATTGGACCGCGCTCAGCTAGTGCCTCTGCCTGATAGGCCCAGACGCTGATTTTCAGCGGGCTCAGCGAGTGGGCGCACGGACAATTGCGGGTACGTTTAAATAATTAAATTAAATAAATATTTTATCGCAACAAAAAGCAAGCAATGAAGTTTTAATCCCAATGTGTAGTGTAACTATGTGTGTTTGTGCGTTAACTTATCATGACAAAACGGCGCGAAAACCTGTGAACAGCCAAGGCAAGATACAGTTAAATACAAAAACTACAATCAAATTGCTATGCATTCTATCTACCCACTCATATCCCTATTTTACTTTTTTAGTTTATTTACTTCTAGAAAAACAAGGTGGACGATCTACATTTTCTAGGCTTATGCTGATGATAAGATGGTCGAACAGGATGTTTGGAGTTTCTTCTCTGTGTTGAATTTTACCTCTCCACTTAGCTGGCTCGTCTGGATCCAAGTGGTAATGTTAACTGTATTCACATGCTTGTAATTGTCTTTGCGCTTCCAATAAAGCCATCTTGAAATTCTTTTTAAAAGTACCTACTGTTTCCAGACGCCACAATGGTGGCGGGATATCATTCCAACATTTGGAGGCAGCAAATCTGAAGCTCTCCCGGAAGGCAACAGTGTGATGCGGCGGCAGAATGAGCGAGTGGGCGGAACGCAGAGTCCTAGTCTGCACGTCACGTGACCACATTAGTTTGCTAGCGAGATAAGCGGGGCAGTTGTTTTTTATTATTCCGAACAATAACGCAGCAAAATGCAATGAGCTACGTGAATTCATTTTTAGTACATTAGCATTACTTAAGTATGGCGTAACATGGGTTCTGCGAGGTATGGCAAAGCAGTATGTAGCGCAAGCATTCTGCACTCGCTGTATCGCCCGTTGAGTTCTAGATAGGAGACGGGGACCATAGACTACATCCATGTAGTTGAATTTAGAAAGTACAAAAGAATCACAGAGTTTTATGCGATTATCTGTATCAATGTAGTCTCTTATTTGATATAGTACCTTCAGCCGGTAAAAGCAACTACCTATTGTATTACCTACGTGCTTTTCAAAACGTAGTTCTTCGTCCATTAGAAGACCTAAATTCCTAGCTTCATTAACACGCTATATATTTTGTCCCCTAACCGATAAAGTTATCCCCTTATTTGTGATTTTCCTAATTTGATCCTTAGAGCCTAACACAAGGAATTTTGACTTGCTACCGTTTAGCACCAATGAATTTGACTCTGCCCAATTAGCTTTTCGTTCCAGGTCTTCCTTCATCAGATTTTCCGCTGTTTGAGCATCGTTGGGCCTAGTCAAAATATAAATTTGAATATCATCAAATATTTACAATTATTAATAACTTTTATTACATCCACGCTATAAATAATGAAAAGCAACGGTCCCAAAATTGATCCTTGCGGGACACCACGTTTTACGACCTTGGAATCTGATAACAGCATACTACCACTCTTTAAAGAATTCAATTCAACGCGTTGGGTACGATGTTCGAAATAGTTGCTGAACCATGCATGAGACAGTTTTTGCACTAAAGCCATAATAATGTAGTTTAGAGAGCAGTAAAGGGATATTCAAGCAGTCAAACGCCCTAGAGAAATCCAGCAGTGTCAAGAGCGTCCCTTCACCCTTATCCTGGGCATACAGAACGTCGTCTACCACTTGAAGAAGCGTAGTGGATGTGCTATGGTTCTTTCTAAATCCAGATTGTTTTTCTAGTAAAATATTGCTCTTCTCTAGATACAACCTTACTTGATCAGCCACAACTCGCTCCAGTACTTTAGACATGCATGGTAAGATGCTCACGGGCCGAAGGTCTGCTGGCGTGGTAGGGAAGTTTTTCTTCGGGATAGGTTTTACACGTGCCTCCTGCCAGTTTCTGGGGTTTGTACTCGTGATAATCGATTTATTTACAATTTTTGTTATGGTTGTTAATGAGTAAGGCAGAGACCCCATAAGCATGTCCAGTGAAATTCCGTCATGACCAACAGCATTTGACTTCAATGAGCTCAATACCTTGAGCACCTCGCTCTCTGTTACCTCATTCATGACAAAACAGCCGTCCGTGGCGCGTTGATGCTCAAAGTATGTTAGCTGGGATATGGTTACATGATTATCCCCCGGTGTATTAATGAAATGGTTGTTTAGTGCATTTGGGTCACTGAACATAATATGACCCGGCAACTCGGGCTTACTTTTGATACGGACCTGCTGATTAATATGTTTCCACATCGTACGCGGGTCGTTTGCCCTCCTGTTAATGTAAAAATACGCCTGCTTTTCCCTGTGAAGCGCTTGATTTACATACTTTTTGATGTCCTTGTAAAATTATTTATGTTCCGGACGCCCTGTCTTTCGCGCCCTAATATAGGCCGAATTTCTCCGCTTCATCATCAACTTAATGTTGTAAGTTATCCAAGGGTACTGGCGGTTGCTAACATTAATAGTCTTAACAGATGCGTGCAAGTCAAAAAGATCCCTCATTTAACAATTAAACTGCTCAACCATGTCATTGACGTTCTCATGCTCATTCATAAAATCCCAATCTAACCCCGCAGCATGTTGACCAAACAAATTCCAATCGATATCTTTAAGCGCCCTACGCTTTAATTTTAGTGGTGTCATTTTCACTTTGGCAAAAAAAGCAAGGTTCTGGTAATAATACTTCAGGAGAAATCATTAAAAAAAATGCGTCATTTTGGGTACTAAGAAAAAAATTTAAAAAATGCTGTTTTCTCGAAAACTATAAATTTTCGCGGAACATACATGGGGGTCCTTAGAGTAGCCTCTGGATCCCTCTATCGAAGGTTTTCGTTTGGACCACATGAAACCCGACACCGTGTATAAATTGAAGAATGTTAATAAACATATAGTAACACAATGGGTTCCTTCCCATGTAGGCGTAGTGGGAAACGAGTAAGTGGATCGCCTGTCAAAAGAAGCCTTGACAGATGGGGATAGGTACAATTGTCGGCCATTACATACTGATTTTGTAAAACCAATCAAATGAGACTGTTTTAAAGCATAGAATAAATGAATGAATTATGAAGCATGGGGGGAGTATTTAGATGAAAGATCCTTAGCCAAAGGTGTATGGTATAAAACTATACAACTGTCACTTCCTCGTTGCCCATGGTTCTACCAAGAAACTTCGCTAAAAAGAAATGAAATTGTTACTGCTCTACGACTTAGATCTGGTTATATCCCACTGAATAAATTTGGATTTATGATGCGAAAAGTAGACACCCCGAACTGTAACATCTGTAATGTAGTGGAAGATGTGTATCATGTTATCATGGAATGTCACCGAACTGAATCTTAGGGAAATACTATGGACATTAATTATGGGGGTGACATCTCTTCGGATAAAGCCTCCAAAAATAAATAAAGCTTTAAAAAAAAAGCCTCCAAAAATAAATAAAGCTTTAAAAAAAAACTAAATTAAGTTCGTAGCGAAATTTCGGCCGTAAATTGGACTTAGACAGAAACTTCATAAAACAATCTTGTTTAGTCATGTTTGATATTTAAGATAAAGATAAATGTACTAACATTATTTGTACTGTCAGCTTTTACAAATAAACTATGTAATAATATTATAAACGCCGATATTCAAAAATGATTTTTTTGTGTACTTTTTGTATTATTTATTTCGTAATCAACTCATACATCCCTCAGTAATCGTCTATTGCTAAATATTGAAAAACTTTAATTCCAATGTGTTTATATGGACTACCTAAATACATATGGAAACTTGATTTTTGCCTAAAAATCGACCAAATAACAGAAACCAATAATAACTATGAGTATATACGTTTTCCTGTGAAATTAATTTTTAAAAAATGCAACATGAGATATCCCACATAGCTAAGATCTTTTTGTCACCCTATTAAAAAGAGACATACAGCCTTCCTACTACATATCTCGTTCGGCTCGTTTTTCAGCTGCAAGTGCTCAGTCCTGTTTGTGTATTATGTCCATGGTTCGGTGTCTGGTCTGTTAGTGTCACTGTCACTCAGCCAGGCCCAGACCAGCCAGTGTCTGTCAACTGTCAGTCAAAAACCAGCGGATTTGGGTTTGAGTAATTCGTAGGTACCCATAAAAAAGAACTGATTTTGTTGTAAAGATAAGGGTAAATAAATAAGTATAGAAAAATGATTTTTAAAAGGCTAGCTGTAGTATGCCAGCCATATCGTTATAACACGGTGAGTGAAAACTTTTCGATTCAAACTCAGGTTAATATTTTCATCTTGGTCTTGGTCATCTCACGAGGCAGTACCTACAATCTTTGAGATCTTGTGTGCATTTCTTAAAGATTAACAGCGATAGCAGCTTGATGATATAAACTATAACTCTTTTTATTTACTAGGCAAACTATGTTACGAAAGGTCCGAAACCTGAGATTCCTACAAACCCTTTGAAGGATGTTTACTCGGCATCACACCAGAGTAGCAATGGGGTAGTGTACGATCGAAAGCCGTTCAAGGCAACCCTGGAGGCGGGAAAGACGTACAGCTGGTGCCTCTGTGGCCGCTCCAAAGGGAACCCTCTGTGTGACGGCACACACAAAGACATCTACCTTAAAATTAAAGAAAGGTACTACTTTTGTTTTATATTTTAAGATGAAATAGGCAGTTAGTTCTTCTGTTAGGCAATGTATATGTTCAGTGTTCTATTCATGTCAATTTAAAAAAACCCTTTCTAATCAAACCAAAATTACAATTAATAGATATTATTAGAAGGATATAATAAATGAGTTTAATAGTAATCGTTATTATTAGAATTTAGTACTAATATTATTACAGTTGCTTATTTTGAATGAAATAGTCAAATATTTTAATTACCCCATATGAGTATTATCTTCATCCAAACTTAGCTCAGTTATGTGTAATTTATGAAATATTTTATTTACAGACCTATTAGGTTCACAGTGGAAAAGACAAAAGACTATTGGCTATGCAACTGTAAACAAACTAAAAATAGGCCATTCTGTGACGGCACACATAAGTCTAAGGAAGTGCAAGAAACGCATGTGAAAGTGTAACATTAGTATTGACTCGGCATAGCAACTTGCCAAAGATAAAATCTTTTGGGCAATTTCTTGAAAATATTAACTTATATTATTAGAAAAAAACCTTAATCTTTTTGTTTCACTCATGCATTCAACATTGTTCAAATGTTCATTTATTTTTGGCAAGTTAATGTTTGTCAATATTAGTTATAAGTGCATTATAGTATCACTGTATAGATTTTAAAATTTTGTTAAAAAGAGGATTTCGTTAAAAGTATTTCTTTCACTACCACAATACCCTATTTATGCAACTACTCTTCTTCATGGCAGAATATTGTATTCAGTAATGTGTAAACCCAATAATATGCATTTATTTGAAAAACCTGCATTGCCATCGCGAAGTAGGTGGGAAATACCCTGGCTTCAATGGCTTAGTCTTTTTGCCTCTGCTAAGTAAAGTTGTACCTTTATTTGGTGTGCAATTTCGGCCAATTTCGATCTCAGCTTCTAAACGGTTTCAGGGCCCCTTTTCTTATCAAAAGGTTAGTGACGCGATATGTGACGGCATCCGAAGTTATTTCATCTATCAGGATGCAATACTTTTCGAGAAATCTTCAAAAACATGTGGTCAGACAGCCAGTAATCCGGCTGTCTGAGCCACTTGGTTTTCTAATTTTCTTGACTATTTCACGAAATATCACATTTCGGACAGTTCTTTCTATAAAAAAGGAATGTGATGCGATATGTGACGCGTCACAACCAGTTTTGAACTTTCGTGACGCTTCCATTATGGAGTTATTGTAAAAAAACGTGATGGCTCAGACGAAAATCTTCCAGCGGTCTGAGCCACCTGTTTTATGACTTCCAGATAGGCATGGTCGTTGCAAAGACGGACCGTTCTAAAAGACCGTTTTGTGTTCCGCGACGATAGAACCGTTTTACGTTTCATTCTAAAGCAGTCTTCGTCGCGCAACCAGTTCTCGGAATGTTCGACGCGATTTTGTACTTTAAGTCTATGGGCATAGAGCCTAGAACGTAATGAGATCATTGCGACGTCGTCGCTCGTTTCGTTCGTTTTGGTTCTTGATATAATAAATTAATCTTTATTTCAACTTGAATAGAGTCGGGTATCGTGAAATTTAAAGTATAATGTTTCGTTCGTTCGTCTCGTTCGCAACGCGCTTGTCATTGCTGTGTATCCCATTGGTATAGTGTAAGGCTGATTAGCATTAAAAATGTAATAGTAATAATAAAAGGCAACGACGAAACTAAAAATAGAGTATCTAACTTAATTTCTAATGTGTAAATATTATATAAAAAGGACAAATTATGTACATACAAAAATACAAAAAAAATATAAATGTCAATAAGTATGTAGGTATATATGTACAAAGAAATACAAATTATGTGCATAAAATGATATGAACTTTCAAATACGCCCAGTATAAATCTCTGGTATATTAAATAAATCTATACCATCCAGTCCTAAGCCTGGATAAGTATGAAGGGAAGTTCGTTCATCAAAATTAAGAAAAATCTATTGAAATCAAATGAAAAACGGCAAGTCCGCATTCCGCAACCATTTCACTCGTCTTCGAGATGAACGTCGACGAGATTAGTTTTCGTTTCTGTCGTTCGACCGTCCTGCGTCGTTCGTCATCCGTTGCCCGTCCTCATACAATGAAACAAGTTGCGAACGAGTACCGTTTCGAGGACTGGTTTTCGTTCTAGAAAAAACGGTTGCGTTTCGTCGTCAAAAAATTCAACAACGACCCACGACTACTTCCAGAGGTTCTACGTAGCTGGAAACACTTCTAAACGAATGTGACGGTGTGGTGGAGAACAAGAATTGACGTTTGTGACGGCTCTAAGTGCCTGCAATCAGAAGTTATACGCATTTCTTTTTTTTTCATACATTGGTGCAAATGCACGAGGTAGGGTGACCACACTCAGCTCTTTTAAAGGAATGCAAGAACATCAATGTTCTAAATCTTGGCAAAATGTTCACTTGTAATGAAATAGAAAAACATTTATTAACTAAATAATTAATGATGAGTGATTGCCTTGTATTTTACTTACGTACCTATTTATGTAAGTATTAACTTAATCTATCTATACAAATAATAAATGAAATTAAAGTGTCTGTAATTTCAAAAGAACCGATTTCACTGAATGCATATGAAAGAATACTATACGGTTACTACATAGAAAATCTATTTTTAGAATTTTTGTCTGTCTGTCTGTTTGTTCCGAGTAATCTCTAGAACGGATGGACCGATTGTGGCGGGACTTTCACTGGCAGATAGCTAATTTTATAGGGAGTAACGTAGGCTACTTTTATTTTAGAATACTATTGATAAAGGCGATACTACCGATACCATCGATAGTTTTGCATCGAATACCATCGATAGTATTGTGTTTTTAAACAGCATTAAGAATAAGAATTGACTAAGAATAATTTCATTGCATAAATTTAGTATACAGTACACCAACATACAGTATATCTTTACACGGCAGTCTCAATTAACAGTAGGTTGTTACAAAACCATAACAACAACATTATCGTGTTGATAACAATTAAACTTATCAACATAGTACATACTGCTACATTAACATTTCAAAAAACAAAAGCAAACGAAACTATCGATAGTTTTGTACCAACGATTGCCAGTGATTTTACGATACTATTATTTTTTCGGTTTATACTAGGTATTAGAAAACACTTCAACAATAAACGAGCTTTTATACTGCAAAAACGAGCAATTAGGGTAATTGTCCGTATAAAGCAGCAGGAATCGCGTCGAGAACATTTTAGAAAGCTAAATTTATTAACGGCACCCTCCCTATACGTTCTTGTAGTCTCATGTAATTTTGCCAAACACATTAGTCGGTATGAGACAGAGAACGAGAGACAGAAAAGAGAGAATACGATACGAAAAGACTTCCAAAGTGTGATAAGGCCTAATTATGACATAGTTAAACATTGCGCGCACTTTTAGGCGGTCAAACTGTTTAACAGATTACCCGTTGACATAAAAAGTTCAGTTTACCATTCAAGTTTTAGAAATACCCTCGAATCGTTTCTTTTGGAAAAGTGTTTGTACAGCGTGGCGGACTTGTAGGCTATTGTTATTGTTATTATTGTTTTATTTTTGTAATTTGTTTCGGAATGTTTTGTTTTGAATTTTTTTTGACATTGCTTTTTATTCCAATTTAATCTAATTCTAAACCGTTGACTACTAACCTTATAATTAATTATTGTTCTATTGTTAATGATATTATTGTTTTTAAATGTGCATTCCCACACAATGTATGTTGTATTTGAATTAATGAAATGAAACTAGTATTGGATGCAAAACTATCGATAGTAGCTAGATGGCGCTGTGTGGAATAATGTCCAGGGATATTTATTATTATTATATTATTTATTATCTGTAGTATTGCCGTTTTCAATAATATTGTATAGATTAAGTAAATACTTACATAAATAGGTATGTAAGTAAAAGAAAAGGCACTCGTCATTTTATGTGAACATTTTGCCAAGATTTAGAACATTTGCATCAATGTATTGAAAAAAAAGAAATGCGTATAACTTCTGATTGCAAGCACATAAAGCCGTCACAAACGTCAATTCTTCTTGTCTTCTTCTTCTTATTTTATGACTGGCAACCCACTCCTTTTAATAAGGATTACTACTGCCATTTTCAAGTGATATGTTTTGGGTACAGTTTGGTGTAGGTAGGCGGGTAAGGGATAGGATTTTTGGGCAGTCAGATATAGTACATACACATAATAGGAAAATGGAGTAACTATAGCTTAATGTTATGATGGGAAAGGTATTTAACAATGGAATAAATATATTTGTTATTGCTGAGAGATAGTATAGAAGACAAGTCATACGGAAGGGGGGCCTTATACTTAATTAAAATATCATGTAGTGAGAGAGAGTCATAAAACGGTCATTTTTTTGACGACCGACTTGGTGTAATGGTTAAGAAGTTGGCTACTACACCAGAGGTCGCGGGTTCGATCCCCGCACAGTACAAACATTTGTGTGCATGAACATGTCTGTTTGTACTGGTCTGGGTGTCTCCTATGTATAATAAGTATGTATTTACAAAAGAAAATGTATTTAAGTATGTTTATCCGTTGTCTAGTATCCCATAACACGAGCTTTAATTAGCTTACTTTGGGGCTAGATGGCGCTGTGTGGAATAATGTCCAGGGATATTTATTTATTTATTTATTATTTATTTATTTAAATAAGATGTGCTCAATTGAGCCTTCTTCCAGACCACATTCACATAGTGACGAATCTTTGACATGTAGTTTGGAAAGGTGAACTGGAGTAGAACAATGACCAAGTCGAAGCCGAGATAGAGTTGATGAAATGATTTTTTTGAAATGCAATTTAGAAAACCAAGGCTTGAGAGATACATTTGGTTGAAATTGACTATAAAATCTGCCTTTACTTTGACTAGAGTTTTTCCAATCCCGACTCCATTTCTCCAGCAAGAAATTGCGAGGGATTGATGAGAGATCTTGACTGTAAATTTTTTTGAAACCTGTGTGGCCCTGTCTTGCTGCCAATTTAGCTAATTCATCTACCAATTCATTGCCTTGAATTCCTGAATGTGCAGGAATCCATGACAATTTGACAGTCATATTTAAATCAGAGCATTCCTTTAGTTTTGATTTTACTTCTAAGGCTAGAGGGCTAATAGAGTTACGATCGAATGGATTAGAAAGAAGAGATTGTAGAAAACTTAATGAGTCCGAAAATATTATTGATTGTTTAATATTTGAACATAATATATATTTAATACATTCTAAAATGGCCAAACCTTCGCTACTAAAATTTGTTGTAAGAGAAGGATACTTAAATAATTTAAAAAAACCAGTCGAGTGTTGCAAAAACGCAGCACCCACACAATTAGAGAAGTCAGAAGAAAGGTCTTCAGAGGTAGTTTTAGATGCATCTGTATAGAAAATTTGGAACTCTAAAAGAGCATTATTTTTAATGAACTCATAAAGTTTTGAATTTGGGTCACGAGTGTCCTTACTGATACCTATTGAGAGTAGAATGTCCGGTTGGAAAATAATGTCACTATAATTATAATGGAACAGAGGAAAACATGGAAATTTTATGACGTCACATTCAAGGTTTTTAAATTTTCTGAAACTAGATATTAAATAAGGGACCGGCTTATTAGACCAAAAACCATTATTTCCTTCCAATAACGTCAATTCTTGTTCTCCATCGCCGTCACATTCGTTTAGAAGTGTTTCTAGCTACGTAGAACCTCTTCTCGACGCTAATGTTGTCGGCAACCGTCTATATATCATACAGACTACCGAAATAACTCTCTACTAATGCATTGACTAAATACTTTGACACTAGATTATTATGACTCGTTATGATATGTCTTGTACCTTAAATGTAATCTGCTTCGCTTTGTTGTTATCTGTGTCCAGCACTGCGGAGTAATATTCCCATTAAGCTGCTACTTCCATCAGTTATCGCTACCTGTTAATATAATAATATATGATTCCACCGGAATAGAATCTTAAGTGCCTCAAGTTTACTTGGATCGCGGATAAGATATATTACGACTTTAATATACATTCTTACATTGCCATTCTCATAATCACTGATCAGTATATCACATTATTACAGAACCCATATTAGTCCTGAACCAAGTGCAAAGGTTGATGCACAGCGTTGGGGTGTTAGAATATTATTCACCGCCAAGTTCCCCGGGGAAAGCATGTCACTACATGCTAGATACTACTGATCGGGTCTACCAGTTGGCGGCCAATACCACAAGCGTATCGTCATACCTGGAAAGGGCCTGCTGGGCTTCGACAGAAGCCTAACCTCACCAACGATTAGTCTCCGTTAAGAGACTAACCAACCAAACTTATGCAAGTTCAAGCAATCATGAAAGTGGCAGCATTCAATCAATAGCATTATGTTGTGCGGGATACACGCAACACAACATTCTGCACGCACCAATATACCGTATACTATATTAGTCAGAAATGTAAACCTAAGACACTTAGCTCTCATTCCAGTCTCGCCTCATGATGTGACTCCTATCACTTATCATGCATTTACACGGACATTAACAAATTATATTCACTTTACTTAGAGATAGCGGTAAGCAAACTTTTACAAGAACAAACAAATGACATACGAAACCGCCGCTTTACGCCTCACGTTTTTAATCTATGGCAGGAGCCGGAAACATAGCGTGAACTTACCATAGAGTCCTTAATGTTGCTATATACAATATTTACAATTCGCAGCGGAGTCGCGACACTCCCGCCGAGAAAAATTAGAGTAAGGTGATCATTAAGTTGCGCGTCCATTCCCTTATCTTCTCAAGGGCTCGGACAGCCGCACTTCGTTTGATTTTCACCTCTTCAGATTGTCCTTCCCGATCTTCCTCATCAGGTTCTACTATTTCATCAATGTCCATTGTGATAAGATCATTTCTCAAATCATCGTCCACTTTATCAGTGCTCTCAGCAATCTTTGTTTCTGGCTCTTCTTGTCTTTTAGCCTTAACATCTACAGTAATATCTGACATGTCTCTCACTTCAACGCTCTCAGTTTCAATTTCAGCTATGGTTTCTTTTTGTGCTTCGTCTGATCCTTTCATTATAATATCTGGTATTATTTCTGGCACTTCAGGTATTTTGCTAGGCAACTCTCTCATACATTTTGTAGAATCTTGAGCTATTGGATTCTTCTGTTCTTGATCATCTACTTCTAGAGGATATAAATGCGCTATGGAACGAGTGAATACCGTATTCCCTACTTTTACTTGAGCTACTCTAACTTGGTTATCTGAACCTTTCACCAAGGATATTATTTTCCCTACTTTCCAGCCTTCTCGGTTCTTGTCTCCCTTTATCTGGACTATTTGACCTTCTTGCGGTGTAAGATGTGAAATCACCCGCGGCTGTTTATGTGAGAGATCATATCTTTCCCTCAGACTTGGTAAGTAACGGTTGCAAAACATCTCCTTGAACTCGTCTAGAATAATACGAGCCCTCTTCCATCCTTTTATTAAATTGATTTTTGTTGAGGTGCTTTGTGTAATAACATCTTCATTTGAGGTTTCCATCGTAACACATCTACCTGTCTGAAGGAAATCAGATGGCGTTAAAATATGTTCCAGCTCTGAGTCTACGGAAGTTAATGGTCTAGTGTTTAAAACTGCTTCTATTTCCTTAATCATTGTTGAAAGTTGACTATCATTTAACAGATGTTTTATAAATGTTCTTCGCACGCAATGTTTTACCAGTCCTACGAGCCTTTCATAGAATCCTCCAAACCACGGTGCAAGTTCGGGTATGAATCGCCATTTTATTTTATTCTCAACACAGTACGCGTTGGAAACTATGTCCGATATCAGCTTGAAATGCAAGGCATTGTCGGATGTTATAAGAGTTGGTACTCCTCTTGTTGCGATCATTCGTCTCAGAGCGAGTAAACCTTCTTCAGCTGACAGATCTTCAACAATCTCTAGGTGTAAGGCTCTCACTGCCAAACATGTGAATAAGCATATCCATCTTTTGCTTGTTCCTTTTTCTGTTTTAACTGATACAGGTCCGAGATAGTCAATTCCAGCAAAGGTAAATGGTTTGCTGTAATTTACTCTCTCGTGTGGCAGCGCAGGTGTAGTTGGTAGTTTAAATGGTCCACCACCATGTTTCACACAACGTGGACATTTTTGTAATATCTTTTGTACTTGACGTTTGCCTTGTGGTATCCAGTAAGTGTGGCGAATCAAACTCAGTGTATGATTGATACCAACATGGTAGTTCTTTTCATGTGTGGTTGTAATAACCTTATTAGTGAAGTCACAGTCTTTAGGTATAACTATAGGATACCTCTTGTCGAACGACCATTCAGCGTATTTAAGTCTACCTTTACATCGCAGAATTCCATCAATATCTTTGAATAGTCCTAAATTACGATAAAGACTGGTTTCTTTACCATTCAGTTCTTCTTCAAAATGTTCTGCCTGTACTTTCTTGACTTCATTTAATGTATTATCTTCTAAGCGTGGTTCTGTATGGATATCTGTTACATCTTGGACTTTGGACTTTACGCTCGTATCACTTTCTGTTGCTTCTTGAATTAGATTGTCTATTTCTTTAGATTGAGTTTCAGATTCGTATTCTTTTGGATAGTTTCTATCCGGGTTTGACTCTATTACTTCTGAATCCGAAGATTGATCATGTAAATTATCCGATTTCGAGAGACCCTCCCCCGTCGAGAACGCGCTGGTCTCCGTTGCATAAATTTTACAGGGCCACGTATCAGGATTCTCAACAAGAAATTGTGGTCCCACAAGCCACTTATCCTTTTCCTCTCTTGACGAAGACGGTCTTGTTCCTACGTCCGCTGGATTAAGTGCTGTCGGTACGTATCTGATCTCGAACGTTTGGTTTTTCTTTATCTCTTCGATTCTTCTTGCTATAAATGGTGGCAACAGTTTGGTAGTCTTGCACCATTCAATAACAATTTGACTGTCAGTCCACAATATTTGTTTCGATATTTTATGTGAAAGGAATCTGAGCACATATTTCATTAGTCTGCTTCCTATCAACACACCTAGTAATTCGAGGCGTGGTATTGTATAACTCTCACTGTCCTTGATTGGAACTAGACGAGACTTTCCCATAACAAAGGTTTTCTGTGTTCCGTTGACAAGAAATATAGAAGCCGCGTATGCCTTTTGAGAAGCATCAGTGAAGCAATGTAATTGATATTCTTTTGCCTCTTCAATTGGCATATAACATCTATCCACCGATGTCTCGTTGACATCGTTAAGCTCATTGCATATGTCAATCCATTCGTCAACTAACTCCTTTGACAGAGGTGAATCCCATTTTGCTTTATCTTTCCACAAATCTTGCAAGAAGAGTTTAGCCGATAAAACATGTGGCACGGCATAGCCACAAGGATCATATACTGAGGCGATTACCTTCAACACACCTCTCTTCGTATTAGCACCTCTAGTTATCTTCGTTCTCAAGTGGAGCGTGTCATCCTCTAAATTCCAGTTCAGACCCAATATTTTAACTATTTGGTCAGGGCAAGCATCAGGAATTCGCTCCATGAAGTCCTTAGAATTTGAACTCCATTGCCTTAAATTCATCGAGATTTTTTGAAATGTCTCCTTTGAACTCCGATACATATCTAGGGCTTCTTTGATACTATTACACCCTGTAACAACATTGTCAACATATATATCTTTTGCCAATTCTTGGACCCTCTCATTTTCAGCTTTAGCCAAATGATGTTTCACAGTAGCATTCAACATAAACGGGCTTGAGATTATTCCAAATGGTACTCGTGTAAACCTTAAGTGAATCAGATTATCTTCTTTGGCTGGTTCCTTAATGTCTCTGATCCACAGAAATCTGGTAACATCCCTGTCCTGTTCCTTAAGACCTATCTGCAGGAATGCTTTTTCGATATCAGCCGTCAATCCAAGGCTATGGCATCTGAATTTAATAATCAATCCAGTCAAATCTTCTAATAATATTGGACCACGGTAAAGGTGTTCATTTAAACTCTTATTATCTTTGGTTTTAGCTGATGCGTCATATACAATGCGCAACGGTTTTCCTGGAACAGAAACTCCGTGATGAGGTATGTAATGTATTGAATGAGTTTCGCTGTTGTCTTTTACGCTAGGAACTTCTTCTATGACCCTCTTCTCCAATTGGTCCCTCAACGTCTGATCATATGACATCAGAGTATCTGTATCTAGCCTTTTGAGTAAGTTTACTAGACGTCCGAATGCTAATCCGAAGTTAGATGGTAATTTTGATGGATGATCATTCCATGGCCAACTGACATAATATCTTTTGTCTTTGAACTCCGTTGTTTCGTTGAAATGCTTGATAGCTTCTTCGTCTCTATTAATCTTCGGCGAGTCGGTGATTCCTATGGACTCTAAATCCCACAAGTGTTTCAGATTACCATTATCCAGTGGTGGATCAGGTTGATTGAGTCCGACTTCAAAGGATGACTGAAAATATGTGAGAACTGACATTTGTTGAAACGATTCGTTGGGTATCTTACCAGACAGTATCCAACCGAATTCTGATTGAACCAAATATAAATCCTCCTCTATACATATCTTTTTTGTTGACATGACCGTAAAATAGTAGTCGTTTCCGAGTAGAATGTCGACTCTGTCCGCCAATGAACCATCGTCAGCCAATCGGTACCTCTCGCTAAACTTCCCATGAAGTAACTCCTTTTCCGGATATGGCACTCCTTGTGATATGGAAAGTACTGTGTTAACAAATAGCGTTTTACTTGTTTTATTCTGTATCATTAGGTCTAGTTTAACTAATGGACTCTGTATCTCCTGAGGACTCTGAGATCCAAACGTGAATATCGCTAGATTGTTCTGCTCTTCAGTTTGGAGATTCAACTCTCTCGCCATCTGTTGAGTGATATAACTTCGCTGGCTTCCACAATCTAACAAAATACGACACATTTGCGTAGTACCACCATGCCCTTTTACCTTAACTACTGCCGTCTGTAACATCGTAGAACCCTTTCTGTTTGTGTGCATATGCATTACACTAGTACTAGTAGAATTATTTTCATTTACACTAGTACTAGTTTTTTCTTTCCTTTCCTTAATTTTGAAGTTTTTGGGACATAGTGCACTGTTGTGCCAACCATACTGTCCACAGAACTTGCAATTTTTCTTGCAAAAGCATTTGCGTGCCATGTGCCCTTCCCTGAAACATATGAAGCATCTTTTTCCTAAACTAGCTTTCTTTTCTCTTATTGTTTTTTGACAGTCTTCATTTGTATGATTCTCTTTACAGAAGATGCACGATAGCTTGCATTTCTTTTCTCCCCCAACTCTCACATTTTCTTGTTTCCTTTTGGGTTCAAATTTCCTTTTTAATGGTCTGCGGCTATTGCAGTTACTCGGCTTTAGTGTGAAATTATTCCAATGTTCTTTCTGTTTTATATTATTGAAACTATTACTTTTCCAGTTATTCTTTTGTGTATTTTCTTTGATATGAAGTGTTTCTACTGTGTACTGTGCAGCGTCGTTTGTGTTACTTTCTTGAGTAATTATTCTGGCTTCCTCTTTGACTGATATGACTCGAGAGAGTTGTTTCAGTATTTCTTCAACAGATTCTTGCCTGTTAGCGTCTAATCTCATTTTTGTTTCATAAACAATATCCGTGGGAAACTTTTCCATTATGAGGAATCTCGTTTGGTTAGAGTTTGTATTCTCTCCCATAGCTTGAAGTACTCTGAGGTGTCTCTCAATGTCATCTAAGACTCCCTTACAGTCTTCCATCTTTTCCGCTCGCTTGACTCTCTTCAGAGCATTGTGATGTGCATATATTATCTCATTTTCTTTCCCATATCTTGCTTTCAAGGTGTCAACAGCAATTTGGTAACTCCTGTTTGTCGTGTCGAAACCGTCCACAAGTCTAGCAGCATCTCCTTTGAGTGAAGACTTGAGATAAAGCAGCTTATCAACGTCATTCAGCTTTCTACGGTTCATATTGGATGTGAACTGGTCCCAGAATTGATGCCATTCAAGCAAATTACCGCTAAACTCAGGTAAACACAAGTCAGGTAGTTTGCTATATGATGTGTGGTCGCTTTGCTGTGGTAACATTGCTGGCCTCTCAGTCTTCATGGTTAACCTTGCTTCCAGTTCTGCAAGAGTTTCTTCACCTTGCAGCTGGTAAGTTGTCAAGTCCGATATTTCATCAGGGTTAGGATCATTGCAGATTTTAAAATAATTATAAAGTTCAGTTGTGAAGCGAGACAACATTGTTTTTAATTTAGATGTGACAATTCTTGCCGTTTCAATGTTTTCATCATTATGTAAAATATTGCATAAATTGAGAGCCTGATCTGATAAAGATTTTACTTCAGATGCAAATTTGGACAATCTGTTTAATAGAATTTCTTCCATTGTTGATACTTCTGAAAATATTTATTTACCACATATTGACATGCAAATAATAATATTACATATATCACCCATAACATAACTATAGGTATCAAAGGAACAAACCAAAGCTTCAATTTTGAATTTAAATAAACAGATGCAAAAAAAATTACATTCAATTGTACCTCCATGTATTATTATGAATTGAAAATTTACATGTATTCATTTAAAAAGGAACAACATTCATATGCCTTTTGTTTCAATGCACCTAATCAATTGGATGGCAAATGAATACCGGTCCCTGCAGGTGAAATGCAGTTGTACCAAATTATTTTATAAGTACAATTATGTATTTATTTTGCAAGAAATGGTCTGAATTTATCTACCAACAACCCCTTTATCATTTACTGATTCAAAATTATTTGTAGAAAACTGTTAAAGTTTTCCGATTAAAATAAATAATAAACTATGGGCATCACTATAGATATCAAACTGCAACATATTCTTAGGCAGTCACGTTCACGTGTTGTTCGTTGTTGTTCAGTGTCAGCGTCAGCGTTCTTATGACTTTATTATTGCCTTTTAAGTACATAAAATTAAATATACTTCGTGATATAACATAAAATGGATGAATAAACGTGGCTGATCAATTTCACTAGAACTTTCATTTTGCATGAAAATTTAAGTATCCTGAAGGGTATATTAGAGACAGACGTCTCTAATATGGCGTCGACTAACAAAGAAACAAGATTTTCTTTTGTTATTGAGATTCGTTTAAAAGTTTTCTCATTAACAATGACAAATTTACAAGCCGCTGTATTTGTCGTTTACATGATAAAATAGAATATTCTCTTACTCAAATAAGTACTCGAAAATTAACCTTACGCCGTTTATTACTCATGTAATTAACCACGAAGAGAAGAGTAATAAAAAAGGAAAAAACTCGATTTTCAATTGTTTGTACAAGCACAAGCATGTTACTTTGAATTAACTTTTGCTGTCTGAAAATTTGCACGTTTGCCACAAAAGGTCAACGAATCACTTATTAGGTACTTCAATAACACTTACCTGAAATGGAGGCACTTCTTTCTTTCGATTTAGAACAGTGTGATCACTACCCCATCACATTAATTGCAAAGAAAAACAACCTTGCATCGCATAAGCTCCAAAACAATTCGAAACAAGAAATGCAGCCAGCCATTATAAAATTTTACCTTCAAATAACCATAATTCTTACTTTTAATTTTAATACTTAACGTAAAATTTCCAGAATAGTCTTAAAATTAATACTATTATTTTAAATGATAACCAAATTTATCCTCTCTTTATTCTGTCACACACATTATAATTTGCGCAACTCAAAATACGGCAATTGTTTGCGATTTAGTACGAACTGTCGCCATTTGTTTTTTCCGGCACTTCCTGTGAACTCGATTCACCAATGGGTGCTTCGCTCATTGCCATGACCATAGTACTATCAAATTCATTTCTTTTAAAGAAAATCGCATGTATGTATGCACCTTACCAACTATTGTAAGCAGCTTTAATATTAATAATGTTTTACCTGTATTTACTTTCATAATTGTAAACAGAAAAATTGTAAAAGTACATGAAGGGATTAAATTACCTCCGCAACTGGACAACAGATGTCGCTACGAGTCATACATAACAATCACAAGAACAATTTTATTTCAACACAAAATTGCTCTTTTCAATGCATTATTATCAAGATTCCCGATAAAAATCCTCGGATCCCAGCATCTCCACCATGTCGGCAACCGTCTATATATCATACAGACTACCGAAATAACTCTCTACTAATGCATTGACTAAATACTTTGACACTAGATTATTATGACTCGTTATGATATGTCTTGTACCTTAAATGTAATCTGCTTCGCTTTGTTGTTATCTGTGTCCAGCACTGCGGAGTAATATTCCCATTAAGCTGCTACTTCCATCAGTTATCGCTACCTGTTAATATAATAATATATGATTCCACCGGAATAGAATCTTAAGTGCCTCAAGTTTACTTGGATCGCGGATAAGATATATTACGACTTTAATATACATTCTTACATTGCCATTCTCATAATCACTGATCAGTATATCACATTATTACAGAACCCATATTAGTCCTGAACCAAGTGCAAAGGTTGATGCACAGCGTTGGGGTGTTAGAATATTATTCACCGCCAAGTTCCCCGGGGAAAGCATGTCACTACATGCTAGATACTACTGATCGGGTCTACCAGTTGGCGGCCAATACCACAAGCGTATCGTCATACCTGGAAAGGGCCTGCTGGGCTTCGACAGAAGCCTAACCTCACCAACGATTAGTCTCCGTTAAGAGACTAACCAACCAAACTTATGCAAGTTCAAGCAATCATGAAAGTGGCAGCATTCAATCAATAGCATTATGTTGTGCGGGATACACGCAACACAACATTCTGCACGCACCAATATACCGTATACTATATTAGTCAGAAATGTAAACCTAAGACACTTAGCTCTCATTCCAGTCTCGCCTCATGATGTGACTCCTATCACTTATCATGCATTTACACGGACATTAACAAATTATATTCACTTTACTTAGAGATAGCGGTAAGCAAACTTTTACAAGAACAAACAAATGACATACGAAACCGCCGCTTTACGCCTCACGTTTTTAATCTATGGCAGGAGCCGGAAACATAGCGTGAACTTACCATAGAGTCCTTAATGTTGCTATATACAATATTTACAATTCGCAGCGGAGTCGCGACAAATGTGACTCTAATCTATTGATGCAATCTGTGGTCAGTGTGTGTCTATGGATGTTATATCTTAATCTTTTTAAAGTTGCAATGCTTGTTCCCTAGTTAGCCTGTGCAATGAGTCATAGATCTACCAATCATGGCTGGCAACAAGTGTTCCTTCTGAACGTCTTTTTTCAAAGGTGGGAGCCACTATAACTCAGAGCAAAAACCGCTTAAAAGGAAGCAGACTGTCAAAGTTGCTGTTTTTAAGTTCGATAGCTGGCACAAATTACTGGAATTTAACATTTTTAAATAAATTTATGAACATTTAACTTAATTTTTATTGAAATTTTTGGTCACCTAAGTAAGGTATAAAAAAGTTACAGACGTAAGTAGTAGTATCAATCAATCAAATCATTTCTATGCAAGAATACAGAGTTACAAAATAAGGTCTTAACAATAATGGTATCTATGTCATAAGTATTCAGTCTGCAAGCAGACGGGCAAATATTCAATTAAATTATATTTTATGAAATTTAAAATTAGTTACTCAGCATTAGCAATGTTAATTATTAAATTATACTATAATTATGACATTATTAAATATATATATATATATTATGTAGTCATAAGTTCGCAATGTTTAAAAATTAATAAAAAAATTAACTACGGGCAAGATCAACAAAATATTCAAATAAGTTACTTAAAATAGTAGGTATTTATAAAAAAATATAAAAAAAATAAAAATAAAATGGTCATGGGAACTCAAACTCAAATAACTTTATTCAAATAGACTGTATCAGTACTTTCAAATCGTCAAATTTACAGCAAAATATACTAAATAATAGACATAAATACCATAATAATATGGATATGTAAATAAACAGTATACAGACATAATGCGACTCTACCACCGCGTCGGAGTTGTTTCTTGCTGAGAAGACCCGGCGAGAAACTCAGCAGTTACTCTTTTAAACTTGTTTTGGGTTTACAACAGGCGTTAGTAAAGTACAAGCAGTGTGTCATTTTGATACAAATAAACCTAAAAGAATATAAAACAAAGAGAAAAAACCAACCTTATAAGAATATAATAACAAGAATTCATTTAAACAATTCAAAAACAAAAATTGTTAGTCAGTACATACAACCTACCTAGTTTGTATATGTTTAGTTATATGTTTTATTGTAAGAGTTAATAGGTACCTACCTATTAACTCTTACAATAAAACATCTGTTACAATAGAGCTATTTAATCCCGCATCGAGCAGAGCGCTTATACCCAGGCATTTTTATCTATAAGGTAGTCTTTTGTAGTATAATAGCCCTTTTTTAATAAAGCTGAACATTTTGGGTATGGACCCAATTTGAAGGGCGAAGTGATTTTAGCGCTGTTGGCTTTGAATCTCAAATCCGACCTATGCCAGAAAGAATAGGCTTATCATAATGGATTTCATCCGGAGCCGTAATAAAACCATACAAAAAAATATATGCTGGGTGGCCAATGTGGCCATGCCTAAATAAATAAATAAAGAAAAACGTCATATGTCAACTTGTCAACCTGATTTGACATGACATGTCATGTCATAGATTTTGTTTGAAAACCGTACTAAATAATTTATCAAATCAAAAGTCCCTTTATGTCCCTTCAAAAAGTAGATATCAATTTGTTAAGTCAATAAACGGGATCATCGCGATCAAATTCTGTAAGCTGTTAATCGGTCGTTTTCTATCGCTTACAGCACAGCATTTAAGTTCGCTACGCGCACGCGATATCAGTCATCATTCCGATTGAGCCGAATAGCTGATATCGCAGTTCAAAGGCAGACGTAGCCCAGTGCAGTCGTCAGTGCGTGCGTAGACCAGCCAGACTACAGAAATGGGCGATGAAGTTAAGCTATTTACCCGTGAGGAGCTCAAATCCCGCAATCATCGCGAAGACGCCGTCCTCGTCATCCACAACGGCGTTTACGACGTCACCAAATTCTTAGAAGAGGTCAGTCCAACACTTTGTTGAAACAATGTATGCTTGTAACCTATAACTTTAAAATGATCCAAATTGTGCTGTGGAACATGCAGAGTCATAGTCGTGTCATACTTGTACTAATTATAATCAATGAATGAATTACATTCCTAATTATTTATAATTGTAGGTACTTGAATAAGATTTTCAGAACCCTTCCCTCTCTAAGTAATACAATATTGTCAATGTATTAATCAATTAACTGACAAAAGGAATGGAGTAAATCTGTACAATGATAAGAGGTCATTAAATATCTCAGTTGATAGTGTCAGCAGCTACTAATTTGTTCTTACTATATTTCAGTAAGTACTTACTGGTTAAAATTAACCTACATGGATTTGAATAATCACAAGAGATGTAACCTAAATAATAGTGAAGCTATAGTCCTGTAAGTTATTGTTTCTAAGTCAAAGGGCCAAAATTTAAGACACTACATACTTGGAAAAAAGAGTTACTCACATGTAAGATTTTATGAGTTAGCTGTTATTTCATAATATTATGGAATTGTGACAATTGTGACACTATCACAAACATGTTGGTACACAATGAATTAGACTATTCTCGTCCAATTTGAATAGAGTTGAATTGGGTATGGCACTGCTAATTCTGCTGTCTTTACAAGTGTTTGCATGGGTTGGGTTCTAATACCATTGATGAAAAGTGGGCTTCTGAGGTTTCCGTTCACCATTACAGCAACAGTCACTTGCCTCTACACATCACATACCATCACAATAATATCCCAAATGGGGTAGTCCCCATTTGGGATATTATTGGGTTGGTATGATATGTTATTTGCATGGGTAAGAGAGGATTCAGAGAGGTTAGAAGCCTTGTTGGGCCCAATATTTGGTTGTGCCATTTAAAGAGTGTAAGAATCCAAAACAATGTGGGCAAGATGATCACTTAGGAATGATTCAGCTTTGAACTGAAAATTAGCTTTTAAAAGATTATATGAAGGGTTTATTAACAGAGTTGAATGATACGCAGAATACAGTTTTAGGCCACACAATATATTTACAATATTTCACCAAGAACATCTTACACGGGACGACAGTTCACGAAAACCAATACAATAAACAGAAAGACTTTTTATATGTCGCATCAAATATTCAAACATCCGTCATCTGTCATACCAGCCAGTCTGAACGATTGCTATACTCCTTTCTAACATTATTCAAAACTCAAACAACTTTTTTCAAATAGACTTTCACAGTAAGTACTTTCAAATCGTCAAATTTAAAGCAAGATAATATACTAAATAATAGACATAATTACTATAATAATATAGATATATAAATACACTACACAGTATACAGACATAATGCGACTCTACCATCGCGTCGGAGTTATTTCTTGCTGAGAAGGCCCGGCAAGAAACTCAGCAGTTACTCTTTCAAACTTGTTTTGGGTTTACAACAGGCGTTAGTAAAGTACAATGTGTCATTTTGATACAAATAAACCTACTGAGTGTCTAATCTAAAGAATATAAAACAATGGAAAAAAAATCAAACATAAAAGAATATAAACTTAAGGTCATTCCAAAAATTAAGAAATAAAATTGTTAGTCAATACAAACTAAGTATTAACTAGGTATTACAATAAAATATCTGTTACAATAAAGTTATCTAATCGGCCACGCATCAGCAGAGAGCTTACACCCAGGTATTTTTATCTATAGGGTAGTCTTTTGTAGTTTAATAGCCCTTTTTCAATAAAGCTGCTTTGATGTGATTTTTGAATCTATGTAGTGGTAACTCACAAATGGCTTTTGGGATCTTGTAATAATGTATACCTTGCCCCATAAAGAATCCTAAAACTTTGTAGCCTAAAGAGTGGACGCGCAATTTTATCCTTATTCCTAGTATTTTTGCAATGTATATCACTGTGTTTAGTATAGAGACCAATATTTTTTCTTACCAAAACAATGCAGTTGTAAATATATTGTGAAGCTACAGTAAAGATACCAATTTCCTTAAAAAGCTCTCTAAGTGAAGCCCGTGCACGAAGCTTATAGATGGATCTGATCGCTTGCTTCTGGAGGACAAAGATCTATTTATTTATTTATTTATTGGGGTCAAACAAACAATATCACAATAAGGTTACAAATAATATTTAAAGTAACTTAAAATAATAATTGTGATACCAACACCGTTAACCACAGGTTGTTACATTATTGTTGAGAGGTGAATGCTAAATTATTGTATCCAGTATTCAAAAAATCAACTCAATATTAGTGTCTTATAATGAAAACAATCAGTGTTGCATCAGATCACTACACATCAACCATGGGCCTGTTAGTACAATTCATTTTTAGGTATATTTACAAGTATTCTACGCATTAATTTCACATACTTTACTTATTACAGTATTTTTGAAGGTTCTAGCATTATAAGCAAACATATCTATCGTATTAAAATACTTATTAAAAATATCAATAAGACGACACATGGGCGAACGCTTGCCTGCATTAGTGCTGAATGTTGGGGTAGAAAACAGATTAATATTACGACAAGTGCGCTTAAGTGGTCTCAGTGGCACTCTATACCGAATTTTATTTATTAAATTACTACAGTCATACCTGTTATGCAGCAGATCGTATAATAACATTACTTGCAATTGCAATCTTCTAGATTTGAGATAAGGTAACTTAAATTTATTTAACAAGTTAGGGTATGATAAACGGTTACCACGGTAGCATTTGAAATGCATACGACGCAGGATTTTTTTTGGACTCTTTCAAGGTTATCAGAATAAATGTTATAAAACGGATCCCAAACGCATGCAGCATAATCTAATTGCGATCGTATCAAGGTTTTGAATAAGTGAAGATAGGTTGTAGATCGTTTGAAATCGTTACTAGCACGCATTACGACACCATACATTTTATATGCTTTGTTACAAATATTCTCAACATGGGTGTCTAATATCAGCTTAGAATCCAATGTGATTCCCAAGTCTCTGATTTTTTGAACTTGGCAAATATGAATACCATTTAGAGATTAATCGTATTTACTACTCAGTTTTTTTTTTAGTGAAAGTTATACATTTGCATTTGTTGAGGTTCAGTTCCAGTTTATTATTGTTACAATACATAGTGAAATTATCTAAATCTTCTTGTAGCAGTTGGTGATCAGAGAAGCTCCTGATCGTACGATAAATTTTAAGGTCATCAGCGTACATCAAAAAATTACAGTGCTTAAAACAGTTGTTTATATCATTAATGAATAAGATAAATAGCCCAATATTGAGCCCTGCGGAACACCAGAAGTTATGGTAACTATATTAGATTCATGTCCAATAATAACAATCTTTTGCGTACGATTTGTTGTGTAAGATTTAAACCATCTCCATAAGTTTCCGCGAATACCGTTAAAAGCAATCTTCTCTTGCAGTATTTTTGTGGTCTACTCTGTCGAATGCTTTTTTAAAGTCAGTCAAACACTATCTGTCTGTTCATTCACGTCCATCTTTTCAAATAGTTCAGTGGTGTAAACTAGGAGGTTTGTAACAGTGGATCGCTTACGAACAAACCCGTGTTGCTCTGGAAGAATAATATTATGAAGAAGTGGGTATATGTTGCTATGTATTAGCCTCTCAAAGAGCTTCGAAAGAGCTGGGAGGATGGAAATAGGTCGGTAGTTAGTTACATTTTTCTTGGTCCCCTCTTTGTGCACGGGCACGATTCTAGCTGATTTCCAAACAGGCGGGCACACACCCTCACTTAAAGACTTGTTAAACAAATAATGCAGTGGTTTACAGATAGTCTCAGCAGTGTTTTTGAGGAATAGAGATGGAATGTTATCCGTTCCGGGCTCCGGCTCCTTTGGTAGTATCTAAGGTTTTAAGCTCTTTTAAAATTTCATCAGCCGTAAAATTCAAGTCAGAAATCAAATTTTCAGAATGAGTTTTTAAATTTAGGTTGTTGATGTCATCAACACTAAAAGAATCACAAACACTAGTTGGCTGAAATACTGATTGAAAGAAAGCCGAGAACAGATTACAAATTTCACCTGGCGTGTTGGCTTTTAAATCTGAATAATACACACTATTGGGAATATGAGACTGAGATTTGCGATTGTTAATATATTTCCAAAAGTACTTAATATTTTCTTTAATTCCATCTTCTACTCTGTATATATATCCCTTTTTAAATCTATCTCTAAACATAGAAAATACTTCCTAATCCGATTGGTTTCTGTACTTTTTCCACTTTATCCATGATTTGTTTTTATTTTTGAAAATATGAATGAGGGAACTAGTGAACCAAGCAGGGAAACAAGAATTCCTGATCGTTTTAGTGGGGATGCGATTACGTATGACATCATTTATCGATTTGTAGAATTTTTCAACACAGGTCTTAGCTGACTTATATTGAAACAGCTCATACCAGTTTATGTTATTAATATCCTGATTAATTAACTCGTAGTCTGCCTGGCTAAAACAGTATTTAGTTTGTTTTTTAAACGGTATGTGTTTTTCAGCTTCAGTAAGATGGTTTGTGCCGTAAGACATTACACTGTGGAAATAACTAAAATAAACCAAACGAGCAGTATCAACATCTGTTAATAACCTTATTATTCTCACTGCAAATGCAGCCGAACTTAGTCGGGCCGAGAGGACTGTTATATGAGGTTTCCATTGGAGTTTTGAAGCTAATGTGATTCCAAGAAAAACTGTAGAATCAACAAGCTTCATAGTATTGCTGCCTATTTTTAGGTCAATGTGGTTATCTTTAACATTAGGCAACTTAAAATTAATACATTAAGTCTTTTTTGCATTAAGCTGTAGATTATTTACAGTGAACCATTGTAAAACCTTTGAAAGTGATTCACATCATCAAAAAAGTTTTTATTTCTGTCAGTTTTAAAAACTAAAGACGTATCGTCTGTAAACAATACGACATCACGAATATCCTTTAAGTAAAAAGGTAAATCATATATACAGGGTGTTTCTTTTAAGGTGTCAAGCCAGTGCGAGCTGATAGCAGAGTACCATACCTATCGATTTAACCCCCATATATGTTCTACGATTTTTTGTAGTTTTCGAGTTATAATTTTTTTTCTAATTTTTCCTGATTCAACGAGATAATGGCTTTAAAAAATTATATCTTTTTTTTGTATCAACTTTTCTTGGTTTTTTTTTTAATACAATTCCCAATAGTTGCAATTTTATGAGTAAAATAATCTCCTTCCTAACTTTGACGTAATATACAAAAATTTTGACGGATACTAAAAAAAATGGGATAAAGCAGAACCCAATGGAATTTTCAACATAAGGTAAAAAAAAAAAAAACAATAGCTTCTGACTAATTTTAAAAACTGCTTGACTACGTAAGCTTTCATTCTAATACAAAAAACGATGCACTACATGGGGCATTACATGCCAAAGTTGGTCGTTGAAAGTGATGTATCGGAAATCTTGTGATTTTCATATTTTATTATTTATTATTTTACCTTTGCTTATTTTCATCAATCCTGAGATTTATTATCACTTTACGGTTAAGTGGAGCTTATTTAATCCTAAAAACAGACATTTTGCAACTAATAAATAATTACTCTGACCTCCTGTTTGCGGTTGTATTTTATTTTACGCTTAGTTTTTTTTAAATAAAAAATAAAACCAAGAAAAGTTGATCCAAAAAAAAGATATAATTTTTTAAGCCATTATCTCGTTGAATCAGGAAAAATTAGAATAAAAATTATAACTCGAAAACTACAAAAAATCGTAGAACATACATGGGGGTTAAATCGATAGGTATGGTACTCTGCTATCAGCTCGCACTGGCTTGACACCTTAAAAGAAACACCCTGTATATTCAGAAATAGGAGTGGACCCAGAATAGATCCTTGTGGTACCCCCATTTTAACTTGTGATCCTGTGGACAGAACGAACACTGTTAACATCAACTTTTTGAGTTCTCGAACTAAGGTACGAAATTATCATATCTAAAACATTATCCCTTACCCCGTAAAAATCAAGCTTGCGTATAAGTGTATCGTGATCAACGCAATCAAAAGCCTTGGACAAGTCACAGAAGACGCCAAAAGCGTTCTGTGAATTCTCCCAAGCCCCAAAGATGTGTGTATTATATTCTTAAAGTTCTAACTGATGATGATCTGGTGTCTCTTTGAAAATATCTATGTTATGTAATTTACAGTCTTTCAACAATCTTAATATAATATTTCCTAGATATTCATTTTATATTTGGGACTAAAATAAAGCAGTTAATAATACGGTAAATGCAGACTGCCTGCAACCAGTCACACTGGAAATCTGTGGGAGCCTATGTCCAGCAGTTATGGCTATGGCGGAAAATTAATATTAATGATGATAAGTCTTGTAATATCACAGTTCAAAATGTTTCTTTTAAGGTTCCTTAGTTCCTAAGTTTCCTTAGTAGGACCATTTTTCTGCATATACCAATAAAAATAAGTAAACAAGTTACAAAACGGATACAACAACACAATACAAGTAACGTCAGGCCTATGCTTATAATAAGTATAACAAAACGACGCGCTTATGAGGTTTAAAAATGTTTGTTAGGTAAATGTAAAATGAATAGTTGGTACCTATAAGAACAAGTTCAAGTTTGTGCAGTTTTAGGTCAATTACTTTTTGTTGATAAGAAAATTATATCAACAATGTTGAACTGTATAACAATGCGTAAAAAGATATGATTATGTAATTTTCATTTCTTTAACTATGAACTGCAGTGGTCCTTAACCTTTTACGTCCCAGCAACGCTACGCAACGCGATATCAGGTTAACAAACAACAGATTTTCTATTGTTTCTGGTTTGTCGGGAGTTATTAGGTTAATCTAGCCATATGTACTGTTTGAAAAATCTTGAGTTGCAATAATAGTGCAGTGCAGCACTATTATTGCAACTCAGACATTTAGGTTGCGATGCGGCTGCTAGCCCCCTCAACGAAGAGAAAATAGGGGAAATAATTCGTGAATAGGCGAATTTTGGCACAAATGTAGGGAATGATATCTGAAGTAACATACTCAAAGTACTGATGGCTAGGGGTAGAGCTAACGGGTAAAGAGGGAGTGTGTTTCAGTGCGACAACTTCAACCAACAGCTTCCATTTGCCAAAACAATTCTCCTCCCCCGCAGCTTCTTCGGATGCGACTCCACAACCACCTCTGTGATCTACGGAAAAAGCAAAGTGGGAATTGCTAAGCTGTTCATGGCTAAACCAGAACTGACCCAAAAAATCTCAGACATTTTCAGTCAGCTTTCAACATCACCTGAGAGCATTGAACAGGCTGGTGAGAAACTGTTTCTTGCAATTTAACAAGCGCCTGTTACAACCTACCTGTTAGCTCCACCCACATCCATCAGGACTTTGAGTGTGTTGCATCAAACACCATTCCCTACATTTGTGCCAAAATTCGCCTTTACACGAATTTATTTACCCTATTTTTCCTTCGTTGCTTGGGCTAAAAACACGTTTATGTACCTGATATTTTTGCTGTTTTTACCTACAGATTGAAATGGCGCTATTGTAGCAATCTCTCATTTCAGAAACAGTCTATTAATAATTGATCAAATCGCGGCAAAGAAAAAGATAATAAGCGAACCAACTATTACTCGTTCCTTAGAGTATATTCGATATTAGCTCCTTTGCCAAAAAGTGAAATTGTTTGGGGTTTCACACAGACGTGGTAAGACGAATATAAGATACGAATATCTATAAAAGAATCAATAATAATTTAAGTAACGTCAGAAAACATTCACGCTCAGACAGTTCGTGAATCAATTCTGTTTCCAGTCGCCCTTTTTCCTGAGTTTAGGAAAGCAGTAACGCTCACTGCCTACTTTCTAATCTACGAGAAACACGCCTTGTTTTATTGATGTTGAAAGTGAGTTTGTGAGTGCACTGTAATAAAATGAACTTATTACTTGCTGGAACAAATGTTTGTATCGCCTCCGCCTTCGTTAATCTACATTATCATTAAATGACCTCTATAAAAACTACCAACTTCTTGCATTGCGACATCTGAGTTAAGTACGCCCCGACAATTCAGAAGTAAAAAGCAATCTTTATAGTCCTTTTTCACCAGAGATGTGCTAAGCTGCTATGGATGCTTCTGATATCCACCAAGCATATTTATTGATCCGCCTATGCTGGTGGAAACGGGTTCAACTCTACTACGCTTTGTTTTTTATATGAATGGATGCGTGCTGTGGATGGCCTTCCTTACTCTTTATACATAGCCACAAATTACTTAATACATAGCTCGTGCAACGCATCTTCCTCGCTCAGCTACCTTGCAGCAGCGCATCTTCGTAGCACATCTTACTCGCTCCGTTACATAGCATAGCATCAGCGGAAACGGTGAAATAGTTTCGTAGCTTAGCTTTCAAATCCTCGCAGCTTAGCTGCATAGCACATCTCTGGTGGAAAAGCACCCTTAAGCTTGAACTTTGGGTACTACACTAAGACCCTTTTTATGTAAGTAAGTAATAGTTTGTGATGACAGGAAACTCATCTTTTACATGAGCTAATAGTTGGTTTTTATGAGATACTTTGTAAGATGAGGAAACTGCGTGTTATTGTTTGACATGAACATAACTTAACTTCGTGAACAGCATCCTGTCGGATTTGGTTTTCTAATATTTTATGTATGTATGTTATTGACAAGGCTTCATCTTTTCATCATTACGTAATAAATAGTGTTTATGGATCGGGGAGGGGTCGCTATGGAATTTCTCATTTAGCCCGTCTGGGGAGGGAGTTGGGTGCTGTTGGATTGCAGAGTCGCATGCCGGAGCAATCGTGACCTGCATTCAGGGTACGTCTCAGTAAAGGAATGTGGAAGGGGATTGCCTTTGTTTTACCTACTTTGCAATCTTTCTTTGAGGAATGTTCGATTTTCAAAGGAATATTATTGTCCTTGGATGTTCATACCTCTCGGGATCCCTCATGGTTGACGCCTGATTCCCACTGGTTAAAGAACTCGATAGTCTGAGATCCCCACGAAAAGAAAACATCTTTCGACGTCTGAGTATTACGGGAATATATTAAATAGATGCATTATGAAAGCTCACAAAATACACAATGCAAAACGCATTAGAAGCTGTAAAAATAAGTCTAAAGTTATTTGGCAAGCGATCGCATCTACTTCTTCTAGTCATGACCTGTTTAACAATGATATAAAAAGTATAAATTATAAAAATATGACGTGTTCCATTCCATCTGACATTTGGAATATATTTAATAATTATTTTATAAACTTGACATCAAATCGCGATTTTCCTGACATTACCAGTATGAATTTTCATTTGAATAATATAAAAGATTGTAATCCACATACATGTTTTTTGAAACCAGTTGATCCAACTGAAATCTTCAATATTATCTTGGCTTTAAAAAATACCAAAACTGGCGGATTTGATGACGTCACTACAAAAATTCTTAAATGTTGCGCTTCTAATATTTGCTACCCATTGTCTCATATTGTCAATCTGTCATTCTCGGAAGGGGTTTTCCCAGATCAAATAAAGTTAGCTATCGTTAAACCACTGTTTAAAAAGGGAGATAGGCTGGATTTGAATAACTACCGTCCCATATCAATAGTTCCTGTGTTGTCAAAAGTTTTTGAAAAGTCAATGCTTACTAGGCTCAATAGTTTCTTTACTGACTTCCACATTTTAAAAAAGGATCAGTATGGTTTCCGCAAAGGAAGCTCAACGGCACTGGCTTGTTTTAATTTGGTAAAATCTATCACAGAGAGCGTAAATGACGTTAAGCCCATTGCTTCGATCTTTTTAGATATGTCGAAAGGCTTTCGATTCTGTTG
This sequence comes from Udea olivalis, assembly GCA_947369235.1. Taxonomy (NCBI): domain Eukaryota; kingdom Metazoa; phylum Arthropoda; class Insecta; order Lepidoptera; family Crambidae; genus Udea; species Udea olivalis. Next base: position 789,749 of record OX376342.1, read on the forward strand.
ATCATTCTAAGTTATTGCACAAGTTACAGCATTATGGCATAAGAGGAAAAGCATTTGATTGGCTATCTTGTTATTTGAAAAATCGAACACAGTTTACAGAGATAACAACTCTAACATCTAAGTCGAATAAGGGGCTGTTGAGAAACAAATTTAGATCCAACCCATTTGTTAATTTGACAGGTGTACCTCAGGGTAGTATTCTGGGGCCACTACTATTTTCAGTTTATATTAACGACCTCCCAGACGCTACCCCACATAGGTGTATCTTGTTTGCGGACGATACTACAGTCATGGTTCAATGTGATAAAAAGGAACAAATGAACACTGCAGTCAACAAGGCCCTCAGTGATATTATTCACTGGTTGGATAGTAATAATTTGAATATAAATATCAATAAAACTAAGATAATTCAATTTAATTCATATAATTCTAATTCTTTACCCCTTGACATAAATTACAATGGTGAATCTATTGACGAAATTGGCGAATTTAATTTCTTAGGTATTAATATCGATAAAAATTTGAATTGGAAATCACATGTTGACTTGATTTGTGCGAAGCTTGAACGGTACGTGTTTGCCCTTAAGAAGATTAGACAGACTGTATCTGTGGAGGCGGCATTAACCGCTTATCACGGCTATGTGTCGTCTCTCCTCAGCTAGGGGTTGATAATGTGGGGCAACTCTGTTGAATTTGATAGAGTTTTAAAATTCAAAAACATTGTATCCGTGCCATTAATAAGGCCTGGTTCTTAGATAGCTGCCGACCACTCTTTGAAAAATGTAATGTTCTCCCACTCCCATGTATGTACATTAGAGATGTGTGTGTCTTTACAAAATTCCACCCAGAATATTTTCTGAAACGTAGTGATATTATTAAACGACAGAAAAGAGATAAATTTGTCAACATGTTATACCAACCTGCGTGTCACAAATACATATATGAAAAAAAAAATACAATATGTGAATTTCTATATACAACAGCTTGCCGAACGAATTGAAAATATTAAAATCTAATGTATTTAAGAAAAAATTAATGATATGGCTATTAGAAAAATGTTTTTATAGTGTTAAGGAATATATAGAGTTTTGTTCAAAATTATTTAAAAACCAGCTAGTTTATTAAACATTTACACGTCTGCATGCAGACCGAATACAATGGACAATTTATGCTATATTTTAAGACCTTTTTGACATGTATTCTTGTAAATAAATATTTTGACTTTGACTTTGACTTTGAATCTGTTTAGTGCGATTAGTGCGCTCATGTGAACCGCGTGCTAACTCTAATGTCTGTATTCTAATGTTAAGGTTAGCTGGGTTCACTCATCACTCCTTAGGTAGCTAAGGTAGTTCCTGACACGTTTTGGTAACATCCCTCTGGCGCCTTTGCGAGTTTTATTGATAGTTTGCCATAAAATCTCAAACTGAAGTATGTATATTGCAACATCTTACTCGTAAAATGCGCGCAAGGCAATCACATTCAAATCGAATTAGTCACACGTAGAGGGAAGAGTTACATAATATCCTACGATGTCCTATGATACTCGAATCGCCTTCTACACTAAAATTATTTGTCCGGTTCCTGTCTTGAAGAAGTTAAGGTATACTTTATATAAGTCTGGTGATAAATTCACTATTGAATTTACATGAATTACAATATTGCTATTCTACATTAGAATATTGCATATTATATTTTGTTCGGAATAAATAAAACTCTGATCTGAATGAAGATCAGACCATGGATTTTTTACGACAGTGTTTCCATTGTAGACCTTGATTCTCATTAATTCTGTAATGGTGATGACACGCTTATCAATAGCACTCTAGTGGATTATATCCACTCACCGCGCTCGAATATTACAAAAACAGTATAAAAAGCGCGACCAATTGAAATTCAGTAATTTTGTACTCTGTGACAAGTCAATAATACACCTGAGTGTTTTTTGCTCAGCGCAAATAACGAATATCAGCCTTTGAAGTATTACGTGAGGATGTTAAAACTTGAACAATTTTACATAATGCACCATTTTACAGTCAAGCAAATGTTGTCTAACACAATCTGTTTCGGATAGAACTTTTTCGGAAACTAATACAATTCACACGGTCTCATTTGAGCTATATTATCCCCCATGAGGATGACAACTTTACCTACATAAAACAAACACTATGCTGAGTCGTGTCGCGGTCATTGTGGGCCATGAGATCAGAGATGGTCTCGGTCAGAACACATAACAGAGTTTTATTTAAGTTTTAATTTATTATTTCCACCTCTTAAGGCCCGTATTCTAGAATCGTACTCAAGCACTGATCTGTACTTGAGTAGAGATTTCAAAACGTCAGTTCATACAAAAACGTCACTCAGATCTATACTCAAGTACAGATTTTGTTTTAGAATACGGGCCTTATATTGTTACAGTTATTATCAGGCAGCCTTTAACCTCTTACTACAGACGGTAGTTGTTTTTATCCGGTATTTTTGTAGCATTTTATTAAGGAATACACGATGATTTGGGTTAGCAGCATTCAGTTAATCTATCACCATAATGCACACAGTAAACAATATCCCATGTAAGTAGCTAAAGTAAACATAACGTCCATGGGTCCATTGCACCTGACTGCGATCCTTTTAACACCGAAATTATATGAAATAGCAGATGTAAGGCTGTCCATGATGATCCTACTGTCTTTAGTTCAGAATCGAATGTAAATCCATAAAATTATGTTGCATTCAAGCTTTCGTGCATTCGCCAACTTAACGACACGATTGGCGCAGTGTGCTGTAGACGGTTTCTCGCCTAGACTTGCATGGTGTCCCGGGTTCAATTCCCGGTCGGGACAATTCAGGAAACGATCTTTTCTGAATTGACTCGGGTCTGAGAGTGCTGGGAGACGTCCCTGACTTATTTCCTGGTCTGGTACCTCGAGCACAGGGATATTTATCCTTATTTCGAGAACAAGACAAGGGGTGTGTTGTCTGGCGCATATTTATATTTATTCATTTATGAAGGGTTGTGCCTACGTTAATAACTAAGTAAAATAACCCAACTCATCATTAACTCAACTGCATGTTTTGTAGTTTAGTCAGCATGGACAAATGCTAGCAAGTATTTCCCGGTCGGGACTCCGGAGTCAAGCTGCGAATTGTATCAATATCATACAATTATCGGGTCTTCATTAATATATCAGCCTATTACATATTGCAATTAATTAGTAAATGAAGGGTTATCTTGAATATTTTATGTTAAAACTTTAAAGCGGTTCGCGTCATGTACACTACGCACACGTAGAGGTCATTTCGATCCGACTAGGATTTACATTTCCCGTTATCTGTGATGTATTAAGATGACATGCATATACACAATGGTACACTCCAAGGCGATAGAAAACCTAAGTTTTGTCAGCTCCTTAACCTATCACCTTGATGACTGGGATGGACTTTGATAATAAAATTAATATATATTCAGATAATGATGATAGATGTAAACTTACGTGAGCATGCAAGCAAGTATGACACATTTCATAACTTGTATTGTAATCTTTGCTTTGAATATTCACAAATGTTGACAGTTAATAAGTGTCACTTGCTTTAATGATTTGTTCTCTGCGATGATGAAATGCAAATGAAGGGTCGCGAGAAGAGGCTTTCCTGTAGGTATAGCCAAACCCACCTGCCAAACATGGCGTGGCAAGCTCTCTAGTGGTTGTCGCTTGATCAGGGTAGAGCAGCATCTTCTGTGTCACTCTCCTTGGTGCTCTGTAGCTTCGAAGAAGCGCTGTTTATTGGCTTTTAGGAGCCCCTTGCCACCTAGAGCCTGATGACCGCACTTCTCGTGCTATCCTCCTCTCCTCGTTAATTAATCAATAAAAAGTAAAGTAATTAGCCCAACAGTCCCACTGATAAACAAAGTCAAAGGCCTTCATCATTGAAATCAAGTCATTGCTACAATTGAGTCAATAAAATAAAGAGAAAATAATGAAACAAGGAGTTAGTTAATTAAGTTGATTGTTAATAAGTGAGTATAGGTTAGGTGTGTCAGAGCGACCCACAAACCCTATATGCTAATGTCGGTCAAAAAATTTGCTCCAATTAGTCAGATTACTCAATGTCAATAGGTCTTATAGCTGGCACTATTGAAAAAACAAATCAGGACATGTACATGTTATTGCTGTTGTAAATAAGCTGTTTCTTCACGTCACTAAACATTTATGAGACCGTTAAATTTATTTAGTAAGATTTCGTAATAAAATTGGTCTCGTCATTCTCATCTCACATGTGAAGTCCAAACTAAATTGACAATTACAACATTTATTGCTCAATTCCTTTTTGCAGATAATAAATAATTTTGTGACAGTTTCTGCAACATCCATATTTCAAGAAGATAATTTTATTGCTTTCAGCATCCTGGTGGAGAAGAAGTATTGCTAGAGAAAGCAGGGCAGGATGCGACGGAGCCCTTCGAAGATGTCAGCCATAGCTCTGATGCAAGGTTAGAAACAATATTATGTTTTTAATTTCAGCAATGTATGTGATGCACTGTAATTGATTTTATACTACACCTGCTCGGAAAGTACCTTGATACTTTATCAAATTTACGGTAGAAAGTACGTCATTGCATATCGAACAAATATGCGGGGAGTAAACGCATCTGAGCGGGAGAGAAAAGTGTATGAAAATCCATTTCTTACGTTGTTTTTCTTTTTTAATTTTGGGTAAGACTAGGTATGCGCCGGTAACCTAAATATCAAAAGCCAAAAAGTTTTTACAGTGAGTTTTTATCTCCAAGTTCGCAAAATGACACTGGCCACTAGCTGTGTGTCGGATGGTGTCGGGCTGGCAGTACGACCCTGCGGCGGCAGGATAAACAATTTGAAAAAAAGAACATGTGAAAATTGCAGACGCCATTGGCGCCATTTTCAATTTGTGTATTGTTTGAGGATTCAGTTTTCGTAGAAAGTAAAATAAAACTATCAAAATGATAAGTAGTGATAGTGATGATGAAGATTTTTTAACTCCGCCGCAGTTGAAGGAAACAGCAAAAATAATAAAGAAAGAAAAAGTGTTAAATTAAGCTTCACTAACTTCAATTAGTAAAGATTTCGTTTTTTATTTTCCTCGTAGGCGTAGTATAAAGCACTATGTATCACTCGAATTTTAAATCTAGAGAGCGTAAAGACATAGTAGCACTCTCAATTGAGCGAACTATTGAACTTGCATGCGCAGAGTTAGAGCAGATTATTATTGTGTGTGTGTATAGACCCCCTTCTGCTGATTATTGTCAGTTCGAAGAGACCATGGAAGAAGTACTGAAAAAGGTTTGTAAATCAAACAAGAAGGTGGTTGTATGTGGGGATTTTAATGTTAACATTTTAGATTCTTCTCAGACCTCTGTAAGATTTTTAAATCTTTTTAAATCATTTGATTTACTTAATCTTTTTGATCAACCAACCAGGATCACCGAGTTAACAGCCACCTGCTTAGAATATATTTTTTGTGAAAATATCTCTATTGAGAAATCAATTATAAACTGTTTGAAATCAGATCACTGTGGTCTATTGACCAAATTTGAGCACCGTCATGTCTCTCAATCAGTGGATATTAGTTATAGACAAGTTACCAAGAGTCGAGTAAAAAAGTTTCAAACGAATATAAATAAAAATATTTCTAACCTACTGCCCCAAGGTCATCATAACATAGATGATCAGTATAGGCATCTCTTTGAGATAATATTGCATGAACATAACCATATTTTTCCTAAGAAGAAAGTAACTGTTGATAATTTTAAGTTTAAATTTAGTGATTGGGCCACTCCAGGCATCCATAAAAGTAGAAATAAATTATACGAATTATATGGATTAAAAGCTAACTCAAACTGTCAAAAACTAGTTGAGCATGTTAAATTATATTCAAAAACATTCAAGAAATCATGTCATATTGCAAAGTCCATTTTTTTGAGAGACAAAATAAAACAGGCTAAAAATAAAATCAAAGCCACTTGGAACATAATTAATAAAGAAACCTGTAAATCTAAACCTCGCGATCACTCATTCTCTCTCAAAATTCAAAATAATGTTATTGAGTCTGAGATTGAAATAACAAATACATTTGAAACTTTTTTTTCTAATATACCTATTGTAACTACAAGCACGTTAAATTCTAGTCCACATATAGCTGAGTCCCTGCTAACATCTAGTGTTGATGGGTGCACAAATCAGTTCTGCTTTGATCATGTTGATTCTCATGACATCCTCAAGGTATTTAAGGAACTTAATATGAAAAATACAGAAGATTTGTGGGGTATTTCGATTAATCTACTCAAATCAATCATTAATACGATATCACCCCACTTAGCTAAACTTTTTAATAATTGCATAGACCAAGGTCAGTTTCCCAACTTGATGAAATTTAGTAAGGTCATCCCGCTTTTTAAATCTGGTAGCAAAAGTGACCCATCTAATTATAGACCCATTTCTATACTACCAGCTCTCAGTAAAATCTTTGAAAAAATTATATTGAACCAGCTGCTTTCACACTTTGATTTAAATAACTTACTACATGAGAAACAATTTGGTTTTACTAAACACAAGAGCACAACTGATGCAGGTGTAGCACTTATCAAACACATATTTGATGCTTGGGAAAACAAGCAAGATGCAGTAGGAATATTTTGTGATCTTTCAAAAGCATTTGATTGCGTGGATCATGAAATATTACTGATTAAGCTAAGACATTACGGTGTTTCAGGTATCTCATCTCAATTAATACAATCCTATCTTACAGATAGAACTCAAAAAGTTAGTATCAACGGAACTGCATCTTCCGGTGCCACCATACGTATGGGAGTGCCCCAGGGATCTATATTAGGACCTTTGCTTTTTCTTATTTATATAAATGATCTTCCTACCTATGTCAAAGATATTTGTGAGATAGTATTATTTGCTGACGATACCTCGTTGATTTTTAAAGTCGACAGAGGTAAGCAAGCATTTGACGATGTAAATAATACTCTCTCAAAAGTACTATGTTGGTTCACTAGTAATAATTTATTACTTAATGCAAAAAAAACAAAGTGCATCAAATTCTCTATGCCCAATGTGAGACAGGTTGATACTATTGTAACTATGAATGACGAGCCATTAGAATTAACAAATTCTACTGTATTTTTAGGAATAACTTTAGATTCTAAGTTGCAATGGGGTCCGCATATAACGGCCCTGGCAGGGAGACTCAGTTCCGCTGCTTGTGCTGTTAGAAAAATACGACTCTTGACTGATATTGAAACAGCAAGACTAGTATATTTTAGCTACTTTCATAGTGTTATGTCGTATGGTCTACTGTTGTGGGGTTCAGCTGCAGATTTGAACACCATTTTTGTACTTCAAAAAAGAGCCATCCGTTCCATTTACAAACTTAGACCACGCGACTCGCTCAGGGAAGTATTTAAGAAGATCGATATTTTAACTGTGCATGCTCAGTATATTTTAGATAACATAATGTATGTGCGCAAAAACTTGCATCTGTTCAAAAAAAACAGTGACACTCATAAACATAATACCAGAAATAAAAACAAATTGAAAACTCCCAGTCTTAGGCTACACAAGGTGGGAAACTCATTTGTGGGTCAATCTGTAAAATACTTTAACAAAATACCTCAAAGTCTTGTTGATCTACCTCTTCACAAGTTTAAGTCTGCAATTAAAGCAAAGTTAATGAAACAAGGTTATTATAATGTAGAGGATTACTTGAACGACAAAAGTTTGTGGTCATAGTAGGAATAATCTGCTCCTCTGCTCAATATTGTGTTCTTTTTTCTACTCGCATTGACTGTACTCTGAATTTATTTTTTGTAAAACAAACAAAGTTGAAAAGAGTAACTATCGAGTTTCTTGCCGGAGTCTTCTCGATAAGAAGCAACGTCCGAACCGGTGGTAGATTCACATTATGTATATTCACGATGTGTACTAATATTGTACTATTTTATTTACGTTTATTATTATTATTTCTGTATACTTTTTTTGACATGTCATAAGTGCTTTGTACAAGCTTAAATGAATAAATGATTTTTTACTTTACTTTACTTTACTTCGAGAGAAAGTGCGATTCCCGATCTCGGGTGTTTTAAAGCCCTCGCCTACGGCTCTGGCTTCAAACGACACCCTCGACGGTAATCGGTCTCTTTCTCCTCTCGGTGAACAATGTACTATTACTCCTCTAAAACGGACTACATTTTGGAGGAGTAAATCAAACTTCTGGTGACTTCGTACCGTCTGCGCTCTGCGGGTAGTACGAGTAAGCCATTCGACCCCCACACTGTCCGCTTAAGTCAACGATGAATAAGATCTGCTCAGGTTACCGGTAGTTGTTCACCACCAGAGTCGGGCAAAATTTATTCATATAATAAATCGTTTCGGTTATTCAAAGTAAAATCATTCGAATGACGAATAAATTATTTTATTCGTCATTTGAATAATTAAATTATAAAATAAATCAGGTAATATTAGTATTATAATCAAATGAGATTTTCGTTCGGGTTAGTAAATGAGAGTTCAAATATTTAAGCTACAGCGGTGCCCACAGTCGCCGGATTTGTACACGAACACTATGTTGGCTTATAAATTATTAATTTTCGAAAGCCAAATGAATAATATTATAAAGATATTTTTCTGACTAGTTAGTGAGTTGACAACGCAAAGACCGGTCTGCGAGGGTCCAGTCACTTTCTACCTCAAAAGCGATGGGGTGAATCAGCATGTAAAATTGTTGCAAATTTGTTCAAAATTATATTTTCTGAAATTTTATTTCAGATAATAATGTCATTAGTTAGAGTAATCACAGACCTGGAGCAATAGAAATCGAGACAATCGTGAAAAACTGTTTAATTATAGGTAAGATACCTTTGATCTTAAGGAGGGTAGGCCACCGGGTGTCGCCGGTGCATATCGGCCTATTGTCCTGCTGGATGAGGCTAGGAAAGTCTTCGAGAGGCTCCTCTCTTTCCGCCTCATCCAGCATTTAAAAGAGAGGGGCCCGAATTTATCGGAGCAGCAGTTTGGTTTTCGTGCGGGGCGCAGCACTATTGACGCGCTGGCGCAGCTCAAAGAGGTTACGGAGGTAGCATCCGCTCGGGGCGAGCGGTCGTTGGCGATAAGTCTTGACATCGCCTACGCCTTCTACAGTCTGCCGTTCGGCGTGATAAGGGAGGCACTCACTCGAGGTATTTCGAAGTGCCTACTTATCTAGGCAGACTGTTGGAGGACTACCTCCGAGGGCGGGAGGTCCTCTTTGAGGGAGCAGGAAGGTTGATCCGCCGCCCGATGAGGTGCGGCGTTCCCCAGGGGTCCGTTTTAGGGCCCCTGCTGTGGAACATTGGATTTGACTGGGTGCTCCGCGGTACGCTCCTTCCGAGGATGCGTGTCATATGTTACACGGATGACACCCTGGTCATTGCGGGAGGGGAAACCTTTCAGGAGGTGAAGAGACTGGCAGAAGTCGGCGCCAGTCTAGCGGTCGGCCGCATTGAGGCGTTGGGTCTAAAGGTGGCCCTTAATAAGACCGAGGCTCTCCTCTTTCATAGGCCCAGATGAAATATCTGGGCCTCATTCTGGATGGGCGGTGGTGTTTTGGCGCACATTTTACCAGCCTCACGCTCTGCCTCATTCGCGCTGCGGGTGCCCTGGGCCGTCTCTTGCCCAATGAGCGCGGCCCGGGCCAGTCATGCCGGCGTCTCTACGCCGGCATTCTCAAAAGTATGGCGCTCTACGGAGCGCCAATTTGGGCGGGTGCCCTCAACGCCGAAAATAGGCGCCTGTTTCGGGAGCCTCAGAAGTTAATCGCGTTGAGGGCTATACATGGGTACCGTACGGTATCGGGGGGGGGGGGGGGGGCTGCTTGTGTTCTGCCTGGCATGCCCCCCTGGAAGCTGGAGGCGGATGTTCTCGCTGCTGTGTACCAGTCTCGCACAGCAGCGAGAGCAATAGGGGAGCGCCCATATTGGGACGCCATTGAGGGAGTGCGCCGGCGTGCCCATAGTGCGCTACTGCTCAGGTGGGCGGAGGACCTGGCCGACCCGCTCTATGGCCGACTAACCATAGACGCAACGTACCGGCTGGTGCAGGTACTTTCCGGACATGGCTGTTTTGGAAAGTACCTGCATGACATCGCCCGAAGGGAGCCCACCCCGAGGTGCCACCAGTGCGGCCGAGGAGGACACCGCCCAGCACACCCTTTGATCTTGAATAACTTACGAGGCAGGCACCAGATCATATGAGACTTTAGAGACAACTTTTAGAACACTAAAACGGAGGATTGAACAAATTTTCAACTTATTATCTGTCGTTCCGCGGTTGATCGCTAAAATGATTGGTGTATTTTATCTTTCATTCATACATAATACAGTATGACAAAAGATTGAGTCCTCTCAGTAGCGGAAGGGAGAAGCCGGCTTACGCTGCCGCACGTGCTATTCGTGTTTAGGTAGTTCGAACAGAATAACTATTTAGGTAAGATGTTTTTCAAAAATTAATCAAAGTAACGAATAAAATCAAGAAAAATTCATTCGTGGGCAATTTTTTTCATGATTAATTCATGTATGAATTATTCGAGAGGAAATATAGTGCGAATAAGTTTTTATTCGAATAATTATTTAGATAAAAATTTATTCGATTAATGCCCAACTCTGTTCACCACTACCCAGAATACATTGCGCCAATACTGTACATGTACCTATGGTAAAGAATTAAGGGCAAAGCCATAAGAGTTGGAAGATAACTCGGCGGTAAATAAGAGGGTAAAACTTTAAGGTGCTGATAGATTTGAGCATTCACTTGTATCAGCACATCGAGATGTTTTATGTAACATTTACATGGAATGGATGTTTTATGTAACATTTTTAGAACAAACATAATTTGCCTGTATTTCCCCTTTCGTTAAAACGTTACGTGCTCTAGCAAATGCTTCCTAGTCTAACCCCACCTTTAACACAGTTATAGGTTTTGCTTAAAGTTATCTAACACCTTTCACTAAGATATAGGTAACTTCTGTCCTTATATCCGTCGTATGGGCTGATTCTGATCGTTTCGATAAAACTGAAAATGATTGTTCCAGATCGCTTATGAAGAAATACAAGATCGGCGAGCTGGTAGAGGCTGACCGAACAACAAGCAAATCCGGCTTCTCGGCGGAGTGGAGCAACGACCAGCCGCAGGAGCAGGGCAAGTGCGTACTCGCGTAGTGGCCTCGCAGCCGAGCTGTAGGCCGCCGTAGCACACAAGCTGTAGAACACAAATTGTAGCGTTTCAGTCGTAGCACACAAGCGATAGGCCACAATTCCTAGCGTACCAGTTGTAGCATACAAGCTGTACCTACGTCAAAAACAAGTAGCATTCAAGCCTCAGCAGCCCGAGATCTACATCTGTAACAGCTAAGCGTAGCACACAAGCTGTAGAACACAAATTTTAGCGTTCCAGGCGTAGCACAAAAGTTTTAGGCCACAAATCGTGGCGTTTTATCCGTAACCGAGCACTGGTTGTCGACGAATCGGAGGACTTTGAAAATTAACCCAAACTGCAATTCGGCAAAAAATGGGAAATCGTGAACCACGGCGCTAAACTGAGATAAATCTACCTTTGAAGTTTCAGGCAGTTGAATAAAGGGACCCGGTTAATTTATCTATTCAAAAATATGTCAGGTGAATATATTTTGCTTAGTAAAGAGCCTGTCTATTAGTTTATGGTGGCGGACGTATAGATGCACATTCTTAACACTCATTTATTTCCGACTTCTAATTTAAGCTATAATTAATGGGCTTCATTGTGGTACTTGTCAAATCCTGTATGCTAATAGGTTATTTATTACCTATTATTCTGTATTCTTCCTCATCCATTCACCACTTTACTGAACAATAAAAATAATATAAAATTTATTGAACTAGTTTAAACTTAAAAACGCACATGGCTCTGTGTTATAAAGAAACCTATTTCTTTGTGATAGGTAGGTACACACTTTATGATCTGAACTATAAACGAATATAATATTGTAATTTTAAGTTGGAGCTTTTCTTATATGCTATTCTTATCTTTTGAAGGTCAGGTAAAAATGGTTTTCTCACATCTCATTATTTAAGCTTTTTTCCACTAGGACTAGGTTCGAATAATTGTCTTCGTTAATTTTAGTGCACAAATATACTTTATTAGTTTTACATGGGTGCTAAATAAACTTTTTATTATTAATAATTTGAGACAGTGGCAATTTATAATGTAAAATATATTAAAGCTATACTGTTATTTATATTTTGGAAAAAGACATTGTTTTAATGAATAGTTTGTAATCTCCTAATAATAACGCTAACAACCCACATAGCGTAACATAAGGCTATTCCCGCCCGTTCGTATTTGATATACATGTATGTGATGCACTATGGATAGACAAACAGAATAATCGATAATGTGATAAGATTAGAAATAACATCGCCCAGTCTGATCGGTGCGTTCGTGTCTATATAGCTATACTTTATCATACGAAACTATGTATTTTATTGTGTTATTTATAAATGTTAATCAATAAATATCATGTACTGCAAATATTTCAATCCTCATTTGACACCCCTCACAGATATCCCATTTAGTATATTTTAGTTATGCAGATCCATGTGCTTTTTAGTTAATTTTTTACTTACTCCAAAGAATATTATAGTTTATTTATGTATGCTAACACTAATTACTTAGTTGTTTATTGCATCTTTATTTCCTTAAAATCCTATTTTATATTCGATAAATTTTTAAATGCATGCAAAAATTTCCTTCTTATCCGCACGCAGCACATGATTTTGAATACTGCAGTTTAAAGGATAATCAAGTAAGTATAATAAAATATCTGCACATTAAATTCATTTATGATTAGGGGTTTCAATTCAATTTTAATCACCATAATCAAATCAACGGCCCCGGCACTAAAGTACGAGAGCTAAAAACAGCTACCTACTTTGGCTTGGATTCTTCATCTGGAAATCCGTGAGCGCGCGTTATGTATCTTATGTTACAAATTTTTGAAAATGAAATATTTTCTAGTGCCTATATCTACCTATAGTTTGACTGTATGTACAAGGCTAAGGCTTTCAGTATAAACCTAGTATGAAAGTTAATTACCAAATACATAAATGTGGTGTACTTTAACTGTTGGATATTTGTGCACGAGATTATAAAAGTTTTTAGCTTTATTGCTAGTATTTGAATGGCAACTTTGTAATGCATACTATGTATCTAGTACAGTTTTACACAGTTATTTCACACTTTGATGTCTATAGAATGTTTTTCCAGGCCCTAGACTGGTTAGGTAAAGCAATATCTTTTCTTTATAATATAAAACTCTTCCTCACTTAGTACGCACAGCTAAAACGTAGAAAGCTAAAATTTGCCATGGAGAGTATAGGAGTGCATAGGATTTCTCGAAATTTCTACAGAAACGGGTACGGGCGAACAAAGTCGCAGGCAAAAGATAGTTATTATGTCATCTAAAGATTGTGTTGTGTATAATTAAAAGTTTGTAAGCAAATTGATTCTAATATGTTTGTCGTTTGCAGTGCTTGGAGCTCGTGGCTGACCCCGCTGCTCCTGGGCATCGCGGCCACCATCATCTACCGCTACCTGTTCGCGTAGCGCCTCCGCCCGCCGCCAGGGCGCCTCCGCCCGCCGCCAGGGCGCCTCCGCCCGCCGCTAGGGCGCCTCCAGCCTACGCGCTAGCGCTAGCCGCTACCACACTGATTGTAACTTGTTGAACCTGCCCATATTTTTAAATTGAAACTCCCCAATGCATAAAATGTTTAGTAAAAAATATCTCAAACGTTAAAACTGAGTCTGTCTGTAAGACGTCAGTAAAACAGAAAGAGCCAGCTAAAATTCAAGTGCCTCTCTTAATTAACTCACTGTAGTTAACCAATCCAAATGTGTTTTTAGGGTGCGTTCCGAGACAGACCAAAATCGATTTCAGCACTGTCATCGTTACATAACGTTCCGAAACAGTTAGCGCGATGATGACAATTGTGATTCGGAACACGAAAATGTTTGTTTGATTGACTACTGTTCGACAGCTACCTAGCTAACCTCGCAGATCAGAAAGAAGATGACCTCGCGAGCGCAGCATTGTTATTTGTATGTAGTTGTGTTCCTTGGGCGTCGTAATCGCAAGATGGCGGACGTTATATATAAGACCGCCCTATGTACTACCAGTCACTGTTAGCGCGTTAACGGCGAATCGGAACGGGGTTATGGGTGCTGAAATCGATTTTGGTCTGTCTCGGAACGCACCCTTAATAGGTAACCGCTTAAATCTTTACGTTTTTTTGGTACTATCGTGTATAAAATTAATAATTAAAAAATGTGGTCATTAGGTTATAAGGGGTATTCAAGATGGTTAGATTATTAAAAAAAAAACGATGTAGTTTATGCTGATTACACTTTTTAGTTGCTAAGGACTTGTTTAAATAATTTTCTTTATGGTAGGCCGAAACGCTAAAATATTGCTTTCATTTTCACTGTTATTAATCTATAGCAGAATTATAAATCATTCAGCCTTTGCGAAGCAGACATCTCAACGTCTTTCAAAACCAGGTTATGCTTGTCTGTTTCTTAGGCTAACTATTAGTTTTAATACTAGGCAAGAGGAATATATTGTTCAGCTCGTGTTATTTCTTATTATGTCATAAGCGATATGATATTTATGTACCTACATTTGCATTTTTGGATGAGGGTATTATAGAGGTGCTCTTTTGTATGGAAGATAGCGAGTGTTACGTATAAAGCCGGGTACTCACAAGCGAGCTGTAACTGTTACCAAAAAACAGTGTGTGCGTGGTTTGCGAACCTGCTGCGAGCGGTACGCGTGCGGCTTGTAGCGAGCCGACGCTAACAAGGTACTCATCGCTGTAACCGCAACGTTGCACGTAACCGTAACCGTTACTATTACCAAAAACAAAGTGTGTACGTGGTTCGCGAGCCTGCAACGAGCGCTACACGAGCCACTCACAGCGAGCCGACGATTGTCGGTTTTTTCCGCGAATCAAAGGGCGCTCGGTGCATGCATGTAGACTTCACGTACACATTAGAACTTCGTTGCTGTATTTGTTGGATTACAGAAATGAGTACGCTCAGTGAAAGCGTTCGGGCGACGTCCTAAGCTTAAGCTGTAACACGTGTACACATTAGAACCTCGTTAGTGTATCACGCAAGTTACGGTTACAGCTCGCTAGTGAGTACCCGGCTTAAGTCAATTTTTATATTATAGCTGTATTATTATATATGTTGATCATTTCGTAATTTGTGCACAAAACTGTATGAGTATTTATTTCTACTGTGTATAGTAAAATGTATGTTAATAATAACGGATGTTATTGCTTGTAATGATTGGGTACACGTGTAGGCCATAAGAGTGTTATAAGTTATATTGACTAAAGGTCAAAGTCTGCGTGTTGTAAAACTTGAAATTAAATAGGTATAACTACAATGAAACATCATCAGCTTTAGAAGCAGAAGTTTTATGCATTTGTATTTGAATACACTTGTATTCACTAAATGAGTGTATTAAATGGGTGAAGCCACAACTCGGTGGCTGCAACAAGTCAGCTGCCTACTATTAGCACCTGAAGTGGAAGCTATGATCGCCTGATAGCATGGGGTTTGAAACTTTGAGCCAACCATAACTTTATTTCAAATTAATTACAAAGCTTTAATTGTGGCCTTATGTGAACGCGTTGTTACTGACTGGCTGGCATTATTTTTGTCGTGATTTACAATAAAGTGCATTGCTTTATGAACTTATTCAATAAATTTTTTTTATTTACTTTGGGTATTATATAATCTGTTTATTACACTATCATATCAGATATGGGGTGTAAGTTAAAATGACAATTTGTTTTATATTTTATATATAAATAATAAAGTGTGTATAATAATTTCATCTTTTATTTACCTAAAAAACCTTGTGAAGCCTTTATAACTTAAAATAATAATGTTAACAGTCTTTCTTTAGATAAACTCTTATGTGGTAAAAACAACAAAACTTAAATGTACGTATGCTTATGTATTAGGTAACTTGTTCATTCTAACCATAGCAGGAGACACATACTTTTGAGCCCTCTGACCTGAAACAAATTTAATAAGTAAGTTACTCAGGTTAACCCCTGGTATGGTTTGTCCCGTATCCGCGTTTCCCCCGTCAACTGAGTAGGCGCGGATACGGGACAAGGTCACTTAGGTCAGCTTTTACGCAAATATAAGATTGATCAAATGGTTCAATTCAAAATGAAGTTGTTGAGATTTGGTGTTTCTAGTACTCATGCTTGTGAGTCTTTATGTCGAATAGCTGTGATCAATGGTCTATAGAATAAATACAAATAATGTATTATCAATAAAACTTGGTGCATAAGATAGAATAACTATTTAGGTTTCAAGAGAAGTCCTTAGTTCAGCAATTTTCATACAAATAAGAGGAGAGTTTCAACAAATTCTAGCAATAGGGGTGCGCGTCGCCATCCATTGTGAACTCTGTGCAGATGACGGGTACATGTTAGCGCATCAGTTTTTCATACCAGGGGTTAATGTTCAGTAGCTGCAGCAAGCCTTAATTATGATTGATGAGTGGCTGTCTGGGGCAGCCTGCAACCTACATTAGGACACCCACCTTATGTATACATCAAGCAAACTACAATAGTTAACTAGAACCACTTGTAAACCATTTTTTGTGATTTTAAAATATCTATATACTCACCCAGTAAATGAACAAAGTGAACAATAATACTTGTCGCAGCTGCTGCAGTACTGGCTGCAGGCGCTGCACAGTGACCTCTCACAGTAGGAGCAGGGTAAGTCAAACTCACTGCCACAAGCACATTTGACTACTGGGACATTAGCATTCTGGATCTGGGAATAATATGTACAAAATATTGATGATTTTTTACACCATATTAAATTTTTACAGGTAAAAAATATAAAGCCTTCTTTAATAAATGCACAAGCTCATCAAAACATCTAGGCTACGACATTTACCATCCTAAGAATTGAGCCATGCCTAAATCAAATGAAATGGATTATAAAACAAATTGAACTAAACTTAATTTATTACTGCAACTTGATAAAGTAAAGGCACAAATATTTAGATTATTATACATAAAAGAAAAGCCTTTAAATTAAGTGAGATGAAAACAAGTTCACTCAATGATTCTCAAAG
The DNA here is from genome assembly GCA_947369235.1 of Udea olivalis. Classification (NCBI taxonomy): domain Eukaryota; kingdom Metazoa; phylum Arthropoda; class Insecta; order Lepidoptera; family Crambidae; genus Udea; species Udea olivalis. The sequence goes on from OX376342.1 coordinate 806,966, forward strand.
AAAAAAAGGAGATTACCATCGTCCCAGAGTGTAAAAGAATTCCGTTCTTCCCGATAAACAATTGTTTCATTTTGTCCTTGTTTGAAACAGCATCTGGGTTGGCATTTTCGCAAGATTCATTCACAGGGTGCTTTTTCGCGCCTTTGAAGAGCAACTCTAAAGTTTTTTCTAAAATAATAGATAGAATTTCTAAAATTAAAGATGAAACATTAATAGTAATATATTATTAAAAGTGATTCAGTTTATCTCAATTTTTGTGGGTAAACTTGAAATTGATTAAAACAATATATTATTACCATAAACTTTTTTTAAGCGATCCTCATTGTTGTTAAATTGCTTTATTCCAACATGAATTTTGCTTTGCTGGACAAAATCTTCAGAGAAAGGATTAGATCTTTTCGCCATTATAGTTTTAAAATACTGAAATCGATAACAATTCTAAATAATCGCAAAATAACCTCTCCATCACAACAGAAGCAAAGCAAAACAACTTTTTTGTTTGGTAATGACAATGACAACATTGACAACTCAATTTTTTTATCCTACAGGCTAAAAATATAAATGCGAATCATTTAACAGCGACATCTAGTAATAAGGAGAAACCAACGGGTGTCTGGTTGTCTTCCGAATTATTCTGACGGATTTTTCTGAAAGGTTTGGCCCATAGAGTGTAAAAAAGGATTGACAGCTAGCTACTAGATAATTAAAAAAAAAGTTTTATTATGGCTACACCGCCAACAGGGCACCTTCGATCGATGGGTCGCTGTCAAAAATTCATTCTCAAATATTTATGAAATTTAACTAATATCGACCGTAAATATTTCAGTAATTAACTCTACCTCAGCTTGCTTTCTTAGTAACAAGTCTTCAAATTTGTCTCAGTGTTCAAATCCCCAGGGCAGTGAGAGTGAAAGTGGTGGATGTGTCGTTCGATCCCATGATAGTGACTTGGCTAATCGCAGCATATGTGAGCGCTTTTCCTGCGAATGTTACGTAAGTGGTGGTAGCGCGCGCCATGTCGTGGATGAAGCGGCCGCAGGCAGGCGTGCCGCCGCCGCCGGGCCCCGACCAGCAGCCCTATAGCGCGCCCCAGGTGAGAGCTAGTTAGGTTACATTCACCGACAGAGAAGTAAACAATGACGTGGTCCAATCTGTTACCTTAACACAATCACAAAATATTGTCTGTAATCAGTAATAATCACTTCTAGACACCATTGTTTACTTGATGTAACCATAACAAATCATACTTTGTATGTGGCTGTTTTCATAACATTTATGATGAAAACTGTCTCCTACCATCTTCATTACATGGTGATGTTCGATGAGGATTGTTATTAAATCTTAAATTGTTTTGCAGCAATTTGGTGCCCAGCAAAATATGTACGGGAACTATCAGGATGGCACTTCTGCGAATGCACCTCAACAGCAAGTCTGGGGACAAATGCCCGCTCAGCAGCAACCGCCCCAGTACAACCAACAGTATGGTCAGGTGTACCAGCCTCCACAGCAGCCAGAATATGGCAGCAATGCCAACCAATACTATCAGCAAACAGCACAACCTGGTCAGTACAACCAAGGGTACAACCAGAGCTATAACAGTGGGGCCCAGCAGGGGTATCAGCAAAGCTACTATCAAAATCAGGGAGGACAGCAAAATTACCCACAAAATAAACCTGGTAATGATAGTTGGGGAGACAACTGGGACTGGGGATGGGAAGACTCCTCAAAGCAGGGACAAAAAGGCCCCATGCCTAATGCTGCTGCACCTTTGAATGTTTCGCAGCCTGCCCCACCACAGCAACCAGTTTTCAACAATGCTAATGTGATTGCAGAAAGTTTTGCAACCACAGATAGTTGGAACTGGGCTATGGAGGATAAGAAGGAAGTGACAGAATCAGTGCCTCCCCCTGCCCCTGTATCAGAAATCAATCAAGCTGCCACATTACCCATTCAGAATACTCCTATTGACAATATTACTGAAAATGATGTAACTGTACAGAATCAAAGAAGCGCTAGTAGTAACTCTACACATCAGTCTGCTGATGATGTCAAAACTCTTAATGACCGTGATGTAGTAAAGGAACGCTTGCCTAATTTAGCTTTGGGAAAGCGTTTCCATTTAGACAATTTGACTCCTCAGTGGTCTATTGAATCACAAATGTCACAAGAATCAAGTGATGGTCCTCAAACTTACTCTGAAGGGACAAATAGAAGTGACAATCAATCCAGAAATTCCAGTAAAAGTAGTCCCGGATTGAATACAGAAAATTCAAATTTTAACTACTCTCAATCTGGTATTGAGGAACTATACCCTACAAACACTGATTTATTGAAACAGTCAATGGAAGAACCAACAATGGTAGATCAAGTGTCTAGCCAAGACAGCAGACATGAGAGCCACGATGAATTGTCTAATTCATTGCAAGAAATGAGTATTAGTAATAGTGAGAATCCTGCCCCTGATGTTTTGCCCAATAAAGACCTGGAATTAAGGCAATCACAAGATAATATAGGAGTGCCAATGCAGCCCCCACTTTCTGCCTTACCTGCTCATTATCCTGCGCATGGGCCTCCAGTACAGCCTCCAGTGTCATCTTCAGCAGCAACTGGAGTAGCTGGTGCACCTCCGACACTACCTGCGCCGCCTTCATCAGCTTCCTTGCCTCCTTCTAATTTTCCGGATGGCTGGGGATCTATGCCATCTCAGAATCCTTTCAAACATCCTGGAGCATTTTCACACAAAAATCTTCCAAAACCTCCAGCCAATCCTCCCTCCATGCAACCCTTTCCTTCTCAGATATCTAATTCAAATTTAACTTCACCATCTGTAGTGAATAAAATATCTCAACACAATAGAGTGCCAGTGGGCTTTGGAGCCAATTTAGAAACAACCCCTGACAACTCGGAAAGACCTGATCAGCCCCAAGCAACACCATTTAGGCCTATGCCTATAGCTCCACAGGTGCCAGACAACTTGGAAGTAGCCCCTAGAAATGACAGAAATGAATACTTGCAAACTGCCCATTTATCTACTAGTGATTATGGTGAAAATACAGACTTTAGTAGAAACATACCACCACCAGGACTTAGGAGAATGGTTGTTGGACAACAGGAATCTGAATATACTCAAAACTTAAATCTAACATCTGATGAACCACCACCAGGCCTAGCAAGAATGGTGCCAGGCCAACAGACAGAATCTGAGGGGGCTTATAATCAAACAAATGACAATTACATGGATCGTCACGTTGATGGTGGCCCCACTGACAACACTGGGCGTCCTTACAGACAGGCGGATGGTCAACAAATATCAGACAACTACTCGCAGCCTCCCACAAGTAGAGGGGCAGAGAGAAGGCCTATCGGGTTAGACAGAATGGTTCCAGGAGAGCCTAGCAATGATGACTACTCTCAATACCAGGCTAATTCATACGCCAGTTCAAATGAGCAGAGGGTTGTCACTGGGGTTGACCATGAGTATTCTATGCAAGGAGATCTTGCATCAGACATAAGGGAACAGAATATGGATGGTTCTGATTACACTGAACAACTTGCCAGAAACACATCGAGAAGCGTTATTGGTGCGCGGGAATCTAGCAACGACACCTCTCCAGATTTTGGCCGGCCTGATGAACAGCAAAGAGAGCAACGGGAAGTGGTGATGGAAGGGGAAAATCTGCAAGATTTGAGTGTTATTTCGTCGACGGAAATGACGTTTACGCGGGATCCGACATTTGATGGGGCGGACGTTACTATTAATGACGCGAACTTGGACAGAAAGGTAGATGTGCAAGAAAGTCTTGAGAATTCCATGAGTAGTTCAAGAAGGCAATCTGTAAATCATGTGAACACGTCTGGGGATGATTCCGAGAGAGATAGATTGATGAAAGCATCTCCAAGGAGAGAAAAACATAAGTCCACCAGAGACAGAGAAAGGGATAAAGAAGGGAGATACTCAAGGAGTGATAGAGATAGAAAGTACGATAGGGAGTCTGAGAGGCGATCAGGGCGGGATGATCGTGATAGGCGTGACCGGAGGGACAGGGACAGAGATAGGGATCACGACAAGAGGGACAGAGAGGAGAGTCCCAACACGCGAAGGAACCGGCGCACTCGTGAGAGAGACGAAAGCCCCGAGTCGCGCCGACTGCGGCGGAGTACTAGGAGCCATAGATACGAGACTGAAGACACTGATTACTACAGCGACAGGGAAAGATACCAGAGGTAAGTTACTCACTTAATACTTATAACGTTTTTCTTTTTTATTCAACTTCACGTAACGATCTGACCCTGGCGATACGCTATTCATTAATTGACTAGCTTCCCGCCAGCATCTCCTCCCGCGTGGACTATTTCTCACGTTAAAATCGAACCTAAAAATGTACATATACCAAGATGCAGCAGTATCTGCCTTTTATTAACCGACTTGAAAAAAAGGAGGAGGTTCTCAATTCAACTATGTATTTTTTTTATTTTTTTTTCTTCTATTTTGTGGATATGATTGAATTTATAGGACTAAATATACTCAAACTCAAACAACTTTATTCAAATAGACTGTATCAGTACTTACAAATCGTCAAATTTACAGCAAAATATACTAAATAATAGACATAAATACCATAATAATATGGATATGTAAATAAACAGTATACAGACATAATGCGACTCTACCACCGCGTCGGAGTTGTTTCTTGCTGAGAAGGCCCGGCGAGAAACTCAGCAGTTACTCTTTTAAACTTGTTTTGGGTTTACAACAGGCGTTAGTAAAGTAATATATATATATATAAGCGAGTGAACCCGTAGGCCGTTCGTGGAAACGAGTACATAAAAGACAATTGGTTAACAGACGGCAGCGCGAAGGTTCGTACACATCATCGAAGCCGCCGCGCCACGACGGCGAGCGGCGCTACCGGGACGAGCGCGAGCGCGCGCGCCTGCCCGCCGAGCGCGAGCCCAGCGCGCGCCACCGCGAGCGCGAGCGCGACCGCTACGAGCAGCGGTACCGCGACATCGACCCCAGCAGGAAGTACGGCAATCTGAAGAGGGAGAAGGAGGACGATCGGAAAAGAGGTTGGTTATGTTAATTGACTAACTTCCGCGACGACAGTGTGTGCTATATGGTTGACTCTGCAGTTGCGAGGGCAGCAACCGCGACCGAGAAACGCAACCCAAGAACGCGACTAGGACCACGACCGCTACATATTTCGCCGTAACAAGTGTACATTAAAATTCGCGGATCCTAAACAACTAAAAAAGAGTGCGAGCTGACTTACAGGATAATGCCGCGCACAAAAAGTTCGCCTAAGCATACTCTCATCAACTTTTATGCAGCATGCAGTGGCTAGTAATAGTTTTTATACTTTTAGTCGCGTTATTGAATCTGCAATTGGAAGTCAAATATTGGAAGTTACTATTGTAGTCCAGTCAAGGAATGACTCAAAATTTGGTTGTAGAGAGGGTATAGGGTGTGAGCGGGAACCTAAGCGTCTTTGACGTCTAGTATGTTTTCTACCTAAGCACCCTGAATAAGCTCGCGCACTCCATAACACTTTATTGAGTGGACTCATAACACTTTATTGACTGGACTATTAGAAGGCTCAAATTTGCCTATATACCAGTAATTATTTATCTTGAAGGAAAATGATAAGCTATACTCAGTAAAAGACGTAGAAAGTAAAAATTCGATATTGTTTATAAACTTAAATTTTATGAATTCCATACTACCACATCATTCCACTCATCATTCTATCTGTTCGTTATTTTTGTATGAAAAACTTAAAATTGAGATTACCACCTACATTTCCATATCACATTCTGAGTTTGCTGTGAAGTTTTCCTTACGGTAGTTATAAATAATCGGCTGGTATAATTTAAAGTGATTCCTTTTTTGGCTCTATCATAAAACACCATGAGTGTGTCCATAAGATAGCTGCAATGAGATCAAGATAAATAATAGTGATAAATTTATATTTACGTTTTATCAGATAGATCTTGTATGCCAGCACACAAACTTTTTCCTTGTGTACCCCGTAAAGCAGTTTATTTTTCTTGTTTATTTATTAATTTATAGTTATTAAGTTTTATTTTTATTAGCCTACAAAATATATTTACCAATACCGTGGTATACAACTGGTTTGAAAAATAGCTTCAATTTTTGAGACATCTTTACGCTATACTAAGATTTAACTTACTGTCACCAATAATTTGCTGATAAAAATGTTATCTACGTGATTTGTATGAATGATTGCATGCTGAAAAGACACATTTTATCTTCACTAAAACTTTATAAATGGATTAGCCAAGATTGATTAATTAATTCTTCCTGACTTTCTAAATAATAAATTCAAACGACACACAGACTGACGTTATATTATTATATTTATTTTTCAGTTGTGACATTCTCGAGCGATGCCAAATCTAGTGATAGTAGTAGGAAAGAAGGTATAAAAATTAATTATGGATGCGTCATGCGTGCTATGCAGTGTTCGCACACAAGTGTATAATATGCATGTATGCCATATATTCGATAACACAAGCTTTCAAACCATCGGTTACTCTGCCGGAATGGCCTGTCAAAGGCGGCTTAGAGGTCTATGAAGAAGTTGACAGATGAGATTTTTGTTCGAACTGTCTACTCTTTCGTGAGATTGGCGTCTCTTCTTTACTTTGCTATTGAATTGTGAATCCTCGTATCCCAAGTCCCAACGTGCAAGAGAGAGCCCAACAACGGCACCTTTTCGCACACTGTAATTTGTGAGAGGACCCGCAGATCAGTGGTAAATGAAAGATTCATCAAAGCCACCCTCTGGTTTTTCAAATGGCGCTTTTTTTAAACAATTGTGTAATTTGGTTTCATATGAATTTCATTTCTTAATAAACGCTGCTTGAAAATCATTCTAAACCTAGCGCAAATAAAGCAACGAATTCTGTTTGTATGTGCACCTAGTTGTTGTTCTTCCGATACACAATATTTGGGTCTAGGTGCTCTTAGATCTTAATTCCTCCTTCATTCACGTGGTTGTTATCGCTGTCGACAGTGTCTTGTTTTATTTTATTTTTCAGCTTCATCTCCAGTACGTTTTTTTTTATTACTGATATTTTTTGATGTTTTTTTTATAATATTTGTTGTTATTGTACTTATTGTGCACTTTATCGCAAAAACATTGATGTTAATTTTTAACTGACCATCATCACAAACCAAATAAATAGAAATAACTTAATATTCTCGTGACATATTAACATACGGCCATTTAATCTTTAACAAACTTAGCTCAACTGGCAAATGTCATTGCGTTTTTTCGCATTTTAACTGTGTAGTGTACTAAGGTTGGTTTCCGATTGCGCAGGCGAGCCGTACTCGCCGTCGAGGGCGGAGTCCCGCGAGCCCACCGCCACGGACGATGAGCGGGACCCACGGCGAAGGGACCGCGACCGGCGCTCCAGGCACCACAGGAATGACCCCTATTATGATGGTGAGAAAAAACTGTTATACCTAGTCTTCTAAACTCATGGCAAATCTGTCGACTGATATCTTTGCTTGAAGGCAATTCTTTTCGAAACCTTGTTAATAGTATTAAATGGTAATCACATAGACTGAGTTAATTAGTTATAATAGTGCTTTGAGTTCAAATATTTGTGACGAAGCATAAGTCATGGTCAGTGTCCATTCTCCTTGATGGCAACCGGTAGCTAATCTTTGAATACCCTACTAAAGTACCTAAAGTCGTGAATTGACTTTGATTGATGTTTTGTTCCAGCGTACGCCGCCGGCGGCACCGGCTACGCCAGCGACCCGTACGCGCTGCAGCGGCAGCAGTACCAGTACTACGAGCGGCTGCGCGTGTCGGACCCCGCGGCGTACATGCAGCTGTACAAGATGATGGCCGGCCAGCAGCCGCATGACTACCTCGCGGTGTACGGCGAAGGTGAGGCAGGCTCGCGTACGACTGGCCAACGATGGCCTACTAATTACTCACTTTCGCGTTAATAATACCGAACGACACGAGTCGGACAGCAATCAGATGAGCCAAAATATTTATACACTTAAGCCGTACCCTAATTATAAAGTTGTTATTAATAAACTAAAGCTGTTTATGCAGCTTTCATGATTTTTCCAATGAATTTGCAATTTGTAACCGTCGACCTTGACTCTAATCAAAATCCTGCATTTAGTAAAATAACTCTGTTTGTCAATCTCAACAGAGAGAGTGAGATCAACTTGACAGGTAAAAGAAAACAGTTTCACATTAGAAAGCTTGTAACACAAGTGTTGACAGGAATGCAAAACCTATTTATACCTCGTCATCGGCGGAATTTTGTACTATAAACATGGGGAAGTTTTCATTTAGAGTATTTAAGATAAGATAAGATAAAATATTTATTTGTATAAACATTTTTAGGTATCGTGCATACATGTTTAATCGATCTATCGATATACAAATGTTATGATATCGTCATGCGTAACTAGTTGACTGAAAAATTTATAAAAACATTAAACACTTAATATGCGATTGAAGTAAGTACATTTAGAACAATTTTAATTCAATTACAATTTAATTCCAAGCCTATTATACTGAAATAAAATGTAAGTTCATTAAACAAAAAATAAATAAATAAATGTCCGTCCATTAAACATAAATAGGGAATCAGTCAAATGCATATCCTTAATCTGCGGTCAAATTTTCAAAGCACAAGCACAAAGCATCAATGTCAATTACCTGGGAAGAAGTCATTATATAATTTTTTGAGGCCACCATTACGACAAAATTGCATAAAATCATTGACGCTATAATAACAATTATTTGCCAAGATTACAGAATCAATACAGATACAATTCTTTTAAATAAAACTCCCTACAAGCATTAAATCACCGCACATTTGTAGGTTACGCGGGCTACGAGGCGGCGGGCGCGCGGGAGGAGCACTCCGGCCGCTCCAGCAGCGCCGGCCTCAAGGGGCACGACACGTGAGTGCCCACATACATACTCACACACACGTGGCGCACTTGTGGCACACTCGAGGCTTCACGCCTGGCGGGTTCACATATTGCACACGTGGTGCTAGGTTATGAGCATAACGGTTCAGCCAAGCAGGCTTAGTTGCTGAAATTTGTAAAACGCCTATAGTCTTCTGTTGTGTAAATGTACAATACCTAGCTCTGAAGTTCAATAAAATACTATTTATTTGCAAAGTGCTAGCTTACCTTGAATACATACTGGATAAATTAGCTAGTTCTTATTGAAAATGAACAGTATATTAATTAATTGTCTTTCTGAAACAACTTTAGTTTGTTCAGATGTTAAAACATGAATTTTAGGTATTAGGAAATGGCGGCCACCAAATAACATTTATGGAAAATATTTAATCGTTTTATAGTATAGTAGCTCTAGCAAAACATACTATGAAATCATAATGCAGACATTTATTTACCACGCGTAGCGCATGGCGACTTTGAAAATCAATTATTCAGAAAAATTCACGCTTTTCAGGTGGTTTGGGATAGTTGAGATCACATTGTTTTCAAGGTTTTTCATTGTTTACCGGATCATTATCTGCCTATTGTCTTTCACTAACAATTCGGAGACACTTCGCTTACTCTCGGGCCAAAAATAATACTTCATGATGTAAATCTATTGTCGTATTTGAAGCTTTAATATATCATAAGGTCGAAAGGTTTTAACAATGGCCTGGCTCTTTACAGTTTACTTATAATCTACCTATATGAATTTTAAATGCCTATATAACAGCATTGCACTGTTACTCTATTAGCTAAACAGCGTTAGTAATGTGATGTCGTTATTGTTGCTAATTATGTACAAAGTACAAATTCAAAAATAAATGTACATATTTCTCCGATGCTAATGTAATAAGGTCTAAAACTGCATGCATATTTCAAATAGCTTCTTATTCTGCAGTGTAGACCAACTGACCCAGTTGAGATGGTTGAACGGCGAAAGTAATGGCAGTCTGCGCTGCATGCTAATAAGCTTTTGCGCCATTCGCACAATAATGGTGAAATAACCTGCAATAGGTATTTCCGATAGCAAAATAACGTGTTAACATGACGCTGTAAACACTAATAGAATCATTGTTAAAAATGATGTATTGACTATAAAAATTAGGTAATTTACGATACTTTAAAACAAAAATTGTTTGTCCAGATATTTTTAAAATAAGGATGTTAAAAAGCCTAAAATTTATCGCCTTTCTCTCCTTCTACGTCATACATACAAATATAACCTTTTTTTTTATCACAAAAGGCTTTGAGGCTGTCGACCTATTTTCTGATAAAATTTCCGTCATTTTTATGGAACATAAAGGGTGTAAAAAGACCCTTAACGAAGCCGACACCTACGTATTCTGCACATCATCAGGACCATTTTTTCTTTCTAGACCATACCTGGGATCTCAATAGTTACCAAGTTATTGAAGGTCAAAGTCAAAAACAAAACTCAAGATTTTGATGAAAACAAACTCTAATCATTAATTACTTAATTTTTGGCCTAAGAAACATTATAAAAATTTCAAGTATTTCCTAACAAAAAGTTGCTTCAAAACATTCAACTCGCAATGTACATCGTGCGTGCGTAACAGCCACGCACACGCACACAAGCGTAGGAGCAGTCTGTTGCACGCGTTACATTGCGTAGTCCGTTTTTAAGTTTAAAATTGACAGCTAAAAAAATTTTCGTTTCCCATTTATTTTTTTAATGGTCTGAGTGCGTAGACGCCGGCTTCGGTAAGGGCCTTTTTACACCCTGTATTTATAAAAAGATAACTTGAAAAGTAAATAACATTTGGATATGTTTAGATTTCATAAATACGAAAATTTTGTTAGGAATAGGGCCGGCCCTTGGGGCTCGCTCGATAAGGAATCTGTAAATATTCTCATTTTTACATGTACTAATAAAACAACCATCAAATAAATTAGTTGTAACACGCCTTTAGCACTGTACGCTTTGACACGTGCAGAGGGAGACGTGTGTGCATGAGGACGTACCTGTGGAATAGGGAGAGAGATTATTATATATGTAAAAATATAAATTACAGCAGTATTTCAATTGAAAAAATTGCTAAGGTGTTTCACACTACGGATTCCTAAGCTTTAGTTGACTGTATGCGAAGTTTTATTTGACCGTAGTTGTAAATTTGAAAACCTCCACTCAATATCTCGGTCATAAATCGAATGATATCGCTCACAACCCTACGCCCCTGGTACAGCGTCCCCATGCGCGCACGCGTGACCGCCTCCGCCCCACTAGGTACTACGCGGCGGCGCGCGGGGGGGCGGCGGCCTCGCTGCTGGACGCGCCCTCGCTGCCCACCGACATCTCCGACAGGTACCATCTCACGCTCACGAAGCTTTAAGGCTCAGGTTTACTAGTTACTCAAAAGCAACATCACATACATGTCCAAACTTTCGAAAAATATTTTGAAGTAAATTGAAATCGAAAAACGTCAAAAAGTTTGTCTCGGACATATTGCTTTCGCAGCCAGCAAAGTCTCACATGGGTGCAAGGTGCTGTATGTGTATGACGCGCTGCTTTTGGGTTTGGATAATTACGATAGTTCTAATGTAAGAAACGTCACGAAACGCGATCAATGGTAATTTTTGGCAGATCTGAAATTTCCGGTCCATAACTCTTTTCTGTTTTTTTTTATAAAGTTTTGATCAAAATTGGTCGACTGACTTTGTTTAAGAATAATGCTTTGATAATAATTCAAAACCTCGATAATATTTTTTCATTTAATATCAAGTGTGTTCACTTTTACAAAGTGAACATTTTTACAACGAATTTGATATTCCGCTACAGTGATTTTTCCAAAATAAAATTGTTTTTAGTTCACTCGGAATGGGACGTTTATTCAGTTCTGGCTCAAATTACACAATGATTTTGCCATGTTCTTAGGAGTTCAAAAAATATGATAGTCTAAGTGGGCATAACCTTGCCATCAGTCTTTTATCACAGAACTCATTCATAGCCTGGCCATAAACCATCATCACAGTTTATCATTTTTCATATCCTAACTTATGGTACGCATTATTTTACATTCATTACTAGAATTGAAAGTCAACAAAAATTTCACAAATCTGATAAAGGCTGCCAAAAAGTGAAAATAGTCGTTGGCTAATTCCATATATTAATAGACAATAACAAATTACAGAGATTTAAACACGGATGCGTCGTTGAACCTGCACTTGGAGGACTCTACGGTGCGCTCCGAGCGCATGACACCTTTCCGCTACTCCACTGCGCATATCAAGGTTAGGATGAAACTATTTTTGTTTTAAGTTTATCAAAACACTTGATATAAAACACTTGATATTGAGAGAGACCAAACATGAAGCGTTTTCACGTGATCTACATTAGGTTATTTTATATCTATTGTGTGGGGGACACCATAGATATAAAAAAGCTGAGTAAAGATCTCTCCCAATCTTAATTTTAAAGTCATGATCATTTCAAACTGTTTATTGAAATATTCTCAACGTACGAAATTATTTCGTAAACTTTGATACAAACACAGTTTATAGAGTACTAGCTTTCCGTGCGTGAACTTCATTCTTCTGACATAGAGATTTTTTCCGACTTACGATATTTGTTATTCACAAAATCCCGTCTTAGTTAGCATCGTCCTAAAAAGAACCCCCATGCAAAATGTTAAATCTTAGCACTCGTAATCCTTTCGCTTTAATATAAAGTCGCCGGGAACTGACCCTGATGGTGTGCCAGATTTTTTTAAAAGGTTGCAAAGACCACCTTCTAGAGCCTATCAGCCATCTTTTCAATTTAGCTGTTTAGTCTGGCGTATACCTTGTCACATGGAAGATGTCTTGTGTTACGCCAATCCCAAAAAGTAACGACACCCTTGATGTGGATAATTATCGTCCTATTGCGATCTTGTCTTCACTTCCTAAGCTCATGGAGTCTGTGCTTCACAAAAAACTCTCATTGCAAGTTAAACCATTTTTGTATAGATTTTGAATACTGTCAAATAACTCATCAGTGCTGCATAAATATTCCATTGTTCATTATACAGGGTAGCATTTCATCTCGTCACCTGGTGGTGGTGTGCGCGTCGTACCCGGTGGACGGGCGGCCGGCGCGCGTGACGCTGGGCTCGCTGGCGGCCGCGCTGGCGCACACGCGCGGCTCCCGCGCGCTGCAGGCCTACCCCGGCCCGCTCGTCAAAGGTGGGGCTTCCATATAGCACACGTCTGCTTACAAAGTCTGCAGGTCACGTGCATGTATTAGTTCTGCTCTAGAAAAAAAAGCTCCGAATTAGTATCTCAGATAAATGATATTAGAATCTCAATGGACTTTCAGAGCCTTTTTATTATCGTGGGGAAATCCTCATGGATACCTCGCTGTCCGGGGAACGACGAAATTATGTCAGACTTCTACCGACTAAAACCCCACGGTACTGGACCTCAACACTTCAGCGGCGGGGCAAGGTCCTTAAAAAGTTTCGCAACGCCCCGCCGCCAGTGCTTCCCCGTATCAGGGCCCCCTCCAGCCGACCCCCCAATGAAGGGGGCAGGCCACGGAAGCACCTGGAGCACACAGGTACTTCCGCCGTCGCGGTGAAGGCCGTGCATTGCGGGCAAAGCACCCCCATACTCAAACCCGCTGGCTTCCGCCGTACGCGGACCCTACTAGGTCCGCAACCACGATCCATTTAAGAGGTGGATCCGCTGCCGCATCTGGTGGTGCGGCCCCGCCGAGTGGTAGGCAGGCAGGTGTAGCGACATCTATCTCGCCACATACGAACTAAAAGCTGACTTATCCTATGCAATATCAAAGTTATCCGAGCGATCGACAACAACCGTCGAGCAGTAGATCACCAGACACAACTCTCGTCTGGTCGGAGGATCCTCCCTTTTCAATGGTGGATGAGGAACTTTACACCCTGTTCCTCACGACCCCATACAGGCACCACACCACCACCACGCCCGGTGGCAGGCAGTGGGTGGGCGGGAAGTTCACCGCACTGCCACGCGTGAGCCCTCTTTGCCTCCCGGTGGTTCCACCTGCCACCAGTACTAAGCCCCCCAAGCCACAAAGCGAAGGGGGGGGGGGGTTGTCAGAGCCTGCACTGACAAAAATCTTTTAAGTTCTGATAATTACATCATATCTGAAAATTATTTTAACACATTGCAGAGTATGTTATAGGTATGGTGTCTGGAATATTATACAGGTTGTATTTTTTAACTAGGCGTGGATGGAGAAAAATATACTCAAAATATTTATAAAAGTAGCGAAAGAGATGTCAAAGAATTGATTTTGATAAAAATTTCCATAAGTCGACCAATGTGCTAACTCTGTTTGTTCTTTTAGGCGTAACACACAAGAAAAGCGTGATAGAGTACTGCGAGTCGCGCGTGCGCAACGCGGACATGACGGTGTCACGTGACCCTGTTGGATACATCCTGCTGTGGGAGTTACTGGCGCTGTTGCTAAGGCAGAATGGGGTAAGGGAATATGAATTTTGTTCTATTGTAAATCTACATGTCGAGAACCTTCATGTCTCGCATTATTAAAAAAAAATACTTAAGTTTCTAGTAGATAAAAATACAGTTCTCATAATAAAACTTATTTGTTTAGAAAAAAATATGTGAGCTGAATGATGAATTAGGTAAAACAATTCTAATTTGGAAGAAGAAGATTATTACAATCACTGACGGCATAAAATAACCAGTAAATGCTGAGGGCAGAGTAAAGTTGCAATTCAGCTATATTGGCGCGTTTGCCACGTTGCTATCTAAAGATAGGAAAACTAGATAAACTGAACTCAATCTTAGGGGTAAGGTGGCTGCGGCTGCCCCAACTAAGCTACTGGAACCTTTACGAGACCGAGATATTTTTTTGTGTATGTTGCTCGTAAAGTATTTCACAGTGCTATCTTAAAAACATGTCCTTGTGTCTTCATCAGAATGTTAAATGAAAGGTAACAATATAATCTGCGTTCAGGTGGTGGTCGGCACGGACATCGCGGAGCTGCTGATGAAGAACACGCGCGAGCACGAGTACGGCAAGCAGGCGGACAAATCCCCGAGAACTGGTATGTTAACCATTTAGAATTGACCACTTTTTGCGGCTCTAGAGTATGGTCGTCAGAAATTGGCTTCAGGGGCCCTAGCCAAGAGCATCACACTACTTTCGGGTCGACTTGTCAAATGTGAAAAATATATGAGCACTCGTTTAATCGAGATGACATTTGATGTCAGTTCTATACATTTTTATAGCCTAACGGAAGTAGCATTTTGTTCTTGGCTAGCCCCTCAGGATTCGCATTACTTCTGCACTGTCTACAAATCAACTTTAGTTTCGATTAATACGAAACAGTTATCTGATACTTCAGTAACCATAAGGCCGTTATTGCAATAATGTTTTAAGTAACAAGAAGTTTAAATATCATTTGATCTAGTTTTATGTTTTTCTTGTGTGGCGTTATTATTTGTCAAAAATGTATTGTCAAACCGCCTTTTGTTTCAACAATTTGTACGTTTCTGTCTTTCTATCCTAACACAACACAACATCAAATGAAAAGTGTTCCTCACGATCGACGTTTTATAAACGTCTAAGCACCCCATAAGTTTCCGAGCGAGGCATAGCGTCGTGACCTGTTATTAGCTGCTAGCTTACATGACGAGTGTGAACAGAATCGCGTCGCGAGTCGTCGATGTCGGGAAGCCGTGACGGCGACGCGCACGAACAAGAATACGTGCAGGATGCGCCCGCGCAGCTACAAGGAGAATACACGCGTGAGTATGCTACATATGCAGAACCAGGAGTTGATTTTTGAATTCCGAACTTTAACAAGGAAAATCCACTATTTAATTCACATATGAGAATATTTTTTTGCTGTCGTGTAAATTGGCAGTAATATTCAAAAATCGTCTCCTAGTAATCTAGACACAAACACATAACACGCATCTAATATTTCGTTCTTTTACGTACTTCTGCGTATTGTCTCACGTATTTCTTACTATTACTGTTTGTATGTTCAACTTATGGTGTTGTTGTTTTATTGCTAACTAGGTTTTCAATTAATAGAAACCGATAGTGCCATAAAATAGCAAGGAAGAACCCTCTTAAAAAATGTCATAATGATATACACAAAAAAGCCGGACGACTTGAAATTAATTCACCTGACGATTTGCCCGCGATAAATGTTAAATGTTACTGAAATATATATTAGTAGTAAAATACAATATTGATGATCACTTTCTCTCAAGTCAACTAATCAATTTGCACTACCTATTTACTTCATCACTTTCACATTAAAACCTTAGTGTAATCTAAGTACATTTTGTCAATTTTTGATACCCATAGCCATAGTATTATAGCCTGTCAGAATACCAGCCCTGGTGTAGCTTTTCAGCTGCACCTGGCTATTATATTATTAATGCTAAGACAGGGACCTAGTTGGCTACACATAGAGGCTTGTTTTTCTTCTCTGTTTCTGTTATATATTTTTTTAATCATTATTTTGTTTCTAATGTTCGTTTTTGTTTCTCAATTTTGTAGGCTTCTCTGTGCTTGTCAATAAATAACTTTTTATTTTATTTTACTTTTATAATACGGTCGTGTGTCATGATGTCCCCTAAACATGTATGTATGGTTGCAGCGGCGGAGGGGCGCGCGGAGGAGCGCGCGGAGGAGCGCGCGGCGGCGCGGCTGCGGGAGCTGCTCACCTGCGGGAACCGGCAGGAGGCGTTGGGTTCGTGGATTGCTTAATCACTTATTTATTGTATGTCTACTCTAATTAATAAAAGTTAGGTGTGTATAATTGATAGGCTTCAATTGTCCGTTTTGACGTATTTATATAATTTATTTATTTATTCATTCTTTACTGCACAAAGAAAAAGTACAATTGGCGGACTTAATGCGTGGCATTCTCTATCACTCAACCACTAGGCGAAGCAGAAATCGTGTTGGCGGCGTTTTGTAAAACATTGGTGAACGTAAATGTAGCTCGGTATAATTATTATCACACATTAATTCCAAGTTCAAACAGGAATTTTACTTTAGTATGAAAGTGTATTTGAAAGTCACAAAGAATCTTTTACAATACATTTTAAGTATATGGGAATGACATTAGCACTCGTCTATTTGGAATAACATTTGATGTCATTCCCATACATCTTAAAATGTTACATGTGGAAACATTATAAGCGTGATTTTTGCCTGATGTGCGCGTCTGATGGCCAAACACTTTAAGCCTTTTCCACAAGCGACTTCTGAGTCGGTGACAACTTCCAGCTGTTCTAATTGTGGCAAAAAGAAGCTGGAATTCGACACTGTTTTTTTTATGTAAGGTTTTCTAATTATTTTAGTCTACTTGCGCAGAATTCGCGATGAGCAACCAGCTATGGGGCCACGCGCTGCTGCTGTCGTGGTACGGCGACCGGCGCACGCGCGCGCAGGCGGCGGCGCGCTTCGTGGCCGCGCAGCCGCGCGCCGACCCGCTGCACACGCTGTACACCTGCCTGGCCGCCAAGCAGCCGCCCGTCGCCACGGTGAGTGATGGCGCTACTGTACTATGCGTTGCGGGAGAGATGCGGATGACTTTACCACCGCGTTTTACGAACACGCAAATGTCTAGTGAGTATGGAATTGAGTCAGCGCCACCTAGCGGCAAATTCGGGCAACATTAAGGCCTCACAAATTCCTGTTTTTTTTCTCGCAAAACGCAATGGTGAAGTCATTCACTTCTCTCACTGCAAGTCGCACTCAGCACTCTAGGTGTAGGGGTAATGGACTGGAGAAGGAAGACGATCGTGGTGCGGCGAATGCAGTCTTGTATCCGAGATACACCTTCGCCTCAAGTAAAGTTGTGTGCCTTCGATGAATTGACGGTGTGCCTGCAATACCCGGGCTCCTCTTTCCCTTTTGGCACTGTGCGCTCGTGCCCATCTTGGGGGCCCCTAAAATAAGTTGTTTAGATGTTTCAAATAAATAAGGTTATTTAAGAACAAAAGGGCCTCATTATCCTAATGTGCCCAGGGCCCAAAATAGGTTAAAGGTGGTTCTGGTAATGCCGACACGACGCCAAAAAATCAGTCCACAAATTGGTATGGAGCGATTTTTACAACATGTGGACTGCGAGACCTAATCCCGGGTCTAGACTTAGGTTAGTGTAAGTTTATAAAACCTTTATTACAATACGTGTCGAGAAGGATATGTAAATGTAAACATGGAAAGCACAGATCTGATAAACACCAATCTCTTTATTCATAAAAACTCAATGTGTTAAAAACCACTTTATTAACTTATAATTATCCCTTTCGTTCAATGCCAGCAAATGAAAAAATTATGTATTAGTTAACGTAGAACATAAGGAAGTTGATCGATGCAATTCCTCTCATACAGTAAATTTTTATCGGACGAAATCGATCGGCCTTCGAGTGTACTGTATGCTTTAATAACAGTGCATAAAGTTGATTTGTCTGTATCAGTGCGTGGCGGAGGCTCACTGGGGCGACTGGCGGCCGCACGCCGCCATCATCCTCGCCAACACTTCGGCCCGGCCCGAGCAGGACCGCAAAACTCTCGTGCAACTGGGTTTGTATACCATCTTTTTAGTATATATAGCTAAGTGAAAAACTGTCAAATGTAGGTCATACTCGCTAGGAAGGACTCGTTAGATTCTCAAAAAATTAAAGTTTCTTACAACAACATTTCCATCAACTGTATTGAATTTTAGGTACATAAGATTTTTTCTCGTCATTTTGGGTACCGGCAATTCGCGTTCTTTTTGTGCGTCTACTCATGCAGCATAACCATTTAATGTCATATTTAGTCATTTGTAAGATTATCATCATTTACAGTCATTAGATTTAATGTGACAAGGAGTAACTAGTACAAATATTCAAAATCAGAATCTTTCGTCAGCACAAAATATTTAATGGGATTATAACCAGTGACGCAGTCGCATAACATTGTGATGCAGCGGTATGAAACAAGAATGCTTCATACTCTCATAATTCAACACAGTAAAAAAACGCTTTATGCAGCGACTAATGTATGCATTTAACGCAAAACGAACTGCTGTGATGCGAAAAACGAATCTCGTTTGAAAATATCCAGGCGACACCCTCTGCGCGCGCGGGCTGATCTACTCCGCGCAGTTCTGCTACATCAGCGGCGGCGTGCAGTGGGCGCGCCACCCGCTGGCGCCCCTCGCGCCCCCCGGGGCCCCCGCCGCCCCCGGGGCCCCCGGCGCCCCCCGGCTGACGCTGCTGCTGGCAGACCCGCGGGCGCAGAACTTCGCGCAGCACGCCACGGAGGAGGCGATGTTCGCGACGGAGATTTATGAATACGCGCTGTCGCTGAATCAGGATTATATTATCAAAGAATTACAGGTGAGTGAATTTTTTTTGAAAGGATTGCATCGCTGAAGTGGCAGTGGGCGGGACACATAGCGCGGAGAACCGATGGCCGTTGGGGCGGAAAGGTTCTCGAATGGCGACCGCGTACCGGACGACGTTCCGTGGGCAGGCCCTCTACAAGGTGGACCGACGATCTGGTCAAGGTCGCGGGAAGCCGCTGGATGCGGACAGCGCAGGACCGATCGTTGTGGAGATCCTTGGGGGAGGCCTATGTCCAGCAGTGGGCGTCGTTCGGCTGAAATGATGATGATGATGAATTTTTTTTTAATATTTTTCCTTAAGAAACCGTCAACTATAATTCAATATACCGTTTTCTTCTAATTAAGTTTCAATTACTTTTCCATGATAGCCTGATACCTTGAATTTAACATTTCTAAAATACTATTGACGTATCTCAATTTTTTTTGATGATAAACTCTTAGGTTCTTGAAATAAATAATAGGTTAAGAATTTTTATTTTTTTATTGATTTTAAAACTTAAAGAGTAATAGTAAATCTAAATTAATCAGTTTTTTGGGAGTTTCGATTACAGCTATGAACTTAAATGTTTGTGAAATACTAGACCTAGTGTTTATTTAAAGTAACCAAAAAAGTGAATTAACATAACACATAAAGACTTTATCCCAAACGGGGTAGTCAGAGGCAAGTGACTGTTGCCGTCATGGTGATCGGAACACTCAGAAGCCCACGTTCAAAAATAAAGAGTTGATTCTCCGAAGAAATGAGAGTAGCGGGTGATTAAATATGTCGGCATTCCGGAACTCGCTTAGACATGCATTCAGGAGCACAACAGCCCGAGCCGTACGGGCGTTGCCGGCATGACGCGTGCGCACGTTCGCGGAGACGCAAACTGATGGTGCCGTCGACGACCAGCGCCTCTAATATAGTTTTGAGACACCTATAGTCCTAATCGGTTTAGGTTCTTGGTAAAATCGATTCTATTACGGATTAGTGAGCAGTAATAGGGGAAAAAGCTGTAACGTATCTAAACTGGCTATACCGCCCACAAACAACTAACAAGGATGGATTCAAGAAAGAATAATATCCAAACTTCCTCTTATATAAGAAGCGACCTAATTTTCTTATAGAGACGATTGACCGATTTTCCAACTTGCTGCGAACAAATGCGTCAGAAGCATCTCATAGAGCAATTGCAATGTTTTAGTTTTGTAATTTTGACGCAGTACGCATAATAAATCCCAAAGTTCTCTTGGCTTGCTTTGAAATTGCTATCATGTGGCTATTAAAGTCAAGTTTGCTATCAAGTTTGATACTAAGGTCGCGAATTTAATATACCCTGTTAAGAGGGATTCCGACCTCATCGTAGGAGTACTCAATGGGCGTTCGAGTTCGAGTAAATGTGATTAAACCACACTTTGAGCTATTGAACGACATCCTGTTATCATTTGTCCATTTGACAACTGCATCAATGTAGGTTTGCATTCTTCGGCAATCCGTTAGGTTTGCTATAGGATGAAAGATTTTTAAGTCGTCAGCAAACAACAGACTTGTGTGACTTCAGGAAGAGGATAGGTCCTAGGGTATTCCCTTGACTTACCCCAGAGCGTGTAAAATACTCTTTTGAAAGCCATCCCGATAATTGTACACACTGCTTCCGATCTCGAAGATAGTCTGCAAGAAACGCTTAAAGTTTAGGATCAAAACCAATGGAAGATAGCTTCCGCAACAGTATATCGTTATCCACGAGATCAAATGCTTTTTTAGGTCAAAGTATGCCACATCAACTTGCCGTCCTTTATCCATCTCCAAGGCTACGTCATCTATCATACACACTAAATTAATTGTCGTTGCAATGATCGACCACTGCATTGTTGGTGTGGTTAAAGTTGATATTTTGGATTTGACAATGTAGTACAATGCTAACTGACATCGTTGTTACCTTCCCAGGTGTACAAGCTAGTGCTGGCGACGCGCCTAGTGGACGTGGGCCTGTACGAGCGCGCGCTGGCGTACACGGAGCAGGCGGCGCGCGCCGTCACGCGCAGCCCGCAGGACTACTCGCCCACGCTCATACAGAGCCTCGCCACCGTAGCTGTGAGGTGAGTGTGACGTGGCGCTGTGTCCCCTGCCTCCCCAGGTGCACAAGCTAGTGCTGGCGACGCGCCTAGTGGACGTGGGCCCGTTCTTCCAATGCCATTCTCCTTAGTTAAAGAGTCGGTTAGAGGAGCCAATACAGGGCAGGCAATGGCGAATTTAAGTTGTTTTGCTTCTGTGTGAAAAATTACCTAGGAGCTGTAATCATAAATAGTTACTTGATGAGACTACATGACACTTATATGAAAGTATATTTTGTTTTTCAGAGTCCCAACTATTCTACAACGTTATTATTTTGTTTATCAAAAGATCATATCATATCAAAAGATTTCTAATCTAGAAAATTTAGAATTTCGGATCTTGATGAAATCAGACAAAATCCGAACCCGCGTCTTCCTCAATCCGGGTGGCTGCTCTAACCACTGAGCTACCGAAGACGCGGGTTCGAATCCTGCCAGATTTCATTAAGCTCAGAAACTGGAATTTTTATAGTTTTCTATCTTTCGATATTCTACAACGTGTTTTAAAATTACAAAAACAGTACTTTAATGTGCTCTATGTGTGTGTGACACAATACATTAAACCTGTATTTGTAAAGGGATCTTAACTTTGTGATTCAACCTTTCAACCTAAAAGCAAAGGAAAAAGCCTAAATGAAAATTACCCCACCTTTGTGTATATATACACAATACAATACACGATAACAATTTTACTGTTAGAAGAGTAGAGTTATTCATTTATAGTGTAATTAAGTAGGTATATTAAAGAGATGACTGCAGCTGGCCTGGCTGACCATTCCCTCAACTGTCGCCTGGTGTTATTTTCACGTGACGCGTTGCCCTGTGGTACATTGCTCTTCCTAGCTGTCGTAAAATGCATGTTTCCTTCTCCCAGGCTGCGCTACCACGACCCAGTCCTGCAAGAAGACCCGCCGCTCGTGGAGGAGGGGGGCGACAGCGGGGAGCCCTCCCCCTCCCCGCGCCACCAGCAGTGGCTGGACGACGTGCAGAACGTCGCCACCGCGCTCACGGTGAGGATTCTTATCTTAAAAAAAATCCGAATGTCCCACTGTTTTGTATGAAAACCTCAAAATTAATGTTAGTTAAATAGTTCGCCTACTTTTAGTTTGTCTAATTTAGGATGATAATTTTGAAAACTCACAATAACGATGCGGTAGTTCATAATCGTTAGTAAATCTATACGATATTCGATTTGTGATTCCATAGAACTTGGATTTGTTAGTTTTAAACAAAAAAGCGGCCAAGTGCCTGAAATTATATGATGTAACTTAAAATTTACGGCTTTCGCAATTTTGTCCTTTATCTGTGCTATGAGACGTTGCTTCGTACCAAATTTCAAGGATCTGAGTTTACGGGAAGTTTTGATTCCCTGCGAGGGTCGAAAATTTGCGGCATAAACGGCTATATCTTTTGATTGCGTTGGGTTAGAAGTTTGATTTTTTCACAGCTCCAAGGGATAGTAGACCTGAGTATTTGATATAAATTCCAGCTTGATACCTCCACGCGTTCCTGAGAAAAAGGGTCTTGACAGACAGACGGAAGGACAACAAAGTGATCCTTAAGGGTTCCGTTTTTTCAGTTTGAGGTACGGAACCCTAAAAATCTTATTCGAATATTTTAACGCGCAATTAAGAGATAAATAAATAAATAAAAATATATTACGAGCTCCTTAGGCAATTAAATAAGGTAGGTATTAGTTGTAGGGTGTGAATCCTACAAAATAAAATGGTTAAAAAATGGTAAAAATGTTGTATATTAAGAAATGAGGTGTGATAAGAGGTGAGGCAACAATAATTTGGTAATTATTAAAATAATATGGTAACATTACTATCCTACGTACTACACTACACTTAAATACTTCATGAAATGGCAACATAGTAACTTAAATATTTCAAGAATTAGTAACATAGGTTACTTAAATATTTCATGAACTTATAGTCTCTATCACTATTCCACTACACTGAAATTAAAGGAGTTTGGTAATTTAACACGGTTCACTTTACTATACACTGGCTCACTCTGGTCACTAATTACAAAACATTGATTATTAATTTCACTTTGGGGTTGGTGAGCAGCAGTAGGGGTGCTTAAAGTTGCGCCAGCGCGTGCGCGTGGTCGCGGCCGGGGCGCCGGTGCTCCCGCCGCCGCAGCTGGCCACTGGCGTCGGGCGCGGATTCTTCGTACGATGTACACTAGACTTGTTACCATTCCAGCGCTCAATAATAGGTAGATAAGAATGTAGTGATGCATATCATGGGAACTCAAGTTTGCATCGTCATCTGTCTCTGATTTGGTGCTATTTTTGGCTCGATTGATTTGGTTCGCAATCGCATCGAATTCTTTCTGGTTCTTCACAAAACTGGTGTTTTCATATGTATAAAATGGCATGGTGACGTTTATGATGTTATTAATAGGTGGTATTTCTATGGTTAAAATATTGGGTGTCAATTTAATATTGCTCGTCAGCTGTTTATGGGCGAGTAGCGTTATTCCGTCGTCCTTGATGACACATCCATTCTCTAATGCGAGTATCCCGACCTTGTGTAATCGCTCGACGGTAACTTGATAGT
This sequence comes from Udea olivalis, assembly GCA_947369235.1. Taxonomy (NCBI): domain Eukaryota; kingdom Metazoa; phylum Arthropoda; class Insecta; order Lepidoptera; family Crambidae; genus Udea; species Udea olivalis. Next base: position 831,007 of record OX376342.1, read on the forward strand.
CACATATCATTTGAATGGAGCATTGACCGCAACATGAGTACAGGTAATTGTTTACTTTAGTCAGCTGAACCCAGGTATTATGGCATTCTTTGTTTTCAGTCTTGCAGTTGGGTGATTCATTTTCTCTAATACAGTACCTGTCCGATTTTGTCACGGATATAGGTATTTGATGAGAACATAGTAACATATCTACGTCATAGTGGTTACATTGTTGTAGTTGTAATTCTGAGAGTGGCACTTCTAGATCTTTTTGAATATTAATGGCTAGAAGGTCCGCTTTAGGGATTATTTTCTGCATCTTATTGCCATTTGCTTTCGGAATTGGTATTAATCGGTATATTTCAAATTTTTCTCTGCTCACAAGCGGCATTTTAATTTCAAATATCAAATTCTCTTTGGTGAATCTGGTTTTAACGGTTAATAAATGGTATATTTTTGGTAAATCTGTCTGAATATTATCGATTGGTAACGATAAATCTTTAGATATTTGGCTTGATATCATCTGTAGTTCTTCACTCAATTGCTTTGGTTGCAATAAATGTATGTTGAATTTTCCGTGGAATATGTCAGTAATGGTGTCTAATAACATTTGTTGTATGTCTTTCAAGTTTGTAAGTAATCCATTGGCTGTGATTGAAATTAATGCAAACTCGTTAGAAAATGTATGTTCTTGTAATTCTTGGTTAATGTTGTTGGTTAACTTATCTAATTCATTTAAGTTTTGGTTAAATGTTTTGTACTGTTTTTCTATTGTGGTCTCCATTCTCTGCATTAAATGAAATTCAGATTCTACTATCGAGGTTTGGTTTTTCAATAGCTGGTGTAAATATTTTTGGTTGTTTCTGAGCGTGGTAAGATCTTTCTGGTATTGTTGTGCGAAGTCGTCGCCGAGCACTCCAAATAGGCTGTGTGCCACGGACCCCACTGCATTTATAAGGCCACGACGACGACGGTAGTGGTTTCTTGGTAGTTGACCATGGTTGGTTAAGATTTCATTATAATGTTTTATTCATAAAACGTTGATATTTATATTCGAGATGGTACGAATAAACGCTTTGAAGTTGCTTTGCTGTCTGCGCATCATTTCGTCGATTTTACTTGTGCCATCGCCGTCATGAAAAACAAATCGTGGTAAGACTTGCTTTGGTAGATTGCTTCTAGGTGGTGGAACTTCCTGTCCAGACGTACTTGGATTATTAGCATCCTCCTTGGTTAATGAGGATGGTGTTGGTGGTTGCTGAGCTTCCCCCACAGTTGGTAGCAGCGATGGTGATGGCGAGCGTTTAGCTTCAAGATTTTTCACTAAAAAAGCTTTCACGTTTTCATAGAACACTTGTGTCTTCCTGAATGAATCGTCTTCGAAGTACTGGTTATCTTCAGTTTCGTCACAAATGTTCATCAACTTTTCGTGGTTCATCGAAAAGTCGGTCCAGAAGTTTTTCAGAGTAATTAGACGACGTTCGATACTCTCCCGGGTTTTACGTTCCTTCCCTTCTTTTTTAAAGTTAATATACAACTTGTTCATGCTTTCCATGATTTCTTGTTGAGTAGCAAATAATTCCATCTTGGTAGTCATATTGGTAAATGACGTTTATTACGGACGAAAAAAAAAGGAAAGATCTTACTTGTGTATATCTTGGCTCACAGCGTCTGGTAGGCAAGTGATGGTGGTTAACGAGTGACAACTCTGCCCTGGTTGGCAGCACTCGTGGTGGTTGACGAATGACACTTCAGCTCCTGGTTGGTAGCACTGGTGGTGCTGGATGAATGACAATCCCGCTCTTGGTTGGCAGCACTATCACTCACTGATTATTCGATTTTCAAAGAAATATCTCCAAAATTGGTTAAGTCACTGGTTACACGAAAAGAAAAGTCACTGTCACGTCCGGTTCAAAGTTCACAAGGACGCGCGACGCGGCAGATCCCACCTTTCCGAAGGCTCGAAGGACCAAATTTGTAGGGTGTAAATCAACAAAATAAAATGGTTAAAAAATGGTAAAAATGTTGTATATTAAGAAACTAGTAAAAATGGTTAAATTATGGTGAAAATGGTAAGATGGTGAAATAGTATGAGAGCACGCGGAGCGAATGGTTTCCGAACATGAACTGATGATTTAAATTATTAACAAAGCTACGAAGTTATAATTTAGGTCATTAATAAAATGCTGATCGCGCGCTCTGCAGATCAATGCACTGTACTTTGTACATTAGTATTTAAAGTTATTCATACCTAATATAATGGTGCGCACCCAAAATCACTTTCATAATAATCATCGTCATTAAATTAAACTGTATTGAAACAAAATGTTGTCCCATAATCATACATTTTATATGTTAGATTAATTTCACTTCACAAACATTTTTTAATGTCTATTGTTACTCGTTTGCAAGGCACTTCACTAAGTGGGCGGTACCCGTCAATAAAGTACGATTATCTGTAGTTATCTTTACCGGAAAAAACTGCAATACTTCGTAGGCGTGAACTGTCAAAATTATCATCCTTTAATAGACAAACTACACACATCAACATGGTCTAGAGATATTTCAATAAAAAAAACTTAGAAGAAGAGGAAAAACTCAGACAAAATTTCAATCTTAACTTTATTTTTGAAACATTAAAACCTAAACAAAACAACTGTTTTTTTTATAAAAATTGTTGAAAACTTAAAATTAATAATCCGTGGATCCACCTAAGACTCTCCTGACACATCTGCAGCGGTTCTGCATACTCAAAACAAGGGTGTCAATATCCTGTTGTGGAATACTGTCCCAAGTCCTGCTAAGATGCAAGAAAAGCTGGTTTTCATGCACAATATCTTCAGGGAAATTCCTAAGAGCTTTTCTCTGAAGCATATCCCAGGCACCCTCAAGAGGATTTAAGTCAAAGGATTGTGCAAGCCAGTCAAAAGCTTGGATATCATGCTGTTGTAACCAACTTGTAACGATACGCGCCGTATGTGGACGGGCATTGTCGTACATTAGCTGGGAATTTTGTCCCATTTGCTGTCTGTGGGGCAAGATTACAGGCTCTAGCACCTCATCTCGGTATTTTAGAGCAGTCATATTGCCTTGTATCCAAACGAGGTCCGTTCTACCGACGAGACGAATTCCTGCCCAAACCATAATCGTGCCACCTTGATATGCATGAACTTGTTGTGGGTGCTGCAGTCGATTGCAACGTCAAGGTTCTCTCCAAACGCGTACTCTAAGCGAATCAGGATGAAATCCAAACCTGGATTCATCAGTGAAAAGCACAAGTGACCATTGAGAATGGTTTCAGTTTTCGTGTGCAATAGCCCATTGTAATCTTCTTTCTCGATTGCCTCTCCTTAGCGCTGGGACCCGAAGTGGCCTACGAGCACGTAGGTTGACTGTAGCCTTTGAACCAATTGCATCGCCGTTACATTTGGTTGACTTCGTGCAGCATTTACTACGAATCGGTCCTGTACATGTGTTGTAATGCGTTGAGGTCCTCGGTGCCGTTCCACCACTTCCCCCGTGACACGATAACGTGACCAAAGTCTGGATATAACGCTCTGACTGGTCCTCATGGCTTCAGAAACCGCAATTTTGGTAGCGCCAGCTTGAATCATGCCCACTGCTCTTAACATTTCGTTCCTGGTCAAGTGTCTACGTGGCATGATTAAATGAACACCGGAGATGCGTTTGACAAAGATTTATAGAAATTTATGGAGTTTTAATCAAGTTAGAAGTTCCTGAAGATTTACTTCTTTGGAAGAAATTCAATGAATGCGAATTTCATATTAAAACAAAGCCTTTTATATACAAATTTGAATTTAAAAAAGGAAGTTAATAATGTTTTTATAATCTGTCATTAATATTTTTTCTGTAAGGCCAGTACTTTATAAGTTATTTAAAAATGTTTTTATATCCCTAGACCATGTTGTTGTGTGTATAATATGTCATTTTATTTTCCTAACGATATAAATAATCACCCGTCGTTACAGCTTGCCTTCATGGTGATTTACCCTTTTTTTATTGTGCCCATTACTGTTATAAACTCGCTGCCCAGGTTAAATTTACTCATGTTTGTGCCACTGTGCTTGTGTAAACATTTATTGAAACAGCTATTTGAGACATAAACCAGCCACAGTGTTGTGATTTGTACCCATAAACCCGCATGTGGTGAGTTTGTGTGTAATTAACTATTGCTCAGGAAGCGGCGTCCGCGCAGAACACACCGCAGCACGCGCCGCGCGACCTCGCTGCCTACGCCGAACATGCCGAACACGCTGACCACGCTGAACACGCTGACCACGCCGACCACGCCGCCCAATCGCACCCAAGTCAAGCTGACTACACCAACCATGAACAAGCGTACGCGAACAACCAGTACTCTTGGGGCGATCAGGTAACTTAAACTCGTAACAGAGTTTGTTTCTTTACATTTAAAGAACTCAATGTTTAGAGGGTTTCTCTACTAGTCAACTGAAATGTTCTACAGAAAACATACAAAGTTTGGGCAGCATAACATAAAAAAAACATTATGTATCAATTAGCCTCTGATAACGCGGAATTTATTTTGTATTTTAAAACGCTATTTGCTATTTCCTTCGTTCCAAATATGTAGAATATTACCCTTAGGCATTATAAATATTTGCTGATACATACCAGTCCCTCCCCTTGATTTCTGAAAACTCACAACACAAAGTTGTATCACCTCTAGAATCGATAAAAATTACAATATGTTTAGTGTCAGTTAAAATTGTAAAAACTTCCGTGGGTACTATATCCGCTCCGCGAAGTTTGGAGGGAAATTATTTCGTTGTTAGCTCTCCCAGATATTGATTGACAGTTGATATCTTCCAGGCTGCGCAGTACCAGCAGCCCGCAGCGCAGGCCTACGCCGAGCCGGCGGAGGAGGCGCCGGACTACGCGCAGTACTACGGCCAGCAGCCCGCGCCGCCGCCGCCGCCGCAGGAGCCGCCAGCCTACGGCTACGGCTACGACGACTACAGCTGGCAGAACCAGCGGGACCAGCAGTACGGATATGGAGAGGTAAGTCGATGAGACCATCGGACGGAAGGATAGAATCGTGAAAAATGGCGATAAGTGACTATCTATGACTAAGCTAGAATGTAAATCGGGCCCACCCCATTTTTCACGTGATGTCTTTTTGGCACGTGCCCTTTCGCAAAATGTCTTTGTAGAAACTGAAAGTATCCAAAGACCATCATTATGGGCTATTACGACGAAGAAGCCGCTAAAATGTGGGTAATTTGTTTACAATCGTAACATTTTTGTTGTTTTAACAGTCAGTTTTCGTTTAATACGAGCAAAGGAGATTTTATGTTTAACAATGTGCGCTAAGGGCGGATTTGGCAACGTCGTATATTTCGACGATTACCTTTATTATTTTGATCGATTTAAATAAAAGTATAATTTTTTCTGCTATGTTTTGTAAATCTTCACCTAAAATACAATATTGAAATCGTCAATTATTACGTATGTAGTTGCCAATATATGTCGTATTGTATAAAATAATCATGAAAATCTTCCTAAATTGCGACGTTGCCTATCCGCCTCCAGCTCATTTATTTAGGCAGTTTCTGCCAAGCTATATGATAACGTGAAATTTTGCGAATAAGATCATACTTATCCCGTAAATTGTACTTTAGTAAACAAATCTGTCTATATTTCTTCTGTTTTATCCATGATGCGCTTGAATAATTGCTCTTCTGTACAACTTATATGACTTTAACGTTGGTTGAATAGTAATCATTTCGATAGAATAATCTTTTCTTTGCCATTTGGCACTATTTTCTAATGTTAACTAAAAATATATTTTAAAAGGTTTATGGAAGTAGTTTAATTTCAATGTCTATATTAACAATGATGTCATTTAATTGATCAAATAATACTTTTCCCAACACATTGCAACGTCGTGGTTAAAAATCGTATGCGAGTAAATCGTCGTAAAAAATTAAAGACGACGATTATTCAAAAAAGGCATACCATCAAATCCGTTTAATCGCGGGAGATTAGTGTTCCGAGTGCGTTTAGTGTGTTGTGGATCGAGTTTAACGCAGTGTTGTGTGTGCGGCGGCGCAGGAGCACGCGGAGCGGCCCTCCACGCTGCGCCGCCGCGGGCCCCCCGCGCCCCCCGCCGCACCCGGCGAGCGCGCGGCGCCCCCCGCCGCCGCGCGCCGCAAGAGGTCGCCGACCCCGCGCGACCGCCGGCCGAGGTCGCCCACTCCGCGCGAGCCCCCCGCGAGGTCGCCGACCCCGCGCCGCGCGCCGCTCTCCGACCTGGACGTGCAGGACGCGCACGGCGCCCGCCCAGCGCCGCAGCGGCCGCCCCCCGCCGCCGCCCGCCCCGCGCGCTGCGGCACGCTCATCGCCAACACCGTCGACGTGTGGGCGCGCGACTCGCCCCGCCACTGCCGCCCCTACCGCCCCCTAGTCTTCGGCGGCACGTACCCCATAGATGAGCCCGCCACGCCGGAGGACGAGAGCGCCGAGGCGCGCCGCCGCCGCCTGCGCCTCACCATCGAGCGCAGCCTCGACCGCTTCGAGGCCATCCTGGCGCGGCGCACGCCGGTACTAGACAAGGACGGGTACGCTAAGACGTTCGATCTGGACGCACCGGAGGCGCTGGTTCCTCCCCCGGTGTCGCCGAAGAAGCCTCACGCGGCGTACTACGTAGCGGGCCCGAGCACGTTCGCGCTGGACGCGCCGGCCGCTTCGCCCGCGCACGCGCAGGCGCACGCGGCGGGCACGTAGTCGCGCGCGCGGCGCTGGCGCGCGGCGGTGCGGTCGGCGCTGGCGCCGCGCTCGCCGCGGCTGCACGCGCTGCAACTCTTCTTCAGAAACCTCGTAGATAGGGTCAAGCGACGCAGGAAAGAGAGGAGATCCCACAGGGAGAAACTAGAATGAATGGAATGCACGCTGACACTAAAATGACAGTCCATTTTTCAAAAACATATACTGTGGCAAGACACGTTTTTGAACGTGTTTGTGGTTTGATGTAGATTTCAAAGTTTCGAAGTTACGCATTGCAAAGCGACGCCCCAAAAAATATTTATAGCATTTAGTTATGTGGGGTGTGCAGATGGACCAGGATTTTTTAGTATGATAGATTGAATTCACTGTGATTCTAAAAATGTTATTGACTCGTGTCGTTCTGACGTCCATTACCGTGGTCGAATCAACTCAAAATGTGAACATCTAGATCTAGATCGACTCCAACAGATGTTAGCTATGAGCCCCGTCCATCGGGACGGGGTAGCTCTTACTCTGTCGATCGCCGACTAGATGGCATTTAAATGGTAATGAAAATGAAATACCAAAATTTAATGCTATCAGTATACATTGTGAAGCGTAGGGAATAGGTAAGGCTATACTGTTAAGGCTCTGAAATAATATAACCGCATAATGACCTTTTTAATAGACATCAAACTCTTAATATTTTATCTTGTTGTGAATCATAAGAACTGTCACTATGCGGAAACTGAGGGTCGAGATGACAAATTCGAAAACAAAAAATGCTCGAAAGAGCATTGCAAAATTGAAAATAGAATCGAATTATGATTTCTAGACTTGTGTGTCTAATCTCTCATACTATTATTCGGGGTCGTGTGCGAAAATACCCTTAAAGCAATGTTTACATTTTACTAAACAAAAATGAGGGTAGTAAAATTGTATTACGATGTTGATGCGAGTGATAAATAAAAAACTTTGGACTGGATTAGATCTTTTTGATGAAATGTGTATTTTATATGTAGGGAGTAAATTGTTGTGTCCTGCAATGTCCAAATATATTTATTCATTTAACCTATGTGTTGCTGCTGTGATATTTATGTAGAAATAAATATAATATTGTTGTTGTTTATTGTTTTTTTGTTGTTGGAATGAATAAAATCAAATGTAAAATCTCAACTTACCTACGTATTGTATTCCTAGCTGGTTATAATAATTTTGTAAACTAACTTAAATTTACTAAAATCATGTTGTAATTAGTCGCTTTTTCACAAATTAGTGTATTTAATAACGTGTGTAGTGATTGTTACCTTACATTCGTCCATAATTAATCAAGTCTTATTATATAAATGCCTTATGGTATAACAAGCGAAAAAAAAAACATGATGTATTATCATCATTAAACTATATGTAATTGTGCGAATATCCCTGCGGTCCGATTAGTATTTTTTGTCTTAAGACACTAAAAGTGATTGCCATTCGGTCCTAACTGAAAAATGCGAAAAAAGCGTTAAAATCATATCGGAACGCAAAATTATCGTCACACAACCTCATCTAGTAGTCTTTCGCAAGAATTTGTCACTTCCATTAATGAAAAGTTGTCATGTCAATATCCATGCCGAACAAGATTTTGTCACATCTAAGGATAGAGAACTAAAAAAAAGATTCAGTCACTTACAAGTCTATTCTCGGTTGATTTATCGTCTGTTTGACGTTTCTTCTATGAGTTTGACATAACGCACACAGTGATAACGCCGAAGAGCAAAGGCACCGGAAGTGCAAGATGGCGGAATTGAAGACGTCATTTATGACTTAGCGCCACCTGTCAAAAACACGCGTTTAGGCGCGCTTAAGTTTTGGCCCAAATCGGACCGCAGCCTAAGTCCACGTAGGTATGTTAAAATATATCAAATTTGGTCGTTATTTTATTAGTATTATACATTAGGCTAGTCTGTGTTTGTTATTTAGCAGATAATGTGTCCCAAATGTGCAAAATGTACTGGTTACAAATAAATGTTTAGTGACTGAAATGGTGTTTTTTTTAATGTATGTAATGTTTCCCTGGTTTTCAGCATGGTATCAGGAGTGCGTTTACGGATTTTTCAACAACCGCGGTTTAAGCCTCAACAACTATAGCAATGATGGAGGCTTTAGCCCAGCAAGGGTAAATAGGCTTATTACTACTACCTCATAGAAGTCAAGAAGGTTGCATAGTTGTTTGAATTAAATCACCAGGATCTCGTTAGTTTTCTGAAACTGCTAGAGCCACACATAAGCACCTACTCATACCACAAGTACGGGCAGGACACAGAAGGGATCAGTTCCTCTTTCGCCTGTCTTGCCGCTCAAATAACTGAAGGGCTAGACCAGACCAACGTGTTACTAGGCTAATACATGTGTACGATGCTTAAAGGCCTGCGCAGACGACGTATTATCCGCAGCGTACTTTTGTATTCGTGGAGCGTACTTATGTATTCGCGGAGCGTACTTTTGTATTCGCGGAGCGTACTTTTGTATTCGTGGAGCGTACTTTTTCGCCGCGTATGTCGTCTGCGCAGGCCTTAATTGGAGCCAAATGACCTGGTTTGACATAACTATTGCTGACTTGGCGTATGCTTATGTTATTCCTATATACTTTGATGTTTTCTTCCATGTAGAAAATTACATTTACTAAACGTGTTGCTCTTGTCTAAACCTTCTATGACCCAGTTTAAAAGGGTAAACTTGGGAGGTTATAGATATAGATTAGCCACTATTTGCCTCTGTGTTGCAACATGTTATCATTGTGCAGACGGGCGCGGGCGCGGGCGGCGCGGCGGAGGCGCCGCGGCCCATGATCAGCATGCCCGGCGCCGGCGCGGCCGCGGCGCTGTACGGAGAGTACGACGACGACAGACCGCCCAGCGCTGACGTGAGTACTAATTATAATGACTCGTCATATTACTTTACCAACAAGATAAGGCAATACTCGAAATAAATACATTAGTAACTGTTATCTGTTTATACCTAAATAAAACACTGCAACCTTTTAAAAATCTTGTTGCAAGACACGCTTTTTTCCTTCTTGCTTTGATCCTGAAAGGAGCTGATGCACTCACTCGAATCGCTGATTACATATAACGTCATGAGATTATTACAGTTTAATTAATACGTAGCTACTCAATAGATTTTTCCCAAAACTTAACAAAACCCGTCCCCTGCAGACGGACCGCGAGACCGACACGCCCAAGCCGAGCAAGAAGGCGGACGGCAAGGGCGGCGAGGCCAAGCGCAGCGGCTGGCTGGGCGGCATCCTCACGCGGCTGTCGCTCCGCCCGCCCAACCAGATGATCCTGCCCGACGACAAGAACCCCACAGTGAGTCTCGTACAGAACCCCAACACACAAACACACACGCCTCGCAAGTTTAAACGCATTGAGATGCCTACACTCTTGTAATGTTAGTGGCCTGTTAGCGAGCACGCATCTCTAGCGAAAAGTAGTGAAATAGTCTATGGCCTAAACTCTGACACTTAAAGTCATATGAAATCAGGTGACCACGCTGTTCAAAAATATAACCTCAAATAAACACATAACCTATTAAGGTATGATCTTATTCTTGCTAGGGTGCGTTCCGAGACAGACCAAAATCGATTTCAGCACCCTTAACCCCGTTCCGATTCGCCGTTATCGCGCTAACAGTGACTGGTAGTACATAGGGCATCTTATGTATAACGTCCACCATCTTGCGATTACGACGCCCATGGTCGCGAGCATAATCACTGTTGGCGGTCTGTCAAAAATGACAGGTGATCAGTGTGTAAGCGTTTGGTTAGGTTAGTTGTTTTTTTTTAAAGTGGATTCAAGAAACACAACTACATACAAATAACAATGCTGCGCTCGCGAGGTCATCTTCTTTCTGATCTGCGAGGTTAGCTAGGTAGCTGTCGAACAGTAGTCAATCAAACTAACATTTTCGTGTTCCGAATCACAATTGTCATCATCGCGCTAACTGTTTCGGAACGTTATGTAACGATGAAAGTGCTGAAATCGATTTTGGTCTGTCTCGGAACGCACCCCTAGTGATCCGTGCTCTGGGCACTAATCGTTTGCTTTTTGCTTTTATTTAAAGGTCAACAAAGTTAATCGAATCCCATGTTTGTTTTGTTGATGTAAAGCAAAATTGTCACACCTGCACTGATTGATTTTGCTAGAATACCTGTTCATCCTAGTTTACCTGAATGTCTAGTTATAGAAATACAAAATAGGTATCCTTTTAATAACATTGATTTCCGATAGTTTTGGAGGTTGTTTATTGTACTACTAGGTCTTTATATTTATGCTATTGAGAAGCAAATATCCTTCAACATATATCTGTGTATGTAAATCACACTACACTCTGTTTTTTCTGGACTTTTAACTAGGACTGTTGTATTATTTTTATGTAAAGCCTGTTTTATTTATTTATGTTTATGTATTCTATACTGCTGGTTTGTTAATAAATGTGTAATATGGTTTTGGGTCTTTTATTACGGCTAGCCTTTATCTATTTAATTGTCTTTTAAAATAACATCTACAGTTACAATTTTACATACTATCTACTTAATTATGCTTAACTTTGCATATCCTATATTTTTAATCGGATTTTTTTGGTAAGTAAGTGTGTGAAATGTAATATTTGGTTTTGCTAAATGCTTGATCTGAATATGATTGATTTTGGTTTAATTGTATACGTAGGTAAAGTACCTTCTGTCAATGTTCAAAAAATTAGGATAGTTTTTATTCAGTTTGGTTCTCCAATCACCTTTTCTAGTTATTCACAGAATAAGGTTGTTGGCAGTCAATTCACTTGAAACCAAAATCAAGAATACGTTATTTATGTAGGTCATATAACAGGTCAGTTCTATCGAATCATTAATTAGGATTTTTACTTAAGTCACAGTATAGACATACATCCATAATATGAAAACGATCAATACACTAACTTTTCATGTCCATCTGAAGGCCAATATTGGTGTGCATGCATAGCATTCCAAATGAACTAGAGTTGAATATGCGACACGTTCGCGTTGTGGCGTTCCAGATCGTGTGGGACGCGGAGCACAAGCGCTGGCGCAACACGGACGCGGACGAGGCGCCCGCGCGCGCGCCGCCGCCGCCGCCGCGCGCGCACGAGCTGCCGCCGGCGCTGGCCGCCATGCAGCAGACGTGAGTGCACAAAACACCTATCTTCTTTATAAAACAAAGTCGGGTTTGTTCGAATAATTTCAACTCGAGAACGGTTGAACCGATTTTCATGGTTTTGATTTGTTGTATTAAAGCAAAAAACAATGAAGATTTTGTGGTAATCACTATTTAAAATGTGGTTTTTGAATGGTTGGAAATAATTTAGGAAAATTTTTCAACTTTATGTTATTTCAATACATTTTATTTTAAATCGCGTTAATGAATAATGAGAGATTTCAAAATAAAAAGATAAATGAGCGAACTTGTATAAAGAGAAAATTTATTGTAGTAGCAACTAACTACGTCGGTCGACCATCCTTCGCTCAAACGCGCTACTGCATGTTTGAACATCGATAGTGGTTCTTAAGGCCTGGATTGTACATCGGGATGATCCTATTGGCTAATAATAAATGTTTTGCACGTCAGGGCTGCGCCGGCCCAACCCGCGGCTCCGCCCGGCGCTGGCGCGGCGCCGCCGCTGGCCGTCAACACTTCCAATGTCTTCAAGATGCAGAAGAGTAGACGTGAGTATTTCATTTATTATAACTTAGTCAAACTTTATATGTTTTTTATAGTGTAAAAGGAATGGTATAAGTGTTCACGATAGGCGGTTTTATGGTGTCGGCAGTGTTGGTAGTCGCGGCAATGTTGCAGAAACACAACATCTAAAATGTCATTTGTAAAATCGTTTTTATTAAAGAAATACATATACAATATTGATTAGAGACCTACCTAAAAGCACCTAAATGACAATGCAAAAGGCGGCAATTTGAAACACATGCCGAATTGTTCGGAAGTTCTTGCAGGACGAAAACTCAAACTCCTCTCAACTTCCACCAGGAACTGAGACTCACTTGGTCTAGGCACGTGTGTCTTAGGTTTTTACCGAAATAGTGTGAGACTTATTTCGAGATATTAAAAAGGAAAACAATAATAATAAATATCTGTAACAATTTACACCAAGATCATCTGACCCCAAACTAAGCAGAGCTTGTACTATGGGCGTCAGAGACTGATAAACATAATTATATAGTTCTAAATATATACTTAAATAGATAATAACACCCAGACACACAACAAACGCAAATGTTCGTCACATAAATGTTTGTCATGGGTGGTGATCGAACCCACGACCTCTGGCGCTAAAAATAGGATTGCTGCCATAGCAAATACAAAAAAAGCTAGACATGATTGCACAACATCATACTAAAAAAATTGGTAAATTTTGGAAAAATACAAACAAACTGAATCCGAAGACGAGCCTTTCAGTGAGCGTTGCAGGTGTTCATAAACCCAAGGAAATAGCTAATTTGTTTCGGTGGCACTTCACTGTTAATCCACCTGCTCCAATGACTCTGGTCGTCAGATGATCAATGCGAATTTACATGAGAAGGAGGTTGAAGTCAGATTCTCTGCCAAAGAAGTAGCTTCTGTTATAAAAGTATGTCACGAGGAAAGTCCCCAGGACATGACTGCCTAAGCATAGAGCACTTGAAGTATGCTGGTATCCATTTGGCTAGAGTGCTCGCTATGTTTTTCAGCCTCTGCATCGGTCATTGTTATTTATCTGATAATCTCATGTACACGATAGTGGTGCCAATTCTTAAAAACAAGACGGGCGACGTCTCAGATCTGGCAAATTATAGACCAATCTCATTAGCTACTATTATAGCTAAGGTGCTGGACAGTCTGCTTGACAAACACTTGGACAGACATATCGCCCTTCACGACGCTCAATTTGGCTTTAGCCCTGGGCTCTCGACGGAGAGTGCCATCCTGTGTCTCAAGCAGACTGTACAATACTATACAGCTAGGAAGACACCGGTATATGCATGCTACTTAGACCTCTCAAAAGCATTTGACCTCGTAGCTTATGATGTGTTATGGCGAAAACTAGAAAATAGACCAATGTTCCAACTGAAATTGTGTCTATCTTTAAATTTTGGTATGGGAATCAAAATAATGTTGTTAAGTTGGATGGGGCGCACTCGGAGGCTTATAGGTTGAGGGTCGGAGTGAGACAGGGGGGCTGACCTCGCCTTGTCTTTTCAACCTGTATATAAACCGCCTGATCGGTGACCTCAGTAGCGCCAGCATAGGTTGTCATATTGATAATATGACAACCTATGCTGGCGCGCATTTAGGGTGCTGTTCGGACTGCCGCGCCACTGCAGCGCTTCACAAATGTTTGCGGAGAGGTACGTAGACGGTTTTCATGCCATAATCCGCAAGCGTTCTGCTTCTATGCTGAAGCGGCTGCGAGCTAGTTCGAATGGCATCCTGAATGTGTTTGTTGACCGTTGGGATTCTCCGATGCTAGCTCACTGGATGCGGCTGCATACACAGGTGAACTACGTGTAGCCGCGTTCGGTGTGGTTTAGTAGTACCTAAATGTTTTTTATTTAATTTTGTTTTTGTGTACATAGTTTTGCTGTACTTTCTGTTTTTTATGTAATTTTCCTTTTTTATGTATGTGTTTTTGATTTTTGTATTGACTACAGTCTGAAAAAAAATGCTTATTATTATTATAGCATCTATTATTTTAATACTTTATCGACAATATCGCCAAAGGAAGAGGCCGTACTGCATGACGATAACGTGTGATCACCGACGCTTAGAGATACTTCTAAACTGAAATTGGACGTAAATCCTTAAACCTACTAACTGTTTTCTCTACTATAAATTAAATGCTGATTTTAGTCACGCGTTTGATCAGCGCCGGCCACACGCGCGCTTACTATTACACGTTAGTAGCGTTTGAACTGCGTGACTATGGAACGCAACTACTATCTATACTACTTTCGCCGTATGATGATATCCCTGACAGTTCATAATTGTCAATTATAGTGCTGTAACGAATGTACTTTAATCGAGTTGGCAAAGGAAATTTACAGATTTTTAATTTTTAAATAAATTCCTAATAAACAGGTTATGGCTAATCAGTAATAGAATAAAACGCGGTATCTCGAAAATAATAGTTAAAAAAAATCACACAAGGAAGACGCACTGGTACTGATGCGAAAGACGTGATTACAAAATGGTCGCTCCTATTCATCGATTTTTTGTCGATTCAGTAGTGTCAATACACTATTGAATGGCGTTCCTTTTCACGCATCAGGCGCTGTAAAGATATATTAGTTTAATTTCAAATACTTCATTAATTAACGGTTAATAATAATAACAATAATTTACTTGATAAGATTCGAAAGAACAATCGTTTTTTAATAGTTTATAACATTTTCTATTGCCTGTTTCTTTTTATTCAGTTTGAAATACTTAGCATGCGTGACACGGAACAATAAAGAACTGTCAGGCATATCATCTTACAGTGAAAATAGTATAGTGTTAGTAAGCCGGCACTGATCAAAGCCGTGACTCTGAAATCAGCCTTAGTTTTTTTTAAACTTTCAAAACTTATCACGTTCGCTCTGGCCGGCAGACATAAAGAAGTCGTACGTGGACGTGTTCAACCCGAGCGGCGCCGCCACGCGCGAGCGGCCGCCCGCCGGCGCCGTGCTGCCGCCGCCGCCGCCCGCCGCCGCGCCCGCGGGGAGCTACTTCGTGCCCGCGCCCACGCACCAGGTAACGAAAAAAAGCGAGTTATGTCTCTTGACTAAGTGAATTTAAGAAAAAAAATGTAGGTGGCGTTTTGTTCCATGATTTACGTTTATGATACGCTGATATGACCGTAACCGGTGAAGATTGATAAGCGCTTTATGAACAAAAAAATTTTTTATTGACCTTAACATGATAATCTTAAACTAGTAACAACAACCGGTGTCTCCTTTTAAGCTTACATTTGCCTGTGTCAGGAGACACCGCTCTTCAGTAGAATAGCATTTCTAAGGATGCAGTCTACAAAAGACTGTTTGATTGTGTTAAAAATGAATTTGATGCTTGTTTTCCCACCAAACAAGTTACTTGCAGAGTTCAATCTAAGTTTTGTGAATGGGCCACGCCTGGAATTTACAGGAGCAGACGTAAGATGTATGAGTTGTACGGCATGAAAAAATACAATTTCGATCCACTTTTTGTTGAGTATGTCAAGAACTACTCCAAAATATTCAGAAAAGCCTGCACTACAGCTAAGGCATTGCACATTCGTGATAAAATATCAAAGTCCACTAACAAAATAAAAACCACTTGGGACGTCATAAATCACGAAACAGGTAAAGCTAAACAGCGCGATACCTCATACACTCTTAATATTAACAATAACATCTTACAATCAGAAGCATCTGTTGCTGAAGCATTTGATAAATATTTCAGTAATATACCTATAATCACTACAGCTTCATTAAATTCCTCACCAACTAGAGCGGAACATTTGTTGAAAGATAATGTATCTTGTTGCAGTGTATTCTTCAAATTTAAACATGTTGAGTCACTAGATATAATAAAAGCATTCAGATTAATTAATTCAAAAGATACCGCTGATCTTTGGGGTATATCAGTCAAAATTGTTAGCCACATAATTGACGTGATTGCCCCTTTTTTAGCCGTAATATTCAATGATTGTGTTGATGAAGGTGTTTTTCCAAACTTAATGAAACACAGTAGGGTTGTACCACTTTTTAAATCAGGCAACAAACAAGACCCAGGTAACTTTAGGCCTGTTTCAATCCTACCAGCTCTCAGTAAGATCTTTGAAAAAATCATTCAAGAACAACTATTAAGCCATTTTTATGAGAACAATCTCTTACACAGTGAACAATATGGATTCACGAGAGGCCGTTCTACTACTGATGCTGGCATCGCACTTCTAAAACACATCTTTAGGGCTTGGGAGAATTCACAGAACGCTCTTGGCGTCTTCTGTGACTTGTCCAAGGCCTTTGATTGCGTTGATCACGATACACTTATACGCAAGCTTGATTTTTACGGGGTTAGGGATAATGCTTTAGATTTGGTAATTTCGTACCTTAGTTTAAGAACTCAAAAAGTTGATGTTAACAGTGTACTCTCTACAGGATCACAAGTTAAAATGGGGGTCCCTCAAGGATCCATTCTAGGTCCATTACTATTATTATATATGTAAAGAACCGACATTATAATTATTTAGCATAAATACTTTTTGCCACACTATGTAATGACGTCTAAGACCAAGACTGTCTATAGGACAGAGTGACATATTGAACGTCATTGCGATTTCAGCTTAAATATAAATTGCTTACGAATTACGATGAATTCCATTACCTATTATAAAAAGGGATAAAAGATTAGTTAATAGACTTTAAATGTCGTTTCTTTGTTTACAGAGCAACACATTGTTTATTTAAACTAACCGTCCAAAAGAATAAATAATACAACCATACTTATAAAACGACATTTCTGGTTATTATTATGAAAATGGATAAACTTCGGTTTAAATATCTGGTAATGGGATCAACGGATGGAAAAACTAATATAATCAGCATAGCCTCCATTGAGACACCGGACGGACGCATTTTTAATGTGCCAGATGAGCTAAGGCCTGCAAGTAAGCATACTGGTATAATATCTACAGATGTGTTCACAAAAATAAAAAAAATCATTACAAAAAAGACATCAAACGCGTTCAGTTTGGATTTTACTGGATCCGGATTTAAGAGAAATATACCTTGATGAAGGGGAAAATATACAGTTTGGTGAGCAATATTTAGAAGAGATGACAGGAGAGGCAGTAACGTCAAATAATAACGCTGGTCACAGCGTAACGGAATATAGAAATCTCGGAAAAGTTGCCGAAAGTTTCGTAATAGAAAATTTTTCTGATAAATTAAATGCTGATCAATGGATTTGTGAATTTGAGAGTGAATGCGAAAGATTCGAGATTCTACAGAATGAGAGGAAAATTGAGATTTTAAAATATCTACTAGAAAAACAATGCCTGTATTGGTACAGCAGTATGATAATAAAATTAACAGTAAATTCAGAATGGAAAATATGGAAGGATAATTTTTGTGAAACATTTGGAAATAATGGTTGGTCTCATGTCAAATATGCGTTTACATTTAAATTTCATGCTGGATCGTTGTTAGAATATGCCACAAGAAAAGAAAAACTGTTGTTAGAGATCAATAAGAACATCGATACTCAAACAATGATACATCTTATTGTAATAGGGTTACCAGATTACATAACAGATAAAATTGATAGAAAAAACACAAAATCTACCGCAGGTCTTTATAATGAAATAGGGAAACATGAAAACATGGTGAATAAAATTAATTTCAATAAGAACAAAAGAAATACCTATGATAATAAAGAAAAGGTTGATAAAATAAAACCCTGTAAAACTTGTGAGAATTTAAATAAAGGCATTCGGTTCCACCCGGAAGAGAAATGCTGGTTTAAACAACCGGAAGAACGTTATCCTAAAAGAACCTATAGTAAAGCGGTAAATAATTCAGTGATTGATGTGGAAATAAATAACAATGACCAAAAAAACTAATAGTAACACCATTAATCAAAGTAAAAATAATATTAAATAAACAATTAGAAACATTTGGTTTATATGATTCAGGATCTAATGTTTCTTTAATAAATTCCAAAATAATAAGAGTAAGAGAAGACGAGGAGAATAATTCAAAAAGTTATAATTTAGTCACGATTAATGGTGTCAAAAGGACAAGTGGTTTGGCCACAATTACATTACAGATTTTTGATATACAAAAAGAAACCAGTGCTTATATTATTGATGGAGAGGATTTTGAATATGATTTTCTAATTGGATTAGATATCATAAAAGAATTCAAATTGATTCAAGATGAAAACTTGAAAGTTACTCAAAAAAGAGAAGAAATAAAGCAAGAGGAAGAAGACAGAAATGAAAGGAATCGATGTTCAATAAATTTCAATGAACATATTAAGAAAGAAGATTTCAGAATAGGTATGAGTAATTTAAATTCTTACCAAAAATCTGAAATAAATAACTTGATTGACTCGTATAAATCAATATTTGCAAAAGATAAATATGATATAGGAACTGTCAGAGAATATGAAGCACGAATTGATCTACTCGTCGACAGATACTGTAGCAAAAGACCTTACAGATGTTCAGTAGACGATAAAAAGGAGATAGAAGAACAAGTAGCAAAATTGCTTGACAACAATTTAATAGAAGAATCTTATAGCCCATTTGCGGCACCTGTAACTTTAGCTTTCAAAAAAGAAGACAACAGGAAATCAAGGTTATGTATAGATTTCAGAGAACTTAATAAAATAGTGGTACCTCAAGCTCAGCCATTTCCAATAATCGAAGACCTAGTGATCAAGACAAGAAACTCTACATATTTCACGACACTAGACATCAATTCAGCGTTCTGGTCTATTCCCTTGAGAATCGAAGATAGAAACAAGACTGGTTTTGTTACACATGAAGGACACTATCAATGGACTTGTTTACCTTTCGGATTGAAAACATCGCCCGCTATTTTTCAACGAATACTAAGTAATATTTTAAGGAAGTACAAACTTACTAATTTTGCGGTTAACTATATCGATGATATTTTAGTGTTTTCTAGATCTTTTACGGAGCATTTGGACCATCTAAAACAATTGTTGGATGCTATAAAAAATGAAGGTTTTAGGTTGAAGTTTACAAAATGTACGTTTGCTTCGGATTTAGTCAAATATCTAGGGCATATAATAGAGAATAATACAGTTCGGCCAATACGAGATAATTTAATTTCAATTAAAAATTTCCCAACACCAAAAACACAAAAAAATATTAGACAATTTTTAGGTAAGATAAATTTTTATCATGAATATTTACCAAAAAGTGCAATTATATTATATATATAAAGGAATTAGAACCTCTTCATAATTTACTTCGGAAAAATCAAAAATTCATTTGGTCTTCAGATTGCCAAAAATCTTTTGAAGAAATAAAACAATTATTGTGCACACAACCTATTTTAGAAATTTTCGATCAAAATTTACCAATAAACATTTATACTGATGCATCTATTGAAGGTATTGGAGCAGTGTTGAAGCAAACACAAACAAACGGAAAAGATAAACCAGTAGCTTATTTCTCAAAAAAGTTAAATAAGGTTCAGAAAAAGAAAAAAGCAATATATTTAGAATGCTTAGCTATAAAAGAAGCTATTAGATATTGGCAATACTGGTTAATAGGAAAATCATTCACAGTGTTTTCTGATCACAAGCCACTAGAAAATTTAAATATAAAATCTAGGACAGATGAAGAATTAGGAGATTTAACATATTATTTATCACAGTATGATTTTAAAATAAAATATGCACCTGGAAAAAATAATATTGAAGCGGATTGTTTAAGTAGGAATCCAGTATTGGATGCAAATGAAGACACTGATGAACAATTAAACATTGTAAATATGATAAAATTAGACGATATAATTACAGATCAACAAAAAAATGAACATGTTCAACTTATGAAATCTAGGTTAATTCATAAACACAATATTTACTATAAACGGGTAAAAAAACAGGAAAAAATTATTTTATCAGAAGAATTCAGTAAAAAACTTATAAAAGATATACATGAAAATATGTGTCATATAGGTATAAAACAAATGGAATCCAAAATAAATCCAGTATACACAGCAAAAAATTTAAAAATAAATATAAAAAAATATTGTATTAGTTGTGAGATATGTATAAAAAATAAATCTAGAGGGCAAAATAAATATGGCCTGATGTCACATTTAGGTCCTGCTACAAAACCTTTCGAAATAGTCTCCATGGACACTATCGGAGGTTTTGGTGGATCACGATCTACAAAAAAATATTTACATCTTTTAGTGGACCATTTCACACGATACGCTTTTATTGTTACCTCAAAAACACAGAGCTCTAATGATTTCATCAAACTAATAAATAATGTAGATGGTAGTTATTCAATTGGGATGCTTCTTACTGATCAGTACCCAGGAATAAATTCAAAAGAATTCAAACAGTTTTTAAATGAAAAATCAATACCTTTGGTCTTTACTGCAGTAAATGCCCCATTTTCGAATGGTTTAAATGAAAGACTTAATCAAACGCTTGTAAATAAAATCAGATGTAAAATAAACGAGAAAGGTAATAAAATAGCATGGACAACAATTGCTCATAATTGTGTAGATAAATATAACGATACAGTACACACAGTGACTGGTTTTGCACCAAGATATATTTTAAATGGTACAGATGTTTCTATCGTGCCAAATGAATTAAAAAAATATAAAACACAAGTTGAATGGCTCGAAGATAGGAAAATAGCATTAGCAAATTCAATTAAGTCTCATAACTATAATAAAAGTATATTTGACAAAAATAGAACTCAACTGAATTTAAATATAGGAGATATGGTGTATGTGGAGAATGGAAACAGGCTAAATAGGAGTAAATTAGATGAACTAAGGATTGGTCCGTTTGAAATAATAGAAAGGATATCAAATTCTATTTATAGAATCAATACAGGTCATAGGAAAACAGAGTCAAATCTTTTTCACATCACAAAACTCATACCATACATAAATAATACATAAAATAAATAAGTAGTATAGTAGGTTTTGTTCTTTAATTTAATATTATTTTGTTAATTTAATAACTCAGTTCAAATAATCTGAAAAGAATGAATGAATTTTTTGTAAAAAAATTCACTCCGAAGGAGGGAGATGTAAAGAACCGACATTATAATTATTTAGCATAAATACTTTTTGCCACACTATGTAATGACGTCTAAGACCAAGACTGTCTATAGGACAGAGTGACATATTGAACGTCATTGTGATTTCAGCTTAAATATAAATTGCTTACGAATTACGATGAATTCCATTACCTATTATAAAAAGGGATAAAAGATTAGTTAATAGACTTTAAATGTCGTTTCTTTGTTTACAGAGCAACACATTGTTTATTTAAACTAACCGTCCAAAAGAATAAATAATACAACCATACTTATATATATAAATGATTTACCTTTTTACTTAAAAGATATTTGTGATGTTGTATTGTTTGCAGACGATACATCTTTAGTTTTTAAAACTGACAGAAATAAAAACTTTTTTGATGATGTTAATGACGCACTTTCAAATGTTTTACAATGGTTCACAGTAAATAATCTACAGCTTAATGCAAAAAAGACTAAATGTATTAATTTTAAGTTGCCTAATGATAAAGATAACCCCATTAGTCTAAAAATTGATGGTAATGCTATGAAGCTTGTAGATACAACTGTTTTTCTTGGAATCACACTAGATTCAAAACTGCAATGGAGCCCTCATATAACAGCTCTCTCAGGCAGACTTAGTTCGGCTGCATTTGCAGTGAGAAAAATTAGGTTATTAACAGATGTTAATACTGCTCGTTAGTTTATTTTAGTTATTTCCATAGTGTAATGTCTTACGGCATTGTACTTTGGGGTCAAGCGGTGGATATACAAACCATCTTTATCCTCCAGAAGCGAGCTATCAGATCCATCTATAAGCTTCGTGCACGGGCTTCACTTAGGGAGATTTTTAACGAAATTGGTATCCTCACTGTAGCGTCACAATACATTTACAATTGCATTGTTTTGGTGAGAAAAAATATTGGTCTCTATGCTAAACACAGTGACATACATTGCAGAAATACTAGGAATAAGGATAAAATTGCACTTCCACTCTTTAGGTTACAAAAAGTTTTAGGATCCTTTATGGGGCAAGGTATACATTATTACAACAAAATTCCAAAAACAATTTGTGAGTTACCTTTACATAGATTCAAAAATCACATCAAAACGGCTTTATTAAAAAAGGCCTATTATACTACAAAAGACTACCTTATAGATAAAGATGCCTGGGTATAAGCGCTCTGCTCGATGCGGGATTAAATAGCTCTATTGTAACAGATGTTTTATTGTAAAAGTTAATAGATACTTAATATGTATGTACTGACTAACAATTTTTGTTTTTGAATTGTTTAAATGAATTCTTGTTATTATATTCTTTTATGGTTGGTTTTTTCTCTTTGTTATATTTTTTTTTAGGTTTATTTGTATCAAAATGACACACTGCTTGTACTTTACTAACGCCTGTTGTAAACCCAAAACAAGTTTAAAAGAGTAACTGCTGAGTTTCTCGCCGGGTCTTCTCAGCAAGAAACAACTCCGACGCGGTGGTAGAGTCGCATTATGTCTGTATACTGTTTATTTACATATCCATATTATTATGGTATTTATGTCTATTATTTAGTATATTTTGCTGTAAATTTGACGATTTGAAAGTACTGATACAGTCTATTTGAATAAAGTTATTTGAGTTTGAGTTTAAGGCTATATTAATTACGAATCACTTACATCACAATATATCACATTTATGTGCTTAAATACCAAAATTTTTTAAAAACCCCCGAAACACAAAATAAACTTCAAAAAATAACAAATAATATTTTAAATTCACATGCATAAGGTAAGTTCAAATATTTTTATTTTCCAAGCGTCGCGTCGCGTCTGGGACCGCTCAAGTTTATGAAGTATTTTTCCAACAACAGCTAATTAATTATTACGAATTACATGTAGTGTACCTACAAGCGATCCTAAGTTTCATGCATAGTCTTCTTCGTAATGACGCGTGCTGCGAGCTCGGTGTGCGGTATGCGGCGCGGGGGTGAGCGCTACCAAGTGCGGCGACCCGAACGGGCAGACACGTGAGGGCAGACTACGTTGACGGTTGTGTCGATTTTTCGGAGTAAATTCTTTTCTTGCAATCTGCGCCTACACCTGTTTTTCTGACTTAGCGGTCCCCCGACGCCACGCGACGCTTGGAAAATAAAAATATTTGAACTTACCTTATGCATGTGAATTTAAAATATTATTTGTTATTTTTTGAAGTTTATTTTTTGTGTCGGGGGTTTTTAAAATTTTTAATTTTACTTTTATTTTATCCTTTTTAAAATAGGTAAAATATTAGGAAGCCTAATTGAACCCATTTAATTACCCACCATCGAAATCGAAACCTTACTCTAATATGTCATATTTAAAGTCATGCTTACCTTACCATATACTTTCATTATAATTGAAGTAACACAGTAGCAAATTTCAAATCATTTTGGACATATGAAAGGTAGTCGGATCCCCTCATCAACTATTAAAGACCTGATGATCTTCAAACGGCTGATCAGGTCATGGTTACCTTACCATATACTTTCAATATCATTGAAGTAACACGGTACCAAATTTCGAATTGATCGGGCTTATGGAAGTTAGTCATATCCCGCCATCAACTAGAAAAGACCTGATGATCTTCAAACGGCTGAACAGATTTTCATGAAACATGGCTAAGAACACTCAGGATAAAATTATCTATGACACAAAAAAAACTAAACGAAAATCGGTTCATCCGTTTGGGAGCTACGATACCACAGACAGATACACAGACACGTTAAACTTATAACACCCCTCTTTTTTCGTCGGGGGTTAATTAAACCGCGGCAAATATTTATTTTGAATTTTGCTACTGCTGAAAATGAACTAGCTCCAATATAAGTTTGCCTCAATCCATAGTTTGCCTTCTATCACCCACAGGTAATAGAACTCCCACCTACGCCACGTAACACCCCTCCCCCTTTCCTGACTCCGCTCCTGTCAACCCGCGAGGTACCTTCATAGTATTACGTTTTACACATTTTAATGTAGTTACTTTGTCCTATGCTCCCAGGAGGCCGATAATATACCTAACGGCCATTAACAGGTACTTAAAAAATATTTCTAACCAATAAACACCAAGAAAGAAACAAATGAATACAACATGTATGGATTTTAAGTGTATTACGATTTTTTAATGTGTAACTCTTATTTTCATTTGTACACGTTTGTCTATCCATAACAATTTTAAATGAGTTTTCCTGTCGCCATGGTCTGCTGGAAGAAATCTCTAGAGATAAGCTAACCTGTACTTTTGTACTCCTTAATGTTTTCTATGTAATTTGTCTCTTTGTGTACGGAATAATAAATAAATAATTAAATAATATTTCTTATTTCAAATTCAACTGGAATAGGGTTAGGTTTAAGTACAGTGTTATTTTCTTGAGTACAGTATAGTAGTAGTATGACAAATACTATCGTTATGACGTCGTACCCTTTTAGTGCTCGTTGGTTTAAAATGACTTCAATAATACTCATTCCTTACTTCCGGTAATTAGTTCGAGTACATGCAAATTACTAATAAGTCAATCTATTTTCACCGACTAGGACTTGTGGTTTTAATAAGGACATTTTTAAAGTTTTGAAAAACAGGAATGTGTCAGAGTTTTGATGTGTTACGTAAGCGTATAATATATCATTTTGTAATAATTCAAAATACTTTGTTCCATACAGAGCGGCATGTACGACCCGGGCCAGGCGGCAGGCGACGACTCGTTCCGGAGCGGGATTTAGCGCTGATCTCACACACGGACGAACACCTCCATATACCTATTGGTTCTCCACAAACGTACAGCCAGCTACAATCTAGCTCGACGCTTTTCCTGAGAACCTAATATGTGTTTATTGTGTTGAAATTTCATTTTCTATAAAAGTTATATGTATAAAAGAAGGGTCTAGCTACTTTTTTAGCTGACTGTGCGAAACGGAGCTATACCGGTAGTTTAATAGATTCATAATATACGACGTTTCATAACAGCTGGCGTTAAAATAAAATAATAAACTACAAAACAGTAACATATTATAAGCTCACACAAAACAAACACTTTCAAATATGTGCCTGACTGAACAACGTCTTCCTACCATATTTTCTAACTGAATGGAATCGATATTTTTTTAACTGATTGGAGTAGGTGAAATTCGAAAATCGACGATTATTCTGAATTTAAATATCTCATAAATAAATAAAATAAAATAATTAGGTTGAATCCTGATTTGTACAAAAATGGAACCTGCTGTATCTGAACGCAATAGTTGGCGCCAGCGCTTGTGAAGCGGCCAATAGTTAACGTGCACACTGTAATGTCTAATAGTAGCTGGTGCAGAGCGGGTGGAGATTGACAGATACATACCATTATTTTGAGAAGCTTAGCAACTAAGGGTTAAGTTAGTTGTGATTTAGTGACGAACGCAGGGAGGGGCGGCCCCCCACAACACTCATACATCTTTTAAGTTTAATAATTAATCAAGCGTTAGTATTTTCATCTCCCGACACATTTGGATGCAGCTAGAATACCCAGAGTGAACATTTTAAATAATATTTTATTTATTATCAAATAATATACGGTGGTAAAGGTCTTTAATGTAATTTTCCGACTTCGTGTTAAGTATTTTTTTCCAATTATATTCCTTATTTCAAAATGGTGTGTATTAGTTTTAGCATGTATTGATGATAGATATTTTATTATATTTACGATGTTATTATGAAAATTATTCAGTTGATTTCTCTTAGCGTTATGGTGCAATTCTGTCCTCTTTTTTATTAGACAATAAAATAATCAGATTTATATGTCAGTTATATTCTGTCCCTATTTTCTGTTTTCTTCGTCTCGAGGTATATGTAAAAAAGGAAAGATGTACAGGTAGATATGATTGGACGTAAGGCGGGGGCGCGGCGGGCGGTAGGTGAAGGTTGTATAAACTATGCCTTAGTAATTATTCGGCCGGTATATCTGTATATGTTTGCAGCGTGCAGCGGACCGCGGCCGCCGCTTAGTTCGCGATGTATTCCAAAATGTATTATAATGATTCAAACTTATGGAAGATATTTAAATAAACTGTTTACGTTAATGCTTATACTTGTTTCATTTTGTGGTTTGGTTGCATTGATCAACTGAAACAAAGCACGCGCTGAGTTTCTCGCTGGTTTTTGGCGAAACTACGCTCACTGTGACATCAGCAAAGTAGTCGGCATTCCGCTGTTGCAAACAAAGAGATCTAAGTAGCTATGTAGCTAACTATGTAGTTGGATGGTTTTATGCCTCTATCTCGCAAATTCAACCTAAATGCAAGATTCATTTAAACTTTAAAGAATGTATTGTTTGGAAGAAGATTAGTGATGTGATATCATGCATAGTGACAGGCGGCTTGTACGGTTGGTGTAGCAAAGGGTGTGCAAGGCACTTGGGACTTAGAAATTTTGCATCAAAAATATCGAAATCGCTATTCTGTGTTTTATATCGTAGAAGGGATAAAAATAAAACATTTTTATACTTTAGATTTTTTGTCTCCAACTCTACATTTCGAAATACTTACTTAAGGTGTCAGTAGGTTAGGGTTATTTTTTTATGACCACCCGGAAATCCTTCAGGTGTCAGTAGGTTAGGGTAATTTTTTTATGACCACCCGGAAATCCTTCAGGTGTCAGTAGGTTAGGGTTATTTTTTTTATGACCACCCGGAAATCCTTCAGGTGTCAGTAGGTTAGGGTTATTTTTTTTAAGACCACCCGGAAATCCTTCAGGTGTCAGTAGGTTAGGGTTCTTTTTTTATGACTACCCTGAAATCCTTCAGGTGTCAGTAGGTTAGGGTTATTTTTTTATGACCACCCGGAAATCCTTCAGGTGTCAGTAGGTTAGGGTTTTTTTTTTGATGACCACCCAGAAACAATAAGTCTGAGACAAAAAATCGAAAGTATGGAAACGTTTTATTTTTATCCCTTCTACGTTAAAAAACAAAATTGTTTTTAAACGATTTCGATATTTTTGATGATAAATGTTTGAAGTCCCAAATGCCTTGCACACCCTTTGCTACATTCCAACCGGCTGCACCTATACTAAAATGAAGATGGAAAACCCTGAAAGTGAAATCAGTAAGCATCTACACAGCTTATTTGTAAGATTCAGCTGACTGCCAGCGCAAAACTAAATTAATAGCAAATTACTGAATTGAAACAGCGTATTTATTGGAATCATAGATCAGCAACACGAGTAATAGGAATCAAGTCAGGCACTTGGTTGTGTGTACAGTCCAGCTACATGTCTTCCATATCCTCGATGGGTTTCATCTCAGCCCCGGCGATGAACTGCAGGATGGCGGTGGCGATTGTGCCCACCACGAACACCGCCATCAGCAGCGAGCACACGCACAGCATCTTGTTCATTGCGACGAAAATGTCGGCAAATGCAGATAGGATGTTTCGGCATTCTGTACGCCATGACGTCTGACATGCGTTGTGACAGAAATTTAGATATGTTTGAGTTAGTTGTTAAAATAGCAATTTGTTTTTGAGTGGGATAGTAAAAAGGTTCAGCTACACGATCTTTGTTTACAAATTTTACAATTCCATTGTGCACAGATTAAATATATCGCGGGAGAAGGGGCAATCACGCACGCGGGGCGTGCGTGCGTGATAAATCCAACAACTTGTTAAAAACACACTATGAGTGATATAGAAATACGTAGCACGACGACCGCGACGCCGCGATCCACCCACCACACACAGAAGTGACGCCTAAGATACCTTCATGCATCGGCTACTACTTCAACTACAATCTTTCGATTTGATGGCTGCCCTATTCTATAAATGACGCTCAGAGCAGTAGGGTATTTCTCGATCGCTTGTTGAAGCAATTGATGGCTTTAGCTTAATTTCAAGGGAAGATCTTGCTACCGTGTTCCATTCCACCCAAGACAAACATTTGTGTTGGTACTGTGTCTCTGTAAAGGTAAGTTATTATCTAAAGGTAGGTATTATTGCATGATTGCATGTGCAAATTTCTCTTCGAAGGGCCTTAAATTTGGCGAATAAAACACACATTTTCAACATATTGTGTTTATTGTCAATCCGACTCAAGTACCGCGTCTACCCAGTCACGCAGCGCTGCAACGTTGACGTAGCTCGCCGGCTCGCAGCCCGCGCCGCACTCGCGCGCGCCGGCCATGACGCCGAGCAGGCGGCGCGCGTGCAGCAGCGGCGTGCCGGCGCAGTAGTTGCACGGCAGCGCGCGCGCGTGCAGCGGGCCCGCGCACGCGCCGCCCGCCGCGCACGCGCGCTGCGGCAGCGCCTGCGGGCGGGCCAGGTGCCGCAGCGACCACGCCTCGTCCTCCACGTCGCAGGCGCGCGACGGCAGAGAGTACACGTGCATCTTGTGCAAACTGCGGCCAGATGCGCCCTTCGATATCGTTCTACATTTTATAAAAATTAAAGTAACTATTTAAAATGTAAATAATGATACCCAACATAGAGTGCCAAGTGTGAGTTAAATTCATTTGATCATACGTACCGAGAAAGTAAACGCGGATTTGCATAGGACAAAATGGTTGCGTAAACGTGCCACCGGGTGGCAAACATGCAACATGCCATACGAATTCGCGTTCACATGGTCGTGCTCGTGACCAAATAGTAAACGAAACTCGTACCTACTAAAAACTTTAAAGCACTCAATTTTGTTGCATTCGCACAGGACTGTGGAGGCATGATTGATGTGCTTGGCTCTGCATTTTAGAGTTTACAAATATTGACTAAGTTATCATTATCAGTAGTACCTGAATTTGCCATATCCCAATATTGTCAGTCTTTCCCCAATAGTAAGGAAGAGGTAGTCCATCATTGTAGGCAGTTCCACAAAGCCTACAGGCCCAGATTTCAGCGCGTCTTCACTCTTTATCGCTGCTAAGTCGTAGGTGGAATTCGCGCCTCCATACAGCGGATGCACGCGCACGTCGGCCAGCGCATGCGCCGCCCCTGCCCCCACGCCGTACCCCTCCAGCATAACGAACGAATCTAGCGAGTCCACCTCCTCAATAGACTCTATGCAGCTTGCCGCCGTTAGCGTCCAGTACTTCGATACGATCGTCAGTATACACCCGAATGTTGTGTCTCTCATTGGATTTATCTTCACCAATGCAATCACATAACTTTCAAAACCAAAGTCAGGCTCCTCACCATCAGATTCCTCGACCCCTGCATTTTCAAAAGGTTTAGAATTTACACTATTCAGTACTGTATTCGTAGTTAACTTAAATTCTTCCCTCTTTGCCGATACATAGTCGGCAGGCATACCAGGTTCATAGTAATGTGTTGTAGCTCTTGTTTTCTGTGATGGCTTCCAAGTACACACTACATCTGAAGCCAAGGTCTGCCTGGTTGTGCTTACATCTGCCTCTGTATATGATACACTAATTTCTCCAGCAGTTAATCTACCACTGTCTTCATTCCCACTCGCTGTTGTAGGTGGTATGTTTGATTCAATGGTGTCCTCATCGGCCTTGGAGGTTTCATCTTTTTCAATGTATGGTATGCTTGTTTTTACTGTTACTTCATTACCATCAAGCGTGGAGGTTCCGTCTATTTCTCTGTATGGAACAGTTGTTCCTGTGGTTACTTCATATTTATAAGTAACCTCTCGTTTGGGACAAACTATTAAGTGAAGTATCAAGAAAGACAGAAAGGCAATCAATATCAGTGCTAGTATTACCTCTAGAAGAGTCAAAAGTCGCTCTGTCCTTGTGAATGATGTGCACCATCCTCTGAATTCTTCCCAGCATACATTACACATTGTTTGTAAGCCAGAACATCATTATTGGGTGCATTTGTCATAACTTGACAAACCACAGCCAACATGATTTGGAAAGGTACATTGAAAATGTCTTCAGCTTCAATTAGTATTTAAATAATTGAAATGTAGATTAAATTAACACAATTTATTAGGTTAAGGTGTATGGTCTTTTGAATGGCCGCACTCTGCAGCCAAATCTAAGCTGCCCGGACTCTTTTTGGCCGCTAAATCCCCCGCCGAGCCGCCGAGGCCGCCACCCACGCAAGCACCGCTCTGCTTCTCTTTCTACAATGATCTCTGTCCCATCCACATACTCTTTGTGCAAGTCCCGCAAAGCTTTCTCCACACTGACTGAAGATTCATACTCCACAAACGCGTATTGCTTTGACTTTCCTGTCACTATATCTTTCACAAGACGACAGTGCAGTATCTTGCCTATTTTCGAAAATTCCGTATACACTGTCTCCTGAAACATAAAAAATAATTCTTACACAATCAGTTAGGTATAAACGAAACATTTTAAAATAATTCATACTATATAACATACCTGAGTTGTTCTAGGGTTAAGCCTGCCGATGAACACCGTGTAATGAGGATTTCCTTTGACTAACTTGTTCGGAGTATATTCAGAGTTCAGGGCCCGAACTATAGCCCTGTCGTGGGGCTCTGCATCCGTGCCTAAGTAAACCAACACATACAGGTTTCAAATCCATAATTTTACGTACAGAATTGAGAATACTCAAAGCACTAACGTGGTTCAGTCAAGCACATACCATCAATAGATCCTATTTTTACTGGGTCATATTCCGTAGCATATTTCTGAAAATCGCTATCATCAAGCAGATCGTGAGACATGATCTGAAAAACATGAATGCAAAAACACTTTCCCAGTTTCCCTTCCACACAGATGAGAGGATTGATTGTAGACTCTTTGTTTTCTATAAAAAAAAACTGTGTCTACTGAGACGTGACTGAGACACAAACAAAAATATTAACAACAAACATCTGTCTGTCACTCTCATTATCACAAACTGACATTGTTTTTTTTAAACAAACTGGCAGCCACAGATTGCATACAGAAACTGTCTATGTTTGTTTTCAGTGACACTTTTCTGTAGTGATGTTATTATTAGGACAGTACAAAAACCGGTTACACAAAACATCGAATTTAAGTAATCGATTCATGTATTGGGAGCATTTTAAATGAAGAATGCCGTAGCTTATTCCATGCAAAAGCTTGCATGCATTCCTTAGAATTAATTAATGAATTTTGGTTATTTCGGACACCAATAAATCCGTATAAATGTTAGTAAAATTTAACATCTGGGATGAATATTTACCTTGTTAATAAATTGAATGGCCGGAATAGTTTCAAATTCTTTGTTCGCTGGCTGATGTGCCTTATGGTTAGCCTTATGGTTCGTGAATATGTGTATATTCACGAACCATAAGGCTTCACCGCGTTAAGCAAAGTTTTGACTGAACTTACGTCCACTTCATTAGATCTTTTTTCTAGTTCGAGATGCAATCACTTCTGTAAACGCACGCTTTACAAAATGCGCTCTATGTGTTAAAACTGATAAAGCACGAGCGCAGACAACGCTGTTTGTTTTTTTACAACTGGCCTGTTGGTGCAATGGTAGTGATCCTGCTTTTCGTACCGGAGGTCGTGGGTTCGATCCCCACCCATGACAAACATTTGTGTCTGGGTGTTTTATCTAACTATGTACATTTATATTCAGAAATATTTAAGTATGTTTATCAGTCTCTGACACCCATTACAAGCTCTGCTTAGTTTGATCATTGGTGTAATTTGTCCCGGATATTTATTTATTTTATCCTTAAAAATCAATGAACCGAAGAAAAACGATTCTGGAATGGTTGATTATACCTAAATGTTTCTAAATACATTCCAATTTCGGGTAGTTCAGTCCTTAGCTTAATCATAGATAAAGTAAGCTTAGTTATTAAAAAACATTAGTTCTAACAGGATGGGGATCGAATGATCGAACCCACTACTTGCAGCTGTAGGCAGGGAAAATATCGCTAAAATTTCGTTTTAAACCGCGCTCGTAACCAGTGCGCGTTTGTTTGATGCAATCAAATTAAATGCCGAAAAGGTGTTCTCTACCAGTCAACCATAGAAATAGTTCAGGTACTTTGTAGTTTAGTGCTAACATCTCGATGAACCTTTATTTCCTCTTTTTTAACCAATAAAATATCGGGGATAAATATCCGTAGTTTAATTTAATTGCGAGATTCATCAAGCCGTTTTAAGCATGCATTTGGAGAATCCCCACGTTGCGTGTCAGACTTATTCTAGCAAGAATTGTCACTACCCAATGTATTACTATCCTCTATGATTGTCACTCACTTTGTAACAAGAGATGCAGACAGACCAAGTGAAACTAAAAACGAAGCCAGTATGAAAGAATTAATGAATGCCGCTTTTTGTTTTTAACTACGGACGATCTTTCCTGGGGTTTCCTACGCCATATCGAAACACTATTCACACAAAGATCGATTTGCGGAATATTTGTTTCGTTGATCGTTTCCTCGAATTTCGAATAACCGAAGATCATTAGCCAGATAGACAGTGTTTTATCTTGTCCCCAGTAAGTTAGATTTGTTATAAGAACACATACCTGGTAGGTACTAACTTTAATACTGTTACTTCATACTTTTAGATCTCCTAGAATCCTCTATAGTCCAGCTTTAAACCAGTTTTAAAACTTTTTTTTGTAATAAGGCTGAACTACAAAACCCTAAAAAAGTTACCATTCAATCTGAATAATATAGGAAGGACGAAATAAATATTTTTGTTGAATAAAAACCACTTTATAGTTAAAAAAAGCATGTTACACTATAATATGTTATGACTAACTGAAAATATTTTTCATTAACTATATTCCTCACAATGCAACACTAATGTGCACAGCTATTTTACATGAATTTAAAAAAAATGTCATTAATACAAAATATGTATACAGTACAGTATGTATGTACAACAGAACCATACAGATAAATATATAAGTTTTATTCACATAAATAAATTAGCTTTACATTTTTGCTCTTAGGATTCCAGAAGACCCATTACAATTTTTTACTTATTATATTACTCAACTGTCTAGTACTTCACAATCCTGATGAGTAGCATTATTTTTGGTACAGTGATTATAAACTTTGACTAACATTATTATGGATGCAAACTCTCAAACTTACCAAAACTTTGACTAAAAACAAAGTCAAACTAGGAACAATATTTGTGGTTAGCATAAGTATTGTAAATGTAGGAGGATGCAACAAATCAGTAATTGTTTAACATATGAATTTTGTTTCTGTACTTATAAACAACTTATTTTGATAATATGCTAGACCCTAATTTAAAAAAAATTACAATTTCAAGAATAAAAATGTTTTACAAAATGTGAGTCTACCATGAAACCTCTAGTTTTTTACATTTTTAGACAAACAATAATAAATGAAAGGATTTATTTTTAAATGACAAAGTTATCTTGCATTTTGATTTATAGCAAAATCTGCAATCACACTATCAGTTAAGGCATATAATGGCTAGCAAAAACAAGATTTAAGATGGAGTTGTGGTTTGAATTTGATGGTTTACCAGCTGTGTAATATCTATGTGCTGTTAGCAGAGGCTGGTGCACACAAATGTCAAGTACGAGAAGTTAAGCAATGACTTTGACAGTTTAACATGTAACATAAAAAAAATGTTTGGTTTAAAATTCTGTTACAATATTGTAAATTGTTACACAAAAAAGTATTATGGAGTCACATTTGCAAGTAGCTTATTGCTTTTACTAGATCACTCTGCTGGAGAGCAAACTAGTCTAGTGATTACCCAAGTTATACTAACTATTTCTAAACAAAATTATATAGCATCACTTTTAACAGGTCAGTACAAACTAATGCAAAATAGCTGCTCATACCAGTGAAGGACACCTCAAGGAGCCTCCGTATCCAATACAAATTTCAGATTAATACAGTAAATTAATGGAATTTAAGACATGTTTTGACACATCCAATGTACATTTCAATACTTCCTCACTGCGTCACTAGTTCATCTCAAAGTCAGGGTGGTCAGAGGGGCGAGACAAAATTATATTGCATCACTTTTAACAGGTCACTACCAACTAATGCAAAATAGCTGCTCAGACCAGTGAAGGACACCTCAAGGAGCCTCCGTATCCGATACAAATTTTAGATTAATACAATAAAGTAATGGAATTTAGGACATGTTTTGACACATCCAATGTACATTTCAATACTTCCTCACTGCGTCACAAAATCATCTCAAAGTCAGGGTGGTCAGGGAGGGGCGAGGGCTGGTGCTAATTAAGCGAAGGTGAGTGTCCATCATCCCAGACTACATCAATGCTGGGCCACTTGGTCTGCAGGCAGGTGAGCATGGGGTCAGTGCTAGCGGCGCGCATGGGGCACTCCAGCAGCGCGGCGCGCCCCGTGCGGTACGCAACGCGAGCGCCTGGGTTGCTGCGGGACAGACCGTTGTAGTGGTGCAGCGTGAAGGTGTCGGGCGCGCCGCGCTCGCAGCCAGGATAAAACTCGTCCATAAACGCACTCAGCAGGATGATACCCAGATTCTCAGAATCTAACTTTCGTCTCATCAATTCTACATATTCTGGTTCACTAACTAGGTCAGCAGCACATAATACATCCTGCAGTGCAGCTGATGGGATAAAATTGTTCCCCTCTGGATCAAATGAACAAAAAATACGCTCAGCCGATTCACCAGCTGTTTCAGGAGCAGCTAGCCGCCGCTCTAAAGAAAACAACACTGTGAGATGGGTTTCTGAAGCCAATACCCACACCGGATGCTTTGGATTCTTGTAAAATGAGCCAACAGTACAGTACTGCATGTGTTCCATGATTGTCAGAAAACCTATATCATTTTGCCTCTCTACTCCTCTTAGTCTCAAACCTCCCACTACCTGGTCATGATCCCACACATGCGCAACTGCTCTTCCTGTCAACATCAAGTTAATGAGACCTTGAGACCCATATCCATATGTGGAATGAATTAAGGGGTCTGATAACTCAGCCAGCTCAGTCTCTACTGTACTCACACCCTTACTGAGAATGACACTATACAGAAGAAGTAACACACCATATTTGTCTTTCAAAATACGAATATTTCTTGTGTAAAATGATTCCACTTCAGATAAGGTTTGAAACGAGTGCACCTCAATTCCTTGATGAAACTGTTCAATAGAATCACACTGTTGTTCCTCCACACTCACATTGTGGCCGCTGCTGCATTGAGCATTCGTTTCATTCTTCCGATACACAGCCACATTGTACTTAGGAGCTAGACACTGGCTTAATATCGTACACACAGCCCTAACAAGCAGAGAGTTGCACTTCTCTGAGGTTAAGTCCTGAAAACTGTGCCCAGGTGTCTCTGAAAGCAAGATCTTGAGGAGAAAGGCCTGTACAGGGGCGATGGCGGCGCAGGGTCCGCCTTCTTGCTGTATTAGCGCGCTGGGTTCGTCGTCGCTGAACTGGAAGCCCTGTGCCCAGCGGCGGAACACGTCTTCCTTCACCTGGTCGCCCCACAACAACCGCCGCGTGCTTTGCAGCTCGAGCTCCACACTCGCACTGCCTCCGCTCATATTCTCAATGATAATCAACGCTTTAGCGGAATCAAGTTGCAATTTCGTTCGATCCGTTCAACATTTGCTTATACAACCTGAAACCTGAAAGATGTTTACGCCACCTGAAACACAAAGTCATTATCGTCATGACTGTGATACGTAGAATGAGACTTCACATATAATGTATATTAAAAAAAGAGCTGCAGGCGCTGCAACAAGGATAAAACATAACGGGAAAATGTTATTGGATATAAAATATTAAAACCACGTAGTAGTACTTACTATTACTACCAAAATGAAGTTCATGACTCACAACATTTGATAGTTATCTTACAGTTTTAAAACTCAGAATAACCATCAGCATTGCTTTTATAAGCATTATAAATTAACCGTAAACTGATAGTAAAACTTTTCATTACAGCAATAGAAAAGAAAAGCTTACGACATAAAGGCTGCCATTTTTAGGAAAAATAGCAACATTTTTGTTCAATTCACGACATTAGTTTCGGAACAAAATAAGTTGAAATTATTAATTTTTGTAGTCTTAGCCGCTACGAAAGATTAAAATACGAGTTCATTGTTAAAATGTGTTAAATAGGTGTTTTTTTACTCCCTTTCGTCTCCAAAGGAAAAGGTTGGTATTATTCAAGTTTATCTTGGTGACGTTTTCTGCGTAAAATGAACCGCAAGTAGTTTTTTTTTTATTTCCCATTTTATTTGATGTAGGGACACAAAAAATGAAAAAATTGCCGAGACAAATAAGTGTCTTAAAAATAAGTTTTATTTACGCCCAAACTAATGGAACAAAGAAAACACACATTTCACATACACGCGTACATAAAGTGTTCGTTTACGATAAACTTCTAAATAATTTATAACAAAACGCAACCTCGTTCACATTCTTTTTTGCGATCACGTCATTCAATTGGTCAGTCAGTCAGTAGAATCACTCACTTGTTCCTCATTTTTTATTCAATCAATCTCAATCAGTCAGTCATCATGAGCCGTGCTAGGTGAAGTGTCGTGTGTTTTATTTTTATTTTGTAAGCTTGGTTTTTCGTATGAGTTCGTTTAATTTAATTAATGTTGTGTTGCCCCGATAAAGTGAATTATGTTTTAGTAAAACTCAGTGGTAATTTAATGTAGGTGTCAGTTTGTGTGTGTTTTGATTGTTTCAACATAATGAAGGTGGACATAGTTCGGAGGCGACGCGCCGCTGTTGCTGTCGCAGGTAGGTCGATTTTTCTTGCTTCATCTAGTTTGTATAGACCACATCGCCAGCTCAATAAAGGCCAGCCGTTGACATTGCATTGTTTTGTGACTGTCTGACAACTGCAGCTTGATGTTTCCTTGCTGCATCGTCAGCAGCACAGGCTAGAGAGAGTGACTGAGAGGAAGGTAGGCTAACTAAAGTCTAAACACTACTTTACTCGGCCAAAGTCGCCCAAGTTCTTTAGCGCAAAATACCACTGACTTGCAATCAGGTTTTACACAATAACCTCAGCACAACACAAGAACCTGTATTGCAAGTACCTAAAATGGTATGTTTTGAATGCATGTCTTTTTTAATATCAAAAACTGATTTCTGGAAGGGGACCGCCTCGTCCTAAAAAAACCTTTAATAAATATTAGAATGCAAAACATCAACATTAACAAAGAATTAAATATAGCAAATAACAGGTATTAGGTGCTATCTTTAAGTAAAAAAGCATTTGTGTTATCTATATTTCAGTTCAGGCAAGAGCAACCAATCCTATAAGTATACCTTTAATAATTTTTTGATTGATCTTATCATATCCTTGTAATTGGCTATAATGATCTATGTTGACAAACAGCTCAGTCTGTTACTTCAATTATTTCCTGCATGTTTTTGAAATAATTATGAAATTTATCATAAAACAGATGCGTTCACATCAAGCTTTACTTATGGGCACCTTATGCTGCTAACATAAGACCTATTTTCAATGGTTTCGTAAAGGTTGATGTGAATGCTTCTGTACTACCTATTTGTAATGAATGGAAGTGTTTTTTTACTCTCTTTATCCAAATGCCTTTCTAATTTTACTTTTCAAATTTAGGAAGGTTTTTTTGCATTTACAATACCATATTTTATTTAATTCTAATTAGACTGGTCTGGTTCATCCTTTGACTGCAAAAAATCCAAAGGCAATAGAAATTTTATTGAGACCTACGTAGTTGTTTTTGAGAGCTTCAAATTTTTTAAACTGTTATTTAAAAAGTTGAGCATTTATTATGATCAGTTGAGAAAAATAATGAGCAGTTATTTTATCAATCTGCGGTTGGTGAATTAATGTGACAGTAAAACATGGACAGTTACTTAAAACAAACTGGCCGGTTAATTCATTCTATGTTGAATTTCAGTACCAAAAATTCGAAGGCAGTCTTATTTATGAATGGCCGTTTAAAATAATGGAATGGGCAGTTAGATAAATACTTTGGCAGTTCACAGGTATCGTAAACACCCGAACCCAGACTAATTGAAAAGAGAGGTAAATTTTCGTTAGAAGGGGTGGACAGTAGGTTCAGTTTAGAAAACCTTTTTTCACTTCCAAAAGGGTTGCCAAAAGGGTTGCTACGCAATGTGCATTAAAATTTATAATAAAATCCCAAAGCAGTTTAAGTGTGGGCCTTCTAAATTAATGACGAGGAAACTGCGCATGTGGCTCATAGAAAAGTGTTATTATAGTGTAAGAGAATTTTTGACTAATTAATGATTTATGATGTGATGTAATAATTAAATACAAAGGGAATTACTATTAATAAGCGCATATTTTTGCATGTTAATGTATTGTTAACTGAATAGAGAACTGTAAAATATACTAGCACCATTGTGTACCTATCCTTAGCAAATAAATAACTTGAACTTAACTTGAACTTGAACTATTATTGTATCAAACCTACGAAATTGATTGAATTAAAGCAATCATTAGTAGTGATAATTTGTGTTATTTCATTATATCAGTCAAATCGAAAGTCATTTCCTTTTTTATAACATAAAGTTATACTGATTATACCCAGGTGAATCATAAAACACACTTAAATATTTTTTCTTTTTCATGTTACACACAATATATGAGGAATAGATTTTATCACCACATTGTTTATAGAATTGCTAAGAATGAGATTGCCTGGCAGCTCATTCCGATTTGTTAAATGCCCACACGTAACTGCCCTTTTTAGTTATTTTACTGCTCAAAATTTTATTCAATGATCCATTTAAATTTTTTTTTTGATTAATTTTTGTTTATTTTGTTACTAAGTTTGAACTGCCGAACTTTCTAATAAACTTACATTTTGTAATTTTTAACTTACCAAAACTGCTTCCTGGCTACTGAACTGCTAAAAATGACAACGCGACGCGTCACAATTGCAAGCGTCGACCTCTGCCGTCGGCAGCCGACTGCACGCCGACGGCATATCGACGGCAGCCGTCGACACGTCGCATTTGCCGTCCCGTGTGTACGAACTCTAATAACGGCTTCATCGATTGTGAGTTTTTTAGTACAGTAACATCCAGGCAGAATTCTTGAGCTATGTTTTGTGTGAACAAAAACGTAATCGTGACGTAGAAATATTATGTACCCGCCAAATTCGAAATGGGGCCTTGCAAAATACGTCAGGGTGTTAACAGACGAGCGACATCATAAGTAAGACCTCCTCCGACAGTGGTAGAGTCGGCGACCAGCGCCGCAGTTTATAACACTCACAAACTATTATTTTGCAGAGTTCCACCTTGGATTAAGTTACACAAAATATATTGATAAAAGCGTAAATTTTACATTAACACCGAAGAGAGTTCCTGTGAGAACATAATCATAATCAGTACCACAGTACCACTGATTGCTGCTAACGATATTAACGGCTATTTTACGAAAGGCCAAGCTACCACCGCAGTAGTTATGAATACTAATCATTAGGACAGCAAAGTAAGGTGCTCTCTGATACCACAGTCTACTACTCCGCGTACAAAGCTACTGCCAGAATGACACGACGCAGTATCGCCCTGATTCAGTAACAAAGCGGGATATGATGATGCCTTTTTGCACCGACATTCCTGTTTTTATTTCGAGGATATCCTTCATTGCGAATCTCATCACACAGTGAGACGCCATCAATGCTCTCTATGCATACTCGAATAGTGCGCTGAGTACCTACTCTCGATCTTATTTAGGAGGCGAACTATTAAGGGAAACGTCTCAATCCCGTGAAGGTGCTGGTAGGTGAGAGCATTCACATGTCAACAAAACATCGAGCAGTCGTCGTTCTTAAATTTACGCAAAAACCAAACTAGATCGTTACATTACATTGGCCTGTATTGTACGGTTGTCAAGACCAAACGGTCTTCAAGCTCTGAGGGATATGGAACGTGAACCTAACAGCTACCTAGCCTAGTTCACTCGATCATGCTACTTCTTTATCGATATTGGACTGACCTAGACGGACAGTTGTGCCGGGTATACACATGAAATGAACATATTCGTATAGAAATAGAAAAACATTTATTTACTTTAGGAAATCGCTGCGCCGGTGCCCTCGACGCTCGGTCAGCATTTTCATACGTCAATCAATTATTTCATTCTTACTACCGGGCCTACCATACATATCGGGTGCGTGCTCACCATACTATACCATTCTACCATTTAGTTTAGTTAGTCTAGTTTGACCAGAATATAGTTCCATTCCCGTTACCAGTGTCTTTAATTTATTTACCATTCAATATATAAATGTTTGGTAAATAACCATACAGACATCGTTACAATTTATAAAAAAAACACAAAAGAAACAATTGCCTCGCCTGTGTCCAGTCTATGACCCATGTATTGAGAATTTTTAAAGCAGACTTTAGAGCGGGTAAAAAAACTGAAGCGAATGAAGTTTTAGTTTTCGGCTTTTTTAGTAAACGAATGTAATAGTATATTTTATATCGAGGAACTAAACGAAGTCATAATATACCAGAGGTGGTTTAAGTTGGCGTTTAGTCTCGAGGTGCAAACTGTACTTTTCACTGTGAGTGCGAGAAAAATAGTCAATTTAGTACAAAAACATTTAAAACCGAACAAATTTACACTCGACAAAAGTTCTGAAATTTTTGCGGTCAGTTTTTTTTCCGAACTGAACCAAACACAGATTTTTTTAAAGTAAAGTTTTTCTCGCACTCAAAGTGAAAAGTACAGTTTGCACCTCGAGACTAAACGCCAACTTAATATACCCTCGCTTTCATTGATTCCCTCGCACGGGAGTCAAACCACCTCTGGTATATTATGGCTTCGTTTAGTCCCTCTATATAAAATATACTATTCAATAAGCTGGCAATGCTTGTGAATATTATGATCAATGGAGAAAGAAAGTTGTTGAAAGTCTTTAGGATAGGCCGCCTTGTTATAAATGTCACGTATTATTATTATTTATGATCAAACACTGCGTATTTTTTTAACCAAAGAGGTTCTCAATTCGACTATGTTATTTGTTATGTTTGTTACCTCATACATAACTTTCGACTAGAAGAACCGATTTTGATAATTATTTTTTTATTTGAAAACTGGTGCTGCCCGTATGGTCCCATTTTAATTTGGTCCAGTTCTGACAGTAGTGGCAATAGTGGCTTCTATGATAAAACCATATTAGTCTTAAATCTAAATAAACTAAATGCGCGACAAATAAACCAATAACTCAATATCACGCCAATATGATCTGAAACGCCAACCGGATTGTGATGCTTCTTTTTTTATTGGAAAGGATATACCTACTTCAAGGGTAGTTTGGTTAGGTTCTGATTATGGTATCCATAACAAAGTAACGGAACTCTTCGATTCTTAGGAACAAATGAGCGATACTTTTTCGATGTATAAAATAAACAAGAACGATTCACTGAAAAACAAGAAATAAACAAAAAAATTACAAAAAAAAAACAACTTAACTACTCCAAAACAAAACACTAAGAAGTAAAAAAATAATTACGTATTCTTCTAAAACTTATAGGTACGGTAATATAACGTAGGTACAATTATTGTTATTGTTGGAGTCGGTGTCAGCCAATGTAGGTTTGTACTGTACCTATGCTCACTAATGATGGTATTCATTGCTATGCGGATGATAGTGGAGATGCCTTTTACACAGGCGGAGCGAATATCCCTCGTACCTTCGTGGAAGAAAAGTCGAACTAAACTTGTGTCTGAAATCGAGAATACCCCCAGCTTGGGTCTCCGATTGGAGTCGGAACAATTTAGTCCAGTACAACCCCACTAAGACACAAGTTTGCGCGTTTACCGCTGAAAAAACTCCATTCACTGTAGCTCCTCAGTTCCAGAACACTACCCTCACCTTAACAGATATAATTTGGGATCCTCGGTGTTGACATGTCTAGTGACGTACAGTTTCGGAGTCATGGAACAAAAGGCGAAGTTGGCATCCAAAAAGCTCGGTGTGCTAAACAGAGCGAAGCAGTACTTCACTTTTAGGCAAAGACTGCTGCTGTATAAAGCGCGAGTCAGGCCTTTTCACTCAGTCCAGAGGTGTGGGACCCGGATTGTCGACGATTCCAAACTGACAAGCGGTTTAGAGCCGTCAAGTCTGAGGAGAGACTTCGCCTCCCTATGCGTGTTTTTATTTATTTATTTTATTTATTTATTCATCAAAAACTTATTCTATCATTACAGGTATTGTACCTAATACAATTCTGCGTTTCAAGTTTCAATTCAAGCGTTCTGCCGCTTGTACAACGGGTTTTGTTCTGAAGAACTGTTTGATATGATGCCCACAGCTACTTTTTACCACCGCAACGCTCGCCACCGACAGGGCGTTCATCCTCACACTCTGAATCCGCAATGGTCTCGTACAGTTCGGTTTCAGAGATGTTTCCTTCCGAGGACGCTTAAATTGTGGAATGAACTCCCTGCCGAGGATTTCGCGATGAGTTATAGTGTGGAGTTCTTCAAGAGGGATTTAAAAAGGTTTTTGCAGGGTCGATAACGCGCGAGTGATACCCCTGGTGTTGCACGTGTCCATAGGCTGCGGTAACTGCTTACCATCAGGTAGTTCGCATGCTTGATTGTGACCGACGTCGTATAAAAAACAAAAATACATACTTAAACGTGATATGTAAAAAATAGGTATATTGCTAGGTATATTTTATTGTTTGACGATACGATTGGCGTAGTGCGCTGTTGCACGGTTTTTCTCCTCGAATTTTGTTGTGTCTCGGGTTCGATTCCCGGTCGGGTCAATTCAGGAAACGATCTTTTCTGGATTGACTCTGGTCTGGGTGTGCTGGGAGAAGCCCCTGGCTTATTTCCTTGTGTGGTACCTCATAACACAGGGATAGTAATCCCAACTTCGAGACCATTTTAAGAGGTGTGTTGTCAGGCGCATATTCATTTATTTATTTTATTTATTTATCTATAAGACATGGCGGCTGTAAAAAAAAAAAAAATGTAGCTCGCTCCCGGCCGTTATTCCGGCTATGTTGGGGAGCGAGGAGGCTTGGATGACGATGATGTTGGTTTTTTTTTTATATAACTTGAAAACAACCTAACGTGACCAGATACCAGGGTAGAAGACGCAGGCAGCTGTGACACAGTTCATACGTGCATTATTAAATTGATAATTTACACTAAGATTATAGGTTAAGATTTTATATGCTTTTCCACCGACTTCAAAAAAAGGAGGAGG
This sequence comes from Udea olivalis, assembly GCA_947369235.1. Taxonomy (NCBI): domain Eukaryota; kingdom Metazoa; phylum Arthropoda; class Insecta; order Lepidoptera; family Crambidae; genus Udea; species Udea olivalis. Next base: position 874,660 of record OX376342.1, read on the forward strand.
TTCTCAATTCGACTGTATGTTTTTTTTAAAATGTTTGTTACCTCATAACTTTCGACTGGGTGAACCGATTTTGATCATTCTTTTTTTATTTGAAAGCTGGTGCTTCCCGAATGGTCCCATTTTGGTCAGGCAATGTACGTTTGTAACTACCTACATACATACGTAAACGTGATATGTAAGAAATAGGTATATTGTAGTGTTTCCTTGGCTGACACCGACTCCAACAATAACAATAATAGTACCTACATTATATTATCGTATAAGTTTTAGAAGAATACGCAATAATTTTTTTATTTTTTAGTTCTTTGTTTTGGAATAGTTTTTTTTGAAGTTGGTTTTTGTTATTAAGAAAAGAAATGACTTATTATTATTATTAAATTATTATCTCCTTCTGCGAGGTGGTGATGACGCAGAATTCCCCGTGGCAGTGGGATAGTGCGTAAATGCATTTTCATCCCGGAAAAAAAAAGGTATATTGTAGTGTTGCCTTGGCTGACACCGACTCCAACAATAACAATAACTGTACCTACATACATTTAGAAGAATACGCAATTACTTATATTTTACTTTTTAAGTTGTTTTTTTTGTTGATATTTTTGTTGCTCAAATACTAAGTTATTATTAGGTAATTTAATTCATAACTGCATAAAGTTGTATCTTGCTCAGACATACGAGTAAAAAGCGGTTATTTACAGACCCAGCTGAGCATTGTTCTAGGTGACCTTGGTGTAGGAAAACAAAATAAACATGCATTTTTTTTTCCGAGACCAGATAACACTAGCATGCTAAACCATTTACAAATGTATAACTTAAAAGTGAAACCTGTGAGACGTGCTCTCTCTGACATGAAAGCAGCAAACTCATTGTTGCCTCTTGAAAAGCCCCTCAAATACTTCCAATGGAAAGTGTTTTGTTTTAGCTAGTGCCTGAGAGTGTTTGCATGTATGACCCAGTTTTTTGAGACGGTGGCCTAGTGGTTGAGTACCCCAACTCGGATCGTCGATCTTATGGTCTCGAGTTCAAAGATGGAGTCTGGTTTAAATATCCGATCATAAACTCCGGTGATGAAAAACATCGATAAAAAACCAAATCAACCCTCGGTAGCGGCTCACCACCGACCACGTTGGGTTCTAATACCACTGATGAAAAGCTGGATTCTATTCTGAGTGTTCCGTTCCGTTCACCATGACGACAACAGTCATGCTCATTAAAATGTTTCTGGGGTGGTTGCGTTGTGTGACGGGTCGTTTCATTCCCTAAAATATGGTTGAGTGGAACGATGGCTGGATCATACGTCAACTTGTGAACAGGTGCCACTTACGGAAACTGGTCTGCTCAGGTTCACTATAATTTAGGTAGGTACCCTAACTTTATTGATGTTCAAACTGTATGACTCTGGTTACAAAGGCAAAAATTGTAAGTGACTAACCTGAATTGTAAACCACCTCTTTTTTAAAAGAGGAACTACTGAGTTTCTTGCCGGTGGAATCAGACTTTCGACGCCGGTGGTAGTCACATTATATGGATGTATTATATTAAGTATATAGATTGTATTAATCTTATGTATTTTATACTATAGCTAAATTTTAAATGTTAAATGACGATTCAAAAGAACTGTAAATTTATGGTCTACTTGAATAAAGCATATTTGAATTTTTGAACAGTCACTTACCTCTGACTACCTCGTTTGGATAAAGTCGTGATGGTATGGTATGGTTTTTGAAAGTGCTTAAGCAAATGTAAGGTTAGACTGACTGGCCCGTGGGGCATAATTTTCAGCAATTAGGCCCTTTGCGTAAAGGGGTGGGTTTATTCGTTGAATCAACTTGAAGACTTGAATGTCTTCCATTTTTACTTCTTTCTTCTTGTATTTTTTTAGTCTTCTTTTCTTTGGGGAAGCAAATACCATAAGCACAATGTAATTATTTATTGAAGTTTGTTTCATAGCTCAGTTCAAGTTTAACTTTGTAGAATTCGTACCCAACGTACAGTACGAGTTCAAGGCAACAAGAGCTCAGTGTACGCCGGCCAGTGTGGCGCTCCAGCTGTGGTTGACAGTTATTTTGAAGAAATCTTTTAAACAATGACTTATTATAACCTGGAGGCCTGTTCGCTAAAGTGCTTCTATTTGCGTTTCGAACAAAGGTTTTTATTCGACTTATTGGGGAGTACTATTACCTATTCTGTGCTTATACCATGTTCTGTATGTTTTGCCTGACTACAAAAAGTCGAAGCACTTGACTTTAAGTCAATAATTGCGATGCTAACTGTTTCCAGTTACAGTACCGTCTGTGAAGCTTGCGAACAAAGGAACTTATCGCGTGGATAGAGTTTTTAATTAATTCGGTCTAGGGACATGTTTCTTTCAAAAGAGCGCGGAATGCGCACGAGCAGGTGGACCGGCGCGTGCGTGCGTCAGGTGTGGAGCGGCAAGGTATGGATCGATGAGGGGCCGCACGACCGCAGGTGTGGCGTTGCCAGGGTTACTGTAACTCTGGATTATTTACGCAAAGGGGGATACGCCGACCACGTAGGCTGGTCTCCTTCATGCATTTGGACCATTAAAGTTAACCCAGTGTCAAAGTTACCTGGGCCGTTAATTTACTCGTCTCCAATAATATGTTACACATGGGCACGTTATGAAATAGAGGTCGTATATGAATTATAAATAATCCTTACCTTCCAATGTGCATAGACCCCCCATTATAAAGAAACAGAAGGAATTTCAGTATATTACTCAGGAAAATGACAGGGGCACCCACCCCCTAACTGTCCTCAAATTCTAGTGGCATCTCCGACGATGGACTTCTTTATTGTGACGAAAAATAGCTCAGACGCGCAATTCAATCGCCAAACTGAAGCTACCGGTTCTAAGACAATCAAAGATACGCTTCTGATTATGTGGTTGTGTGCAGTAGTTGCGTACATTCACTACTTACTTCTATGTTATCAATATCATTAACGCTAAAATTGTTTGTAAATGTTGTTATTGGTTTCAAATAAAGATTTTATTATTATTATTATATAATATTATAATTGAGTCTAAAACTCAAGAAAATCGATAGAAACGCAAAACTCTCCGGGTAATTAGCATGTTTCAAATTGTCGCCTCTGCAAAGACACTAAAGTTAGCCACTATCAGATCTGTACGAAACATTCTCATCACCCACCATACACTCGCCTTAAACCACTCCCATCGTTACTGCATGGCCTTCGTGAGTTCGTCGCTCTTGAAGTGGAATTCTGAATTACAGGTCGCAGTTCGCTGTAGGTACTTCGCAGCCCTAGATAAACTCTGAATTTCATTGCAATTATTTGACTTGCACATAATCCTCTACATTTGATTGTTCACCTAATGCGTCTGCTCAGATTTCAAGGATTATTAAGAAAAAACATGTTTTATGATTTTCCTTAAAACAAATAGGTACTTTACTTGTAAGGGTTTTTATACGTCGCGGTCGCGTTGATGATGATAACCTGTGTCTTTGTATGCGACTGTTTGAGTGTTTGATTTTTGCGCTACTCTACGACTACGACCATGTTGCCTATCTCTTAATAACAACATTGGTCAATGCATTTTAGACTAATTGAATAAATCTATATCACAATTTATTTATTTAAATTGTACGAGTTTTTCTCAAGATGCAATAATATTATTCTGAATTAAAGTAGATCTTAATGAAAGCAGCCGGGCTCATGAAAAAGACAATGGATTGCCAAACGGACATTGTGTAACTTCGTCTCGATTGTATGCTGCGAACTGGTTCACCATGGTTCACCAACACCATTCAAACGAACCATCTCTAAAGAAATCCTAACTACTCGTATCAGCTTCGCCTAGATAAATAATAACATCTACATTTTAATTATAACTAGGAATAACTGTTGAAATGTTCTGTTGCGATGCGAATGGTATGCGAGTGTTGTGGAACTGAGAAGTTAACTCAACATTTCTAACTATACTACGCATGATAGGATCGCGACGGTGGGTGGTCAACAGTCAACAGGACATAGAGAGCAAACATCCCTTAAGAGGTAAAATAGTCTAAGGTCGATTCCACGTTTGCCGCTTGGTACAGACTTTATGACTCAATTTTCTCTATATTGCTAAGTTTCTTCGGAATTTAATCGCATTTTCAACTGCACCTCAACTATGCGCTGATGTCCATTTTAAATCAATCATTTATTAGCATCTGTGCCTACTATTTTGTGCACCTTCTTACCCTCCCTACCATTTTCCTCTACTTGTGGGTTGTCTGGTACAAATTGCTTATTAGCCATAAGTTGTCATCGTGTTATCTTATAATTTCTAATGTTATTTTTGTGTGCAATAAAGAATATTTATGTTATGTTATTCTCACTGTAGAGACTTTTAAGACTGTAATAACTTATTTTTATGAAACTTAGTATTATAGCCCCAATAAATGTACCAAGTAATGTAGGTTAAAAATTACTTTTGCCTTCACTATATCTGCCATTCGGCGAACTTATTGACCTTCCCCATCCTCGCAGTTTTTAACAGCAACTGATCATAAAAAATTACCATGTAGATTCTAAAAAAACATGATATTCAAGCTAAGTTACAATCAAAACTGTTTTTCTGAACTTGAAATACTGGCGTCGCCTATTAAAATTCAAAAGTCACGAATAAAGTGGATCCTATTTAGCCACAGATGTGACGCCACTTGACTTTTTTGACTTAAATATGTAGTTTGTTATGTTCTGGTTCTCGGAAAGCACCAATTATAACGGCACTCGATGTGATTTCACGTGTGTCGCGCGATAACGTCTCGTCGAGATCTTCGCACGCACTCGAGTCCACTTCATGCGGCTCTTTTGCCCTTACTCTATTATATTCCGATATCCATTTAACGACATGGGAACCTTTTCCCGTCTGTCTAGGATCGTTATTAAATCATTTCTTTCATAGTTCGCCATTGTTATGTCTGGATTCCGTTAGTTTAATGACTCTATCAGCAATTGGTGTAATTGTCTAATGTCGGCGAGGTGGAAAGCGTGTCATTTCGCGGCCGGTAGTGGCTCGCAGCGGCAATTAGCTAGATACCTAGGCCGGTGGCGGGTACTGGGTGTGTAGTCTAGATAGGTAGCATCACTAGCAGCCACGCCCGCGGCAGGCGGGGCCGAGCGCACGGTGCATCGCCGTCGGCTCGTACACAACACAATTATTATAATTCACATTTATTGATTTTCCGAGTACTGTTTTGCCCGATTGAGGCTCTTTGTTCTGTGTTTGAAGTCACCAGAAGAATATATATTTTTGTAAACGAAACTGAACGAACTGAAATATAAGTAGGTACTTCTTTATAGTAGGTTTACCCCTTTGCTTTGTAACTACAAAGTTAAATACGATATTAGTAAACTAATGTGTTATTAATCTAATAGATGTAGAATAAGCATTAGTAAGCAATAACATAAACCACTGTGAGCTATATCACAGTAACGGAGTCCATTTCCTCTGACTCCTTCTTTCCAGGAGGTTTTCGTGCAGACTGTCTTTCAAGCTCTTCGGCAAAACATTGAAAGCGTAACTGGCTGCCTGAAAGCTGGGTATGCTGGCAAAAGTAACGAAAGTTAGGCGGGACTTGGAGCATATGAGCCATTGAGCGGCAATCTAGTGTACTAACAAAACTATTTTAAAGAATTCCTGATCATATATTTGCAAAACTAATAGGTGTATGATAAATAGAAAAAAAAAGAAGCGCGAGATTTGTCTATTTGAAAAGGAGCACAATATTTCAGGGCCCACACAGTCGCATGCACCAGATTGGCCCTCGATCGGTAACCACAGGCTGTCGTCGCAGACTGGGGGACGCGAATGCCAACGGAATCCGCCGCTACCGTTACATCGGGCTGTGGTCCAAGATATCAAGCTATTTCTGTCCTATAAAAAGAAAACACCTTAGGGTGCCTACTCCGATTTAACGAAATACTTGAAACTTCGGAAGGCCAGTAACCAAACAAAAATGCAATTAAAGCGAATCAGAGTATGCCCGGCCCACACACCTAAACTGAGAACCCCATATGGAAGTAACTTGCTTTTGGTAGTCACGGCCTGTCCATGCTACAGACAGAATGAAATTTAAATCGTGATCTGTTCTTGAAAAGAGATTCAACAACGTCAGTTTAAACAAAGTCGTCACTCATAACATCACGACTCTTCTCGTTATGTAACAGTTTAAGGGCCCGCAATATGCAACGGAATCATACGCTCCTGTTACAGCAGCTGATAGTACAACAGGAACAATGTTATTTACAGCTTTCTTACAGCATATCTAAGTGTGAGAAGCATCACTAATGATCGAGGTTAAGACAGAGAAAGGCATTACCGTTCGTTCTTGCGGAGCGTTATGAGACATCAGGCTGCGAGCGCCAAGCGAGCGTCGAGCAAAGCCAACCGTGCCATCTTGCAAATGACCCTAAGTGTATTGTCGTGTAGGTTGCCGGGCAGCCGCATTAGCTTCCGTATGTCTGGCTCAAGTGCTACATTGTTGTCGCTGATCCTGTGCTAGTTCCCAGGCATGATTTTGCCTAGATATTTATGCATGTTGCGTGTTGTCTCGAATAAAAGAAGAAACAACAATATTCAATCAATCAATACGTTTCTATTGGTTGGCCCTACTTTTAGTGACTTTCTCATTGATATATTATATACATAGATTTTAGTTCCACACAGAACAGCAGTTAGTCATCGATTCTGTTACATATCGGATAACAGTGGGACATCCATTGGCCATGTGTTGCGTTTGAACCATCTGCGGACTATAACACATTTTTCATAAGGGTTAAGTGTAAAAAACCATTTAAATTAATGTCTTCTCACCCGGTAAACTTACTAACGGAGTTTAAGAAGAAAACAACATCTTATTATTGAAAACAGCAACGTAAGATTGTGTTTCAGTCAGTCATCATCGCTTCAGTTCTTCACTTGTGTGTATCAACTCTCAGGCCACGTTTCTCTTTCTACGATTGTAAATTTCGCAGCAAAAAGTAAAGCGCAACAACTTGTTGTTCTCAGTTACAAAGAAGTGTTAAAAAGGAAGTCCGTTAATGCTCGAAAAGTTAACCGAAAGAAGTTGAAACCGAAGAAGGGGCGGGCGTGAAGGCCGTTATGTTGGATTAGTTTTGGATAACGCTTCGGAAACCAACTAAGATATTGTTATACAATGCCAATTATAGTTTCTACACAACCGTTCCTAACAAATTAGAAAGTATTATGCGCATCTGCTTTATTTTGCACGAAAATCCACCCAAATCGTTTTAAAATTATTTCCAATTCCTTAGAGATTGATAATTTCGCTAACGCAGTAGAAATGGGAAAGTGGATGAATATCCCTCAAGTCATCAGTTAAATTCATTCAAGAGTCATGGTTCTCCGGAAGGTGAAGGCTCGGGGTCTGATGAGTCACGCGGCGCTGCCTCTGTGACGTCATCGCGCCGCTATGCGCATGAGCAATGACTTTGCCACCATCCGATTGTTCAGTTAACGTACCTTATCGCATTTTGTTTTGAATTTTTATTATCAGTTTTACGGTAAAATTTGTAAAAACTTAAGGCTTTCCCAGTCGAGATTAATCCACGAGGTCTTTCTAACAAATGTTATAGACCTGCGGGGTTTTTTTGACAAAAATTTGCCGTTTCCATACTTTAACTTAGTCACTTAATACTCAGCTGACGCTCGTAACGGCCTATTGTTATACTGACAACAATGGTATCTTGTGATGACCCTTGCAGCTGTCGTAATAGAGTTTGTTTTAGAGATAGTTGGGCGCCAAGTATCTCACGTGCGAATGTCGCGAGAACAACCTCGGTGCCCACGCATACTTGAAGACCAAAATCGTCAGACACTGGAACGCCCGCAGCCTCTTCATAGCCATGTATCATATATAAGTAGTCGCATAGTAAGTGTAGTAAAGAGCTTGCTATATCCTATTTCTTGCTTTATTGAACGAATAACCTAATATTAACTACAAATTCATGGTTGAGGCTTCCAGTGGTGGGAACTCGTGAAATCTAACCGCCGGTTTTTTGTTAATTAGGCTTACAGTTAGCTATTCTGCTCTGGTTTTACGCGATGTGATTGTACCTGCTACCTGCATAACGGCATTGGCTTCGCTACTTTCTACATTTTAGTTATCAAGAGAAGTATTGTCAATGTAGCTGTAACTTATGGTTATAAAAAGTATTTCACCAGTTCATCTTTTAAATAGGTATTCACGCAATAAATACCTTGACAAATGAGCAAAAACACTTGGCTCGAAGAGTCGACCTGGCAGCCATGCATCCGCTCATTGTGCGCCTGTGACCAGCAAAAACCCTGACCACTTCCAAATTCAGCCCGTATTAGCGTCCAAGTACAATACCTAGTATTCACATAGACTTTATACTAAGAACAATATAGATAACTAGCTTTCCGCCCGCGGCTTCGCCCGCGTTATCTTCATATATCATGGCCAAATTACATAAAATCTTCATAAATTTTAGCCTATGTGTTATTCTGAGGTATAAGCTGTTGTATTGCTGTAAAGTTTTATCATAAATAATAATAAATAAATAAATATGCGCCAGACAACACACCTCTTGTAATGGTCTCGAAGTAGGGATTAGTATCCCTGTGTCACGAGGTACCACACAAGGAAATAAGCCAGGGGCATCTCCCAGCACACCCAGACCCGAGTCAATTCAGAAAAGATCGTTTACTAAATTGACCCGACCGGGAATCGAACCCGGGATACTACGGAAATCGAGGCGAGAAACCGTGCTACAGCGCACTACGCCATTCGTGTCGGCAAAAAACATCATAATTCGTATGCATAGAGTTTTTGCGTGAAAGAGTAACAAACCTAATAATATATACAAACATACATCCCCACAATCTTCCCCTTCATAATATTAGTAAGAATATTATTATGATTTAAAAAAGTAAGGCGTTACTTTTGGCCTTTGAATAATATGTATTAAGTTTGATTTAATCAAATAGGTAAGGCTTTTTACTTGGAGTTCGGCGCGTTTCTTAGTTCCTAATAGATTTTGGTGTAACCTAAGTTTTTGTATTCTTTGTTGTTTTTTTAAAATGTTAATTAATTATAAGTAAACAAAAATATATGAAAATAAATGTCACTGGCCATGCTTTAGGCAGATATATCACTTGGTGCCCAGTTTTTCCATCCTTTGACTTATTGACTCATCAAAGGTAGTGAACTACAAAATACCGCTGGGTCAATGAAGTGTTTCATAGGGTCAACCACCTTCAATGAAAGTTCGTTTGATTTTTGCATGAACCTAACTTTATTAAAGGCGGTAAACAATATTAGCATCTGGTTGCGTGTGCGCGGCGAGCCTGGTGGCGGCTGCAACGCTGCGCTCTTGCGCAACTGAGATCACGGCACTTCACTATGCAATAGTGCACACGCGTGTTGATACACATTCCTACGTGTATTGTCTTATATGCATATTCGGTGATTGATTATAATTTTCAACATTCCGATTTCTATGCAACAAAAATTCGTTAATGTGACACGCAAGTGATTAATTATATCTCAATTGTAAAAGTAAATATTATTTAGTAACATTAATGTGTCTGTTGAGTGAGGTCATCATCGAATCAATCTTATGCAACCAGTAAAAAGAAACCTAGAAGTATTCGAAAAATAAGCACATGTTAAGTGGCTATCACTAATGCCCGTATTTTAGAATCGTAATCAAGCACGGATCTGTAATTGAGTAGAGATTACAAAACGTCAGTTCATACAAAAACGTCACTCAGATCTATACTCAAGTACAGATTTTGTTTTAGAATACGGGCCTAAGTGCAAGAGCTCGAACCACTTGTCCGTGGGCCTTTTTACATCTCTTTTTTTGGCATGGTTATTAGCTAACAGACAAATTAGTTTGGTGAGTAGTGAGGCCTATTACCGGTTTCCAATGCGTGTTTCGTGAACCAGAGTAGATGGAGTGGAGAATGTAACTTACATAACAGTGTTTATCACACGTCGTTGTGATGGAGATTGCAATAACATTCGTTCAGCACCGACAGTTGTCGTGCGTAGTTGTATAATCCATTGCATTGACCATCACCACCACTACTAGCGGATAAGACGTTCTCCGTTCGTAAGATGTGCAGAACGCGATCGATTTGTTCATGTAACACTCATCAGTGCTGGTTAAAGGCGTATTCTGCATGCCGTGATGATATTATTAAGAAGCCGTCGCGATTTCTAATCGATATTGAGTTACAATCGTTCCATGTGAACCAAATGTAGAGCTGTTGTTAAAAAATTGATTTATCATATATATATATATGCTTTGGACCTTCAAATAAACATGACCTTATGAAGAGCAGGATCTCACTGTGATGAAGTCACCAAGTTGCTCTCAAAAAAGATTTGCTTCCTCATTTCTAGTTGATTGTGTTTTAAAACTCCGACTAGAAAGTTGGAACGATCTAGGTATATCGGAATTGCATTAATTGGGTGGTACAGAAAAAACTAACTTTATTCAAATAGACATGTTAGCTAATATATTAGTACAGTAAAAATTAAAAAGAAAACCTTAAAATAAATATAACTAAAAACTACTAAGAAAATTTTGCACCTGTGGTAAGGTACCCAAGATGCTGGCAGCATTCCCCCGTTGTATAGAAAGACTCACACGTTGTGCGAGGAATGTACCAGCTCTTGGGTCACCTGTAGTTGAAATCAATTTTTTAGCTAGAGTTTTTAAAAGGTTCTGTGCACTCGGACCCCACGGACCCAGGGTTTCGACGCCGAAAGGCACAAAAGTGTAACCGGAACCGATGTTCTGGTACTTTTTTGCCTTTTTATATTCCGCCGCTTCAGCCGCCGCGCCTGCCCGTTTACTTGTAGCGGGAACATGGGAAGGGGCCAGCGTGTCGACGCAGGTCGCATCCCACACCAGCGGCCGGCCCATGGTCCATGGAACGAGTGTCATCCCGTCGGGTCTTTTACCGTCGTCACGTACGATACCTTGCGGCTCTAACATAGCCGGTACGTTGACGGAGGCGAAGGCCCGACGAATGACATCGTTCAAAGCGGCGTGGCGGGACAAGCGGCCTGCACTCCTAACACATGAGAGCCCGTGGTGTCCCAGAGAGTCAACCACAGTACCACAGGGGCAGGTGTGTGATACGCACAGCTCTGCTCCGAGGCGCAATCCCACTGCAACACGCAGTGTATTAGGGTCGAGGCAATTACCCGTATTTGTGCAGGGGTAGGCATTTAGCCAGTGCCCAGACTCTTTACGGGAAACTGCCTCAAGCCTTGCCCGCTCGGAGCCTGAGCTGCATAGAAGCAAACTATTGTGTGCAGCACTGCAGATAATTTCATCCCAACTTCTCTGTGAGTTGGGGCACGCGGGAATTTGGTTAGGCCAGGCCATTTGCCAAGCTTTTTTAGCGTTGTCTAGTTCGAAAATTTCTGATGTCGGAACGGAACGGGAAAGAATTTGTTTGGTGAGGTCGGATGTGCTGTAAGCAGACGATAAAAAAGCTGGTAGAGATACACTTGAAATTTTGCGAATGCCTAGTCCTCCAAATCTTATGGGAAGAGAGGCTTGTGTCCATGAAGATTCATGTAATTTTATATTAAGGACAGTTTCTAATGAAATTTTGATAAGCCTGTCTATGGACAAAAGAAGATTTTGATTAGTCCAAAGAGGGGTTGATCGGAGGAGGTAAGTAAACTTTGGAACGAATAAACAAAATCTCAAAATGAATAAGGCCGAATGGGGGGTGATCTTCACCAAGCGGTCGGATTTTTCTTTAAATTTAGAGATTGAATTTTCAACAAAATTTGGAAAAGAAATCGGAAAAATGGGAGACCCAAGGAGACACAAGGAGATTTTGTCAATAATTTTGATGTCTTTTGCCGAAAGATTAAATTTCTTAATTATAAGGTCTTTGTTTTCCAGCTTTTCAGTAAGGTAAAGTTCACATTTTTCAAAATTTAATTCTAAACCCATTGATTGAAATTTTTTAATAATGTTTTTTAAATCCAATAGTACGATATCTGGTTTGTCTCCTAGGGTTCCGTCATCCAAATACCAAACGTTAAATTTTGAATGCAAGTTTTGAATTATAGGGTTTATAGACAAACTAAAAATGGCCGGACCAAGAGGGTCACCTTGTTGACAACCGACCGCTGAAAGAATTTCTTGGTTTTTGTACATAAGTTTTGTAGGTTCCAAATAGCAGTTGCTTAAATAATTGGTGAGTTCCGGGATATTGTGCCAAATTTCTGTCAACATGGTGGTCCTGTCTACCGAATTAAATGCATTTTTCACGTCAATTTTGAGCATTAATTAGATCAGCAATAAAGTTAATTATTGGCTTTGACAAAGACTTTATAATGTGCAGTCCAGTTCGCGGTTTCTCCAAGTGTTCGACCTTAATCTCTCTTCAATCCACTGAGAGTTGATATTTGTTGATTTTATTTATTACAGATACTGTTTATTTCAAAGCACTGATCCTCGTCGTCGCTGTCGCAATTACCATTCCTGTCTCCGCTCCGCTAGCACCTTTTATCCTCTTTGTACGACGTTAGGTTTTCTTGTATAAATCCCTGCAATCACAGCCCTAATCATAAATCGATCTCGTGCTATGGCGAGTCGATCGGAGTGGGTAACTTGATTAGGCCCGGCTGCCTGCGTGCGCCGTTGTCAGTACGTGCAGGTACCTAATTGGATTGGTGGCCACATCGAGCAGTCAAGGAACTCTGAAATTGGCCACTGGCCAGCACCAGCACACTTCAGCGTTAAGATAAATAAGATGCGCTGCGGTAAATACGCCACATTGTCACTCTGAAAAAAATTAGAATATATTCCAGGTCAGAAACGCTTCCTCCATACAAACTGAATGAGGACTTGAACACTGCTTAGCACCCTTCACTACTTTTACTGTTGTATTCAAAGTGCTCTTAACAGTTTTTACGGTATCATGCTAACGACAAAAATTATTACATGAATGAAAACGATACCGCGAATTGAAAAATTAAATGCCCGCTTTGAGTATAATGTCGGTACATTCAGCCATATCATAGCAGTATTTATCCGCTTAATTAGTTATCTTAACTGTATAGAGCGTTAGTAATCAAGCTATCATGCATTTATGCGTTGCTTAGTCATCCATCTAACCATCCGCAAGCCATGACATATTACTATAATGTTTTATGATAACAATAATTTCGAGTTTTTGGAACTTAAGGCGAATGTAGTACGAGTAGGAAACCCTATTAGCCAATCCCATAATAACTAAATAAATTGTTTCATCATCAACGAGAATGGAAACCTTGTTGGGGACAGCCATCGGAGGCGCAGGGTTGACGGTTCGGTTACCCCTCAGCATAAATTTCTGTCGACGAAACAGATATTTGTGTTGAGTTGAGACATGAGACTGGCTTAGTTTGGGCTGTGCGATTTACATTCATGATGTCATATAATATGTCTTAAGCTATTAATTGTATAATAATGATTATAAGTCATCGGTCGACTATTTGTTTGTCTGTTGCGGTGTGTTAGCTTAGATCTCGATAGGCCAGTTGCCATTCTAGGGCGCTGCTGACTCGGCTACTTGGTATCTTGTTGCATAACTTGTGGATTAAATAGTTACTATGCAGTTATGTAAACTGATCCGACCGTGGGAAGTAAAACCAGTCGGTGTACCCCTAAACTGACCTTTTGATGCAATACATCCGTAGTAAAAAAAAGGTTTTGTTTAATTAGGAGAATAAATACCCCGTATGCGAACGACGACGATACGTAATACAAGAATATAAATATCTCAATGGGCATGAAAGTTTGGGTTATAAATACCACCTTTAGCTATTGCAAAGGTATTGCTTTTGGGTTTTATCCGAAATTATACCCTGGTTTTGTTATTATCAAAACGAAATAAAATATTTTTCCTGTTAGAAACCTCAGGTTTCTATAAGTTAAATGCCGCAATTAGAGTCGATAAGGAAAGTGGTTTAAATTATAACAAATAATCTGTTTTATTAAAGTTAATTACGATTCATGGTTTTATCGTCATGTTTAAATATTTATTAGCATTTGATTCAAATTCTAATATTTTTCCTCGTACTATTTTTTTAAATAAACCCACGTTATTTATATCTTGAACGGAAAGGGAAATGCAACTGCGCCTCATCTACTCTTTTGATTAGTCATGTAAAAGATATCATCATAATAACCTATTAAATATGTGACTGGTGCGTATTGCACGGGAAGCCGTACCATAGTTACTATGGCCGTACGTTCGATGCCAAGACGAACATCTCTGTGACAAATATTACTCTGGCATAAGATTTTAATTCTCCGCATTCGCTTGTTGCAGGCAGCTACCTCACCTTGCTGGCCTGGGTGACGGCCGGCGCGCGCGCCGCCGAGCCGCTCGGGCCGTCCGACAGACCGGAGGCCTACTTCAACGGCAGCTCGTACATCCACCTGTCACGGCCCATCTCGCTTAAGCAGCTGGTCGGCCTCAGCTTCCGCACTTGCGTCGGTGAGTTGAGGAGGAGGATTGAACTAACCCGCTCATAGATACAGTAGAGAATTCATCTACTCAACAATCTTATAGTAAGGATAGTTGGCTTGCAACGTAAGCATAATACGGATTGTGAAAGACGCGGGTGCGATTGCCACTCGAGATCATTAAGGTCCGAAATCGATTTTTTCTAGTTTTTCTATCTTTCGTTAAGAAAAACAATCATTTTAAAATGCTAAAATAATCAAAGTAATAATCTTATAGTATTTGAGGTAGATTTTATTGCCAGAAATATACATTTTGACTGAATGCCCTTAGGCACGCTCACTCAAAGTTGGAGACGTTCTGCGTTTAGCCAAAAGTTCTATAACGCTATTCACGTATGCAACTAAGCAGCAGTCAGTAGTTATTAACACAGAAACATTAGGACAGAAAAAAACATTGTTGAACCAGACCGCGTTCAGTGGATTGTCTCACTAGGCATGCACATCCCATTTTAGGTCTAATTGTCATGTTGATATCAGTTCTCTGGTGATAAAAGTCGTTCGATGTTCCTAAATCGTATATAAATAGTTGATTTACTAACCAGAAATAACATTCGGTTTAAATACAAGTTAGGATTTACAGTTCAGGTACTTAATAGATTTTAACCAAGACGTATGGTGACATATCTGTGAACTCTGCTTAAAGCAAATTACCTTGCTAATACTATGCTCTGACTTGTATTATATTCTTTTCCGTAATTTACTAGCTAACGTCAGTCTGCTGAACTGATGCTTATGGGAATATGGTCGAAAGTCTCTTGCCTATCATTTTGCTTACAGAAGCTTGACTACTAAAATGTATTGTCACGTCACATTTAGTAATCGGAGAACTAACCGCACAAGCCGCGGCGGCGTCAATTGCATTTCTATCGGTGGTCGCTGCTCGGATAATTTATGCATTTACTATTATTCCATTTAAACGGTTTCCTTCCTCGCCATGGACACGTTTGCACTCATTCCTATTAATAAGGCCATCAGGAACTAGAATTCCTTTTTAGGATCGTGGCTTTTGAATTCTTGCCTTAAGGATTGAGAGTAATCTGTATGCAGTTTGTAGTTTGTTTAGTACTGAGGTTGCAGCATAATAATAGCGTTCGGAAAAAGTACAGTCCGGTTGTTTAGCGTCCTCAGGCGGCGAGGTCGCACGAGTCTGCGCTTTCACGCCTCTACTGAAGGCTGTCCGCTCTCGGAAGTGGACTAACTCGGGCTTTGCTCAAGTAAGGATTCTTTGCAAGGACAGATTTGAATGTAAAGATTATGGTTGTGATGTAATAACACTCTTTCATGTAGTGAGTAAGATCCTAGAGACAGACAGTTGGGCAGATTTAGTGTACATGCTATAACCGTCACGCTTCAGAAATATGATAGCAAACCCCAAACGAGACAAAACTCCATACCTACACTTGTAATTTGGTGCTTTCTGCTCTGGCGCCTTTCGCGGATTCGCGGTCACTTCACTCTATAATGCAATGACAGGGCTGCCACTCGAAACACCTACCAAAGTACCGATGGTCGAACTTAAGGCCAGCCTTGGGTGATTTAAATTTCTCCGCAGTCGCCCTTGCTATGGTCTGTAAAATTTGTGATGCCGCAAAAAAGTTTAAATCATGTCACATGGCGCGTCGTTGCGGGCAGATACGGCGCGTCGTTGAGGGCAGATTACGGCGCATCGTTGCGCGCTCATTACGGCGCGTCTGCAATTTTTTGCGCACCTGCGACTCATGCGCAGCGGGTGCGTGTAACTAGCTTTGCGCATCGCGGAATATCGTCATTTTAACGGATTCTCACAGTATTGTATTCGAGTTTACTGAATGTTATCTGTCCTTGCTTTGTTTTTGTTAGTTTTTGGTAATTAATCTTGCTTGATTCGGCAAATTATTGCGTATTCAAATTGGAAGTTTCCTTGAAAAGGTCCGTGAGCACTTCCCATGTTTTTTTGGTTTTGATAATTAAGGATCAGGCAAAGGTATTTGTATCCCTGTTCTAAAAGAAGGCACCAGCCTTCACAGTGTTAAGAATTTGTTTAAAGAATTTTTTTTTATACTATATAAAGGGCACATTATATTTCACATACACAAAGTTGAGTCAATCTAAATTGACAAACTAAACTTTAAGGGCTTATTTTAATACGCACCTTGTCTTTCTACTATGAGCTACTTACCTCTCTTGCATACTCACTCACATTCGTATGAGAGACGTCTGCGCCAGCGCAGCAGCTCCGCTATGCGCGCACACACGTCAGTCCATAATCTGCTGGGAATTCTACCACATACCAGTCCAACGAAGCCATTATCATAATATTGATATTGAAATGTTCCGATCGGAAACCCGTTTTACAATCACGATCACAGATACGGCGTTAAATCAAACTTAATCGCTGTCAGTTCGAAACTGGAAATTGCGTTTTTCGACTTCTTTGGGTGACGTGACTAGCGGTTATTACTTTGATTATTTTAGCATTTTACAGTGCTTGTTTTTCTATTTTCAGATATGAAAAACAAGCATTGTGAAATGCTAAATAATCAAAGTAATAATCAGACAGCATACTTCATCTTAACTGAAAGCTCAAATATTTGTCAAAATATTTCTTTCGGATGTTTATAGGTACTTACCTTGAAACATTGATGGAATAACGTTGGCTGGATTTGATAGGGTTTTTAGAATTTAAAAACGCTGTATCCGTGCCATTAATAAGGCCTGGTTCTTAGATAGCTGCCGACCACTTTTTAAAAAATTTAATGTTCTCCCACTCCCATGTATGTACATTAGAGATGTGTGTGTCTTTACAAAATTCCACCCAGAATATTTTATGAAACGTAGTGATATTATCAAACGGCAGAAAAGAGATAAATTTATCAACATGTTATACCAACCTGCATGTCACAAATACATATTATATAAAAAGAATATATACAATATGTGCATTTATATATACAACAGCTTGCCGAACGAATTGAAAATATTAAAACCTAATGTATTTAAGACAAAAATAACGATATGGCTATTAGAAAAATGTTTTCATAGTGTTAAGGAATATACAGTTTTGTTCAAAATTATGTAAAAACCAGATAGTTTATTAAACATTTACATGTCTGCATGCAGACTGAATACAATGGACAATTTATGCTATATTTTAAGACCTTAATGACATGTATTTTCGTAAATAAATATTTTGACTTTGACTTGCAACGGAAGCATATACTGGAAAGATTCGTTCGTCCCTCTGAGGTTTCGGTGGCTCAGTGGTTTAGGTTAGTCACCCGGATTGTGAAAGACGCGGGTTCGATTCCCGCTCGAGATCATCGAGGTCCGAAATCAATTTTTTCCAGTTTTTCTATCTTTAGGTAACTAGCCATCCCTAATGTTTAAAATAACAACAATGAAGCAAACTGTTGATAATACAAGGCTAATTTGACTGTTATTACATGGTGTTTAAATTGAATAAGTCTCCATGACTGCGGTTAGATTCAAATGATAATCACTTTGGTCATTGTAGTTTGGCCAGCTCATACCATACCATCCACCGTGTCATGTTTTATTATATCATTTATTTCGTTTATTCATTTTAGATGATCCATGGAACTCTTCATGCTTTATAGGTATTGTTCATCTTGTGTTTCTCAAAGTATACTACCCAAGTAGCAGCTCAGTATTTCGAAGGAGAAGTTAATAAAGCCTTTTACTTAATGCTGAACCAACAACCTTAGTTGAGCTGATGAATGTTTATCGATATGATGCATTATTTATTTGTTATTAAAATAAATGGTGTCACGGAAAGCGTGTCAATGTTATTCTACTTTTTATTTAATAAATACAAAGTATTACTTAACTCCTTCAAAAAGCTGAGAGATTTTAATGCATTCCATTGTCTACTCATCCCAACATCGCGTCTTAGATGTTTTCCATTAGTTCGTCTTTTCTTTGCAAACTATTGTATTGTTCAATTATTTGTTTTAATTTAGCTAGCGACACCATTATATTGCCCCTTTTGTAAATATGCTACCGAATCCCCACTGTTTTTCTATTATCTCAGCAAAGTGTCAACTGTTAATGTTAACCCAAATCAAAAGTAGGCTGCTTCTTTGCTTTCATACAGATGACGCAAGTGCCTTTCTTCAGAACCGAGGCATGACTAATGAATAACAATATCCCACCATGTTCGTTATTGTACTAACATACAAATATTACCCAGTTCAACATCTTTTGCATGTGAAGTATGATTATTCTTGATTCGGGTTTACATCGTTTTTTTTCCAGATGTATTTATTTCGCTATCATGTTATAGAATCATCAGGATGCCACCAAGTGTAAATACCTATTTAAATGTCCTTTTTGATCATTGAAGCAGAAAGTAATCTGGTTCCTTATTGTTCCTTATTTTTAAGCAACAGCTACCGTTTCTCTTGTAGCCAGGTACACGTACCTACAATTTGTATTAATAGAGGGTTTTCATCAAAGAATATGTCTTTCAGGTGGCGAACTTTTCTCTCAGCGTTTCGAACGCTATACATTACACGTGACCGCTCTATACGAGCAAGTTGTCGTCTCGTGGGCGCTGCCGACGCAGTCAACGCGCGAAGTCGGCCTCGCCAAGGAGACGCTGGACAACCGCTGGCACTGGGTGGCGCTGCGGTACCGGCCCAGCCCGCCCGCGCTGCTGCTCGAGGTGGATCGGGACACGCAGGTAGGTCTCTGTCTATATATACGGTCAAGCGTTGACCTAGAGTAAGAGCGAAGTCTAACTACACAGACCTGGCGACCACGACCAAAATACAGTGATGAGTTTTTCGAGCACGTCCGTGCTTCAGCAGGCACGTTAAGTTGTTGATTGCAACTTGCGACATCAGTTTGCGACTCGCAAGATATCAGATGTTGAGCCTAGTTGGAGACCCTGGGGCGGCTTGATAAAGTCAGACAGTGAGGTTCATCACTGGTTCATTCACCTCTCTAAAAATCCGCTCTGAGCCTACGTGTAGGAGTGGCTTCTAGTTGAGGAGAGGTCTGTGCCCAACAGGTCCTGTGACTTGAGGCTTGGTGCCAGTAAGTGGCCGCGTTGACGAGCAGTTGACAAGCCAAGTCGCCATTGCTGAACCTCTTAAGCCCAACATCTGTCGGAGCTAGGTTACACTGATCGGTCTAGCCCTCCCGCGCTTCTCCATTTAGATATTTGGTAATTTGGATCAAAGAAAGACCGCTTTTTAGTCTCCCTCCATTCTTCTTATTGTATTGGGTTTCAAAACTTAACCCTGTGTAACCAGTACTCCGCCACTTGCACGGCATTTTTGCTTCAAGGTCCATTGCGTGATGTACGTGTTATCTTCCTTCAGGTCATATCAAACGTGACATGGAACCCCGAGCTACTGTCACCAGGCGCGCTGGAGGCGGGCGGCGCCGTGCTGCTCGTGGGCAACGTGTTCAGCGGCTGCATCCACGAGGGTCCACAGCTGGAGTTCCACGCGGCCAACGCGCAGTTCCGAAACGTGCACTTCGGACACTGCCCGCTCACCACTGACGAGTGTGAGTATCGAGGTCAGACAGATTTAAATAAAGAGTGCGATTTTACTCTATCACACTGATCAGCATGGCTCTTAAATTAATTGTCTTGGTAGGCCTTTCTCTTTCTGCTAAACTTTCTTTGCTTATTCATATATTGGAGCAGAAAATTGAATGTAAAAACCAAATTTGTTCCATCATCTCTGGTAGTTTTGCAGTATAGCAGAGCAGCAACTTTAATTACAGCAATTTTTTAAAATTACAGGTATAGACAGAAAAGACGTGCTGAGAATGCCTCCAAAAGACCACTGTTATAATGAGCCCTGCATGAGACATGGAACATGCATATCAAGACATGACAGGTAAGGTAGCATTTGACATATTTTGTATAGTTATTAAAATAGTTAAAGTAATATTTTTTAATTGATGGTCATGTTGTCAAAGGTACGAATGCCACTGCACGGCTCGATACACGGGGAACAATTGTGAAGTGGATGCAGGTGACCCTTGTCGCTCGGCCCCCTGTCAGCACAACGGGCGATGCCTGGAAACTGCTAGAGGAGACTATACTTGTAGCTGCACACCTAATTATCATGGTAAGATCTGATTATTAGAATAGAAATAAATTATCATAGGTGTAGATATTTGTGTTTTTTAAGGAAGGTGGGGCACAACATATTGCTCCAACCGTAATGGACCTGACTGTTTGGATGCAATTACCTTTACCTTGAATAAAATTACAGCTGCTTCGAAGTTCTTGATGGTGATCAAGGTAGGCAAAGCTTATCAGCTTATCCTAAACAACAACGCAGGCAACGCCCAAATGATACCTGGTGATACACGTGTTCTCATTTTACGGTAACGTTCGATCATTCAGGCGATCAGTTTGCTTGCCGGGCACCGACGTTGTATGGAACAAGTCTTGCGTAAAACCTGCACTACAAATCGCTTAAAACTGGTGCTACGGAGCGTCAATCCACCGTAACATTGGTACTGCTACATTGGAGTACTTCAGGGAGCAAGCAACCTACACCCATGCTTTCTTTTATTGACATATTTCTCTCTTACAGGACAACACTGTGAACTGGAAGTGTCGCTGGACCCGCAGTGCGTGGAGGGCCCGTGCCGCAACAACGGCAGCTGCAGCGTGCCCCCAGGCCTGGACACTTACGTCTGCTCTTGTCCGCCTGGTATGGATTTTGAATCTATTTAGCATGACGAAATAGAGGTAGGGTTTTACATCCACGAGCATATGTATAGTGGACTAGAATTAAACATAGTCACATAAACAGATAAACTTTATTGCACAAATGATCAGGTTTATTATTATTTCAATAGAGATAAAATTCACATAACACATATTCAACACACATTACAGGACATTTACAAGGTCGCTCAAATAAATGTGTAGGCTGATTAACTCACTGGTTGACTCACTGTCGTGTGTGACGTTGCCTATCATTTTCCACCATTTGTTCTCCTGGGTCTCAATATATCGTGAGAATAAGGCCCGTGTTCTAGAATCGTACTCAAGCACCGATCTGTACTTGAGTAGAGATTTCAAAACGTCGGTTCATACAAAAACGTCACTCAAATCTATACTCAAGTACAGATTTGTTTTAGAATGTGGGCCTAAATGGCAGTACTCAAATATTTTTTGGTTACTTTAAACTCGAATTTTGAAACGTCAACTACTTTAAAGTCAAACTCTTATTCCGAAACGTTACTCAAATGCTGTCACTTTTAATAATACTGACACGTTAGGAAACAACATACGTTTTTAAGAATGCTTAAAAGGTCAACATTTCCAAACACCGTGGTTCGTCTCATATAATAGAAGGATTCTATCTTTGTATGTGTCAAGGGTTCACCGGTCGCAACTGCGAGACTGACGTGGACGAGTGCCTGAGCGCGCGGGCCGGCGCGTGCCTGCACGGCGGCCGCTGCGTCGACGCCATCAACAACTTCACCTGCGACTGCACCGGCACTGGTATGTTATTTGTGCCCTTTGTCTATAGCGTGAGATCTGATGTGACGGTCGCCCACTCTTTGGTATTTTCACTGTTTTTGTACCATCTCTAAGACTTGGTGTTGATGATGAACTCATAATTGTTACGTTGCAAACAGGCTACACAGGCGCGCGCTGCGAGGTGAACGTGAACGAATGCGAAGAAGATAGAAACATCTGCGGACACGGCGTCTGCTACGACACGTACGGCGGCTTCGTGTGCGCGTGCCAGCCCGGGTACACCGGCGAGCGCTGCCACAGTGTGAGTGTACACTGCATAAAAGTATGGGGAATGATGATATTTGAACCTCCTGAAAGTAGTTACTGCCATATTTGTTCATAAATTTTATGATTTAATACTAATATTGGTGATGCTGATATTATTTGTAAACGTTCGGCTAGTTTTTATGCATAATTTGTATTTATGTTTATTGTTTGTCTATAGATGTCAGCGTGCGCATCCGGCCCATGCGGCCTCGGCGGCGCATGCGTAGAAGAGAGCGGCGGCGGCGGCTTCCGCTGCGTCTGCGCGCGCGGCTGGGCCCCGCCCCTCTGCACCTCGCCCCTGCCGCCCCCCGCGACCGCGCCCTGCCCCGAGGGCGCCTGCCCGCCCAACAGCCACTGTGCCCATGCGCATCCGTACACACAAGGTCAGTAGTGTATGTAGCTGCGTCTGCGCGCGGAGACGAACAATCAATTGTTATTTTAGGCGAACTAAAACACGACCTTTGGTGACCTTTGACGACCGACTTGGTGTAATGGTTAAGAAGTTGGCTACTACACCAGAGGTCGCGGGTTCGATCCCCGCACAGTACAAACATTTGTGTGCATGAACATGTCTGTTTGTACTGGTCTGGGTGTCTCCTATGTATAATAAGTATGTATTTACAAAAGAAAATGTATTTAAGTATGTTTATCCGTTGTCTAGTATCCCATAACACAAGCTTTAATTAGCTTACTTTGGGGCTAGATGGCGCTGTGTGGAATAATGTCCAGGGATATTTATTTATTATTTATTTATTTGAAACAAAAAGAAAAGTTTTATGTCTTTGTTACAGGGATGCCGACCATGGTGACGGGAGTAATGCTATCAAAACCAGTCACATGTTTTTGTGATCTTGGATATTATGGTATGTGAAGTTTATTATGCAATAACTAAACACACTAATTAACTGCACAAAGTAAAAGGGAAATTTTACAATAAAAAATGTAAAGTTTGCTTAAGTTGACAGTTAAATCTCATTTTACTGGAAAGAAATGTTGCGTTAATAGCATCGATAGCGTCCGTTTTCTTGGCTGGCGCCTTTTAACTATACCCTTTCCAATCGTTTATTTAACTTTTGACAGATCACGCACATAAAGTTTTGTAATATTTTTTGATACAATGTACTACAGGGAATACTGTACTTCATGGACGGGCTCCGCCCACTTAGAGAAGTGTCATTCGTAATTACCTGTGTCACGTATTGTCACGTAAAAACCTTTATTATTTTGCATTAAAATGCCCTAAATGTCTCTGTTTTAATGTATAAATAATTTGCATAATGAAAACAGTTCCATCGTACTCGGACCTAGTAATGGGATCGAATTTATTCGCTGCCAATTAATGTAAAACTGTAGTTGGTGCAAATAAAAAGCATGTGAATGAACTGCGGTACCTACATGTAATGAACAGGTACAAAATGTTGAAATTCATAGTACTTTAGGGATTAAAAAATAAAACAACCAAAAGAGGTACTGTAATACAATTTTTAATTATAAAGAATCGTCTTCTTCGTATGACCACGAATCATCATCACTTGAGTTCTCAGTAATATTGATTATCAATTCTTGGACAGATAAATTGTCGAATGCAACATCCCGATCCCAATCCGACGTAATCACCTTTTTTGTTTTTTCCACAACACTCGCCCAGTTTTCAGGAGTTACTTTTTCACACGCATTTTTCTTGCGGTGAAAGGAGGAGTTGTATTGTTCCTCGCAGCATATCCTTTAACTTGTGCCCAGATCATTTCAATTGGGAATTGGGGGTATGGGAACAAAATTAAAAACATGTCCTAAATCGAAAACCATTTCGAGGTATTTGTATTTTATACCTTATTTAAATATTTAACATTTTTAAAAGCAAAGGATCGAGGATATTTTTAATTAAATACGTTGGCAAACTGGGGTCAAATGAATGACCCCAGTTTGCCAACGTCCGCAAAGAGTATATTAAGGTTCTTATTGGACTCTTGACCGTTATCAAATTGACATCTCACAATTGAAACCTATTGGGTCGTATAAACTTCTTTTCACGTGCTTGGTTTATGATCTATCCATCAACCAATCAAATGACGCGATCTGTATCATACGTGAGACTTTTAGCTAGGTGATTCTACTGCACGGTATTAATAGGGTTTCCAGATAGCAGATTAAAAATTCCCCCAGGTGAAATATAATTTTCCACAAAGTTATTTTCAATAATACGTACATTTATTAACGCCCATTGCCCAGACGGGTAGGTAGGACTTAAAATAGCCATTCGCTATAATCGCAACCCTTTCAGGTAGGGCTTGGTTTCAGAACTTGGCAAAATGAATTGTATCTGAAATCTACTTCTCACATTCTCGTGAGATTGTACATGATGAACGGCGAGCTCTGTTCCAGTCGTAAGTGCAGTAAATCAGTAATTTTCTCCTCATAATTTATTTACCACGAATCCGGGAAAAAACACAACTACCGGTTAGATCAACGAAATATTCAAATGAGTTACTTAAAATAGTAAAAGATATTTAAAAAAAAAAAATTGTTCCCATACCCAATTGCATTATATTGGCAGTGATATGGGGGAATTCTGAGGACGGTATGCCCATGCTCTGCTGCCATTTCATCTATTATGTATCGTTTTGGCAGCTTCTTTGTTTTTAATATCTTTACTAACTATACTTTTAGGAGGGACTCGTCCACCTCCTCGCCATTGTCACGGAGCCAGTTTATGATTTCATGTTTTTTGTTGGCCTGCGTTGGCATTTTATTAATTTGACGAGAGAGATAGGGTGCATTATCAATAAATATTATTGATGGCTCTTCGAGTAATGTAAGCATTTCTCTGAACCGCTTTTCATACACATTCGAATTCAACTCCTCATAATAATCTCCTGTTTTCTGGGATTTGAAAGCTAATAGAGCGTCTGGCACAAATCCTTTTACTGTTCCTGCATGGCAAATAATCAGTCGTTCGCCTTTTCCTATTGGTAGCGCAGAAGTGGAGCCAGCAGTGTTGTCAGTCCAAGTTTTTGACAGCGTATGTTTGCATTGAGCCAAGTTTCATCTGTGAAAACAATATTCGACCAATCTACTATTTTTTTCGCTTGTCTTAAAAAATCGCATCGATACAAAGCAATATCATTGCGTTCCATTAAAATTTTTCGTTTGTCACATTTTTGGAAAAGGAATCCAATGTCTTTCAATACCTTTGCCAAAGAAGATTTTTGACCACGGAACAAACCACTATTTCGTAGAGATTGTGTTAGTTTTTTAATGTTGGAATCTCTTTTCTTTGGTAATAGTCGTATATATGACGACGAATAGCATCAGCGTCAAAATTGTCAACTGCTGTCACTTTACAGGGCTGACGTTTTTTCTTAGGTGTAGATAGCTTATTCTGTTCCATGCCACTGCTGCCGTAGCCTTCTTTTGTTATCTTTGCCACTGTTGCAGCACTAATACCTAATGCTGCTGCAACACGGTCTCTACCTTGAGTCACTGGTATAAGAGGCCCACCATTACGGCTTTCCTTTTCAAAGTATTCACGAAGTCGCAAGACAAACTCTCTTGTTTGTCCTTTAAGTACTTTATTTTTTGGCATTTTGACAGGAACGAAGGGAGGAACGATACGCTCAACTCAACCAAACATGAGAATTCACAAATAAATCAATACGAAGGAAAATAAATTCTCAACTCGACGTATGAAAATGTGGATTAACACTGACAACAAAATGGCGTCGCGCGTCGCCGCCGCGTCCAGTGTTGCCGTTTAATAATCGATAAAATTACGAAATTATCGATAAAATAATGAGTGTGTTAAATCGATTGAAACTTCATCATGAATAAAATCGATCGATCAAAGAAATCGAATCGGTAACGGGACAGGGTATCACTATTTGATTAAGTATTAGAGCTGTCAAAAGTTAAATAAAAGCAAGAAGGCTAGAGACTAAGGAGAGATAACTCCCTGGAAAGGGTTGGACTAAATCCGTATCCCACAGTGACGCATGCGCATTACGCTTCTTTGCCGCGATCCTCGCGAAGTGTCAAAATTGGTCAACACAACCTCGAAAAACAACAACTGTCGCACGTGACACCGTTCAAAACAAAACCATGTGACCATGAAATGACAAATAGCTGCCGCTGCACATGCGCAATACAGCGTTTTGCCCGGCACAGAGTATACGACTTTCGGCTCTCGAAAGCTTACCCCCACTTCGGGAGTTATCTCTCCTTAGTTTCTAGCCTTCTTGATTAAAAGATTGGAAAGGGTATAGTTTCAGTCTAATCCAATCGCAAATTCTTCATTTATGGAGTTGGATATTTAAAGCGTCGTTCTCACGGGTACGCTCGCTCGTCCCCAGGCGCGCCCGGGGCGTCCCCCAACTGCTCGACGCTGGAGCAGGCGTGCGCGGCGGGCGCGTGCCTCAACGGCGGCACGTGCGCCGCGCTCGGCGACCACCTCAACTGCACGTGCCCGCCCGGATACAAAGGTACAGGCCTGCACGATTGGGACTGATACATTGTTGCAATTATATTATTGTGATAGGGCTGTTGTTGCTGAATGGCATGTCTTTTTGAACTTATTAGGTAATGATTGTCTTTGAACTTTGTGGCAGATCTTTGAAGATGCTTAGATTAGATAAAAACTAAATACAGTTTTTGAATAGCCTATCGTAATGATTTGTTTTTATCTATACTTCATTCACTATAACATAAGAAATAAGAAGCTAAAATGAATGACAATTTGCATTTGACGTTGCCATGACGATAACAAACCTGAGTATAACCTGGCAAAATTAAAAACCTCTTTCGCCACAACGTATGAAGGGATTATGTAACATTTTAGATTTGGTAGAGTAAGGCCCGTATTCTAGAATCGTACTCAAGAACTTATTTATACTCTACTCAAGTACAGATGAGTATCTCTACTCAAGTACAGATACTCATCTGTACTTGAGTAGAGATTTCAAAACGTCAGTTCATACGAAAACTTCACTCAGATCTAAACTCAAGTACAGATTTTGTTTCAGAATACGGGCCTTATAGTAACAATAAAAATGAGAACCCCTGCTTGTTTTTACATCGACAATATAGTTTGATGCAAGACAAAATAAGTTATTTAAGCAAAAGCCTCATAAATTCTGAAGTTCCTTTACTTTAAATGAGAACAATTAAATGTGAGAGCTGCTATATAAGTAGATTTTAATAAATTTGACATAAATTTTAAAAGTAATAATGTTTATTGTTCTTTTACCACTAAGTGTACCCTAAAAAGAACCTTTTTTAGTTCTGTCTAATGCTATAACGAATGGAGTATAGGACATCCTGGTTTCGGATGTTAGTGATAAAATTTATTTTTTATATTTTGCATAGCTTATGTAAGAGTAACATAACTTTTATTAGATAAAGAATAGAATCTATTATTCTTTATTTCAAGTCAACTATGTCTATGCAGATAAATAATAGAATTGAAATGACAAGATTTAGACCTTAAGAAGAAATTGATACTTGTCTTGTTCAAGTTATAACTTGTGTATGTGCTTTAAGAGTGTATTTTTAGTGTAAGATTTGTGACCTGAGGACAGAAAAGCATTTAATCAAATCTGACAATAACAAATGTCATATTTAGTTATATTTTTCATTTGCGTGTCTTGTATAGTCTAACACGGCAAAAGCAAAGTCTGAGCTCTCATTGCTTCAAACCCACTTACTACTTTATAAACTCGAAAGTGTTACGCTTGAGCCGTGCTTGACTGTACAAAAAATCATTTCGGCTTTTTCTGAAACGTTAAATATTGTTCCCGTTTTGTTGAAGTCATAGAATGTTTGCATGCCATCATAGTCTTACTTGCGTGCGATGTGCGTTGTTGTATTGTGCGTGTACGTCAGGCTTGTACTGCGAGGCGGAGGCCGGCGCGGGCGGCGCGGGGGGGAGCGCGGGGGCGGGCAAGGCGCTGTCGGAGCTGAAGGCGCCGGGCGAGCGCTGCGCGGGCGCGCCGCCGCCGTGTGTTCACGCGAAGGCCTGCCATGATCTTGTGAGTAATGCTTTGTGAAATTAAACAGGTGTATGGATTTTACTCGCTGTATTACCATGTGCAAAGTGAAAATATGGGCAACCTAATTAGGCTGGAACGGCCTCTTGGGAAATTGGTTTTTATTTAAAGTAAAAAAAATGGGCGTTAATGGGAAAAAGCGAAGAATTTCCGTAAATCTGTTTTATTTCAATGTAAAGTGTTTGTGTAGATGTTAGTAAGCTTTGTGTCAGCTTTGCATTTGATCACGAGTGTGACGTGACGTTTGTCTTTTATTTTTGTTTTTACATCACATCACGCTGTTTCACCGCTGTAATAGCCTTAACACAATATTTAGACTACAGAGTATGAACTAAAGTCGCCTGGATTTTGGTCGTTTGTCGTTGATTGACTTTTAAATGCATAATTCGACACTTATAATTCCTCACAAAATAGATCACGTTAGTAAGTTGTTTTGTTAACCAAAATATAAAAAAAGTAAAAGCTAAATGCAAAACGGCAGCACAACTTTTCAATTGGGTATAAGAAAAAAAAACAAACATGTCCTAAATCGAAAATCATTTCGAGTAATTGGTATTTTATACTTACCTGATTTAAATATTTAACATTTTTAAAGGCAACGGATCGAGGATATTTTTAAAAAGTTTGACCTTCATTTGACCCAGAAAGGCAACGTATGCACAAGTAAGAGGTTCCTAATGGACTCTTGACGGTAATCAAATTGACTTTTTTTTTTATATTGCCCGTCAAGATTACATCACTCCACCTGATGGAAAGCGGTCGTGAGGTCCAAATATGAGGTTGACAAGCCCAGTCATTCAAAGAATCAGCGGGCTGGCCATCCTCACCTCGAAGGCCTGCAGAAATGCCTTTTCACGCCCCGCTTGAAGAACCCGGGACTATACGAGGAAGGAAACACATGTGCTGGAAGACCGTTCCACGTCTGGATGGTACCACAAAGAAACGAGTCACCAAACCTTTTAGTTCGGGCCAACAAATGTTGAATTGTGTGTGGGTGACGCCGTAGTCCAGCACGCGTGGTACGGGAGTGGAAAGGTGAGGGTGGAATGAGCTGGAATAACTCGTCAGAGCATTCCCCATTGTAGAAGCGATAGAGAACACTTAGCCTGGCAATGTCTCTACGCAATTGGAGAGGCTCAAGGGTCAAAGTTGCCTCTGGGTTTCCAATAAAACGGATAGCACGCCGCTGCAACCTGTCAAGAGCTTCGAGTAGGTACTTGGCAGAACCGTCCCAGAGATGAGAGCAGTATTCCACACAAGAGCGGACTTGTGTCTTATACAAGAGACAGAGCTGCTCAGGCGTGAAGAATCGTCTCACTCTGTTCAGGACTCCGAGTTTACGGGATGCAGTTCTAATGACGCTCTCAATGTAGTCCCGCTGGTTTAGGTTGCTACGAACATCCATGCCAAGGATGTTTAGGCTATCCTTAATCGGTAGCGGGGTGCTCTGATGAGTGGGATGGGAAAGGAACGGCGACGCCTTTGCTGTGAATGCACACACCTGCGTTTTCTTGGCATTGAACTCGACAAGATTGCATGCAACTCATTCTGAAATGCGGTCCAACACTCCGTCAAGCTCAACAACAAGACTTTGCCTCTTCTCCTCGATGTCAGTCTGCTTTGCCCCAGGGCGCTCGAAATAATGCGCGTGGACCGTGCTATCATCCGCATAGCAATGAATATTACCAAGAGATAAAATGTCATTGATATGCAGAAGAAACAACGTCGGCGACAAGACGGAGCCCTGCGGCACTCCGGCATTAATCTGGAGAAAGCGTGATTTTCGACCATCGCAAAGGACGCGAATACTACGTCCCTCCAGAAATCCGGCGATCCAGTCGCATAGGCGAGGTGGTAGACCATATGCCGGAAGCTTGGAAAGAAGCGAGCGATGCCATACACGGTCGAAAGCTTTGGCAATGTCAAGACTGACGGCCAAAGATTCCCCATGCTTGTCCATAGCCTCCCCCCAGATGTGTGTTACGTACGCTAGAAGATCACCCGTAGACCGTTTTAGCCGTACTGACGGTCGTGAATGAGAGAGTGATCCTCTAGGTAGCGGATGAGCTGCGTGTTTATGATCCGCTCGAACACTTTAGCTCGACATCTCACAATTGAAACCTATTGGATCGTATAAACGTCCTTTCACGTGAATGGTTGACAATCTATCAACCAATCAAATGACGCGATCTGTATCATACGTGAGATTTTTCGCTAGGTGTAAGATTCTACTGCATGGTATTAATGGTGTTTCCAGATAGCAGATTTTAAATTCCCCCAGGTGAAAAATATTTATCCACGTAGTTATTTTTAAAAATGCGTACATTAATTTAAGCCCATTGCCCAGACGGGTAGGTAGGACTTAAATAGCCATTCTCTATAATCCCAACCCTTTCAGGTAGGGCTTGGTTTCAGAAATTGGCAAAATAAATTGTATCTGAAGCCTACTTCTCACATTCTCGTGAGATTCTACATGATGAACGGCAAGCTCTGTTGCAGTCGTAAGTGCAGTAAATCAGCAATTTTCTCCTCATAATTTATTTACCACGAATCAGGGAAAAACACACGTGGGAACACTTAGTGAATTTGTGACGTCATGAGTTCGCAATGTTTAAAAATAAATAAAAAATTAACTACTGGCTAGATCAACGAAATATTCAAATTAGTTTCATAAAATAGTAAAAGGTATTAAAAAAAATATGAGAAAAAAATGTTTTCCAATTGTTTGATTCCAATGCACAGAGAAGCTCTTTTTACAGTATTTGTAACTTTATGGAAAACCTAAATATCTAAATCTCAAGTTCAAAACTAGCATAACATAGGGTAGATGTTGAATAATATAAATGAAACAATTAAGATAATATACATTGCTGCTGTCACAAAATGATAACACAAATACCTAGCCATAGGTAGGTGCGGGAATCGAATCCGCTTCTTCTTGCTTGTCAACTAGCATCACTGCAATAACGGCTCGGTGCCGTCATAATAATAGACACTTTCAACAAATTTTCCCAGAGTTTTCTGAATGTTTAATTTGTCATCCAGCCAATGGGCTTCCACTGCGAGTGTGAGCCGGGCTGGTCGGGCCAGCGCTGCGACGCGCCCGCGGGCGCCGCACCCGGCCCCGCGCCCGAGGGCTGCGGCGCGCGCGGCTGCCTCAACGGCGGCGCGTGCCGGGATCCCGACGCGCCCTGCGAGTGCCGCCCGGGCTTCTCCGGCGCGCTGTGCGAGCTGCCGCTCGACTGCCGCGCGTCTTCCTGCCCGCACTACCAGGTACTGTGCCGCGGCTGCCTCAACGCCGGCGCGTGCCGGGAGCCCGACGCGCTGTGCGAGCTGCCGCTCGACTGCCGCGCGTCTTCCTGCCCGCACCACCAGGTACTGTGCCGCGGCTGCCTCAACGGCGGCGCGTGCCGGGAGCCCGACGCGCCCTGCGAGTGCCGCCCGGGCTTCTCCGGCGCGCTGTGCGAGCTGCCGCTCGACTGCCGCGCGTCTTCCTGCCCGCACTACCAGGTACTGTGCCGCGGCTGCCTCAACGCCGGCGCGTGCCGGGAGCCCGACGCGCTGTGCGAGCTGCCGCTCGACTGCCGCGCGTCTTCCTGCCCGCACCACCAGGTACTGTGCCGCGGCTGCCTCAACGGCGGCGCGTGCCGGGAGCCCGACGCGCCCTGCGAGTGCCGCCCGGGCTTCTCCGGCGCGCTGTGCGAGCTGCCGCTCGACTGCCGCGCGTCTTCCTGCCCGCACTACCAGGTACTGTGCCGCGGCTGCCTAAACGGCGAACTTGAACAGAATTTTCATCTTTTCAACTCTACCAAGTAGAACACAGAGAGGCTTACATTACTTGCTGAAGGCAGGAAAGAACCGGCGCACGCGGCTTCAATCACCATGAGAACTTATCGCACAGATATGTGTTTGAACCCTAGAGAAGTAGCATATTTTTAGACTTCTTAATAAATCAAGATCGGTAAATCTTACGATTTAAAAAAAATATTGATTTTTTTTAAATCGTAAGATTGACACTTACTTTTTTCAAAAACTGTCTTTCAACGGCACTGAAAAGTGGTTATTTACTGATGTTAGAGTAAGCAGTTTCATAGTTTATGTGGGGGTGAATAATTTATGATTGGCACAGCAGAAGACGAGGTATTCCTCGAAGCGCACACATTTGGTACACAAGACGAGGCGCACATTTATTATTCCTCGAAGCGCACTATCGATGTGCGCTTCGTCGAAAGATGAAAAATATTAAAATTATATTCCTCGAAGCGCACATGAGGCTAAACATAGAGAAGAGCATGTAAGATTTGTAGTAAATGATATCGATAGAAGTTATTCAAGCTGTAATAATAATATGAAACTACCAGGAAAACAGTAATGTACCGGAATTAGGTGCAACCTACTACTTGACTCATTAATGGTAAAGTACAGGTTTTATAGTTATACTATCAAAGTTATTTATTTGAGTAAAAGTACCAAGGCGACAGAAATAAAGCGCACCAATGATTTTCTGAAAACGGTTTCTATTACTTGGTCCAGCAATTGGTTCTATAGTGTGGTCACAGAACTGCAGTAATTCAGAGACTTTAGTACACAACTTCACGTGACGCAGGCGCACCTTCGCAACTTACTGAGTTTAAAACACAACGAAACAAATTAATAATCATTTTAGATGTTAACAAGATCCGGAAATGCTCGGATGCATTCGGAAGCACTCGGTGAATGAGCTTCTCTAGGATTCAACGGGGAAACGGGGCGGCCGACAGCGGGTCGTGTCTCGTGCGTGTGCTTTGATAACCACCCCGCGCTATTCTCTACGTTATAACGCTGATTCGCTGCGCTGCTAGCCAGTTTCACCTTATTTTTTGCGAAACCCATCTGAGTTCATCTAAAATATACATGGGTAATATTAAAATAATTTTCACCATTTGTTATCGATATTTTTCGTTGGTTGCACTGCACATCACCATCACACTCCAACCCCTACTGCGTTTCGAGGAATAAAATTTTAATATTCATCATCCATCATTTTTCGACGATGCGTACATCGATAGTGCGCGTCGAGGAATACCTCCAGAACAGAAGACGTCTGTCTTCTTCAGACATTTTATTTTAAACATACATTTCTGTCCAGGAATGTGTCGAACAGAACGGTTCCTGGCGCTGCGTGGTGGCACCCGCAGAAAGTGCTTGCGCCTCGTCGCCCTGCAACAACGGCACCTGCCTCGCAAGGGACAACACCTACCACTGCCAGTGCCTACCAGGAACCACAGGTATGTAACCAAACAGCAGCATTTAGCTTATGAACAGGAAAAAAATGGTTTTGCATTTTTATGTGAACTTTGGCAGTTGATTCCATTCCACTTGATACCAAACGTGAAGACAGCTAGCGCGACTGGGATAAGTCAAGCTATTCATATATTTATTCTTTATGTTATAATTTGCCTTTTTCTTCTGCTAGAGCTATTTGATATTAAAAATAAAATACTGAATCAAATAAATTGGCTAGTCTAATGGGAAATAATAAGGAACAAAAATTTATTTTATTTATTCTTTATTTTAAGCTTATTATTACATATGAGACAATTTATAAGAGATTTAGATGATCAATTCAATTATCGCTGAACGGCTTGCCTATCATATAGGCGGGCGTGTCGCGGACCCTCTTCCCCTTCAAGTTGACCGCGTAGGGCAGCAGCGCGGGGCAGCGCCGGTGCACCCCGCGCGCGCCCGGCGTCCAGCCCGCGAGCTTGCACGCAGTACCACCCTTGGCCGTCACGCTCACCCACGCCACCGACGACAGAACCATATCCCCACAGCTCATCTTAGGCCCTTCTCCTGTAAACTCGAAAACCTCCTTTTTCATTTCCAGTCCAGGCCAATTACTCAGCCTCTTTGCACCTCCCGACGGCGCCGCGAACAACTCCGTCCCCAAAAACTTCTCATACACCTCATCGGCATCTTCAGTCTTCACTATCGTTATAGGCAGACTTTCTGAACAGAATACTGTAAACCTACAAGGTTGCGTGCAATATAAATGATCTAACCTCGCGAGACCACCGATGAATATGGTGTAACCCTTATGCAGGTAGTAAGTCTGAGGTCTAATTGGTTTCTTTGGTATCGTAAGCAGCAACTCTTCTGTGCTAAGCAAAGACAGTACCTGATCAGGGTGGATGACTCCTGGGGTGTCATATAACCATTTACTGTTAGCAAATAGCTTGTCTTTTTCATCTAAGACCATAATTTTTCGGTCTTTCTTCGTCAAATCGGCTGAGTCGTCGTTAGACGGGTCCGAGAACGACCGCCCGATGTGTCCGATGAGGAGCGGCACGTCGGCGGGCGCGCGGCCGTTCGTCTGTTCCATCCTGATTTGCTTTTCCATTTTTATGAGTTTCGCCTCTGATCTTAGTCTCCTCGTCCTCGCGTATATCTTCCAGCCCGATGGCCTGTTTATGGGAAACTTGAGAAGGTGCAAAGTAGTGCCCGGCCATCTGCTGACAGTCGCTCTTTTGACGATGTCCACGGCTTGCACTTTACAGTAGTCTGACTGCAGCAGTGCATTGAACAGAGAGCTTTTGCCCACATTAGTGCATCCAACTAGAAAAACATCCCCCTTATAGAGCCACTCTTTGAACATTACTGATATCAAGTCCTCCACTCCGTAGCCAGTCTTTGCAGAAATGAGAGAGATATGTTTAATATTAGCTTCTGCAAGTTTTGTTTTCTTCATTTCCGTAAGAAGAGATTGCTTTACTCTTTTCAAGTAGCCATGACTGTCGCCCGGTAGCAGGTCTGCCTATGACAGAAAATATAACTTGTGTTACACATTGCAAGCCCATTACAGTATTCAAACATCTGTGATGAAGTAAAAAGAGATAGTCCTAGGAGTTTATTTGGACATTTTAACAATTTAGCACTAATATGATTTTATATCTGAAATGTTACGTTTGATCCCTAACAATTAAGGAACAGTAACAAAATTAAACTTATTTTACCTTATTGGCAACAATTATGACAGGCCGCTCAGTACCAATGATGTCAATAATGCCAGGCCAGATAGAACATGGGAAGTCCAGCAGATCAATCATTACTATCACCAGGGATTTCACATACCTGCAAACAAATGGAAAAACAACTTCAGACATTTAATCCAACATTAAAAAATCATAGTATAATATTATGCAGAACAATTAATTTGGACACAAGATGAAAAAAACAGAAATGATGAACCTTCTTTGATAAAGTTTAGTATGTTAAAATGTTAGGTGTGTGAAAAGCAATTCACGAGCTAGTCTGTGTTTGTGGCCAACCATGTGAATCTGGAAATACTATCTTGCATGTGGGTGGGTGTGGGTGAACAACAAAAATATTTTTTTATTTAGTTGCTATTACAATGAGTTTCTATGGATTTGTAGAATTTAACACTTTTGACACCATAATAAAATAATAATAAATAAATATCTGGGACAATTCACACCAAGATCATCTGACCCCAAACTAAGCAGAGCTTGTAATATGGGCGTCAAAGACTGATAAACATACTTAAATATTTCTAAATACATACTTAATTATTATTTGTGCAACTTACTAACACTCTATGGATTTTTTTTAAAAATTATCTGAAATAAATGATTTATTATTATTATTAATTAGATAATAACACCCAGACACACAACAAATATAAATGTTCGTCACACAAATATTTGTCATGGGTGGGGATCGAACCCAGGACCTCCGGCGCTAAAGGCAGGATCGCTGCCATTGCGCCAACAGGCCAGCCATAATGTCAACATATTAAAACTAAAAAAAAATATTTGGTTTAGGCCCGATTTTTCAGTCTTAGTTAATTCCCTAGATAGCTAACTGAAGTATAAAATTAACAGACTGTAGACAGTCTGTTAAAATATCTATTTGCTTGATAGAATCAAGCAAATAGATATTTTAAATTTTTCAATCGTCGTTTATGCAAAGAATAGCTATCTTTCGGTTGTCATGTACTTATTTCCACAAGCGAGATGCACAACAATCATTGCAATTGTTAGAATGAAACAAGACAAAAGTTGATGATTGACTAATTGACATTGACATATAAGAAAATTAACCTCAACTTTTTTTGTTGTGGCAAAGAGTATGTTTGCTTCATGTTTTTGAAGGCAAAATCTTTTCCAAAACGCCTTTTCATCCCATGTAGTAAAATTTTAGGTTTCTCTTTTACAACTCGTTCTTTTCTATTGGGCTCAGCATTTATATAGTTAAGTAACTGCCATTGTTCCAAAATCGTTGCGTCGTCGGTTAGGTCAAAAATATCCATTAAAATGTGTGTTTATACCAAACGAAATGAAAAAATCTCAAATAAAGCATAGATAAAATCTTATCCGGCCCCTCAAGAAGCAGATAACTTTATTCCTCGGTAAGCAGCTTTGTTATACAGATAACATCTATCTGACTATTGATAAATTATCTTGTTAACCTTTGAATAAACTTCATTCTACAGATAAATTTCCTTAACTGAGGATTGAAAAATCCGCCCTTAATGAACTTATTCAGAATAGAAATACATATTTGGTCAAGGTTACGCTTTTAAATTAGGCCTGACTTACTTGATAGACTGCAGCAGTTTCTCATACTCCTCTGGCTGCACACTGACATCTAAAGCAATATTGTATTCCTGGAGGAAATGACAGCGCTGACACTCAATCTTCTTCAACTCTTCCTCTGTGCGACCATGCAGGATCTCACTGGGTAAGTAACCTGGTATAGATGGCTCAGTGCAGTGCAGCAGCGCACCACAGCCCCCGCACGGCACCTGGGTGATCCCTATGTTAGGATCAGGTGTCCCATAACATTTTGTCCAGTCATCCTCTGTTTCGTCTAACTGACTATCATCATAATACTCATAACTTGTCATCCACCTACCCATTTCAGATTGATCAAACTCTGATATGTCCTGGGAAGTTGCCTGAGGTGGCTGTTGCTGTGGTTTCTCTTCATTTGTTATCTCTACTTGGGTTGTTGTACTAAAAGGCAACTGAAAGTGTTCCTCTTTGTCTACTTTGTTATTGTCATTATCCGAGTTGAGTAATCTGTCCCTTTTGACATAATATTGAAGCGCGGCCGGTAACGGCGACAAACTTTTTTCATAATATTGCTTTCTAAGTTCTGTTCTCGCTCTCTTCAACGATTTCAAGTGATATTTAAAGTAACCTAATTCGACCTTCTCGTGTTCCAAGTATGAGCTGAATGTTATCTTTTCATGATATTTCTGCAGTAAGGACTTAAAATCTTCGGGTTTTTCGCCGTTTGTTTTGTTAAAACTTAATTCATTGGTTACGCGGACGTGGGTTAGTCGTTTCTTCACTAAAAAACATTGTATTCGACTTAACCTCAAAATATTGTACACTGAATATAACATAATGATGGTTCGAACTATTTGTTAGATGTTTTCAGTCATGCCTTTCCGATATATAGCCATAAAATCAATTTATTTCATTCCAGAAATCTCCGATATTACGACATTGTTTTGTTGTGTGTGACAGACGCCAAAAAAAAAACAAGTGACATTGACAGAAGGCCGCGCGGCCGTAAATAGATGCCATGTGCTAGTGATGTGTCTTGACCAAATTCAACCGATGTTTTGTGTTGAATCGAAAACCGGTTTTTGTAATCGATTCCTAATCGATTCAATTACGTGCTCAGAACGATAAAATTGTTTTTATTTGTATTTTAATTTATAGCGTGTTATTGCATTAGTCATGTAATGTAATTGCAAATCGAAGGTAAATCACTTGAACAATCATATGATGGAATACCTATATTCGCGAGCATCTCATTTGGCGAGCCAGTTTGAATGTACACTTGAGTAAACTCGCCTTAGTATAATGTGACTAATATTGTATTGTAGAAAAATAACTGTATTTTATTATATATTAAATTGGAGCGGAATTAATTACACGAACATGACCAATTTGATTCGAACTCTGTTATTATGGTTTTTGTTATTCAAAGGTAAAGGTCTTGTTTTTTACTAACTTAACTTTTGGGTCTTAGTCTAAAGTTGAATGTGTTGTTGCAGGAAGGCTGTGCGATCAGGACATCGACGAGTGCGCGCGCTCGCCCAAGATATGCACCAACGGGGTGTGCGTCAATGTGCCAGGGTCCTATCAATGCTACTGCCGTCCAGGTAACATCTGCCTGTCTTTTGAATTCGTCAAATAATCATGGTGAATGAGAATAATTGTGTAATTTAAAGAAAATAAAATGTTCTTCAAATGCACTCACTGAATAAGGCAACATTATACCCTAAAATGAAATGAATTAATAACAATTTTGATCTGCAAGTTTGTTTAGATATTTTTTGGTTTACTTTTGTCAGTGTGAAAATCTATTTGATATTAAGTGGCTGCTGGAGCTTTATTACAAAGTTTATAAAAGAAATAGACTTTTAAGTCTTAGAAAGCCTTCAAAATTTGGGGTCAGATGACCTCGGTGCTAGATGTTATAGATATATTGTTTTGTCCATAGGCTTCACAGGCGACAACTGCGAGCAGGACATCGACGAGTGCCTGTCGGCGCCGTGCAAGAACGGTGGCACGTGCCTCAACCAGGAGAACAACTTCGAGTGCACCTGCATGGAGGGCTTCGAGGGTCAGTACCATTATCTCCGTCAGCTTATTGGGGATAGCTACCATTTTTATGATTGATTAACGCAACAATTAATTACCTAATTAGTGGTCCGAAGCATTTCAAGTAAGGTTCAATACTTGAATTTAGATCAACTTATATGTTAGTGATTAGAGGTTTCACTACTAGGGCCTTACTTGATAGTTTAGGACACAATATTAATCACTCGATATTCGAATTGTAATTATAATAAATAAATAAATATATAATTTATTTCAGACAATGTTTTTAATAATAATTTTGATATTTTACTACTCTTAAATGGCCTTGTCAGCTATATTGTCGACTTAAACCTAAAAAATCGTAAGCTAATGCAGAAGAGGATAAATGCTAATTTAATGTATTAATCGAAGTCGAGTCCCAATTAAATTTAAAATTGAAATTTCAAATTGGGTTTAAAAAGCAAGTTTTCTTTTGAATATCTTGAGTTATATTTTGAGTTGAATATCCTTTGGGTACCCTCAGTAAAACGCGCACTGTGATAAGTTGCACTAGTTCCGATGCGATGGAACACAGCCTTTTTTTTGTGCCTCCTATTACTGAATTTCTCATAAAAGATTACGCGCTAGATTGCGTGGATAGTCAGTAGAACGGTAGGTATTTACTAGTTGACAAGCGCCAATAAGTCATCATATGGTTTATAAAGGCTCGCCAAAACTTAACATCGGAATTCGCCACATTTTATACTCGTATTATGTAGATAGATAGTTTGTTGCAGCTCTGATTAGAAAAAATGACACTTATAATATTCCTTGTTACTAAATGCGGTGTTGTGAATAACAAACGGGTTGGCAAACTAAGATACTTGATGACATTTCCGTTAAACAAGTTAGAATAAAACATGGTAATATTGTCTGATATAAACAACCATCAGTTATGTGCGAGTAATGTTATGTTATGTATACATTATGATTATTTTGTTTGTGCGTTGCCTTAGTCTACTATTGTTATTTTGCACACTTTGGCCGTCATAGATGTTTGTAAGGGCATTTAGCACTCAGTGGCCGAGTGCCTAGAACATTCGAGCGCATTCTCTGTTGCTATTCACAAACATAAGCTTTTTTACAGAAAAAACATTTTGACTATTGATTAAGTTTAAGCTCCCAGGATCAACAATGAGTTAACCTTTAATTGGATTGCATACTAAACTCGTCATATCTGAAAGTTTTTGCATGGTGAAGTCAGTAACGGAAGAGTCTTACATATATAAGGAATGTTAATTATATCCTATCCCCTTTAATCGGTGATCTACTTGCTCAGCACGAAGATCTTGACCTTTTTGCTGATCGTCTGACGTGCTTATGTTGCAAGATTTATAGGTGTATTGACATTTACTATTATTTTCTCTGGTTTCCTATTGATTTGACATTGTATCTGACATTGTTTCCTAACTGACGTCGGTGCAAAGGTAAGATATCGGAAGTACTTATTACTTCCATGACGATACCATAAATATGACAAATTGTAAAAAAATACATTTAATTGTATACTGTAATTTAGCTATTTGTTTTTTAAGTACTACTTATTAACTTTAAATTGCATTTTTGCAAGACTGTTATTATTGTTATCTAACGTTATTGTGTTTATTGTAATTTTATGTAATTAGCTATCTGGCGCTTTGGTACAGACACACTGTAAGCCAGGTGGTGACTTTTTTAATGATAAATAAATCCTTCTAGGCAAGGACTGCTCAGTGAACATCGACGAGTGCGAGTCCAGCCCGTGCGCGCTGGGCGCCACGTGCGTGGACGGCGTGGCCGGCTTCGCGTGCGCCTGCCCGGCCGGGCTGGCCGGCGCGCGCTGCGAGCGGGACATCGACGACTGCGAGGTCATACGCACACACCTCACCAACTAGCTTTCCATTCTAGGGGACTATTCCAAAGCTATTTGACACTCCAGCCATTTTAGATACTTTTATCACCTATGAAAACCTGCCCACACCTGGGTGCCTACTCACTAACACAATGTCCGTAGTTTCGGGAAAGGTAATTTTAACAACCGTCATGCATTTTTGTACTCTGACCTGAATGATATTGACCATGCACAAATGAACATTCAAGAATTAATTAATAATAATAATAAACAAATATCTGGGACAATTTACACCAAGATCATCTGACCCCAAACTAAGCAGAGCTCGTACTATTGGGCGTCAGAGATTGATAAACATACTTTTATATTTCTAAATACATACTTTAAGAAATAATAACACCCAGTAACACAACAAACACAAATGTTTGTCATGGATGGGGATCGAACACACGACCTTCGGCGCTAAAGGCAGGATCGCTGCCATTGCGCTAACAGGCTAGTCATATCTCATATTTTTGTAGGCTTTTCGACAAAAAACTTTGCCCGAAACTACGGACGTTTCGTTAGCGAGTAGGCCCCCTCTATGTTAGTTATTTTATTTGCAACATTACTTTGATAGTAATTGTGAAATCAACGTCTCATTTGTCAGTTTTTGTTATCCATGACTTAGCCATAAATACTAATTGTTTTGGAGGGAGGTGCCCGTGGCTAAGTGACTGCAGCGGATCGGCAATAATCCGATGTTAAGCAACGCCAGTTAGGTCGTATTATGGATGGGTGACCGTCCCGACCGAAATTAAGTGATGTGTTTTTCGGGCATCTCCGTGCTTCAAAAGGCACGTTAAACAGTTGGTCCCGGCTGACGTCCCAAGATAGATATCAGTCGTAAAGCCTAGTCAGAGGCCCTAAAAGACGGCTTGATGACATGTGACGGAAAGGTTTATCACTGACCTTACATTCACCTCTCCAACAATCCGCACTGAGCCGGCGTGTTGGAGTATAACTCGTTCCACCTCATAGTTGAGGTGAGGCCTGTGCCCAGCAGTGGGACGTACAAGGCAGTATTGAATACTGATAATTTTTGACTTTCTATGTCTGTACTTTAGACACTTTGCATAGTGACAGTTCGTTTGTGCAGTCAGCGCCGTGCCAGCACGGCGGGCGCTGCGTGGACGCGCTGGCGGGCTACGTGTGCGCGTGCGCCGGCACCGGCTACTCCGGCGCCGACTGCAGCACCAACATCGACGAGTGCGCCTCGCAGCCCTGCCGCAACGCCGGCTCCTGCGTCGACGACCTCAACGACTACCGCTGCGCCTGCCATCCCGCGTTCACAGGTCGGTTAGCGCACTACACGTGGCAACGTCGGTCATTGACATTCACCAGAAAGAACATTAACACCGCGTCAGAAATTACTGTTACATTATCATTTTGTTTTGTTCTGAAGAACTGTTCGATATGATGCCCACGGCTACTTTTTACCACCGCACCGCTCGCCACCGACAGGGCGTTCATCCTCACACTCTGAATCCGCAATGGTCTCGTACAGTTCGGTTTCAGAGATGTTTCCTTCCAAGGACGCTTAAACTGTGGAATGAACTCCCTGCCGAGGTTTTTCCGATGAGTTATAGTATGGAGTTCTTCAAGAGTGGTTTGAAAAGGTTTTTGCAGTGTCGACAACGCGCGAGTGTACCCCTGGTGTTGCACGTGTCCATAGGCTGCGGTAACCGCTTCCCATCAGGTAGTCCGCATGCTTGAATGTCACCGAAGTGGTATAAAAATAACGTTTTCATAGAAGTCCAACAGATCGACGGCTTTTGATTCGAAATTCTCACAGCTCTTGATAGTTAACATTGAAAAATGTCACGGGACCCATCGATCGCTCCTAGGGGCTTTCTCCCCACTCGAAATTCCGTAGTTTCAGAAAAAGTACAACTGCTACCGCACTGGGCCACTGGTCTTAGCCAATAGTCGCGGCCACAGCCGCAGCTTGTATCTCGGACGCGGCTGACTCGAACGCTCAGTCGACGCTGATACTATACTAATTGTATGAAAAATCCCGTAGCAGTGACTTGTGGCCGACTGTGCGATATCACTAAAAGTCAATGATATTATTATTAAAGTGTTAAGTGGTATAAATTATCTGGCATTTTTTAAAGTTTTGTGAGCAAATATGATACTCACCACACTAAAAAACTACAAGTTTATGATACTGAATGTTATACAGAAGTTAGTGGAAAGTGGATGTCACTCTACAATTCTACATCGCAGATCTCCGTTTATAAAATTGATCTATTTATACCTATGAACGGAAAGACTTCACTAATTATTTTACATTCAATAGAAATAAGTTATGTTACGAGCAATTTTTATGGAATTATAATGACTGTGTCCTCAATAGAATTATAGCTTTTTAGATTGAATGTATTTTATGTCAGTAACATCAGCTTATTTATGGTAGCATAATAGTTTATTGATTATATTATATGTCTCTATCATAAATAGTGTTCATCGGTTTCCATTATAATTAGCTGTGATGTATTTTTTTTACGTAATGTTCTAAACGTGTCACGTCTAAATGTCATCAGTAGTCGCTTGTCTATACTTAATATTATAAAGAGGAAAGATTTGTTCGTTTTTTGTATTAGATACGAGTAGGCTCCGAAACTAGTGAACCGATTTTAAAAAATATTTCACTAATATAAAGCTACATTATCAGGGAGTGACATTATGCTATATATCTTTTTTAATTTAGGCTATATTTTGACGGGAAATACAGTCTACGCCGGCGAAGCCGCTGACGGACAGCGAGTAATAAATAATTTTCGTCCAAATCATCTTAAAAGTGTGACAGTTACTTTAAACCAAAATCACCGGGGCGGCGAGGGTGGCGTTGGGTGTGTCTCGGGGTAGACATAGGCTTGACAAGGAGACCTGGTGGGGGAACGAAGCAGTCCAGAAGGAGATCAGGGTAAAGAAAGCCCTCTTCAAAGCGTGGCAAGCGTCCAAATCTCCAGA
Organism: Udea olivalis; assembly: GCA_947369235.1. NCBI lineage: Eukaryota > Metazoa > Arthropoda > Insecta > Lepidoptera > Crambidae > Udea > Udea olivalis. Next base: position 918,529 of record OX376342.1, read on the forward strand.
AGATCGCGCCGCGTACAGGGATGCCAAACTTGCCTCTAAACGAGCTTTAGCCGGAGCCAGACGTGACCACTTACGTCCTTTGTACGATAAGTTGGAGTCGTCTGAGGGGCAGAAGCTCGTTTACAAGTTGGCACGTTCGAGAGTCAAAGCGGCCCAGGAAATTTCCATGTGCCGCTGTGTAAATGACACTCTCGGTATCCTGCTGTGCGAGGACCGCGCGGTGAAAGAGAGATGGCGCTCTTATTTCCACGAGCTGCTCAACAAGCAGTACAAAGAGGTGCAGCCACCTGAACTCCCTCCAAATCAAGGACTAGTGCCCCCGGTAACGCCTGATGAAGTCCAGTCGGCTCTGCGCCGCATGAATAACCGGAAAGCTATCGGACCCGATGGAGTCCCTATCGAAGCGTGAAAATCGATGGGCACTCGTGATGTGGGCATACTTACCCACCTTTTCAACCGCATTCTCCTCACCGGGAGGATACCTGACCAATGGAGACTGAGCATTATCACGCCGGTCTACAAGGGCAAGGGCTCGGTGCAGGAGTGCAGCAATTATCGCGGCATTAAGGTTTGTCCCACACCATGAAGGTCCTCGAGCGCATTGTGGACTCTCGGATTCGACAGGAGTGTACAATCTCGAAGTGTCAGTATGGGTTTCGACCATGGACCCCGTATTTGCCTTAAGAACGCTCATGAAGGGATACAGACTGAAGAATTGCCGGAGTCTTCTCGATCGGAAACAACCTCCGAACCGGTGGTAGAGTCACATTATGTTTTATTATGATATTAACTATCATAGTATTATTTTATGTAAGTTTATTTTAATTCAGTATATTTTTGGTACAATTTTTTTTTGTATATGACTTGTCATGAGTACTTTTTTAAGTCTATTTGAATAAAGATATTTTTTACTTTACTTTTACTTTAAGAATACACCTCTGCATCTCCTTTTCTTAGACATGCAGAAGGCCTTCGACTGTGGCCCTCGAGAGATGATCGGCTGGGCGCTGCGGTCCAGGGCCGTTCCCGAAGTCTTTATTAACATTATTCGGGACATGTACCACGATTCCAGTTCCATAGTTAGGACTGCGGTTGGTGACACGCTTCTCTTCCCTATCACCGTTGGAGTACACGGAGCCTTGCCGTGCTTAGCCCGTTTCTGTTCAGCGTAATATTAGACGTTCTGTCAAACAGCATCCGAGACCACCACGAAAAACCACCCTGGTTGCTCATGTATGCTGATGATATTGCGCTAGCAGATTCGGACAGGGGACGGCTGGTAGAACGGGTGAATAAGTGGAAAAATTCACTTGAAAACGGCGGTCTGAAACTTAACCCAGTCCGTCCGCATAGGCGTTGACGTGGTCGAGCGCACGGACCGTGTCAAATACCTGGGATCTGTGTTAAGCGCGTCCGGGGATATCGACCGCGACGTCAGAACCCGAATTTCCGCGGCTTGGGCCAAACGGCGTGAGGTGACTGGTGTCATTTGTTACCCCAAAATGCCGATCAAGCTGAAGGGGCAGGTCTATAAAACCATCATTAGGCCTGTGCTTTTATATGGCAGTGAAACATGGCCGTTACTAGAGCGAAACAAGCAGGAGCTGCGCGTCACGGAAATGAAGATGCTGCGGTGGATGTGTGTAGTCTCACGCAAAGATCGCGTGCGTAACACCTACATCCGCGGCAGCCTTCGTGTCCGTGACATCGCAGACAAGCTGCAGGAGTGCCGCCTTCGTTGGTATGGTCATGTCTCACGGAGATCGGCAAACTACGTGGGCAACAAATGTCTGGCCATGCCGCCCCCACCAGGTACCGGTAGAAGAGGTCGACCCGAGAAGCGGTAGCTCGTCGTCGTTAGGGGGACATGCGTGCCAACAAACTCACCACTTAGGATGCACAAGACCGCGCGAAGTGGGCCAAGAAAATAAGAAAGGCGGACCCTGGGACTTCACACACCAGTGTGGGTTTACAACCGGGATAGACCGCACGGATGATGATGTTCAAAATTCATTTTGATCTTCATTTTCTGATGGACTCAACCCTACCTTGTATGAATATAACTAACTTTGCGATCGTTATGTAACCCAGGCAAGAACTGCGAAGTGGACATAAACGAGTGCGAGTCCTCGCCGTGCAAGTACGGGGGCATCTGCCTGGAGCGCAGCAACGCGAGCCTGTACGTGCCGGCCGACACGGCGCCGCGGCAGCTCGGCCCGCAGCCCAGCATGCTGCTGCCGAGGAGCTTCTACCAACCCTTCTCGATCGAGAATGCTGACGGGTAAGCAACAGAATATATATTTTTTGATAATCAAAAAAAAAACTTCATACTCCAATATAATGTGGCAACAAGGCAAGGTAACTAACGCTAGCAAAACTTGCGACTTGAATTGAACAGCCATTTTTGTTAATGAAAAATACTGGCTTGCTGCTTGCTGGGGTAAATTAATGTAGGATTTTTTATAAATATGTACCTTTTAATTCGTCAGGTATAATTCACTTGTCTCATAGGAAGTTATCACCTAAAATGAAGCAACTGAACTGGGACATTTTTCACGTGTAGATCTTTGACACGTGTCTTTCATTAAAAAGGGTCAGATCATTTGGTGTCTATGTCTCATAATACCAGACTATACTGTACTGCCTAGACAGTCATTTGATCGCATTCAAACTGGGGGCCTACTTCTCCCGTTTGTCGAACATATAGTGACGTGAATTTTCAGTTGCTAAAAAAAATACTCACCGTTCGAAATTGATGTTGATATTTTGGAACCTTGAATTAATATTTGTAATTATTTCCAGATTCGAATGCGTGTGCGTAGACGGCACGGAAGGCGCGCGCTGCGAGGTGAACATAGACGAATGCGCATCGTCGCCGTGCGGGCACGGCAAGTGCGTGGACGGCGTGGGCGGCTACGTGTGCCAGTGCGCGCCCGGCTACGAGGGCGCCCACTGCGAGCTGGAGATCGACGAGTGCCAGAGGTAACTAGCCTGGAAGTGAACAGCGACGAGCGCGCCGTGTCGCCGTGCGGGCACGGCAAGTGCGTGGACGGCGTGGGCGGCTACGTGTGCCAGTGCGCGCCCGGCTACGAGGGCGCCCACTGCGAGCTGGAGATCGACGAGTGCCAGAGGTAACTAGCCTGGAAGTGAACAGCGACGAGCGCGCCGTGTCGCCGTGCGGGCACGGCAAGTGCGTGGACGGCGTGGGCGGCTACGTGTGCCAGTGCGCGCCCGGCTACGAGGGCGCCCACTGCGAGCTGGAGATCGACGAGTGCCAGAGGTAACTAGCCTGGAAGTGAACAGCGACGAGCGCGCCGTGTCGCCGTGCGGGCACGGCAAGTGCGTGGACGGCGTGGGCGGCTACGTGTGCCAGTGCGCGCCCGGCTACGAGGGCGCCCACTGCGAGCTGGAGATCGACGAGTGCCAGAGGTAACTAGCCTGGAAGTGAACAGCGACGAGCGCGCCGTGTCGCCGTGCGGGCACGGCAAGTGCGTGGACGGCGTGGGCGGCTACGTGTGCCAGTGCGCGCCCGGCTACGAGGGCGCCCACTGCGAGCTGGAGATCGACGAGTGCCAGAGGTAACTAGCCTGGAAGTGAACAGCGACGAGCGCGCCGTGTCGCCGTGCGGGCACGGCAAGTGCGTGGACGGCGTGGGCGGCTACGTGTGCCAGTGCGCGCCCGGCTACGAGGGCGCCCCCTGCGAGCTGGATATCGACGAGTGTCAGAGTTAACTAGCCTGGACGTCCACTATTGGACTTCAGCCTCACGTCACAGAATAAAATAAAAACAGAAGACGCACTTTCGACACAATTGCAATACAATATCAACCTTCGGGGCGCGCCAATACGGTCCAAAATTACTCTGCACCTGTACTTGTACCTAAATCTTTCAACGGCCGGGACAATCGAAAGTAAATCTTATGTCTAAGGCGCTACGAGCGCTCGCTTTTACGAAGTCCTGCTTGGCGACCGTGACGTAACCCGGCTGCGTGTCGCTCTTAGGGTTGCAAATACTGGAATATGAAGCGCTTGCGTGTGCCACGTAGGTACCTATAAATACTGTAAACAAATACGCTTTTTCGTGATTTGATTGTTAATCACAACATAGTATGAAACAAAGTCGCTTTCAGTCTGTCTGTCCCTATGTATGCTTAGATCTTCAAAACTACGTAACTAATTTTGATGCGGTTTTTTCAATAGATAGAGTAATTCGAGAGGAAAGTTTATATAAGAATAAGAATAAGAATAAGAATAATTTTATTTTGCATAGACAAAGATAACAGTACACCGACACTCAGTATAACACTCGGCAGAATATTGCTACTACCGAGTAGTGTAAGAATGCAATGTGTTATTTGTAGCAATAACTTCTTAGGAAGACAATAACAACATCGTGCTAAATACTAACTAAAATTAAATCTAAACTATGAACTATCAATGAAAGTAAGTACTGCCACATTTATAACCATTAACAAGTTATGAAATATAAAGAAGGTATACAGACAAAAGTTCTTTACCTCCCGTGCTAGTCCGAGGACTGTGTTACGGCTAGGTAAGATTCTCATCATCAAAGCATTACCAACTGTATTACAAAGCAGTTTGAGACATTTTTGTAAGTAAAAAATACAAGAGAATACATTGAGCATTTAAGTCCATTGTATTAAAAATGATTTTACATTTTAAAGAACAAAAGGTCCATTCAATAGTTGCTGATAACGAGTTGACCACTTAGCGTAGGCGTGTAGTATATGCACAAAGATCAGATAGATCAATACATTGGCTACCTCATGCAAAATTTTAAGATATATTGATCAATTAGTTAAGCATTAGAGCAATTAATTTGTATTGTACAGTCGACAGCAATAAAGCGTATACATGAAAACTGGTAAAATATTATTCATCATCTTAAGATTAAGGTCGTATTTGAGCTAAGTTTTATACATTTATCTCAGTTATAGCGGCCACCGGCTTTACCTTATTTTGACTTAATTAAGAAATCTATATAAATGTAGTATAATTTCAAGCCCTTCACCAAATGAAAACGGAAGAAAACAAGGCACAAATATCAAAAAAATAAATATATATATAATGTTTTCTATCCTCTTCTGGGACAGCTAAAAAACCTTCACCAGCAGATAGACTACCTATACACTTTATGGAGCGACCAACAACTACTCCACTACTATATCCGATCTAGATACATTAATAATGTAGCATAACCTATGTAAGCTTAAGATAAAATAGATAGATAGATAAATAAGAAAAATATATATTTATATACTCAGTAGAATTATGATTTATTAACCTTCATAAAATTTTCTGTCCGTTCATAGTCCAACGTACTCAGTAACTCATCCAGCGCTCCCCTACAAACAAATCTTGTAAGGTTTTTTATGGGTTTGACTTTGCTTATGCGGTTGTACAGTAATGGGGCCAGATAATAAGAAAACCCCTGTGCAAAAGTGGTTTTACATGGAGGAACATCAAATACCTCATGCGATCGTCTGGTAGAAGTATTACGAACTACTTTACAGGAATGCTGTCTTAGGACGATGCTTTTAATGAAAAGTTGTCGAACTGTCAATGTTTGAAACTCATTGTATGGCTTTGAAGTACTATATCTGAAATGCTTAAATCCTATAACTTTCAAGATACATCTTTGAGCCCTCTCTACTTTTATTAATGTACTTTTCCTGGCTCCACCCCAAGCAGAGATGCCATACATAGTGATTGATTGACATAGAGTAATGTAAACCGCTTTGTTAGTTTTTTCGTCCTTTAGGTTTCCGATTTTTTTTAAAATAGGTATAAGTTTACGAATGCGAGATTTTAAACTAGTGATGTGTTGCTTCCAATTTAGATTCTTATCAACTTCAACCCCCAGGTATTTAATACTATTAGTTTTTGTCAGTTTAAAGCAACTACAGTTCATGAGACCATCGCAGTTGGATATGTGCACTTTGAGGTGAAAATCACCCAAAATTTACATTCAGCTTAGAGCTCTGGACATTACCTATTCTTACCATTTGGGTTCTATTGGTGAGATAATCTTTAAAAAGTTCTAGTGGTAGGCCTCTTATACCTATAGATTCCAATTTACGCAACAATAATGGAACTGAAACTGTATCAAATGCTTTAGATATATCAAGAAATATACCTAAACACTTCTTTTTTTTATCAAGATTCTTAGCCACATTTGTTAAAATTTTTTTTTCATAGCATCTACAGTTGACCTCTCTTTTCGAAACCCATATTGATTGCACGAAATAATATTATTACTTTCCAGATAGTTCACAAGCCTATTATTGACCACTTTCTCTAGGACTTTTGCGATAGTAGGTAAAAGCGATATTGGACGATAGTTGGTAACATTGTCCTTGTCGCCAGATTTGTACACTGGCACGATAATTGCCTCTTTTAGAGCATTTGGGAATCTTCCAGAAGATAAGCATAAATTGATTATATGGGTTAATGGTCTCGTAAGGAAATTCGAAAAAGTCTTAATAAAAACTGATGTTATTCCATCACAACCAGAAGACTTTGTATTTTTAATGTCCTGATAATATTACCTACCTCTCGGTCGTCAGCCTCCCACAACATAAATGAATTCAAAGGTGCGTTATTGAATTTTAAATTTTTAGCAATATTATCTTCACTAAGTTCTAATCTTTGTAAAATAGTGTTTGATAAATTGGCACCTACATTAACAAAGAAATCGTTCACATAGTTTGCAGAATCTTGTGGTGTTGATTTTATTTTAAGTAATTCGCCCGATATTCCGGATTTATCCGGCGCATTTAAATTGCATATTCGTTTAATATTATTCCAGGTACTTTTGATATCGTTCCTACTAGCAGTTAATTCAGATTTATCATATGACGTTTTTAAGTTGTGCAAGATCCTATTACAATATTCCTGTAGCGTTTGTACGTTATTTTCAAGTTTACATCATTAGGTCGTTTTATGTGTTTCTTATGCAGAATGTCTCTAAAACGCATACAGCGTAGTAGGCCGGGTGTAACCCATGGTTGACAAGTAATTTTTCTATTAGGTACCGCAACTACCTCCGTGCTCTTCTTAATAATTTCAGTAATAGTTTGGATCAGACTGTTTGTTGCTTGGTTGGGATCATTCATAGAAACAATATCGATCCAATTTGTATTTTGCAATATTCTTTGAGCCTTGTTGTAGTTTATTTTTTGAAACAGCTTTTTTTGTCTGCCTTTATAATTTTGCTTCATCATAGGTATGCAAAAGTAAACACTGCTATGATCAGTAACTGAAGATTCACAGACAACAGTTAAGATGCTAGTATTTGACTTCACAAAACAATGGTCAAGCCAGTTATTAATTCTAGTAGGAATAAGATGACTAGGTAGTAAACAGTGCGTGGCAAGTAGGTCTAAGTAATCATCAGACTTGGAGTCTTTATTGTTTGGGCAGATGTCAATGTTAATATCCCCAGTTAGATAAATATTAGGTATGTGCTTAAGGCTCGTCAACAGTTCATCCAATAAGTCTAAGAATTTCGTTATTACAGTGAAAGACGGTGACCGATACATACAAATGAAAGCATGACTTTCATCTAATTTTATTACCAAACAGTCCGCTTCTTCGAAAGTGGGTTCGTAGACAATGACATCCGTCAGATGGCTCCTGACAAATACCACAATACCACTATTTTGATTTATGTAGTTCCGGGTGTAATAAGCACTATAATCATCCAATTTGGGAACCATAACAGACTTCCCCAACCAACATTCAGTAAGAATGACCAGATCATAGTCGATTTTAGTTCTGGTTAAAAATACTAGAAAGTCTTCAAAGTTTTTGTGTATGCTTCTGATGTTTTGTACGATAACTTTAAGAGTTCGTTCACCATCAAGTTTGTACTGTAGTAGAGCTTCCGGGTCCCCAGCCAAATATGAGTCACCAACGTTGATATTCTATCTAACATACATAATATGGTAGAGAAACACTGATAATTTGAGAGGTTTCTAATGTGATGTCGTAACTGAACACTTTTTTTGCGCTTACATTGCAAACGCTGGCTGAACCCTACGAGATAGATCAAAAAATGTACTGTATTGTACACCTTAAAAAGGCCTACAAAAAGTCCGCGATGCTATATATTTATCTCTTAAGGATCCCCAATAACAATTTTTCCTTCTTTACTTTTTACGATAAATATGGCTTCTTTACGAAACGGATATAAGCAATACAGCATTAATACTTACCAAATTAAGTACCTTAAATACATTGTGCATTCAACAAGGCTATTCATGGTACAAGGCTATTCATGGTGTTTCTTCAAAAATTATAGTCTTTTCGGAAATCCCTGTAGTCTATTTTCACAATTACATTTTAACTGGCATGAAATAATCAAAAATGGATCCAATCCGATGGAGACGGATCACAATTCGGGAAACGCGGCAAGTTCGTCACAGCGAGGCACACGTCCGTACGCAACGGCAATCGTCAATAGAATCCTCCTTCGCGTGTAAAAATACAGGACAGTTGTTTAAATTATCTTAGTTTCAAAATGGCATAACATTCGTGCCGTGCTGTTGGCGGCAATTTAAAATAATACTTTCCACAGCCCCATATCTTCCCATGGGTGTCGTAAGAGGCGACTAAGGGTTTTTTGCAGCAGACCATCTGCTCTCCAGGTGGGAGACTTATGTCGGCCGGTTGTTATCTCGGTCAGGTCACGTTCCGGGATCAGCACTGCACTAACCGGTGCCAGGGTGACTGTGATCGTGGCAATTGTTGGACCAGTGGGAGCCTTAGCGGCGGTATTGTGTGTGTTGTGTGTATCGGCCCGCCGGCCAGGTAGACCCGTAGAAACGGTGATGCCGCTGGCCGCCCGCGGCCATAGTACAGGGGCCCAAAAGGGGCTGACCACCTCTGGAGGCTGCCCCACTAGGTCGCGCATAATCTCGGGGTGGCTCGTCGTGCCGGGTGGTGCCCGGTTCCGATGGGGCCCGGCGACCACACCCGAGGGGGTACGGGGGCCCTTCCGTCCGGCAGACCGGCACAGTCGTCTTTTCACGCCCCTCCCATCCTCCAACTTCTATGGCAGTTAGAAGCACAAAAAAAAGGCTAACAGCGGCATCCCCATCCCCCACCAACACGCTGTTTGAGGTGGAGTTCGCTAACATCCGCGGACTCCATGCAAACCTCAACGCCGTCCATCAACACCTTGAGACGGCGAGGCCTGCGTTGCTCTTTTTGACGGAAACACAGATAGGCCGCCCTGCCGATACGTCATACCTGCACTACCCCTGGAAGAGTCCTTCCAACCAAAAGCCGGTGTATGTCTGTTCGTCAGGGCGGACGTCTGCTGTAGCCGTCTCCGCTGCCTAGAAGACCTTCTCCACCCTCTGGGTGCACGTTGACCTGGGCTCCACGAGCCGGGTCTATGCGTGCATATACCGCTCCCACAAAGGCGACGCCGAGACAACTCTACTCTTCGAACATCTGAGTCAGACCGCAGACAACGCTCAGGCGCAGTTCCCAAATGCCGAAATGGTGTTTTTGGGAGACTTCAATGCCCAGCATGAGTCCTGGTTAGGCTCATCAAAAACAGACCATGCAGGCCGAACTGCCCATGCGTTTGCTCTCACGCAAGACCTGACGCAACTGGTACACCAGCCCACCCGGGTACCAGATATTATCGGTCATACACCCTCCTTATTGGACCTTCTGCTGGCGAGTCACCCAGCCGGGTATAAAGTGTCGGTTGATGCTCCATTGGGCTCCTCCGATCACTGTCTGGCTGGCGCAACAGTGCTTTGTGCAGCTCCCCCACAACCTGTGGAGGTGACGCGGCGGTTATGGCACTACTCGTCGGTAGATCGTCGCTTCGTTGCAAGCTTCCGTCATATGGTCTGCCACCTCGCCTATGCGACTGGGTCGCCGGATTTCTGGAGGTACGTAGAATTCGTGTCCTTTGCGATGGTCGAAAAGCACGCTTTCTCCAAATTAATGCCGGAGTGCCGCAGGGCTCCGTCTTGTCGCCGACGTTTTTTCTTCTGCATATCAATGACATGTTATCTCTTGGTAATATTCATTGCTGTGCGGTTGATAGCACGGTCCACGCGCGTTATTTCGAGCGCCCTGGGGCAAAGCAGACTGACATCGAGGAGAAGAGGCGAAGTCTTGTTGTTGAGCTTGACGGAGTGTTGGACCGCATTTCAGAATGGGGTGCATGCAATCTTGTCGAATTCAATGCCAAGAAAACGCAGGTGTGTGCATTCACAGCAAAGGCGTCGCCGTTCCGTTCCCATCCCACTCTTCAGAGCACCCTGCTACCGATTAAGGATAGCCTAAACATCCTTGGCATGGATGTTCGTAGCAACCTAAACCAGCAGGACTACATTGAGAGCGTCACTAGAACTGCATCCCGTAAACGCTCTGACGAGTTATTCCATGCTCTGACGAGTTATTCCATGCTCTGACGAGTTATTCCAGCTTATCCCACCCTCACCTTTCCACTCCCGTACCACGCGTGCTGGACTACGGCGTCATCCACACACAATTCAACATTTGTCGGCCCGAACTAAAAGGTTCGGTGACTCGTATCTTTGTCGTACCATCCAGACGTGGAACGCTCTTCCAGCACATGTGTTTCCTTCCTCTTATAGTCCCGGGTTCTTCAAGCGGGGCGTGATTAGGCATTTCTGCAGGCCTTCAAGGTGAGGATGGCCAGCCCAGTGATTCGTTTGAATGACTGGGCTTGTCAACCTCATATCTGGACCTCACGACCGCTTTCCATCAGGTGGAGTGAAGTCATCTTGACGGGCAATATAACAAAAAAAAGTTTTCATACTAATTAAGACCATGTTCGTTTTCCCGAAACTACGGACATTGTGTTAGCAAGTAGGTACCCTGATAAATTACAATTACGACTAAACTAAATAAGTGGCGTTAGAAATTTCAAGAATAAAATAATTCTAGCATCAGAAGGCAGCAGTATTCAACACTCCGACATATTGTGAATTAACATAACTTTGGTCTTGTTTTTGCAGAAAACGGTTCGAATTCGTGGAATTTTTCACGGCACAAAGTTTCTTCATTTAATTATGCAAACTTAGCACTTACTTTGAAGAACGTAAAATATAAACACTTTATTAAGAATAACATGAAATTATATTTTCATTACTCATACTCTGAAAGTAGGTCTGAAGTTGCCTGAGGAGCGGGATGAAAGTAATACTTTTCATCCCTAGGGAGTATCACTTTCAACTGACAGCTGTCAAATTATTAAAAAAAAACTAGTTCTTTTTCACATATCTATTGAACCATGTTCCAACTTTCTATACAGCCACGATGTAAAATTGAAATAACTTAAAGTTAAGTATTGATTAAAGAATATATATATTTTTAAATAACTTTATTATGATTTAGTTTCAACAATTTCTTTAAAATAACTTAGATTTGGGCAAAATATTTACCATTTTTCCAATGATGAAAATAAAAAATATGGGCGGCCAGAGAAAAAAAAACAAACAAAATAGGCGGGAAAGCGGCAATTCGATCTTCATTTATTTTACTAATTTTTTCTTTAGCTAATTCATGTTTTTATTTTTACTTTCCTTGTATTTGTAATGAAAAGCACAGTGTTTACCTCGGGTTAAAGACTTATATAGTCCCTCAAACTATTGGCGCCCTCACTTCGTTCCGGGCGCCAAACCCCGTCTCGGGACTAAATAAGTTACTTTCACCCCTAGGGTAACAATGTACTATTGTTAGGAGTTTTTGCTAGGGGTTAATAGTAGTGACACAAGTTATACTTAAATTTGAATTCAGTTAGATAATCACGAAAATCTTACAAAAATGCTACGTTTTCGATCCACCCTCAGCAAACGTTCTTAAGATAGCATTGGCGGCCTTCAGGGTGAGCGCATAAGGTTTTCAACTAAAAACTTTGATTATCGTGTTAAAGACGCCTACTACGACTAGGAACTTCGAGTAAAGACGTTATTGCCAGACAATCGGATATAGTAACTCTAAATCTTGTTAATTTTCGTAGATACCAGCCGTGCGCGCACGGGCGCTGCTACGACGGGCGCGCGACGTACTACTGCTCGTGCCAGCCGGGCTGGGGCGGGCGGAACTGCAGCGTGGTGCTGGTGGGCTGCCGCGACCAGCCCTGCCGCAACACCGGCACGTGCCTGCCGTGGCTGCGCGGCGAGACGCAGCACCTCTTCAACTGCTCCTGCGCGCCCGGGTACTACGGGACCACCTGCGAGAAGGTACCGACTAAAGCATGCCTGATCACAACGTTTTGACCCGAGGAGACCCTTCAAATGTTCTTCCTTAGCCAGCCAGCACCTGTAAATTAGGGAACATATCATTTTGAACCCCAACTTTCGTAATAAAGCTCAAAACCAATGATTAAACTCTTCACAAAATAAAAGGCCTGTTTTGACATTTGTCTTCACGACGTAATTAGTGATGTACCCATACACTCGGTAACAATTCATCAATTTTATATTTTAATTTCGCAGGTTTATTTTCTTTTACCAGTTGCAGCAATTCAGCTTTCAACAATTTCGTGTCAGCTTTATCGCCTTGTCTTTGTAGCCATGCCACTATATACTCCTTTTCGTTTGCTTGAGTAGGTGATTTATCTATTTGAACTGAATGGTAAGATGCATTATCCATAATGATTATGCACTGTTCGGGAGGTTTGTTAACAAGTTAGTAAAGAGTGCTGTGAATTTATTTGCGTCTATTTCTTCGTGATATTCTTTTGTACTTTTAGACTCAAATGCGAGCAAGGCATTATTCACAAAACCTCCCCTAGCTGATCCGGCGTGGCAGGTTATTAAGCGTCCACCTTTTCCCATTGGCACTTTTGAGCAAGATGCCTTGGTATCGTCCGTCCACGACTGCGGCACGGTATGATTCGAGTTCAGCCAGGTCTCATCGACAAATATGATATTGTCCCAATTTGTGACTTTGTTCATCTCCCTCAAGAACGATACTCTCTGCAAAATTTAATCATATCGTTCCATCATAATTTTTCTCTTACCGGTTTTCTTGTATTTGAATCCAATTTTCTTCATTATTGTTATTAAAGGCGTGGCTCCACCACTATACAGGCCAACCTCTCGTAATGTTATCAACAATTTACTTACAGTTGGATATTCATTTCTTGTGTAATAAGCATACACGTAGTTTCGAATAGCGTCTGCGTCAAATGTGTCAGTACCTGTTACAGGCTTTTTTTTTTATATTGCCTGTCAAGATGACCTCACTCCACCTGATGGAAAGCGGTCGTGAGGTCCAGATATGAGGTTGACAAGCCCAGTCATTCAAACGAATCACTGGGCTGGCCATCCTCACCTTGAAGGCCTGCTTTTCTTCCTCTTTTTAGGCGTACGGAATACATTTTCTTCAGTACCGGAAGGTCCTTACTTTTACTCTTTTACGATCCCAAGTGCTTTTGCGACGCGATCTTGTACTTGCGTTATAGGCAATAAAGGTCCACCATTAACTGATTCGCGTTCGAAGAATTCGGTTAACTTCACAACCAAGTCGCGTGACTATGGCTGTTGATTTTACGTCCCATTTTGGCATGTTGAAACTTCGTACGATATAACAACAAACACCAAAATCGAGTCCAAATCACTATGTTTAAATCTATATCCAAAATATGAAAGCCGATGTCAACGTGATAGTAAACGGAAATAGTCCAAAAGCAAAGCCGAGTCGAGAAAAATTATCAAATATTTACGGGCGTACAGTAGACTTCACAAGATGGCGAATGAAAGACTGTGCTGCGTGCGCGTGGGCGCTAAGTCATATGTCACTTGATCAGAGACAAGCCATTCTGTAGAAATCAGTGTTGCCATTTTTTACGGCTTTGATCCGCAAGCTCATAATTTTCAGTAAAGATCTCTACACGGCTGGTAAAACTCCGTAATTAATTGATCTAACACTAGTATTTAAATAAATAAAACCGGCCGAGTCCGAGTCAGCCTAAAAAAAAATATCTTGGTCGGTTTATTTTTTTCCTTAACCGATTATTAATAGTCTGTGGAAAATAAGAAAAAATCTTTATGCACAGCACGAGTGAGCCACCCAATAATATTTTTCATTGATGGGTGAGAGTCACCACCCATCAATGAAAAATATTATTATCTTCAGAACATTTCGATCGGTAAATAGAGAACTTCATGGGCGTAAACTGTCAAAACGGGCCTTTTATTTTGTGAGAGTATAAATGAGCATAGGCTCAGCCTGGCTAGAGTAAAAAAAATAACGAAATTCTCATATAATTTTATATTTATGCTATCTTTTCGTGAAAATTTAAACTATATGCCGTAGTAATAGGCTGAGAATTGCCTGTTTAAAATTGGAAGTCCTATCGCGTCATTTCAGTCAGTAAGGAGGAGATATACACTAGTGTCGACAACAGTTGCGCTACCTGTCTCAAGTAGCTGATTACATCTACAGTTTTAGGTATGCTGGTATAATTTGTGTGTTTGCATGAAGTAGTGCAAGATTTAGAAACAACTTAGCCTGTATGTTAGTCCTTAATTAAATTGCGCACAGCTTGAGATTAAAACCACAAAATAATGAGTTTACAGAAGGACCGCTCTCGCCTTTTTCTATCAACTTGCCTAATCGCCTAGGGTTGCTACTCGCTACTATATTCGCCAGATAAGCGCGATTTGATAGATACCGCCAAAAATAAAATACATCAAGGGAAAAATTGCACCTAGTTCGACAAAAACAAAAATATACAAAAGGGGTCCAGTTAGATTAAAAGGAGTTAAGGTGGGTGAATACGTATAAAAGTATTATATTATAAGAAGTCATTTACCGAGGTCCAGGTGCAACCTGCTAGCCTAATGGCCTTGATCATACAGTCCTACCTACCTACCTAGTAGGCTGTAGATAACAACATGAGCCACCGCTTCGGCGGTCACCTGTCGGCGGCGCGGCGCGGATGCAGCAGCCGCGCGTGACAATAAAATAATATACCAAAAATACTGGTGTTTTACCAATGCATGATAAGATAAGTTACGGAAAAAGTAAAAGCCCATTTGTACTGGATTTGAATGTGTTACGAAATATAATGGTTTACTTACCTATATACTTATAATACTCGTACATAGTACTACTAACTTGCAAACGTTATCTGAGTTTTACTTACCTTTCAACCTCATTTGGTAACTTAAAAAACGTATAATCACAATTTCGTATGGTGTTCATACAGCCAAATACACTGCAACAGAAATATCTGCGCGAAACCATTTTTGACTATTGAACTATACTTAATGTAAGTATCTGACGACGTCCAAATAATATCTAAATGTTTTTGACAGTGCGACTGACCGCGACACTGAAACTCACTTACTTCGCCTGTAAATTCACGTCTCTGTGTGCGTGCGTCAAAAATGGCGTGTTGTTCTAAGCGGGCTATCTGTCAGAGCGCCGCGCATGTCTAATTTGTGTTAAAACTCATAATCGGTCGTTATCGTTAAAGATGATATTTTTCTTTCTCTTCATTTGATGTTTGATGCTCATAATTTTCATTTATTTTCAGATAACAACAATGTCCCTAGAGAAGAGCAGCTACGCGGAGGTGAACACGAGCCGCGAGGAGGGCTACGACATCTCGTTCCGCTTCAAGACCACGCTCGGCAACGGGCTGCTGGCCATGGGACGCGGGCTGACCTACTTCTTCCTGGAGCTGTCTAACGGACGCCTCAATTTGCATTCGAGTCTGCTCAACAAGTGGGAGGGGGTCTTCATTGGCTCTAATTTGAACGACAGTGACTGGCAGAAGGTACGTAAAGGATGGGGTTGTTTGAAATTACTGTATTAGTCAGGGTAGAAACCGTAAATGGTTTTATAAGTTCTTTATTATTTACAAGTATTTTTCTATGATGGTTTTCAAGATATTTTATGTCATATAAACATTATTTGAGGGCGTATTTAGGTAAACACTTTTGAGAGGACTTTAGCCTCTATCGGTCCTCAATTATTGAAACTAGTCGCTTTCTTTGATCTGCCACATGTTCATTATGTTCATTGATCTATTTTTACCTACTTATGTAACTAAAACTGTGACAGCATAATTGTTAATGAATATTTTCCCATCTTTTGCTACTGTACACAAAGTACAATCACGTAAACATTCGCTTGAAGGGGATGATTACCCACATTTGGCAATCGTTTCAAACTACCCGGTATTAAATATTACATCAGATATTGCTTAGGCGAGTAAATTAAACATAAATATGTCGTAGGATAAAAGGAAGAGTCGGATTTTCGCGAAAATCCTAGGATGATCGCGAAACGCTGGATAATATGAATCTGACATTTATCAATGCGAACGAGCAATCACAATCTGAGAGTTGATTGGCTGATAAAAATGTCATACACTGACGAATATGATGATTGGTTGAAAGTTACGTTTGCTGTTTCCTCGCCTTTGTTTGTCATAAAAAGTTACGTTCACAGTTCTTCCGCTATTTGTTGATGTCAAATTTTGCTGCAGTCTTTTATTAACATTAAAACGTTATTTATTTTGAGTAAACTAAAAGTACAGGTACATTAATAGGTATTATTTCTTACCAGTTTAATAAGTGAATCGCTCGAAGTGGCTGTGTTACAAGTGACGGACTCTGTTAGTTCTACACATGAATTTAAGATCATAACATATTCGGACCAATCAGAGATAAGAGTCAGTCATGCGGCGGTTCCAGTAGCCAATCAGCGCTCAAGCTTTCGATCGTCCTGGGAGGAGCCAGATTTTCGCCAAGATAATAGCGATGATAAATGTAAGATTCCCACCAGCCGGCGTTTCGCGATCGTCCTAGCATTTTCGCGCTAATCCGGCTCTTCCTATTGTCCTACGACACATCTACCAATGAATATGCTTACTTACTTTCTTTTCCCCAGGTTTTCGTTACCATCAACTCTTCGCACTTAGTCCTGGCCGCGAACGAAGAGCAGACCATCTACCCGATCAGCCAGAACGAGGCATACAACTCCAGCGTGACGTCATTCCCCTCCACGC
The DNA here is from genome assembly GCA_947369235.1 of Udea olivalis. NCBI lineage: Eukaryota > Metazoa > Arthropoda > Insecta > Lepidoptera > Crambidae > Udea > Udea olivalis. The sequence goes on from OX376342.1 coordinate 935,569, forward strand.
GCCTCGGAACGGCCGGATCCTCGTACGCGACACTCACGCACGGACCCAACTTCTTCGTCGGCTGCTTTCAGGATGTCATCGTCAACGGGCAGTGGGTGAGTGTGACGTCACAGGTATACAGTGACACGAGGCGTGACGTCATTAGTCCACGCAGCACTCAGTGAGCATTTACTTCGTACTCTGGGCCTTAGTTACGGGATATTGATAATTGGTTTTAAATTTTAAATGGGGCCTCTGGCAGTAATTAATATAGACTAAAATTTCCGTAACTAGTGCTCAATAATAGTCAGTATATATATTTTTGTGTTGAAAACAATTGACCTTATTTTAATTATTTCGAATTATTTTTGCCAAAAACGTTTGTATAACAATGTGTAGCATGTGGAGAAATACAGAAAACATTCTTTATATATGCAATATTTACAATTAAGTGCAATCAGAATTAAGTTGACCGTTTGGCCTTATCGGTTTTCTTAGAATTAGCATGGTTAGTGACTGTTTCGGGCTGTTTGCTGGTTTGTAAACTCTTACCATGTTTTCAGGTATTACCAGAAGAATCAAACAGTACCAGCTCCGAAATGAGCACCGAGTCCTCCAGCGAGCTCAGCACCAACGCGACGGAGCCCCTCGAGGAGAGCGCCGGGGCGCTGCGCGTGCTGCACCGCGTGCTGGCGCAGTGCGCGCGCACGCCGCAGTGCGCGCCCAACCCGTGCCGCGGCGGCGGCGCCTGCGAGGACCACTGGACCAGCTTCCGCTGCGCCTGCCCGCGCCCGCACCTCGGCGACATGTGCCAGTACAGTGAGTGCCAGACTCGCCGTCGTGTTGGATATACTCGCATCTGCCCCGTGCGCTCCCGTCTCAATGAAACTCTTTATACACCAAATGTTTCCGTAGAACTCACCTTCAAAAATAATTCCATTGAAAGGACTCAGTGAGCACCAAGTATTGCGGTGAGCCGTTGCGAGACATTTCTAAGGGATATTGTTTTGTCGCCAAAGGGCAAAGAACGAGGTTTTCAGGGTTTAAGTTAGTAGTAACCCGACATAACATATTTGCCCCTTCGGAACGCGTTTCTAGAACGTCAATGAGAAAAGGTTAAATTGAACGACAGGTCATTTGTAGCAATCATATTTCCAAATGTTCACAAGTCTCGCAACACATTTTTTCGCCACACACATGACTTGCAGGCTGTCTACTGCTTTATTGGGATACTGCGACCCATATAAGGTTGTTCATCTAACTTGGTTAAGTTAGATAAACGACGAGAGGAGATAGATAGAGCATTTTTTTTAACAATTATTTTTGCATTACTGTGCTTATCAGCCTCATATCTGGACCTCACGACCGCTTTCCATCAGGTGGAGTGAGGTCATCTTGACTGGCACTATAAGCCCTGAGCTATGTTTGCCTCTTAAAGGAATCCACCTTGGTGGTGGAATTTTTGGCGCTAAATGCTACCTTAACTTGCCCACTGGGCCACATTCCCACATTGCAACGCAACGGCGTGTTCACTTGCAGACTACACGGCGGCCACGTTCGGGCAGGAGGCGGCGGCGCGGCGCGCGCTGGTGGTGGTGGCGGTGTCCCCCGCGGCGCGGCGCGCGGTGCACGCGGCGCTCGACATCTCCATGTTCGTGCGCACGCGCAAGCCCACCGGGCAGATCTTCTACCTCGGTTCTGAGCCTAGGTAATGTTACTTACAGATTCATTTATTTTCATCAAAATACCTTGCACCAAACATGACAAATGTCCTGTATTTTATATGAATAATAACTCCCACATATAAAAATAATGAAGGTTGAAAAATAGCGTGAATTAACAAAAATTTTGCTAAATCAGGTACCCCCATTTTTCTATAAAGTAAAATAAGTACTGAAAACAACTTCAGACTCAACTAAAAGTTTGGCGCAAGCCGTACAAGTCTGTTACAAGATTTCAGCTGATGTGACATATTCGGCAAAATAAATATGTATAGCATGAAAGATTTATAAAATGCCACGTTTTGACCAAAACGAAACAAAATTGGTATTCACATAGCGAAATACAGAGCAGAGCCATAGATAAATTTTCTTATGAGGCCCTCATGAACCATGTTATTTGGGTTTTAATAAACACCGATATCATCATCAAAAAGCTAGAAATAAAATATAAAATAAGCGCAAAGTTGTTAATAGGTTGTGTCTAAATGTGTAAAGTTTGTTTACAGAGAGAATCAAGAAGAGACGCAAGTCAGCGCGTCGCTGTCCGGCGGAGAGCTCCTGGTGCACCTGCGCTTCAACCAGACCTCGGAGAACTACACGGTCGGCGGGACTCGGCTTGATAATGGACACCTGCATCTCATCGAGGTACGTATTAATGCCAAATTGCGGACAATAGTAGGATTCTGAAATAAGCTTTAATATTTAATTGCTATTTTAAGGCCATGAAATAATTTCTGTTAATTATTACCTGCTTTTGTGTATTGTATGTATACTTTCGTCTGTTCTTTGTTGATAAATTCTATTGTAACAATTTCGATTTCCGCAGGTTGTCCGAAACGCGACCCTAGTGCAAGTAAAGCTAAACGGCACGGAATACTTCCGCAAATCAATCTCCGCGGCTAAACAACTAGACGCGGAAGTCCTGTACCTGGGCGGCCCGCCCCCGCTGGAGAGCGACGCGCCGCCGCTGCCCGCCCCCGCCGCCGCCACCACCCCCGCCCCCGCCGCCCCTGCCGCCTCCACAGCGGCCCCCGCCCCCACCCCCGCGGCGCTGGCGCACGTTGAGCAAGATGACTCTGCTTACTTCAAGGGTGTGATACAAGACGTGCAGGTAAATGGTTTTGTTTCAATTTATGTAATACATGAATATCAAAACCATATTTTTAGGATATTTGAAAGGTTATGTATTAGTATTTTGTTTTTGCCCATAATATTTCATCATAGTTATTAGTCAGTCAGCTAGCAACTTCATGTTAGCTCGGTTAGTAATGAATCTGAGGGCCTACTCCCGTTCAACTTACGGCCGAAGTTTCGTGTGCTATTCCGTTTTCATTGCAGATTGCACAGGTGTGCGAGAGCACGATAGCGAACGAAACTTCGGCCGTAAGTTGGACTGGAGTAGGTTCTCTGCTTACTACTCTATACTTGTGGTATCGATTTCTACTAAGAGCAATGATGAATAAAACAGACATTAGTGTACTTCGTGCACGACCAGAAGTCTCAAACCATCCTAACCTCTTTCTCGCAGGTATCAAACGGCGTGAACGTGACAATAGTGGAGTTCTTCCCGCTGCAAGTGGCGGGTCTGACGCTGCCCCCGCCCTTCGGCGACGTGTGGCTGGACCCGGCGGGCGTGCTGGCGGGCGTGGTGTCCGACGATGTGTGCGCGTCGCGGCCCTGCCTGCACAACGCCTCGTGCACCAACACCTGGAACGACTACGCCTGCGCCTGCCCTCGGGGGTACAAGGGCAAGCAGTGCGCGGAGGTGGAGTTCTGCCAGCTGCAGGGATGCCCGCTGAACTCGCATTGCAGGAATCTTGATAACGGGTGAGATTTTATTGACAGTTTATGTTACTAATGAGATTTAGTTCAACACAATAATCAAAGCGAACCTTCAGAACAATAAAAAATAGCGGTTGAACTGTCTTCTACATTAGAATTAAACTTTAATTATCAAAGACATCACCTAGGCCATGATGGCTGCCTTAATCTATCTCAAAACAATAAACGCTTGAAGATTTTCATTATCAGGCTATCATAAGTCTAAAGTGCAGTCGCCAAGCAGATAGAATTTCGTACATTGACCTCTTTAGTTACTGCCAGTGGTAACAAACATTTTTGTATTTTAATTTATGAAATATTTAGAAGAGATAAATAAACTCAAATATTACTGTGCAAATTACATTTATAGGCTTTAAAAGTCTACTTAAAATCTTTATAGAATTCCTCCATCTCCCATTTAGTAAAGTGCGTCATTTTTATTTTCTTCTGCGGAGAAATAAACTCCTTAAATGGGCGTGAGGTAGATGACCCTGAGTCCATTTTAAAACAGTGTAGTAATCAACAAGTAACAATATAACAAATAACAAATTAACAAAAAACAACTTTGTAAGTAATTTCACTTTGTCCGAAAACTGAGCGATCACTGCATATATCCGTGAAATATAGCTTGATTATAATGACAGGTGTCAAATTACGTATTGCAATAAAATCTAAAAAAAGGTAATATTATCATTATGTCAGATAATGGTCATAAACCTTTTTTTCAACGTTTTATAATTTACATTGTGAAGGCACCTAAAGAGAATACTTTTTTCATGAATAATAAGAAACAAATAAATGATAGTTTTATTCCATCGATGAGCTACTATCGATGAGTCCATCTCTAAAACATTAGCAACATGAAGTAACCTTTAAATGATGTCGTAGGTTATTAGATTAATAGTTTGCTATTGGTTTACAATAACTGCATCCGCGCGGACTTGACTCTTGAATCTCTTCAATCTGTATTTGAATCTGAAGTAAATTGTATTTTAATCCACCTTTGACAGTTTAAGTGGAAAGTTTCATTTAAATCCATTGTCATGTGATGAAGAAGAACATACAAACAGACAAATAGAGGTTTTTAAATGTTGTTTCGTATATGATCGGTAAAATTCATAGATTCTGCAAAAAATATTAAATGTACCATTTTAAAAAGTCTACTGTATTATTATTTGCATAGATGCCTAAGAATTTGTATGAAATGTGCACCTTTAAAGCTCCATTTACAATAACTCAACACGAGAAATTACAATGATTCGTTGCATTTGAATATTGCAACAAATTAAGTTGCCCATTTGCCGTCGGTACAGAGTTTTCTCATCATTTTTTTTTATTTACTCCAGATAATAAATCCATGTGTCATTCTAATCATCCTATTTTTTTTATTTTTTTTATTTATTTAGGAAACAAACAATTTTATTCCACCTTAAGATTACTTAAAAAAATAACACTAAAATCAGTTAAGTTTCCACTGATGTTTGACACAAATCATCGAATAACCAACGTTATCAACGCTACGACTCCGAATTACAAACAGAAAATTAAAAAATTAAATAACAATAGGAACTTAAAAAGCTCACAAATACACGGTTCATCATAAATTGTTACTCCTTAAGATATTACATACATCGTTCCTGAACTTAGAGGCGCTACTACTATAGATATCTAAATTACAAAATTTCTTATTAAAGTTATCAGTCGATCTGAACAAAAAGGCGTTGCTTGCATAATTTGTTTTAGTGGATGGCATCCCGAATGCGTAACTGCAGCGAGAACCTGTCCGAGGGCATCTGAATCGTATATTTTCCAACAGAAAAGGGGTATCTACTAGGTTTTTGATAATCTTATACAGAAAAATTTGGTCTCTCTCCGTACGGCGTTCTAATAAAGAAGGCACGGAAGGAACTGATAGCCTGCATTGTGCAGCTTTAAAATTCAGATGTCTTGCCATTTTTTTATTAATTCTCTCAATGCTGTCGATATAAATGTTATATTGCGGGTTCCAAACTGTAGAAGCGTACTCCAGAATAGATCTTACATAGGCATTATACAGAAGCAATAGAGTAGAACAAAGTTTGAAATCTCTACCAGTCCTCATCACAAACCCCAGCATACGATAAGCTTTATTTGTGATTTGAGTAACATGTAAATTGAAAGTCAACTTACTATCTAAGTAAACACCCAAGTCTCTCACCTCGGTCACTCTCTTAAGTTTTACGTTATCTAAGTAATAATCATAGAAAATTGGTTTTGGTTTACGGGTAAATGATATAATGATACATTTTTTTAAATTGAGAGACAGATAGTTGTTATTACAATAAGCATAAAGTTTGTTCAGGTCTTCCTGTAATGTTAGGCAATCGCAAATTGAAGTTATTTTCTTGAATATTTTGATGTCGTCGGCATAAATCAAAACATGGGAGTTTTCAATGACAGAGACTATGTCATTAATAAATATAATAAACAAAAGAGGACCAAGATGCGAGCCCTGCGGTACACCTGAAGTAACTGGAACAAATGAAGAACAGAACCCCTTCACTGTTACAGCCTGACTTCGATTCCTGAGGTAAGATTCGAGCCACCGCAGTAGGTCACCATGAATACCCACAACACTAAGCTTTTGCAACATCAGCGAGTGCGGGATCTTATCGAAGGCTTTGGAAAAATCTGTATAAATGGCGTCCGCCTGACCACCCCTATCCATTGCGGTTGTTAATCGATGCACATATTCAACAAGATTGGTCTCACATGACTTTTTGCTTATGAAACCGTGCTGTTGTTCCACAATTATGGGCCTCAAAACGGGAAAAATGATATCGTAAATAATCTTTTCAAAAATTTTGGGAATAACACTGATTTTAGAAATAGGCCTATAGTTTTCAATGTTATGTTTATCACCAGACTTAAATACGGGAACCACATGACACTGCTTCCAAGTAACAGGCATTCTACCGGTCGCAAGAGATAAATTGAATAACAGATATAAAGGAAAAGCTAGGGAATTATGACACATTTTAAGAAAGAAGGGAGGAATACTATCGGGACCACAGCCTTTTTTCACATCCAGCCTCTCAAATATTTCTCCACTAATGAAACTGAAATATCAACGGAACCGATCGACACCATGCAGTTTATGTTAGGCGTTTGAGTAGAAACTCGGTTTAGCATTGTATCGCTTTCGAAAGCTGCACAAAAATGCTCGTTGAACAAGTTGCATATGCCTCTGCCATCAAGTAACACACGGTTATTTAAGTACATTGAGTCAGGCAGATTCGATGTAGACTTTTTCGATTTTATAAAAGACCAAAAATGTTTACTGTCAAATTTGATTCTTTCTTCAGCAGTATCAATAAACTTCTCGTAGCACTCCCGTTGGACTCGTTTTTGGCGCTCGCGCAATAGTTTAAACGTATCATAATCACTTTGCAAGCCATAAATCTTCCATTTCTTATGATACTTTTTCTTTTCCTTGATTATTTTAATCAATGCCGATGTAAACCACTGTGGATAACGAGAGTCACACTTAACCACCCTACTAGGAACATGCCTACTTATAACGTCATTTAATAACTCATAAAATTTTCTTACAGCCACCTCAATATCAATACACTCCTCAAGGTCATGCCAGTCAATGGCGGCAAGCTCTGTATTAATTGCCGCATAATCAGCCTTGCGAAAAAGTGGCACAGTTCGAGGCGCAGGTCGAAGCGAACGTGGGTTTAAAGAACGCACACGAATCTTAAGAGCAGGGTGATGGGCATCTTCTAAGACTAATGGCTCGTTGCAACGGGCGACAGTACAAACATCATTCGCTAGAACAAGGTCTAAGATTCTTCCAATAGAATTACATACATCATTGCACTGCTTCAAGTCAGTGAAGCTCATGAAACCATGCAGAGCCTGCACTAATATATCATCATTGATGCTATCACAACTAAGAGAGGGTCCGCAACGAACCCAGCGCGCAGCAGAAACATTGAAATCCCCCACAATTAAATATTGAGTTTCTGGATTACTATTAACTAAGTCTGAGGTACTTTCGAAAAATTTACATAGACTTTCAAACTGTAGAGGACAATGAGGAAAGTAGCCACAAAAAACTTGAAGTAGCTTTGACTTGTGAGAGTCACCGTATTCTATAGAAACCATTACTACATCAGCCGCGGCTCCCGGCATACATACAACATCAGCTGAACGCACCGAGAGTTCGCGACGGACTGCTATCAGAACTCCGCCGCCCATTCGTCCCCCCCTGGTACCATAGTCACGATCGCATCTGTACACACTGTACCGTGAGTCAAACAATTCAAGGTCATAGATACCTGGTAGTAGCCATGTCTCACTCAAGCATATTATGTCATAATCTACTAACATCACACTGCGAAAGAACAAATTTGTCTTTGTACGCAAACCTCGAACATTCTGGTAATAAACAGATAAATCACTAAATGAAGCCATTCCCAAATCCTACCGTAGTAGACCATATAGGATATAACAGACTAAGACAGCACTGATCAAACTGAAACACAAAATAAGGCCAATATCTATGATAAAAGTAATATATGATAGATGCAATACAAACACCCAATGCAAGCAAAATAATCAATAGAGAAACCACAACAAAACAACAAATTAAAACTCTCAAGTACACCCCGGACAAGTTTGTGAACATGAACATTACAATAAAAACATTAATACATTCACTAACAATTAATCTTTCTAACGTGAAATTACAACCAAAAATGCAAAAAGCATCCGAAAAACTACTTATTTGATTTTGTTTAAATCTCTAACATTTGAAACATGAATAACTGCAGATGTATCCGAATAGCGTGCCATAATGGCACAGTTTTTTACCCAAACATACATATATTTTTTTTCCTTACATTTAGTTTTGACTTTCTGCAGCAACGCCTTATTTTTACTAGTAAGATGGTCATTAAAGCTTATAGACGAACCACCCGTGATTCCAATATCTTCACTCTTCAGCCTAAGCTTCCTTGCAGCTGCCAAAAAATCGTCTTTTTTCCAGCGTGCCAGAAAACGTACAACAATGGGTTTTATTCTTTTATCATCAGCTTGCTTCGGAGCCACCCGAGTTACGAAGTCAATGTCCCTAGAGGTATCTAACGGAAACTGAGCGCGCCCAGCTAAGTCTTTTAATACTGCCATCAAATTTTCATCCTTCCTTTCAGGAACACCAAAAATTTCTACGTTCGACCGCCTAGCCCATTGTTCCCGCTTATTTTACGAACTATAGCGCGTCCCAAAATGGAATGTTCGTTATTTTGAAATATAACGAATGACATTCCATTTACAAAAATGACAATAAAGAAAAGACCTTACTCTCGCGGTAAAATGTTTGCAATCCCTCAGAGGCCGGGCATTGAACCGTGCGAGCGTGACGCAATTTTTTTTCTCGCGGGAGCGACAGAGACAGCTGACAACAGGTCAATGTACGAGACTATTTCTGTTTGGCGAACGCACTTTACATTGTTTGTAGAGTAGAGAGAAAATATTTGAACGCTACCGTTACGTTGCGGATATTTTTTATTCTCTAAAGATTGTTTGTGGAACTCCATAAGGACACACAGATGGTTCCGTGATACAGTCTCAAATTAATACATTTGTCCTAGTGATATTGAACTTATGAAACAAAAAGTCCTGTTGCAAGTTAGTTCTTTTTCTTGACGCCAAAATGGCGATAAGAGGCCATAGTTTGTGACGATTATTAAAAATTTGGTACGATGCACAGTTACGAGTGCGTGTCCAACGCGACGTTCGACGGCGCGAACACGACGCTGTCGTACCGCCTGCGCGTGCCGCGCGCCGCGCTCACGCTCAACCCCGGGCTCGCCGAGGAGCCGCCGGAGCTGCCGGAGACGCTCACCATCACCTACAGGTAAGCAATATTGTCGCCTTCGCACGTCAACGGTCATAGCAATAACAGTTTAGCGGCAGCGTTCGTTTCAGTGGTGTCAACTCTTACTGTACAAAGGAATCTACTTTTAAATCGCAAGACACTGATAAGGTACTAAGTGATTTAATTTCTCCTGAAATACAGGTTTACCCTAGCTTAGGCTCCAGTTCTCCCCAATATTATATGTTTGTATCACTCCCTCTCTTCCTTTCTCAAGTTGTTTCCTGTAGTATAGCATTCTATAGAATATAAAACGAATGTGTAATATTGTGGTGAAAAATAAAGATATTTTTTTATTTAGCCCTCTCTCACTTCCTTTATCGTACGGAGATTGATATCTTTTGTTGTTTTGCATTTACTGTGCTATATTTGTGTGTAAATAGAAAAATACTATAATTCAATGAAAAGTAAACTTGGTGGGGTTCGAGCCACCATTTTTTTTATAAAACATTCAGAATTGCAATATACAACATTAAATGATAAACTGGTTGATTACATATTAATGGAAAAAAATCGTGATAGTAGCCAGGATTTTACTTGTATTCGTGTAAGAAAGAAATGCTTTTTTTGCTTAGTTTAATTACAGTGCGACACTTAATTGCCTATTTCAAAACAATTTTCATGTTCTCTCAGGACAAAAGTAGGCGGCACCCTATTCCACGCGGAGTCGGACCCGCCCAGCGCGACGGCCGACCCGCCCGCCCCCGACGCGGGCTCGTGGTTCACGGTGAGCGTGTTCGGCGGCGCGGTGGGCGCGGCGTGGGGCGGGCGCGCGGGCGGCGGGCTGCCGCGCGTGGCGCGCATGCGCACCGACGCGCCCGGCCGCTGGACCAGCGTGCGGTTCACTTTCGCTAATGATCACATCGTCGGTGAGTTACTGATTTTGTTGACTGCAGTTTTTTTTATTAAGGACACGTTACACTAAGAACATCAGACACAAAAATAAGCAGAACTTGTTCTACAGGGTTCAGAAGAGAATGGTAGCCAAACACCATGCTGACATGATTTCTGGCAATCCACGGCGTACACAGTCACTTTTCCTTGATCCAATCGGCAGCATCATGCCGATTGGACGATAGGCAGCATTCAATGTTTCGAGATAAATACTTGAATATTATCTATTCAATTTATCATTAATATAATTCATCTATACGCAATGTTTTAAAAAAAATATTTAGTAATATATTTTATGCATGAGCAAACCTCAAAATTAGTAAACGCGAGAAGCATTAGACCGAACAGATTATACTATCCTTGCTATGGGATATGGTGACTAAGTTGGTCGTTGAGTTGTAACTATCAGCGTTCGAATTAAATCAGATCAACAACCTCAACCTCAATATTTAAGAGTGAATTGTATATGTGTTTATACTACTGTTATTTGTTCCGTTGCGATATCCGGAATCCATCTGGAGTCAAGCTTCTGTCTTTTTAGCTGATTTCCGGTCTTACATGCCCTCTAGTTCCGCTATAGTTGGGAAGTTAGCTAACGCCAGTTTTTACCTTCATCATAGCCTCGTCTTTCCTAGCGAAAACATGGTCTAGAAGTAAATTCTTAAAATTATTATTTAAATAGTGAAGTGAATTTCTACCTCCGTAATGAAAGAAATTAATAGGGAACCAAGTGATGGCGTCTCAAGAAAAAGATGTGCCAGTTCTTCAGGCTCGTGTAGTGAATCGTCTACGCGAGAATCAAGCCCGGAGAGGTACGGAAAAAAGACAAAGCAAGCTCGAAAAACTGTAAGTGACATGCAATTACAATTTCTTTCCCAACAAATGGCATTGTTAACTAATTTGATAACGCGAAGTAAGACAGATGAACAGAGTTGTAGTGTTGTTACACACACGCTGGAAGCGGCGGCAGGTCCGCCATCTGATTCGGACGGTTTTTTATTGCGACCGACTTCGCTAACAATTAAAAAAGACGTTCAACAGATTCAGTTGTCTGATATTTCAACTTGCGTAAAAGATCCCGTCTATGGAAGATCAAACGGCGTACATTTTACTAAATTATGTCAACTGCAGCGATTTAATAGTAACGATTGGAATGCTATTCGTTTTTATGAAACCCAAAAGAATTATGTAACCATTCCGGGCTTCATTGAATTAAATATTAACGATGAGTTGAGACACGTGGGTTCTAAAATATCGAGTGAAGATGGGCGATTACAACTTTCGGAACGAACTTATGCTGCGTTATCTGATGCCTTACTGTCACAAAAAGACCAATTGAAATCGGTTTTACAAAATTTAGTGGACTGGGCGAGTGACAAAAATACAACCTTAACGCCTAACAGTTTGTTTGAGAAAATCGAATCTTCGTTTTCCAAAGATTGTGCTTACAATAAAGTCACCGATGATATTTTACAAATTATATGTGGCAGGCGGGCAGATTGCATTCAGACTCGCCGAGATATTTTGATGAAGCAAATACCAGACGAGTTTCACTGCAGTGCATTACAGAGGATACCTCCGTCTGCAGAACTGTTGTTCGATGACAAAATTTTGACAACATATTTGCAGAAAATTGGGGGGGGGGGAGGGGGGTGGAAAAACTTACATGTACAAAGGTACCTGTAGCAGGTCCTTCGTCGGGTTATCCGAAGCAACCAGGTTCTTACAATGAGACATCGAAACCTGTTGTTAACAAGCAATCAACGGAGAGATTTTTTCGACACAACAACTTTCAACAGTTCTCAAATAGAAAAGGTAAAGGAAAGATAAATCATCAGAAAAAAAAGACCGCGTTTAACAGAAACCAGCATCACAAAGGCAAAAAGTCCAATAATGCCTTCTCCCCGAATAAAAACAGGAATGCATGACTCAATTCAATTTCGGGGAGGCTGTCTGAAGCAATACGTATGTGTCTGGAGCTACCTCGGTGCACCGGACTACATATGCAAGATTTTGAACGGTCTACGGATCTCTTTTATCATGAAGCCACCCCTTGTACTACCCAACAGAACTATAATGCAATGTTATCAAACCAAGAAAAGCCCTCATATGACAGAACAAATAAAAAACATGTTGGATATGGGTGTTCTAGAAAGGGCAGACCCATCGCCCAGCTTCCTGTCAACCTTTTTTCTGGTGCCGAAGCCCGACAATACCTTACGGCCGATATTCAATCTGAAACGACTCAACAGTTTCATAGACATAAAGCCCTTCCAACTTTTCAGTCATTTTCGAGTGCCGGGCTTTTTGCAGGAGAACGATTGGATGGCAAAGATGGACTTAAGCCTAGCTTACTTTCACGTGAACATTGCAGAGGAGCATCGAAGGTTCCTGAGGCTCAGCTTCAACAACGAGCTACTGCAGATGACTTGCCTACCTTTCGGGTTATCGTCAGCTCCGAGAGTCTTTGCCACATTGACGAACTGGGTCGCCGAATACCTACGCCACCACGACATCAGGTGTGTAGTCTATCTAGACGATTTTTTACTGGCAAAACAGTCCTGTCAGCGTCTGAGCGACCAAATATATTTCAGAGTGAGTGTGCTCAGACATCTGGGATGGTCTATAAACTTCGACAAATCTGTGTTGGTTCCGACACAACGCCTAGAATTTCTGGGTGTTACCTGGGCCACAAAACTCAACACGAAGTCCCTGTCTGAACCGAAGTGCCTTACGCTCCGCACGGCACTTCAGCATCAGATGTCGAGAAGCAGTTGGTCCCTCAAACAGGCTCAATCCATATTGGAGCGACTCAACTTTGCTTCATATGTAATACGCAGAGGGAGACTTCATTGTCGGACAGTGCAGTACTACAGCCGACAGCTTCCCAAATCGCACTGTTATTGACAGGTGAATTTACCAGAACCAGTGCTCTGCGATATGAGATGGTGGCTGAACGCTGCCGCGGGCTGCCTTACGATACACGTGGGCCCGCCTTCTCATTACCTTACGACCGACGCGTCTGACATTGGCTGGGGAGCGCAACTGGGCGAGACCAGGATATCCGGCCATTGGACCACAACACAACAGTCGTGGCATGTGAACCTAAAAGAACTGTATGCTGTTTATGCGGCGATCCTGCACGAGAAGTACCAGTTGGTGAATGCGCAAATCATTTTGCTGACCGACAATCGCACAGTGGTATCCTATATCAACAAAAAGGGTGGAACAAAGTCCGCAAGTCTCCTAGAAATGACACGACAGATTTTGGAGGTAATGGATCACCTGAATATTCACCTAATAGCTCAATACCTTCCGGGGCGATACAATTGCGAAGTCGATGCCCTGTCGAGGAGGAACCTTTGTCCAGAATGGCACTTGACGTCACAAGCAACGAAACCGATATTTGCTATGTGGGGGGCACACCAGAAATAGACTTATTCACATCGCGAACAGCGCATGTAGTTCCCAATTATGTAACATTGGAGACAGCCTACCATCAAGCAGCTCATCTCAATGCATTAGGCCAAATATGAAACTACGAACTGGCCTGGGTGTTCCCACCACCAAATCTCATTCCACGAGTACTTGCTCAAATGAACTCGCCAAAAGGCAACTACATTCTGATCGCTCCGAAGTGGAACAAAGTCTTTTGGTCGGCGGATCTAAAGAAACGAGCCCTAAAAGATCCATACTTGATCCCACACCTTCCACAAGTTCTCATAGACACGGTGACAGGAACTCACCCACCCGAGATTCAGAATATTCAGCTGGAAGCGTGGTTGATTTTGGGTGGTCGGACGTGATTGATGGTTGGTCGAAATGAAGAAAGATCTTCATTTTTGTCTAGTTAGCGCAGTTCCACCGTGAATACCTATCGATCGGCTTGGCAGAAATGGAAGAGATGGTGTGAAAAAGCAGCTGTTAATTTTAAAAGTCTTACTGCAACTGACGTGACCCGCTATTTAGCACATCTCCACAACAAAGAAGGTTTAGCTTATAAATCGATTCTGGTTCATAAATCTGTCATTGCTACTTTTAACAATAGCACGACGAAAAATGACTTGTCGTCGAACTTTTTTGTCAAGCATATGTAAAGAGCGATCTTTGTTCCTAAGGAAAAACGCGCGGCGTGTCCATATGGGACCCCCAGTTAGTAATGAATCACTTAGAATCCATTATTCCGGATGAGAATAACTTGTACCAGGTTTCTCAACGTACAGCGATTTTACTTTTGCTATCTTCCGGACGGCGAGTTCATGATCTCACCTTACTAAGTGTGGAAGATGGAAAATATTATGATAATCGTGATTCCATAATATTTTGGCCCTGCTTTGGATCTAAGACAGATGATAAAGATTACAGGCAATCTGGATGGAAATTGACACAGAATCCCAAAAAATCGCTTGACTGTGTTTACTGGGTTCGTTTACTAGTGCAGATTACTGCAGAGCGCCGAAGGGATACAGGTTTATGTAATTTATTTATCACCGTAAGAGGAACTCCCAAGGCTGCATCCAGGACTATAATTGGTGGTTGGGTAAAGACTATTCTCAGACACTCTGGCGTGGAAGCCAGCCCAGGCTCAGTGCGCTCGGCGGTCGCGTCACTCAACTGGCTAGAGAATTTCCCCATGGACAAGATTTTAGAGACTGGGAATTTGCGCCAGGAGCACACATTCAGATCATATTATAAAAAAGTGATAGATCGATCTAATCAAGAAAGTTCAAATCCTATTTCCTTGTCAAGATTTTTTGATTAAATTCGTTAACATAATATTGTTAAAGCATGTGAATAAATATGATAGGATATGGAGATAGGAATAGGAGAACTTGGTCAGGTGGGGATTTTCGGTAAGCTCCGATGTGGACTGTGTTTGCGGTGCAGTGCAAACTATGGCACACTTAACATCGTGCCCGGCGTGCCCCAACACCTGCACGCCATCGCGCCAGCGGATTTAATGGACGGCAGTCGATCCGCAATACAAGTGGCTGAATTCTGGGCTGCTACGATGTAATTAATTCTCGGGTTCCATCGACACGCTAAGAAGAAGAATAAATATGATTGAAAAAATAAAGATTTTCTTATTTACAGTTGTTCAATAACACATTATAGCGTCTTAAGTGCATATGCACTCACCAGGAGATATCACACACATCACTCAAGATGGATTCAGGATATCGCAACGGAACAAATAATAGAGAGTTTTAACTAACAATAAAACTTACCTATTATTTTTCCTAAAGATATCCGGAATGGAATCCAGGTAATCTCTACCTGGTGCATCTCGAGTTATAATGAAGGTAAAAACTGGCGTTAGCCATCTTCCCAACTATAGCGGATCTAAAGGGCAGCATTAGCGCCGGATGTACGGAGGTGGAAATGTTAGACCGGAAATCAGCTAAAAAGACAGGCTCAGCTTGACTCCAGATGGATTCCGGATATCTTTAGGAAAAATAATAGGTAAGTTTTATTGTTAGTTAAAACTCTATAAAACTAAAATGTATATCTGTTCTTTTGCAATATTTTTAACGAAACTCCACGAAAGTGTTTGAAATGATGACTAATTTAGACGAGCATGTTCCCAGGTGCGTTCATCGACAGCGAGGGCCAGGAGGACGAGGGCATCCGCGCGCCTATCGACGTGGGCGCCTGGCAGCAGCTCGTGCTGCACGGGCAGATCCACCTGGGCGGCGTGGGCGGCGCGCCGCCCGCCCCCACCACCGAACAAGTGCAGGTCTGTACTGACTCCCAGCCCAGAAATTCAGCGAGAGCCAAGAGGAAGCGGGCATAAAGGATTCCACCCAAAATAAATTGTTACTTTGGTTTTAGCATTTTTGCATTTTTAAATGCTTGAAAAATGACATTTTATGTTATGTTTTCAAATCTAAAGATTGGAAAACTAGAATCAAATACATTTCGGCCCTAGGTATCCAGCGCGTTTCGAACCCGCGTCTTCCGCAAACCGGGCGGCACCTCACCTCATACCACTAAGCTGTAGAAATCATTAATAGGCCTAGCGAAATTTGTAAAAAGTGGGAACCTACTTGGTCTGACCGAAGTTAAAGTTAAACGTGATCAAAATTAAATACATGTAAAAACAACAAATTATTTTCCAAGTTAATTCAGGTCTTAGTCCCAATGTCATAAGTCTCACTTTAGGCCTAAAATTTCATAATGTTCTTAAGTAGAAATAGCAAATTAAGTTTTATTTATCACAACAGGTGGACAACACTACTACAGATGCCGCAGTTTGGGAATACTCTGAAGGGGACGACTTCGCCGCTGACAACTCCGTTGGATTGTACTTCAAAGTAAGAAAAAAATTGTTTTTTTCATATTTACTTCATCAATAATAAAATGCATTTAATGTGTGATAAATAATAACCTTACTTATTAATATTATAAATGCAAAAGTTAGGATGTATGGATGTGTGTGTGTTTACTCTTTCACACAAAAACTACTGAATGGATATAGAGAAACTTTACAGTAATACAGCTTATACTTTAGAATAACACATAGGCTACAATTTATAAAGATTTTATGTAATTTGGCCATAATATATAACGATAAGTATCGAAAGTCGGAAAAATTAAGTTCACGCGGGCGAAGATCAGCGCATTCATATTGGTTTCTACCAATAATTACTACCAGTAGTATACAACATTTTTCATTACATTATATTAAATATGGAAGTCGTCACTTATTTATAATTCTTTAACGCCAATATGTGCAAATGTGCGCTTAATCGTATAAGTGTCCGTCACTCACAGTAGTCACAGTCGATTACATTTTAGTTACTTTCAATGCATGTTAGTTGAGTCGAGAATAAAATGTACACGAATGTTCAAACAAACAAAAACAAAAAATATCTTTATTTAAATAGACCTGTAACAAGTACTTTTAAATCGTCATTACAAGAAAAAAAAAATTCTTAGTAATAGACTTAAATACTATAATAATATGAATACATAAATACACTGTATACAAACATAATGTGACTCTACCACCGCATCGGAAGTTGATCTTATACTGAGAAGACCCGGCGAGAAACTCAGTACTTACTCTTTTAAACTTGGTTCATGTCTTGAGTCTTAGTAGGGATTGTTCCTACGACTTCGGGCAGGCGTTCAAAGGTCTTAGCACACTTATCAACTCTAATAGGGCTCGTAACCGTATCAACTATAGCTGTTCCATATTCTTTGTTTGAACTCCCTACTACAACGCACTCTAATCGGCACTCCTTCACGTGCTCCTATCACTTCTCCCGCGGGTCTGATGCTCGCCAGGACGGGGAGCCGTAAGCACGGCGTGGTTTAGCCGTAGCTAAGTCTACGTATAGGAGCTACTCGATCCGCTTTGGTTACGTGCTTACGTTAAGTTGACGTCAAGGTACAGTAAGGGGATGCGGTGACGATCCTTTTCTGAGCTGAAATGTGTGCTGTGACATTAAATACATATCAAAATGACACATTGTACTTTACTAACGCCTGTTGTAAAACAAGTTTAAAAGAGTCACTGCTGAGTTTCTCGCCGGGTCTTCTCAGCAAGAAACAACTCTGTCCACGGTGGTAGAGTCGCATTATGTCTGTATACTGTGTATTTATATATCTATAGCATCATAGTAATTATGTCTATTATTTAGTATATCTTGCTTTAAATTTGACGATTTGAAAATACTTACTGTGAAAGTCTATTTGAATAAAGTTATTTGAGTTTGAGTTTGAAATCATTGCAGCCAGTCATATGAACACTATTGTTATACAGGGCTGCATGGGCGCAGTGCACGTGGGCGGGCTGCTGCTGCCGTTCTTCTCGGAGCAGCAGCTGTTCGTGGGCGCCGCCGCCGCGCTGCTCGCCGCGCAGCCGCACTACGCGCTCATGTGAGTAGCCTCAGGGGATATACTACTAATTGCCCTTTTTGTTGAAACCGTCCTATCTGTCATGCCTGACTTAAAATCGGGAGATACGCTAATTGCCAGCCAAAAAATTCAAGAAACTTATTTGTGAAGATAACAACCCTTTTTTTTGCTGGATTAACGACTATAGTTGCCGCGACGGTTGTCAGGTGTAGTTAGCATGTGTAATTTTAGAAATACCTAATCATAATGTTGAGTGAAATTTTGTATGACATTTGTAAGGCTGCGGTCCAATTTGAGCCGAAAGTACTTTTAGCGCGTCTAAAAGCGTCCCGATTTCTGCTCAAAGTTCTTTTAGGCCGCTATTGACATATGGCGCGACTTCTTAAATGACGTCACTAACTCCGCCATCTTGCACTTGCGGTGCCACTGCTCCTTGGCGGCAGCACTGTAATCGTTATGTCAAAATTCATAGAAGAAACGTCAAAGACAAATATTATGTACGTAAAATTATTATTGTTGGATAAGTCTCAGTAATATTTAGAATAAACTTGTAAGTCCCAAAATCTTCTCGGCGTGGATAATAACATAACTTTTCATATATAATAGTAACAATAGAATGCGAAAGACTACGAATAATTTGCGGTCTGATTTGATTTGAACGCTGACAACGGGACTGAGCCCTAAGATTGCCCCTGCCGTTTCTTGAATGAACTGCGAATGTTTTTTTTTTTCATAATGCCCGTCAAGATGACCTCACTCCACCTGATGGAAAGCGGTCGTGAAAAATTATAAATAAATTAATTAAGAAACTACTTGCTGTTCACTATCTTCATTTTATATGCCAAAATAAACTGTATGCCCTGAAGCTCAAATATGTGTACAACTCTTAGTAAGCGAGGTAGTGCAAGGTTTGTTTAATAAAACTTACAACACGACAAATGTGTGTAAACTTACTATTGGAACATAGGACATCATATTTGTAAATTTCCTACCACATCAATTTTGTCGTATTGTCACTTATGTCATATACACTTGTCGAGCACTAATCGGTTGCTGTCTCGCTTAATGCACGACGAATCTTGATTGACTACTAAAGATGAAAATTAAGAAAAATGGTTGAATGTTTCTAGTTTCTATATTATCTCTAGATGGAACATTGCTTTTGATAAAAAATCTGAATATCTATGTCGCAGGCGTATAGTATATTTTGCCGTATTACATAGCAACTAGCTATTTCAGAAAACGGCGCCGTATTGTAATGCGGTGAATTAAAGATACGCCGTATTCACTACGGCTGAACAAAAGTACGCCGCATTGAATAGAGTGCTTTGCGATTTTGAATGCGGCTAGCTGTAATGTAATTGGGCGGTTCATAAGCCGCTTTTCTGTCAGATTTTAGGACTAATTATCAACATTCGCGGCGCTGCCTACCGTAACAACAAAAATGGCGTCAAGTACCGATATTGCATCGAGAAAAAGTGAGAATATGGATGTATTAAACGAAGAAAACGTGCCAAATGTGTGTGCAAATAGTTGTTTTAAGGACAATTTTAATAAGCAGTCAAATCGTTTCTACGCAGCTCAATGCGGAAGTGTGAAAAAGCCATGGACCAGGAACGAGTTTTAGAGGTTATCACGCATCTTAAAACTGCTAAGGTGGCAACGGAAGTTGAGAAAAAAGTTAACTTTTAAAAATATTTATTTATAATTAGTACTCGTAAAACCAAAATAATTGCTATATGTTCTAGTAAATCTGACTAGTATTACAATTTACAAAAAAGAACCGAACCGTTTTTGTACTCAGACATTCCTTATTCACTAAAAATAACATATGTTTCCTACTACTTATAAGGTGTTATAGAAGTTACTTAAAAAGTGCTTAAATACCTTTTTTATAATTATTAAAATTGTTTTCAATTAAACACTGTTTCATTTTGTAAGTGTGGTCACCCTACAATAGGAATTTGATACAAAACGGCTAAACGTGCGCCGCCGTATTGAACGACGTATCACATTGTCAATCTGGCGTATCGTTGACACGCCGTATTACAATACGGCGCCGTTTTTTAAAACAGCTAGTTACTGTGTAATACGGTGAAATACACAATACGCCTGCGACATTTACACCATCATCTCAATCAGCAGTTAAGACGTAACATGTGTGTGCAGCTCCGGCAGCCCGTGGGGCGCGGCGGAGGGCGTGGGCTGCGTGCTGTGCCTGGAGCAGGGCTGCGCGCGCGGCGGGCGCTGCGCCGACGTGCGCAACTCCTTCGCCTGCCTGTGCCCGCTCGGCTACACGGGGGATTACTGCCAGGTGGGTGCACGTAACGTGTGTGTGCAGCTCCGGCAGCCCGTGGGGCGCGGCGGAGGGCGTGGGCTGCGTGCTGTGCCTGGAGCAGGGCTGCGCGCGCGGCGGGCGCTGCGCCGACGTGCGCAACTCCTTCGCCTGCCTGTGCCCGCTCGGCTACACGGGGGATTACTGCCAGGTGGGTGCACGTAACGTGTGTGTGCAGCTCCGGCAGCCCGTGGGGCGCGGCGGAGGGCGTGGGCTGCGTGCTGTGCCTGGAGCAGGGCTGCGCGCGCGGCGGGCGCTGCGCCGACGTGCGCAACTCCTTCGCCTGCCTGTGCCCGCTCGGCTACACGGGGGATTACTGCCAGGTGGGTGCACGTAACGTGTGTGTGCAGCTCCGGCAGCCCGTGGGGCGCGGCGGAGGGCGTGGGCTGCGTGCTGTGCCTGGAGCAGGGCTGCGCGCGCGGCGGGCGCTGCGCCGACGTGCGCAACTCCTTCGCCTGCCTGTGCCCGCTCGGCTACACGGGGGATTACTGCCAGGTTGGTGCACGTGCAGCCCACCTGAGTCCGGAGACGGTTGAGCGACTTCCATGTAGGCCACAGCAGGTGGTAATTACTTGGCCTGCGCAGACGACGGACTTTTTTCCGCGGCGGAGAAAAAGTACGCTCTGCGAATAAAAAGTTCGCCGTTGAATTACCGCAGACTCAACGCACACGGTGTGCGATTATTTTCTGTCCGAGAGTATTTAAATATTCTGAGATTACGTTGTGCTGTAATTTACATGAAGTTTAAGAAAAAGAGAAGACATTTAAAAGAGAATACTGTGTCCATCTCTTTATCGATTGTTAACGCGGATTAAAGTGCGCCGTTAGTGCGTACAAGCTCTGCTTAGTTTGGGGTCAGATGATCTTGGTGTGATTTGTCCCAGATTTTTTTATATAGTTATGTATCCTAACTGTTTACTTAGTAGGTTACATAATTGCCGTTTACCCCGATTAAGATTTCTTAACATTCTTTCAACTCGTTAATCATGAAATGTGATGTTCCAGACTGATATAGACGAGTGTGCAGACAATGAATGTCAAAATGGAGCGACGTGCAAGGATGGAGTGGCTGCGTACAGCTGTATCTGTCCGGAAGGATTCGATGGTGATAGGTGAGTCTTCGTTTATTTTTATATTCCTAGGATTTTTTTCCAATTTCACAAATAATTTTTCACTTACTCATAGCTGCCAGGTTGTTGACCCCGCTTCGTGTGGTACAGTCAGCTTCATAAAGATATGTGGTGACAAGGTGGTCAAATACATGTTCGAAACAAAGGTTCAATTCTTTCTTTGCATATAAAGTAATCCTAATATTGTACACAACCAACCAGTCTTATATTTCTTCAGATCATAAGTCTCCAATTACATATATATACACGACTAGCTTTCCGCCCGCGGCTTCGCCCGCGTGAACTTCATTTTTCTTTCCCGCTTTTTTGTTGAAATTTTTCCTGAATTCTCTTTGCTATAAACCTCACGGAGCCCGAGACCTTTCCAACGAATGCAAAACCGTGGAAATCGGTTCGTGCGTTCTGGAGTTATAGCGTCAGGAAGGAAAACCCGACTTATTTTTATATAATAGATTACAAGGATATTTTAAATTGTTCGCTTCGAAACCGTCCATTGGTATCTAGGCGTCCATAGTACTCATAAATATCTTCTCTTACATATATTATTCAATTTTCAGTACTTACATCGGAAACTAAGGGCCTTTACAGATTTATCATTAGATTGGTGTTTTCGCGATATTTTTTTTTATTTTTTTCTTAATTAGTTGTTTAAATAGATGTTAAGCAGGCTGAGGATTTTGCCTAAACGATTTTGAATCGACGATGTTGTAAAAAATATAATAAGGTAAGCTTACACGAATTTATTTATTTATTTATAATACTTAAATAATAAATTTAATTGTGATAGGTAACGCCCAGATAGCGGTAGGCGTAGCTAGGTATGGTTCCCGCCTAAGCAGGTATTTTTTTCACGTTATATTTACTTACATAAGAGCATTTCCAATCCTTTCGTACACTAAAAATAATTGAAACTATAAAAAATATAGCCGATAACTTTATTTAATAAAATAACAAACAACTGTGACTGTGACACCTGGGGAAACTTAAACATAGCTAGTAGGTATGTACTTAAAATATAAGAATAAATCCCATAATTGGGTCATTTTACTCCACACATTCTCAATTGGGTTCAAATCAGGACTTTTAGGTGGTAATTTTATAGATTTTAATCTGTCGTTACTTGCAATATACTCGCTTACGACCCTTGAATTATGTATGGAACAGTTGTCTTTAACAAATAAGACGAGTTCGTCATCAGGGTACACAGTTCGGGCAGTAGGGAAAAACACCTCTTCAATTATTTCCTTGTACCCTTGACCATTTAATCGGCCCCCTATCTCTACCAATTCACCAGGACCCGCTGCTGATATCCAGCCCCAAAACCCTAGGGTAATACGGCCACTTCTGTTATTGGCCAAAATATTTTGTTCTTCGCCAAAATATTTTGTTCTTCGTATCTCGTATTGTTAACTGGCCATAATGAGAGACGCCCGTGTACGGAGGAACAAAATAATTTCTCGTCCAGGAATGGAACTCAAAGTTGTGGTTGAGGTACTTAAGAGCAAATTGCAGTCTTAGTTGTTTGTGTCTTTGCGTCAGATGAGGTTTCTTCGCAGGCACCCGATGTTTAAGGCCAGCCTCGTGAAGTCGGCGCCTTATAGTACCCTGAGAAACTACATTCAGGACTGCCAATTGTGAGGTGTTTATGAAGCGATCTACACGTGCGTGTCGGATAATTGCATTATCTTGAGAAGCGCTGGTTTTTCTTGGTCGACCGAATGACACATTCTTCACTACGTCTCCTTCTTCACGCCATCTTTTAATGCATAACCTCACAGTATTTGTATAAAAATAATTTACAATGAAAATTATTTATTGAGCAACTATGTTTATAGTTTTACCGCAACGTACCTACCTACGCAATCAATTTTATTAATAATGTATTTTCTTAACAGCTTCGCCGTGTTAAAAAAATTGTTACACGCAATTTATTTCACTATGGGTTTAAAATAAATAGTTCCAAACAAAAGACACGTCAACGTCATGCAAGAAATGAAAGGAAAATACCAAATGCTCTTAGGAAAGAACCGCAATACCCCAGAATAGCGTTTACTTTTCTTTACTAACTAGATATTTTTGATAACTGTAAGTGCTTAGATACCATGGAACAGGTTCGCGAATATATAATTGGTCATCTTAACACATTACATAATATAGGAATTGTGTTGTTTATATAATATTGACTACTCTGGACGGTTACAACAATAACATAATCGTACAGCGTATATAAAATTGAATTTGTGTCCCTTTGATCATTTTGATTAGTCTCCACACTACGATATTTATGAAGCTGACTGTACCTGACTTGGTGTTGTTTTATTATATGTAGCAAATCTGATGTGAACTTTGTTAGTGCATTGAATTTATGAAGGAATACTGAAGTGTCGGACAGGAACATAGCTACAATGCATTTGCAAAAATACTTATAAATGTTTTCAACGGAGAAGACGTTGACGTACAGGATTGTTACTTCTCTGGTTTTATTACCCACTGTCATTCAGTTTTTTCACCTCACTTGTTAGGGCTTTCAGACATCTATATTTTGTTGCCTAAAATAACCGAGCTATGGTTGAATGTCACACCTGGCAGCACTGCTTCGCACGACACGTGCGATCGCCTCGGTGATTCCGCCACGTGCGGTCGCACGCCCAAGAGAGAGAAAGATCTCGCTTTAGTAAATGGCGGTTTTGAGTGATAAAAGAAAGTGCAATTTGATGCTGCCAACTGTAACTACGTGCCCTATTTGTTTGTAATTTGTCCGCAGGTGCGAGCACGACATCGACGAGTGCCTGTCGGCGCCGTGCGCGCACGGCGGCACGTGCACGGACGCGGCGGGCGGCTTCGCGTGCGCGTGCGCGGCGGCGTGGCGCGGGCCCACGTGCGCCACGCCGCGCGACCGCTCGTGCGCGCACGCGCCCTGCGCGCCCGGCCGCGCGCTGTGTCTGGACACGCCGCCAGGTACATCAACATCTTTGACTGGCCTGTTGGCGCAATGGCAGCGATCCTGCCTTTAGCACCGGAGGTCGTGGGTTCGATCTCCACCCGTGACAAATATTTGTGTGACGAACATTTATATTTGTTGTGTGTCTGGGTGTTATTATCTATTTAAGTATGTATTTAGTAATATTTAAGTATGTTTATCATTCTCTGACGCCCATATTACAAGCTCTGCTTAGTTTGAGGTCAGATGATCTTGGTGTGAATTGTCCCAGATATTTATTTATTTTATTTATTTATCTTTTCGTCTTCTTCGACCGATTAGTTTTTACTTATTTGCTAATGATATATTTAGCTGAACAGTAAAATGAATTCCGTGAGAGGACTTAGATGTAACTAGAAACTAGATTACTGACCTGAAAGTGAAATATGGCACTAAGTTTCAACTTGTTAAAAATGCAAGGATATGACAGTAGAACTTGTCTTATCATATAACATTTAAAATAAAAACTCGATTTTTCTTTAAGATACATTTTAAATCATACATTTTGTTTGTATTTGAATAGAAAGCATGGTCGACTATTCTTTTCTTAATTAAATAATTTGTTTCCAGAGCCGCCGACGGGCAACAACTACACGTGCAAGTGCTTCCCGGGCTTCTCGGGCGCGCACTGCGAGAGCGCCTTCTGCGAGCTGCAGCCCTGCCAGCACGGGACGTGCGTCACGGATGACAAGGTACGTGCCACAACTACTTTTGCATAGTCAAAAACTAAGTTAACGAACTTGTCATTTTTTAATTTTTAAGAATGGCTTATAGCTGTATTCTCTTATCGATGATCAAAATTAAAAAGCTCGATCTAATATCTCTTATTTAGGTGTCTTTTAAAAACATCCTTCTTCCAATAAATAACAAGAAGGTAATGGTGAGACAAAGCTCTGCTTTGCAGACCTTACTTACTTACTTCCTTTGGCACTGCGACCCGAAGTGGGTCGTGGCCTCCGACACTAGAGAATGCGACTGGGTTTTATTCCGCGCTAACTCTCGCCAGTCATCCACTCTAAGTTCGCGCAGGTCGGCTTCTACAACGTCAATCCAGCGGTATCTGGGCCGTCCGGCAGGTCGGCAGCCAATCGGGACTCCGATAAACGCCTTCTTGACGTGCGATCCTCCTCCATCCTCTGCAGGTGACCAAGCCACCGAAGTCTCTGCGCCTTCGTCTTCCCGATGATATTGGGTTCGGCGACCAACTCTTCAAATCTCCCGGTTTTCCCGGATTCTCCACTGTCCATTCCATCCTCTGCTTTGACTGGACCCAGAATTTTTCATATGATTTTTCTCTCCGCCACGAAGAGTTTCTCTTCCTCTTTAAGTATCAGTGTCCAGGATTAGCATCCGTGCTTTTCAAACGTTATTACCTGTATTCGTTTGATTTGTAGGTGGCCCAATGTGTGTGCGAAGAGGGCTTCAGCGGCAAGTACTGCTCGCGCGAGCGCGACGAGTGCCTCGAGACGCCTAATGCCTGCCTGCACAACGGCACCTGCCGCGACCAGCGCAAAGGCTACACCTGCGACTGCACTGGCACCGGTATGTAACAATAGGACGTGTACACGCGGCCTTTAACTCTGACAAAACAGGTCATAGGGCAATGAAACACCCAACCTTGTTTACCTGTTAACCTATACATATATTAATAAGGAACGACAGTAAATGCTTCTACTGAAGCTAAACATTTTTTCCCTACGTATTTTTTTCAATAAAATAGTTTAATTGTTTCGAAGACAACAACGGAATGGCATCCCAACGGCCAACACTTGCGCGGGAGGCCTAAAAGAAGATGGCGAGACGAATTAGATATGCATCACAGGGATTGGCCAACAATGGCTTTGAGTCGTGAGGGATGGAGATGGGGAGGGTTGGCCTTTGCTCTGCAGTGGGACAAAATAGGCTGATTTAGATTAACATTTAGAATTTATTTGTTTATGGTCGATGGCAGTCCGAACATGTAACTGATAAGTGACTTCTTTCCCATGCTCGCTCTGCCCACTTTCATACCCACATCACTACTCTCTAAGCTAGGATCTCCAGGTACTTAAATCGTAACCCTCGAAAACATTATCATAATCATAATTCTTTATTTGCATCCAACATGGAATAAATAGATCTTTGTTACATTTTGAGTCTCATGTAAGGCTACTAGAATTAGCATACAAATGTTACAAGTGAAAAAACATACAATGAATTCACTAATGAACAAAATGTCCCATTACTATTCTTACAATATGATTATATGTCAAGTATTCCATCATTAAATGTCATAATTAAAATGAAATGACAAAATTGACAGTAAAGTGCAAAAAGTTCTAAATTCCGATTGGGTTAGCACATTAAATACATAAATAAAGCTACTTTCTCCAGACCGAGAAATCCTTAATAAATTTATATATATATATTATAGTTTTTTTGTAATTGAGCCACCGAAACAGATGCTTTTTGAATATTGCCACATTCTGCACTTTTATATCATTGGGTATATGATTATAAATTTTGATACACATACATTTGACTTTGGGGCGTCAACAAGTATAAGCCTGTGTGGGTCTTTGCATGCTCTTGCTTTTATGTCACCAGCCATTCTAAACAGATGCTTGTGTTTATAAACAAAGTTGCAGATTTTATATATATACAAAGATGGCAGAGGCAGTAAAGTAAGGTTTTTGAAATGGGGTTCACATGAATGGTCGGGTTGAATCCCACAGATAGCCCTAATGCATTTCTTTTGTGCAATAAAGGCCTTCCTCCAGTCTGTACTATTTCCCCACGTCACGATAGCATAGCGCAGTATGGATTCTATATAGGCATGGTAAGATAGAATAGCGGTCTTCCTATCGGTTATGTTTTTTATTTGATAGATTGCGTAAACAAATCTATTGATTTTTTTTACAGAGGTTAGTTATTTGTGTTTTCCAGTTCAGGTCATGGTCTAAAATAACCCCTCAAAATTGTATTTCTGATGTTTCTCCGATTTTCTTGATTCGGTTGTATTTTGTATTTTGGTTGCTTTGATTGATTGAATTGAATGTATTTAGACTTATTTGAATTAATTTTTAAATTATTATATTCTACCCATTTAATTGTTTTGTCAATTGTGAAGTTAACCTCTGTTTCATGTCTACTTATTGAATTATTTGTTTTTTTTATCAGTTGTAAATTATTGAAATATCATCAGCATATAAGATGCACTTGTGTTAATATAATGAGTAATCATAAATAATAATAAGTAATTCAAAATAAAAAATAATACTTCAGTGTCTTCCAAACAAATGAATAAAAAAATTACAGTGCCCGATTAATAAGTAGAGTTGACACAGTCTTTCTGCACAATTTACCTGAACGTAATCCGAACATACTGTATTATCGAGATAATAGAAATAGACTCGAAAGTAAATACTGAAAGTGAAAATACTGTAGATCGTTAAATAATCACAAAAAACCGTAACAAGCACTGTTTGCGTAGCCCCGTTCGCGCGCTGTCCGCCGCCTCGCCATTGATAACGCGCCGCAATCTTATCGCCGCGTATCGCCGTGACACTCCGATGATAACACTGATAACATACCGAGCGATTCCCAAACTGTTTTTGGGAATACTAATCTGTACAATAAATATTACAATTTCTTGACAGACCACAATATTACAAACCGTTTTAAGTTATTAAATTATCAAGATGCTTGTGAAATAAATGAACATTTTTATTGTATAACCAATGATTTGGAAAAGAAGATGTAGAAAAATTTCGATAAAAATATAACATGAAAATTCACTCACAAACTGAGATTAAAAGCTGTGAATAATGTTACTAGTGTCGTGCCACCATAAGGCGCAACCTTAAAGTTTTGCAACAACTACAATCTTCCTGTCAGTGGACAATACTTAACGAGTTATTTTCAAGTGAGTTATGAATTCAGACTCATCAAATGAATTTATAATAACCATCCCAATAATACAGTATGATATTAAGGAAAAAGGAACTAATAATGTAAGTGTCCCGATACGAGGTCAAAGCCTTCATCTTTTGTAATCATTGCATTTAATAAGCTACTTAATTTAATCAAAGAATTACTGTTTAGAAAATGTACACTAAAATAATAAATAAAGAAAATGGATAAAACCCCTAAGACTAATAAATAGTAAGCTAGGCTCTCATCGCTGTAAACTCTCAAACCCAGTGCGTAAGGTTCAAAATTCAGGGCTGCGTCGTCGTCGACGATGTAAATCATTATTTAACACATATTCATAAAACACACACTTTATTACACACTCCTGGGACATTAAGTGTGTCATCTACAGTAAAGGATAATGAATAACAGCTGACGTCAGCTGATAGCGGAGCCTTGGGCGCGCAGTTTGTGAATCAGTGGCTCCAGTACCGAGGCTGCCGGCGTTGCAGGTGCCGTCTGCCGCACTCTCCAAAGAAAGTCGCCAGGAGTCCTGTGCCAATAACCTATCGTGTCGTGACTTGTGTATCAATAATACAATAGTATTAAATTGATGATTTGAATATAGTTAACGGGATAAAATGCGATTTGTTGGTATTTATGAAATAAATATTCTCGTTCCGTTTTTCAAATAAGTTTGTTTCTCAAACAGTTGAAGAAACAAACATTATGTGTGTGCGTATGTGTATAAGCTGAAAAAGAAAAAAAAGTACTCTCCCGTTCCATAAAGTGCGTGTATGTGACGTCAAAGTATTTTCATGTCCTCAAGCATGTCTGTGTGGTGATAAGGAGGGTGACGTGCTATGACCAAGGTTCCGGGACATGACTAAAGTGGATCAGTGGTAAAGCGACCATGGTCATAAGATGGCGCGTGCGACGCTGTTATTGGCTCTTATTGTCTTGGGTATGATTGTCACAATCTTTCAGCTATAAAAAAGTAATTAAATCTTTCAACATACAATTGATAAATCGTTATCAATGTACTATTGTTTTCATAATTGATAATTTGATAAACCATCTAGTCAAATAGAATGTAAGTTAAGAATCATAAACAATTTGATGGTTATCAATGCACTGGCAATTCAAAACTTTTAAAACTGTCTTAGACTGAGTGGATCTATTTGATGTGGCCTCATTTTTATATAAAAGTAAAGTAAATTTCATCATTTCAATATATATTTTTACAGATCAAGGAAATTAGATGTACGAACGAATATATCCCTAATTGTATGCTAAATAAAACTAATTTGTGTCATCGCATTATCGATTGATTTATGCGTATAAACACAAGGTTAGTTAGAGACGAAAAAAAGCGAAATAAATGTTAGTAGTGAACGACTATCCTTTACAGCCCTGAAGAGCAAGCATTAATACTAATGGATATAAATAAAACCTGGATCCCCCTATTAGTGATGCCGTTCAGGCCCTTTAGGACCTTTTGCAGTTTGAATGCATTGCGATATTATTGCTTCTTCCAGTAAAGGATATTAACTGTATCGATACTTCATCTCTACTGAATAGCATTTGTATCGCTGCAAAAAGTCGCAGTATTTGGAGGGCACTAATGTGATTATCTGCATTTGCTAATATGTACTTATATCCTTGAAACGTACTTTGAGGAATAGTTTTATCACAACACTAGCTGTCCGTCAGCGGCTTCGCCCGCGTAGATTCTTTCCCGTCAAAATATAGCCTGAATAAAAAAAAATATAGCCTATCTCGCTCCCTAAAAATGTAACTTTATATATTGGTTAAAGATTTTTTTTAATAATAATAACAAATCAGTCTTTAATCAGGCAACCACCCACACATTTTAAATCATAACACTCAAATCAAATATTCAAATTACGTAAATGTCACTCAAATTAATCAAATTCAATGAAAACTTACAAAATATAAATCAAATTTTTTTAAATTGGTCCAGTAGTTTCGGAGCCTATTCGAAACAAACAATCAAATCTTTTCTCTTTATAATATCAGTATAGATAAACATAATAGGCCTTATTAGGAATTAATAATTTAATATGATAAATATGTGTGTTTTTAAATATAAATGAATACATAAAGTGTATTAATGATGAATGTGTTGTGTGACTGTGTGTGCAGGCTGGACGGGTGCCCACTGCGAGTTGGACGTGGACGAATGCGCGCGCGGGCTCGTGAGCTGCGGGCCCGGCGAGTGCCTCAACACCGAGGGCAGCTACCTGTGAGTACCCTAGAATATAGTCTAGCTCGCGTTGAGATCTGATCACTAACCCGAATTTGTATAACCGAAATATATACCGTAACGATGCTTTCAGAAGCTGATATTTGGCATGCAAGGTACCGTGGTCAGAAGACTATTTCCTGTACGTCTACCATGAGTTTCCGTCACGTAAACGGCGATTGTAGCGCGGCCAATGACAGCCACTAGCGTCCGCGTAGACCGCGTGGACGCTTATATATGGGATTTAAATGAAACCAAAATTGACATTGGTGTAAACTCGTGGTAGACAAACTAGAACCTTACAGGAACGGGGAAAAAACGGGATTTTAAGTTTGTGTGATTACCAAGTCGCGAGAAAACACGATTTCGTGTATTAAAACACTTTACCGAAAGAAAAACACTCAAAAATGAAAAGGGGTCAAGGTCAAGGAAGTTTCCGTTTCTGTTGTTGCAACATAATCTTCGTATTCTTTTAACCGTCAACCTTCTTTTTATGAAAGTTTGATGCGAAACGATAGATCACTCTGCAATCTTCTTACTACTCCGAGTGCCGTTCTTTGTTTCACTCATATTGCTGGTTGTGTTCGTTGGGATGAGACAGTAACTGGCATTGCAGATGCCTGTGCACGCCGGGCTTCTGCGGCAACGAGTGCGCGCTGCGCGACCCGTGCTTCGAGCCCGCGCCGGAGGCCGGCAACGCCTCGCGCGGCCCGTGCCGCCACGCCGGCCGCTGCGAGCAGCGCTGCACCGGCGTCGTCGGCTACGCCTGCCGCTGCAGCGACGGCTGGGGCGGGATCAACTGCACGCAGCAGGTATGGGGACATGATGACAAATACCATTTTAAAGCGTTCAGACTTTTAACTAATGATGACAGATTATCCTCAAAACAATTTTGCTGCTGTGTTATATTACTTTGGGTATGCATAAAGGAAACGTCAAAAAACCTTTCGTTCAGAATTCGTCTAGGCGGGCTGTCCTATTGAGATAAAAGTGGTTCTAGTAGTACCTTTAGGTACTTTTAGATTTATTCTGATTATTCCTAAGGTTCATCTAATGGCATTTTTCTATGAAATGCCATAAAATTCACAGTGCTAACGCCCAATAGTAAAATTGCCTTAAATGCAAGTTTCTGAGTTAGTTACGTTACACCATTTTTCATTAACACCTTGTCAGATGTAAGATCTGTAATAGGCCAGTTTATAACAGTATATAATTTGGTTGCATAGAAATGACAAAAATATTCAGAATTGACGGTGTGTATTAAGTATGTTATGTATCCTCGCAGGCGGTAGCGGAAGGCGCGGCGGGCACGGACAGCCCGCCGCTGGGCGTGCTGCTGGGCGTGGCGCTGGCGCTGCTGGCGCTGCTGGCGGGCGGCGGCGCGCTGCTGGCGCTGGCGGCGCAAGCGCGGCGCAAGCGCGCCACGCGCGGCACCTACTCGCCCTCAGGGCAGGAGTACTGCAACCCGCGCGCGGAGATGATGCACCAGGCGCTCAAGCCGCCGCCGGAGGAGCGGCTCATATAGTGCACGAGGATGTCGCCCCCCGAGCGACTTGATGCTGACTTTTTTACAATTTAACCGCAATTTGTAGACTCGTCACGAGCCTTAGACACATTTTAGTATCGGCGCGAGTTTACAAAGTATCAATACGAATTCGCAATTTTAGCAGATAACGGACTGGTCTTAGATAATCAAGCGTGCCACTTCTTTGGGCGTTCATTTTATGATCAGAAGAAAATTCAACAATATTGATCAAACTCATACGAATTCGATTAGTATATCTATTCGGCATTCATACATGCCGACATCGCAATAAGCAGATGCTTATTACCGGTGATATAAACTTGAAGTAAAAACTTTTGCGTCAGGCATGCCGCGAAATCTTTTATAGCTTTAGTTACTAGTAGGTAGGTAGTTCCACAGGGTTCTATTGTTGGTTCAATACTTCTTGCAATAATGTGCACATACATTCTAAGTGTACTATTTTTAAAAGATATACGTGTACTTAAGTATCATAAAAATGCTCTATTTGTAAACAAATGGCCGGTTTATCTGGTGCATTTTCAATTTATTGACGGAAAATACTTTGTTAGGCATTTAGTAGGCGAAAATGCCACTCAATTCCAACAAACACATGTGTGTATAGTTTGAACAGAGTGTGACTGGTTTTTATATTACGACGTATAAATGAATTTGTGTGTGTGTTGTAATTTAACTCATAGGTGTAGGTGGAACGCGCGATCCGGCCAACCTGGACTCGATGATGCGGTTCGCGCGCTCCGGTTAGTACTTAATTTATAGACAAATTTTATAACTGACAAAATAGATTTACAGTAGGAGTAAGTTTCGCGCCGACCCGCGCCGCCGAGGTTAACATTGTTTATTTAGTTGTACCTTTTAATTGTGCCTCAGAGATTTATCATTCCTCTAGCGTCTAGGTCTAAATCCAGTACGATATAGGAACATAGGCTAAGAGTGAGGCGGCTGAATAGGTAATATCAGTCTGAACGGTGAATACGGGAATGTATGTAGTTGGTAAGAATTAGAGCGGCCTATAGACGAACTCTGTCGTGTTTCTATTAACAGAATATTGACCGAGGGAGGCTTTGGCCGCTCCGCGAGGTGGGACTCCCGGGCGGATGTCTTCTCCTAGCATATACCACGACGGAACTGACGCGTACCTTAGCAGAACTTTAATAATACTCTGTGATAGATCATAGCTCGGTCGGGGGCCCCGCTCGCGCACTAGTTCTAAGTTAGTTCGTAAGGAAACTAAAAAGCGTGAACATTCTAAATTACGTAGTGAAGGCGGCTCCGACCGCGCACAGTCCGCCGCCCCCCGCCCGCTGCGGACCCTCGATACACAGCATTTGGGCTTACACATCATTTTGTTAGGTCTAGTTTTAAGATACTTCTAATCCAAAATTGAGCCTAGATGAGAGAAAGTGTCCTCCGGCGTCCGCGGCGCGCGGCGGGGCGCGCCGGACGCGGCGAGCCGTCCGTGCCTTATAAAAAAGTCTGTATATTGAGAGTTCTATACAATTTATTATCACTGTAGCTCATGAGAAAGCAACTATACCTAGGTCGTAAGTACATGTATCTGTACAGTAAATTAAAGTATCCCTCCCTCGCTTACATCTATATGTAAGCGAGGGAGGGAAACTCGTGTGTAGAACTTATTACCCGCGTAACCAAAAGTATTATTATATCTATAAATGTTCGTACTTAAAGTTCGCGTTGCTCAACCAGACTACTTATACATTCCGACGTTTTTGTAAAGATTTTTTTAGATCTCCAATGAATTGTTCTATTGTTAGGTAACAGAGTTTTATAATTGTGATATTGAGTTCTAGCTGGATGGACGGACTACTTAATGATTTTCCTTATGTAATCGTTTTTATTATGCTTTTATTTACATTGTAACTTTCTTATGTTCCATTTAAAACATATTTTATTTCTATTTACACTTACTAAAAAAACCTGATGAATTTATTGTTTTTTTATATTAGAAAAATATATATCAACTTATTGCATCGCTCCCAATATTGTGTATGGGAGCAAGGGAGGTCATGTGACCAATATAATTTTACTTAGTCTTAAATTGTAAATATGCTCATATATGCGCCTGTTTTAACTATTCTGCAGATGTTCTAATAAAATCAAAGTTTAAAGTCACAATAATCAAGTTAGTAAACCTGGCACCTTGCAAGTTACATGTTCGCATCCCGCAGTAGTCGTAAGTCACTGAGCCGTGTTGGAGTCGATGACCCCGTCTGCAGCATGGTACCGTCCAGAGCACGCGCAGCTCGAGCGAGTGTTATTGCACCCAGCCTATTGGCACTTACTTAATAAAAGACATTCTCAATCAATATTCGTGTGCATTATTTATCCATTACCCCATTGTTTATTAACCCATTCATTGCCACCAACGCACCATATGCGTTGAATGTACTCCTCGACGTTTTCTGGCATAACATTGGTGTGTGTTCGCTCAGCAAAAAGTATCGCCTTTTCAAGAATTGGATGATGCAGATAATTAGTGCCTTATATCGTGTAAATGTGCCCGAATTTTTATATTTGTCCAACAGCTTCTGCTGGGAACGGATTCTGCTGCACGAATGTCGCCCAGCAATTTTTTTTTTAATTGATGGGTCTAACTGTATATTAAATATGCGAAAAGAAAGCTTAAATACGAGCATAAATGTGCCGTGAAAGCCAAATTTGTGCCTCTTAAGATTTCAGAGTTATTTAGTTTTTTGCTGGGCAAACGTTTTAGTGATTGATAGATAACGGAAACGGTTGAACGCACACTATGATTTTTTTGTATACAGATACGGTAAATTTGTGGATACGTGCCGGAATTTTCATTAACATATCTAGCATGGTTCAGGAGCTATCCTTTCATTTCCAAAACAATGGAAAAATGCTCTAGCTCTCGAACGAACAAGACCAAGTACTTCGCGTTGCATACAAAAAATAAATCAATTAAATTACCAATATTGTTTTGTTATCTCCTTTTATTCAAATTGCTTTACTTACCAGCTAAAAAAAAACAAATATACTGTCGACGGCACATCAAGCTATGTAGGTATAGATTTAGGGTGCAAAATCATTCATTTATTATAATCTCAATAGGTCGACAGTTTAATTTTCAATAATAAATTCAAATTATAGTGTATTATTATATTAATACAAAAAAAAACAATTCACATTTTATTTCATGTCCTTAGTATGAACTCTTCCAAAACAATTCTGTACATACGCATCTGTACTATCCAAATTTCGTTACAACGCCATCAAGTGAGGAAGGATAGTTTGATGTATCGTTTTTAAGTAAACTCGAATTTGGTCGGATAATCTACCAAAAATATTTCAAATGGTTTTTTATCGTTATTGTCTAAAGTAATGGGTATACATACATGATTTTTTGCATACGTATTCTTTACAGCGCTCATATTATTGTAGAAGCATGTAATAAGCCAGCTCACAGAAAACTAGTGTTTTCGTATTCTAACTAATTGCACTCAAGATAACCTCAAAAAACAGACAAAATTGTTAAGAACTATGCAATGATATGTAGTAGGCCGGCGAAACTTTACGGGATCATGTGAATATTATAATTGGTACCAGTCAGCACTAACGCGAAGTTCTTGGTCTTGTTCGTACAAGAGCCAGAGCATTTTTCCATTTCCATTGGGGTTTTTGTTATTTAGGGGGTTTTTTAAATAAAAAAAACATTAAATTAAGTACTTTCTATTGTAATCAATATAAATATAAAGTAGCACCCAGGTGATGTGTTTAAAATTTAAGCGGCAATGAATGGGTTAAGTAGGGTGAAGCAGAAATCTTAAAATCAACTGTTGGTGAAAACGCATACGTTTCTCATACCAAAATTTCGTTAACTTCAAGGCGCATAAACCGAACGATTAACTACTCGCAATAGTTTCTGCTTAAATTCGGGCGTCGATTTATTCTCCAAATCCTGTAATTCTCAATTTCTAATCACACATTCAATATGAAATAAAACCATCACACATTAGTTCTAAACACGTCCTTTATTCAAATACTGTACAGGCTGTATACATAGACATATGATACAATAACAACGCGTGCCGAGCTCGCCCGAGTATCATCGAGTAAAGTTCCTAAACTAGCTACGAGTATCACAGCTCTCCGTCGGACCGCCTCACGCCGGAACTTTCGTCGATCATACAACACACAATATCCACTTATTACAAACCACACTGCGTTTTAATCGGTAATTATAATAAAGTCAGCCGCAGCCGCGGCCGCCCTGGGCGAGCCGCGCCCGAGCTACCAAACGCAAAGGAATGACTTAGATTTACCTCCACTGTGAACGCCTACACTTCGCAGCGTTCCCCCTCCCTAGCGTCGCACCTCATTTGGCACCACGCGGACCTATTTATACGTAAATCTTCACTCAAAATATATGGAGGGATTCAGGAAGTATCTGTTATCTAAACGTAAGCAGCGGAATAAGCGCCGCCGAACAGTAAACGAATAACAATAGGAGCTCTCGACGCGAATGCGCCGCGCACTCGCTAGCACCAGTAGGGTGAGCACTTCACTGTGATACAATTACTCTAATGAAAATGGAAACTAACTCCACAGCGCTACGAGAGAAGGAAGTCAGGATATAGGCAGATACTCTGATGACAAGTACATTTTAAAACAATCTCACAACAGCGAGAGGTAAGACATTTAGAAGCGCCGTTCTTCATTGAGAACGTGTCTGTTGCACCCACGCATGATTCGCTTGATAATCTGATTGAATGATTCTACTACAAAGGTTTGAGCGCGCGGGGCAACAGACACACTTTACAACAGACTAATAATACGAAGAGTGGAGGAAGCACAGCTAATCAAAATATAGGAACATTCAGTCGTCGTGTAGGTCATTGTTACAATTGAAAAAGTTTCCTACTTATATTAAAATAAAAACATTGTAAATCATACAAAACCGTTTAGATTGCACGAGCACAACCATTCTTATAGAATCGCTACAGAATAATAATAATAATCAACATTATTAAGTTACAAATTGTAAAACAATTTATGGCATAATTTATATTAATAATAAAAAACAATAAATATGCATTGCTTCGTGATTCGCATCGGAGCTATAGACAAAGCGGCGCGAATCTCTCTAATACTGTCACCCGGGGGCTGCCTGCTACCATGCCGTTGGCTACCTGCAACACAACAAACTTATTAAAATATTGCACATAGGAAGTTTCAAGTCATTTTATTTATCCTACCAACGCCAAAATTCTGAAACAACAATCAAAGTGAGCAGCTATCGCATGCACGGGACGGCCCCGTTCGTTTTAAGGCATGTTGCAGGACAGAATCAATTTGAAGAGTGCTCAACTTTGGTTAACGTTTCTTAATTCGGTAGTAATGTCATAAACAGAAAGTTTCAACGTTTGCATGTACGCAGGGCAGCTTGTCTAGCTTATGCTGTCAATTTATGATCCATTTTGTAGAGGTTGACCTGTCATCCTCCGTACAAACATCCCAGAGCCAGTTTTTTTAACTGGCTTAACCAATTTCGACAAAGTATAAATGGGCGGCATGGAAGAATATTTAATGCAAAAGATATTTTTTTCATTTTGAATTATCTCAACATCGAACTAAGGATGGTTCCAGTAAGTTTTTTGGGTTCTTAATCAAACAATCTGGAAATTTTGCAGAAGGTATTGTTAAATTGAAGTAAAATGTGGCAAATGGTAATAAAAAAGGCTGACGGGCTCAGCGCTCACCTATCGTCGCGCGGGTTGAGCACGACGCGCTGGTAGCCGTGGCGCGCGCGCGGCTGCCGCGGGCGCCCGCCCAGCTCCGCCGTGCCGTCGCGCGTGATGAACAGCTGCAGCCCCGACGCTGCAATACACAAATACATGCTAAAGTGCGGTTTAGCCCATACTCCCTATGCCGTATTATTGGCCCCAATAATAGTGTCTAGGTGCTGTCAAACACTGTCAAATATTGCTAATTTTATAGGTTTTTTAAAGTTTCTGCGTTTGAATCATACCTAAAACATTAAAAGGTGGTAAAGAACAAATAGTGTTATGGTAAAGAACTCTTAAAAGCGAGAAAAACGTCACGAGGCTCCAATGAGTCTTATTTAATGTGTTTACAGATTAGTGAAATAGGGTTACCAGAAATAGTATTTTTCTCCCCAGCCCTGTACCGCGAGAATCGGAGACTTGCTAGTTTCAAATCATAATTTCTAATAAGGTACTCCTGATCTTATTTAAGAAAAGCATACATTTTATTAAAAAAGGTACAGCGCATTTTTAAATTTAATTTTAGATTCGACCGTAGGTACTTCATGACGTAATTAGGAAACCCTAGTTTATTCAGGTTACCTGAAAAGACGGTCTCGAAGATCACTAGAGAAGGCGAGGTGGAAAATCTACAAAAAATTGAACCCAGGGCAAAAGTGGTCCTGGGCATAAAACTACGAAGTGGATGATTTCGTATTTTAATTCGTCGAAAACGAGTCCAGCCTGGCTCAGATATTGCATGAAATGCGACGTGAGATAGACTACAAAGGAAGTCGTACCTCAATATGGAGAATCATCAGCGAGATGGAATTTTATTTAAAAAATGCAGATCCTAAAGAAATCCAATCAATCAAATCCAGCTATTGATGAAGAAATACAAAGATTTATTTGAAATTGTAAAGAAAGTGACTCTACTGACAGTGATTCAATGAGTAAGAGGTAGTATCTTTTTTAACTAAAACCACAAGTTTATCTCCTCTTCTTTTTAATACCTTCACACATGGACTAATAAAAATGGCAGACAGCCGTTTCGTAAAACAGCTTGCTAATGCAAACTGTGCTGCCTCAATTTTTCTTTTTACTTCTTCAATTTTGTTTTTTAGCGAAATACCGTTTGCTTTTTTGGTGTGCCTTTACAATGAGAAAATTAAAACAAATAGTGAAACATCTCAGACATTCAAATTAATAGTAATTTTTCAATCATGGTTTAAAAACACCTCGTTTTCAAGGAATCACATTTCAATAACTTGTAGCAACACTTATTCATTGCTGCCAACATGACGGCATAGGAACTATGCGGTGAAACGCACTATAACCTTGGGATAGGGATACTGATTTCATATTAGTGTCAAGTGCGAACTTTATTCTCTTCGAACAGTTTGAAGCGCCTCTAGGGGCACGTTAACGTAAGTTTTTTTTCAATGCAAATCTTCAGTCAGGCGCTCTACGTCAGAAAAATAATAAAAGTCATTAAGTAAAAAAAATAAAGCCTACATAGTTTCTCGCTCGGGACCAAAGTCAAATCAGTGTCTGCCAAATGCAAAAAATCTAACACATTTTGTCCGATGTGAGGTTTGAACGTCTGTGTGCGCTAGCGCTTTTACCACTCGCTGGGGGAGTCGACAAAACTTTCACTAGCCCTGTAGAGCGATTCTGTACATTACAACTCTCTCAGCTAGCTATCTCTATCTCTCTCGACCTAATTCTTTTGGCACGCATTGTCATTTTTACATTCAATGTCAAAGTCTCATTGAACTTGATACCTAATAGTGTTACTATTTTAGAGACTACGCAATTTAACTCTTCACTGTGCGAGTTTTGAAGTGAGTTTTCAGAATACCCCTGCAGCTCACTAGCGCAAGATCGGTGCAGGACGTCGGTACTCACTCTCGGCGGCGTCGTCCGCGGCGTGCTTGAGGTCGGTGGCGGCGAGCAGCTCGTCGATGAGCGAGTCCGGGTTCACGCGCGTGTTCTCCACGCGGCACGACGCCACGTGCTGGGGAGACAATATATCATTGAGTAAGGTATACCTTACCTATACAGGGAGTGCAAGTGCAGTTCACGCCACAACGACCAAAAAAGACCGATTAAACTGAGGAATTTTTAAAAATATAACTCGAAAACTACTAAACATTCAAGAACACAAGTGGGTCAAAGCGGTATTAATGTGCTGGCTGGTACTGGGGATAAAGATGGAATCAATATAACAATACATCAGTGAAACGCACAAACTAAAGGAAAAAGATATGAATTTAGTTTATTAGTGTATTTAGGGAAACTTTAATATTACGAGAATCTGCAATGTAACGAAATTCGAGGAGTTGCTACATTGAAAAAAAACATCTGCGAACAGTATTATGAAAATAAGATTCGTGACGAAAGGTGAAAGTGACGTATTTCCGTTGGCAAAATATGGTGTGAATTCGCCTGTAATACATATTGAACCACAATGGTGTAGTGTCCATTACCTGTGCGTCATCAGGCGGCGGCGGCGGCGGCTGCGGCTGCGGCGCGGGCGCGAGCCCCCCCGCCCTGCGCCGCGCCCCCCGCGCCCCCCCGCCGCGCGCGCGCTCCAGCGAGCCCCCCTCCGACGCCGACGCCGTCAGTGAGCCCGACGACGGGTTTCTGAACACACAGACAAAAAACACTTTGTTTATTACATTTACTAATAACAATACAACATTTAAAAGCATATGCGTGATATTTACATTTGTTTATATGTAAGATAAAAAAGAACTAAACGCTAGTCGGAAAATCTTTCAGCCCCTAGACGTTTAAGAGAGAGGTAAGCATAAAATGTAAAAGACCCTAAATTCAGGAATAAACATGATGCGATGGGTCTATGTAACCATTTTTTTTCCGATCATAAATTAAAATATTTCCACATTACATAATATAATATGGACTACAATGTTTGAATAATATTACTCTTATAAATTCATTGCTTCGAACGCTTCTGACTAATATTTCATAGTTTGCCCACAGTTCTATGATCAATATATTTTACTTTACTTTTACAAACAACTTATGATGAGAGACCGAGCACAAGCTATTAGCAGCTGCGAATATTAAAACATTCACGATTACCCAAAATGAGCGGCCCATTCAAATTAACTTTCAATGACTGTAGCGCAATTATGTAAACTTGAACTCACTTATGTCAAAACACTACGCGTGTCACGCTTATGGGTACTCGTAATGTCTTCTCACTCAAATACTAAATCTCACTGTAGAATTAGCTCCCGAGATTCGAATTGCAGCTATTTCTGATTCATTATTCTGAGGCCCGATTTTTCAAATCTTAGTTCATTCCCTAGATAGCTGACTGAAGTATAAAATCAACTGGCTGTTTAACAAGCGAATAGATATTTTAAATTTTTCAATCGTCTTTTATCCCAAGAATAGCTATCTATCGTTTGTCTATGTACCTATATCGCTAACTTCACACTGATTATCCACCAGCGAGATGCACTTATACAATTATTGCAATGTTAGAATGAAACAAGAGAAAAGTTGATGTTTGACAAATTGACACTGACATATAAGAAAAACAACCTCATCTTTATTAGTTGTGGTTGTTGTAAAAAGTTTGTGATTATAATAACACTCTAAAATTCCTAAAGAAAATAAAAATAATCTCAAATGACACACCACATAAACTCAAAATTTCGAAGAAAACGCATAAATAAATCTTATCCAGCCCCTCAAGAAGCAGATAACTTTATTCCTCAGTTAGCGGCCTAATTCAACAGATAACATCTATCTGACCATTGAAAAATTAAAAATCTTGTTAACCTTCAAATAAGCTTTATTCTACAGATAAATTTTATTATCTGAGGATTGAAAAATCGGCCCTCAATGTAAAAAATAACTAAATTATTTTTTTTCATCATCATCAAAGCTAAAAACGTACTAAAAACGTGAAGCAACCCAGTCAAACAGGCATGTGAAGATTAATACAGTTCAAAAGACAACAAGGCAAAGCGCACCCGATGTTCAACGAATGCCCATTAGCACTTGGACAGAAATGCTATACATTGTCCAGATTCCGCGCACCATCACGCACAAACACTTGGAACACTCGTGAACGTTTGTCGTCTTATTTATTGCACTTTCATTTTACAAGTTCCATACTAAAACGGCGCACATGCGTGTAAGTAAACACACGCGCGGTTTGATCAAACCATGCATAATTAATAAGCATATAAGCGTTATTATTCGCTAGTATTGAGATATTTCAAAGCAGTCATATTATTATAAACATGCACAGTATTTTTGATTATATTATAATTAAAAAATACCAAGATCAAAAGATACTTAAAACTATAATTTCAAAAGCCATGTAATTATTATAATATCGAACAAAATAAAATAGCAAGCCAATAAAGACTGGTATAAAAAATGGAAATAAAGACAAACTTCTTTTACAATATATTTATTGATACAACAAAAGCATAATTATAGTACTTTTTAATAATTATTAGGGGTGCTTCTTAAGCTCATGAATTTTATTATATTTTTTTGCAGAGACAGAACTTTTGATTCCCCGAATAACTATAACGCCATCAGAGTATAGTCAATCACTTGATACTGTGTTGACGCAACTCTGCGGCAATGAATACTATGGTACAATGAGATACTCTTAACTGAACGCAAATAACATCGACACAATACAACATCTAATGGTACACAGAACTCGGATCCCAAGTTATTGAAATGATTTATCATTGACAGTATAATTTTTTCAT
The DNA here is from genome assembly GCA_947369235.1 of Udea olivalis. Lineage (NCBI taxonomy): Eukaryota > Metazoa > Arthropoda > Insecta > Lepidoptera > Crambidae > Udea > Udea olivalis. The sequence goes on from OX376342.1 coordinate 978,428, forward strand.
AAATATTTAATTGATTCCAGCGGCCAGCTTATTTGCTCCTATTTCTTTTTTTTTGGTTTATATCTGAGCAATGGAATTTTACTTTTTTTATGGTAGTTATTTCAATTCACGAACATAGTAACTATTTTGTTCGATTGACGTCAATCGTAAAATGACTAAATAACACAAACGTTATATTATAGTTTCGTTAGTAGCAAATTCAGCTAATAATATTTCTGTTTAAGCTATTTTTAGTAATCTTCATATTCAGAAGATTCTGTTAGATAAGATTAGATAATTTATAACTCATTATAAAATATCAGTGTAAAAGTACATGGTGTCAAATTACAAGAATAAATAATGAGATCGTCAAAATGTATTAGAAATAATATACCTAGTAACAAATTTTTAATAATTTATATAGGACAAGTTAAAGTTGTTGAATTGAATTTTCAAATATTTGTGGTGATTTTAGTTTGGCACTGGCTGTTTGGTTCATAATAGGTGTAACATCGGGATTGGAGTTAAGTGGAGCGTTACTGTATCACAGGACGCGCGTCAAGTAGTGTACTGACAGCGCGGTGACGGCGTGCGGCCGCCGCGGCAGCGACGCGTCGCGCCGCGCCCCGCACGCCCCGCACTCGCCCTCCGCGCGCCTGCGGACAACTCACGCTTGTTCCCACGCACGCAGTGGCACAACACACGCTGCTGGAGGACATGACTCTTGTGCGTCAGACGCCGCCAGACGTGCATTTCTGAACATAAGCCTCCCCCGCCAAATACGCAAGTGCCCGGTCATAAGCGAAGCGCACTTGACGAAATTGTTGCGATGCGATTGCGTCGACGAAGTGCTTGCCATCAAATTTTCAATATTGCCACCAAATTCAAGCGCGATGCACTTATTTTCCTATACACTTTGATCTGATATTAAGGTTGGCAGGAAATTTACATAGTTTATATAGTTTTACAAATCGAATGCCTATTCAATATTATTCCAACAAGTGACAACTAATTTGAAAAATAAATCGATATTCTTCTGTGACAAAAATAGTAAAACGAAATCATAGCTCATCAAATGTGTCAATCAGAATTTAAGATCCAAGCAAGTCAGTCCAATACACATTTTAAAACACGCTTTAAATCACTGTTCAGTTTATGCAGTTTACTATTTCATTCGAATACATAAATATAATAATACAACATATTTATAAAGAGTTTTCCCCCATTCATTTAAAACTACGTTAGAGCGAGAGCAACCCGCACCGGGACGGAGGACAGAGACAGAGCGAGGACAGAACAGACACTCCCGACACCAGGTTAGATGGAAGAAGGCGGCCATCATAAAGTTTACATTTCAGAATATTTTTTTAAAAAACTATTTCCAATATTTAGGTTTTGTTTTTTCACTTTTAAATTATATTTTGCAGAATAGTAACATTGGAAATAATATGTTTTAAATTTGGATAAACATTCTCAGGCAAGTTTTGAAATTAAAAACTTTTAATCGACACATGCTTCATTCTCGATAGAAGAAATGATAAATTAGTAAGGAAGTTTAAAATTATAGTCAAACAAGAAACTCGTTGCATGTATAGTGTACATGATCGTTCTGGGCGGAAATCAAACCAAACGGAATGGCAATCGCCCAAGTGGTGTCAGTTCTGCCGTATAAAGTACGGCTGACTGACACCGTCGACAATGTGTTATGATAATCGGTCGTTTTTATTAAAAACACAAACTGTATGAACCAAACTGACAATGAAAAACATGTAATCTGAAATGCGAACATTACGATGAGACATTAATAACGGGAGCAGGTCAGGTCAGGGCCGGCCTCACCTGGTCCGGTCCGAGTAGCTGTGGCGCAGCGGCGCGGCCTCCTTGGGCGTGCTCGTGCGCGCGGGCTCGGCGTGCAACGCGCGCGACGACGCGCTGCGGAAGCGGTGCCGCACGTCCACGCACTCGGACGAGCCCACGTCCACTTCCGGGTCGGACGGAATGCAGTAGAACTCGTCTTCTATGCAGCCGGAGAGACGCGCCGCCGTCGACACGAGGGAGCTCTTGCGGTGCGCCAATGGAGTTAGGAACGGGAAGTTGTAGAACAGTTCCTCGTTCTTCTTATTCCGCTCCAATAACGCTGGTATAGTATTCAGCGATTTCTGCTTCAGTATGTGGAAATTGGTCAACGGCTCGACTGTTGCGGCAATAATGGAGGTCGCGTTGCGCTTCTTTCTGTCGAAGTACGTCGGCAGCTCCGTCATGAGCGTGGTCTCGGGCGTGCGGTACGGGGGCGAGCAGGGCGCGCGCGGGTCGGGCCGCGGGACCACGTCCGGCGGGCCCGACAGGTCCGGCGGGCCCGGCAGGCCCGACAGGTCCGGCGAGCCCGTCAGCGTCGCGTTCGGCGTGAGGTACACGTCCGACGTCTCGCTAACCATAGTCTTCTCCATCAGCAACTTGGTTAACTTCAGCGAGGTGGTCGTCGTGCGCTCGTATCGTACGCTGGACGCGGGAGGGGGGAGATAAAAACATAAAACAAAAATTAATAAAGCTTAAATACAGTGCGAGTATTCCAGTAAGGTAAATGTGCGCGGTGTTAGGTACGGGGTGTATGTACAGTCGGTTCCGTCCCGGTGCGCGCGTGCGGGGGGGGGGGGGGGGGGGGGCTGTGGCAGAGGAGGGGAGCGTACCTGTTGTGTCCGGCGTGTGGGGGGTGGGGGGGCGCGTCCCCCTCGGAGCTCTGGCGCGAGTGCGCGGAGGCGCCGGACGCGGAGCTGCCGTAGCCGGACGCCTGCAAACATGAAACACACTGAGATAATTTTTCGGCAGGTTCTAGTTTGATCCTCTTATTTACATGTTTAAGGCCCGTATTCTAGAATCGTACTCAAGCATCGATCTGTGCTTGAGTAGAGATTTCAAAACGTCAGTTCATACAAAAACGTCACTGAGATCTATACTCAAGAACAGATTTTGTTTTAGAATACGGGCCTTACTGTCCCATTAAATTACAACACAGATTGGTGGGTAGAAGAACGAGTTCTGAGCTAAGAAATTTATCAAAATCTGCTGCCGATCTGTTATTAGCAAGTAGTAAGTGTTTACCTTGCTGCTCATGTCGCCGGAGGTGTTGGAGGAGTTGCGCGAGTGCGTGTGCTGCGCGCACGACGCGCACGCGCCCGCGCCGCCCAAGCCTGGAACACGAAGGATTGCCAGTTTACTTGTTGATACTACGTCTGACACAAACAGGCACGCGGACCGCCTGATGATAAGCAGTTACCGTAGCTTACAGACGAGGTCAAAACCAAGGGTCAATCACGAGTTGCCCTGTAACACCTCTTCGAACCCTTCAAGGGAACTCAAAACTAGCTCTTTGGGCAAACCTCAGCAGGGCGCTCATTCCATAATTTAAGCGTCCTCTGAAAGAAACTTCCGAAAGACCACATACTCAATACGTTTGGCTACCATTTCAAATAGCAACATTTTTAACGTTTTCACTGAGTTCTTTTGATCATTCATTTCAGTCCACAAACAATCGTACGACACCGGTAGCAGTGTCAAATGATCAAATCAAGTTTGCATACTGTGTATTTACATATTTGTTCTTTAGTGTGGATGACTATAAATAAAACATATTTTTATTGAGTTGATTCGGTTTGACAACATAAAAGTTCTCGTATCAGGTCTTTTTTTACTTTCTATGACCCCTTTACGTGCAGAGCAGTATAACTAAAGTAATTGAAAAGGGCGCCCGATGTAATAATTAACCGATCGAACGCAAAGATATTTCTTTTTTGTTAACACTTTCAACCTCTGGCTACCAACGAGGACAAGTCACACGTTATTATCTAGACCATGAACATCTCAAGAAATATCAATAAGCTGCCTCTGATCCGAGAAACTAGAAAATCAATATTCACAACAAATTACCAGGGTGGTCAGGAAGGGTGGTGGTGGTGACGGGCAACTCTTCACCGTCTGGTGAAGGAAGCTCGCAGGATGGAAGTGACGACAAAGGCTGCGAATGGCTGCCTTCTCCTGTAAAGAGTATATATTCAGACATTGAGCAATAGTCACACATTCTAACAATTCTAACTATATTTCTGACGCTAACACTAACGCATTGGCTCAATTCACTGTGCAAGTTTTGTATGGTGTATCCAGTGGGGCGTGTCTTCTTTTTTAAAAGTCTGTGCACAGTGCAAGTTCTATGTACGAGTACTCACCGTAGCTCTTCTTGGTCAGAGAGCCGAAGCCGGAGCTGGCGGTGGAGGAGGCGGCGTCGTCGTCGGGCGCGGCGCTCTCCGACCCGCTGTCGCCGCCTTTGCTCTCCGGCACTTCCTGCTTTCTTTCTGGCCTGTAAAATACAGAAAATGATTTATCAAAGGGACCAAACAAAATGTTCAGATTAGTAAACTACGCTCCTCAAGAGAATCAGAATGACAAACAGTGACATATTTTTTCTAAAAGTTTTCGAAAGTGAAATCGCACGGATCTTGAACGATGAAGTTTTGTAAATAAATACCCATCTGCAAAGTGGTAAAATTACTAATGGGTTTAATAAAACTGGTTCATAGGAAAGTTTGAGGATAGCCTGAATGTTTGCCTTGCATTACCACGATTCTTGTTAACTTGCAAACCATAACAAAAGATTTTCAAACCAACCAACAATATGCATTCAGAGGATGACTCCATCTACCTACGTCCTCATAAGGTCATATTCTGGTCACGCACGGTCACTCTGCGCCCCGCACGCACTCGCCACGTCAGCATTACAACCAGTGAATCACGTGAATAATGCTACTATGATGCGCTTTTAGGCACTTATCTCACCTGTAAGGCCTTCGAGGACTTTACGCCGTCAACCTGTTGCGCCAGTGACATAACCATGACGTCACAACACCGCACGTGAATAAGCGAGAATTGCGTTCAGTGACGCCGGACTTACCAGTAATAGGATATTATACAGGTAATATCTGCTTACGTAAGCTAAGCTTAAACAAGTTATGCATCATTATAACAATAGGAATAATATATGTGGGGTTTGGTATGAATGGAAAATTTTGGACCCTTTTAGATCCCACATAATATATGGCCCAACTGAGTGAGACTGGTACGGCAAGTCTACTTCGGCTAAAGGTCAATTGATGAGGTATGTAAATGAAGGGCATTCGTCCGTTACTCTGATCACACCCCAGCTGTCCTTTACCTGGCTTTTCTTTTAATATCCCAGTTTTTATTAAAGTTGCGGGGCTGTATCCTAGTAAGCCTTCCAAAGGAGCCGGGGAAAAAAAGGAAGAAAGATAGCCAATTAAGCAATGACGTAAAAGAGAACTAAATCCGTTTCATCATCATCTGTTAGTTCTTTGCATATTTTTCGCCAGCATTTTGCGGATATAATTTACGAAGTCCTGATCAAAACTTCATAAAACTGAACTGGCTGGAAGTTTCTCGACGGCACTTTTGAAATCTTTGAAACGGAACAAGATCGTTTACGAAAGTTCATACTTTAATCTCAAAACTGGGCTAATACTTAATAAATCAATTATCGTTAGAGATAAGGACAATCTTCACAGAAGAAAAAAAAAAGTGCATGATTGTTATACTTATTGTGTTTAAGCATTTTTAAATTGCTGTATTTTATCTCAAAATCTACTAAAGCGGGAGTGGGTTCCGCTCGATACCAGTTGCATTTAATTGTTTTTTACCAATGTTCTTGATTGGTTTTAGACTCAACGGACAGAGCTTTTGCGTTGCTAGGTAGCAAAACTGACAAGCATCCAATAAAAACTATTTCACTGTCGCGTTAGCGATTTATGTCGCGTTAGCGATTTGTTTATTTTTTAATTATTAAATTAATTAATAATTAATTATTAAATGAGATGACAGACTACGTACACTTTGAAGAGCGGGTCCCCCGAGATCATGTTCATCTTGATGCGCAGCCGCAGCACGGAGTTGTCCTGCCGCCGGCGCACGTCGTACCCCTCCAGCAGGCAGCGGCGCGTGGTCTCGCCCGCGCCCGCCAGCTCCGCCAGGTTCACGTCGCAGAAGCCCAGCTTCTGGTATGAGCGACCGCCTGGAATGAATAAATAAAATAAATATGCGCCAGACAACGTACCACTTCTCATGGTCTCGAAGTAAGAATAAATTTCCCTGTGTTACGAGGTACCAGACAAGGAATCAAGCCAGGGGCGTCTCCCAGCCCACCCAGACCAGAGTCAATTCAGAAACGATCGTTTCCAGAATTGACCCGACCGGGAATCGAACCCGGGACACTACGGAAATCGAGGCGAGAAACCGTGCTACAGCGCACTATGCCAATCGAGTCGAATGTTAAATAAGGGTGGATATGGATATATTTTCTAGCAAATGTATACTGAAGCACACCTCGTCAGTCGATGCAACCAGATGCGGTTAATTGTCTTGTTGTTCTTATTGTGTCTACTATGTCGACTGACTACGTGTAGATTTTATAATAGTCCACTTTAGTTGAAATACGATTTACAATAAAATTAAGCTTCTCTCATAGTACAGAGTTAATAGTCATTAATATTATTTGCAGGCTTGATTCACTAATTGAGATGATAAGATAAATTCTTTATTGCAACAAATACATACAATTACAACAGGTGATTAAATAAAGTAGACATGATGTACGACGTACAATGAAGTAGTAACAGTCGATTCAGATTTTAGTAAGTCCGTTAAATGCAGCAAATCAATCAACAGTTTTAAGTTTTTTTTAAATTATATTATTTGACCACGAGAAAAAAGGAATAGGTGGTTCCTCTAATACGAGGGTCATTCAATAAATACTTAGCCTACAAAAAGTAAACGAAAATTTTGGAATAGTGGCAATTTATTTTTCAACATAGTCTCCTTTTAGTTCGATACACTTAGCCCAGCGATGCTCCAACTTTTTTAACCCGTCCGAAAAATAGATTTTGTCAAACTCTGCAAAATAGGCCTCCGTGGCGGCGATGACCTCCTCATTTGATCCATATCTATTCCCGGCGAGTGATTTTTTCAGATTCTGCCAATACGAGATCATGGATTTTTTTAATGTTTTCCTCCGTAGCAGCTGTTTTCGGTGCACCTGGACGTGGTTCATCAAAAACCGACGTACGGCCACGTGCAAACTCGTTGAACCAATTCTTGACGGTGGCCATCGATGGAGAAGAGTCACCGTACACAGCATCCAAGCGCTCTTTGATTTCGATGCGCGTTTTCCCTTCCAAAAATAGGAATCGAATCACCGAACGATATTGCTCTTTTTCCATTTTTGTAAAACCGATCGACACGTTCGCTTCCTTAAGTTGTCAAATTAAAACAAATGAAGGGATTGGAATGAAAATTTGAAAAAAGAATTAAAAAAGAATGTGCTACACTGTGGTAAAACTCTTTTGAAACTACAGCGCCCTCTGGCGATGGGGCTAGGTACTTATTGAATGCACCTCGTACCTATGTACTCATGAATTTAATAGCAGAAAAATTACATTATGTAAACGTCATACTCATATGTTGTTGCATGATTTATTATTTAGGTATCAGGTGACTGAAACAAATACCTATTAAGTAGTTTCTAACTAAATCACATTTCTTTATGTTGAAGAGATTTTATAAAACATCACAAAAGGGAAAAAGGCTTTGATGACCTAAACCTGCACGGATTTAGTGAGGAGCTCAAGCCCCAAGTCTGAACGAACGAGCGAAAGTTTAAATTGATTGTAGTATAAAGGGCATCAGACGTGGAACTCTTCGAACGAGAGGACACAATGGAGATCGACAAGGCGAAGTTTACTGCCTCGCTCTGAATAACGGCCAGCTGCACTGAAAGTTGCAAAGTCCTGCGGCTTTAGGGTCCACCAAAATGAAGGAGAAACCCTTTGGTGAGCGATTTGTTGATGAGGTCTGATCTTAAATTAAATCAAATAGCGGAAGATATGGCACGTCCTTCAAATTGACAACGTAAGCTAGGCGGGCGTGCGTCAGAGTAAAGTCCTGTCAATCGCATATTGCGACGAGTGAAATTAGGCGACGGGGACCTGATTTGAGCGGTCCAGGCGCTAGAGGCGAGTCACCTATCTATCATTGTGATTTAATCTAAGGGTCTGATGTGAATATTTTGTCTTTACGGTAGTGATACCGAGTGAATGGTACTACCCTAGTGTCAGAGACAGCTTAGCTCTATAGGACGTATTAAAGATGTTTTATTACTATGTGCCCAAAATCCAACCGAGTCAGACTTGTACAAAAAAAACAGCTAATTTGCTAGTAATCAAAGAAGACATACACAACAACAAAAAAAGAAATCGTCACTTTGCAAATTATCCTTTGAATATCGGTAAGTTTTAAATAGGAACCGTTCGGACGCCGGTTAAATAGACTTTACTCGCCCATTCCTCTGAGTACCTAACGGCCCCGCTGCGCTGCTAGACGGTAAATTGCAGGCATTTACCGCCTTGCACATTTTTTGCACTATTCAAGAGGAAATTGTTAATTGTAAGGTATAAGATGGTGATAGTTAAGTTTACAGTACATAATGTTCCCGTTTAGGCATAGTGAGATGGATCACATCTATTTGAGCTTCTGCTCTATCATTTTTCTGAACTTGTGTTTTCCTATTAAATCAGGAAAGAACTCGTTATTGATATATTTTTGCATAAGCTGATATGTCAGTTCTTTGGAAAATATTCGTAGCTATTTGTTTCGGTCTTACCTTAAATTTCTTCAGCTAATGACTTCGTATTCACTTTCAATTTCGTCACAACAGAAAAAAGAAAAGCGGAATTCATCAATAATAATTAATCTTCATTACACGGGGAACATAACATCACCACAGTCGTACATTTTGTGAGTTAATTCTTATGCTAGCAAACTCAGATTATAATAGACCTGAGATAATTTAGAGTCCAATAAAGAAGATGTTAACAAGCTTGTCGCCCAGGTTTACTCGACAAACACGAAGTAGATTGTGATGATTTATTATTCAGATTCACGTGCGAATTTTGGCATCAACCGCACCTTGTAAAATGGTTATGTAAATCATGTCACAATTTTGTTAATGTTGACAGGATGATAATGCGTGAGAAATGCTTGATTATACGAGTAACATTAATGGGTGTCAGTCGTTTGCCAGAAATGTTCAAGTTAAATAATCGTTCTCTCGACGATTAAGATCGAAACTTGCACGGCTTCTTGGCGCATTAAACCTTTTCTGGAAATGGCCTTTGTCGAAATGTCAGATTCAATTACAAAATTCCTAGTAAAAATGTATCACGTGATGCTCTTTCTTTATTATTATTGCTCTCATAAAGGTGTTTTGGTACATTTCGTTACAAAGATCATATCTGAGACAGGATATGTATAGTGATGGAAATTTTAGGCGGAATCGTACATGGCAGTCTGTAGAAGGGGACTTTTCGGTACTGCCCTTTGCACTCCTTGCGCACACAAATGTTGCACATGTTCCACCGCCCCGCGTGGTTCCGCACCTGTGTAGAGAGACGTCGGCACTGACCTTTGAGCTCCTTCCGCATGGAGACACGCATGAGCGCCGGCTCCAGCACGCCCGTGTTCGCGTTCGCGCACATCTTGCACACGAACGAGAACTGCGCGTCCCACCGCCCCGCGTGGTTCCGCACCTGTGTAGAGAGACTTCGGCACTGACCTTTGAGCTCCTTCCGCACGGAGACGCGCATGAGCGCCGGCTCCAGCACGCCCGTGTTCGTGTTCGCGCACATCTTGCACACGAACGAGAACTGCGCGTCCCACCGCCCCGCGTGGTTCCGCACCTGTGTAGAGACGTCGGCACTGACCTTTGAGCTCCTTCCGCACGGAGACGTGCATGAGCGCCGGCTCCAGCACGCCCGTGTTCGCGTTCGCGCACATCTTGCACACGAACGAGAACTGCGCGTCCCACCGCCCCGCGTGGTTCCGCACCTGTGTAGAGAGACTTCGGCACTGACCTTTGAGCTCCTTCCGCACGGAGACGCGCGCATGAGTGCCGGCTCCAGCACGCCCGTGTTCGCGTTAGCGCACATCTTGCACACGAACGAGAACTGCGCGTCCCACCGCCCCACGTGGTTCCGCACCTGTGTAGAGAGACTTCGGCACTGACCTTTGAGCTCCTTCCGCACGGAGACGCGCATGAGTGCCGGCTCCAGCACGCCCGTGTTCGCGTTAGCGCACATCTTGCACACGAACGAGAACTGCGCGTCCCACCGCCCCACGTGGTTCCGCACCTGTGTAGAGAGACTTCGGCACTGACCTTTGAGCTCCTTCCGCACGGAGACGCGCATGAGCGCCGGCTCCAGCACTCCCGTGTTCGCGTTCGCGCACATCTTGCACACGAACGAGAACTGCGCGTTCCACCGCACCGCGTGGTTCCGCACCTCTTCCCTGCAACAAGATAACATCAAGCTATAAAAAAATATTTGGAATAGTTTACACTAATCTTGGACTCCAATGAGACTGTCTCGGCAAATTTTGGTCACTGACCTCGCAATGAACAATAAATATATGCAATAAATAATAAATAATTGTAGACCATATAGCTCACTTATACCGCTGACCTCCCAACGCGGCCCAGTGACCCTACACTTGACCAATCGACCAAGCAACGGCTTGCTGAAGGTTATCGCTCCCTTTAATTGCCATATAATAACCTATAAATAAGTTGTTGTATTTCAGGTCGTGCTCTAGATCCAACAATGTCCCTTATTTGTTAAGAAGATTTGAGTCAGAGAAGTTTATTTCTGTGATTCTCTCATTCCAGCAACGCTGTAAACTAGAAACTTTCAGTAACAGTCGTGTCCTAATTTAAGTCTTTATGAAACCCAACTCTAAGCATCAATTCAATAACACGATGAGCGCTTTAGTATTGTAGGATTCTTTAGATCTCTTAAAGGCCAGTAAGTTCTCCAGATAAAGTTGGCTAAATGGAGACTTGCCTCAAAGGGAAAGGCAAAAGAGTTTCTTCAACTTATAATGAGATTGCTATAGAAATAAAACTTATCAATACTCAGAGAAGCGTACTTTCTTTAAAGAACTTTTCAAGCTGTTTCTCTGAGGGAAAGCAGGATATTAAATTTTATAGAAGATTCAAAGCGGCATAAATTACTAAATCATTGCGACTAGATTTAGGATGAATTTAGGCTAGTCTTAAAATTAAAAAAAAAACCAGTAGATTGAAGAACCCGGTACACATTTCTGTGTTTCGTGGAAATGAACATAATGATCAGAAGATAAATACTTAGAATAATCTTAACTTCTATATCAAAGTACCCTAATATTAAGTATACGTTTTTAGTTCAAAGCTCCGTTTGTTTTCTTAATACGTGATACTCGTAGTTTTATGGTTTGTTTCTAAATATTTACTGGTGCTTTACGAAATATAACAACAGATTAATGACTAAAGTCTAGTCCGATGTGACAATACTATTAGACCGTCAAAATTCGGGCACTTTGGGTTTCCACAGATGCTTACCGCTCAGCGAGCTAACGTCAGTGATGCCAAGGCGTCTGTCGCGGTGACGTAGAGTGCCGTTCCTCCGAGAAGTCACGCGCCCACATTCGCTCCGTATCGCACTCAAAACAAAAACAAACCCGCACGCACGGAAACAACACGAGCTTGTTTGGCGACGCGAGGTACAAAACAACTGCTAAATCCGATGACGATGAACACAGGCGACTTTGTCATTGTTTTAAGGAAGCTGCCGTTGAACGAGTGAAATAGCTTTGAATTAGCAGTCAATTTGAATTCAAACACAAAGGCTGTCGCGGTTTCAAGACCAGTTTGTCTAAAACGGAGCCCCGTATTGGAGTCGTATAGAGTTAATCGCGGGGCTTTGTTGGGAAAATCATAATTAATTTAAATTAAAAAACTTGCCAGAGGGTTTCACTTTATCACAAGTTTGTTATTTTAAAGTGGCAAAGAGGTAAGAAAGATTCCTAGGTCAAATAAAACAATGGTGATAATCGCTAAATACGGAAGCAGACATAAAATTGGAAAAAAAATAAGCAAGGAAGCTTTATCAATATCCATATTTTCAATTGTTCCGTACGCTTACGGCACATTTCGGTGCAAGTCATAACTACAATTTTATTATGAGGGTCGAGACGACAAATACGGCAAGAAGGAAATATTTAAGGTAGTCTAGGGGCGTATACCAATGGCCTACGTTGAATCCTAAGCAGCAGTTCTCGGCCCAAACAAAGGACGTTTAATTTCATTACCGGAGGGCGACAATGCGACAATCTCTTTGTGGGTCGGCAAACACATTTACATTTCATTATTAGACTTAGGGACAAAGAATATGTGCTCCGAGTCGAGATGTGCTTTTATTTATAATTGTTCCGCCAATTAAACTTGTTGAAAACGCCTTCACATTTGCCTGTGGTATTTACGAGTGCCATTACAAACGGAAATGTGGTGTGTTAATGGTCTTTTGATTTATAGTATTGTTTTATTCTGCAACGAGAACGTCGGGTCGGGGCCTAGGGGTTAAGCACCCCAACTCGAGTCGTGGATCGTGTGGTCCCGGGTTCAAATCTGGCCAGACACGGCCGGATAACGCCGGAAGTCTCACCACCTACTACGTTGGGTTTTAATAGGCTTGGTGAAAAGGGCTTCTGAGTGTTCCGATCACCATGACTGTAACAGTCAACTTGCATCTGACTACTTCGTCTGGAATAGTCGTGAGCGTATATATATATATTATTTTATATGTTTTTCTAGAACTTTGCGGCCGACCAGCATACGGACTGCCAGATTGTAATACCAGCCTAGGAATACGTGCAACACGAGGTTACTCTTGCGGTGGTGACTTAGTCTAATTTAGGGAACCTTAAGAAAAAAGGTCCTGAAAATACAACAGTTGAGCTGCGGCAAAAACTGATACATGTCCCTGGATATGGGCAAAGTAAAATAATATTTGACATCTCTTGGACTGGAGTTTAAAATTCAATTGACACTAGAAACCCAATGATGAACATCAGCAAGAGAAACTGCCCATTTGCCGCAGAGTGGCTCGTGTTAAGCTCCCGACAGTTGAATGGTAAAGCATAGCGGAGCTTTGTCGGCACTGAGTTCACTAACCACTAGTACTAATGTGCCGCTTTCGATTTGGGTCGCGCGACCTGCTGGACAACATGCGAGAGTACCATAGGATGTTATGGCTCGTGTAAACATTGCTCTTTATCTCAGGGTGTTATATTGATTCATTCTTTATTGTACAAAGTTAAAAGTACAAGTCCAATTTGACGTTAGATGGCCTAATTTACTCGTAGAATGTTTTTTTTACATAGGTCAAAGCTAGATAACATAGGTAACTAAACAAGTAATGGAGCTCTCGGAATCCTATAAACTAATGAATGAAATGTCTAATGTAATAATGAGTCAATATTTTCACTACAAACAGATAATATCTGTTATGTGTAAGGCTCACTCATACGCAGTAGTTATAAGAGCTATTTTGCGACGCACCTCAAGTATAACGTTACATTCGAGTGAACCCGATGGCGTGGCGTGGCAGAGAACATGTGATCAGCCGCAGCTGGAAGCCGCAAGCCGTGGGAACCAAAGCTCTGTCTAGTCTTTAAACAAAATTAATTAACTCTTTTCGTACGTGTCGGTTTGCGTGATGTGTCCCGCCCGACGTACCAATATAAACGTTAATCAACTATTAAAGGCGTTTAACTTTTATTACATGCAGTAACAATAGGTATCGCCACGGTATATACTGAAACTTCTAATTCATGAATTCCTTATGAGAGGAAGAATACAACGAACTACGATGAGGAAGATCATTTTATTATATACGTTGTCTTCAGCTTCGATTCGGTGATTGCGGTGTGGTCCCATGCTGGCCAGAAATCGAAGAAAAATAAGTAGTTTATACTACACCTGCTCGGAAAGTACCTTGACACTTTATCAAATTTACGGTAAAAGTACGTCATTGCATATCGAACAAATATGCGGGGAGAAAACGCATCTGAGCGGGAGAGAAAAGTGTATGAAAATCCATTTCTTACGTGGTTTTTAATTTTGGGTAAGACTATGCGCCGGTAACCGAAATATCAAAAGCCAAAAAGTTTTTACAGTGAGTTTCTATCTCCAAGTTCGCAAAATGACACTGGCCACTAGCTGTGTGTCGGATGGTGTCGGGCTGGCAGTGCGACCCTGCGGCGACAGATTTGAAAAAAAAAACATGTGAAAATTGCAGACGCCATTGGCGCCATTTTCAATTTGTGTGTTGTTTGAGGATTCAGTTTTCGTAGAAAGTAAAATAAAACTATCAAAATGATAAGTAGTGATAGTGATGATGAAGATTTTTTAACTCCGCCGCAGTTGAAGGAAACAGCAAAAATAATAAAGGAAGAAAAAGTGTTACATTAAGCTTCACTAACTGCAACAATTTCAATATAAATTTCAATTAGTAAAGATTTAGTTTTTTATTTTCCTCATAGGTGTAGTATAAAGCACTATGTATCACTCGAGAGAAAGTGCGATTCCCGATCTCGGGTGTTTTAAAGCCACCCTTGACGGTAATCGGTCTCTTTCTCCTCTCGGTGAACAATGTACTATTTATTATTATAAATAACTGGGATATCACACCTAGATCAAGTGACACCTAACTGAGAGGAGCTTGTCCTTTGGGTAGTTTGTAATACAAACTCTGTTCATCGAATATTATTGAAAAACACCTAAATAGATAACAGCCCCAAGACGAACGAGTAACAAACACAAATGCTCCTCACATAAATGTTTATCGCAGTCCCCGAATAACCAACGACCTAAACGAACCCACCCAATAGTAGTCGGAGTGGGGAGGTTGCCTGGTGGAATAAAGGCACCAATGGTAATGATGCACCTTTATACGATAAACCGTCGTAGTTTATTGGAACGATATCGCCGTTGCATTTGCAGCTGCGAGCGCCGTTGCGTCACGATACGATGCGCCATTTCAATTTCCACGATGCAAGACTCTATTCGATTGTCTGAATTTCTAGAGATATTTAACAGTTCTAGACAATTCGTTTCATCCCAACTTTACTGCAACAAGAAATTGTGAAGCTAAATCTAATTTTGTTTCCCAAAAGCTACGCATATATATCCAAATTGGAAATGTGTGAAATGGTCACTATACTTAGTATATCCATTATTTTGTATTTGTATGTTTTCCACTTCACATGCAATCTGTCGAGAAAAGTGTTGTGCGTGAAGCGAACAAAAACGCAAGTACTGTCACAGTCACGACCAGCATATCAGTAAAAGAAAGCGAACCGTCAATAACACTGATAACCATGGCTCACTCGTGGCCGCCGCCCCGCGTGTGCCGGAAGTGACACGCACTTCCGCGGCGAAATGAGTTCAACGAGCCTATACAAAAATATGCTAAATGCCGGCTAACACCTTGAATTAGGCTACGACCTGCCCTCAGCCATGAATACTTGATGAAGACAGAAATATTAGTTCAAATAATAGTAAAAACGAATACATTGGTTTTGGATAGACTTGGCACTACTTTGACACAGCATTCATTTAATTGAATGGACGTGTGAAATAGAGAATCATCAGAATATCTTGTACTGAATTACATAAATTAACTACTTTGAGAGACATACGAGGGGTGATCCAAAAGTAATGATAATCAATAATAAATATTGTGTTTAATTATTTATAATGATATAAATAATTAAACACAATGAATATATTAAAAAAATAAATTAATTTCTCAATATAGTCTCCGAGCAAGTCTATACATTTAGTCCATCTCTTTTCTAAACCTAAAATTCCCTTAGAAAAAAGATCTATATCTTGATTCTCAAAAAAGTCCTCAACCGCGGCCATCACGTCGCTATCATCGTCAAATTTCTTGCCTCGGAGGTGTTCCTTAAGTCGTGGAAAGAGATAGAAGTCACTGGGTGCTAGATCTGGTGAATAGGGGGGGTGTTCCACCAGCTCAAAGCCCGCTTCCTGAATGGCAGCCATGGCAATTGCAGCTTTGTGAACCGGTGCGTTGTCTTGATGGAACAGCACTCCAGCCCGCAGTTTGCCTCGCCTTTTCTCCTTAACAGCCTCCCGCAATCTTCTTATTTGTTCTGCATAGTAGGAGCCTGTAATAGTGGCCCCCTTTTCCAAGTAGTCCACCATGATTATTCCTTCAGCATCCCAAAAAACAGACGCCATAACCTTCCCGGCTGAGCTTGACACTTTGAATTTCTTCGGCGTCGGTTCATCGGATCGTTTCCATGTCATCGATTGTTGCATTGTTTCAGGAGCAAAATGGTGGATCCAGGTCGCGTCCATGGTCACAAAACGTGACAAAAAATTATCCTTGTCTGCCTGGAACTTTTCGAAATTTGCTCTTGACATGTCGACTCGTTTCTTCTTTTGCTCGTCGTTTAACATTTTCGGTACCCAACGCGCGGAGACCTTTCTCATATGCAATTCGTTCGCAAGGATTCTTTGAATGCTGCCATATGAGATCCCTGTGACCTCAGCTACATGCCTGATAGTCACTCTTCGATCTTCCAATACAACTTCTTAACCTTTTTTACATTTTCTTCAGTGAGGGACGTCGATGGGCGTCCTTCGCGGTTTTCGTCTTCCGTCGATGTTCTTCCCAGCTTAAACTCCTTAGCCCAGCGTGCAACTGTGGAATATGGAGGAGAAGAGTCCCCTAATGTTTCCACCAAGTCGCTGTGTATGTCTTTGGTAGACATTTTTTTCAAGCAGAGGTATTTAATGACAGCTCTGATTTCGTGTTTTTCCATTTTGATGTTCACTCCTTGACAGTTCGTATTCAAATAATTGTAGCTCCCGGGAATCGTGGCCTATTTATATGATTTTTTTTCCTGAACTAGTGGGTAACTGAGCAAGTGACTGATATTTTTTTTGTATTTTTGTGTGCACTGGAAATAACTGATTATCATTACTTTTGGATCACCCCTCGTATATTGAAAACCAGATCAATATTACTTTAACACGTCTTCGAAACATACACTACTATTACTTATTCTGTATACATACGCCTTAAATCTACCTTAAGCCTATTGTGGTCTCGTAGTCAGTTCTGTACTAAGGTACATGAATGCTGGCCAGCAATCTCACTAAAGGATATTGGGACCGATACACGTACACCATAACATCATCATTACTTCATTAGTCAATAATCGAGGTGACCGTAACAGGTAAATTGGGTCACAGAATATTACAAATGTAATTTTGGTAAGTGTTCGATAGAAGGGCATTTTATACTTTAAGAACAAGCAAGGTGAGAAGCCAAAACCTATGATATCACAGTTTAAGTGAAATTTGATTTAAATTAGATTTTACCGCTATTTTGCGGTATATGTCATGAATATTCACAATTCACTTTAATCCTTGTCTGCCGTCACGTCACGTTTACATATACAACTTGTGGTCTACTTTTGCCTTTATCACATACAGCATTTTCTTACAATACTGAAAACAATAAAAGTTAACTCCTATCAAAAGACAGAAATATCTGATGAATGTAACATGGGTAAACTTGCCACCGCTAGACATCTACTGCAAGACTTTGATTAACAAGTTAAAAGCATTTCAGCTTTATGATGTATTATAAAATAATATGTTGCCTACACTCACGTTTCTAGTAAGGATTTAACACGCGAGGTGTTTGAGGCGCGGAGAAAATTACCTTTGCCTTACAGCCCGTCTCATCTAATCTAAATACAAAAATTCCACAAAACGTGCTTCAGTATGCTCTCCATAAATATGTATGACAGGTTTATTATCCTATCAAAGAGAGTGTATTCCACTTATTCCTTACTTTGTTTTTGCGCATTTAAGTGGCTATTGGTGGTGCTTAACTTGATGTAAGTGTGATTTACTAAAAAAAAACTCTTACCTATTCTCGTACTATTTTCACTTCTCTATACAACAGTATAGCTAATTCTTTCTATTAGAGTTCCAGCAAAAACATAAAAAAAATTCTCAATATCATAATTGTTTTACTAATTACTTTGTTATACTAAATTGTGGTTTCCTGTTAATATCGGAAAGTTGATTGGAGATCTTTTGGTAAATTGGTTCAATTGTATTTTATAGAGAGAGAGTTACCCTCGCATCTCGATTCATATGGTCAACTTTCCCAAAAGGACAACTTTATAAAAAATTATATAATTTCGTTCTGAGGTTATTGATATTAATTTAGGGCCTCCTACAATTCAATTTAAATCATAATCCTTCAGATAAAAGCCTTTACATTATTTTTAAATTAAATTGTAATGTAAAAAATAATATTTTAAAAAAGTTGTCCTTTTGGGAAGTTGACCAAATGAAACTAAACCACCACTCGTACTAAATAACTATTTAATTACTCCGCTGGACTGATTGCGTATTGAGAATAGAGTCCTCAACAAAACTCTTGCCGATGTGAAAAAGTTGAGAAATTATTTAGCATTTATTTTTGCTTAAATGCTTAAAGAATCAAATTAGAGACAAGTGAAATTATCGTGACAAAAGCTAAGGGACAGAGATTTAGATGAAGCTTTTTTATTTTAGATTTAATTTAAAATGAGCTATGAACATATCGCAAGGTCGTCTAAAAATGTAAAAGAATAAGAGTATTTTATTTTGATTCTATGAAATTAAGTCCATTAGTAGAAAGTGGACATCTCGAAAGGCTTATAATTAGAGTCCAGGAAAGCGCTTCTTCGTTGCGAGGTAAAAGCATCGCTAAGTGAAAGGAAGCTATTAGTGCTCGCCTTGTATAGCTTGAATGGCTCTTGTACAGCCATCGAGCAAGAAGTTAATACTCAATAGTAGCCGTGGAAGCAGCTTTTCTCTGTCTGACTTGCGAACTCAGATAGCCACTGCCGACATGAGTAATTATTAGATTCAGGTTCTGATCCCAACTTCCCCTTTTTTTAATAGAAATTAATGGAAGCGCTGGTGTTTTCTCTTATTCGCATTTTGTAGTTTAATCTTTTAGCGAATTATGATTAAAAGATTTTTGGAATATTTTATGTAAAATGCAAAAAATATATATTAAGATGGAAATACTAGAGGAAATACATTTTTTTTAGTTCTAGTGTTTAAATCTTTCAAATTAAGACCATTCTTTCATTAAAATTGAGGCTTGGGTAATCCTTGTTGGTTTGTTCTTTATAGAAAGCGGCCCAACAGGAGGAGTGCCGTAGTAAGACTATCCTGGGGCCTTTTTGGTTGAGCAAGATTCGTCGGCTCTAATGGTAGGATATCAGATGAGGTTTTATTCCCCTGAAAACAATAATATAGGGCCTAACACAGATATGCTACACGTGATAAGTCATCCGAGGTCACGTGTGGCGTCGCGCTCCGCCGATTCCGCGGCCCTTGTGTCGTTTCCTTTCCGCTTTCTTTCACGGCCGAGGGATCGGCTTTAACGATGTCACAAGCTGATTTTATTTCAAAGATGATATGAATACGACTTGGGGAAATTACGGTATCATTTCATGGGGGAAATTCTTCATTCTGCATCTTCTTCTCTGTCGTTTCGCTCTTGGCAGCACATTGGTGTTAGATTCCGCCATTTTTCTCTATTTGCAGACTGTCTGGCGCAGTCTGACACACGATTTCTCATTTTCCACGATTTTTTTATTCTGCATGCGTGTGTAAAAATAATTTTGATAACTTTGATATTTGCAGCTTGCCAAAAACTTCCTTGTTGTCCTTGTGAATAAACACTCAAGAAGCTGTCGGTCAGTTTCGGATGCAAGATTTTTAGTCCACACCGGACCGGATTATATGACATTTCACCTCAGATCTCGCAGCGTTGAGTGAATCAGAAAACCGCACTCCTAAATATCAAAGTCGAGCTTCAATATGTATGTGGCATAGGCTCGACTGATGAAACCTGTAAACCACGGCGTCCAAATGCGTCCCGCAGTGGAGTTTAATCAGGATAACGCAACGGGCTTTGCAAATCAGGCAACGGGCTTTGCAGACGTAACTCGCAAATTGCCAATCTTTCCTCATTAGTACAGAGGGATCAGCCTGGAACTCATGTGCATTTGCAATTGCAGGCAACATTGAAAGGGGCATTAGACACCTAATTAAAGTGAACGCCAGAATGCAAGTGTGCACCGTACACACCCTCTATATGTTGTTGGCTCTACTTGGTACGGACGGGTACCAAGGGTCCCTTAGTACGCCCCTTGAAATGCCATCGGTGATAGAAAAGTTCAGTGCACGCGCAGTGCGCACGCGCGTGTTCAAGGTGCATGACCAAACGAAGGGCTGAGGCAGGTGCCGCGCCGAATTAATTTCATAATATTAATAATACATGATGATAACCAAAGCGTCCACATCAAACGCACATAACCAGTAATAAATATACGATCAAGTGGGATTGATTATGCATTCCCTACTTTTCAGAAATACCTAAGCATTCGTAAATATACCTTGCAATGACGAAGTTCCAGCGGTTTGTGAATTCGGTTGCAAGATAAGTTACTTCACTCAAAAACAACAAGTTTGCGAAACGGATTTGAAAATAGGTAGTTACTCAAACGAACTCGCTTTAGATGCAAGTCCGTTGAGAGTGAAATAAATATTCCCGAAAGTCGTATATTTTGTAATTTTGATATCTAAACCTCTTATATCGCGAGCGACATAATTAAGAAAGAAAAAATAATATGAGCTTCCTGCATGTATAACTAATTACACAATACTAACGCAACACCTGCATCTCCACCTTTTGTTAATTTTATATCACATTAACATACTTAGATAGTATACAGAGACCAATTAAGAATGGTATCTACTGGTTTACTTATCATTATCAACTACACTACACAGGTAAATTATGACATAACTGTCATTCACATTCCTTCCCAAACGGGTTCATAAATTTTAGACCACATACTGCTGTCTTGTCTGTTTCATGACCATTCACAATTTCCAAGTCGACAATTCAATTAGTCTTATAAACTTTGTTGCATGCATTATTCTGTCTCTTAATTTTTAGCGCTGAAACTGAGAGCGTGCATCAGTTAGCTACATTACCGTTCAGCTTTTCTAATGAAGTATTTTTATGACTAAGGGGGTAAGTCGTTAGGATTCCATGTCACACGCATCAACGCATGGAGACCATTTTCACGTTGCGATAAGGTGTCGCAATGCAGGGCCACACGTGAGGACCGGTCAGAAGCCAGCAACTGGAGCAAGGCCGGGTGGCCGGCGCGGTGTCCGGTGTCAGCCACCACATGCTACTTCCAAGCAAAATGATCCGAAAAAGTTTTTCTTACCAATGTTTTTAATCCCAGATATACAGCGCGAAAGATAATCCCTCATCATGAACACAAATGTACTAACTTTAAATAAACCCCTTCCAAAATTAGCTTCCATTGCACGCCTTGCATCTTGTGTGTGTCGTTACACATTATCATTTGTTTCAACATGCGTCTATTAACCACTTGACTTGCCAGGTTCAATGCAATCAGTGCCAATAGGTGTCAGGTTGCAGGCGTAGCAATGTCGCTGGAAAGGTTACCAGGGAGCGAGACTTAAGATTGGTTGTAGGCGGTTCAGATACTGAATAGCCATGCGCGTCCAGCGATTAGGGTAACGGGAACGAGGACGAGATCAGCTGGTCAACAAATGTATCAAATATCGCAAAACAGGCCGGTAAGCAGATTGTGTTCGTAAGCGGTGTGACGACACGATGTTAATTGTTGATGAATGTTTAAATTTTTTAATCCTGTTTTTAAGAATTCACCGGACCGCTGTCAGCGGTCGATGACGAAAATTATATTTCTTTTTCGATTAAAATACTGAACATGTTTCAATAACTTATCCTGAACTCAGTAACTGAAGTTGTTCGCTTAGTTTTTTAAAACTACACAATTGAGTCAAAGTCAAAATATTTATTTACGAGAATACATGTCAAAAAGGTCTTAAAATATAGCATAAATTGTCCATTGTATTCGGTCTGCATGCAGACGTGTAAATGTTTAATAAACTAGCTGGTTTTTACATAATTTTGAACAAAACTCTGTATATTCCTTAGCACAATAAAATCATTTTTCTAATAGCCATATCGTTAATTTTTTCTTTAATACATTAGGTTTTAATATTTTCAATTCGTTCGGCAAGCTGTAGTATATAGAAATGCACATATTGTATATATATATTCTTTTTATATATGTATTTGTGACACGCAGGTTGGTATAACATGTTGATAAATTTATCTCTTTTCTGTCGTTTGATAATATCACTACGTTTCAGAAAATATTCAGGGTGGAATTTTGTAAAGACACACACATCTCTAATGTACATACATGGGAGTGGGAGAACATTACATTTTTTGAAAAGTGGTCGGTAGCTATCTAAGAACCAGGCCTTATTAATGGCACGGATACAGCGTTCTCGAATTTTAAAAACCCTATCAAATTTAACAGAGTTGCCCCACATTATCAACCCATAGATGAGTTCATGTGGTTTTAGATAGTAGCAAAATCTCTTAACCGAATTGCGAAAATTTTCCTAATATTTTTCATAAAAACACTGAACAGTAACCGAAGTGTGACAACAGCTAGCCGATAAGAGTATATATTTTCGCCTCATTCACATACCTACCTATCTGGTGACGATATATGTTAAAAAAAAGAACAACCAAGAATATTCAAGTCCATTACCATAATTATCTGTTTCTTGGGGCAACAATAACCGTGACTTTGGCAGATAGCGCGGTGACGGAACTCCCAACAATGCGGGCGAAGTGGGAGATTAGCGAACAGCGAGTACAACGGTAATGCCCGCCGAAGGACTGGCGGTAATTATGCAGGCAAATGTGTGCGAGTATTAGCTCTCTGTGAATACAATGATAGCGAAGGTCGCTTTTGATACACGTGACTGTCATTAAGAAAATTCCCCGAATTGTGAATTTCCTCAATAATAAAGACAGATATTGAAGATTACAGGGGTGTCAATAAGCGCCACAATTACTACGGTTATACAAATAACTAATGTCATGGGCTGCAAAAAATTGTGCCGTTGGCTGTCTAGATATTTTGTTCTTATAGTCTATCTAGATGTTTGCACCTACGATAGATAGATAGATACGTTAGATAAGTACGCATTCGAATGATCTAACTAAATGTTTATCAGTCCCCTAAAAAGTAACCCGGACCTAATAGTTAACATTTTTAGATTTATAATACCAAAATTTGACTACGGTCGCCGACATCTGCCGCAGACTGGTCGGCAGGCTTGGGTGTGTAGAGCCCATTATGATTTGAGGCAAATTATTCATTCACTCTCTCATCAAACCGAATCTGTTAATTCGAATTAGCACAACGGCGTTCTGTTTGACAGGCGTAAACCGTTCCAATCGCTGTGTTGCTGCGCTCGCGCATGTTTGCAAACACCGCGCTTCCGGGGAGATGTTTGCACGCGGCTTCCTTGCGAATGTTTTGTATACTAGACGCATCGTTATTGCTAAGTCATCGTCATAGAACTGCCACAAAAGTCGTAGACTCATAATATAATTTATTTATTATGTTGAAAGTAGACACATCAAAAGTGTCTAGGGATCAACATATATTTTTGCAATAACTTTTCTCCTGATCGATTAAAATTTTCTTTAAGGATTCATCAAATAAATTGTTTTCGTTTGTCTACAGTAACGATAAACCAAGTCACCTTTGCATTAATAAAGAAATTTGCCATTTTCCTAATAAAGGGATTTTTGACATTTGAACCACTAACATTAAAGTTCGAAAAAAAGACTGAAATAACTGTTTTCTTCAAAATTTTATTGGGTAACTTAAACAATTAATAATCCGTGTTTCTACCGCGAACACTAACAACACAAGAACATCGGTTTGGCATACTCAAAATGAGTTCATCAAAATCACGCTGTGGAATGGCCGCCCATGTTCGTTGCAACAACAAAAAAAGGTCTTCTTGCGACTGGATACCCTCCATATTCGGCAGAGCTCTTCTCTGTAGCATATCCCATGCATGCTCAATCGGGTTCAAGTCTGGCGACAGAGCAGGCCAGGGCAGGACACTGATGTTAGCTGCGGCGAGAGTCTGTCTTACAACTCTTGCGGTGTGCGGTCGTGCATTATCATGCATTAACTGAAATAAGGGACCGATTTGCACTTGTAGAGGAACGATGACGTCTGATACAATCGTCTCAGCATAAATTTGAGCGTTGAGGTTGCCTCTGATCCAAATCAACTCAGTTCTTCCGCCGATCCAAATACCCGCCCATACCATGATGGTTCCACCACTATAAGGATGGACTTCCTGGCAGGATTTTAATCGCTGTTGGCGTCCAGGGGTTCTCCAGTGTCGTATACGTCTTGTATCCGGTCTCATACCAAAACGAGACTCATCAGAAAAGCACACGAAACGCCATTGTTCTTCTGCCCAATTTCTGTGTTCAAGAGCCCATTGATATCGAATCCCACGATTGTGCATTGCTATAGGTGGTACCCTTAGCGGTCTTCGGGAATGAAGGTTCACTTCATGCAAGCGGTTTCTGACTGTTTGGTCGCTAATTAAGTTCCCTGAAGAGTGATGAAGCCTCACGGCTAACATCATGGCGGTTATTGTTGGAGCTCTTCGAGTTGTGATTTGAATGTATCGGTCTTGTCTACGTGTAGTGCAGCGATACCGTCCTCCATGGCGCTCAGCCACGGTACCAGTGCTTCGGTAACGTGTCCAAAGTCGACTGATAACACTCTGACTTGTATTCAGAGCTAAAGCCACAGTACGTTGCCGGGAACCAGCTCCTATCATTCCCACGGCTCTGAGCATTTCTTCCCTGCTTAAATGACGTCGCCGCTACATAATAACGTTGGTTTTAATCAGTAGTAGGGAAACAGTAGCACTAATAATGTCTTCAATGCGTTGTATGTTTTTATAGGGAAAATATTGACAGCTGATTTTCATCTTTTACTCGAATTTGATTGACAGTTCCTGTTTCAAATTATGAAATGCACCAAAAAGGATCCATATAAATTTATAAAATCATAAATTTATTACAAAGCCACATCTCAATCTCAAGAAATCCGCATACAAATGCTTGATCCCTAGACACTTTTGATGTGTGTATTATAAATTTAAAATTTATATTATTAAATAAATCAATATAAATATGCGCCAGACAACACACCTCTGGTAATGGTCTCGAAGTAGGGATTAATATCCGTGTTACGAGTTACTACACAAGGAAATAAGCCAGGGGCGGCTCCCAGCACACCCAGACCCGAGTCAATTCAGAAAAGATCGTTTCTTAAATTGACCCGGCCGGGAATCGAACCCGGGACACTACGGGAATCGAGGCGGTAAATCGTACTACAGCGCACTACGCCATTCGTGTCGTCAATTACTAATTTATTACTACAATAATATCTGGTGTACAGAGGCGTTATTCAGATCTTTGCTCACATCAACTTTTACATAGAGGCACCTTATGCTGCTGGCATAAGACCTATGGTTTTGTGAAGGTTGATGTGAACGTCTCTGTACCTTCTTGTGAATCAAATTCTGGTTTGACTACAATTGGCTAGATATATCCCAGTCTCATAATTCATCTATACAAATATTATAAAGAGGTAAGATTTGTTTGTTTGTATTGAATAGGCTCCGAAACTACTGGACCGATTTAAAAAAATCTTTCACCTCAAGCTACATTATATTATCAGGGAGTCATATAGGCTATATTTTTAAATTTAGGCTATATTTTGACGGAATAGACACGGGTCTACGCGGGCGAAGCCGCTGACGGACAGCTAGTAAATATATATAGGACGGTCTACCAGCGGTGGATATATATAGGACGGTCTACCAGCGGTGGAGTTAGTGCTAGATCGTTCTAGCTGGCAACGCGCCGGCCAAACCATGAAGGTACCAAATGCACATGACTCACGAGCGACCTACGTACGACATTGCTAGAAGTAACTGATGTAGTGTGTCGAAACATTTGTTTGAAGATTTGTGCCCACGCGACGGTGATTCCTTACTATTTGAATAAACATGAATCGCTAAAAGTATTGATGCGTATTGGACAATTGGCTTCATTCGCCTAAGATTCATAAGCTGGTGTCAATAAAGTATTGATTATTCAGTTTCAGATCCGAACATATTGAGGTATGAGACCAAAATCTTGATTCAGTATAGGCAAAAACTCGTGTTCTTTATAAACCTTTCGGTGATGGGTAATCCCGTGTAAAAGTAGTAAGCGCAAGTTACTGAAGCAGTAATAGCTACGAGTATTCAAGTATACGACAGAGTAAGAGAATTGCACAAATATTTTTAAACCCTAACATAACCAGTGGCAATATCTAATAATTGACGAACCAATCCAAGTATCGGCCGCTCACAGTCTAAAAATGAAAACTAGACCAGATGATGCATAGTTGAAACAACTTTTGTGCAGCGGTGCAACAACGACCAGCTCTGAATCGTAAACGGGCCGCATTGGGGTCGCCCGCGCCGCGCTAGGAAGCGCTGCGGATGCGCTGCGTTTGTTTCATTGGCTGTTGGCGTTCGCTGCGCCCGCGCCGCTGATGCAACTGGATTGTGGACCCCCCCTCCTCATTACGCCGCCGTAACTGCATTGCGATATTGTGACGGGCGGTTCCTGTCGATGCCCCGAATTGAGCTCATGCAATAGGAAGGCAGTACGCGTAGCGAGTACCGCAGATCGCGTCGGATTTAATAACTTCCTCTATTAAAAAATCTTTTGAATTACAATCACTTCCTTATGCTTTTCATAAAGATACTGGCTGAACTCCTGTTCATGTGTAAAGTTTCATAAGCTAATCATTTAAATGGTGTTACTGCAGCAGTGTTTGCTTAACTATTCTAGCATCGATAAAGAAATTAAATGGTGCGACACATCATCATTAATCATGAAATGACATTAAATTCGAACATTAACTGTCAAATTAAGTATCATCAGTACGAAAACTACCAAGAATCTATACGTACGGCATAGCCTATAAACAATTGTCACTAGCGATTGCAACCTCCACAACAGGACAGAATAATTAGTATGTAATTGGGATGGGACGTTTACTGAGAGTTACCTAAGCTTTTTCTTTAATTTCTTGTACATACATAGATACCATCACGCCTTTTTCCCAACGGGGTAGGCAGAGACCACATCTTTCTACTTGCTACGGTCCTGACACACCTCTTGCGCTTCTTCCACTCTCATTTATCCTTTCATACATGCTCGTCGATCATGGGTACTCCTGACTAGGGCTTCCAAATACCGGATATTTTCAATACCGGTATCAATACCGGTTTTTTTTTCGAATCCGGTATTAATACCGGTATTACGGTATTGGGGTGAAAATGTATAATTATTATTGTTGAATGCGTTTTGTGAAAAATTAAGCTGTAATAGTAACAGATTTCATTGAAAATGAACTTTTATAAATATATAAAGCATAATTATATCGATTTCAGTGATTTGTTTTATGCGTTTATGATTTTTACAAGTTAAAAAGTAGGTAAATTTATAAATTAAAACTATGTTACCTTTTTAAAATCTATGAAAAATGTAAAACAAAAGTAGTATTTTGACCTCTCAAAATGTTTACTACTAACCAAAACACTATCAAAAATCGTAGTCATTAATTATTTTCCTTACTTATTGTTGGGGCAGAAAACCACTTTGAAAATTTGGTTGATTGTCAGATTTGTCAGCCTCACGACTCAAAATAAATCATTAGTTTTAAACCTTAATATATCAATGAAGGTTTATAATTATGATCGAGTATGGCCTATTCATTAAAAGGACAAATGCCACAAACAACGCATCTATACTAATATTATAAAGAGGAAAGATTTAACTGTTTGTAACAAATAGCCTCTGAAAGTACTATTTTAAATATTCATTCGCCAATATAAAGCTACATTATCAACCAGTGACGTAGGCTATTTTTTTATTTAGGCTTTATTTTGACGGGAGAAACAGCCGACGGGCTAAAGCCGTGGACAAACAGCTAGTTGTAAAATAAAGTAAGATACAATTTTGTTGAATTTTAGTCGAATGTGAGGGTCGAAGGAACGCAATAACTTCGACTTTATTTTCATTTATTTCAGTAGATAAGGTAATCCCGTCCGTTAAACCACTTTTTTTGGTAAAAAGTGTGCCGATTGGCCAAAAATAGGGGACATTTTGCAGTTTATTCGTGAGAATTCCAAGCATCGACACTTACGGTATTAAAACCGGTATTGGATTTCAATACCGGTATTGAGAAAAGGCCAAAAAAATCGCCTAATACCGGTATTGAGCAATACCGGGATCCCGGTATTGGAAGCCCTACTCCTGACCTGACCTTTTCTGAGCACGTCTTGGACTTGTCCTAAGTACGTCCGTCTAGGCCATTCCCTTTATATTTCTTGTAATATTATGATAATAATGTTGTTTTCGTACAAGTCTACTTACTGATTAGTATTATCATCTCGCACGACCCTATGCCACTGCAGAGCAGACATAACAGCTCACCATGAGACCAAACACAGCTCAAGAGGCACAGCCTTCGCACAAATGAGGCCACAGTGTAGTGGTAGCGTGCGGAGAAGCCAGTGGACCTAATTGCAATTATTAAGATGATTATGCTTTGGATTCCGAATAGAAACTAAAAATCAACTTCGGTATTAGTTCTAGAGAAACACGATCACACGAAAGTGAAGATCAAATTAAATTTAAATCTATCCAAGCAATCGTATCTGCGATTCTAAACCTAATTTTCATGTGCTATTTGATGACATCGCTTTAATTCATAAATCATAAGCATTCATTGAGATTTCAATTTCTAACGTTGATTACTTCGTAATTGTAAGAAAGTTGTAAACTCTCTGAGAATCATGAAACTAATGAAATGATTTGTTTTGTTGGCTCGTTCAGTAGTGATCTGGTCTAATTCGCGATTTGTGTTTCATCAGTTTGATGTAAAATATATTTATAAATAAAATAAAAAATGTAATTAGGAATATGAGTTTCTGACACCCAAACGTACAAGCTGCGTTTATTGTGGGGTCAGTCCATTTGTAATGTGTCCCACACATATCGGTTCTTTACGACATTTACATTTATAGAACATAAATTACGGAAAAACTGGTTCGGATGGTTAACATGACCTGATATCCATATTGATGACAGACCCTGAATATGAGTCGCACAAGTCTGTGATCGATGTCTCCACATATGTCAACAATGTGTAGCGTGCGAATTGTGACGCAAGCGATTTATAATAATGCTCGCTCGCGAGACAGGTGTCCCAAATGACCGTAGCTTTGACATACGAAACATCTCTATGAAACTCCTTTTTGAGGATGATAAGATCTGAAAATGTTTACCCACGCACGAGTGGCTCCGAGTGTGCCAAAAACTTTAAAACAGTCCTGATAACGCTTTGAAGAAACTTTGTATAATCTTATACTATAAACATTCAGCATATACTCGTAGGTAACTTAGTGCGTTTACAGAGTGTTTATTCATCCCTGCAATGGACAAGTAATTGTGTTCATTTTATGTAAATTAAAGTCATTAGAACGAAGTTGGGGTTACTGCGAGTGTATATACATGTTTACAGATCAATGACTTTGGGTTCGGTATTTGCCGTGGTTATTACCATGGAGACCGGCACACAATCAGGTGCATTATCTATACTCGCAGCGAGACGTCACGAAGCGGAGCGATGGAGTCATCACGCCTGTGGGCAGATGCAGGCGCTCTGCCAACGCTCCACGTCGAGGTGTTTCCCGAGCTTTCCGCGAATTGTTTATTTTCATTACAACCTTTGTTGAATCATTTGACCATCTTTCGGTGAGACCAGATGATGGAAGCACAGTTATTTTTAAACAAGCATGCACCTTTTCTATTTGGCGTCATCATTGTATGCGCACAGCAAAGGTAAGGAATTCGCAGTCGTCGCGAGGTTTTACTTCCGCAACGCTATAATAGTAAATTACAAGGTACGTTGAAGGTACATCTCAGCTATTTTTAAGCACTTACGAGTAAGGTTCTTTTCGACGACCTGTTTAGCGCAACCTGTTTGTTGGAGATAAGAGTCGTCGATTAATGCAACAGCATGTCTGCTGATGAAACAGTGTTGGTTCTGTTACTTTGACCACATAGTACGTGTGCTAATTGTTAAAATTTTATCAGCCAAGATGTATCTTTCTTAATTAAATCCTATAAGTACTTCATCAACCGACACTGACAGTTTGGCAGAAAACAATGTTATGCATCACTTGATTTTTTATGGTTTAATAAATAAACAAAAAAACCTTTTCTGACCCAAACTTTGACCGATATAGTACAAAAGTGTTATACTTTATATATCGGTGTTTCAATTTTCGCGAGTGTGTTAAGCTCTCACAAAAGGCGGAATTTGAAGACTGCCTAACTTATGTTAAAGCATAACTTAGCTAGAACAAAGAGCGGTATTTCAGCGAGTCGAAGCTTCACACGGGATGAATATTTTAGCGCGAAAGTCTTTGAATACTTCTACTCTTCGCTACTATACGTCGTCACTATCAACGTTCTCCTGGCGCGTGTTGTAGCCCGGTCAAATTAGACCAATGAAATAGGGGTGAGGTTGCAATAATTCGCACCCAGCTGAAATTTTTTAGGATTATTCAAAACACTATCATAAATGAAATCTCAAAATCCTCATCGATCCCGACACCTGGAAAAAGTATATTCTGGGTCAAAGGTCACAAAAACGAGTTTTTCCTGAAGTTTTATCATAAAATCAGTTAGGACGGCCCTTGGGCTCGCGAAGCGCACGCGGGGGGGCCTGCGTGTGTTTCGGTTTGCGATCCCGAGGAAGACGGTAACGCGTGTCTTCGGACACAGTGGTCTGTGTTATCGTGCACTGGAGTTGAGCTTGCTCCTCCCGAGGCTGGCTGCCAGGCGGCATTGCGCGCCGAAGGGTCCTGCGAGGAGTCTCTCCCTCGTTGGGGATCCCGGGTCCCTTCCATTCTGCGCCGAAGATGACCACCGTGAGGTTTTAGTGGGTAGGGGTCTCTGTTTTCCCAGGAGTTCCGAGTCCCACATATCCCAGGAATGCCTAAATGCATTTCCTGACGCAAAAAAAAAGGAAAAAAGAAAAAAAAAAAAAAAGAATTGTAAATCCGTTAATTATCTATAAAAAATGTTTAAATACTCTTTCTCCTAAGAGCCACTGTTACTGAGACATAATGATTAGAAAAGTTGGAAGAGTTGTAATCGTCATTTGCACACGTTTCCACACCACCTTTGAAGTAGTGTACTTGGCGCGTTTTTTTAACGTGATTTTGCCTCGGTAGGCCTATTCCACGGATTTGTGGTGACTATTGAATAAGAGATTTTGGCAAGGCTTGAAAATTATAAAAGCGGTGAAAATAAAAAAGGGAAATTTCTTCGTCTGATTCATAATTATATAATACTTCTGCTTCCTCTTCTTCTTGTCTTTCTTCTTCTGTCTTCTTATATCTCCTAACGAATCCTCAACTGTTGATGATTCAACATTGTAGCACGACCAGCCTTGACAATTTGTACATGCTAGACAACAAAACAGTCCAATTTTTTTGCAACTACATTTAATAAGTAAGCTAAGTCATAATAATGTATTAATATATTATGACGATAACAACTCTTACAACTTTTTGAATCGTTATATCTCAGGAACAGTGACTCTTAGGGAAAAAAGAATAAAGACATTTTTTATTGCTAACTATCTGATCTATAATTTTGTCTCAAATAATTGTATGATAAAACTTACAGTTTCAAGAAGTTTCGAGAAAAACTCGTTTTTGTGACCTTTCGACCCAGAATTTTTTTTCCAGGTGTCGGATCTATGAGGACTTTTTAGATTTCAACAACTTTTGTGTTTTAAACAATCCTACCAAATTTGAGCTGGGTGTGAATTATTGTAACCTCGGATGTCGAAATTGACCGGAGTATTGGTGCAGAATTATACTCAACAGATCGCGAAGCGAAGTGTTTCTAAGTATCTTACGTAGGAATAACATTTATTTTTCAAACATATGTTTTTTTTAATATTGCCCGTCAAGATGACCTCACTCCACCTGATGGAAAGCGGTCGTGAGGTCCAGATATGAGGTTGACAAGCCCAGTCATTCAAACGAATCACTGGGCTGGCCATCCTCACCGTGAAGGCCTGCAGAAATGCCTTTTTACGCGGCGCTTGAAGAACCCGGGACTATACGAGGAAGGAAACACATGTGCTGGAAGAGCGTTCCACGTCTGGATGGTACGACAAAGAAACGAGTCACCGAACCTTTTAGTTCGGGCCAACAAATTTTGAATTGTGTGTGGGTGACGCCGTAGTCCAGCACGCGTGATACGGGAGTGAAAAGGTGAGGGTGGGATAAGCTGGAATAACTCGTCAGAGCATTCCCCATTGTAGAAGCGATAGAGAACACTTAGCCTGGCAATGTCTCTACGCAATTGGAGAGGCTCAAGGGTCAAATTTCCAATAATACGGATAGCAAGACGCTGCAACCTGTCAAGAGCTTCGAGTAGGTACTTGGCGGAACCGTCCCAGTGATGAGAGCAGTATTCCACACACGAGCGAACTTGTGTCTTATACAAGAGACAGAGCTGCTTAGGCGTGAAGAATCGTCTCACTCTGTTCAGGACTCCGAGTTTACGGGATGCAGTTTTATTGACGCTCTCAATGTAGTCCCGCTGGGTCAGGTTGCTACGAACATCCTTGGCATGGATGTTTAGGCTATCCTTAATCGGTAGCAGGGTGCTCTGAAGAGTGGGATGGGAAAGGAACGGCGACGCCTTTGCTGTGAATGCAGACACCTGCGTTTTCTTGGCATTGAACTCGACTAGATTGCATGCACCCCATTCTGAAATGCGGTCCAACACTCCGTCAAGCTCAACAACTAGACTTCGCCTCTTCTCCTCGATGTTCATTATTATTACTTATGTCTGTAAAATTTTCGTCAGATTCTTGGGAACAAATTTTATTATAAATCGCTTAGCTATCGTTAGTTTTGATTTATTAATTTAAAATTTAAAATATGTGTAAGCAAATGAAAATCGAGATCTTAGTATAAGATGTCCTTTATTTGTATTAGATTAAAATCGATGTCGCAGCGATTCACTGTCTTTTCAGACATTAGTCAACGTCTTCACGACTCGATTATACCTATAGACTGAATAACTAAACGAATGATATCACGGTTTGTAAAACACTTTATTGTGCTGAAGCCTCTAATTGTGAGCAATTATAACATGCAGATGCGATCATAGTCTGACATCAGCGTTACTCTATTTTCTCTTATTATGAATGCTACTACAAGTTCAGTGTTTTGTTTTACTGTTCTTCTTAGTCCTCTTAGTTAAAGGTAGCAAAAAAATTAAAGAGGTTCAATTATTCGCTTCACAAAAGTGTGTTAACAAAAAATACGGAAGTTCAATTGAATGCTGAACGTGATCAGATCACTTAACATAGTCAAAGTAATGTGCCTGGGTCTCAGACTCCAGGTGGATGGGTACATATTATCATCATACATACCAATTACGCCACATTATTTTTTATGCATTACTATTATTATTGCAGAGCACGCGAGGACCCACACTAATGTATCGATCTTGAGGATCTAGGTTTTATAATACCATGTTTTCCGGTATGTTGACGTCAAATCGAAAACTACATACGTTTTCGATTTAGATTACCTATTAGACCTATTAGATTTTTAGCAGCACTACTTTTACGAAAAAGTTCTATTTTAGGGGATTTTGTGTAACTGGAAGTCGATACGACTGTGATTCACAACGCCTAATTGCTTGCATCACTGCAGGCTCTAGAGAGAGACTAAATCAAAGCAATAAAAAACAAATCAGCCAATAATCTGTCCCACTGCTGGGCAAAGGTCTCCATCATTGAAATCAAATTATCGTTACAATTGATGGGTATTGGCTTAATGACCACGCTTGCCAAATGGTGATGATCATAAACCCGGGCTATGTTCCGAATAATTGTGCGAGCAGGGGTTGAACCCAGGACCTTTGTATTTCGGGCCAACCTCTGTTACCATTCGGCCGCGGAGGCGAGACTAAATTATCACCTGAAATACGTATGTAAATATGCATTCAAAGATAATATTAATAATATAATATCTTCTAAGATGATCCAAAGTAATGTTTCCTTTGTCATCATCTGCGTGCTAGAGAATGAAAAATTCCTTGTCAGAAAATAACCATAAACATCATCCACCAAAATTCCGATCGATAAGAAGAATTCGGCAGACCCAGAGGAGTCACCATACAATACGCCACAAAAGGAAACGCATTAGAGCGGAACTGTTACAATGTCGGCGCGATCCAAGGCCGCGAGCATGCGCGCGCGCACTCGCCCGGGATCGTGCGGCGCGTGAACATTCGGAAGCTTAAATACAGTTATTTTGTTTAACAAGCTGAAAATGCCTTCACTTAAATAGACTTTTTTACTAACAGAATTAATAAAGGTTTGCGAATAATGGAGCTTTGAATAAATTACCTAAACGCTTCTTCGTTTCACATTTTCGAAGCCTTAAATGCTCAACTGACTGAATTTTCTCCAATACATACTTTAATAATATCCGGGATGTGATCATCACTCTAGAATAAAACTCACGGCGCGCGCAGCTAAGTTTGTAATAAAATAGAACCAAAAAGTGAGTAATAAAAGAAGCATGACCAACCCGCTTCCTCATTTATCGAGGAAGAAGACGGAAGACCAAACAATTTCACATGATTCAAGAAATATCTTAAGTTAACCAAAATTTTAGATTTGAATTCTAAAAATCGTATTAGACTTATGAGTTTCCGCTTCATACAGTATTAACCAATGAAGATAAATTATCTTTCTAGCATAATTTCAATCTTACACATTATCGGAACACGAGCATTCAGTCAATTCCTATTTGTACGAACAGCATCGCGATAAATTAATAAATCATGCATGATAATTCAGGCAATAGACCGTTTACTTTCTGCATTAGAGAAGTAAATCATACACCTACATTGACAACCTTAATTACTTACAGATTAACGCAAATTATTCGTAGTCTCGAACATACCTGTAACAAGGAACGTAAATCAGATTAATAAACTAGACTACAGGCTTAGAATATTTTAACTTTAAAAGCAAACATTTGGATATCTTATCTACCTCTGCTTGCAGTAGCATCTGCTTTTCTATTCATTATGCACAGCGGGAGAGAATCTAGGAGCTACGCCATCTGCAGAATTTGCTGAATAAGTTAGCCGGCCGAGCAAACAAGTCCAACGGGTGGAACTAATGTGGCGTCCAATATTGCCTCTCGACTGGGATTTCATTCTCGTATTTTTGGAATTATCGCGCTGCATTGGCTTTTATAGGTTAGAATAAAAGAGTACGCAGAGTAGCAATTTTCACTATTTCACGCCCATTTAAAGCTGTTCATGCACAGGAAGCAATTTTACACACGTGTGAGAATTTGTCGACAGTGCTATTGACAGACCATTCTGTTATTCTAATTGTCAAAGGTCTTTGATATTACAGGAAGTTTCCCATTGGAACTTATTGTTTTAATGGTCCAGAATGCAATAAAAACTTTTTTACTAATTCTACGAGAATGTTAATGATTTTTATGCAATGAACACGCCAATAAGTAGGGAAAACTGAATCCCTAATTTGGGTACATAGTATATTACATAACGTTATCTAAATGCCTATACAAATTCAAGGATAATACAAAATACAACAATGCTACAATATCCTCTAAAGATGCGTTGTGTTTCCCCAAGGCGGTGCGGTAAATGTTTGTTTCACCCAGGTAATTATCGAGTTACGAGCTAAACCTCCGCTTTCCACACTCGTACAGTCTCCGTCTAAAACAGCTTTAATACCAGAGTTTACTTTAAATGCATTTAGGGTGAAAATTCGTTGTCTTTTTGCAGCGACTGTATGCAAGGCTCAATGGAAATCTTTCAATGGGCATACACTACTCGTGGTAATTAAAGCTTCCCGTCGGTGTTTTGTAATATTTTCCTTATTACGAGGTAATTTTGATGAGGCTGGTTATCGACAGTACTAAGTTCGGCCAACGACCTGTGTCTGTCTTTCAGGAACTCTAGTTAATGTAGGCCCTACGCCCGACCTGTCCTACCGTAATCAAATCAATGATCGGCAATGATACAGATAGTTAATTAAAAAAAACCGTAAAATTAATTACCCTACTCAAGGTACAAATGCAAGATAACATCGAAGGAAAGGGCGCCTAGCCCTGTGGTACCGGGTGTATAGACTCAGAGTAGGCCGAGGTCCGAGAGGCCTTGGACTTCGCGGAGTGTTCGCAGTGAAGGTTCCATACTGCGGCCCGAGGAGCGACGGTCAAAGTTCGGTACCACCGACACACCATGAAAGTACCAAGGGAAAAGGCTGTCGGTCCATTACCGGCCATAATTGTTGTTTTAAAAAGAATGTACTCATTATAAGTTCTTATGTAATTAAATCATGTTTAAGTGTTCTTGGGAGTAAGTTGAGGTAACTGTATGCCAAACGAGTTGTTAGCACTACTAGTTAATGGTACTGTTAATGGTACCCTTTGCTTTTCGCATGTTGTTTAACAGGAAAATATTGTCTGTAATTTAATTAATTATGCAATTGTCATTTCTACTGAGAAGTGTTTGGCACAGTGCGGGCATCCAGAAGGTTAATTTTGGATATTTTTCGTAGCATTAATAATATAAGTAATAGTTACCTAAAGCGTTATAAAGGCTATAGAATACTAGCCATACCTTATTCGACGCCAGTACAAATTAAAAAAAGCGTATAAAAAATATCAAGACCGTCACAACATAGGCTGATTCCGCTTTGTGAGCCCATCAATGGACCAAATCAGACGGTTCCCATTAGAAGGCATTGTCTGCTGCCCATAGAGGATCACGGCACGTCGTACCACGACCCTCAGGATTCCGAGCACGACCACCCAATTGTACTTCTCTTGTATGACTTCCAATTAGATTTACAAGATTCCACTTTGGTCAGTCAAACTAGTTTCGATCAAAAAGATTCCTGAAATATTTTATATAACCCTCGACTGATAAGTTCAACTCAAGATACACTGAGTGTGATAATAGATAATATTTATTTTATTTGCAAACACAATGACTACAGAACGTCTAAAAGTACAATTTAGGCGGCCTAATCGTTCTAAATGAGTGTTACTTACTATCAATAAAGGGTGTCCGTTGTTTTATATTTTTTTAATTATAGTGCATTCGAAACAAATAACACGAATCGTTAGTATTTAATAGATGAAAAAGTATAGACCTAGTCTTCAGCTGCAATGTTTGTTGGAATACTAAAGTTAACTTTTTTAACTTTTTAAATTATTTCTGATAACGAAAGTACTACTTAATTCAATATCACATATAAACTTTTTTGATCGACACAGCAAGTACGCACGATAAAGATACTTAATGATAATTAGGTGGTTTCAATTTTAATTAACGTATACCACGAAAAAGAATCCAAAAAGGATTGTTTTTAGTTCTGCATTCCAAATACACAACAACATGCAGCGTTTCGGGTGTTCATTTTATTTGTTTATTCATCGCATTATCTGTCCAAATGCGAACTCGCGACTCGTGGGTGGTAGTTGCTATAGTTGGCGTGATGCGTCGACAATTAGACGAGATTAATTGTGCAAATTGAACAAAACGAATCAAGACCGCCTAAGGACGAATCTTTCATAACATACGTCATGTTTATAAACAGAATATCGAGTGTTTTGTTTATGGCAACCGTTGGTATTCCTAGCAAAAGCAAAAAAAAAAGATTAAACACAAACCTTTAACTAACGGAGGCTTTTATTATTACACAAATAAATAATTGATTAATTGATTTGATTGTTGTTTTACAATCAAGCGCATCATACTAACCGTCCAGACAACGTGAGTACGTATGTGTGCTATGAGAAAACTTATCTCCGCTGCGCTTTAAATATGCCGATGACGTGTCGCGCGGTGCGTGGGCGCAGTGCAGCGCTGACGCTACATGGTGCCCCAAGGCCGCGCAAGGTCGCTGCGCGCGCAGCCAAGCACAGGTGAAAGGAACCGCTTACTACCAACCTAACTACGGCTAAATGAAGATTGCAATTCGAAATACGAACAGTAACTCCATTCACACCGAACGTCTTTCCCAGAGGAATGGTCTTACGCAACCGTTTTGCTTTCTTTCATTCACACTTTGAATTCCTTTCATTGTTTGGACTGTTACGCATTTTGCGAATATAGTTTCTATTATAGCATCAACTAGGCAATGGTTTGCATAATGGTTGAGTTATGTGTCAGTCAACTGGACGTACATATTTAAAGACAAGAGGTATATTTTTATCTTTTTCATTTGAATGGAAAGACTAACTTTATTTCCATGAAGGTCGCAGGTAGTTCAACTTCATTTGAAGACCCTCATTCGTACTGTTAATAACTTTTGAGAACATCTGAAGAAACAGCAAGAGTACCTTTTTACGCACGAAGGAAGTTCACGAGACAGCAATCTCCGCCCGCATTAAAGTGGCCGAAGCAATCAGGCTCTAACCGAGAGAGATGCTTCTCTTAGCACGTTTAATTAACAACCACGGCGACCGTGTAATTGCCGAACCTGCGGCGACGGCCAGACGACACGAGTTTTAATAAAATAACAGCCCACAACCCCAACCACCCCACAGCCGATCTATTCACCCCATGTTGGGCGCCAAATGTAAACAGGGCTGCTAATGGGAAGTTCGGCTTTAGGACGAAGACAATAACTCAAATTCAAACTCAAATATCTTTATTTAAATAGACTTAATCAGTACTTTTAAATAGTCAAAAAATTTACTAAATAATAGAAATAAATACTATAATAACATGAATATATAATTATACAGTATACACACATAATGCGACTCTACCACCGCGTCGAAGAAATTGATTCTTACTGAGAAGACCCCGCGAGAAACTCGGTAGTTACTCTTTTAAACTTGTACTTTTACAATGCGAGTTAGTAAAGTACAATTTGTTTGTTGAGAACAAAAAACTGCTTAAATTCTAACATTAATAGACAGAACAACCTAACAAGTACAACAAAGCTACAGAATATAAAACAATAGGCTGTACCGAGTCATTTATACAACTCTAAAGATAAAAATTGTTAGTCATTAATACACTTAGTCCGGTATTTAATTAATAAGTATTATAAGAGGTAACTGATCCCGCACTGAGCAGAGAGCTTTAATCCCAGGCTTTTTTTATCTAAAAGGTAGTCATTGGTTGTGTAATACCCCTTCTTTAATAAAAAAGATTTGATGTGGTTTTTGAATCTGTGCACCGGTAAAATACAAATTGCCTGAGGAACATTGTTGTAGTAGTGTACAATATATTTGGTTTCGATAAAGGCGATAGCTAATTTCAATCATAGTTTTTTGCTTTATACCCCATGGGTTTAAAGCTGCTCAGAACTATCACCAACCAAACAACGGACATACATTATTGTTACTTTTAAGCTACGTTGAAGTTTGTAATAAGACGCTTAATGACGTAGATTCGATAAATAACGATCGCCTAAGTTTTACGTTCACTCTCAACTTGAGAGTATCTCTCAACATTGCCGAAGCGAACAATTTTTTGAAGAGATCATAAGCAGCCTTTAGAGTGGTAAATATCTGCATTTTCTATGTAAAAGGTCCTATTCAAAAGGACTCAAGAGCCAACCCTGCTGACGCCGCCTTCGACAAGGAGGCCGCCTGGTAAATTTTATACGTACTGAGTCAACCGTGGGGCTTTTGCTGTAGGGTTTATTCACGTGACCTTTGCCAGTGCTCTGCAGGGATCAGAAGGTTGAGAGGCATATTTACTTGCTTAACGAACTAATGCAGTGTACAAAACATTAATAGTAGCCAACTCATAAAAAAGCTTTGCTGCAACAAATTAAGAGCTTAAAATTAATTAAATTTTCAAACCTGAAAGAATGTTTCTAATCAACAGAGCGAAATGATACAAGTAGTAGAACGGGATTGGGGCTGGGAACAAAAGAACTGTGTGTGTAGTATGCAGGATCAGTACACTACTAACGAACGGGCAAGACAAGTAGGCCATGTAATTTTTTTTTTAGTTTGGTATATAATTTAAATAGAACTAGCTAAGCAATTTGAGTTAATTACGTCAAAAATCATACAAAGCCGTGTCGTCCCAAGTAGCACGAGATTGACGCACGCTCTTGCACGAATTTGATTACTAACGTGCAATGAACTCGTAGCAAGGTCGAACACCCAGATCAGAATATACCCTCCGGACCTTCAGATACTTATGTGTACGTCGACGTACTAAGCCTACTAAGACTAGTAAGCCGATGGTATTCACGACAGCAAAACATTAGACAAACGTCTTCAATAGACTAGCTGGTGACTCAAAATCCCTGTATTTTCAAGGCGAAATACAATATCATTGATTTCAGAATTTGTTTCTACTTACTGCACTGGTGGAACGCTGATATTCGTACTGTGTCTGACTGTTGAAAATCTCTGTCAATTAGGCGTCATATCATAGCTACGTGTTGAGTGAGACTACTCAGCGATTTTTATTAGACTGAAAATCGAGATTGCGGATGCCGTGAAAATATATATATATGAAAGAATTGCGCCAACTCTATAAAGCGACGATGGATGGCGAGCAAAGCTTAACTGGGATGGATACACACTCGGCGTCGCAAACTGTGAAAGTGTGGCTCTCGTCAGGAAGCTGTCCGCCGCCGCCTGTCGCCGTTCACCTACTTCCAGCTCACACCACTGCAGATTCTATTTGAAGTGTCAATATTGACTTTCATACCTACAAATGCAGCTGTGTAAGCCAGGAAAAACCTTTAAATAGTACAAAATAAACATCTGTTCATTTTGCTCATTGCACAGATTTAAGATCATAATATATATATATATATTTACGAGGTGCATTCAATAAGTACCTAGCCTCATCGCCAGAGGGCGCTGTAGTTTCAAAAGAGTTTTACCACAGTGTAGCACATTCTTTTTGAATTCTTTTTTCAAATTTTCATTCCAAACCCTTCATTTGTTTTAATTTGACAACTTATGGAAGCGAACGTGTCGATCGGTTTTACAAAAATGGAAAAAGAGCAATATTCCTATATTCCTATTTTTGGAAAGGAAAACGCGTATCGAAATCAAAGAGCGCTTGGATGCTGTGTACGGTGACTCTTCTCCATCGATGGCCACCGTCAAGAATTGGTTCAACGAGTTTGCACGTGGCCGTACGTCGGTTTTTGATGAACCACGTCCAGGTGCACCGAAAACAGCTGCTACGGAGGAAAACATTAAAAAAATCCATGATCTCGTATTGGCAGATCGCCGATTGAAGGTTCGGGAGCTAGCTGAGACTGTAGCCATTTCAGAAAGAACAGTGCATCATATTCTTCACGAGGAACTCGGCATGAGAAAGCTGTCGGCGCGATGGGTGCCGCGTTTACTCACACCGGAAAACAAGCGCAACCGTGAGACCACATCGGAGACGTGTTTGGCGCTGTTTAAACGGAATCCAGCGGAGTTTTTGCGTCGTTTTGTGACCGTCGATGAAACCTGGATCCACTGGTACACACCAGAGACCAAGGAGCAATCAAAACAATGGATCCAGACCGGGGAACGTGCTCCAAAGAAGGCGAAAACTGTAAAATCGGCCGGAAAAGTTATGGCCACCGTTTTCTGGGATTCACAAGGTGTGATCTACATCGATTACCTCGAGAAGGGTAAAACAATTACAGGGCTTTACTATGCCGATTTATTGGGCCGATTCGACGCCGAATTAAAGAAAAAACGACCCCATCTGGCGAAGAAAAAAGTGCTGTTTCACCACGACAACGCACCGGTTCACACGTCTGCCGTTGCCATGGCCAAATTGGTCGAATTACGCTACGAATTGCTGCCCCATCCACCGTATTCTCCAGATTTGGCCCCTTGTGACTTCTTTCTGTTTCCTAATCTGAAAAAATCACTCGCCGGGAATAGATATGGATCAAATGAGGAGGTCATCGCCGCCACGGAGGCCTATTTTGCAGAGTTTGACAAAAACTATTTTTCGGGCGGGTTAAAAAAGTTGGAGCATCGCTGGGCTAAGTGTATCGAACTAAAAGGAGACTATGTTGAAAAATAAATTGCCACTATTCCAAAATTTTCGTTTACTTTTTGTAGGCTAAGTATTTATTGAATGACCCTCGTATATTGTTTGTAAATTATTTATTTATAGTTTCTGTAATTTTACTTGACATTGTTTATTTTTCTTTTGACTTGATATTGACGACATCTTATTTTACATATTCTATTTCGTAGTCTATCTATCCTTGACATTTGATTTATTTTTGGGACTATTATATTTGTGTGTTATTTTATCTTATTTCATTTTCTTTGACGATCTTATTGTGAAAATCATTTAATTGAACATGTAATGTAATTAAATGTGTATTTTTGCAACGAGAAATAAATAATCTAATCTATAGACATAAGTAGTGTGATTGGCACAAGTTGAACTCGTTGCTTAAAACTCTCATGCTATGCGCGAGAGAGAGTTACGGTTGACTACTTACAGTTGACTCAAAAAAGCCCAAGAAATTTAAGACTGCCTAGTAGGTACTTAATCCTTTTAAGATTCTTTCACGAAATAGCTAACTTGAAAATCGGCTAAAGATAAAATACGAGTTCAAAAACAATTTAAACCAAAACCAAATACCAAACTACAAATCGATCATAGATAAAATTCGAGTTCAAAGACACTTTTCAAATACATAACATACCATCACGACTTTATCCCAAACGGGGTATTCAGAGGCAAGTGACTGTGTCGTCATGGTGAACGAAACACTCAGAAGCCCACTTTTCACCTATGGTATTATTTATTTATTTTTCAAATACATACACATAATTACGAAAAATACATAAATAAAAGCCGCCGCCACGATCCTGAGGCCGTAAGATAATTGTATCAAAACAACAACTTTTTTTCACGTATTAAATGTATTGGTGTGTGTGTCTGTGTAGTGGAGTGTAGTGTAGCGTTACGTGCGTAGCTACAGACTCTACATCCAGAGTCGAAGCGAAGTTCCGGCGGCGACGGCTTTCCTCGCATTCATAATTGCTCATTTATGTACAAAGAAAGCAATTGAAATTTAATTATACTTTATTCAGTACGATTCAAATAACAAAGGCATTTCGAAACGCCATTTGCAGTTGCTAAAAAGCTTAATTAATTAATCATCAAATGTATCATTCGTAGAAAAACCAATCCGAAAACAGAAACAGGTTGCCCGCATGCCCTAGAAAGATGACGAACAAGTGCAAAGTGTGCCATTTGTATGTAAACAGATTATCTGTATTTAAACTGTTTATCCGTATGTGAGAATTTAAATCTGACAAGCCGCGTTCATTTATATTGAACGGACGCGGACACCGGCGCCCGCGCACGCACGCACCGCACGTGCCTCCCTCTAGGTCGAGTTACGTCAAATTATACACATTATACTTTATTACACTGCCTTGTATAATTTTATACAATATTCACTCTTCGTGCAATGCTCTGATGACCAAAGAGCAGGTTTAAATGAAGTTTCATTTAAAAAAATAGTTAGTTCAGTATTAAACCACACGAAGCAGTTCAATAATTACCTCAGCAGAACTTGTCCGTTTATGAGTGCACCGAATGGTAATATACCATTTTGAAGTTTATTATTTGGATAATATCAAAAAAAGAGTGGTAGGGGACTTTTCTACGCCCAGTCCGAATGCAAGTGCGAATGCGGTGAAGGTATACTTATACATTCACCGGGAAAACCACAGGTAAATAAATGACATTGTTCAGTCAGCTTTGTGTACCTGCTGGTAGGGCAACACATTTCTTTAAAATTCAAATATCTACCTGCCTAAATAACTGTTTTATGAGTGTAAAATTAAATTCATAAAGTATGTCAAAGTGATGCAACAAATATTAAAAAAGTAATGAGCTCCACATACATACAATAAGAAGTCCCAGAGGTAGTAAACTAGCTACGCATACGGCTTCTGAACAGGAAACGGCCAAATTTATAGCACGTCCGTTATTACAATTTAATGAGCGGCTTCGCTAGAATTTATGAACGCTTTCATACAAGTCGGTCATTGTTTTACGGCACGCGACAAAGAGACGCCAGATCAAACGGTCCGACTGCGGTGGCTACATACACTTATATGGAATTGAACATTATTATA
The DNA here is from genome assembly GCA_947369235.1 of Udea olivalis. Lineage (NCBI taxonomy): Eukaryota > Metazoa > Arthropoda > Insecta > Lepidoptera > Crambidae > Udea > Udea olivalis. The sequence goes on from OX376342.1 coordinate 1,022,679, forward strand.
ATTAATCACTAAGAAATAAATGAAATGACGCAGAAACCTCTTTGCAAAGTTAAGACGATAAGCATTTCATTTGAAGCCTTGTATGCGTGAATATGTGAGCACTGTAATATTTGTATGTGGTTTATTCTTACCACACTAATTTCAGGTTTCAGTAACCTTAATTGAAGTTACGATCTATAAACATGTTAATTAATCAATAATAATAATTTATCTAGAGTTTTAAGCCTTCTTTTTCTCTTGTTAGGCCTTCATCTTGTAACATTGAATCTGAAGGAAAAATTGTGCACACGTCGTTATTGGCTTTTCAAATTCATTGTTAAAAAACATCCGCCAAAACCTACATTTGGTGGTCCAACCTCTACGAATCATTCGAGTACATATTTGCGTATGTATGCTAGGTTCGGATGAAAAACTTATCGGAACGCCATCCAGCCCTGCTGTCGGATTTCAATAGGCCTGAGTTGCATATGCCGATCCAATCCGACAGTTCACAAACAATACCTTGCCGAAGAATAGTATTGTGAAAAATGCTAGCGATTCGTCGATAAAACGTTTTATTGAAGTTGTGTGCTTTCGCATTTCATGTTGGAATGCATAGTCGCATTCTACAGGCTGATAAAGCAGAATTAAATGAAAGTTTCCATTCTATCTGAACTCCTGAATATTTTAATATTTCACTATAAACTGTATCTATTTGAAAATTCTGGTGTTCGCAACAAATCACATTGTGACAGCCAGTACTCAAAATCCCTTTTTAAAATATATTTTACCTATTGAGCAAAATCAAAGTCATAGATCCTTTTACTATGCCAAAGTTCTCAATCCTGTGAACTACCTACACTGCCGAGTCCTAAGGTACGTGCGACTTGTAAAATAGGCGTCAAAATAATCGACAAGCAACGGATGTTTTCTAAAAATATACAAGAAGTGCGTACGAGTTTATCGATTAGGACAGCCAGTTCAAGATCTCAGGAGAAAACATATTTGGAATCTTACAGTATGGTCTAATTTGTCCTTATTTCAAATAGTCTTGAAAAAAATGTTGTGATATTCATAATAAGACAAAACACGTATTTATTAATCATCTTTTAAATTTGATTTACCATATTGGTGCCGTTATAATTTTGCAGGATGGCTATTACTTCTGTCAATGTTAATTTGATGCCTTAAGATTGTTGTGGATTTAACAAATCACTTTTTTAAAAAAAATGTAGTGATCTAATCTAATAGAAAAACAGTTTTTACAACATTGTATTGCCTAATGAGGACACTTCGCCTTTTGATCTATGACAACTAGAATGGTGTCGCGTGCGACTGCGACAGCCAGAACACGACGCTTTTAATTAAATACCATGATGTATGTCAGACCTGCGGCTCCGGGCGTCAGAGGAAGTTACCATTCAAGTTTTATGTGACACTTTCTAATAATGGATGAGTTTGAGGTGAATTTAATTTATTGAGAAGAGCTGAGATCAAAAATGTTTTGAGTTTTAAATCAAGTAAAGTATAGTCTACATACGGAATATGTTTTTAAGTTCAATGAGAATTGAAAAGGGTAAAGTTAAGTATTAATATAATAGAACGTTGAATCAGGGCTGAAGTTCTTGATTTTCTTAAACTAGTTATCGTTATCAGTAGATCTGCCTTTTACGATTATTTTGCATTTTCTACTTGTTTACGCAGACTCGCCAACTTCCTTTGCTTTTGTATAACTCCATTGATTTTCCACTAACCTCCAACTAAATAAAAGCGAATATAAGCTATTGTTTTAGTTAATTAACGCACAATTATGCAGGCGATAGCACCCCACTTATCAATTCGGACAGACAAGATCATTTGATTAGTGTCGACGCAGCGTTTGGGCCTAATCGCCGGGCCATAAATTACGTGCCGTCACACTAGGTAGCCTAGATAACGCTGAACTAAAACGCAGTTCCTTCACCCCCTGGCAGGAAGGACAACGAACTGCTAATACTAAAGTCACGAAGGATAACGCACTTGAAGATTAATAGCACACCGAGGAACATAAAGTTGTAGTAAAGAAACTAATTGGCTTACATTCTGACCTATCGTAGCCGTCATTGAAATGATGAAGTCAACGCTACAGATTGATGGTTAGGCTGTATGACAAAAGCTTGACGAATGCGGGATCATACTTTGCCTGACCTGGGCCTAGCTCTCCGGATGGCTTTTGACAACATACGCATTTGATACAGGACCAGTTACTAGACGTGCTTAACCTCTTGTGGGGTACCTGTTTGCTAATCCTTACTCATTTATCAGAAGAAGTTAAATCACAGCGATGAAACAAATCAATTTTATAAAATATGTCTGCAATTTCAGTACATATAACAACAAAGTCAAAATACCTTTATCAGTGCATAGCACCATCAAGCGATAACCAATATAGGCTAATTGACTAAGGGTCCTAATATGCAGGCGAAATATAAAGAGATCACAAGTTAACTAACACTGATTGAAATGGCCGATATTCCATTGTTATTAATCATATATTTACGGTCCAATCCAGTTAACTAATTAGTCTATTTGTGAAGTTTTTGTTTATTTGTTAGTCTGGCGTTTTTATTCTTTTTAGGGTTCCGTACCTCGAAAGGAGAAAACGGAACGCTTATAGAATCTCTTTGTTGTCCATCTGTCTGTCTATGTCAAGACCCCTTTTCTCAGGAACACGTGGAGTTATCAAGCTGGAATTTATATCAAATACTCAGGTCTACTGTCCCTGGGAGCTGTGAAAAAATCAAACTTCTAAGCCAACGCAATCAAAAGATACAGCCGTTTATGCCGCAAATTTTTAGAATCAAAAATTCAAAACCTACAGGGTACACCCCGTAAGCTCAGAATCTTGAAATTTGGTTCGAAGCAACGTCTTATATGAAGGAAAAATTGCGAAAACCGTAAATTTTTAGTTACATCATATAATAAAAAAATAAATAATTAAATTATAGCTTTGTAAGGAACCCTCGGTGCGCGAGTCCGACTCGCACTTGGCCGGTTTTTACTACCACAACTGTCTTCAGTCTAGAAAATAACTATATAAAATTGGGCGAAACGACTACATCGCACGCTATCAATTATTAATTTAATCAAGGTAATAGCGTCATAGAAGTACTCGTACCTGCCTCCAAAGTCAAATTGCAACTTAATTACAGAGAAGAGGATTTGCGAATCATACAAGGTAAGAGAGCAACACTGTCGGCATAACCAGAGCCCTCGACGGCTTTAAAAAACCATACTAAGCGTCGACAGGAAGAATCTATAGTATTAAGATGGAGCTGTGGTTGACTGTAGAAAAATGTACCAAAAAGGTCGTCACGGAAATTTAATAAATTCTGATATAGGTTTACATTACAAATCGCAAGGTTAAATACATACACATAGTAATTTATAACCACTTCAACTTACCGAACAAGGTGAAGTCTCATTTGAGAGGTTACATACCTGGGAAAATTAACAATGTACATACTATATTACCAATTTACCCTATGAAATAACAATCAACAATTATTTCCAATACACACGTGGGTTTTCTCGGGCGTATCTGACGTCACGTAATAGGTTATAGGTTTTATCTAAGTAATATTGTAATCCAGATAAACCGTAGATTATGCATCCACTGCTCTTGGCAATAATAAAATGTCCGTACGAAACAGAATAGGTATAAGTCATTAACTTTTATTACTCTTAATAAGATAGTATGTCAGACAGACAACCTTCCAATGATTTTTCAAGATTGCACTATAGCCTTGAACAGTAGTACTTATAACTATTTTCACTATAATATGATGATATGCCTGACAGCTCTCATTGTTTCGTGTCACGCATACTAATTCAAGCTAAATAAAAGAAACTGGCAAAAGCAAATTTAATAAACTATTAAAAAACGATTGTCGTTTCGAAATTTATCAAGTAAGTTATTGTTATAATTATTAACTGTTAATAAATGAAGTAAATGAAATTAAATAAATATATCTTTACAGCGCCTGATGCGTGAAAAGGAACGCCATTCAATAGTGTATTGACACTACTGAATCAACAAAAAATCGATGAATACACGGCATTCACGTCAGATACATAAACAAATAAACTTTATTGTGAATTACAGGTATATCAAGTATGTTCAGATCATACATATTTAAGACTCTCACTGTGTTCCGCCTCACAGGCATACAATACAATGGTAATCATCTTAATCCGAAGGTACAATTTTTATACAAAGTAGTCAATTAATAGAAAAAAGGAATTAGATACCTAAATCAGTACGAGTGGGTCTGCCCTGTATGCGGTTTGTGTTTGAGTTATGTCTGAGTTGCTTATTTGTTTGTTTTGACTTTTATTGCTGTTTTTGTTGAGTTTTCTTGTTAAGTTTTTCTTTTTGTTGTTTTTGTTTGGTACGTACAATGCCGAAAAAAACAATGAATGCATGTCAATATGTAAGCGGTGTAAATTGGAGAAAGGTCGTTGAAAAAACCCGCCAAACCATAATGGAGGACTAGGACAAATACATCCACATTAACCGAATAAGATATCAGCAAATAATAATAACAGTAGAATACGATTCCGATTCTGATATCAGTTTACAAGAATCAAGTGAATTATTAATATAGTTAAACTATTATTTTCGAAAGACCGCGTTTTATTCTATAACTTATTGGCCATAACCCGTTCATTAAGAATCTATTAAAAAATTCAAAATCGGTAATCCGATTCCATTTCCTTTGCCAACTCATCCGATATTTTGAAACGATCGATTAAATTTCATTCGTTGCATCACTAAAATTGTCAATTATGAACTGTCAGGGAGATCATCATACGGCGAAAATAGTATAGAAACGGGTTTATATTCTATTAGAGGCAAGTGATATAGCATAATGTCATCATATTGAAGAAAAGTTTGACTGTTGGTTAACAAGAAGGTAGTGCTCAAAAACATATTTTTTTTACGAAAAAAAAAAAATTGTTTTTGATATATTGTGTTTTTCGTTACACAAGCACTAGCAGAACTTTCTCCTTGCTTTTTTTAACAAATTAAGTCCTTCAGAGTCTGACAGACATTGACAGAAAACTCATCTGTGTGCTTTTTTACAAACTCCGTAGAATCTACCGTATAGATAAGAACTTACACCAAGTTTTGGTTCCACAACGGCTGCCGTACACCAGTTGGTCAGAAAACAAGTTTGCAGTTCAACGCTGACATAGTGCCTAAGTATTAATTAGCCATTCAATGTCATTAACAGTCTGCTTGGAACTCGTTCGACATTTACAGTTTTATCGCCGAATGGCATTTTCGTATTGCACCTATAAAATTTTACCGTGAACGTAAAAACGATATCTGTTACTTAGCGTCTAGTTGAGCCAAGCTTAACAACGACAAACGAAAATAGGTTTTATAGGAAGGAATAACATCTTCACCCCATGGTAAGGAGATTTAAACGAAATGGAGTTATCGTTCAAAAGAACCTAATGAGTTTCAAAACTATCGGGCCTAATGTACAAATCGAACTACAGAACACGAGCGAAGTAATCATGTCGTTGAAATAGCTCGCCCCTCACTTGAATGAACTGGATTACAAAAGCATCGATTTCAATCCAGATCCGATCAATCAACACATTCCCATGCACTCGACCGCGTACCCGAGCGATCGAGTTGAGCGCCACAACTAAGCCTTTGTTTCGGTTTGTTTAATTAATTGGACATATCTCTATCAGGTCCTGTTGATTGGGTCAGATTATATTCCGCTAATTATAAAGTTGAAGTTAGCGCAGGAGGTTGTCCAGTTGGTTTTATTCTGTGTCTGCGAGTGTGTACATAGACATTCCGTATTATAAGTTATTATACCTTTCTTTATGCAAATCGTCTCAGAAAACTTTGCCTAATTTGAAGTAAGGTAATCTCGGTGTGAGTTTTTTTGTACAAATCGAACCCCTTTTTTCAGTCCCTAAAGTTGCCATGCTCAAGAAATATAGACAGTTTTAAAAGATTTTGATAAGTACTCTTGAGTTATTGAAATAAGAAGCTTTATTATGTCCAGGAACAAGCCAAAACTTCTAAAATGTCCGGGAGAAACTCCTTATTACGTGACACAAATTAAGAAAGAGCCAGATATATTAACAGAGTGACCAAAAATCCTGTCCATTTTCAGGTTCAAGGTAGTATGTTACAAAAACATGATTACTTTGGGTGTAACAAAGTTTAGTACATAATGTAATCCTACAGACGGAGTAGTTAATCAACTCATACGTGTTCTCGCATCAGAATCGATCATTATGAATAGACGCATTTATGTTTTCAAATAACTGATTCAATAAAGCCGGATATCCACACAGGATATCAAACAAAAGCTCAAAGCTTAAAAACGGTATTGAATGGCTTAGCAGAATTTATGTTTCAAGGGAATGAACAAAAATTTAATCAATAACCAGGACAAATTACTATCAAGTACACATATTTATGCCAGACCGACCTCTTATTAAATTCGACGGCTTCTAAATAAAAGCCAAATTATGAGCTTCTTTGTTTTATAAGTCTGTAAAATATTAAGGAAGTTTCAAATGAGTTAGTACCAAGTTAAACATATAAAATTAAAAACACAGTCGACTTCGATTAACATTATTACTTAAGTAGATTAACAATTTCTCAACAAAAAATTCAAGGTTGACCAAGTCGTAAACGGTTTCCTCAATCTGTTCGCGAGCAATTACCAAATCAGCTGTGAGGAGTATTCGTAATGGGTGGCTAATGTCAAATGTCCAGCTGACTCGTCGCACGTTCGATTGCTATTGGTTGGGAAATAACTAGGATAATATACACATAAGCTGTGTTTGTTAGTGTTAAATCAAATGGAAAATCGCGTTCATTAAGTACGGAACTGCGAAAGGTTACTTAATAATAATATTAAGTTAATAATTCATAAGTTGTTTTATTGTTGTGAATCTTTGCTTTATAGAATTACTGTACAAATTTTATACTTAAGTTATATGATGAATAAAGAGAATAATAATAATAAATTATTTATTTGCAAGAATATGGTCATTCATTACAGATGTGTTCTTACAAACCAAACCAACACAAAATTATTGAGTAGGTAAGCGTATTGTTATTAATGAAACAAAATATTGTATTTAACAAGAATAGCCTCGTCAGTAATGTATTCTAGTCTTGTTGCTTCGTCATCATTAGAGTTAGCTAGAACGAAATATGTTCTGGATAAAAACGAAAGTAGATCATGCCTTCAAAACATAGATTTATAATGTAGCTAACGACTTTACCGTAAAATTCAACTTGTTAAGTCCGGGGTAGTCGATTAAAAAAAAAGTCGAATAAAGTCACTAGGTCATAAGAAAACTTGAGGCACAAAGAGACTCAAGACTCAACATTTAATATAAAACCGACATAAGACGAGATCCAGTTACTCTAGCTGTCATTATAATTAATTGTTAGTTACACAATTTACGATCGATTTTATGTCAAGTTGCGATATAGTAAATACATTCATTTCTCATCGGGCATTGTAAACAACAGGTTTATGAGAAATATGTATTGGACCTGTTTGGACCGGTGTCATGTGGTCCGCGGCGCGGGCGGCGGGAGGCGCGTTCGGCAATGGGTCCGCTGCGCTGAACGAAGCGGTTCATTTCTTGCAATCTTAATCTTAAGGTCATTCGTTTTAATTTATGGTCAATCTCTACTCGACTCGGTAAACAGTGTAACCTGTTTGATGCAATATATATTACAGACAACATTAACTAGACATCGCGGGGCAATATAGTTCGATGATTTTGCAAACCACTCAATAAGACCACTTAGTTAATCTTCAGTTCACAATTTTAAATCTTTATAGGGGGGGATGTGAAGCAAAAATTCACACAGAAATATCACAAGATATTTTGTTCACTTCAGCGATAATGAAGAACGATGAACCAGATAAATTTAAAATGTATAGTCCCATAGCAAAGAAACAAGCGTAATTTACTAATCTTTTTCTGCTATCATAGCAAAACGATATTAATACACACGAATCAAACTTACAAAATTATGTTTTTGCTCCAGAAATAAACAGCGACGTACGCTGTAACTATAATCGTAGTCGAGTTGGACAGACGGACGGATGCGCTGTGTCACATGTTGTTTTTATAATCGTTTCTAATAATACTCCTGTATCGCGTCTTGTAAAATTAGATAGCAAACTTAAGAGTGTTTTTATTCCAGAACAAGGAAATTATATGTTTCGAATAAATCATTTCCGCAAGCACACGTTTAAATACACACTCACAAAGAGGAGTGCTGTTAGTTATAGACGTTAAAATATGTTTGAGATCTAAGATATTAACTAAACATCAACGAATTGTGTTATGAAGATAAAAAAAGGCATTTTTTTTATAAGGCGATTTTGGCAAGTCAGCAGACGAGAGTTATATTGCTTGAATTTCAGCGATTCCTAATTAGTAAAAATACCGAGAATGTGCGTGTACAGAGGCGTTCACATCCAACCTTTACCTATAAAGGGACACCTTGTGCTGCTGACATAAGACCCATTTTGCAATAGCTTTGTAAAGGTTGATGTGAACGCCTCTGTACATGTGCGATGTGCATGTTGCACATGAATAAAATAACATTATGTCTTAAATTCAAGGTATTATTCGGTAGTTAAATGGACAGGATATCCGCCGCCTAGCAAGAAATGTGTATTTGATTCCTACCTTTCAATATACAATTCACTTTAACTGAATCTTTAGGGGCATAGAATTTCCTAACAAGTCACATTTGAAAGGCATTCTCAAACATCAGCCAATTGACTCTCCACGAGAAGTGAGAATTGTATGAAGTCGAATTGTAAACATTTGAATGGCGATCTCAAAACGCCAACGATAATGTAACAGTAATCGCTAACGAGTATTGTAACAGCTGAGATGAGATTTGTAATAGTGAAGAGGTCTGCAATGGCGGTTGAAATATGAATGCGTTCGCAACGAGATGCAATTCATCGATGGTGCAATACTTGCAACACGCTACAGTAACCAAGTAGGTAAACATTCACTTGAAGTCATTCAGCGCAGTAGTTATGAGCCCCGAGGAACGCTAAGGGATAGCGAATTCGATTCCCGCTCCTATACAAGTGCCAATTGACAGAAAATAGATTTGTGCTGCGTGTATGAGCATACTCGGACATGGAGGAACCGTAAGCTAAGTCTTGATAGTGATCCGGTTCGAAGTACTAATTTGTAAGGACAGGAAATTACCTGCTTCGTTATAGGTAAATCGCCAACTACCAGAACCATAAATGTCATTAAGTAAGGAATGGAACTGATAGGGACCTTCTCTTTGTTTTTCAAACACAAGGAATGTACGTAAATAGGTAACCCGTCAGCAGAAGAATATATCACAATACGAGACTATCTGTCATACAGGGAAATCCCTCTAAAATCGATGAAAAACCTCTTTGAATACATAAAAATTGTCAAAGGAGGACCATGATTCAATACCATTATCAAAGTTATGCAAATCGGCGTTAAGCACAAAAACAAATTGTATGTTCAAATGATTCACCAAATACTTAGAGCAGTTAACAAATGTGCACACACATGGCCTACGTTCCACGTCGGGCACGCCTCGTTGCGATTCTGGTTTATGCCTCAAGCAGAACAATATTTAATTTTACAAGTTTTAATTATTACTGCGAGCGAAAGGTTGTCGAAATGTGATGCGCAGACGCCACCGAAACGATGCATCGGTCTTGAGATTCCACAAGGACAGCGTGTATCCTCGGTTTGTTTACGATCCGCGACGTCGAGTATCTCAAGGCTGTCGGTATTCCTACCCGTCTTTCAGCGTTGGCTTCTGCTGTTTATTGCAGATTTATGTTTGAACAGGTGCGAATTTATAAAAGCACAAATTTTGATACAGTACAGCAACTTATAGGCCAGTTAGTGGCTTTTATTATTCTGAGCTGACGAGGAAACTCGCCTACAGCTTCCTTCATAGCCTTAGACGAAAGTTTATTTTTGTACTAAAAAAACCGTTCCAGCCATCCTGGTCTGTTTATTTATACAATTATGTATTGGCTTAACTTTAATCTCGATTAAAGTTACGAAAGTCGGGTTTAACAAGGAAAAGTAATTAAACGAGAGTAAATATTAGCCACCTACTCAACTCGTATATAAAAAGTACGAAGATTGTATTATACCGCTTTTATGATCAAATCACAATCACAACACAAGTTGTGGCCTTCACAAATGCGACTAAGTACGTGATATAAACAAGCAATAAACTATATCACCACCGCAGTGTGAATGTGACGTAGCGGTTAATAAACACAACACTCAACTCATTAATTGAGTTCTCATATGAACTGCCGTAATGTGATACCATAGTAAAAGATACGTTCTCTAAATTACTACTTTTTATAATTGAATGTAATAATCGTTGTCTGCACTGAAAACGTTTGAAAAAAGTTATGTGTGTTAGTTCACTTAGTTCTGTTTATCTCCACGGTGGATATTTAGTAATCCACAGGAGGTTTGTTCTAGGTAAGTCTGTCTTGAGACTGTATTTTATTAGGCTACTTACTCTCTACTAAAAGGACAGATCTATGCTCGAGAAAATTCCTAGAATATGGGCATAACTTATTATTTTCGGCTGGTTTGTGTGTACGAATGACGCACTTTAATAGACGCAACCGTGCGAAGCCGAGGTGGCCTCTAACGTGACACAAATTTTAAAACAAAAAAGCTTTATCCGCCTGAATCTTGAAGAGCGAAAGTAGGAGAGAGGCTTAGTCTGCAAGCTCAAAAGTATCTCGAGCGCAAATTACCCCGGGAGAGGAGATTCCGAGCGCGATAATATGGCTTAAGTTAAGACCTAAGCTGTTGAAAAGACACGTCTAGAGGCTAAAATTGTTCACTGGGGCTTATTTTTTCTTGTGTCAGTAATAAGTAAGCATGCAGACATGACATCCTTATAGTTAGTGGTTACACGTGTGACACCAGAGTCCACAGGTTTGAAATACGCGCGGTGACGACCCTGTAAAGTTAGATGTTGGTTCCTTAATCTGACTACACATGAGCAGCAATGAGCTTTCGATGATATTAGGACTAACCTACTAACTTTACTTACTATAAGGTACTCGGAACCAAGCACTAATGATAGAAATGACATTAACAATTTAATGAAAAGTTACAGGTGACAAAACGTTATTTCAAAGCAAACATTGAAACACTTTTAATATCGTTTAACTTAGTTACCCTTTGCCTACGGGAGACTGAAAACCGATGCAGCCTCTCAATGCGGGCATTTTTCACAATGTCAACAATTTTGCGCCGCTTTGCTCACTACGCTAATCGTGTCGTCATCTCTTTAAAGAGAGAAATAGTCTTAACACGTGTCGTGTTTTCACTCCTTATATCAATTATTGATAAGCATTGCACGCTTATTTACAAATGAGCAAAAGCAAATAACTTTAGGCAGATAACAATGTGATATGTGAAATAAAATTTCATTTCATTTCATTACAACAAACACATTATAAATAAAGTGCCCATTGAGTGAGACTGTGAGAGTAATTTTTATTTAAATTTCGACAAGTATATTTGCAAGCTAAATTACAATAGCGAGACATCTGCACTTAATATATTATGTTTAGAGTCATGTTTAAGTAGAGGACTTATTTTATATACTAAGTGGAATCACAGGTAGGTAAGAAGTCACGTCCTGCAACCCCGCCACGCACTATTTGCTACGTCCGCAGGTCAGAGCGCGCAGGGAATGCCGTCGGACCGGTGCGTGTGCGCATCACTGAAACTCATTTGCCTACAACCACGTATAAACTAGCAAAGCATGGATGAAAATATAATTATTGGGAAAGATGCGTCCAATGTATATTATTACATTGTATGTAATTGATTGTCTTTTCAGAACTTAATTTTTCTAAAAAGCTGATACACCAGTTAAAATAATACCCTTGGTAATTTACAGAAGATATTCAGATCTTTTCTGCCACAACGATAGCTATGCCGCGATGATTAGAAGTTGAGATAGTTAAAATGAAATGACATATTTTGTAATTTATTTACCAATTAATATGATTATAATAACACACAAGATAATATGTATTGTATTTTATAAGAACTTATGAATTTTATATGTAACATTTGTATGCCTGTTTTGGTGAATTGTGCGGACTTTACTATTTATACCAACTATTGTACCACTTTTCGAGCGAATAAATGAATCTGAATCTAATAATACCGCAGGAGGAACTAATGTCCAACCAATTAGGTACTTAAATTGAATATAGCGGCATTGCGTGGAATAATATACGCAATTTTCACATAGTGCATAGTTATGTCGTCCGTCTACAGCACATTTACGTTGTCTTAACATCTACTGAAATAGGAATAAATTACCAACAGTCGCTACCAGGCATTGTTTATTTGAGAGCTCTAAAGCAAGCTATGCGGGGAACATTAAAGTGAGAGTTGTAAATCAGACCATCAGAGCCAACCAAATCGGACACAGCGCTGAGCAGAACTAAACGCTATAGTTAATTCCATATACTGACGAAATTGTCAAAATAATGCGCCTGCGCATGCCAAAAAGGTTCTGAAGCAAAACAATTAGTAATAAAATAACCAAATGCTCTGAATATTCTAATTAAATTGCTTGACTATGAATTTCTATAATAAGCTATATTTATCGCCCGTGAAAACAAGTGTATTCAAATTGAGGAATAAATAAGTTGAACATTAACGTCACTGCACTTATCATTAAGCAAGTATATGTTTATTAAATAGTACCAATGTGAAACTACATTTAAGACCAAAATAACCGACCTTTTCCATTAGGCCGATTAACAAAAACGGATTGTGCTGGCTACATTAACTTGTCTCAAGAACCCAAACTGCTGAGTGAGTGCGCCTTGTGGCAGACCAAAAAAGCGACGGCGAGTAAAGTTTTACTGAAATGTTTAATTAGAAGTGTGACATTTAATTTTTACTTGAACATAGATAGGTACATACCATCACGAATATATCCCAAACAGTCAGAGGCAAGTGACTGTTGCCGTCATGATGAACGGAACACTCAGAAGGCCACTTTTCACCGATGGTATTAGAATTAGAACCCAACGTGGTAGGTAGTGAGCTTTCCGTTATCCGGGTTGATTTGGTTTTTTATCGATGTTCTCCATCACCAGAAGGGGTTAAGCATCCCAACTAAACGCAAACATGAACAACTAAGCGTCGTGACGCTAAACGCTAACATGAACATAATTAGTCATCATGTGCGATGAACGGCACGCCAGTGTGTATCGACACATTATACGGCTAGCTTTATTACAAGGAAGAAGGAAGCGCCGGCACGTGGTGAGCGAATACAACTAAACGCATGTTTATTTATACTGAACGGTTCATAAGCTGGAACTATGTATGCTATGTCGCCATCGATGCATTACAGTTTATGAAAATGAAAAATAGACTGCTAGTACACAATGTAAACATTTTATGTTTCGTTTATTAGTTCAGTGAAGGGAAACGCCTTATGTCACGGAAGCGTGAAAGTTAGACCGCATTTAAGCGTAGTAACAACAAACATCAAAACCAGATCTGTTGCATAATTATCATAACCTGAAAGGTCAACTTCCGTAATAGTCTTACAGAATAGTTGTGCTGAGCGTGTTAATTGTCTCTGCCAAGAATAATGGCAGTTAGTGCAGTGAGTGCTCGGATTGTATGAGAAATTTCACTTTTCACGAGGCGTGGGTGCGCGTGCGCGTGCACTCACCGCGCCGACTCTTACTTAATCGTTAATTAATTTGTTAATTACGGACGCACTGTTGTTAAGACGGCCGCGGTCTTGAACGCAAGCGCATACCCGTGCTGCGCGGTGGCATTGTTTGTGGCGATCGCTATGAGCGCAGAAATGCAATGTTAACTTAGATTTAACCAACATCTTACAAATACACGTTCGTGTCAGATACACAGCCACCGATCGAAACTGTACTTTTGGTATTTATATCTCGCTGCATCCCAATCAGTTAAAAAGTAAACAGCCTACAATGCCTTAATTTTCTTTAAAATAGTCCATGAAGAATGTTTGTTAACTGACTGAAATTCAAAACTTAGCCACAAAACCCGACCAGTTAAGAATTTTAGATAAAATGTAAGTCTATTTGGCACCATATAGTTTTTATTTCGGTGGCGCCATAAAGTTACCAGCAACGCAGATTAAAGTCAAGAAAAATGCTGTGTCAGTTAATTCCGTTGGTCGTCCAGTGGGCAACCACACATGAGCGCAGTGCTGGCACGGGAAACTATTATCAGTGCTAATCGGTTCCATACAATTTTCAAACCAAAACTACGTAGGATGGGCAGACACCGTCGGCAGTTACATCTGGCCGATGATAGAAGCCATTACTGAATATGGCCGACTCCTGGCGGCATTTTCGACATTCCACAGACTGTTTACGAGCGTACTGCGATAACACGATTATATTGCGGACTGCCTAGAGTATTGATCAAATTATAAAACATATTTTATTGGAAAATAAAATAAGGACTTACAGCGTAAACCCTATTATTTTGTGTAATGGCTTTGCTACGGAACAAGATTATCCCCACATAATCATTTAAATCTTGTTAAAATTAATCTTTTGGGTGGAGTAATTCTACTGAGCACAAACTTGAGCATGGTTACACACAGACACAGACAGTACCATAATAGTGGATCCATTCGCCATATGGGATCAACAATGGTTGACGAGAGAGTGGTTTCTCACTTGAAACATGCCTGGCAACACGATCAGCGACCCAGTTAACGATAATGCTTTGAGCTTGACTAGATTATCATGCAATATGGCTGTGTTCGGAGGACATTCATGCTTACAGATACATGTATACATTTTACGGGCTCGCAAGCTCTGCGTGAATACAGAGCAGATGATCGTTAAAAAGCCGTTAAAACACTTACACGGTTTTATACAGCTTTTTATTGAGCAGCAATAAGTATATTCTCTAATCGTTAGGACCTTGTGACAATCAGCTAGACGCTGTGGCTGGAACTTCATTTATAATTACTGTGCAGTGATAATGTTATTATTAGACTCACAACCACTGTACAATGAAATGACTCATTAGTAATCTCATTATGAATGCGTTGGTACAAGGATAATAGTTTGATAATAGTAAACAGAAACTATTATTTTGCTTTTCAATCATTTCAAATTCAATTTGAAACAAAAAATTAAGCTCTAAAATGTGTACAAATGTACTTCTTAGTGAACCTAAAGCCGGAAACTTTAGTTTCTCTTTCAGATCGCTGAAGTATAAACCATACTCGTAACATATCACGTGTCACATGTTAAACATGCATGCCTGGTCCCCGTAACACGTGTAAATCTTTATTGCGCCTTGCAAAGTGGCGGCGCGAATTGCAATTGGATTGTCTATTAGATTGATGGGTCGTTACTACGAGTAAGTATTGTTGCGATCGCTATGAAGGCGGCGAACGATGCACAAAGGGATAGAACAGCTGACTAGATACTAAAGAGCGCGACGAGATAGTGCGTACGCGTCGAGTTTATGACGAACTACGGTTGCACTTGCAGGACCCAGGAAGCCAACTAATATTTACATTTAGGACATATTAAATTTGGTCGAATATAATAAATAAACGCGCCAGACAACACACCTCTTGCCTTGGTCTCAAAGTGGGGATGAATATCGTGTTACGAGGTACCGGACAAGGAATTAAGCCAGGGGCGTCACCCAGCACACCCAAACCCAAGCCAATTTAGAAAAGTTCGTTTCCTGAATTGAACTGACCGGGGGATCGAACCCGGGACACTACGGAATTCAAGGCGAGAAACCGTGCTACAGCGCACTACGCCAATCGTGTCTTCAATATTAGTAATACTACTAAATCAGCAAAAAACTGTATTGAGACGACGATTTCATTTCAAAATTGCGGAAACATGGTGGCATACAAGACATCCTTAATAGTTATTGTGCAACATTTTATGTGCATATTTGAGACGTTCTTACAAGTCAAGGCAATTAAAATGACAATTAACAATAAATTACATTAAACTACTCAAATTAATCAAAAATATCTTAACAACGAATTCATTTAAAGTTTTTTCGATTCAGGCTAAGGCAAGCCAGTTTTAAAGTATCGTTTAAGGTAGTTATACTTGTTCACCAGTGTAAAGTTATAATTACATTATATACTAGCACCAAGAAGCAGGGTTCCTCTCCAACCCAGCTGCAGACTTTTTTCAGCTTATACAAAGGTATCGCAATAAATGTAAGCCAGGCATAAGAGGTATTTTCTTGTAAACCTAGTGAAAATGTGTAGTATGTGTGTGTAGTCGTCTTCCTAAACAACTATGAATGGAAATAATAAATGGGCGATCAATTAAAACACGCGACTCATTTCCTAATCAATTAACTAAGTCATTGAACTCAACCGAACGGAAATAAAAGAAACAACAAGCGGCGACACGTGGAAAGTTAGATATATATTTTTTCTTTATTTTAGACGTTCTAATATTTTAAAATGTAACATAACATACGCTCACGGCTGTATCATGAATAGGGTAACTAGACGCAAAATGACTGACTTGATATATTACGCATTCCAACCGCAAATTATGGACACAAAGAAAGTTCAGGGCTGCAGTAGCCGACCCCTGCTACGAGTTACGACTATTTATCAAGAATCTTAATGTTTAACGATCTTATTATCATTGCTATTATTCGCATACCACGCGTGGGCGGAACCTACGGTAAATTGCATTTCACGGTGAAATTCCGGTGAAATTTTCGCCAAGGTGGCGCCGTAACTGGCCGGCATAGGTGCTATGGTGTTGGCGAGAGGCCATAGAGGAGACCTTGAGGCCTGGTGCAATGCAGTCGCTGCAATTGCCAACTCCGTGTCGCAACAATGTAATTATGACATTTTTCATTTCAAAATGTGCATGAGGTAATGTCCACAGCGTTTTTATGATAATTGTTGAGTTTGAGGATTTTGTCTGGATTTGGCCTATAATTACAAAATAGTCAATCGATATGACGTTCCCTCTGTAACTAAGCAGAGCTTGTGGGTACTCTTGGTTTCTGGGTCTACAATTCTACATCAACCCTTGGCTGCACACTCATACTGTTACTGATATTCACTGAACGTTTCTCCTAGGCGGAATCGATCGATCCCAATATATATACATGACTATAGCCTCACTCATCTACTTTATTTACATTTACAGTTTAAGAATATATATATTCTATCTATATTGCATTAGGTATTATCCTGTAATGAAAGTTGTATGTGGTAAATAAATAAATAACTAAATTTAACTCTAGCTTTAGTTCCGATCGTCATTCAATTATTTCTAAATACATCATTCCAACAATAATAAAATCAAATCGACGTCCGAATGCGACGTGGAAAGATGACGTGGCGACAGCCATTATTATAATAGAGCAGATATAAATATACGTGGTTAATTATGGGACTTATTAGCGCCACACACAACTTGAATAGCAAGCCAATTAAATTACTATCATTCATACGAATACACGTGAACACAATATATTTTATAAATACCATATATATTTGATGCTGAGATTATTTTTAGATATTTTATTTTTAGTTGGGATGAACATTATTAACGTGACATTGTCTTGATTGTAATTGGCTAGCCCTCGCGCAATTAAAAAAATATACCAAAGACTAACTAACTAAAAAGCTTTTACTCTGGATATCAGACACTGATAAACACAGAAATTCATATTGTCTGTTAGATAAATAGAAGCAATATTTGCATAAGATATCATTAATGATAGGAATCACATTTTAATAACGATTCGTTCGCGTGATACTCACAACAATAAAATTTGATCTGAGCAATTAGTGTTCACTTACTAATTATACTTTACAATAATCATCTCTTGAATCTCGCGAGCGCTTTTTAATACAAATTAAGAGTGGCATAATGTGATGAAACCTGTTACAATACTCAGACATAATTACGCTACCCCTAATTGGTTTATTTATAATTGCAGCTCGTAAATGCGATATTAATGTGGCCACATGTGTGTGAGGAATTTCACAGCCATATGCTAATGAGCATCGCCATATCATAGTGTAAACGCATGACGTGTTGTAGCAAAATAATGCCGGTTGATTAAAATATATTTTTTTTTAATTCGCGGTAGGTCAGCGATTGTGCTCTAGCAAACCTGATTTAATGAGATGGAAGATTAAAAGGAAAGTGTAAAGCCTAGTCCAAACTACTACATACTAGTAATACTTTACCACGTGGTGTGTAAAACGTACAGAGGCGCTCACATCAACCTTTACATAGGGGCACCTTATGCTGCTGACATAAGACCCATTTTTCTATGGTTTTGTAAAGGTTGATGTGAACGCCTCTGTACATACGTCTCCTCTAAACGATAATTTGTTGTGAGGTGTTCTGATATGTAATGGCACTTGATGGGTAAAACGCCAGCAAAGAACATTTGGTATCATTCTTGGTTTAACAAATATCCTGCATTTAAAAAATTTGCACTGCAGTATTCTCGAAAATGTATCATTGTCTCATATGTCATAGCTGATTGTTTAATAGGCCAGTAGCAAACACGAAGCCTGCCGGAGGTGGGAAGTCGGCAGTTAGGGGGGACGGTGGAATGCGGAGGCGTCCGGCGCGCTTAGCCACAGTTGGCTCTCAATTAGTACGACTCTGGAGTGACCTTCGCCTGCTGACTAAAACAGGGACCTCGGGAGCATGCTATTGTTTCCGATACGAGACATAGCAACAAGCGTTACAATTACATCCGGTTTCTGTTAGAGTAATCGAATTAACCTGTGGTCAAATCCATATCATCATCATCATCATCCGTGCGGTCTATCCCGGTTGTGAACCCACACCAGTGTGTCCCAGGGTCCGCCTTTCTTATTTTCTTGGCCCTTGGACGCTTGCCACGCTTTGTGTGAATAATAGCGTATTTGTTTGCTTCTAGGAGATGGTAGGAATCCCCGTAAATGGTTTATTTGCTTGGAAGTGGGATGCTTGGGGGTTGGGATTAACATTACGCTAAAAAGGTACCTACAATTCCATTAGTCTGGGTACATAATTCTAAAGCTACTCAAACGTTTAATAAATAAATTGGTACTCAATTAAACATTCATAAATGACTGAGTTGGCTTCATTCCAATGAACAAAGTTAAAGGGAACTTTTCCATAACACTTGGCCGTCCAGAAAAAGGCAGAGCATTGAACAAGAAAGAGAAAGAAAGTATTGTTAATTTAGAATAAGAAAGCAATAATATACTTAACCCTGATAAACAGATGGCTATTACTTGACATTTTTTAATTACTTGGTTTTACGACAACATCAACAAAATGCAAACTATTGCCAACTAATAGCTGTCCAGAATATGTCTACTTCAGCTGCAACTAGCCCCATGCATCTCACTCGCCAAATGCATCTCTACACTCTCGGCCAACTGTCACAGTGACAGCACGGTTACCATCGCTTTTACACCAGACCATTGCGTACCAGGTTCAAGTGCTAGGCATCCCTTTCGGAATGCAACCTAATAGTTGAGCTTTAAGTAGTCTGTCTGATGTAAGCTATGTAGTGGTTACTAAGCAAATGCAAGCTTCTGTAATCGCTTCCATATATTGTGAAAAAACATTTCTAGCTTCGTTTTGCCACGCTTGATTAGTACCATTGTTACTTACGGGCTTAATCTCGATGATAGGATGTTTTATGAGGAATGTCACCAACATTTACTACTGCCTACAACTTAGTTGTGAGATGGCTAGTTTCAGGTTTATGGGTCTCCACAAGTTATCTCAATTTTGTATTGCATTGTATTCTAAGTTGCAGTTAACTTGGGATAGCAACATTATCCTTATACTGGCATTTGAAGCTACGTAAGCTGAGGCTGATTGCGGTAAACAGAATTAAGTCAGTAATCATCATCATCATTTCAGCAGAACGACGCCCACTGCTGGGCATAGGCCTCCCCCAAGGATCTCCACAACGATCGGTCCTGCGCTGTCCGCATCCAGCGGCTTCCCGCGACCTCGACCAGATCGTCGGTCCACCTTGTAGAGGGCCTGCCCACGGAACGTCGTCCGGTACGCGGTCGCCATTCGAGAGCCTTTCCGCCGCAACGGCCATCGGTTCTCCGCGCTATGTGTCCCGCCCACTGCCACTTCAGCGATGCAATCCTTCGAGCGATGTCGGTTGTTTTTGTTCTCCTGCGGATCTCATCATTTCTGATTCGATCGAGCAGGGAAATACCAAGCATCGCTCTCTCCATTGCTCGCTGGGTGATCTTGAGCCTTCT
The DNA here is from genome assembly GCA_947369235.1 of Udea olivalis. Taxonomy (NCBI): domain Eukaryota; kingdom Metazoa; phylum Arthropoda; class Insecta; order Lepidoptera; family Crambidae; genus Udea; species Udea olivalis. The sequence goes on from OX376342.1 coordinate 1,043,050, forward strand.
TATGAGACCCATAGTACGGGACCATTTCTCACTCCCATAGGTCATTACTGGCAACACACACTGGTCAAAGACTTTTGTCTTGAGACACTGAGGTATTTCGGACGCAAATATATGCCGGAGCTTCCCGAACGCTGCCCATCCGAGCTGGATTCGACGAGAGATCTCTTTCTCGAAGTTGGACTTACCTAGCTGAACTGTCTGTCCCAGGTAAACATAGTGGTCAACAACTTCGAGTGTAATGTTCCCAACGTTAACTGGAGCGGGTGCAATATGGGCATTTAACATGATTTTTGTTTTGTCCATGTTCATCTTAAGACCCACTCTTTGAGAAGCATTACCGAGATCTTCGAGCATTATGTTCAGGTCTTCCAAGGTCTCAGCCATAAGAACTACATCATCGGCAAATCGCAGGTGTGTTAGGTACTCGCCATTGATGTTGATGCCGCGTCCTTTCCAGTCCAGAAGCTTGAAAATATCCTCCAACGCAGCCGTGAACAGTTTCGGAGAAATAACGTCTCCTTGTCTCACGCCTCGCTGTAGTTGGATCGGATTAGAGCTCTGGTTCTGTAATCGGACCGACATGGTGGCGTTCTGGTATAAGTACCTTAGCACCTCAATGTACCTGTAGTCTATTTGGCACCTTTGGAGAGACTGCAGTACTGCCCAGGTCTCAATCGAATCAAAGGCTTTCTCGTAGTCCACGAACGCTAAGCAAAGTGGCAAGTTATACTCTTCGGTCTTCTGTATAACTTGCCGCAGCGTATGAAAGTAAGTCAGTAAGTATATAATCAAACTGATCAACTTTTGATATTTATTTATTCAACTAACAGTTCGTCAGATAGCACTCTACATGATGTGAGCCTGTCAGTACACTATCACGCAAGGTGGTAACATTGATTGATGGCCTGATTTGTAGCACCCTCGGCCCTGCCCACCCAGCCGTGGCCATGTTAATAGCCGCTTACGTCACAGGGTTTTATGAGTCATACCTAACCCCCTAGAAACATACATAAAATCGACTTCCGGAGGTAATGTATTAGGTACTTATAAAACCGTAGAGTCAAAAAATACTTGTTGAAATTACTTTTTTAAAAGAGTGATTTGACCAAAAGCCCCTTTGACTATGTTCTACCTCTACCATGGATTCACTTTGGTTAATAACTAAATAAAACGGAAGCAAGTATAGTTAGCAGTCACGCATGTCATCGGGTAAGATCCGCACTGAAAAACATCAAAATAACGAGCAATTAGTATTCATTCAAAAATATAAACGTATTCGACACTGGCACCTATTGTAAAAACTCTGCTCAGTTTGTGATCAGATATGCGTCTAATTCCCTATGAACTTCGCGGTTTATAAACGCGCTGTAGACGCTCGTTAGCAGAGATACATAGCGAAGCCTATATAGACCATTCAACTGCTCTAAAGGATAACAAGTGCAGCATCGACGCGCGTTTAAAAATTACGTTCTGCATAGGCCCTTAAAAGTCCAGATATTTTAAAATTCTTAGTTCAACAACGAGAAATATTTGCTGGATTAAATTACATCAGCAAACTGAACAGTCCAATACACTTTGATTCCTGAACGAGCGCCGTGGGTGACCGCCTGGGTCGGATGCAACGGTCCACGGGTAATTTGCGCGCAATTTCACGCTCCACGGATCTTTCCTCGTTTCAGAAGCGGCGGCAGTTTTTAATTAAAATTCGTGACAAAAGAAACTTTTTACAGCATTACCACAATTAGCGTATGAGATGAGAACTATAATGGCAGAGCCTGTATTTGTTGCTAGTGGTGAGAAGTAGAACTAAAAGATAATCTTAAAAGTATTTATAATAGGATATTACACAGTGAAGAGTATAGGTAAATGAGTTTATTTATTTATTTATTCATACAAAAATAATACATTTATATTTCACATTTACAATGCCACATAAACCAATTTTAGTTTTACCGGACACTGGTATCCGTCGCCTTAGTGAACAATTAATGCCCGTCTAACTAAATATACAATATTCACTATGGTCTTTAGACACGGGTGGCTACGTTCTTAGAAGTAATAGAGAAAAAAAATTGAGACTATATTTTTAACTTTTTTTTTTTAATATTGCCCGTCAAGATGACCTCACTCCACCTGATGGAAAGCGGTCGTGAGGTCCAGATATGAGGTTGGCAAGCCCAGTCATTCAAACGAATCACTGGGCTGGCCATCCTCACCTTGAAGGCCTGCAGAAATGCCTTTTCACGCCCCGCTTGAAGAACCCGGGACTATAAGAGGAAGGAAACACATGTGCTGGAAGAGCGTTCCACGTCTGGATGGTACGACAAGGAAACGAGTCACCGAACCTTTTAGTTCGGGCCAACAAATGTTGAATTGTGTGTGGGTGACGCCGTAGTCCAGCACGCGTGGTACGGGAGTGGAAAGGTGAGGGTGGGATAGGCTGGAATAACTCGTCAGAGCATTCCCCATTGTAGAAGCGATAGAGAACACTTAGCCTGGCAATGTCTCTACGCAATTGGAGAGGCTCAAGGGTTAAAGTTGCCTCTGGGTTTCCAATAATACGGATAGCACGCCGCTGCAGCCTGTCAAGAGCTTCGAGTAGGTACTTAGCGGAACCGTCCCAGAGATGAGAGCAGTATTCCACACACGAGCGAACTTGTGTCTTATACAAGAGACAGAGCTGCTCAGGCGTGAAGAATCGTCTCACTCTGTTCAGGACTCCGAGTTTACGGGATGCAGTTCTAATGACGCTCTCAATGTAGTCCCGCTGGTTTAGGTTGCTACGAACATCCATGCCAAGGATGTTTAGGCTATCCTTAATCGGTAGTGGGGTGCTCTGAAGAGTGGGATGGGAAAGGAACGGCGACGCCTTTGCTGTGAATGCACACACCTGCGTTTTCTTGGCATTGAACTCGACAAGATTGCATGCACCCCATTCTGAAATGCGGTCCAACACTCCGTCAAGCTCAACAACAAGACTTCGCCTCTTCTCCTCGATGTCAGTCTGCTTTGCCCCAGGGCGCTCGAAATATCGCGCGTGGACCGTGTTATCATCCGCATAGCAATGAATATTACCAAGAGATAACATGTCATTGATATGCAGAAGAAACAACGTCGGCGACAAGACGGAGCCCTGCGGCACTCCGGCATTAATCTGGAGAAAGCGTGATTTTTGACCATCGCAAAGGACACGAATTCTACGTCCCTCTAGAAATCCGGCGACCCAGTCGCATAGGCGAGGTGGCAGACCATATGCCGGAAGCTTGGAAAGAAGCGAACGATGCCATACACGGTCGAAAGCTTTGGCAATGTCAAGGCTGACGGCCAAAGATTCCCCATGCTTGTCCATAGCCTCCCCCCAGATTTGTGTTACGTACGCTAGAAGATCACCCGTAGACCGTTTTGGTCGGAAGCCGTACTGACGGTCGTGAATGAGAGAGTGATCCTCTAGGTAGCGGATGAGCTGCGTGTTTATGATCCACTCAAACACTTTAGCTAAAACTGAGGTTACGGCTATTGGACGGTAATTGGCAGGGTCAGACCGGTCCCCTTTTTTGGGAACTGGTTGAACGTTCGCCTCCCTCCAAGACAGCGGCACAAGACCCGAATTGTAGGAGAGGCGATACAGGCTAGTGAACACTGGAGACAACTCCGCTGCACATTTCCTCAGCACCACAGCTGGGATTCCATCAGGGCCACTGGCTTTCCTGACATCGAGTGACTGCAGTTCGGCACGTATATCACACTGCCTGATACGAATATCAGGCATTGTGGAGCCGCAATGTGGAATATCAGGCGGCGCAGCACCGCAGTCATCGATGCAAGAGTTTGCGGCAAAGAGGTTAGCCAGTAAATCGGCTTTCTCTTGCGGCTGATGAGCCAACGATCCATCAGGGAATCTCAGTGGGGGCAGCGAAGGCACGCAGAAATTAGATTGCACGTGTTTAGCCAGTCGCCAGTAGGAGCGGCTACCCGTAGGGTGCGTGATGAGTTCTTGGCCAACACGTGCAATTCGCTGGGCGTCTGCTCTAATGTAAGCCCTCTTCGTGGCCTTGGTGGCTTTATTAAAGGCTGCTTTCAGGAAGGCAAGGTTTGAATGATCATTGAGTGCCTGGGCCCTAGACCAAGCACGGTACGCCGCCTGTTTTTGTTCAACAGCTGCGGCACACCCGCGATTGAACCAGGGACCAGTTTTGCTAGCACTGACGACATCAGTAAAAGGAATGTAGTATTCCATTCCGGTACTGATCTCGTCAGCGATAGCAGATGCACTCTCTGAAGCATCCCTTTCTCCAAAGCAGCACTGCCGCCAAGGGACGGAGGCAAAAACATTTGTTTTATTTAATGCTGTTTAACTGCAATCGGTAAGTCGTTTATCAAATTAGGTACTAAATACTGTAACAGTTGTTTGCCATATAAATTGTTATACCGCGGAATATTCAAAGTAATTTTTGATGCACTACGTGTTAATTTTGTGTTTTGCTTGGTATTTAGAAAGTCTTTATTAAAAAAATAATCTACAAGTATATTAAGCTTCACTTGTTCGTGGATGGGTAGAATGTTACTATGAAAGAATAAAAAAATTAATTATTAATTAGTGTGTGATAAATAATGCATATTGCAACAAGTGATAATATATTAATATAAAAATTGCATAATATTTTAATATTATAAAATACATACATCCCAATTGGAAAATAATCTAATTAGTTCAATCATGGTTTTCTATGTTAACTAAAGTACCCACAATGATGTGGGATATTTTATTTCAAGAATGTTGTTGATGTATCCTTTGTACCTTGGTTTTTAGAAGTCGATGCTTTACTTTCGACAAAAAAACTACTTATTCTAATGTAAAATGTACTATTTTTAAGTTCCGCATTTAAGTGAATGTGTAATTCTTATGAGATAATAAAAAGTTCTAAACCGAATTTGTCTCTTTGTGTACGAATTAATAAATAAATAAATAATGAAGACATTATTTATTTTTGCTGATACCTGTAAAAAATTAAACTATCTTGAATGATGTTAGTGGACATAAGACAAGTATTCTCCTATAGAATAATTTTTACGTTTGTGACTCAGGGTGGCAGGCTTCAACTGCACCACCACCCAGTGCCGCATTACGGTATAAAAAAGCAAAGGACATTTTGCTCTAAGGTACTCACTAGCTGGTTAGCCCACTGAGTTGTCCTTCGACTGCACGTTTTTATTATCTTATCAACTTATTGGTGCAATAACATATTCAGATAATGATATCAACAGCTTACAAGACAAAGACTATTCAAACCAGTATCTGCAAAGAATACAGCTGTTATTTTCTAGTTATCGGAATTTTAATTTGCATATACGAGTACAATTCACATTAACAAACAATTTGCCAGACTCAGAGCTTAGTTTCTTCTGGCTGCGTTATGTAAAGTGCGGTTACCTAGCCGACGGTCGATCGGACGGATCGACTAATGCCTGTGATATGACTTAGGTATACCTCATCTCGTGTTACGTCATCGCTTGCTAAAGCATCAACATCCGAGCATTGTTTCCAGATGGGTATTTTGCGAACGTTCTCAAAACCACGCTGACTGTACAGTCATAATCTGAAAAGACCGTACTGAGATCGCGGAGGAAAATAGGCATATCAGCCTTATTAAACAAATGGGTACTTTTTGATGATCAGGCGAGCTAAATAAAAGTGATCACGAACCCGAGATTTGTTTGTGAGCAAACTTTGCTTTAAACTGAATACTTTTTATGAAGAGTGGGTTTGCTGTGACCATGAAACACAATATCTTGATGGGATTCAAGTGATGCGCTATTAAAAAAAAAATTAATAATTGCTCGACTAATGTACCTGTAGTTTAGGGGACAAGCAAATGACGTCATTTTTACCAGAACGTTTTTTAAAGCGATTTTTTGATTCTGCCAGCGATAAAAAATTACTGCCACTCAGGGTAATGATTGCTACTGCCATTACGCCTCCGAAAAGACTGGCAAATTCTACAGGGAGGTGACAGCTGTGAGGTTCATTAGGCGGGTCTACTCGACAGCATCGCTAAAATAAGTTCGCCATTTAACCGCGGATTAATATATCAGCTCCGGTAAAGATTTGTAGCGATAGGAGCTGGCAATTTGCGAGAGAGGAATTTCCTGCGACCTCTTCCCTAAATGTGCGCGAAGTGCCAAACTCAATTAAGTAACACATCGGAGAGGCTTCCAATCTGAGGAGCGGACCGGATTTTAAATTCAATTAGACTGCTATATCAGAATCAAATGCCAAAGTAGATGTCGCATTTTAATATGAAAACTAACTCAACTTGAAAAATGGCTGGATTGAACTTTTGTTTATTTATAGTTCAACATTATATAATAAAAATGGGAGGTTATAAAGTAAGGTTTCTCGAACTCCGAAGGACGTTTGAAAACTAGAAACAAGGTAGTTACCACTAACTTAAAGAAAACCCAGTAAAACTAGGCATAAATGCTGCGGTGAAATTTATTTTCCTTGATTGAACATTATTATCATTGGTTTTTACCCGACTGCGTCTCAAGAGGGTATATTATATGTGACTAACAAGGATTGAATCATTTACATAAACATACCAAACATAAACGACAGCACGAAACACGAAAACCAAATGTAAGCTCCAACTAACCTGCTAGAATGTTCCTGAAAGTTTCCGCCGTCGAGCAGTCGGACCTTCGCGAAGAGCACCGCGGAGACGAAAGGGACCTCCGTCAGCTCCTCGAGGCAGCACTGCACGCCGAACTTGTACCGTTTCTTCTTGGTCATGAACGCCATGGCGCCAGCATTGGGCCCCGGTCAGCACGCACACGACAGACGACACTCACACTGGCACTACACTTCACTTCACATGTGTGTTCTACAACGCACGTGTAAATGAATCCGATAAGAACTTCGCTTGAGATAAGTTAAGTGGATGAATAATTATTTTGGCATTAGCGTTGCACCGTCTGCGGTATGAGGGCTACTCGCAGAGCCACCGAAATGGTTAACCTGTAACAAAGAAAAATAATATAAAGGTTTATGCCATTGGAGCTATGAGCGTTTATTCTCGTACTAGCGTTTTAGCGAATTTAAGATTTTGTTTATCGCACGCACGAGTCACATTCACATTATACAACAATGGTAACAGGGAAGTTGGTGATTACTATTCAAAAAGAGAGGCAGTGACCAAATACACAGGTGTAAAAGAAAGCAAAGACAAGATTGGCGTAGTGGGCTGTAGCACGGTTTCTTGCCTCGAATACCGTAGTGTCCCGGGTTCGATTCCCAGCCGGGTTAATTCAGGAAACGATCTTTTCTGACTCCGGTCTGGGTGGGCTGGGCGTCCGTCCCCCCTGGCTTAATTCCTTATCTGGAACCTCGTAATCCAGGGATATTTATCCCAACTTCGAAACCATGACAAACGGTGTGTGGTCTGGTGCATATTTATTTATTTACGTTTTTTTCCGAATCCACATCCTACATGAATAAGTTATGAATTTCAGTTTTGGATCTGGTATAACATCTCTTCCTGAATTTGCATTATTTTATCTAGCTCCTGGATTATTTCTCTTTCCTTTTCATCTAAGTAAATAACATACATAGATTAGTTTTACCTCACAGTTTTGCGTCGTCGCAATCGTTTTTACATTATTATGATATGGCGCGTCAAGAGTAAATCTGATACAACGGAATTTGTTTAAATTGATGATTGAATTACTTCCAAATGTAAAATTAGAAAAGGGGAGCGTTTGAAATCAAACTTAATGAAGCCCTGAAAATGCCGGCATACTGGGTCTGCCCTACGTCAGGATTAGCAATCTATATGAAACCCACCAAATGCTGTAATAACATAACAATCCCGCCCGTTTCGCAAACATTGGATGCCAGGTTTACACGTGTCAGGGATAATAGTGTTTTAGAACCACCCGATATGTTAGTACATACATACTACATCATGCTTTAACTTCAGAACATAACGAATGTAGATACTGGTGTAGAATCAAAACTAAACTGTTTTTCATGTAAACAGTTATAGTCCTTCGAAGGACGTTAAAAATTGTAAGGTGCAGGTAACGGTTTGATATGTCATAAAGGTTTCCGTAACACTGCTGTGAAGTAGAAATAACGAGCAAAATGATTCGCCAGGAAGGTTTTTTGATTAGATCCATTAAACAGGTATTTACTGTTATAACTCACAAAGTATTGAAAGGACACGTAGGTAGATGGAAGAACATATGGTCGATGAGAATCTTCCACATCAGCTATCGGTATGCTTATTTTGCGTCCTCCAACCAGATAAACACATACGTAATATATGCTTGATAGGCTTGATTCAGAACTGCAATTTAAGTGCAAATGGTCAATTTACTACAAATTGCGCATTAACATGCTCCTATGTCATTAGAAGTAATGAATACTAAGACTACTGGTAATTCAATTATAAATTAAATTAGCTTTGAAACGTAAATTATAACTTCTCACCCGTGCTTTCACGTCTTGTGTGTAACTGGAAGAAGACTATAATTTTACAACCTAATATTAAATCTACAAAAGGCCCCGTATTATTAATTGCTTGCAGTAAATTAATAAATATTTATAAAGGAAACAGCTATTATTGTATAGCCCTAATAATGCTGAGTAAAATCTGCTATAATAGCGCCAATTACTGTTCAAGTATAGAGATCGACCTTCGCTTACCGAGTTGCGCAAGAGTAGGCCTGACCCATTTGGTAGGACTGCCGAGAAATTCGTGATCACGCACATCGAAGGATGTCTAGAGTATTTCAATTTATCTCAAACATGTTAAAAATCCATTTAATGATATTAAATTAGATAACCAACCAAATTTCAAAAAAAAACAAATTCTTTGAGTGATTTCAGATTCAATCAAAAGATAACATTATTTTGAGGTACTTCACCTATCAAAAATGTAATTTCATTGTTCAAAATGAGAAAAACCGAGAGGTGACATCAGACAATCAGTGCCAATTGCAACAGGTCACAGGTTAAATTGTGCTATTTTTGACCAAGAAGACCTGAAGAGGCTAATCGAATTACCTTAATAAATGCATTTGTTTTTAGGATGTCTTGGAATGCCGGGAGCTCAAATCCCAAATATAATAAATAATTTGTGAACTAGGAATAGAACGATGATAACGTGTAACTGTGCAAAAATATTGCGCAGGCAGTAAATATCTGCTCGCTATAAAGGAAAATGCGTAAACACATTACTGACGGTATCGGCACTTTGTTAACAATTTTGTTTACGCATACCTGCTCTAAGGTGAGAGCAATCCAACAGTCTGAAGAGAAGCAGGCAGTACCACGTGTCGGCCACTGGCGTCTTGCCAAACGACCCGTCACCTTGGCGTTTTACGGGATTGTTTAGGAAGCGCCTATGGGGCCTCTTCTATTCCCCCTAATGTAGTGGTCAGCTTTGATCTTATAATGACGCAGAAACATAGCAGATGGTAAAAGGCAAAAAATAATCCGAAACTAGAATCTGCTGTTGTAAAGATACTAATTTCAAAAACACGCGCAGTTTTTCAAACAACTCTTCTCTTCAAATCGACACCTGTATCACTTAACTAAATTTCCTCACTGCAAAACGAAGCAGAAAAAAAATAAAATATCACACCTTTTGAAGTCGTTATGACCAGTTCTTTGATCTACAAAAACAGTTCAGTTAAAGCGAACGCACTTTTCGTTTAGCCTTAAAATCAAACGATCTTTCGTTAAAAGAATGAAGCAATTAAGGCCACCATGAACCGAGCGATGTTTATGCGCGAGTGGTACGAGCGCCACGTTGTTATCACGACGGGGACGGACGCGGCGGATGGCGCCCGAGATAACAGGCAAATGTCTTCGAACCGAATTGTCGACTAATGAGCGTGCGAGGCGAGCGAGCGAGCGCCATGCGCAGGTACACGGAGGGGGTAAGGCCGCGTGCACATGCACACGGTAATTCTGGTTAGGATAGGGCGCTGTATTCAATAAGTTTATGCAGTATCAGCACATGGAAGAGGTAAATCTTTTATGCTGTGGTGAACTGTCACTTGAATGAGCCGCATAGCAAAAAAAGGTTAATGCTATTTTGATACCATAAAATACATAGGTAATTGATGACTATCACTTAAATGAAGAGCTGTGATAAAATGTAAGTCTTGTCCAGCGATAAATTACTGCAATGAAGCAAAATTTTTATTGATCAAATTGGTTTTTAAAATTAATAAAAAATAAAACTAGTATTGTGCACATACTTTGCCGCGGGGGTTCGCCCACTTTTGCTAGAGCACCGCGGGCGTGACAGGTTCTATTCCACTAAATAGATGATCTCATTGATACGGCCGGATACTTTTCAAACATTCTAACATTTTTACGATTACAATTCCGTGGTGAACTAAAACCGAAAATAAGAGGTAAAAATTAAAAACAACAAATAGCCATTCTTTTTCACTCAATTGTCTGCTCTTTAAAACTTTTCAATACAACTATAAACGCTCTAATCTGGAACTTATCGCTAGGCAGCTAACTATTTTGTAACGCACGTGTTTCTTTAAATTTAGAGTTGAAATTTAGTTAGTAACAGATTAGTTCCATTTGATATTTTACTCTTTTTCATTCTGTAAGCTACTTGACGTCATCTGCTTTGTAATCTCAAGCGTTAAGTGCTTACCTAATAAATGTTAATCAGTTAAGCTGAACTACGGAGCCTTGTTTAACGGAACCGTTCGTGCAGTACAGAGGAGCTTGGCTCGGTTTATTTTCCTCCGCGTTTCATTTTCCCATAGCCATCGGGTTTCCCATTGTTAATGTTGTCTCGTTGAGGAAATCGCAGAATTGTTCTTAGAAACGTAATCGCTATTTAGAATTGCTATCGAGATGTGATTGATTTGCAGGGCAGTTGACACCTTGATTCAAATTGTTCTGTCGCTTTTGGTCCCTAAGTTTGGTTCAACCGCTCACAGAAATATAAATTTTCCATCAATTGTAGACAAACAAATTCTCCCAATAACAATAATATTTAAAAGCAATATGTACTTCAAAGTCTCTAAATTTTCACGACTTATGCCCCGTTGCCTACTTGTTTCGGTCCGTCATGGTCGAGTCGACTCGCTCGTCCACTCGTCTCAAACCAATGTTCCGATGTTATGTTTTAACCGTGATCGATTACTGCCGGAACGATGGCGATTTGTAACAACAAGACAATTGATTCCACACGAACGACTGGACGGCTCCACTAATCTAATTTGAATAAATCGCCAATTAATCTTTAAGTCCTGAAAGATTATTGGTTTTACACGTTTTTAATTTTAGATTTCCGAGTTTTAAAAACCGCAGTACGTCTATTACTTTTAGGCAAGGGATGATAACAAAACTCTTTTACAGCAGTCGTACAGGAGTCGAAACGACAGGTAAGAAAATAAATGAATAAATATGCGCCACACACCACACCAACTGTCATGGACTCGAAGTAAGGATATTATTTTAATTCCAGCTGAATTGACAGAACTGCAAGTTAAGCGATTACAACGAGGTGGGTGCTAGGGGATCTTGAGAACCGGTTGCGGCGGGATTGCGAATGTTTATTGGCACTTGAACTTCATTGTCTTGCAAGTGGACTACCTTCACAAAAATACCACAAGTAATATGTGCCGTAAATTTAACATAATATTCAAGATAATGCGTAAAATGCAAAAGTGCGCAGATAATAATATACAATTTTTTTGTTGAGTCTCATGGAAACCGACAAAGAGCTCTAACATTCAACTCTTATCAATCTGAACCAGCGGGCACTACCGCGTGACGGTCTGCGAAGCGTGCAGGCGCGGGCCTAATCGATCTACCTCGCCGAGACCTGGCCAAGAACAATCACTGGGCTAGGCCTTAATGGACGACACGATGTACTCCTTTGTCGGCTTGTTGGACGAGGTAGGGGCCTTCAGTAAACTTACTAGTCGCGGATTGAATGTCCCTTGTGACATCATCAGATCCCTGACTCTTGAGCCTACAATGATAGTTGGGCTTTATGAGTAGTAAAGGAACACCTCAAATTTCACAGTCACAGGGCTAAGCATGATGAATACATTTTACATCAAGAATAAAGCTTGAATTCGGATTTGTCTGTGGCATAAGTTTGGACATGTGATCGGTTCTAGAACAGTCTTTCAAAACATAAAGTCGACCTACGTTTCTCAATAGCTTTTAAAATGCGAGCGTACTTTCCCTCCATCTGCGATGTTGCCTACCCCATTCTGTCCGCCTGTTAACTGTCGAGGGTATATATAAAGGGGCTGCCTCTACGTGATATCTACTCATGTTCATATCATTACACACAATTTGCGTGTAACGCACAACTTATAGGAACGTATAACTGTTAACGAAAGTTCTCGAAGTAATACTTGGAGAAAGAAAGACAGTCGTCGGTATCATATTGAATACGAATATCTAACGACAAACTGTTTGATTGCCGATTCTGACAATCTGAAACACTTGTATATTTTGTTGGCACGGGAATAAACAAAGTAGTCGGAAAAAACGCTTTTGAAACGCGCATAGCATCCCAGGTGAATAAACAGCTTCGCGGATGACTGCGTCGTAATCCTGGTTGCAAAGTATACAAAATGCAAAAATGGTAAATTCACAAAACAAACTGCGCCAAAAAACATTGCTTTACTTTCCGGCATACTATGATGTGAGAAATGGGCCACTCATTGAGGAAATACCTGAATTCAAACAACGCCAGTATTCTATACTTAAGATTTGCATTTCTGGGAATTACCACGAGTATTTTGCGAAGTTACAGAATTTCAGCGATGATAACAATTTCAAAGTCATTAGTAAAACCAAGGTTATCATCTCCAGTTTTTGGAGAACCGCCATTTCATTGGATGTTGCATAAACAACCTGTAAAAACAGAGTCGACGCGACGACTGTGACCGAACCAAATTACAGTCACGCCACGGCCCGGGTTGATGGACGAAATTGGTGGCTGACAAAAAATCGCAAACAGAACCAGCCAAGCGATGGTTGGTAGTTAGTGCGTTATTTCGGACGTTCGCGTAACTACCGCTCAATATGATTTTGCAACTAGGAACTGAGAACCTAGGACTAATGGTCTATGTGCCACGTCGGGGTCCGCAACAGTCTACAAACCTGGTGTTCTGAGGGAGGAGGCAAGTATACGATATAGTAGATTAGATCGATGGTGATTTCAGTTCTTGAAGGGAAAGTTGTTTAATTAGACGTTATAATAACTTGGACCTCAAACACGAATTTTAGTAAGAGTTCCTTTTGCAATCGTGAAAGTTTTCGGTAAAATTAAGATGGTATGACTCCAAAAGCATTCGAGTCTTATGAAGTTAGCATCGTTAAAGTTCTCAACAACTTACTGTAAAATGTAAAAAATGAAAACAACATACTTTTTTTTCCAATTTAGACTCGATTGTTAGTCTCGGTGGCGATTTTTTGTCAATGAAAAAGGTCATAAAAGAAAACGTGCCTACTGGCGAGTGTCGCGTTTATTGGCAGGCGGAATAAACCCTCTGAGCCCCGGGGCGGCCGTCGTGTGTACTGACTTCTAACGTTTGCGCATGTTTGTGACAAAGTTAGACAAGTGTATGAGGCAAAGATCAACGAACATACAATAATAGGGTATTTGACTATTTGTTTTGTTTGTACATTAGTAAACAAACGAATAGTTTTTATAGACCCTTTTTTTATTGTATTTTTAAAATTTATTTTAGAATCCGATGATGTTGTCGTTGAAGCATTAAATACCCTTTTTAGTAAATGAATAGTATCTAGAATTCTAGATCCCAAAAAAATAACGATTCAAACTATCGATATTATTTATATTTGCATTCAATGGGACTGGACGTAAACTCCGATACGGGTAACGCCCCTCTAGTTATTATTTATCTCTTATCTAAATAATTTAGAATGTAATAAATTTACAAAGTACATAGTCGAATCAGGAAACATTAGCATGTGAATGAATCACTACTTAAAACCGTCATTATTTAGCACTCATTTATCGATCGCACTTTAGAGCATTTTTAAGAAATGGAGTAAATATATTAACCCCGAAGTATTGGTGCAGAAGTATAAGGGTATTGCAAATTTCAATCAGACCACTACTTAATTGCAGCTTATTTAGATAAGACTCAAATGAGTGTGTCCTGTCCTCAACTTTACCTCATCCCGGCATTGTCGCTTCGGTCTTTCAGCTCAATGGCTGCCTAATGAAAATAGTTCCCGACATATTTTAGCAAACGTATCATTAAACCGTCCGCAGCGGCTAAAGGCAAGTTAAGCGACCGCCCACGGTTTTATTGTTCTCTAATGATCGCTTGCAACATTCGAATGCAGAACTGTTTCTAAATCTAAAACGGCCGATGCGATTACTTGCATCACACCTGGTTTAAAAACGATTACACTGGCCGCGATTTTATTACAAAATGATACGTATGTGGTAATATTTTTAAAAGAAAAGAAACTAAAGCAAAAACTTTCATGTAACAATTTCATATTATAGTCTAACTTTGTAAATAACGGTTTCTTTCACTTTGTCTTGTTAATCATTATCAAGTTCTTGCATATCAAATTCAAATTAAAAAAATAATTTATTTGTATCACATGGGCAACATTATACATTCAATGTAGGCAGGAAAATGTCTACCCACCATGATTTTCATGTTTTCACTAGCATTATTTGCAACAACAAACCAAATCATATAATTAACTGGTCATAATATTGATTTCTCAAATAAGTGCATAAAGTGAATGTTAACAGAAAAAGGTACACACAACAACATGGTCTAGGGATACCTTTATAAAACTATTTTAAATAACTTAAAAAGTACTGGCCTTACAAAAAAATTATTAATGACAGATCATAAAAACATTATTAAGTTCCTATTTTAAATTCAAATTTGTATATATAAGGTTTTGTTTTAAGATGAAATTCGCATTCATTGAATTTCTTCCAAAGAAGTAAATCTTCACGAACTTCTAACTTGATTAAAACTCCATAAATTTCTATAAATCTTTGTCAAACGCATCTCCGGTGTTCATCATGCCACGTGATTGCCGGCATGATTCAAGCTGACGCTATCCAAATTGCGGTTTCCGAAGCCATGAGGACCAGTCAGAGCTTTATATCCAGGCTTTGGTCACGTTATCGTGTCACGGGGGAAGTGGTGGAACGGCACCGAGGACCTCAACGCATTACAACACATGTACAGCACCGATTCATAGTTAATGCTGCACGAAGTCAACCAAATGTAACGGCGATGCAATTGGTTCGAAGGCTACAGAGAGAGTATGGTTTGCTGGTAAGCGGTCAAACTTTGAGAAGACGACTGCATGAAGTCAACCTACGTGCTCGTAGGCCACTTCGGGTACCAGCGCTAAGGAGAGGCAATCGGGGAAGAAGATTACAATGGGCTATTGCACACGAAAACTGGAACCATTCTCTATGGTCACTTGTGCTTATCACTGATGAATCCAGGTTTGGATTTCATCCTGATTCGCGAAAAGTACGCGTTTGGAGAGAACCTGGACGTTGAAATCGACTGCAGCACCCACAACAAGTTCATGCATTTCAAGGTGGCACGATTATGGTTTGGATACAAGGCAATATGACTGCTCTAAAATACCGAGATGAGGTGCTAGAGCCTGTAATCTTGCCCACAGACAGCAAATGGGACAATTTTTTCAGCTAATGCACGACAATGCCCGTCCACATAACGGCGCGTATCGTTACAAGTTGGTTACAACAGCATGATATCCAAGCTTTAGACTGGCCTGCACAATCCCCTGACTTAAATCCTATTGAGCATGCCTGGGATATGCTTCAGAGACGAGCTCTTAGGAATTTCCCTGAAGATATTGTGCATGAAAACCAGCTTTTCTTGCATCTTAGCAGGACTTGGGACAGTATTCCACAACAGGATATTGACACCCTTGTTTTGAGTATGCAGAACCGCTGCAGATGTGTCAGGAGAGTCTTAGGTGGATCCACGGATCATTAATTTTAAGTTTTCAACAATTTTTATAAAAAAAATAGTTGTTTAGTTTAGGTTTTGCTGTTTCAAAAATAAAGTTAAGATTGAAATTTTGTCTGAGTTTTTCCTCTTCTTTTTAGTTTTATTTAAATTTAACTTTATCTAAAAGTTTATTTATCAGATTAGATAGGCTATTAAACAAGGTTTATTCTAATGTGGTTAATAGAATTTTAGTTATTTAGGTTTAACTGAAATATCCCTAGACCATGTTGATGTGTGTATGCATCCATCAAAAATAACGTTATATTGCAAATGAATAAAATGCATGAATAATATACTTAAAGATAGAAACTAGAAAAATTCGACCGGATCCTAGCGACTCAAGGGGGATTCGAACCCGCGACCTTCCACAATCCGGGTGGCTGCTCTTCCAACTGAGCTACCGAGGCCGTTAACAGACTCGGCGAATTTATGATCTGGTATTTTTCAAGTGATGAAACTAACAACTTGACCAACTATTCCATTTACTCACACTAATATTTTATAAATAAATTACACCTTCAATGTAATTACTAATCAGTTACACTAGGTAGGCTAGGTAACATCATCAACATTCGCAAATCGCAAGTTGCAACTCCACGCTCGATTTCCTATTAAGCGCCCCGCGTCCCTAGTAATTGGACAGTAATTAGATAGCAATCGCATCGCGTTGCCAAGTGTGTGTTGCGCTTATTACTAACTACGAACGAAAACGCTGTTTGAGTGGTACAAGTATTTTAGTTTAGAAGGTATCGGTGCTTATGAAAACTCAAATGCCCTCAACCAAAGATAAGTGAGGCAGTGGTTCAATTTGGATGGTTTGATTCGAACTATCGCGCTCGAGCAATAGGACCACGTTTTGAATTTTTTAAGGTTCTATCTTTCAAACTACATTCGTCGTAGGTTAAATCTCCTTAAATTTTAGTGATTATTGTAAATGCTTTATATCTTGAAATGACAGGGACCAGCCTTTTGTATGACATCTTTAATTACAATACGGTCACTTTTCCAAATAAATTCAATGCCATTCTGCAGAATCAGGTTCAAGAGTAGATAAGGAGCTCACTGATGTTACTGTAGAATGAATGGCACTGTTTGCACAAAGAGGTGTGCTCAGGGGCTCAAGATACGTAAATGGCAAATGACTTAGCTCAATGACGCAGGTACTTCGCTCTTATCAGCTATCGCGGGATTAGTTTTTAATGCATTCATTCTAACTATAGCGCTCTGATGCATATTATCTCATAAATAATGAGGAATAACTTTCTATCCAATGCCTTAATACTTTATGGTTTAATAGCTGCCGGTTTCGTATTATTCCTTATCACGCTGATGATAACACAGATACAGATACACAGAATAATACTCACAGAATTTCTGTGAGTATTATTTATGGATACAGTTCAGGTTAATTCTTTGGGGTTTTGAGAAGAAACCGCATACTAACATTTTAATTAAGACGTACTTGATAATTTTTTTGCTGGAGGCTATGTGGCACGATAAATTCCATCCTTGAGACTTGCTATCAATAAATTAAGTAGGCAGGTACGTCACTATGTGCAAATGAACAGAACTTGTTTTCGTTAAAGTTAGCTAAACAAGTTGCAAGTACCTACTCAAACAGACATTAGTACTTGAAAACGCGAATCAAGACAGCTGACTGTCGCGCTGAGCGAATTGAGACGGCTAGACGAGGGCATTACGCAGCGGGGTCAATGACTCTGATACAAGACCCGTGTGCGAATCACCAGCACCCTCACGGGTCCAATAGACAATCGTATTTCGTCAGGGTTGCCAGCATTCGAGCAATAGAGCAGAGGAAGTGCAACATATGAAGAGGAGAACACTAAAGAGCTAGTATTTGATATAGGAAATGATGAGAAAGAACTGAGTTTCTACAAACGGACTATTAATCGCACTTACAAAATTAACGACAATAATTACTTACCAGTTAATTTTTAATTCACAACGGAAAGGGCACTCTAATTTCCAGCATCATAAAGTTAAGTCCCGTAAATCAAAATATAAACTGTCAATTTAGAAATCGCTTTCCTAGCAACTCAGATTCACAAACATCACTCAATGATCACTAACAGTATAACGCTATGCATTACAAACTTCCTACAATTATTTTTTGAAAAAAAAATGCCTGCTAAATAGCAATTTGCGGAAAACTGTTTAGTGTGAATTTATTGTGTTTTAACATTTATTACAGGAACAACTTGTATGTACAAATTGGCAATAAGTTTGAATACTGCTGATTGCCTGCTTTCAATACAATGCAAAAGACGCCGTCTACAATGCGCTGATGATTTCTGTATTTTGCATTTACAGCAAACACTTAGAAATAGGTATTTTTTTAACTGTACGTTTACTTACACCAAGCGAGCGAATGTTCATTCTATTCCAACTCTATGAAATTTTATTTGCTGTATATGTTTACACAATGATAATTTGAGAGAAGGGATAGAATGAGCATTCGTTCGCTTGGTGTGAACGCACGGTAAGCAGCGTATGAATTTTGATAACATAGGCAATTAAACCTTCACAAAAACAAATGACCACACATACTTTTACGAATATAATCAAAACGGTGCATATGCTTGAGGCTCAGATATCATCATCAAACAGGTTAACACTGATATTCAAACTAGAAGAGTCACAACAACATCTCTATCATAAATCATAGATGGATTCTGGCGTGTTCCAGAGTGAGGAGCGGTGACCACGTGACGCGTCTCTCGATTGGGGTCAACCAGCCGGGGTCAGCCGAAACGAACTAGTCTGTCCGCTCTAACGTCGGATAACGGTTACGTACAATCTCGATTCGCGAACATGCGGTCACCGTGCGGTGCGGTCGATGCTAAATTGCGGTACGAATGGTACGATGCTTGCATCAACAGATAAAGTTACATAAGCAAGCAAGAGAACGAAATAGACAAATTAATATCTAATCAGAACTAGAACAATGAGACCGATGAATTACATGTTTGCAACTTGACTGCAACATAACTTTTTTGTATCTTCAAGAGTCTGCTAAACGAAACAATAAACAAATGACGTTATATTTATCTAATAACAATAAGATAGAAAACAACAAGATACTAGCATTGAGATACCGATTGTTCGAAAGACTTTGTATAGCCAACGCCGAACCTGTAGGCTGCAAACAATGTTTTCAATATGCGTAAAATGGAGAAGGTAAACCACGTTAATAAAGTCAATAAGTTCCATTTCACGCAGTGATTTCGCCCGATAGCATCAAACACAGCTAATGTACAGTCAGCTAAGCGTAAAACGGCAGTTGGAATAATAGCAAGCAACTGCCAAAGTATGCGCTCGACCTGTGTCCGTCTGTACATGCAACACACGTTTGTCCACGCTAATGCCAGATAACGGTCACATAGCGCAGTCTCGTATCCGAACGAACCCACGCGACAAGGCGATGCAGAAAGATCGAAACTTGATATTGAAATTGAAACTGGATTTTCACTGAGCCGTGCACTAAGGAATATTCAATCATTGAAAAAATTATAATATATATTCTCAAAGGAATTTGATAGAATGAGAGGAAATATGAAACAACATTACTAGGAACTGGTTTCAAAAGTAAACAACCACAGTATTTTAGATAAACGAAAATATGCTGAATATTTGTTTTTGCCAACCAAGTTTTTGCTGACAAGATATTCGAAAGTGTTTGAAACATTATAAAATATTTTAATTACTATTACCGCACAGGCCAGATGTGAACTTTGGCGCAAAAAAGCCTCTCTGCCTACTCCTTTTGTCCCGCTTGCCGAGAACCTCCCTCCTGGACATGATTTACCATGGCCGATCTGGAAGTCCTTAAACAGGCTTCGGACTCCGGTTGGCCGAAGTAAGGAGAACTTGGTCAGGTGGGGATTTTCGGTATGCTCCGATGTGGACTGTGTTTGCGGTGCAGTGCAAACTATGGCACACTTAACATCGTGCCCGGCGTGCCCCAACACCTGCACGCCATCGCGCCAGCGGATTTAATGGACGGCAGTCGATCCGCAATACAAGTGGCTGAATTCTGGGCTGCTACGATGTAATTAATTCTCGGGTTCCATCGACACGCTAAGAAGAAGATTACTATTATTCGATTTTCGAAGTTATGATGAGAGTAAGTTGTTGAAAATAACTCCATATCTTACGAAACCAATATCAAACCATGATATCGTCGCAACCTACGCACTATAAAGTCGGATTTGCTTGAAACGCGGTCCCCATTATCTGTTAACTACTGGACTATTTGTGTTATAATATACTTACCCACATTTTAATTTCTCATGTAAGTGACTGTATGTATGGTTTTAATGAGAAATAAATTCTTTAAACCTAACATGTCTTATCAACTGGTACCATTTCCAACCATTTTCTCGTAAATCATCATCACCATCATCATTTCAGCCGAACGACGCCCACTGCTGGGCATAGGCCTCCCCCAAGGATCTCCACAACGATCGGTCCTGCGCTGTGCGCATCCAGCGGCTTCCCGCGACCTTGACCAGATCGTCGGTCCACCTTGTAGAGGGCCTGCCCACGGAACGTCGTCCGGTACGCGGTCGCCATTCGAGAACCTTTCCGCCCCAACGGCCATCGGTTCTCCGCGCTATGTGTCCCGCCCACTGCCACTTCAGCGATGCAATCCTTCGAGCGATGTCGGTTGTTTTTGTTCTCCTGCGGATCTCATCATTTCTGATTCGATCGAGCAGGGAAATACGAAGCATCGCTCTCTCCATTGCTCGCTGGGTGATCTTGAGCCTTCTTATGAGACCCATAGTAAGGGACCACGTCTCACTCCCATAGGTCATTACTGGCAACACACACTGGTCAAAGACTTTTGTCTTGAGACACTGAGGTATTTCGGACGCAAATATATGCCGGAGCTTCCCGAACGCTGCCCATCCGAGCTGGATTCGACGAGAGATCTCTTTCTCGAAGTTGGACTTACCTAACTGGACTGTCTGTCCCAGGTAAACATAGTGGTCAACAACTTCGAGTGTAATGTTCCCAACGTTAACTGGAGCGGGTGCAATATGGGCATTTAACATGATTTTCGTTTTGTCCATGTTCATCTTAAGACCCACTCTTTGAGAAGCATTACCGAGATCTTCGAGCATTATGTTCAGGTCTTCCAAGGTCTCAGCCATAAGAACTACATCATCGGCAAATCGCAGGTGTGTTAGGTACTCGCCATTGATGTTGATGCCGCGTCCTTTCCAGTCCAGAAGCTTGAAAATATCCTCCAACGCAGCCGTGAACAGTTTCGGAGAAATAACGTCTCCTTGTCTCACGCCTCGCTGTAGTTGGATCGGATTAGAGCTCTGGTTCTGTAATCGGACCGACATGGTGGCGTTCTGGTATAAGTACCTTAGCACCTCAATGTACCTGTAGTCTATTTGGCACCTTTGGAGAGACTGCAGGACTGCCCAGGTCTCAATCGAATCAAAGGCTTTCTCGTAGTCCACGAACGCTAAGCAAAATGGCAAGTTATACTCTTCGGTCTTCTGTATAACTTGCCGCAGCGTATGAATGTGGTCTACGGTACTATAGCCTTTTCGGAACCCTGCTTGTTCGGGAGGTTGGAAGTCGTCGAACCTGCGAGCGAGACGATTCGTAATGACTCTCGAAAACAGCTTATAGATATGGCTCAGAAGCGAGATGGGTCTGTAGTTCTTCAAGAGAGTTTTGTCACCCTTCTTGAAGAACAGCATCACATCGCCTCTGCCCCATGCCTTTGGCGTTTTTCCCTCGAGGATGACAGAACTGAAGAGCGTCTGGAGGACCTTAAGTATCGGCTTACCGCCCGCTCTCAGGAGCTCGGTTGTGATTCCGTCATCACCCGCCGCCTTGTTGTTTTTAAGCTGCTTGAGAGCCATCCTAATCTCGTACAGGCTGACGTCCGGGATATCTTCGGTATAGTGTCGGGTAAGCTTGGCTCTAGGATCTTTAGCCTTGCTTTCAACAGGTGTTTGCGTGGAATATAACTGTCCATAGAAACTCTCAATCTCCCTCAGGATTTCAGGTGTTGACGAAATGATGCTACCTGCCTCAGTTTTTAGCCTGGTCAATTGGCTTTGCCCAATAGACAGATCTCTGGCGAACACTTTGGAGCCTTTATTCCGCTCAATTGCCTCTTTAATACGCTGGGTATTAAATTGGCGAAGGTCGCTCGTCAAAGACTTAGATATCTGTCTATTGAGTTGCCGATAACGATGGGCATCCGCTGAGTTCTGTAGCCTCATTTCGTTTCTCTGATCCATGAGTAGGAGAGTCTTACTGGAGAGTTTCTTTGATTTGGGACGGCGGGTTTTGAAGTGCTTGGACCCTACCGTACGGACAGTATCCACCACCATGTTGTACAGATCGTCCACATCGATGCTGTTCTCAAGGGCTTCGAAGCGGTTTTGAAGCTCGAGCTGAAAGCACTCGGGGTTTTGAATTTGAGCCGGTATTGGTCGGAGCGTGGATTTTATCAGTCGCGCTCTCTCAAGCTTTAGGTCGATATTCAATGTGCCTCTGACCATTCGGTGATCGCTTCCTGTCTTAGCAGCGTTGATCACAGTGACATCATTGAATATATGCTTCTTCGTCGACATGATAAAATCGATCTCGTTTTTGACTTTACCGTCCGGACTGATCCAGGTCCATTTGCGGCTTACGGGCTTCTTGAAGAAGGAGTTCATCATAAAGAGGTTCTCCCTCTCCATGAAGTCTGCCAGCATCTGGCCCCTGTTGTTCCGTTGCCCGAATCCAAATTGCCCCACTCTCAACTCATCACCGCAACGTTGCCCCAACTTTGCATTAAAATCCCCCATCACAACAGTGTAGTGGGTTTTATAGCTATGCATGGCTTTAGAGATCTCCTCATACATAGCCTCCACTTCGACATCGTCGTGCTTTGAGGTCGGAGCGTAGACCTGAATGACATTCAGCGAATATCGTTTCGATATTCTGAGTATCAGGTACGCTACCCTGCTCGAAACACTTCCGATAGTAATCACGTTGTTGACAAGGGATTTGTGGACGATGAACCCGACACCACCTAGGGACTGTTGGTCGCCCTCCCGGTGGTATAGTAAGTTACCGGATTGCAGGATTATCGAGTCCTCCCCCTCTCTTCGGACTTCAGATAACCCAATGATATCCCAATGTAACTTACTAATTACCTCTTCCAACTCTATGAGCTTCGCGTCGAGCCGCAGTGTGCGCGTGTTATATGTTGCCAGGTCGAGTCGTCGTTGTTGGCAGCCGGATCTTACCCGGGGATTCCTAGCACCCCCTGCCCCGCCGTTACCATAGCCGCTGCCGTAGCTAGGAATAGCAGGGCCGCCGGGGACTGGGGGCCGATTATTTGGTTGTGCAGCCATTTTGGGGGGGGTTTGCCATAATCGCCACGCTTGGCAGGCGGGTTGGCGATCGCAGTATGGCCTGCTGTTATCCGGAGACGCTGCTGCCCATCTCCTTATGGCAATTTTCCCTCGGTCGGCTCTTACGACACCCACGGGAAGAGAGGGGGTAGTGCTATTCTTTTTTATGTGCCGGCACTACACGGCACCAATATTCTCGTAAATAATGAACTACTTAAAACAATGGAGCCTAAAATATAAATGACGACACAGATAAGTTACACATTGTATGTTATGTAGCAGTATCACTAATCAATTTGATAAATAATGTTATCATGAAGGGTTGCACTGAAAATATCCAACAGAATCGCGAGTGAATCCTCACACTATAACACACGGCAAACCAGCTGCTGCACTTCAGGTAAGGGTATAAAGGGGGGCTCGTTCCTCTTGAGATTTCAAGAGGAACGAGCGACTCGTATTTATAATGAGCTAAAATAATTATGTCAATTTGTTGGAAAAATACAAAATACATTTATTATATACACAAAGATTTCGACCTGATCCTAGGGACTCAAGCGGGATGCCTAGGATCTGGTCCAATTTTTCTAGTTTTTATCTTTGTGTAGAATAAAGCGCATTGTTCACAGCTAAAATAAAAAATTTACTCACACTTATCATGTTTTTACTGCCCGTTATTCCCACTACACATTCTTTGACTCGACACACTTTTTGAGTACTGAAGATTTTTGATACATACATATTTTAAAAGTTCTGCTTAAGTCTATCCAAATAAAGATTTTGAGTTTGAAAGATTTGTACAGTATTGAGTTTCACCCTTGCAAGGCCTGAATGAAACTTGACAATAGAAATACATGTAAATGTATTTGTTTCCGTGATTACCTAATTCCGCGGCGCGCAGAATTGGCAGTGACATTGACCGCGGCGCGTCGCCCTGTCTGTACCAGTGCCATAGCTAATTTATTTTACACAACTTGACCTGAACGTATTTTAGTGCCTGAACATGTTCAAATATTAAAAACAAAATGATGTTTTCATTATTAGGTAAACACAAAAATGGAGCAAGTAAAAGGTAAAAATAACATTACTATGGTCACATTATAGCATTATCAAGGGTATTGGTGTATAATGAATTGAATTCGTGCGTAAATCAGTCGTATTCTAAAAGTTTTCCGTCGCAGAGTTTGAAGGTGATTCGCAATTCTGGCAATGATGGCAAAAAAACGAAAATACTATAAAGTGAATTCAAGTAGTAAAATTAAGTTTTGCAGCAATGATTGATAAACATGATTTCAAGTATTACAAAACGCACTAAGTCAAACAATACCCAAAGTATGGCGCTGTACATAGTAAATCAACTAGAACCAAAATAAATTACCCATTAATATTAGAAATAATAATAATAAAAAAGGTTTTTCTTCCCAAAAGTAAAGTGTCTGAGGAATCGCAACGAATATTTAGAGTAAACTACACCGAACACATTTTACTTTTATCAACTATCTTTTGTGCCATCATTCTTCTTTGGAATCGATCTCGCGATTCTATCGCGTTAGCTGATGCTCGTAGCCACTGCGCTAAACTGTTCATTAGGTTACAGTGCACAGTGGCGTCTGTGTACTTGTACATCAAACTTTGACGATATATTTCACGTTATTGAACTCTAAATGTCATTAACCGCGGCAGCGTATTGATTTTCGAGCAATCACTTGATTGAAAATTAAAACAACCACGGTTATAATTCGGTAACAGTGCCTCGGACGTACCTTAACCGTTCAGTGTTCAGTGACAATTGTGTCTGGTTTCGCGCGTCACAATGGGTGTTGTGCACTGTTTGCTTAAGTGTTCGGTGAACAATGCGCAAGCGACGTATCCATGCGATATCTGTGCCGACTGCTAACAAACATCTCATCGATAATTTCACAAGTTTTTTTTTGTGAAATAAAATCAGCTGGAACGCCGGATTGTAACGCTGCTTGTCATCACGTAAATAATGTTTTGTGTCCAAGATATGTCTTGGACACAAAACATTGGGCGCAGGCAGCCCTAAAGGATTTTCCTTAAATAACTCCGAGGAGAAAGGACGAGGTTGAGGACAACGCAGCGCAGTGTGATAAATAACGGAGATATTTAATATAAAAATACGTTTTTAAACTGTTATCACGTTGACGTGCTGCGATGCAGTTGCGGCGCGTAGCGCAAGCGATGCGCCTGCGCAAGCGCCCTCCTTAACGCATAATTACGATCTATTTGTACATAAACGTTGCCAATTCGCCGCAATGGCCGCTCTGTTTCACTGCGTTACATCTATCAGCGATGTGGATAGTTATTTTGGCCAGCAATTTGCTAAATCGCTTCTGAATCTTAATATTTACTTTGCGTGGGAGCTAATGAGTGGGTTCGATGAATGAAAGTTTGCAAGTTGAACGACGGAGCGAAATGCTTTGGTAATAGCAAAATGTTTCTAAATGTCACGAGTTGGGATAAACAGTAGTCAATTTCATTTACTTTCCTATATTTTTCCAGTTTCTGAAATCGTTATAACAATCCTTAACTACGACAGGTTAATAATCAAATTCGATGCTGTATTAATTCAATGATCACTTCATATACTTTTAACATAGTTCCGATAAAGATCCAAAAATGCTTTAATAGGCGCATAATAATTGGCTTTTAATGTCGCGATGTCGTAGCTATCTGAAGATATTCAAATCCTTCAAAGGGCAGTGAATATATAATTAAAGTACAGAAAGTAAAACAGGCTAATGATTGCGCTTGAAATGTTTTAGGTCCAAGTGATTTAGGGAGACTCTTTAGGCGCATTTGTACATTTTCTGTTTTCTTTACTTCAAAAATATCCTTGTCTTTTCATATTTTTTTTCAAAGCTCAACCAAGCACCTGAATAATTCATGACTGAACAGGGTCAAATGCATAAATAATGAATAATCGATTCAAAATTAACCATTTAGGTTACGCCTACAATCCCGCGTTATAGTTACCGAATACAAAAACAAAGGTAAGTGGAACCAGGACCAGCTGATGCCAGCTGACCCTGCCCCGCTTGGAAAAAGAGAACCGGTCAATCGCAACGAAACTTGAGGGTTACTATCGTTCGTGCGAACACGAAGTATCATAAGTCTTTAGGCGTAAGTCTCTCTCTAAAACTTACACACAGGTCGAAAAACCAGATTTTTTTTAGTCTGTCAAGCAACTTATTTTACGTAGAAATATTTACATAAAAACGAGGGCTCGTTTTTATTGATTTTAAAACTCTATTTTTCACAATACTTCGGAACAATGTTTACGGAGACCTCTTCTCCTCTTGCACTAAAGTACACGCGCTTGTTTTTTTTACACCAGTACACGCGTGGCCTACTTACTATAATAAATAATAAATAAATAAATATCTGGGACAATTCACACCACGATCATCCGACCCCAAACTAAGCAGAGCTTGTATTATGGGCGTCAGAGACTGATAAACATACTAAAATATTTCTAAATACATACTTAAATAGATAATAACACCCAGACACACAACAAATACACATGTTCGTCACACAAATATTTGTCATGGGTAGGGATCGAACTTTTGTAGGATAATTAAAATGACAACCAATATTTTGGTGGTTATTGTATTAATAAATAAATTCAGAAAAGAAGACAGACATTTATATATCACTAGCTTTCCGCCCGCGCTTCGCCCGCGTGAACTTCATTTTTCTTTCCCGCTTTTCTGTTGACATTTTTCCCGAATTTTCTTTGCTATAAACCTCACGGAGCCCGAGACCTTTCCAACGAATGCAAAACAGTGGAAATCGGTTCGTGCGTTCTGGAGTTATAGCGTCAGGAAGGAAAACCAGACTTATTTTTATTTAATAGATTAATTATATACTTTACATTCATATGTAACTAGTAAACCTGAACTACGAGCAATTTAACAGAAATTGATAAAAAAAAAAAAAATGAACTTCTGTGAATCACCTTCATTCTTTTTTCTAAATAATGTAAAATCAATCAAATATATATTTAATATTTTCATATCATTCTAAACATTGACCTGCCTGGTGATTAGGAGAAATCCTTAAATTTTACCATACTGGTAATGTACTAAGAATCTTTAAATAAATTTGGTACACCATCATAGTAGGCCTAAGACTTAAGAGCCATGACGTGTTAGCAAATTTCATAATTGAGGATTACTTAGAATGGGACCGTTTTTACATGCAAAACTATCAAGTTATATACAGTTATGTTACTATGGTCTACCATAGTAGGCCGGGTGTGTACTGGTAGTGCTAGTTTCTTAGCGCGCTCTTAGAACGTTTTCTCGCTGGAAACTTTCAAGAGAACGATCTTCATAGGTCATGAAAGCGAGGACAGGTATGTTTATTGTTTGCGAGACTGAAAATTTCTGTTATTTCATTTTTCAATTGTTTGAGAGATCGCTATGACTCATTGGACGAATAGTATGTATGTTTGTCTTCAGGGTAGGATTACGGATGAATAAGTAAACAATTAGAATCTTTCTTTTCCGAGCCCTTAATATGATCCATCTCCACGGATAGTTATCATTTGAAAAATTGCTTTGCTAGGTTTCACATCTAGAATGTTTTGGTACACATTTCACGAACTAAAAATATCACAGTATGATCTAAAGAGTAAACCAAACAACCACTAAAAGCAAAGTGACAACACGCAGTGACCAGACCAACCGTAGGGCGCAAGGCGGCGGAACCGGAATGACCGCGACCTCCGCGGATGCGCAGGCGTCGTGAATGCGACTCGTGATCTCGGGGCGCAATGCGAACACTTGTTTATTTCCGAATGACAGAGATTTCTTTTTGGAACCCACTTAAACAAGTGGGTATTTTTGGGTATTAATTTCGTAAGAGAAATACACACAACAACATGGTCTAGGGATATATAAAACTTTTTAAAAGAACTTAAAAAGTACTGTCCTTACAAAAAAACTATTATTAACAGATTATAAAAACATTATTAAGTCCCTTTTTAAATTCAAATTTGTATATAAAAGGTTTTGTTTTAAGATGAAATTCGCATTCATTGAATTTCTTCCAAAGAAGTAAATCTTCACGAACTTCTAACTTGATTAAAACTCCATAAATTTCTATAAATCTTTGTCAAACGCATCTCCGGTGTTCATTTAATCATGCCACGTAGACACTTGACCAGGAATGAAATGTTAAGAGCAGTGGGCATGATTCAAGCTGGCGCTACCCAAATTGCGGTTTCTGAAGCCATGAGGACCAGTCAGAGCGTTATATCCAGGCTTTGGTCACGTTATCGTGTCACGGGGGAAGTGGTGGAACGGCACCGAGGACCTCAACGCATTACAACACATGTACAGGACCGATTCATAGCAAATGCTGCACAAAGTCAACCAAATGTAGCGGCAATGATGCCGCTATGCAATTGGTTCAAAGGCTACAGAGAGAGTATGGTTTGCTGGTAAGCGGTAACTTTGAGAAGACGACTGCATGAAGTCAACCTACGTGCTCGTAGGCCACTTCGGGTACCAGCGCTAAGGAGAGGCAATCGAGGAAGAAGATTACAATGGGCTATTGCACACGAAAACTGGAACCATTCTCAATGGTCACTTGTGCTTTTCACTGATGAATCCAGGTTTGGATTTCATCCTGATTCGCGAAGAGTACGCGTTTGGAGAGAACCTGGACGTTGGAATCGACTGCAGCACCCACAACAAGTTCATGCATATCAAGGTGGCACGATTATGGTTTGGGCAGGAATTCGTCTCGGCAGTAGAACAGATCTCGTTTGGATACAAGGCAATATGACTGCTCTAAAATACCGAGATGAGGTGCTAGAGCCTGTAATCTTGCCCCACAGACAGGAAATGGAACAAAATTTCCCAGCGAATGCACGACAATTCCCGTCCACATACGGCGCGTATCGTTACAAGTTGGTTACAACAGCATGATATCCAAGCTTTAGACTGGCCTGCACAATCCCCTGACTTAAATCCTATTGAGCATGCCTGGGATATGCTTCAGAGAAGAGCTCTTAGGAATTGCCCTGAAGATATTGTGCATGAAAACCCGTTTTTCTTGCATCTTAGCAGGACTTGGGACAGTATTCCACAACAGGATATTGACACCCTTGTTTTGAGTATGCAGAACCGTTGCAGATGTGTCAGGAGTCTTAAGTGGATCCACGGATTATTAATTTTAAGTTTTCAACAATTTTTATAAAAAAATAGTTGTTTTGTTTAGGTTTAGATGTTTCAAAAATAAAGTTAAGATTGAAATTTTGTCTGAGTTTTTCCTCTTCTTCTAAGTTTTTTTTAAAATTTAACTTTATCTAAAAGTTTATTTATCAGATCAGATAGGCTGTTAAACAAGGTTTATTTTAATGTGTGGGTGTCTTAACAAAAAGTTAATAGAATTTTAGTTATTTAAGTTTAGTGTGTGTAATAAACTGAAAATACTAAAATGCACCCTAGAATTAATATGTCGACCACAAAACACTGATTTTAGAATATTCAGAGGCTCAGATGGTATTTTTGGTGGTTAGGTTAGTATGTCGCTCCATTAAATACTATCCATTTCGTAATAGCTAAATATGCCTTACAATATTTTGATAAATTGACTCGACCGACACCTAGTTTACGTTCGACCAGTTTTTGCTTCTATCATTTTCTGAAGATTCACGTTAACACTATTATTGCAATAACCAACCACCAATAACTTAACCAGAGGTTTCTTACTACCCAGAACGTGCACTTGATAAAAATAACTACTATTTCAGCTTCGATAAGCCCTCGGTCACTTCTAGGGCAAATCGGTTAATTTGTACTATGAAATGTTGCAACCATCTTTCTTAGAAAAACCGCAAAGTTATTGTATTTCATTATTACATGTCTTAATAATGCTTCGTAGAACAGAATCGAATAAATAAAAGCAAATTAATAACAAGGTGACTTTCACCTAAGAAAAAACATAATCGATGTTTAATTTAACAAAAATAACTAACACATTATTCACATGTGCAAATAAAAAGTACATTATACAGTGAGCTTGACGCAATTGTATTCAGCTTGCGAGAAAAAATATAATAAACGAGTAACATAATGTTGATCGCCCGCTCAAGCTGCGGACGAAAGACACAAAGCGTGACACAACCATATTTCGAGTGTAATTGTGTAATTATTGTAAGGCAAAGAAACTAGAATATATCATTTTGTTGATAAGCTGCAAATAGCCCTCGTTTTGTCTAAAATATAGCATATCTAAGACGTCCGATGACGTTGAAGTTAATTTAGCATCATCATCATCCGTGCGGTCTATCCCGGTTGTGAACCCACACTGGTGTGGGGGGTCCCAGTGTCCGCCTTTCTTATTTTCTTGGCCCACTTCGCGCGATCTTGTGCATCCTCAGTGGTGAGTCTGTTGGCACGCATGTCACCCTTAACGACGTCGAGCCACCGCTTCTTGGGTCGACCTCTTCTACCGGTACCTGGCGGGGGCGGCATGGCCAGACATTTGTTGCCCACGTCATTTGCCGATCTCCGTTACACATGACCATACCAACGAAGGCGGCACTCCTGCAGTTTGTCTGCGATGTCACGAACACGAAGGCTGCCGCGGATGTGGGTGTTACGTACGCGATCTTTGCGTGAGACTCCACACATCCACCGCAGCATCTTCATTTCCGTGACGCGCAGCTCCTGCTTTTGTCGCTCTAGTAACGGCCATGTTTCACTGCAATATAGAGGGACAGCCCTAATGATGGTTTTATAGACCTGCCCCTTCAGCTTGATCGGCATTTTGGGGTCACAAATGACACCAGTCACCTCACGCCATTTGGCCCAAGCCGCGGAAATTCGGGCTCTGACGTCGCGGTCGATGTCCCCGGAAGCGCTTAACACAGATCCCAGGTATTTGACACGGTCCGTGCGCTCGACCACGTCAACGCCTATGCGGACGGACTGGGTATCTGTGGTGTTGCAGGCCATGTACTCCGTCTTCGCCACATTAAGTTTCAGACCGCCGTTCTCAAGTGAATTTTTCCACTTATTCACCCGTTGTACCAGCCGTCCCCTGTCTAAATCTGCTAGCGCTATATCATCAGCATACATAAGCAACCAGGGAGGTTGCTCATGGTGGTCTAGGATGCTGTTTGACAGAACGTATAATATTACGCTGAACAGCTAAGCACGGAGCCTTGGTGTACTCCAACGGTGATAGGGAAGGGAAGCGTGTCACCAACCGCAGTCCTAACTATGGAACTGGAATCGTGGGACATGCCCCGGATAATGTTAATAAAAACTTCGGGAACGGCCCTGGACCGCAGCGCCCAGCCGATCATCTCACGAGGGATACAGTCGAAGGCCTTCTGCATGTCTAAGAAAAGTAGATGCAGAGGTGTATTCTTCAGTCTGTATCCCTCCATGAGCGTTCTCAAGGCAAATACGGGGTCCATGGTCCCGCAACCCGGTCGAAACCCATACTGACACTCCGAGATCGTACACTCCCGTCGGATCCGAGAGTGTACAATGCGCTCGAGGAGCTTCATGGTGTGGGACATAACCTTTATGCCGCGATAATTGCTGCACTCCTGCACCAAGCCCTTGCCCTTGAAGACTGGCGTGATAATGACCGACTTGGTGTAATGGTTAAGAAGTTGGCTACTACACCAGAGGTCGCGGGTTCGATCCCCGCACAGTACAAACATTTGTGTGCATGAACATGTCTGTTTGTACTGGTCTGGGTGTCTCCTATGTATAATAAGTATGTATTTACAAAAGAAAATGTATTTAAGTATGTTTATCCGTTGTCTAGTATCCCATAACACAAGCTTTAATTAGCTTACTTTGGGGCTAGATGGCGCTGTGTGGAATAATGTCCAGGGATATTTATTTATTCCAGGGATATTTAATGCTCAGTCTCCATTGGTCAGGTATCCTCCCGGTGAGGAGAATGTGGTTGAAAAGGTGGGTAAGTATGCCCACACCACGAGAGCCCATCGATTTAAGTTAATTTAGCAGTAAATACAAAATTAAAAATATAGCACCAGACTGTTATTTTCACCAAACACGGTAATTAATGATTAATTAAGGAAGTCACGGCTTCAATTCACATAGCCTCCTCCACATATCCTCGAAACCAGTGGTTCAATAGTCAAGACATACGCCCGGATGAAAGGAGTTGTGTATACGATTCTACTTAAGCCGTAACTTTTTCAGAATATTAAATATTCAGTTTAGGCAAGTTGCCTTCATTGAGCATTGCTTTAAATATGATACTTAACTGCAAGTTCTTTTGTTCATTTGCGATAAGGGATATTATCTATGACGGAAGAAGCGGATGATATACTCGTAGCTTAAAGTAATACAGTTAAATTATAATAATAATCAGAGATCCGCACTACCGCTATTGCACAACAGTTGTAATTATCCTCAAACTTTACAATACTTCTTGCACACAGCTCGCAACAGTTGCTGACAAAAGAATTACTAAAAATCTACATTGTTGTAACTTACGAACAGAACAATCTTGCTAATTAACAGTAATGATATGTATTTTCGTGGCCATGTCATGCATCACGAGCTCTACATAATCACCGTTTTAGTAACACTCGAACGTTTCAATTGCGTTTCGAAAAATAGATAACGTATCCAATAGCGTCGCTTCCGCGTGGAAAAAATGTTCGTTTGGCATAGAGGTTAAGAACACCAGTGGAGACGCAAAGGGGGCCGCAGATTCTGGTAATGGAACAGATATCTGCGCTGAGACTGGGTTTTGTAGTAACTTCTGTTCACACCGTCTCAAAGAAATTCATTTATTCACCATCACCATGCATAGGAAAACACTATGCACTTTATGCACGGCATTCATCCTGTCTAATATAGAAATGACAGAATTGTGAAAAACGAAAAGGCGACCACAAGAAATATCATGATGAAAACGAACCC
Source organism: Udea olivalis (assembly GCA_947369235.1). NCBI lineage: Eukaryota > Metazoa > Arthropoda > Insecta > Lepidoptera > Crambidae > Udea > Udea olivalis. The sequence goes on from OX376342.1 coordinate 1,076,453, forward strand.
TGAAGATGAGGAAGTTTGACAACAACGTCCTCCGTGAAACTAAAACATTCACCGGCCCCATCAGAGGTTCAGTGGGATGATAATTTAGAAATTAGTAGCTATGGCGCAAAAAAAAAAACATTAAAACCACTAAAAAGCTTAACTACTGAGAACATTACATCGCTAAAATACTCTTTTGGCATATCTACCAAAAACCACTAGAGATGAAAACAAAGTAATCATGACAGGAAAATTTGAGGGTTTTCAGTTTGAATTTGCCTCTCAATGACGACATTGGTAGTAAAAATAAGTCAATTACAAAACCAAATCACATGCCCACCGATAGATCAGTACAACAAACGCGTAGAGGCATCAATGATACCAACTTACTGAACCAACCGACTACGCTAACGGCCGTGATAGCCTTGAGTTTAGCGGGCTGGGCACGACCTTGGTCTTCCTGACTTTTGGTTGGTGACCTTCGATTGTACTTGTGTTGTGACCAAAATGGCGGAAAAGCAAGAAGTTATGTCACACTCCGTGACCGTTAAGTTCTTGAACATTGAACTTTTTTTACAGTTTTAAAAATCCCATACGAATACTCTACGCGAACGATAACGTAAATTTAAAGTGGCAACTCATGGTAGACATACAGTACTCTGTATATGATGTATTGTAGGTACTTACAACTTATATTATTCTCTTTACCTTGATGTTTGAGTAACCATGAATTTAGTTTTGAATTGATTAGATACTCATATCGTCAATAACTAATGTTGCATCAATTCCTGGATACTTTTTAACCATAAGTAAAAGTCAATCAGAGGCCTAGCCAAGAGCTGTTGCTACTATCGTTTCGGCATGTCAAATTTAAAAAGGTATGGACTGACATCTTAGTACATTTCGATTAGACGAGTGCTAAAGTAATAAATTTTGAAGTTTGGCATACCGAAACGATAGCAGCGCGTAGGTCTTGGCTACAGCCTCAGGACTTCAGGAGTTCGATACCGACCGCGCGCATTATGCGAGCTCATAGAAAGGAGAGCTCAATTTATCCCGCGCAATGTGATGCTTGAGGTGGACTGCACGGAGCCTCCACTCCTATTCTCATGGGAACTTCATCCCGTATTATGTTCGCCACTAACGAAGAACTCATTAAATTGAAACAGGATGCCCACCCAGGGAATCATCAATTGTGGATTAGTTAACAACGCCTTGAGTAGTTGTTGTTTTTAATTAGTACAATTTTAGTTTGCATCAAAGCATTTTTTATTTTTATTTGGCAAAACAAATAGCATAGACATGTACATGTATTGTGGAATGGTCGGCGCCATTCGGTTTAAACGGTTCTCTGCTGGGAACAATTTTAAGCTACGGAGCAAAATTTAGAAAAACACGGCTTTTGTCTTCGTCTTAAAAACTCATAATTTCATAATTCTCTGACTACTGATAACCAAGACAGTCTCTGTCAAAAAAGTCGAAATTTCAAGTCATGACCTCTGGTTTTCACAGCCTCTCGTCATGAACTTACCGATTAACTACTCAAGACGGCTTTAGTAACATCTGTAGGTAAAGCAGACATTGACATTGGATGAAGTATCAAAGTATCGTTCGTAATGAGTTACGTTTTCCTCAAGACTGACCCTGCTTGCAGTCTATTGTATCCGTTTGATGACCGCATCCGATTGTTCTAATGTTACCGCCTAAGAAAAGGAGACGAAATTGCAAAAAGCAACACATTTCGAAGGCAATTTTAGTTTTAATAGTAGCTTTGCACGGTTAAATAAAAGGCCATAAGCGCTCAGCCGCTTAAAATTGTCTTTCCGGAATATAAAAGTTTACTAAGTAGATATACATTCTTATAGAAATAAAAAACAACAAACTAACCAAATTTTCACAATAAAAATACCTAGTTGACTCTTGATACAAACAATAATCGAAAAAAAATACATCTAAGATACCCTGCACTCTTAAATTAACGATGAGTTAAACAGTCAATGCGCTATGTTTTAAGCAAAACAAAATTGTTAAAATTGCAATAAATTGATTAACCACACGGTTAATAATCGCGAAGCCTTCATTTGCGACCCGCTGGGAAATCAGCATGATCTTCGAGTTAAACAAATGTTTACCGGTGCCTTATTAATTGGCATGCAAAAATTGAATACACGTCCAGCGGAGAAACACTAGCATTAACAAAACGGTTAATGTCAGATCGAAAGTTAAATCTCTGTTTGGCTCGTCACTTTGACAAGATACTCGTATTATATGCACCCTTCCCTATCACACCTACCCCACTATGTTAGATACTCGTACTCCAGTAGGCAGAAAAAAAATCTGGGTGGGAATAACGACCAATGGCATATTGAGCAAACAGTGTACCTAGTTGTACATACCTATATGTTATCATGGTTTAAATATTTTTTCTCAAAGAACCAAGTAATACGAAAAAGTTATTATATCTTACTGACATTATGAAATCCGAAAGTTTTGTGAGAATGTATGTATGTGTGTATGCGCAGACCTGTATTGTACTATACTATTTTCACTGTAAGATGATATGCCTGACAGCTCTTATTGTTCCGTGTCATGCATACTATTTCAAACTAAATAAAAAGAAACTAGCAGAAGAAAATGTTATAAACTATTAAAAACTATTGTTCTTTCGAATCTTATCAAGTAAATTATGTAATAAATAAAGTATTTGAAATTAAATTAATATATCCTTGCAGCGCCTGATGCGTGAAAAGGAACGCCATTCAATAGTGTATTGACACTACTGAATCGACATAAATCGATGATTAAGAGCGACCATTTTGTAATTTGTAATCACGTCTTTCGCATTAGTACCAGTGCGTCTGCCTTGTGTGCTATTTTTTAACTATTATTTTCGAGTTACCGCGTTTTATTCTATAACTAAGCCATAACCGGTTTATTAAGACTTTTAGGTAAATCCGATTCCGTTTCCTTTGCCAACTCGATTAAATTACATTCGTTACAGCACTATAATTGACAATTATGGACTGTCAGGGATATCATCTTACGGCGAAAGTATAGACAGACAACGTAAGTCTCTTCGTTTGTATGAAAACCCAGCGTATCTGTCACGTCAAAATGGCGTTTACTGAAGGCGATGCTTATCCGCTCGAAAACGATGAAAAGGGGTATAGCAGTCAAGTAATAAAAATTTCATCAATCGATTTTGCTATCGATTTCATTAGAGGTAATAGAGAAATGTTAAAGGTAAAATTTGCTATTTTGATTAATGAAAAGACGAAGGAACTCAAGCACTTGTTTTTAATCACGTCAGTAGCTACTAGCTACACGTCTGGGGCAGACGAAAATTTAATATTAATATTTTTATTCTTATTTAATTTAATATATGAATATTTAATACTAATAAATAAATAATTAAATATCTGGGACAATTCACACCAAGATCATCTGACCCCAAACTAAGCAGAGCTTGTATTATGGGCGTCAGAGACTGATAAACATACTTAAATATTTCTAAATACATACTTAAATAGATAATAACACCCAGACACACAACAAACACAAATGTTCGTCACATAAATGTTTGTCATGGGTGGGTATCGAACCCACGACCTCCGGCGTCAAAGGCTGGATCGCTGCCATTGCGCGAACAGGCCAGTTATTTTTTTAATATTAATATTAAATATTTTAATTATATATCTATGTAGAATTGAAAAGCTGGTGGTATTTTTGATTAACAGTTTATTTTTAGAACAAGCAAATTAGAAAATTTAAATTAATACAATCTTTGCGTCTTTCGTCTTGCCGTCCGTCCTTTCTACAAAATCTTTCGTCTCACACATCTCGTTCCCTTTCACTCATTCACTCAGCGTTCTGTTTCATCTATCTGCCACGCGTTTAGTTCCCATCCCACATCTATCCTACTAATATTATAAATGCGAAAGTTTGTGAGGATGTATGTGTATGTTTGTTACTCTTTCACGCTAAAAGTACTAAACGTATTTGGATGAAACTTTACAGTAATACAGCATAAACAACAGAATAACACATGAGCTACAATTCATTAAGATTTTGTAATTTGGCCATAATATACAACGAACCGCGGGCGGAAAGCTAGTAGTTCATAAAAATTAAATGAGAACTCAATAAAGATAAGAATGTAATTTAAATGTTAGTTGTATGAAATTTATTGAAATGAAAAATTTGATTAATGGATTAAATAGGGTTGCCCACCGAAACCGTTCCCGGAAATTTTCTGTGGGCTCCTTCCCCAAAAACGGGTGCAAAAAGAAGGGGGTTGATTCCGCCTAGAGGTGTATTGTCATTTTTTACTTGGATATGAAGCAACCCCGAGCGCCTAAAATGGTGTTAATGTGTTCTCCGGGAATGGGGCTACGACAGGCACCCAACAAACATATTATAGATCTCTGATTTTGCCCCAAAAAAAGGCTTTTAAAATAATTTTAAAATTAAAAATATAAATAAATTAAAATTGAAAATATCCCAGGTTGTGGTCCCGCCTGGTGTTCAACCTTTTTGCCCTGGTTTGGTTCCTTAATAGTGGACCCAGCTCCAAGTACAAATGATTATACATTTGGGGCGGATTCTTGGGGCTACACTGACAAGCTATAATCTTGGTCGCCAGAGTGTCTACAAATAAACTGACTACTGTTCTGCATAGCTGGGGAATTGCACTACACAACTGTTTCTATTTTAAGTAGAGGTGTCACTTATCGAGCCCTACTAGGGCTGTCAAAAAGATAAAAGGGTAAAAAACTGCCACTTACGAACATCAGATAAAATTAATAGCAACTCATGTACGAGGGGTGATCCAAAAGTAATGATAATCAATAATAAACACAATGAATGTAATAAAAAAAAAAAAAATCTCAACATAGTCTCCTAGCAAGTCTATACATTTAGTCCATCTCTTTTCTAAACCTAAAATTCCCTTAGAAAAAAAATCTTTATCTTGACTCTCAAAAAAGTCCGCAACCGCGGCCATCACGTCGCTATCATCGTCAAATTTCTTGCCTCGGAGGTGTTCCTTGAGTCGTGGAAAGAGATAGAAGTCACTGGGGGCTAGATCTGGTGAATAGTGGTGGTGTTCCACCAGCTCAAAGCCCGCTTCCTGAATGGCAGCCATGGCAATTGCAGCTTTGTGAACCGGTGCGTTGTCTTGATAGAACAGCACTCCAGCCCGCAGTTTGCCTCGCCTTTTCTCCTTAATAGCCTACCGCAATCTTCTTATTTGTTATGCATAGTAGAACCTGTAATAGTGGCCCCCTTTTCCAAGTAATCCACCATGATTATTCCTTCAGCATCCCAAAAAACAGACGCCATAACCTTCCCTGCTGAGCTTGACACTTTGAATTTCTTCGGCGTCGGTTCATCGGATCGTTTCCATGTCATCGATTGTTGTTTTGTTTCAGGATCAAAATGGTGGATCCAGGTCTCGTCCACGGTCACAAAATGTGACAAAAAATTATCCTTGTCTGCCTGGAACTTTTCGAGATTTGCTCTTGACATGTCGACTCGTTTCTTCTTTTGCTCGTCGTTTAACATTTTCGGTACCCAACGCGCGGAGACCTTTTTCATATGCAATTCGTTCGCAAGGATTCTTTGAATGCTGCCATATGAGATCCCTCTGTGACCTCAGCTACATGCCTGATAGTCACTCTTCGATCTTCCAATACGACTTCTTCAACTTTTTTCACATTTTTTTCAGTGAGGGACGTCGATGGGCGTCCTTCGCGGTGTTCGTCTTCCGTCGCTGTTCTTCCCAGCTTAAACTCCTTAGCCCAGCGTGCAACTGTGGAATATGGAGGAGAAGAGTCACCCTTATGTTTCCACCAAGTCGCTGTGATGTCTTTGGTAGGCATTTTTTTCAAGCAGAGGTATTTAATGACAGCTCTGATTTCGTGTTTTTCTATTTTGATGTTCACTCCTTGACAGTTCGTATTCAAATGAATGTAGCCCCCGGGAATCGTGGCCTATTTATATGTTTTTTTTTCCTGAACTAGTGGGTAACTGAGCAAGTGACTGATATTTTTTTTGAATTTTACTAGAAATAACTGATTATCATTACTTTTGGATCACCCCTCGTAGTTAGTTAATATTAATTTTATCTGATGTTCGTTCATTGAAGTTCATTTCAGGAAAGTTTTGGGGAATATCAGTGTAAATAGGCATAAAAATCTGATCTTTATCTTTTGCTAACAATAATAGTAAGTGGATTGATTGTTATTATTGGCCCTGGAATAAAACAGGCTTGATAAAAGGTTTTTAAGAAGTAATCTCCAAAAAAAATACAAAGCTTACATAATCGCAGTAAAAATTACAAGCTAAGTAGGTATTCTAAGATGAACATAATCGTTTCTGTTGTGAAAATCTATTAGAATCGAAACCCAATGTTTTGTAGTCCACAACATTATTTGACGAAAGAATGTCAGAATTTACCGTTTTAATATCATTGCGTGTTTAGAGAAACTGGTCATACAACTACTGGGTGACAGAAATCGGCAATGTTTTAGAATCTATTCTGTTCACAGTAAGTTAGTACTTTTTCATAGTAAAACCACAACAACCATGAAATAATTATTTTAAAATAAATGAGCAACAATTTAAGAATGAAAGAAAACGTTCCCACTATCTCGGCTTACATTTCTTGACGAGTTCTTACAGATCAAATACAACATAATTTGTAATTTTTCTGAATTTCGACTGACATCCGATGTCAATAGCCATAGACGGGGACTAAGCTAAGCAGCGTTTGTAACGGTGCATTGCACCGCTATTTTGCAGGGGAACTTCTTGACTTACGTCATCTAGTACAATACAGGTCCGTGTGTGTATGTTTGTTACACGAATTTGGATGAAACTTTACAGTAATACAGCTTTACATCAGAATAAGACATAGGCTACAATTTATTAAGATTTTATGTAATTTGGCCATTTATGTAACGACGAAGTTCACGCGAGCTAAGCCGCGGGCGGAAACAAATACACACATCAAAAGTGTCTAGGGATCAAGCATTTTTATGCGGATTTCTTGAGATTGAGATGTGGCTTTGTAATAAATTTATGATTTTATAAATTTATATGGATCCTTTTTGGTGCATTTCATAATTTGAAACAGGAACTGTCAATCAAATTCGAGTAAAAGATGAAAATCAGCTGTCAATATTTTCCCTATAAAAACATACAACGCATTGAAGACATTATTAGTGCTACTGTTTCCCTACTACTGATTAAAACCAACGTTATTATGGAGCGGCGACGTCATTTAAGCAGGGAAGAAATGCTCAGAGCCGTGGGAATGATAGAAGCTGGTTCCCGGCAACGTACTGTGGCTTTAGCTCTGAATACAAGTCAGAGTGTTATCAGTCGACTTTGGACACGTTACCGAAGCACTGGTACCGTGGCTGAGCGCCATGGAGGACGGTATCGCTGCACCACACGGAGACAAGACCGATACATTCAAATCACAACTCGAAGAGCTCCAACAATAAACGCCATGATGTTAGCCGTGAGGCTTCATCACTCTTCAGGGAACTTAATTAGCGGCCAAACAGTCATAAACCGCTTGCATGAAGTGAACCTTCATTCCCGAAGACCGCTAAGGGTACCACCTATAGCAATGCACAATCGTAGGATTCGATATCAATGGGCTCTTGAACACAGAAATTGGGCAGAAGAACAATGGCGTTTCGTGTGCTTTTCTGATGAGTCTCGTTTTGGTATGAGACCGGATACAAGACGTATACGACACTGGAGAACCCCTGGACGCCAACAGCGATTAAAATCCTGCCAGGAAGTCCATCCTTATAGTGGTGGAACCATCATGGTATGGGCGGGTATTTGGATCGGCGGAAGAACTGAGTTGATTTGGATCAGAGGCAACCTCAACGCTCAAATTTATGCTGAGACGATTGTATCAGACGTCATCGTTCCTCTACAAGTGCAAATCGGTCCCTTATTTCAGTTAATGCATGATAATGCACGACCGCACACCGCAAGAGTTGTAAGACAGACTCTCGCCGCAGCTAACATCAATGTCCTGCCCTGGCCTGCTCAGTCGCCAGACTTGAACCCGATTGAGCATGCATGGGATATGCTACAGAGAAGAGCTCTGCCGAATATGGAGGGTATCCAGTCGCAAGAAGACCTTTTTTTGTTGTTGCAACGAACATGGGCGGCCATTCCACAGCGTGATTTGGATTAACTCATTTTGAGTATGCCAAACCGATGTTCTTGTGTTGTTAGTGTTCGCGGTAGACACGGATTATTAATTGTTTAAGTTACCCAATAAAAATTTAAAGAAAACTGTTATTTCAGTCTTTTTTTCGAACTTTAATGTTAGTGGTTCAAATGTCAAAAATCCCTTTATTAGTAAAATGGCAAATTTCTTTATTAATGCAAAGGTGACTTGGTTTATCGTTACTGTAGACAAACGAAAACACTTTATTTGATGAATCCTTAAAGAAAATTTTAATTAATATCAATCAGGAGAAAAGTTATTGCAAAAATATATGTTGATCCCTAGACACTTTTGATGTGTGTAGTTTCAAACAAGAACCCTATAATTATGGGCATATTTTTTCTGATTATTCAAAGGTAGGTCTTACTTATTCTACCATTTGTATAGCTACCTCACAGCACAGCGTACACAGGTGCGAACTAGCGTTGTTGCGATAGCGATAGTCTATTGCTATCAATAGACTATCGCTATCGCAATCGCTATCGTGACGATACTATCGAAACTATCGATAGGATGCGTTTCGATAGTATCGATAGTTTTGCCCTATCGATAGTCGAATATTTAACGATACTATTGCAAGCTCATAAAAGGTTTCGCTTTATTCCCAGTCGATAGTATCGAAAATACCTCGATAGTTACTAAAGCAAACCTATCGATAGTATCGATAAGCGCGATACTAACGATAGTATCGACTTTAATGGCGCGATACTGTCGATAGTATCGACTTTAAATCGATAGTATCGAACAAGATCAATAGTATCGCTTAATTCTCACTATCGATAGTGTCGTCACGGGTCAATAGTTTCAATAGGACTATCGGTAGTATGACTGATTTTCAAGGTCATCTATCGCTATCGCATCAACACTAGTGCCAACTCCTGACGTCACACACGCCATCCGCCTCTTATCAGTCAGCAGATTCTACATACAATATTTGTTTAATAACAAGATAAAATGAGATTCCACTGCCTATTTATGTTTTGCCTATTAATGATTGTGCAATTCACTCAGAAAAAAATATGATGAAAGTATGAAAACAATACCAGTTCCCAACTCATTTGAGTTGCTTGACACAAATGGATATACCTAAACTAAAACAAGCTTTCCGCCTGCTGCTTTGCCCGCATGAACTTCATTTACATTGCCTAGGCAGGCATTATATAGACTAGGTCTTCCAACAATGTGTGGAATAAATAGATTTTGTCTTTAACCCGTCCTGTGTTTCTATTGTTCAGGTTTTTGCATTGTGAGTCATTGTTTGCCATTTTTTTGTTGCCATGTGTTCGGCTGACACTCAAGGGGTTAATTATCAACTTTTATTGAGATACTCAAACTCAAACAACATAAAGCATAAATAACTTTTGACAAAATGCATTGCTTGGTGAAACATATTTTCAAAACTTTTTCTTCAAAAAATGCTTCAGATCATTACTTCTAGCAATATATCATTATTTTATGTTTCCACGCACTTTCGAAAATCAAAAATGTCTGAATATTATGAATTTTTAAACTCGTATAACTTGGCTTGTGACAACTCTACGAATTAAGTGGCATAAAAACTATTGTTTTGTATGACTAGTTCTATCTAACTATACATACCACTTTTTTTTGTTGGCCGGCACTTTCAGAAAGGCCCAAAAATTTATGAAGCCAAACTGATCTCCTTTGGGATCTGGTAATCACTAATCAAATCAATCATTTAAAATTTTAAAAAAGTGGGAATCATACTAGTTGCAACATTGTATGGTTAAGTTCTAGTTAATTTATCAACACTCTAAAAAGAGTGTATAAATATTATCTTAATAAAAAGAAAAAAAAATATTTAGGTATTATTATGATGCAACCATCCATCAAGTATTCCAAATAAACCATAAAAACAATTAGGTTTAATAAAACAAAACTATTAGATTAGAAATATGAAGTGTTACAAGGTTATTTCAGAAATAGTAGATATAGTGCATGCACACTATGTTCCAACCCAATGATATGTTTGCAATAACTAGAATGTTACGAAAAAGTAGTTTACCAATGGACCAGAATCAATTTCGTAAATTCTCAGCAACTATTAAAACAAAGTTGTCTGTTTGTTTGCTTAGTTGTTTTTACTTAAAGGGATTTAGACATTTTCTTCCTGAGTTCAATGAATTTTGATCTGGCGGGTTTTGAAATCAATATACTTGAATGAAGGAATGATAGCTAATAATTGAATTTCTTTAATTTCACAATGTAAATAATAGCATTTATAATCTTCTAAATCAATTATAAAATGAGAATATTTAGGGGTGGCATATTACCACTTTGTCAACTTTAGTGATTCTAAATTGATCAGGTTGAAAGGAAGAAAAAAATATAAAAATACTTGGTAAACTAGAAAATTGGAAGCATGTAGGTACAAATGTGAAACACTTCATAGGTAATTCGACATACTTACAAAGCAACAGGTAAAAAGTAATAACCAAAAACTAAGCTAGAACACAGTTTTTAATCTACATATTATTTTAAATTGGATTCTTGAACTTGCCTGTATCTCAATTACAGAAAAGTTGATAAAAAATTGTTTAGAAAGTGGGTAGGTACTTCTTTAAAATCAAAATAAATAAATTGGCACAATGCTGGAACGTTCTCATAATGTGGAAACAGGTTGGCAAAGCCACAAGACAAGAAATGATCACACCAAATTAACACTATCTATGCATATGACGCTTTCTAGGTAATTTATACGTCTGGAAACAAAACAAATGGAATGTTAGCTTACCAATAACAAGTTTCACATGAAATTGCAGTTCACAAAATTCTCGGTTCACACCTACACAACTTTCAGTCCACTCTACTTATTAACACAAAATGATATCACAACAATTTACACCATCGTCTTTATCGTACTATAAATTGTCCTACTAAAGGTTATAATTAATTGGAACATCAAGTTAAGCCCCCACAACACTAAAGCTACCGAGAAAATGTTCGTGCATCAATCGGCCATTGCTCAAAATCCACAGACAGATAAATAGAATAGACAGCAGCAGAGACCGCTGCCCGATGTCGTGTCAATTTTTTTTAAATTATGTTACCATGTGTTATTTGGAAATCTACTATGCACAGATTAACAGAAAATAGACTACTACGCCTGATTACAAATTAGGCATGCGCGGCGCTCTGACAGATAGCCCGCACAAAGACATAAGTTCACAGGCGAAATCAGTCAGTTTCAGTTAAGCGGTCAGTCGCACTGTCAAAAACATTGAGATATTATTTGTGCGTCAAATTTATAGTTTAATGGTCAAAAATTGCTTCGCGAAAATATCATTTGTGTTGCAGTGTATTTGGCTGTTTGAACACCACACAAAATTGTAATTAAACGTGTTTTTCGTTACCAAATGATGAAGAAAGGTAAGTAAAACGAAATTAACTTTTACAAGTAGATGGGTAGGTAAAACATTTCAGTAACAGCATTAGTAAAACACCAGTATTTAAGGTATATTCTTTTGTCGAAGCACTCGCGGCTGCTGCCGCCGAAGCGTTATGCGGTTACTTGCCTACTAGGTAGGTATAAGAACTGTATGATCACGCCCAATAAGCTAGCAAGTTGCACCGGGAGCCCGGTTTATTCAGCGGACGCCTTCTGTAGGTAAATGACTTCTTATAATCTGGCGCAAAGGTTCATGAATTTGAAGACGTAGCTAAATTATCCTTTACGAGTTAGGAATGTTCAGTCAGAACATTATTCTTTTCCCGTTCTGTCAGATCGGGCTTATCGAGCAACCCGCAACCCTAGGCGATCAGACAAGTTTAGAAAAAAGGCGAGAGCGTTCCTTCTGTAAACTCTTTATTTTGTGGCTTTATTGTGTGACGGTCAGGCCCCGATTCAGAACGAAGTTATCAATCGATTCGGTAAATGTGTTTTCATTATGATAAATTACCCGCTAAACGGTAGCATTCAAAATTGTTATATGTAAAAGCCGAAAGTTTGTGTATGATAAAAAAACTGACATGCCCCAGACTTAAAAGATGATAAAAAAAATAAAAGAAAATAACCGAATCGGTCGATAACTTTGTTCTGAATCGGGGGAGGTCAGGGGCCTGACTCTTGAGCAGAATTTCATTGGCAAACATTTTCAAGCATTGCAGAAATGTCAAACAAGGGGTTTGAACTTTTTGTATAAAGGCTGGCATAGCCACTTGCCGCTATTTTGTTTTTTTTAACGTTTTCGCCCACGATGGAAGTGGTATATACACCGTGACCTGAGCATCGTTGTAGTCCCGCAACGGGGCGATTTGGCTTCGTTTGTACTAACCATTAACACACAAAATGAAAAAAAATATGTTTTTTTTTTATTGAACTTATAAATAATTCGTCAAGAACTCGAAAGTGTGAGAACCAATCGTAAGGAACTTTGTCCTTCCCGCGGTCAGTTTACCACGAGCGGCATTGCCGTCAAAGGCGGCTTTCTTTAGTGTGAGTCTATTAAACAAAAGTCGCCGCGCCCTCGCGTCGATGCCGCCCTTTGATTGCCCGCCGCCGCACGCGCCGACACGTCGATTTGTTTCAGATTTCGTACGGACAGGTGCAACTTGTTACGCGTTCCGCGGAAAACGTGCAGAAATGTCTCGGCAATACGAGTTCCCCAATGTGGAGTATTTATCCATGGTGCAGTTGTATGCTGTTGCGAATTATGATGCGGCCGGTGCTCTCGTCTTTACGCAGAACCGCAGCACATCGAGTCACTACGTAGGCGTCGAATACCTAGCCCACAAGTACCCGATGCGCAAACCATCGTGGCGGCAACACAGCGCCTACTGGATCATGGGGAGTTTAGAACACCAGCCCATGCTCAGGGTCGAGGTGGATCGCAAGCCTACTCGCCGGAGCTCGACGAAGAGATCTTGGAGTACTTTGAATGAGACCCTCGGCAATGCACTCGTATGGCAGCGATCAGGTTTGACGTAAGCCAGTATTACGTTTGGAGCCAATGTAGGTTTGTAACGACCTACATACATACGTAAACGTGAGATGTTAAAAATAGGTATATTGTAGTGTTTCCTTGGCTGACACCGACTCCAACAGTAACAATAATTGTACCTACGTTGTAGTATTGTATAAGTTTTCGAAGTATACGCAATTACTGCTTTACTTTTTAATGCATTGTTTTGGAATCGTTTTTTTTTAAGTTATTTTTTTTTATGATTATGCTTTAGCGGCCATTCGATGTTATGCGTTATGAAGTTATGCTATAAAGGCATAAGGCAAATGACTATTATGGTCATTATCAGCATGCATTGTTACTTTATGGAAAAAACGTTATGCGTTCCAATAGGTAACCCTTTAATGAGTCACGCTTTGAAAAAGTATTAAAAAGTTATGCTTTTTAAGGTTTGCTTAATAAAATGATGGCAAACAATAATATGGATTTTGATTATGCCTTTTAACAATTCTGCGTTATAATTTTTTTGTGTAATGAAAAAATTGCTAAAATTCACTAAGCTTTTTGATTTGTATGCCAAATGATGTATGGCAATAAACAATATGCGTTTCAAAGTGTCACCCAACCCAAGTGAAGTAGCTCATTTGCCGTCGGTACAAAGTTATTACGCCACTTTTTTTGATTCACGTAACGCGACAGATAATAAATTTATGTGTCATTCTTCTAATTATGCTATTTTTAAGAACTATAGAAATCAAGTCGCTCCAAGACAGGTGTGCTTTTATCTTATTCTGCCCTCATTATGGTTTCTTTATTTGCTCACAATTTCATTCCTCATCATCTGCTACTTTCAATTAAACATCTGAATGGTAGAAAAATATTTTTTCTGGCAATTCGCAGAAAAAATAGTTTGATCTCTTTCTATCCAATCTGATGACATTGACGTTAAAAGATTGTTCACGAATCTAGTTAATTCGAATGCTCTCTTGCGTGTATTGATTGCCAGCCGCTCGCATTTTGTACAGCTTGTCAGCCAATTACAATGCAGGCAATGCAGCATCATTCGACATCATATTGCAATAATAGCGATTTACTTGCAGTCAAAGTTTTGTGATTTTTCTGTACTTCATTACTTGGAAATGAGCTTTCTTTCAGCGAGCTAAATAGAAGCTTTCGATTATGATATTATTCTGTTAACTTTTGCAAGCCTCATAATGATATGATCAGTGTGTTTTTGGCAGTAAGTTAAAATAATAAAAAAATAATTAGCCTATAAATACTGTCCCGCTGCTGGACCAAGAACTGCATAATAGAAATCAAGCCATCACTTGCCAAATGCGGTTTGGTGATCGATCATGAACCCGGGCTATGTTCCGAAAATCTGAAAACAAAGTTTGTTGCTCGACCTGAAATTAAAACTTGGTACCCATGGATTTCAGGGTGAATTCTGTTACCACTCGGCCAAAGAGACGTTAGTAAAAAAATATGGATACTGCAGTATCCTTTTTCCAGTGCACTGGAAAAGAAGATTGCTTAACTCTCACCTGAAAAAAAACTTGCAAACCATGAAAGGCACAAATAATGAATTCTATTATACTTATTTATTTACTCGTGTGCAGAACCATCCCACTCCACCAACGCCTAGCATTCTTTTTAAAATACTTATAAAATACTGTTATTTTTTTAAGGTCATTCACAACACAACTGCGATTTCACAAATCTCATTTTTGACAGCATTTATTGCTAGTCAGTTCACATTCTCGAAAAGGAATTATCCACTGAATTAGTCTGTGCACTGAATCTTTCTTCGTAAACGATTTGGAATGTCAAAATAACGCCTACCGTAACGATGATGGATGTAGATTTGTGGATGCTAGGTACCTACATAAAGTTATCTGTGAACGTGACAGAAACTTAAAAAAACAAAGTTGATCTCTGCATTACTGCATTGTTTCTTTCTCACATTAAATTAGTATGGTTTTAACAACACAATGGTAATCTTTCGTAACGCAGCTTCTGCTTTTAAAACTCTGAATGGACTTGTTTGTGTGTACAAACCAGCTGGTGTTTCGATCAAGCAAGTGCAACACACTGTGTTAACTAATCTCGTCAGAGGTTAGTTTTGTGTTTTTACCAAATCAAAACAATGTAATTACGATTGTTTTTTTTTATTTCAGCAACATTGATTGGTTAATGTCGTTTGTAGTTAAAATTGTGACTTAATTTTCCGTTTATTTTAGATTTAAATAAGTTACCTGACCGCCCTCGCGAGCAGAGGGTTGAGATAGTTGGTGCAACGAACGAACCCATGACCGTGAAGCTGGTCCCTAACTATGCCGACGACCCTCTAGTGTGTGGACCTAGGTATATCCATGAAGACTTTCGTTGCAGCTATGCTACTCATTTAGGCTTGTTTAGCAGTGGGGTTTTATGTAAGTGGATGAGAAATAAATAAATATCTGGGACAAATTACAGCAAGATCATCATAATTATGCATGCTTTGAATTCTAGGACCGAAATACTTCCCATATGCCACTTTGCTTTATAAGTATGCATTTAAAAATGTTAATCAGTCTCTGATACCCTTATCTTAGTACAAGCTTTGCTTAGTTTGGGGTCAGATGATCTCGGTGTAATTTTTCCCAGATATTTATTATTTATATTGCTAAAATCACATTTATTTCATAAATATTGTGTTCTGTTACAGTACTAGGAATCAATGATGGCACCAAGTTGACCTACCTTTTAAACACAGCCCGCTTGACGAGGGCATTTAAATTACATGGCCAGCTGGGCAAGGCAACAGATACATACTTTTGGAATGGAAAGACAGTGGAGCGGGCCACATTTGGTCATGTGACCAGAGCGAAAATAGACTCTGTAGTGGCCCACATTCAGGCTGCACATCAGAAATCTATGTATGAGTATGTATGAAAAACTTTATACATACTTAAAAACAATTTCATTATTTGTAAAATATATGACTGCACAATAGCAGAGATTCTGCTTTTTGGTGCAGAAGGTCAACCCAGGACAAGTTGATTTTCGAAATATCTAAGTTAGTTTCCGACACTTTAATCTTGCCAGCAATCTCACGACTTCTAAAGGCAATGGGGTTTTAGGCACTTTCTTGTTAAGTGTGACAACACTGAGAACGAGAACACTACTTTATATCAGTAATATTTATCAATTTGGTTTACAGGGTGTCTGGCCTCCATATGGATTCACAAACAACTTTTGAATTGGCTTCTCAAGGCTTAGTTAGGCCCTCAAGTGGTAAAATACCTGTGTTATTTGGTATCAAGTGTGTTCATTTTGATGCCCCAAACTTTACACTGGGTGAGATGAAATACTTTATACTTTATTATAAAATATTTCAGCTTTAGAATATTTTGAAATGATCAATAATTTACTTTTTTTAGAGGTACAGGCAACCAATGCATATGACCATTATTTGTGGACTCTTATTCATGACCTGGGGGTGCAATTAAAGACAACAGCACACTGTACAGGTGTGCAGTGCATACGGCAAGGGAAGTTCGACCTGAATGTTGCATTGTTACGTAAACATTGGCAACTGGATTTCATTGCACAGAATATGGACCGATGTAGACAAATACTTGAAGAACATGAGAGTCTGATGAAGCCTAAGACTGCTGTATTGTCAATTTAATGTATTAAATAAAGTTAAGTAATTGTAAGAAAATGCTAATTGTAATTATACTGAATACTAAAGATACACTAGCAGCTATGTACCTGAAATCAGCAAGGAGACTGGCTGAAATTTAAAAGTATAATGTTTATAGTAAAATGGTAAGAGTAAGAGACAAACATCTCTAATTTAAATGTATAAAGTTAAGTTTACCCAATAAATATCCTTTACTTATTTCTCTCAAACATAAATACACATCATACATTTTCTAGAGTACATTTCACAAATTCACTCATCCATCACACAATATTAAAGACAAATTTCTGAAGGGGTATCCGTTTTCACTTAATGTGAAGAAGTAGGAGTGGATGGAGTAGTTTGCTTGTCCATTTGTTCTAGCCTCTTATGCCTAATCATATTAGACAAAATACCATCAAAAGAGGTTGTCTTCTTTTTTGCAGACCCTCTCAATGTGTCCTCGCCATCTCTCCGGACTCGCAAACGCAAGGAACTGACTTCGTCCATAAAGTCAAAGTCTGATTTCTCTTCCCGTATAGGAGATACTGGCATTTCTGGCTGGTTTTCTTTGCTTACTGGTGTGGGTGATGGCGCTCGTCTTCCAGGGCATTTCCATTCCAGGTTCAGTGTACCAGACTTTTCCATAGCATTGTACAACTCTTCTAGTTCATTAGGGTCTGGCATCCAACTTTTGCCGATAAAAACACCAGATTTGGAGAGTTCATCGTCGGAACAAGGCAGGTCCCACTCATCACCGAGATCTGCTGATCCCATTGTAGGCTTCTATTAGCAAAAGGAAATTATATTTTCCTGTACTCGTTACAAAACTACCAGAGAACAATAGATTGAAATACAAAGACAAATTTATCTAGGAATACGATTGTAAGTACGGGATGTTAGCAGCAAGCAGCACAGCACAGGCAACTTGTTTGTTCCCTAGTTAATCTAGTCTGTGGTGGTCTGTGGGATATTAATTTCCTCTTTGCTGTGGGGCACACACAGGCCAACAAAACATGAAAACAAACAAATTTGGACACGTGAGTGCTGAGTTGACAGTGCTGCACAGATTACAGAAAAAAGTGCTGTATCAGCTGTAGGTATGTATCACAGATTAGATATTATGGCTGCGGTCCGATTTACGCAGAAAGTACTATTAGCACTTTTGCCCGGTCCAAAATAAAAAGCGCGCTAAAAGCGCTTTTGCTATCAGCGTTGAAATCAAATCGAATCACTTAGCTGCAAAATTCAAGGATCAATTTTATTTATGTAAAGTATTCCGAGATAGTGACACTTTTATGAATGAAAAGTCATCTTATTATCCTCGACGAAGAAGATTTGGTCACTAACTATAGGTTTATTTCGAGTATTTCTAAAAAAAATAATTTGACGTAATTTTTATGTTTGAAGTTTCTTCTATCTATGAATGTGACATAACGCTTACAGCAGGGCTGCAACCAAAACGAGTGAAATTTCACACTGAGGAGTGAAAATCACTCGAACCCGAAATTGAATAGAATAGAATAGAAAAAGTTTATTCAACACAAAAAATAAATACAAATAACATAAAATTCTTAAAATTAAACTTAAACATTCTCACTCAAAACGGCTTTCACTCAGCATAATGTCGTGGTGCATTTATGCAGCACCACGGCGCTGGTTATCAGTGGTCACCTGATACTGAAGAAGAAGAATGGGGCGTATCAACAAGAAAAATTATAGGCAATACAAGACAGACATACACGTTATTGGACACACAATATTTGAGACAAACATGACAATTTAGGTAAGTAAAATCGTAGAAACATCATAACATTTAAAAGTTGAAAGTAGCACTGATAAATTGAAACCGAGGTTTACCGAGCTGTCACCTGACAGTTTGCGTTGTTGTTTCGGAACGGGTTCGTCATCATCATTATCATCCGTGCGGTCTATCCCGGTTGTGAACTCACACTGGTGTGTCCCAGGGTCCGCCTTTCTTATTTTCTTGGCCCACTTCGCGCGGTCTTGTGCATCCTCAGTGGTGAGTCTGTTGGCACGCATGTCACCCTTGACAACGTCGAGCCAGCGGGGACGGCATGGCCAGACATTTGTTGCCCACGTAGTTTGCTGATCTCCGTGAGACATGACCAAACCAACGAAGGCGGCACTCCTGCAGCTTGTCTGCGATGTCACGAACACGAAGGCTGCCGCGGATGTGGGTGTTCTGCACGCAATCTTTGCGTGAGACTCCACACATCCACCGCAGCATCTTCATTTCCGTGACGCGCAGCTCCTGCTTGTTTCGCTCTAGTAACGGCCATGTTTCACTGCCATATAAAAAGGACAGGCCCCATGATGGTTTTATAGACCTGCCCCTTCAGCTTGATCAGCATTTTGGGGTCACAAATGACACCAGTCACCTCACGCCATTTGGCCCAAGCCGCGGAAATTCGGGTTCTGACATCGCGGTCGATGTCCCCGGATGCGCTTTACACAGATCCCAGTTATTTGACACGGTCCGTGCGCTCGACCACGTCAACGCCTATGCGGACTGTTGGGGATTTGTGGTGTTGCAGGCCATGTACTCCGTCTTCGCCACATTAAGTTTCAGACCGCCGTTTTCAAGTGAATTCCTCCACTTATTCACCAGCTGTCCCCTATCCGAATCTGCTAGCGCAATATCATCAACACACATGAGCAACCAGGTTGGCTGCTCGTGGTCGTCTCGGATGCTGTTTGATAGAACGTCTAATATAACGCTGAACAAAAACGGGCTAAGCACGGAGCCTTGGTGTATTCCAACGGTGATAGGTAAAGCGTGTCACCAACCGCAGTCCTAACTATGGCACTGGAATCAAACTCAATAGCTCAATAGCTCGCGGCAAAAGATGGAACTATTACGTTTCATTACATAAAAAGGCCGATTAATGCTACGGCTACGTCTGACACGGTAGGCGACACGCTATATATTCAAATAAACTGTATCAGTACTTGCAAATCGTCAAATTTACAGCAAAATATTCTAAATAATGGACATAAATACCATAATAATATGGATATGTGTAATCGTGGTACATTCATGTCCCGGATAATGCCAATAAAAACCTCGGGAACGGCCCTGGACCACAGCGCCCAGTGGATCATCTCACGAGGGACACAGTCGAAGGCCTTCTGCCTGAAAAAAAGGTGATGCATAGGTATATTCTTCAGTCTGTATCCCTCCTTGAGCGTTCTCAAGGCAAATACGGAGTCCATGATCCCGCAACCCGATCGAAACCCATACTGACACTCCGTGATTGCACATTCCTGTCGAATCCGAGAGTCTACAATACGCTCGAGGAGCTTCATGGTGTGGGACATCCATCTATGCTGCGATAATTGCTGCACTCCTGCACCGAGCCCTTGCCCTTGAAGACCGGCGTGATAATGCTGAGTCTACATTAGTCAGGATCTTCCCGGTGAGAAGAATGCTGTTGAAAAGGTGGGTAAGATGCCCACACCACGAGAGCCCATCGATTTCCATGCTTCGATAGAGACTCCATCGGGTCCGACAGCTTTCCGGTTCTTCATGCGGCGAAGAGCCGACTGGACTTCATCAGGCGTTACCGGGGGCACTAGTCCCTGATTTGGAGGGAGTTCAGGTGGCTGCACCTCTTTGTGCTGCTTGTTGAGCAGCTCGTGGAAGTAAGAGCGCCATCTCTCCTTCACCGAGCGATCCTCGCATAGCAGGTTACCGAGAGTGTCATTTAAACAGCGGCACATGGAAATATCCTTGGCCGCTTTGACTCTCGAACGTACCAACTTGTAAACGAGCTTCCGCCCCTCAGACGACTCCAAATTATCGTACAAAGGACGTAAGTGGTCACGTCTGGAGCTCGTTTAGAGGCTCGTTTGGCATCCCTGTACGCGGCGCGATCTTCAGGTGATTTGAACGCTTCCCACGCTTTGAAGAGGGCTTTCTTTACCCTGATCTCCTTCTGGACTGCTTCGTTCCACTACCAGGTCTCCTTGTCAAGCCTACGTCCACCCCGAGACACACCCAACACCACCCTCGCCGCCATGGGGATAGCTGCCTGACACCTATCCCAGAGCTGTTACCCGGACTCGCTATCCGCTGCGATGCACAGGTCACCGATAGCGGCAGCAAAGTCAGGGGATTTGGCTTCTTCAGCAGCCACCACCTGGTTCGGGGCGGGCACCGCTATCCCCGGCATTTGCCTCGAGGCTTTACTCGCAGGTCCATCACAAGTAGACGGTGTTGGGCACCTCCTTCCAACTACTGAGATTTATTTTAGTGGCCCCCCCGACCAACCTCTCGGTTATGCAGAAGAGCACACTATTCCTAGCACACCGTGAAGTGTACCAGGGACCATCTGCGCTAGGTCCTGCCGCCACAAAGCACAATGCACAATGCATTACACATTATGGCACTCATAGGCGAGTAGCCCGTGGCATATCCCACTCCCATTTATCCAGAATGGTACCGGCTGCTACAAAGAATGCTAGCGGCTTCAATCCCCGCTGCGGACGTCAGAGAAGCCAACTACCATTTCTCCAAAATGGTGCCGGAGCTGTATAGCACGCTCACATCTCGATGCACTGCCGTACATCTACCCTCAACTACAGCAGGGTGGCCGGATAGGCAATCTAGGGGATACCCATCTCCTTGCCATCCAGGCGAGTACCGGAGGAGCGGCAAGCCTCTATAAGGGTTCCTCACTAACCCCCCATCTAAAGACTTAGCAGCCCAACGCCTTAGACTAGTGAATTTAGAATATCGTTGCGCGCGAGAAGGGACGCTCGGCATACACTACCGAGCAGACGAACATGCCCCACCTCTGCAACTAACCACATGCCACCACGGATCCAACTCCAAGTTGGGGCCTGCCTTAAGAAAGGCAGGGCTGGGACCCCCAACACCCGTGGTACCCTGATCATAACAGCCAGACCCGTAGTTCCAGCTGCGAAAACCCTACCTACCCGGGTGTAGCAGATAGTAAGATTAAGGGTGTTGGGCAGTAAGACTCTCTCCGGGTATGACCTTACAGGTACTACCTTGCCGATCTGGGCTCTCCTGGTGGGAAAGTAGTCGAAATGGGTTGCGCTCCTACCGCTCTTGTAGGTGATCAGATGCTCGGGACTCTTTTTGAAGAACGTGTTCACGATGGCCAAGTCGACAGCCACACACATCCGGAGAATGTCTTCGCCTTCAGCGTTACGACTGCCAAAACCAAAACCACCGTGAACACGCCCGTATTCCTCACACTGTTCACCTACATGAACGTTTAGATCGCAACCCAGATGAAGCCTTGGGACAATGGAATAGTGCATAGGAGCTGGTCGATTTCCTCCCAAAACAGTGCCTTATCATCCGAATCGCTACCACCGACCAGTGGTGCGTAGGCACTTATCAAATTGGTCGTGACCCTTTGGATAAGCACCCTCACAACCACAAGGCGGTCGCTAACGCGATTGACTGCCAAGACACTATTTTGGAATTCCTCGGACAGCAGCACCCCCACTACATTGGCCCCTACAGGAGAACCAGCGTAGATGAGCTTGTAGCCGTGCCCGATGTTCCGGGAACTGTTGCCTCCCAGCGAGTCTCCTGCAGGAACGCTACGGCCACCCTCCGCCTGGCGCGACGCGAAGTGGACCTCACTTTGGTTGGATTAATGTCTTTAACCGGGCCCGCCCATGGCCCAGTAGCCCTAACCCACTTAACACAGGAGTAGGGCGATTACTCTGTGCGTCGTTTTTCAGCGACGCCCTATCCAGGTCGGGTATTCTCTTCTTGCTGACCATAACTTGGCGTGTGTTTGCTTCACGGGAGCGACTGCCATCTGACCTCCCAACCCTTCCCATAGAGCCTCGTTTGTTAGTCTGCAGAATGCACCAGCGTGCAGGTGAGGTTGGCTTGGGGCCCGAAGATGTTGGTGAGCCCCCTTACACCCCAACGGTTTCGAAACGTGTTCGGGTTAGTACGAATTCTACCGGTGCCTGGAGCTCGATGAAATTCACCTGACAGCTTCAGACAAAGGTTTTGTTCGTTTCGTCTCTTATTTTAAGACGAGGGTGAAAATCACTCTGCAAAAAGCGATTTGAAACAGGCCCTTGAGATCTGCGTTCCAAATTGACTCCGAGTGAAATCGAAGATGACCGAGCTTTCACCTGACAGTTTCCCAGTTGTTTCGGAACGGGTTCGGGTGACGTTTATTACTCTGACAAGTGCGAATTCTACCGGTGTCTGGAGCCCGATGAAATTCACCTGACAGCTGTCCGAGGCAGGTTGTGCTCGTTTTGTCTGTCTCTATTCGACGAGGGCACAAAATAAAGAGTTTACTTAGGGACCGCTCTCGCCTTTTTCTATCAACTTGCCTGATCGCCTAGGGTTGCTACTCGCTACTATTTTCGCCAGATAAGCGCGATTTGACAGATATCGCGTAAAATAAAATACATCAAGTGAAAAATTGCACCTAGTTCGACTAAAACAAAAATATACAAAAGGGGTCCAGTTAGATTGAAAGGAGCTGAGATGGGTGAATACGTATAAAAGTATTATATTATAAGAAGTCATTTACCGAGGTCCAGGTGCAACCTGCTAGCCTAATGGCTTGATCAAACAGTCCTACCTACCTACTTACCTAGTAGGCTGTAGATAACACCATGAGCCAACGCATCGGCGGTCACCTGTCGGCGGCGCGGCGCGGATGCAGCAGCCGCGCGTACCAATAAAAATAATATACCAAAAATACTGGTGTTTTACCAATGCATGATAAGATAAGTTACGGAAAAAGTAAAAGCACATTTGTACTGGATTTGAATGTGTTACGAAATATAATGGTTTACCTACCTATATACTTATAATACTCGTACATAGTACTACTAACTTGCAAACGTTTTCTGAGTTTTACTTACCTTTCAACATCATTTGGTAACTTAAAAAACGTTTAATCAGAAATTCGTGTGGTGTTCATACAGCGAAATACACTGCAACAGAAATATCAGCGCGAAACCATTTTTGACCATTGAACTATAATGTAAGTATCTGACGACGTAGGTACCTACAAATAATATCTCAATGTTTTTGATATTACAACTGACCGTGACTCTGAAACTCTCTGACTGACTTCGCCTGTAACCTCACGTCTCTGCGTGCGTGTGTCAAAAATGGCGTGTTGGTCTAAGCGGGCTATCTGTCAGAGCGCCGCGCATGTCTAATTTGTGACGAGGGTGATAATCACTCTGCGAAAAGCGATTTGGAACGGGCCCTAATCCTAACAGTGCTAACGCCGAAAAGCAGAGGCACCGTAAGTGCAAGATGGCGGAGTTGGTGACGTCGCACCATCTGTCAAAATCAAGCTTAAAGTGCTTTTGGCGCAAATCGGGACGATTTTAGGGGCGCTAAAAGTATTTCAGCGATAATCTGACCGCAGCCTTTGTATGCTGTCTATGACCAGATAGTCAGCTATCAATCTTTTTTATTTATTTTAAAAAAAGAGTCAGAGGAAAAAAAAAACATTTTAACGTCCGATGCTGCGCCTGTTGCTGACTGTTTTTTTTTCCAGGGTTTGCATTCACGCCGTAAAATCAATTAAAAATTAAATTGTCAGTTTTTGACGTTTTTACACGTGCTTTTGACATTTTTATTGTAAATAAAACTGAACTCTGTGACTGAACTGTTGGAGAGAGAAAACATTTTTTGTGTCGGATTTAAGGTTATTGAAATAGAAAAAGCAGTATGTCTTCATCATCAGATGCAGAGTCTGAAAATGAAGACTTTTACAGGTATGGTTCACTTTTCGGAATGTTTTTTTTATCTTCACTAAATAAATTGTTCTAACCTATTTTGTTTTGTTGAGTAGACTTGGGGAATGCGAGGTATGTGCAGCAAACAAAGCTCTCTACACATGTCCCAAGTGCGAAGTGAAGACCTGTTGTCTGGCCTGTGTGAGGATACATAAGGAAGAACTGCAATGTGATGGCGTTCGTGATCGTACTAAGTTTATCAGAATGAAGGAGTTTACTGACGCGGACCTTCTGAGCGACTATAGACTCCTGGAAGAATGTGCGCGGTTTGTGTACGGAGTCAGGAGAGACGAAAAGAAGAGATTCACTAGAATTGATAAGGATTTGCCTATTGTAAGTAGTTCTAGTAGTTAGTTTGCTTAATTGCTTTGAAATAGTTATATATAAATAACATGTGTATCTGAGACTTAGGCCCATATTCTAGAATCGTACTCAAGCGCTGATCTGTGCTTGAGTAGAGATTTCAAAATGTCAGTTCATACAAAAACTTCCCTTAGATCTTTACTCAAGTACAGATTTTGTTTTAGAATACGGGCCTTAGAATGCAAAACTAAATGTAATAATATTTCTTCCCTTTACAGCATTTGCACAAACTTAAAATGGCTGCAAGGAATAGAGGAATAGTACTTCAATTTCTGGCTCAAAATTTCACAAGACACGCTACCAATACAACACGCTACAACTACAAGACAAACATCATTGAGTGGAGGGTAGAGTGGGTTTTTCCTAATGTCGACTCAGATCCATTGAAGTTTGTTGATGCTAAGTGTTCAGAACATAAGAAGCTGTCACAGCTTATGGATAAGTACTTGAATGTGGATGCTATGCCCTTTGAAGGATCCAAAGCTTTGACATACTACAAATCTGTTGGGTTCAAAGGAGTGAAAGTACTTCTGAAAGGTCAGGATGACAGATTTTTTATGACTTTACTCATGTAAATCTTTGCATATTGCTACATTTAGCTAAAAATACATCAAAAGAAATGTATAATTCAAACTTCTCCAGGCTATTTTGTGTAGGGGTTTCAAAACAACTACCAGTCTTCTTCTTGAAGATTTCTTACCTTACAATAAAATTATTTTAATAAGGCTTATGTTTAACTGTTCACCAAATTTCATTAAGTGTAATCCAAAAAAATATATTTATCACCCAAAATTGGTAAATGTTCACCAAATTTTGTTACTCTATTTAATATCGAAACATACTGATTCATTTAAGTCAACATTGGCCAAATAAAGCAACTGACACCTGATAACATGTATCTAAAACACACATTTTGTTGATGTTTATCAAAATGTTAACTCCAATTTTTTCAAATCTGTTATCTAAATATGACCATTTTGTTGGTCTTATAAAATATCAGCATCCTTAAAACAAACATTTTAATGCAAGCATTGCACTTTATTTGGGTAGTGTTGCCACCTAAATTAGGTATGTCAAATTTGGTGAACATTTACTAATTTAGGCATACGGTTACATTTTACAGTTGACACATCACTTTTTTAGATACAAGTTACATCTTATTTGCTTTTTTTTTTGGATCACAACTTTTTGGTGCAACTTATAATTTTTAGGGTAAACATTATAAGTTGCACCAACTTCACAAAACTTATTTTGGTAAACAAAAT
Organism: Udea olivalis; assembly: GCA_947369235.1. Lineage (NCBI taxonomy): Eukaryota > Metazoa > Arthropoda > Insecta > Lepidoptera > Crambidae > Udea > Udea olivalis. Next base: position 1,102,697 of record OX376342.1, read on the forward strand.
ATCTGTACCCCTTTTATTAAGCAGCCTAGCTGGTCTGGTATAAAAAATAATTGTTATTTTTATTTTTAGCTGAAAAAGTGAAAGGATCTGCCAAAAAGTTCTTTGAGTTAGACCCCACTGATACTCTGGCTGAGAATCTTTCAGGGAAGTGTATTGTGGAGTTCCCTATAATATTCATGGTGCTGAAAGACCATGCTTATAACTTCGAGATCATCTGCCCAGGTAAAAAACACATTTCTTTTTTTTTTTAAATATTAATTTCAATATTAGCCCAATTAAACTGATTTTATATTTGCAGAAGATGAATTTGACTATGAAAAGGACAAGTCATGTGAAGATGCCAGATATGAGACGAGTAAAAATAATACAATAGACGAGAAAAAAGATGTCTCAAACACAAGTCAAGAAATTGTTGCATCTGATCAATCCACATCTTATCACAACCAAAGAAAACGGCCAAGACAGCTTCTAACACAGAAGATTGCAGAAGAGAAGAAACTAGAAATTGAAAAAGAAATCAAAGCAGCTAAAAAGAAAAAGCCCAAGAACCTTCTTTTTACAACTGGTTACTCATCAGAAGAAAATATAAGTGATAGTGAGGATGACATCAAAAATACCTCAAGTTAAGTTATAAACAACTTTATTGTAAACTTTCATAAATAATAATTTAGGCAATCTGTATAGCAATTAATGAAGTTTCAGTAAGCACAAATAAGTATTCATTTGTAGCATCAATGCCAATAACTTCACCATACTTATCAATATTAAAAACATGTTGTTGACCGACTTTTATGCTTTGCATCACACCTGCAGTTCGTTTTCTTAGCTGACAATCTTGAGTGCTCCCAGTTTGGTAAATGAAAATATGTCTGGATGCTTCACAGACCACACTGTAGGAGAAATTTGGCGAGCAAGTGACAAATTTTCGGTTCTGCTTTGAAGACTGGACATATCCAAAAGCCATCAGAGTTCCTTGGTGTTTTACTGGCAAGGTTTCAGAGTTGAATAACATTGCATAAGGCTGCCATATACAAGCATCCACATCATGGCGTAGAGCTAATGCAGGCACTTCTTGTGTCTCTAGTTTAATGTTGAATAAATATTGGTGAACACTGAGAGAAGCTCTATGTGTGATCTGATGTTTGAAGGCTTCCAATCGCACTGGAAATAAAAACAAAATTTAAGTTAACAGACAGTTTACATTTCAACGATGTATTTCAATTTTAGGAAGTCTCTGAGGAAATTACCTAAAACTGTATCCTCTTCAGAGGCAGCATCACATTCCTCCCACTCCTGTGTGTTCAGACCTGGCATGGCTTCATTTGGCAGCACTTCAGTCTCTGAACAAAGGTGGGCCAACCTTCTGTGCGCTTCCTCCACTAAACTGGCATCTAATATTTGTTCCCCATTTTTGTCCTTATTCTGCAATAAGTTCTCCCATAGCATACTATCTGACTTAGTTAATAAAATATCAACTTGTCCATTCTCTTGAACATTCCAAGTTGTTAAGTCGCTATCAACATTATGGCTTAAGTTTCCTTCAATGAAAGTATTACCAGCATAACTAACTTTTATTTCCAATGGTGTAACACTGACATGTATCAGTGCTTTGTCATAGTTAGGACCAAGTTTCAATGTGACAGAAATATCTTCAGAGGTTTGTTGCCAAGTATAGATTATTTTTTTAGGCTCTTCTTTTGGTGTTTCGATAATTTCTCTTTCTGAGTCAAGTGTGAACTTGAAAGCATTATCTGAAGCAACATAGAGAGCTTCACAACTGGTCTCAATGGCCGCATAGTGGACTATTCCCTTGCCTTTCACTTGCTTCATGGATACTTGGCACCAAGACTGATCTTTATTTTCAAATGTAACCCATGTTAACACTGAATTGAAATGTGAATCACTTTGCTCTACAGATTGCAGGAGAATGTGAAGAGTTTCAAAGTCATTTCTCTCTTGTAGTCTGGAATCCAGAATTAAAAAATATTTGCTTTCACCTAACACTAAACTTGAGAACTTAGTTTGCCACAGTTGGCTTCCTGAGGGCTTATTTCTAGGCCCAGTGTCTACAATATGAATATAGCCAGCTCCGTCACTGACTACAGCTACTGTTTGAGATGGAAACGTTAAGCAAAGATTGAAATGGCCAGACTTCCTTTCAACATTGGAGGGCACTTCGTAAACAATAGTATTCTGAAATGTGTGATTGCTCTCAAAGGTTATGTTCCGTACCTTTAGTTTTTTGTCGATATAATAGTAGTTGTAACAATAATCCCAGTAGTCAAGTATCAAGTGGTTGTGCAGAGCAAAGAGCTTAGCGTGAATAAAGGAATACTGCACCTCATCAGGTTGTACTCGATTGACGGATTCAGTTAATTCACACGAGAAATGGGGTAGGGCGTGTAAATTGAGCTTATAGCCTTCGAAGTTGTGGTCTAGCAGTCGCCTGTTGGGACGCAGCTCAACCAAACTAGAATTGGGAAGCATTTTACTACAATATTAAAAAGATACTGAATATTTATTTTCTGATTTTTGCTTGCACCACACCGTTTACTTTTTTTTTTTTTTTTTTTCTCGTTCCTCTTGGAACAGGCTAAGGTCTGAGACCATGCTGCCTCGCCACATCGTTTACGTCAGGCATGCACGAGTCAACCACAGATCACTAATGACTAATAGCTAACGTCAAACGTCAACTACGGCAAGTCAAGATCTCTAATCATTCTGTGGTCAAGATTAAGTTTTTTTTTTGTATTGTTTTACGGCTCCGCATGAAAATTTCCTAACTTCGACCGATGCTAAAAAAAAATCGCGATTTTGACAGTGTTTTTAATACGTTTATTTGACCCAGTGTTTAATATACATTCAATAAATAATATTTATATTTGACGATAAGAGCGTCGTGCCCATCGTGAGATATAATAACTAGCGTGCGTCTTGGCGTAGTGGTTAAGCACTCCAACTCGGATCGCGGATCGTGTCGTCCCGAGTTCAAATCTGGCCAGAACCAAAATCTTTGTGTTCATTGTTTAATTTCGGACTAACTCTCCGGTGATGGAAAACATCGATAAAACAAATCAACCCGGATAGCGGCGGAAGGCTCACCACCTACCACGTTTTTTAATACCATTAGTAAAAAGTGGGCTTCTGAGTGTTCCGTTCATCATGACAGCAACAGTCACTTTCCTCTTGACTACCCCGTTTGGGATAAAGTCGTGATGGTATGTTATGTATTTGACGTCGAATACTGCATTGTCATTGGCTGCTGAGAATGATAGGCTGGTGCAGAGCATTTATGGAAAGTTTATCTTGAGTGAAGTAAGTTAGATTGACTTGAGGATTTATTTATTTATTGTTATGGATAAGTACTACATATTATTATACACCGTGACCTGAGCATCGTTGTAGTCCCGCAACGGGGCGATTGCTTCGTTTGTCCAATCGATTACCACACCAAATTTTAAAAAATAATAAACTTTTTTTTGTTAAACTTAAAAATAATTCGCCAAGAACTCGAAAGTGTGAGAAGAGAACCAATCGTCAGGAACTTTGTTCTTCCCGCGGTCAGTTTATCACGAGCGGCATTGCCGTTAAAGGCAGCTTTCTTTTGTGTGAGTCTATCAAACGAAAGCCGCCGCGCCCTCGCGTCGATGCCGCCCTTTGACCGCCCGCCGCCGCACGCGACGACACGCCGATACGCCGACTTGTTTCAGTTTTCGTACGGACTTCACAGGTGCAACTTGTTACGCGTTCCGCGGAACACGTGCAAAAATGTCTTGGCAATACGAGTTCTCCAATGTGGAATATTTATCCATGGTGCAGTTGTATGCTGTTGCGAATTATGAAGCGGCAGGTGCTCGTCGTCTTTACGCAGAACCGCAGCACATCGAGTCAGTACGTAGGCGTCGAATACCTAGCCCACAAGTTCCAGATGCGCGAACCATCGTGGCGGCAACACAGCGCCCACTGGATCATGGAGAGTTCAGAACACCAGCCCATGCTCAGGGTCGATGTGTACCGCAAGCCTACTCGCTGGAGCACGACGAAGAGATCTTGGAGTACTTTGAACGAGATCCTCAGCGAAGCACTCGTATGGCAGTGACTAGGTTCACGTAAGCAAATATTACGTTTGGAACCTGCTATCATTAACCTGCCCGGCTAGCTGCACATGCGAGGATGTACTGTAGTGTCTGTATACGATAAAAAGAAGAAGTGAATAAGTGTTCATTCTGTAGTACTAAACTGTAGGTGAAACGTTTTGTCAGTTGCTTTTAGAAAACCGAAATGAAAATATTATCCTGTGGTCAGACGAGTCGACGCTTAAGCGTGTTGGACTGTTTATTCAACGTCACTAACATTTCTGGGGATTCAATAACCCTCACATTATCCGAGAGTGCTCTAATCAAACACGTTTTAGTGTAACTTCGTTTTCAGTAAATCAGTGATCATTATCAGTGATGGTTAGCAGGAATAATACTTTATCAGTCAGTATAACTAAACAGCTGTAAGTAAATGCAGTTTGGACTTTTGGAGGTGAATTGTAGATAAGTCTGTTAACATTTTTTAATTTTCGTAAACAGTTACATTCTTAGCATTACTAGCATACAATTACTGAGACCCCTGTACTACTGCGTAGAAAAAAATCCTATAGGTAGTAGAGTTATTTTGTCTGTGCAGTTGGAGTCATAAATCATCGGAGTATTTCGCTCTCTCTCCCACTCACGGGCCTTATGGGCAGACATAGTGATACGCATTATTGTTGTCGATAAGCGTTATCGATAGTGTATTGTTTTTATATAAGTACTAAATTGCAGGTATTAGGCGGGGGTAATAATGAAAAACAAATGACTCATAACAATGTCGCACCACACTTTGTATACCGCACCGCCGCCATGTACCTGCCTTCGATGACTTGTTTTTATCGATAATGGCGTTGCGCACGCGCAACATGCTAGCCGGGCTAGCTGGGCTATGATTTATGACCGGACCGGAACTGCACGGACAAAATTATTCTACTATAGCTGATGGCGCGGGTCAGTGACCCAGGCGCTGGCGCGTGCGTCCCCGTCCCGCCCTCCCCACAACCCGTCCCCGCCCCGCTACTATTCGTGAAATTACTACTCGTTCTAGATTATTTTGAGAAAGAAATTCTGACTTGAGTTTTTGTTTTTTTTTACTTCTAACAAAATAGTATACTGTAGGTAATCGATAATAAAGCCTGGACCGAATCTCCCCGCCGCAGAACTACAACGATACTCAAGTCACGGTGTATTTACAATAGGATTCCTTAAGGATTGAAACTATTTTGACAAATGTACTGTTTTTTTACCATGTTTAAGTGTTGCTGCACAAACTTTATACAGGGTGGTCCAAACATACACGATAATATTTTTTTAAGCTTCCTCACACTCAGAGGTATCCAAAAATACCCCATGTATGTTTCCCGATATTTTGTAGTTTTCGAGTTAAGATTTTTTTTACTAGTTTTTGTAAAGGATAGTGTACATTCGCCCATACATTGCGGCCTAAGAACCAACAGTCATGAAAAATACCTCTTAGAGTTCATAAATACATACACTTTAGTGTCAATACGTAGTTTATGGACGGACACTTCTGAGAACTCGTTAAATATGAAAAAACTGAAAATTTTGAGGTTATATTTAATAATATAATAATGCAAAGTTTTATTTACGTGAGTGAGACTAATGTTCTTCAAGCACATATTTTGTTGATCTGCCACTTCTGCCAGTACCATGGAACCACTAGCTCAGACACAATTTACACAAAATGTTGATTCCATTGCGATGATCTTAAATCCATAATGAGGGTGACCAAACGGTTAAAATGTTACTCTAAAATATAAATAATATCAAAGTATAGACGACGTAGGTTACCTTAGTTTTTATTTCATCTAAATTGATGCAGTATTACCGAAGTTATCGCCGCAAGATGTTTAGACCAGTTTTTAAATCTCCGAGATTTCGCGCGCTTCGTGAGCGACGTCACAAGTCCAGTGGTACCGTCCGCGCCGCCCGCGACCCTATTGAAACTCAATTAAAACTACTTGCGCGCACTGTGCGAGTGTTGTGATTCTTTTGCCGATAAAGGTTAATGTATACATTTTTAACATTAGGTAGCTATACTTTTTTAATAATATTGTATAAAGTCATAAAATCCTCTAAGATAAACGCCATGGAAGAAGGATTTCAGAAAGGCCAGTCGGACAATCTGCCAAAAGTTGATAATAAAATTATTAATATAAAAACAATAACACAGCGTTGCAAATTGAAAGCAAAAAATACAAGACAGACAGATGCTGGCCGGTACTTTTTTTTGCATTGAAGACTCTTTGGTACCCAATGTATTACTATCCTCTATGCTCTTTGGCCTTTGCATTGAAGTGTCAAGTCAACCAAACATCATTAACTTTTTTTTTTGGCTTCGTACAAAGCTGATTTATGCCAATATTTAATCTGATTTAAAATGAAAAAGTTGAATAAACATCTATAGCATTGACAGTAACGTATTGTTACTAATTTTTAAGAGCCTTTAGTAAGTTCATAACAACATTTTCTTGCACGTACAAGGTTTCTTTTGTCAATACAAAGTAAATTAAAATATTGTTGCAAACTCAAACAACTTTGTTCAAATAGACTGTATCAGTACTTTCAAATTGCGATGCGATGGCTAAACAACAGGGGGCACAGACGAACGCAACTCAAATGGTATTAAAAAAATGTTTTCGTTCGATAAATCTTTTCAGTATTTTTAATTTTGATATCAAAAATCAGAATTGTCCGTGACAATCTAATAAGTGATATAATAATTATGTCATGACCAGATTTATGACAAATCTCAAATGTTTGTTGGTTCGCCAACTTGGGCACTGTACTTTAATTTGATCTTCACTTTCATGTGATCGTGTTTCTCTAGAACTAATACCGAAGTTGATTTTGAGTTTTTAATCGGAATCCAAAGCATAATCATCATAATAATTGCAATTAGGTCCACTGGCTGCTCCGCACGCTACCAATACACTGTGGCTTCATTTGTACGAAGGATGTGCCTCTTGAGCTATGTTTGGTCTCATGCGGGGCTAAGATGCGCGCCCTACGAGAAGAGTAGACAAAAAATCCTCGAATAAAATTTTGCTATTTCTCGATTTCTTTATTTTGTCTACCGTTCCTAAGATGGCAGCAATTGTCGTGACTTGCTATTTTGTATGGGAAATTCAATTTTGTCGACAGATCCTAACATGGCGCCTTATTTTTGTCGTGGTAAGAGATATCTCGTGTGTGAACTCGTCGGTCATTTTTGTGGACGACAAACCAATTATGCATTAAAATAGCATGAAAACAGGCGTTGCGGTGCGTCAAAATGCTGTCATTTTTTTTAAGTGCAGTAATTAAGCGATGCATTTATGAGCCGGCGCTATTTTAGCTATTAATGAGTGTAAATTTTACATAAAAATATTAAATTCAAATAAAGCGGACTATTTGTTTAAATCGATTATTTGTATCGATTAATTGAATATTCGTTCCAATAAATCGATTAATATTTATCATTTCATTAAGTATATAACGCATATTATTTTGAATCGATTCATTGCATCGATTACTTGAATCGATTAGTCCAATCGATTAGTCGAATCGTTTAGTTGATTCGATTAGTTGAATCGATTTGTTAAATCAAATAGTTTAGTCGATCATTTCGATTCTTTGTATCGATGAACTGAATCGATTACATCGATTAGTTTAATGGATTATTTGTATCGATTGTTTATATCGATACTATCGTGTCTTCAAATCAGTACTATTGATAATATCGATTATAATATTAATAAATCTGTTTTAAACATGTCTACACCCCTTTGTCATCCGAGGAAACTTGTCTTGTCTACCTCTTTTGTCGACTCTCAGAGACGAGAAACGAGAAATTTTCTTATGTTGCGCATCTTAGCCAGGCTGGTAAGCTGTTATGTCTGCTCTGCAGTGGCATAGGGTCGTGCGAGATGTTAATACTAATCAATAAGTGGACTTGTGCGAAAACAATATTATTTTAATACAGCAGCAACAATATTATTATACTGCTACAACACATTTAAATGATTAGCTCATAAAGTTTTACACATGAACAGGAGTTCAGCCAATATCTTTATGAAAAGCATATGGAAGTGATTGTAATTCAAAATAATATAACGCTAGTTATTATATACTCTTTGTTGGGCACTGCCCTTTCTGGGTTGAGTCACTTTTGCGGTCACTGTATCGCGATCAGGAGCCTGACTCTTGAACAGGATTACATTGGACAAGCATTGCAAAAATGTCAAATAAGAAATTTATGAAAATTATTCCAAAGCGTTAAGGTTCAAAAATTTTTTTGGTGACAGTAATGTGATGCCAATCCGGCTAAATTTGGTTCGGGAGTCAGTGGCCTGTTGAGATAAATGCCTGATTTTATTTACAGATGCGTTTATTTAGACGACTTTTTTGTGATTTTTTTTTTATTTAAATCGTCATCAAATCTATGTGAAACTAAAAAGTCACCCATTTGACCGAAAAAGTGAATCAATCCAAAATTTTTCAAAAATTCGTAAAAAATCATCATCATCATCATTTCAGCCGAACGACGCCCACTGCTGGGCATAGGCCTCCCCCAAGGATCTCCACAACGATCGGTCCTGCGCTGTGCGCATCCAGCGGCTTCCCGCGACCTTGACCAGATCGTCGGTCCACCTTGTAGAGGGCCTGCCCACGGAACGTCGTCCGGTACGCGGTCGCCATTCGAGAACCTTTCCGCCCCAACGGCCATCGGTTCTCCGCGCTATGTGTCCCGCCCACTGCCACTTCAGCGATGCAATCCTTCGAGCGATGTCGGTTGTTTTTGTTCTCCTGCGGATCTCATCATTTCTGATTCGATCGAGCAGGGAAATACCAAGCATCGCTCTCTCCATTGCTCGCTGGGTGATCTTGAGCCTTCTTATGAGACCCATAGTAAGGGACCACGTCTCACTCCCATAGGTCATTACTGGCAACACACACTGGTCAAAGACTTTTGTCTTGAGACACTGAGGTATTTCGGACGCAAATATATGCCGGAGCTTCCCGAACGCTGCCCATCCGAGCTGGATTCGACGAGAGATCTCTTTCTCGAAGTTGGACTTACCTAGCTGGACTGTCTGTCCCAGGTAAACATAGTGGTCAACAACTTCGAGTGTAATGTTCCCAACGTTAACTGGAGCGGGTGCAATATGGGCATTTAACATGATTTTCGTTTTGTCCATGTTCATCTTAAGACCCACTCTTTGAGAAGCATTACCGAGATCTTCGAGCATTATGTTCAGGTCTTCCAAGGTCTCAGCCATAAGAACTACATCATCGGCAAATCGCAGGTGTGTTAGGTACTCGCCATTGATGTTGATGCCGCGTCCTTTCCAGTCCAGAAGCTTGAAAATATCCTCCAACGCAGCCGTGAACAGTTTCGGAGAAATAACGTCTCCTTGTCTCACGCCTCGCTGTAGTTGGATCGGATTAGAGCTCTGGTTCTGTAATCGGACCGACATGGTGGCGTTCTGGTATAAGTACCTTAGCACCTCAATGTACCTGTAGTCTATTTGGCACCTTTGGAGAGACTGCAGTACTGCCCAGGTCTCAATCGAATCAAAGGCTTTCTCGTAGTCCACGAACGCTAAGCAAAATGGCAAGTTATACTCTTCGGTCTTCTGTATAACTTGCCGCAGCGTATGAATGTGGTCTACGGTACTATAGCCTTTTCGGAACCCTGCTTGTTCGGGAGGTTGGAAGTCGTCGAACCTGCGAGCGAGACGATTCGTAATGACTCTCGAAAACAGCTTATAGATATGGCTCAGAAGCGAGATGGGTCTGTAGTTCTTCAAGAGAGTTTTGTCACCCTTCTTGAAGAACAGCATCACATCGCCTCTGCCCCATGCCTTTGGCGTTTTTCCCTCGAGGATGACAGAACTGAAGAGCGTCTGGAGGACCTTAAGTATCGGCTTACCGCCCGCTCTCAGGAGCTCGGTTGTGATTCCGTCATCACCCGCCGCCTTGTTGTTTTTAAGCTGCTTGAGAGCCATCCTAATCTCGTACAGGCTGACGTCCGGGATATCTTCGGTATAGTGTCGGGTAAGCTTGGCTCTAGGATCTTTAGCCTTGCTTTCAACAGGTGTTTGCGTGGAATATAACTGTCCATAGAAACTCTCAATCTCCCTCAGGATTTCAGGTGTTGACGAAATGATGCTACCTGCCTCAGTTTTTAGCCTCGTCAATTGGCTTTGCCCAATAGACAGATCTCTGGCGAACACTTTGGAGCCTTTATTCCGCTCAATTGCCTCTTTAATACGCTGGGTATTAAATTGGCGAAGGTCGCTCGTCAAAGACTTAGATATCTGTCTATTGAGTTGCCGATAACGATGGGCATCCGCTAAGTTCTGTAGCCTCATTTCGTTTCTCTGATCCATGAGTAGGAGAGTCTTACTGGAGAGTTTCTTTGATTTGGGACGGCGGGTTTTGAAGTGCTTGGACCCTACCGTACGGACAGTATCCACCACCATGTTGTACAGATCGTCCACATCGATGCTGTTCTCAAGGGCTTCGAAGCGGTTTTGAAGCTCGAGCTGAAAGCACTCGGGGTTTTGAATTTGAGCCGGTATTGGTCGGAGCGTGGATTTTATCAGTCGCGCTCTCTCAAGCTTTAGGTCGATATTCAATGTGCCTCTGACCATTCGGTGATCGCTTCCTGTCTTAGCAGCGTTGATCACAGTGACATCATTGAATATATGCTTCTTCGTCGACATGATAAAATCGATCTCGTTTTTGACTTTACCGTCCGGACTGATCCAGGTCCATTTGTAAAAAATCATATCCCGAAAACTACAAAAAATCGGGTAACATACATGGGGTATTTTCGGATACCCCTGAGTGTTAGGAGGCTAACAAAAACTATTGACGTGTATTGTTGTGTTTGGACCATCCTGTATATTACGTTAGTTTATATTTATTAAGAAAAATTATGTAAGTTTATTTATTGCTATCTTAATTAAATGTGTGTTTATTGTTTTGATCAATATGTTTTTTATTATGATTAACTGCTCATCTTACACTACCTGAAATGTTAACTCTTTTAAGTTTCTCTTCTCGAATGTTGCCTGAAAGAGATAGCTTCTAGTGATAAGGCCGCCTACCGTCAAAAACGTGCTTTTTTGGAAACGAGTGATGAGTGAGTACCCGACGGATATACCTGTACGTGTGTGGTAGGCCATGCAAGGCAAACGACTACAAATAATAGACGGCTCAAAAAGGCTTCATCAAGTCATCATAAAGTTTACAAAGGCGAGACGAGAACACCGAGCCAGGCCGAAACAAAATACATAAAAAAAGCAAACATAAGACTGACAGACGGAGTGTCACTGACTGTGAGGTGACACGAAAAAAAGCGCGGGAACCTTCGGAGTGGGGGGCGCCTAAGATTTGACAAATTTTGTAGAGGTTGACTAGTCGTGGAATTTGTACATTTTTTCTTGGTTTGTTGAATTTTGGGCGCCTTTCACTCTGGGGGTTCCCGCGCTTTTTTTCTGACATGATTTCTATAAAATAAGACAGTGACATTGACATTTTCCTTAATGACGTAAGACGTCTGGAAACAGGATCTGAAAGGATGTAACGATTTATCAGGATTGATTCAAAAAACAAATAGACATGGAATTTTGATACATAGTATATCATGCATTTAATGAATGAAACTAATGAATTTAACATGGATTTTACATACTGAAGAAGTTATCTGATATAATTCACAAAGAAAAAGAAACTGATGACGAGGCAGCATGGTCTCAGACCTTAGCCTGTTCCAAGAGGAACGAAAAAAAAAAAAAATGTGAGGTGACACTGACAGATGAGATACCCACTTTGTTTTGTTTGGACAAAACAAGAGAAAAAGCGCGGGAACCTTCAGAGTGAAAGGCGCCTAAAATTTAACAAATTTTGTAAAAATTAACTAATCGTAGAATTTGTACATTTTTTCTTGTAAATATTTCTTAATCTTAATAGTTATTAGTGCTTCAGTTAGTGAAGTTTAGTTTCGGAGATGGGCGGAGGTAAGAAGCGGAAAAAAGACCCCCCGGACCCGGACGGATCATCGCCGACAAGAAAGTCGTCATCAGACTCCTCGGATGAAGAAGATAACAGCCGGAAATATGAAGTTTTTAAGGTTCCAGGGTACTCTCGGAAGTATCCTGACAATTGTAAAAAGTCGGAATATATTGTTTTTCTTTCCCATAAAGACGAGCAGAAATTTTTCAGTGACAAAGATAGACTTGCTATAGCACATGCCATACGCAAATATTCCGTCACTGGTATCCTGCATTTAAGATCGATTAATAAATTCAAAATAGGCATCACTTTCGATTTGTCGAATAATGCTAATGTGTTTCTCCAAAATAAAAAGTTGCTAGAAGAGTTGGCCTTAAAGGCCACAATACCAGCTAATGATACTGAGGTGACTGGGGTTCTTACCTCAGTCCCAACTGAATTATCCAACAAAAGAATTTTTGCATTGATTGGCAGTTCTAGGAATGTGATACAGGTGAGACGTTTCATGCGCCGAGTGCGAAGTGAGGGTGGTGCGGTCACCTTTCAGCCCACTCAGACCGTCGCCGTGACCTTCGCATCGACTGAGTTACCCCAATATGTATACCTCGACTCTTGGAGGCACGAGGTAAGCGTGTACGTGCCGCCAGTTAAACAATGTCTTCATTGTCTAAAGTTCGGGCACATTGCAAAATTTTGTAAAAATGCTGAAGTCTGCTCCATATGCTCCGAGAACCACAGCTTTAAGACGTGCAAGGTAGACCCTAATAATGCGAAATGCTGCAATTGTGGTGGCAATCATATTGCCATTTCGAATATATGCCCCCAGAAAAAGATAAAAATAGAAGAAAGTAAAATAAAGTCAAAAGCCATTCAATATTCTGAACTATTTAACGAAAATTCATTAACAAACGCGATTACCAAAATTGTTTTAAACCAAAAGGATAACCCCATTAATTCTGCATCAATAAAAGAAATTCTCCAGCAGACCTTCCGTAACAGCTCTTCTTCTCCCAATAATGGAACTTAATATTATGCAGTGAAATGCTCAAAGCATTCTAAGTAACAAGATTTTATTGAGTCATTTTCTTCATGATCACAGTATTCACATTGCAATAATCTCTGAAACTTGGCTAACTCCTATTAAAACTTTTAATTTGAAAGGATATAATGTTGAAAGAAATGATATTGGCAACAAGCATAATGGTGTAGCTATTTTAATTCATAACAGCATAAATTATAAAAAAATATACACATATTCTGATAGTTCCCTTCAAAACATTTGTGTTAGAATTATTGTAAATAATAAAGAAATAAGTATTGTAAGTTTTTATTGTCCAACTAATTGTAGTCCATCTTTTGATAAACATAAATTTGAAAATTTAATTAAAGCAGTGCCTGAACCTATGATATTTGCTGGAGACTTCAATGCTCATCACACATCCTGGGGATGTCATTCTGTTGATCCTAGAGGTCGAGATATCATGGAAATTGTTGATGGTAACAACTTGGTTTTACTGAACAGTGGCGAAATGACAACAGTTGGTTCTTTAACATGGCGTCCAAATGCATTAGATCTATCGTTAGTTTCTTCATCATTGGCTCTTTCTTGTGATTGGTCTGTACACAATGATCCACTCGGCAGTTATCATCTTCCTGTAATTATTAAACTTTTTGTAAATAATTTTGTAAATAATTTTCTTGAAAATAATAATGTACATTTGCCCATCTGCCTTAATTTTAAAATGGTAGATTGGAAAATGTATGAACAAAATGCGGATTTGGAATTGTCTAATTTTCAGGTACAAAACTATTCTCCACTGGAAGCCTATAGTTTGTTTTTTGAAAGGCTATTAAATTCAGGTATTGGTTATAAAATAAATTCAAAAACAAGTATATTCACAGCTGAGGCTGTGGCTATACTTGCAGCTTTAAAACATATAAAACATAAAAATCAAGGGTCATGTGAATGGGTTATAGTTAGTGATAGTATGAGTGTTCTTGAAAATCTCAAAAATAATAAATTTAATGCTAATACTAATTACCTTATTTCATTAATTAAAGAATCTTGGCTAGATTTGTTCAAAGTTCATAATATTAAGGTTGTATTTATGTGGGTTCCTTCACATATAGGAGTGCTAGGTAATGAAAGGGCTGACTTTCTAGCAAGAACCATAACCAATTCTTCCACAATTGTTCCTGATTCTAGTGCCTGTCTTAATATTTCTGTACCTTGTACAGATATTGTATCAATTTTGAAGGAAAGGTCTACTGATAACTGGAAAAGATATTGGAATCACACAGTTCAAATAGAAAACAGAGGTTTGTGGTATGCCACATACAATGTTCCCATCGGAGCCATGCCCTGGTTTTGCAAACACAATTTGCCATTCATCAACAGGAAATTTTATACAACAATTTTAAGGCTTCGTTTTGGACACTGTCGTCTAAATTTTCATCTCTTCCGTTTAAAAATGGTGCCAAGTTCCCACTGTGACCATTGTCACTTACAAGTTGAACAAACTATTTCTCACATTTTCTTTGACTGCTCATCCTTTGGCATTCAGCGCCTTGTGCTGATGGATGAGTTAATCGATATTTATGGTAGTCACGATTTGGTACCGCGCTCCATCCAGGATCTTCTTGTAAACAGTTCGACGTTCATCAGTTTATTTAAATTTATTTTAGGTACAGTTGGTCAAATTTAATTTGGTACTTTGAAGTATTGTTTTGTTTATATTGTAATTAGTAATGTGTTGTATATATTGTAGATACCAGAACGTGTTCTTTAACTTGGTTTTTTCCAGCAAATTTTAATAATTTCGCTTGTATTTATTGAAAATTGAATTTAGCAGAGAATGATGTGTTTGTTCATTTGTTGACATGATTTCTATAAAATAAGACAGTGACATTGACATTTTCCTTAATGACGTAAGACGTCTGGAAACAGGATCTGAAAGGATGTAACGATTTATCAGGATTGATTCAAAAAACAAATAGAAATGGAATTTTGATACATAGTATATCATGCATTTAATGAATGAAACTAATGAATTTAACATGGATTTTACATATTGAAGAAGTTATCTGATATAATTCACAAAGAAAAAGAAACTGATGACGAGGCAGCATGGTCTCAGACCTTAGCCTGTTCCAAGAGGAACGAAAAAAAAAAAAAAAAATTGGACAAAAAAAAAAGTAGGTACCTACTCATTTTGCTCTTCAAACAAACAGATTCAATAAATATGAAATACATTTCATTTAATTCTCAACATAGGTAATGATAATGTCTTATGTAAAAAATACTTCCTATGTTGATATGCCATTTTCTTCTGAAACCGCTAGTGTAAGTGCTCTTTTGCCGGCTAAGTCAACTTTTTTATGTTAATCATCAATAAATAAATTTGTTATTTCAGGTAGATTTCTATACATACTCGAATATCAAGGACTTAGCAGAAAAGTGCGAACTGTTGAAAGAGGATGTTACAAGATGTAGAACTATTGGGATGGTGCAGAGCATTCATGGAAAGTTTTTTTTGAGTGAAGTAAGTTAGATTGACATAAGGGTTCCTGAAACTATTTCAACATATGTACTGTTTCTTTCTCACTCTGCTGTCTTCATTTTCGAGAAAGTGACAAAACAAGTTTTATAGTATTGATTTACCATTCCTATGAATAAGCTATGTTTAGCTCTGCTGAAATTTCACTTGCAGGTAGATCCAGAGGCCAAGACGAGTCCCCTAATAAGACTGTCAGTTGTTTATCTAAAATCTCCACTGCCTTCAACTGTCATTCCTTATCCTGTCCAGGTATTTGGTACAATGCAGTGGAAAAACAGGCCGGTAATTTATGCTAAGCTGGTGCAGGTGTGTGAGTTATGTTATGTATTAATTTGTGGAAGATGAAATCATGGCTGGATCATAATATCATTAACTAGAGTTAATTGTTTTTGACGATTCAAAAGAACAGTAATTATGATCTACTTGAATAAAGTTTCATTGATTTTGATTTTTTGATTTCATTTGTAGCTCTATATTTGTTTTTAATATAAAGTATTCACATTTTAAAATATATAAACCATTACAGGTATTGAATACTGCAATGGCTGTCAGGATGAAAAATACTATGGACGTTAGTAAAATGCATCAAGCCAGAGCTGTTGCTGAAGATTGCACTCAAGAAACATAAGAGCCACAGTAGGACAAGTCATTTTGAAATAACTGAAAAATCTATCTGTATTATGAGAAGATTTGATCTGTGATAAACTAATGATTAATAAATATAAGATTTTATGGAAAAAATTGTTTTGAATTATTTTTTTCCATTATCACCTACCGCAATCATGCTGGTAGCCAACATTAGTTTCATCTCTGCCTTTGATAAATACAATTTTCTTGACCATCATTACACAATTTATTAAAGCCATTTTTTTTTTAAAATAAAGTTATTATATTTTTATTTAAATAGACTAAAATGATATTTATATACACAGTTCATTAAAAATTAAAAAGAAAAAATAATAATAATAATAATAATAAAGCCATTATATTTTCATTTCAAGAATAAAGAACACACAGCACATTGAATTTATCTAGTTTTCTATCTTTCTGTAGAAAATAGGGATTGTTAAATGCTAGAAAAAAAGTTCACTCAGGACAGGGAATGTTTTGCTTCGAATGTGAAACTACCTTAAATTACTTTAATTCAAAATTAGAGCTGCCAAGTTCATGCCAAGCAGAATCATTACTAAGTACACACACAACTAAGACAGTTCATACTTACCTGATTAAAATTATAATCAAATAAATACCATGAAAACTCAGCATTGAAAAGAATACATATTTATTAAATCTTAAATAAATAGATTAACTAACAATAAGTGATAAAATTTACAACACTCCATCACCAACCACACCTGCTTTGATATAAAATAATATTGCCAATGAAAAAATAAGTTTTGAGAACATTACAACACAATTGAAACATTACATATTATAACAACTGGCACATGAGTAGCTACTCATGCTTTGCTGTCATCAAAACATTGTCTTTAATGGAACTAATTTCTAATAATATTTAACTTTTGGTACACTTATTGCAAAAAATAATAATTACAAATTGTATTTGGAATGCCTTGTCCCATTTCATTTTTCTAAAGGGATGGGTAGCTTCGCTTAGGGTTGGTCACACTTGAAAGAATATATTCAGTTTAGCTTGAACAACAACAATATAATTCACTTTTTTGAGGACAGAGCAGCTTTTATAATTGAAAAGATCTTTAACATTGTCATATTAATTGTTTTTTAGTCGGCTTTAGATGTTCACGTCAAAAATAAATTTAGTTTAAATAATGAAGTGTAATCACCTCAAGTAAAAAGGGGTGTTAGAAATATGTAAGACCATTTCATTAAATTCTGCACAAGTGGATTGCAATTAAAAGTATCTACAGTTAATTAACCGACTCACAAACTCAATGTGGAACCTGACGGCACCACTACTATAACCATTCAGAGGTATTTTTCTAAAATATGTAAAATATTGAAGAAGATTACACCATTGAAAGGACTTAAAAGCAACCAATTTCAAACAGTCCATTAAGAATTTCTTCTTGTATGTTACAAACTTACATAATACCTGACACAAAGTATTTTTACGACAGTGGGCATTAAAGCATAATGAAAATAGGTAGAAAATATTTCCTAATATTGAGTCAAGCAATATAGAGTCAACTTCACAGACATTGTCCCTGGTCTCCAAGTTATGATACCCCTTATGCTATGTAAAACAGTAACAATGAAGGTATCTTGAATACCCACACCTAGTACATAGATTTGTGCTGATGCAGTAATGGGGAGGCGAAGGCAAAGCTCGATCACAGAGGGCGCCAGTGAAGGCACATTGTAGTAGTTCCCACTAGGTTGAGTTTCTTTTAACGTTGTTGAGGAGGTTGAACTAGAACTTGGAGCCAAACAAAACTTAAATGTGTTCTTATGAGTATTCATTATTATTACCATTTATTTCTGGAGATATGCTAACTAGCAGTTTACCGGGATTCCAGTTTCAACAGTTTTCATTAGCTCCTGCTAATTGATGGATTCATTGGTTTTGACATTGAAATGCGCAGCATTGAGGCATTCTTCACATAAATAAAAACTTATTTCGTCTTCAAAACTGTTTTAAATGTGAAACACGATTTGACAGGACATTCGGTAACCAGCGGTGATACGCCACCTAGCGGGAGCAAAGAGCAGTTTTCCTCCCCATTGTTAACAACGGCGAATAAAGAAAGAAACCACTAGAACTACTAAACTTTTACTAAGTGTCAACAAGATCTAAGATAGTTGTAACTGATAGAAAAAATATTAGTTCCAGTCTGCGCTCCGTTTGAAATTGGTTCATAGTATGACAGCTTATAGCACCCAAAAGTATAGTACAAAGACCAGGAGTACGACCGCGCCGGCGGTGACCTTGACGAGCATCGACTTGGTGTTGAGGTAGGTCGCGTCCTTTTTGTACTTCTGCGACATCATAGACAGGTTTTGTGTCTTCGTGTCCAGCTCTGGAAAGGTAGGAAAGAACTCTTAATATTTTACAACAATATTCTCTAACACACGCTAGGCCAGATGTTCGTTTATACTGTAAGGTAGATGATTTATGGCATGCTTAACTCAACTTTCTAGGATAAATTTAAATAAATCACTTCGTTATTCGTTTAGCGTTAGGATGTCGGCAAAGCGATTGACCACTGCGACCAGGATTGATCTATTGTGGTCATCATCCCCTCAAAGATCACTCTCCAGGCCTACAGCCATCATGAACTGAATTATTTTCCTGGGAGTGATGTTAATGGCGTCCGAAGGGGCAAGCTTGTGCCCGCCGAGAACGCGGCTTCTGCTGTGTATTAAAGCATCACAGTCGCATAGGACATGGACCGGGGTCTCTTCCTCTTCACGACAGAATCTACAGGTCGGTGACTCAGCGATACCAATCCTGTGTCCGTGTTTGTTCAGCCTACAGTGCCCCGTAAGTCACTTGGTACCTATACTTGCCAAAAATTGCAGATATTAAAAAAAAAAACATTGCTGCAATATCGTGACTTGATTGATTGTGCAAAACAAATCTGTTCATTAATCAATTTTATAATGGCCTCAAAATTGCCCTAAAAATATCTTTAGTTTTGAAGCATAAAGTGTACTAATCAAGCTTGATTATATAAAAATTACTACAATGTATTCAAAATATATTTTTAAAACTTAAATTACCAGCCCCCCGATTCAGAACGAAGTTATTCGGTAAGTTTGTTTTAATTATAGTAAATGAACCGCTTAACGGTAGCAATATTTTTTTTTATATGTTAAAGCCGAAGGTTAAGTTAAGTTTTCATAAATTAAATTATATAAAAACTAGCAATCCTAAAAAAATAATTAAAAATAAAAGAAAATAACCGAATCGGTCGATAACTTTGTTCTGAATCGGGGGGCAGGTTAGTATGCAATTTTTAAAATATGTTACTAAAGTCTTTAGTGCTCATAATCCAACTAACCGGACAGAACCGCACCCCTCTGCAGAACATCATCGATGTTCTGCATCATGATCCTCTGCACGTCGCCCAGCTGGCCGCCCAGCTGCGCCGCCGCCCCCGCGCGCCGCGCCCGCGCGCCCCCCTCGGAGTACTGCTTGCGCGCGCGCTGCATCCACGTGTCGAACTCTATGAACGTGTAAGGACGGGTTACTGTGTTCACCTGGAATGTGGAATTGTAAAATAAGGTTCATGCTATTGTAGATTGCAATAGTGGAAAAGTCCGTACTTACAGGATGATATTGTGTGAATCACAAATTTGCCAGTGATAATGACTGATTGATTGTGTTGTATTTTGTCTTTATTGTGGTAAAATTTTTGGCAGTTTCATTATGTTAAAATCACTATAAAATGTTATGATTCATTTATTTGCTTGTCACATGGTTCCCATCATTAAAAAGGAGGCTGGCCCTTGTACAGTGAGCGAATTTAGAGCATTGGTAGTATGACACCCCACTTTCAAGCTATTACTGCGTGCAGAATCATCCCCTTTTTTGTCGCCTAGTATTATTTTTACGTGACGGGATCTATACTTGAATAAAGATTTTTGATTAATTGATTGCAAAAGTTTTGCAACATTTTTTTTGACTGGCCTGTTGGCGCAATGGTAGCGATCCTGCCTTTAGCGCCGGAGGTCGTGGGTTCGATCCCCGCCCATTTGTCATGACAAACATTTATGTGACGGATGTTTGTGTTTGTTGTGTCTGGGTGTTATTATCTATATATGTATGTTTAATTTTAAGTAAGAAATGTGTTAAGTTTCAGTAGACTTTAAAATAATATGTAAGTAATTTAGTTTTAAGTTAGTAGTCTGTTTACTTGGCCATGTGGTGTTTACCAAGAAAATAGTTTTTGTATTCAGTTTTTTTAAGTGTATTAAGTATTTTTTAAAACACAAAACTGTTGGTAGACCTAAACAAATTAATAAATATGTAATGTATTTCTAAATATTTAGGTATGTTTACCAGTCTCTGACGCCCATAGTACGAGCTTGACTTAGTTTGGGGTTAGATAAATCTTAGTGTAAATTGTCCCAGTTATTTGATAATTATTTTATTATTTATGTATTTTGAGCTGTACTGGCGATAGGAAAACGAATTTAAATTAGCCGTAAGACTCATTTGCAGCTGATTATGAACACACCAGACAAGGTTAGGAATTGAACCCTGGACCTCTGGATTACAGGCTGAGTTCTCGTACTACTTGGCCGTGTACATGTAAGTACATATAAAAACTATAAAATGAATAACATATACCTATTTTTGAATGAATGGATTTTACATTTTACTTTGTTCTGTTTACATTTGATTTTACTTTTCTTTTTATTATAAAACATACTGACCCTCTTTCCGTACTGTTGGAAAAATTCTTGTGCTATTTCTTCAAGATAGCTGAATGCTAGTCGTTTACTGTAGTTACGTTCACAGAGAACTAAGTAGCAGATCTCACTCTCAATTAAGTAACTGAAAAACAAATGAAGGGCTTTAATTATTGTTCATATACTAAGTAAATTTAATGTGAACAGGTAAAGTTTGTAAACTACAGTGTATTACTACTAAGCACCTGATTTAATTTAGGTATGATGAATTTAATTTGAATAATTATGAAAGTAGTAGGAATGTACAAAATGTACATGATGAAAAAATTGTTTAGTTCACGAAACAAGTCATTAATCATAGAATAACTTTATTAGTTATAAATACTAATGTATTAAAATTAGATATACTTTATATGAAATAAAGTTAGATATACAGTACAAGTGTATTTATCAACATATAATTATATTTTATAGTAAAAATCTGAACCAGAAGATACCAAAATTATAGGTTGTCCAGACTTATAATTTAACAAAATACAAAACCGTTACATATTTAACTGTTTTCTCAGTAAAATCTTGCTGCAATCAAAATTCATCATACCAAAACAAAATACAGCACATGAGCACAGGTTACTGAGGGCACAACAAATTAACCTACTACCTCAGAACACAGGTATTTATAAAGTAAAATAACAATAGAAAGTATTGCTTTTATAAGTACAATTGAAAATGTAACAAGAATGCTAACTTATGCAACACTTAATAAAAAGATGCAATCTTACCAGTGCAAAATTAAACATTTTAACAACAACAAGGAGAGTATAACTACTTTTAAGGGAAATAAATAAAAATAAAAAGCGGCGACTCACTGGAACAGATAGGGGCCCGTTTCGATGGAGCAGCGCAGCGGCGACTGGGGGCCTAGTTTCCTAAACAGCATTTTTGCCTGGTTCTGGTACTCCAGAATATTGCACCCGCTCTGCGGAACACCACAGCAAATTATATAGAAAGACGGAAACCAAATGATAGCGGAAAGAAAGTGGAGACGTAAGCAAAAGTTGGTCCATGCTGTAACTACTTGTTAGGTAAAAATTAGGTTCAAAACGACAGTGAACATATAAAAAAGTTTAAAGAAGGGATGGCGGGAATGTAGACGGTGATAAAAAGCCAATACCTGCTCATCTTCTTGCATCGTAGCCGCCAGAGGCAGGCCGTCCACGACCCTTGCAATCATAGTCATTAGAACCATTTTGAAACTATTTTTATTGTCCTTCACATCAAAAAAGAATTAGTACGGCGAGTCCATGCAATGTTTTCACCTAAAGCACTTTACATTTTCCTTCTCATTATAAAAGGAAAACGGGAAAACAAATTTGTAAACTCTGACAGCTGTGGATACACGTCAAATCGCTTGACATGACAACAACACAACACGTCACTTGCGTTGTCTATGGGTTTGCCAAGGATGCGTTCATGCAACAAACAAGCAACGACTCGGTTTATAAGGGCGATAAGAGTTTCTTACCACCCTATTTTTATAAACAGTAACACTCAATCCTTTAATTACTTGAGTAAGTAAATAAAATTAGGCAGATACCTAAAACTCGACTTTGTACAGTCTCTTAGGTAGGTTTGGATTCAAACACATATTATATTATCTAGCATTTACATAAAGGTGTGACCTAACTGACCACCGGATGTTTACAAGCCAGACACCTATCCCTTTGGCCTTTACCCTATTGACGAGAAAGCTAGGACGAATGGTCGGCCACTTTTATTAAATTATTTATAGGCAACTGGTGTTACCACAATAAAGTCGGCATTGGCTTCTTGAGATTACGTGAACCACCTTAGTAGTCCAACATCAAAATAAAGAAATATGTAAACATGTAGCAAAATGTAATGCAGCGTTCTGGTTTATTGCAACTTTGAGCCTTTTTTGTGTTTTCAATTTGTTTTGTGTGAATTTCCTGGCCTGATGGTGCAATGGCAGCAATCCTGCCTTAAGCACCGGAGGTCGTGGATTCGATCCCCACCCACGACGAACGTTCATGTGACAAACGTTTGTGTTTGTTTATTTTATTTATTCATTTTACTTTAATTAAAACGGCGGTACACCAATAACAATAATTAAAGATACAGAAATAAAAAAAAAACATTAAATTAGACCTACACTAAATTGTTGTGTGTCTGGGAGTTATTATCAATATATGTATGGATTTAGAAAAATTTAAGTATGTTTATCAGTCTCTGACACGTATAGTACATACAAGTTTAGTTTGGGGTTAGATGATCTTGGTGTAATTTGTTCCTGATTTCTATTAATTCATTGCATTTATTATATTAGATAAGTACACAGGTGAATGCTTTGTCTATTAATCTTTTCAAACCCTATATGCGTCTGTAAGATATACTCTAAACTTTCGATTATGAACAGCGTTTCTTGTGGGTTAACATAGGGCAAGCCAGCGGTGCAGCGGCACCATTAGTGATTGATTAGGTTCAAATACGCTCATCGAAGTGTGGGCCTCTAACTTTCAGAAATCTTCTAGGGAATTAGGATTTACTCGTGAGCGTAAATTAAGGATTCAGGATGTGGAAATAGTGGATTGAAACCAGACAATTGTGTTTTTATTGTGGATATTTTATTAACATTATCATCATGCATCAAATTTATGTGCTAACTCATTTACACTTATAACTAGCTATACATAGAAAAATAACTTAACTAGGGGGCAGAAAATACAGTATTTTGTAAAATTAAACAACTAAAATTACAATTAAAATATCGGACTTTAACTGCGTAAAACTAAAAGCAAGAACACCGTATCGCACGTCTCAGAACGAAGCGGACATTTAGCAAACAATTCTGTAAGCACTGAGGTTTGTGAAACGGACGTTCAACATTTACGTAACGCATTCAATTCAACACTGGGACATTAACAGGAATACGTACATTGAGATATTTAAACGACAAAACGTGAACTGAACGTGGCTGCCGTCTCCGACGCAGCTCCCCCTCCCCCCCTAATCCAAATCACTAACCTTCTCATTGCTTCCATGCTAAATATTTTCATACCTATCTAGAGACCCGGCGCCGCTCGGACGCTACGTCTCTGTGCGTTACGTCACAATATATCTCTTTATTTACAACAATAATTTAAATTTGATGTGCGACCACCCCGAGAAACTCCAACCAATCCGCGGCGTCCTTCCGATTACTTTAAATAAATTTAAGATGCTAAGACTAGGCTCAATTAAATTAACTTCATTAACAATATTTTTCTTCTCGAGGTGCTGTTATAATTTACATTGAAAGTTAAGTACATTATTAATTAGAAACTTTGATTTTTTAACAACATCAATTCGACTAAAATATTAATTTTCCGAGCTTCGTTTTACATGTTCGCTCAAACATTCCCCCCCGGTAACTCTTCTCATAACACTACTTTACTTATCCGATTATAAATTCTGAGAGCGCTCTCCTGCCTTCGCGTGGTCCATTCATTACCTACTATTAATTAATTTATTATAAAGTATATTACAATAAAATTTGTAACCTATAGAACGAAATTTCCTAAAAAGGAAAGACTATCGAGTTATCGCGCGGGCGGCGCAGCGCGCATGCGTCCTCTGGGGTACTGGCGCGACGCTAGCGCCGCGGCCCGCGCGCGGCAACAAATAAATAAGTTAAAATATCTATCGTTATATTTACAAAAGCATAAGTATAGTGACAAAAGAAAGGGTCGCAAGAATTCCAACTAGCTATATAAAAATATGGTTAAAATTCCACTTTTTGTTAAATTGTCAGTTTTATAAATATTCCGATCACATGGAAACCGGCACTGGTTTTGTTCGAAGAAGTGTGGACGCTGAGATCTTTAAACTATAGTAACGATCACTGGATCACTGGTCACTGTCATCACCACCACTGCCTCCGGTCCTCTAGCACCGAGCCCCCGCGCACGCGCACCAACCGAACGTTTATTCTATTCAATATTATTATATATACTTACATACTATTAATAAGATATATTTGTTTTGAATATAAAAATATTACGCAATAACCAGAGAAGAGTAGCGGGTGCGCGCGCGCCTCTAGCGAGCGCCTCATACCCTTAACATACGTACATACATTAAATCTTATATTTTCCACAATATTCAATACAATATTCCATCTTTTTGTATATGGACTTCAAAGGATTATGTTTTGTCTTTGCATTTTCTGTTATATTGTATTACTCAATCGCGCTCGAGTCATACTAGGCTACCTTAACAAACCGTTTGTTATCAACTATCTAGTTAAAAGTATTATGATTCATTAACATTGGACCACAAATCGTAATTAATTATTAATAATATTTATTCAGGTAACAAAAAATAGAGATCTTGCGCCGTTGGTTGGGAAATTACCAATTGTTAAAGTTATTTAAGCAATATCTGATATGGTTGAAAACAAAGAAGCCACGAGTATAGCGAGAGACAGTGTTCACGGAACGATGCTGATATGTCGAAGAGCGCAAGACCTCCGTCCAACAGGCTCCTAATATTAATTTAAATAAACGAAATAAACTAGAACGTGTTCACTTAAAACAGCTCACTTATTGTAAATATCTATTTATAATAATAATTAACACAAATAACGCACAAATCATACCTTAAAATATACTCATATTCAGTTTTCTAAAAGAAAGTTGGCAGTATGTTTCAGTACAGTGTAGAATCTCGTATCCACAACATAACCAAATAATATCAATCGGAAATTCGGGTTTAAGCAACAAGAACGGCAGGCAACAACGTGTCGCGACGCCGCGCGACGTCGCCGGTACCAAGATGAACATAAATACTTTACTCATATAATATATATGTATATAGTCAACAGTGTGAGGTCGTCAGTACTAGTAACAAGGTGTAAATATGCGAATGGCCATAATAAGCACCAAACAAGTTATCTGAGGATGATAATTGATACTATATGATATTTTTGTCATTAATATAAACATTTACGTAAATATTTCTCCACTATAAACTCTTATTAGACTATAATGTTACACTTATTGCGTATGTATAAACTGTATCTCGAACATCGTAAAGTGTATATATTCATATGAATGTTTTATTTTGCATAGTTTTGAGGTAGGAAGTTCTGACTGCGCAGGGCAGCGGCAAACATGCTATATAGAAACTTCATTATTACAAACATTAAAAATTCGTTTCAACATTATACAAAAATCACTCCATACCATATAACATCTAGCAAATTTAGTGTTCCTCATCTGAAATACCCCTAAAAATAGGTACTTATATAAACATTTGAGCAATCAATTTCGTCTCTCCTATTTTTGTATGAATATTAAATTCAATGATAAGTTATTTTAATATTAGTTCGATTGAGAGTAACGTTAAGAATCGTTAGAAGCGAACGGGGAACGTAATGCATGACGATTTGAAAAATACAATTTACTAATTAGTGAAAAAATGTAACGTAATTACGAGTCCATCGCGCACACACACAGGAGATTCGGTTCACCTACGCGAGCGAGCAGTCGATCTCGACAATGTCTTTGGGCACCTCCACGAACTGGTAGACGAGGCGCTGGCCGTCGACCTTGGCGAGGATGCCGCGCTGGTAATAGTAGCGCAGCGCGCGGCCCATCGTCTCGTAGTTCATGTCCGGCTTGTTCTTGTGCAGGCCCCACAGGCGCGACACGGCTTTGGAGTCGACCAGCTTGAACACTCCTTTCTCGCGGTTCGTCCACTTGATATACCGGGGGCAGTACTCCCTGTCCTGTAGCAGCTTAAGCAGGAACTCCCAGAGGTAGGTGGTGGACCCCTCGCGGCTCTTGCGCTTGACGCCGGGCGCGGGCGGGGCGTCGGTCCGCGGCCGCTTCTTCGGCTTGAGCTTGTTGTGGTGATGGTGCCTCTGGTAGTCGCCGAAGTCGAAGACCGAGTAGGGCAGGTCGTCGTGGGGGAGCGGGGGCGGCGCTGGGGCGGCGAAGTGGTGGCCGCCGCCCCCGCCACCGTAGCCGTAGCCGTAAGCGTCGCGATCGCTCACGCTGCCAACTGGAAATAACGAGAAAGCTTTTGTTAGTTAAGTTTTTAGATTATAACACAACGTTATAATAACCACGAAGCAAGATCACTGGTTTCTTGTTGATGTTAAATCACGGAGATTAGTAAATACATGGCAGTTAGACAAATCGTCTAAACAATCGTGGGACTAGGCTCGTCCCGTACTTTCGGCGGTGGGAGTCTGGTCACACAATGCTGTTGCCAAAACCCGCCCAGTATTATCATAACAACATTTGACATTAATTGCAGACCAAATAAAATTAACAATGTATTGAGAAGGTACCTAGTAAAAAGATTTAATAAGAATCATACATTAATGCAATGCTTAGGTAGTTTAAATCCGTCTACGATTACGGAACCTAATGCCTTTCACTAGTCAATGTAGAATATAATATACTCTGAGATTATTTAAAAACAGATTTTCAACTTATACGAAGGCAAATAAGTTATTTTAGTTCATTTTCATTTTGTAACTCTGAAGAAGCAGAAAGAATTCCGAATCGTAGATACTTAGTTTACTGATCTTCGTGTGTTGTAATGTGCCACTCTGCAGTTGTGAAATTGTTTGTAAATACAATATTATCATGAAACAAACACCGCATTTCCAGGAAACACGAGCCTCTAAATTGAGTCAGCCGATTGATTTCAACAGGAAATACCTACCGCATAAACGAGTTTTTCCAACTATTGTCTTTAGCGTAAGAAGTTACTTAATGTGTAAACATTATTATTGATGAAATTCTGATGTATTCTAGAATCATACTCAATCATAGATCTGGGCTTGAGTAGAGATTAGAAAATGTCAGTTTAAACAAAAAGACACTCAGATTTTTAATCCAGTACACATTTTGATGGAGAAACGTTATCTACAAATAAAAAATATACAAGCCCCAGTTTACTTGAACCACATTATAATTTATAGCAATAGCGTATTTAAATATTATAATTTCAAAGTTATAAATTAACTGACCCGTTATACTTATTTATTAATTAATGAAAAAATAAGGATTCTTAAATAACGGGGCATTTCACATAAACTCGAAAATAAAAATATAACAGCTTTGTCAGTATAAATTATTTTTAGCCCTTATCAAAATCCTTTATTGCACTGCACAGTGATGATAAACGGCCTGTGTCGTCTGTTTCCACATCGGCATAATCGTCCGCATGGAACGAGGCGGATGCGTCGCCACATGTTTAATTGTCACCATTATCGCACTGGCAGGTAATATTTGCGCGGCATCTATCGAGTTAATCCAGAGATTCTTTCTTTGCAATAACTCTTATTTAACTGTAGATATTAAACGCAATGACAACATTATATTATCCTTTATCGTAGTGACATTAATTTACCAAACGATAACTCAAAACTCAAACCCAAATAACTTTATTCAAATAGACTTTCACAGTAAGTACTTTTAAATCGTCAAATTTAGAGCAAGATATACTAAATAATACACATAAATACTATAGTAATATAATATAATGCGACTACCACCGTGGACAGAGTTGTTTCTTGCTGAGAAGACCCGGCGAGAAACTCAGCAGTTACTCTTTTAAACTTGTTTTGGGTTTACAACAGGCGTTAGTAAAGTACAATGTGTCATTTTGATACAAATAAACCTATTGAGTGTCTAATCTAAAGAATATAAAACGATGAAAAAAAAACAAACATAAGAGTACATATAACTGTATTTATTTATAAAACAAAAGTTACACCTGCTCCATGCTCGAAATTTAAGTTTATTTATATCGACGCTTGAGTTACAAGTTCCGAATTTTACCGCAAAAAATCATTCGAGTATGAAGGTGTTGGCGCGTGTATTACAGACTTTACGTAAACAGAAAATCTAGTTGTTTTTTACTATACATTTTTGATAAGACAATGAGTGGAATAGATAAAGGCGAGTTGGATTGCGTCAGCGACGCTAGGTATCGCTGCCTTGACCCCAATGCCTGCCTCTGCCGTTGCCCTGTCACCGTCACCGGTTTTCCACTCTGACTCTGACATATGAAAGCCAGTGACCACTTTAATTTTATAAAGTCGCTAGTTATATTTAAACAGTTATTCGAAACCTAAACCTTTATTTATATAAAGGTAAAATTAGTTTTTCCCCGCATAGAATAACTATCCAAGCCTTTATTTTCTTTTAAAAAGTTTGGCATCCGTCATTTGCCGCGTTTTTTTGTGGAAAACAAATTAAAACTATAAAAGAGTCAGTCGTCAGCGTATGTTGGTGCCGAAATAAAAACTTCAAATGCGTGCGTGTCGGGAAGCGATAAATCTGGAGCGGTCAGTAAGTACCTACTTACTAGTGTTATAGTGGTGGTAATTGGAATTAGCGGCAGATAGAACTAATTTATGGAAGAACCTTTAGCGCGAAATGTTTTTCTTTTAAATGACTAAAGCTAGTCAGTCGAAGATGACTTCAACAGCGCGCAGCGTTACTACGAGTGTACCTATCTATAGAATAAGGTTCAAATTCCTTATATTTTGATTAACGAGTCTAAGCTAAGATTGTTATTCAGAGATGACAACTAGACATAACAGCTTGAAAATGCATCCGAACAGTTTTGAAATTAGATAAATAACTTAATTCAAAACTAGTGCATCTGCCAACATTGAGTGTCTAGGACAATTAGATTAATGCAAATATTTCTTGAGTAATGCAGAAAAGATGTCTGAATTTTAACTCAAAAAGTTCCAATGAGGTTGTTATTTCTAAAAACTAATTAAAATATTGCAGGAAATCTTTGTTATCTTCGAGTAAATATAGGAAGCATTTAATTAGCACGTGGCATGTCACGTTTTCGCACGAAATCTGAAGTGTTGACGAAGTCAGACCGCATAATATTATTAAGTAACTTATAGTTTTGAACCAGGATTTCGGCAGTTATTTATAACTAACCACATGTGTTTAATTAACGTGATATAATGATTAATCTTGAAACATTTGGAACAGAGATAACTTTGTGAAGTTATCGTAATGCCGTACTCGTGTTACATTGACTTTGGTTTTGATACTTTGATTACTTTTCAATGTATTGCAGTAAATGGACGTTGCGTACATAAAGTAACTTCAATATGTTGCGCAAGTGGGGTTACATACTGATATTAATTGCAGATGGCGCCGGCAAGCCCAACGGGTTTCTTTTCTTTTGGAGCTTTTATTTTAATAAGCAATGTATTAAAATAGGCATGCGATATTGTTATTCTTGAGTATTCATCACGATCCGCCGACAGCGCGACACCCGATCGCTGGCTACCTCCTCACACACTAATCTATTTTTTAACGCGTCGGTATTCGATAAACAACGGACAGTCGCCATTTTCTTTCTAATATTATCTAAGCAGTATTTTCGCGCGTTATCGCAGGTCGTTCACCCTGGGCACTCGGCGTCACGTTCTCACCATCGATGGTGATGGTTTAAGGTTCTGACCGTGTACGGCCAAGTGATGCATTGTCTTTGCTGATTGTTTAAGCGGGCTACTCACACCACACACCTGCCGCAGGGGCAATCTAGGGCGCACAGCGGTCGGGGCAGGAGTGTGAGTAGCCGGCTTTAGATGAAATTGAACACTGCCTGCTGATTTTGAATAATGTTAGATAAAATTACTTAAGTGACGAAAGTTAAAGTTTAAATTGTGTCTGTTCTCTATATAGGCTTTAAATATAATAAAGTTCTAGAGAGTTCGGAATCTTTAAGTTTTACAAACACAGGATGTTAAGTTGTAAATAGTATATCTATTATGCTGTGTAATTAGAGTTGAGGAAAACGAGTGAATATAATAAGCAGTAACAATTAAGGTACACGTTATTTTTGCTCTCGATTGCAGAGTTTGGCATAAGATATAGTCCAGTCATCACAATCAGTTAGATATGTATCTTGTTCCATAATTCATGGCGATAACGGGCTGCATTCGATCCCTATGTACCTGCCTGCTATTTACAATTTAATGAACCGTTTCACGGATGCATCGCTCATAAAATCGTCGAGCCTGGGAAGCTCGAACATGATAAAAACGTACATTTCGTACCAACCGCTTCTATTTATAACTGGACGCAGCCTACTGGCTCCACCAAGATCAAGGTTACGGCACATACGCCCGTTCGTTGCCTTAGAATGCCATCTTCGGCTAGTTAGTAGCCGCTGCAAAAAACCCCACCCCTGAGCGCTTCAAAAACGACTCTATTCATATAGGGAGGAAGAGGTATTTGCATGGGAAGGTAGAGTGTTTTATTCCCGGATGCAAGTATGCGAACAGCGTTTAGGTGGGGTGCGTGGGGAGGGAAGGAACCGGTTGCGCTCGCGCATCCCGCGCTGCGATAAATGGGTTACCCCACAAACCTCTTGCGACAGAAAGCTTAGCTCCATACACTCTACCCATTGTTTAAAACAAATAAGGAAGCGTTCTGACGTCAGCGATAACGCGGTCATAACACCTATGATGAATTATCACATTTATCAACTTGCGAAAATATATCAGCTATTTTTGCAACGATAAAAGAATTATAGAGATAAGATACGCGAAACATTTCCTCCCAGCAACTAATATGAAATTGGTATTGTTTTCAATAACAATATTCATACAACTAAATAGGTATGAGAATAGTAATTTTTATGTAGATGTGGTAATTTTTATTCGTTGTTAGGTGCGTGCACAATGGCGACATCTAGTGTTTTCCTGTGCAACCGGAAAGCGGCGCGCGTGTGTTCTAAGATTGCAAGTGCAGCGGTGCGCGGGCGCAGACGCCAATGACCAGGAAATGACGCAGCCGGTTGACCTTCACACACACACACACACGCGCGCTGACAGCCGCGCATCCCTCGCTGCTCCTGCGCCGCTCCCGACTAACATAATTTTCGCATTCGCTTCACGCTCTGACTATTTCGCTGTGACTGTCTTAAACTGTATGTCATTGCGAAGGCTCTGTGGGAAACAGTAGCTTTAATACTGATCACCGTATTTATTAGGACTTGTGAAATAGCGTAAAAAATGTCAATAGCGTCTACAGTAGAGGAATTTTAAATTATTCTGCTGGAACTCATATTTTCCAGCTTTTATGACAAATCTTGCTTCTTTAAGGATGTCTTACATTAGAATCTCAATAAATATTCTGTAAACATTATCATATTAACCGAAGTCAACTTTTAAGTTATCGAAAGACGGGCTAATTTGGGGGCGAAAAGGGGGAAAACGGTTATTTGGTAAATTAATAAATTTATCTGAATGTGCATAAATAAGCCAGCCAAATGGTAAGATTAGGTTATCAAGATTAAAAATGTTGCTTTTAAAATAGATTGTGATTGATTGATATTTTAAAGGCAATTGTGTACTATCATTATTTTTTTTTAAGTGAAGAATTATATTTTTAGCAAGTTATAGTGAGGACAGGTAGTGAGAAATTAATCAAATAGCAATAAATAAACCAATATTATACCAACGCAAAAAATATTATACAGCAGCGTAGTTATTTACGTATGCATATAAACGGTAATAAATTCCAATTCCAATTAAAACAATAAATTATAATTGGAATTTACCTACACTGTCCAACAGCAAATGTCTATTTTAATCAACTCCACGGGCCTCTTTCACGTGCCGGGTTCTACCAATCTTCTTCATAATGTCGCAAATCGTCTCTACCTTTTACTGGGCCTATTCAATAAAATAATTATTAATTAAATACGACTTTATCTGAAGTCGTAGTGTATTGAGGAGGTTGTTAAGGTGGGTCGTTTCGTATCACTTTTTACGCAGCTGTTATCAAGGTGACTCCTGCGAGACTGTTGACTGCCACCGTCACCACGCGGCCCGATAACCGAATGTAGAGACGTGAAACAAACGTGATTGTTTTTATGTAATTTGTAAATACTTTTAAATAACAAAATGCAATCAGTTGGGACATGAGTTGTAGGTACACTGGAAAATTTTGAGAGTACTGTATAATTATATTTTTATTTGCATGTTTATAGGCAATTGATTTCATATTAGTTTTGCTAGATTACTCTTTGCTA
The DNA here is from genome assembly GCA_947369235.1 of Udea olivalis. NCBI lineage: Eukaryota > Metazoa > Arthropoda > Insecta > Lepidoptera > Crambidae > Udea > Udea olivalis. The sequence goes on from OX376342.1 coordinate 1,135,788, forward strand.
AAAATGAAACTACATATTGTCTCGTAATGTAGTATTCCGTAGCAACATGAAAATCAACCATCTATTGACCCAATATCTCCCCCATTACAGCACCATTTGTAATATAATTAAAAAATATATATTTATAGTTAATAAAGTACATGATTCAAGACAATACTATTTATTATCTACGCTTTGTGTGAATCTCCCGGAGCAGTTGTAGATGGCGCAACCTGCGGCGCGTTAAGTTAGGTCAGCGCTGCGCCTGCGCACGCGAGTGACGGCGAAGCTAGAGGGCGACACTTGCCGGCAAACAGTAGCACTTTTGCTGTACTGTATACTATTTAATTGAACAGCAAATCGTCAAATTATTTCAGCGCTTTTTTCTTCAGAGAGAATTCATTAAAGGAATTGACTTCTAATTCTAACCATAATAAAATAAATAAAGTTAAAATGATACTTACATAAGAAATTGAAAGTGTAATTAACAAATCTTTAGTCAAAAACTGTAAGATTAGGCAGCATTAATTCAGCTGGCAGCATCATTCAATTCTAGTTACTTGTACTTTTACAAATAAGTACCTCATCACATCACAGTGATTATCTAATGAAACCTTATTTTATCCAATGATTTACGTATTTGATCTTTTGAATAGGCAGATAAAAATCGACCGCTCTACATCTTGCCCTGCTTTCCTTGCGCAAGCGCCGTAATTGTCGCCTGATGTCATGCTTACAGCTTATTTGTAACGATTACGACTCTACCAATGTAGCGACAGATTTATTGTACCTACTCGACAAAAGACTTAGTGAGATTGGGTATCAACTTTCTGTAGTGCTATTAACTCGTTGCTACATTTTCTGTACACTTATTAGTTTTCTTTTAATTAATTATGAGTTTATCACGACTTTTAGATTCCCTACATTCAGAAATATAACGTATAAAATGTACTCTCTGAAAGTTGTTTTGTATTTTCACTACAATTTCTTTCTATTTTGTAGAGATATCTTTTTAATTATCGAAAACTGGAACTTAGCTTAAAATAACTCATTGAGCATAAACGATGCTCTCAATCAAAGGACTGATAATATAGCTCATACGCACAGACAAGCGCATCCTTATAAGAACACAGTGCGGTGTTCAGAACATTGCGCCACAAGCCTGCGCGCGCGCATCGCAAACAGACGGTGTTTGACTAACTGATGGCAATCGTGACTACTGACACTGTGAAATACTTTTGACTCTCAGCTGTTTATTTTTGTGCTAGTTTTGCAAAAATAATTGACTTGTATAGTCACACACATGTCTACATATTCTCTGTTGTATATTTTGCGGGCGCGAAAAGCTAAAATACCATTCATTATCTAAATGGGAAGTGACCAGTTATCTAATTCGAATTTTTGTGTCCTACGCAATCGTTGGTAATCTACACGACATGTATAGCGCTGCCTGAAAACACGTTGTTATGTATGTTAACCATACATAACAAGATAATTTACTTTATCTGAACACTGATCACTTATCACACTTTATCTGAACACAGAAAAAAACCAGGGAACTATTTTGTCTGAAGAAGATTTGCAAAAAATAATCTCCTCTTTTATTTAGAAATAACTAATGTTAGACATTTGATTTCATCAAGTATTAAATCATCAATATTTTAAAATGACACATAATATTAGGTCTTTATTCCTTTTTTTAAATGATATTTCACCCAAAAAGAAGAAAATACCGCTACTTTTATCGGTTAGTTCGTCCACCTTTCAAAGGGGCGTCCCACGCTGCGCCTACTTTGGAATGGTCTCCAGTCTAGAATCTTTCTAATATGATATGGCACAGGTGAAGCCACGGGCCTCAGCCAGTTTTAATAAATATCTTACGAGCAGCGTTCTCAAAGAGAACTTTGCGTATTTGGGCGCGATAGCCCGAGATAGGTTATCTGTGCAGCCGGATGCAACTATCGCTGAGTTTGTTTAGGGACGCGTGCGCTTGCGCCTTGTGGAAGGTCAGGGTTTGACCAACCAGGACTTGGGAATGCGACTCATACATATTTTGAACATTGTTATGCAAAACTAAGTATTATTATTGTTTTATATTTTAAAAAACGTTTTGGAGCAGTTGGTAATGACGTGTCAATTAACAGTTTTCTGGTATCCGCAAAGTTTAACCTTATTCCAGCAAATGGTTCTGTGTTTCACGCCTTTGCTCTGTTGGTAATGATTAGACACTAGTGGTAGTGGAATGGTAGAGTATAATATAAATGAGCAGGACATTTTGTTATAAGGCTATTTTGTTCCACTTAAGTTATTCAACAGTGCATTTAAGAGTTATATCCTGCGCTTGAAGGTCAGTTTGACGTGAGCTGCACGAGATTCAATATGAAAAATACATTATGTAATAGTCCCTTCACAGCAATAACCTCCTTCTGTATAAAATTTTGTTATCACGGTGCACAACGTTACTTACCTACAGTACCGAGGGTAATGTTGCGCCGTAAGAAACTTATGTAGCTTTAGCAACTTAAGAGTGCTATTTTGTATAGCCATTTATGTTTCCGCAATAAGTGGCAAAAGTCAAAACGTATACGTATAGACAGGATTCAGCTTAGGACAGATAGAGAATTACGCTGCCAAGATCAAATCTTCATACTCAGAAAATCGTGTAGTGCCTAACACCAATATGCAGTCTAACAACTAATATCATTTAAGATTAGGTGTGATTGTCTTCAAATACTTGTCTAACCCAAAAAAAAAAGGGGTTTCCTGTACAAAAGACACCAAAACCACATATTTTATGTCATAAGTAGTTCCTGCCCGAAGAGCCAGCTTGTGACTCCTAAGTACTTTTGACATTGGCTTTCTCGCGGCGCACTGAAAGTCATCCGTATTGTTTGTCGATAATTGATAACTTGCTATTATTGCGCGACCTCAACCCGTAGTTTGGGACGTATCGAAGGTGATTCGAGCCAAGTTCGAGTACCCCGCTTACGTAAATGGACGCAACTGTAGAAACATTTCACTTCATTACAATTTGTTTGATTAAAACTGAAATTTTAACCTTAAAGAACGAGTAGAAAGCGGTCGCCGCCAACGTCATAAAAAAGCAAAATGTTGAGTTTGGTGATGTGATGTTACTAACGCGTTTTGGGTAACAAATCCTGATATTATACCGAAATCGGTTTCGCAAGTAAATTAGACTTGCTGATATTTTTAATGTCCTAGCGTTTAGGTACGGATATTTTGAATATCATTTCGACATGATCGACAGTCGACTTTGAATATCGTGTTCTTAGTGTCAATGTCCCGGGATGACATTGATGAAATGTGATCTCTAAGGATGTGTCGAGCCGCCGCCATGTTGTAAGCGCGTTGAATAAGCAGCTGATTTGCATAAAAATAAAATACTCTTGCTTCTACATTCGTTTTAGACTTGTAGGTTTCCACGTTTTGTTTGTTGTTGAACAAATGCTTGTATTATGTTTGTATTTAAATAACGCTATCTACATTATTATTATGTTGATAGACCTTAAGTAATGTGAGTTATTATTAAGTATATTTTAAAATTTATCATATGCTATTTCTGATAATATTGGGGTTAAAGTATGAAATTGCCGTTTTATTGTAATAGGTTCTTTGAATTGACATAGAATCTTCATGGTTTGAGGTTTTCGAATGAAACTTTTTTCACATGGTTTCTATGATGTTCTTCTTTTCAAAAATGTGAAACATTTGAATATCGACTTTCAATTGTTTTGGTTATTAAACTTAGACTAACTTTTTGTTATTACACCACGAGAACCCATTTTGACCCTTCAGGAACTGCAGTTCGAAACCATTCGTTATCCTCCGTATTCGCCAGACCTTGCTCCAACGGACTACCATTTTTTTCGTGAGTTGGACAATTATCTACGTGACAAGAAGTTTTCTTCCCAGGAGGCAGTACGAAATGCTTTCACACAGTTTATGCAGTCTAGATCCTCAGAGTTCTATCGCAAAGGCATACATGACCTTCCTATTAGATGGCAGCAATGTATAGATAATAATGATAACTATTTTGATTAAATAAATGTGTTAAAAATTAAAAAATAAACAATTTTGATTTTCAGTACAAATCGGCAATTTCATACTTTAACCCCTATTATTACATTGATTGGGTCAGGATTTAAACTATAGAGTCCTGTCAATTTCTGATTTAAAATATTTTCGATCTGTTGGTATTTTTATTTTACATAACATACAAACGATTCCTACGTCTGAAGTTATGGTAAAGATATGGCTCGTCATTACGATTAACAATACCCTACTGCATGCCCCTAATGCATTTCACAACTACAATCATACATTTTTATGATACTGATTTCAGTTTGGCACTCCAGCTACGACTGCACAAAGCCTGATAACATTATTATTTCAACGTGTTGTATAATTCCGCCGGCTCCACATTACATAGAAACTCCCTCCAGCTACATCCTTTATTAAATACGCCTCAAAGCGCTCGTACAACTATTTTTGTGTGTTCTGCGGTATAATCAGACCGGCGAAACTTTGTGCAGCGCTTACCGGGAGGGGGGCAATAGACGGGCGGCGGGTGGGGGCGGGGGCGATGCAACTGTTTGCGCGGCGCAGTGGTCAATGACACGGCGACATTGCATCAACGCGCGAAGGTCACCGCGCCCCCGCCCGCGCCCCGTCCCCGCGCCCCGCTCGCCGCGCCCTCTAATGCGTCCCGCGAATTCCTACACTTTCCTGCAACGTCCGCCATTTTGGATCAATCAGTGGTTGCTCTTTGTAGTCTTTATTGGGGGGGTTATTTTCAAATCCGTTATGGCTTCAGCTTTTCCTTCATTTCCTTTTTTATTTGTGAACTTGCTATCCAAGTGTAGATTTCCTTTACGTTATCATGCACAAGACTGGGTTAATAGCGGCAAAGCTTGCCAATTGTATTTCAACAGTCAGACAAATTAGTTTGAATTAATGAATATTGTGAAGCAATAGGTATGTATCGCGACGTGTTTTACTGTAAACATATTACCTGCTAATGGTTAAGATTTTCTTTATCACAATGAAAAGACAGTAAAGAAAGAGTTTTATATGTTAGCGTTAATGGTGCTTATATTATACATATAACATTGTATCTATCATGTTCGTGATGTGTCTTTTATATCTTTGTGTGTTGTGTTGTTATGTCGGTCACTGCCTATCACCCTTTCCGGGAGTGAGTCAATAGCGAATCATTAATTTTGCAATTTAATGATAAAATGAAAATTTCCAATTCTCTACAAATGAGTATCGCGTAGCTGATTCCTGTTAGGGCTTAATTATGTAAATGACTTAACATTCTTTTTGCAAGTGGTTGAGGCGGGCCCTACCCTTACTCCCTCCCTGGATGTTCTAGGCTACGCATTTACCGATCCAGCTTGTAATACGAACAGGTGTACCACGTACTTATCTTCTTGAACTGGGAATGGTTGGATATTAATCCAAGCAATAGGTATGTTTGAGAAGTTTTGTATGTTCAACGATTTTAATCTAAAGGAATGGATATTGTGCATTTAGAACTCCTTTGGTTTTCATAGGGTTAGTAAAAGAAAATTACAATTGCGAGAGGATCTTTTTATTTGCCGTTTTTTATATGTTAGGTAGCTAGTAAATACCATTGCTATCGTGATTTGTTTTAATGTATCCGGAAACAAAACCAGGTTTAAAACCCTACATCAAAATGGAGTCTAAACTGGTGTGAGCTTTCATTTTAGATTGAAGTGTTACGCCCCAGGTTCGTAGGTGGTGGTGAAGATACGTGATCTTCATCACTTCTGATGCTTTGTTTTTCTTTATACATTTAAACTATACATGAATGTTCTTTAAGTTACATTACAGACTCAATTGTGACCCATCGCTAGGCTATTGACCGTACTAACTCTACCAAACCTCTCTCTCCTTTGGTAGAGTACCTACACTTTTTGGTAGGTAGAATTCACGTGTATTGTGTAACTGAACGCGACGACACCCTTGTATCCTTCAGCGATGTAGGTCAAATATGCTTTAAATAGTCATCTAAGTAAACGTATAACTTGCGTATGTAGAGCCAACAAAGAAGAAAATAGTTCTTTCATGCCTTGGCTTCTAAACTGACAATGCTTTATACTCGTATCATTTTACAGACGTAAAAAATGTAGTGCCAAGAAATGTAATGTTATAACAGTTATAATTTTGAAAATTAACCAATAAACCGTTCTGCAACAGGAATCTGCATACCATGAGCTTTATTTCAACTCGTGCTTTTTATACCCTAAGTGTTTTGATTTACAAACAATAACACAAACTTTTTTTTATGACTTCATTTGTTTTCATAGCATGGGTGGTAGTGCTGTGCTGCAGTGAGGTGCGCGCGCGCAACGGGTTGCGTGATCCGCGGTATTTGCGTCTTCCGTTCATCTCTGCGTTTCCGGCTGCTTTATATCCGGCCCCAAAATTAAAACTACACATGTTAATTGGTGCTAATATTTATTCTGCTTCGAGCATGGTTTTAACTCTGCCTTTATTGCTGAAGTTAAGTGATGATTAATTTTGTTGTAAATAATGCTAGTAGTTTTAAAAACTGTTAGTAGGTACCATAAAAGTTAGCTGATCCTCGAGCATTGGAATGTAAAAATAAGCTTAACTTCACAGTTATAATATTTACTGATAAAATAATGTACTCACAGCCAAGGATTAGGATACAGAGAGCTTTTCTAATGAAACCTATTGTAATAATATGAAAATGTGAAGTTCTTTGTAGTCGTTGAACGTGTACAGTTATATCAGTTGTATTATTTAACCGGTGAACTAACATCTCATGTCCTCGCAAGACCGGCTGCTGACGTCACTCGCAGGGCTGGAGGTAATAGTAGAATATTCTAGAAACCCTCCCTGAGAATGTCGGCTTTTTCGGGATTATCACTGAGTGTAGTAGATATCTATTATTGAGAGGTTTGAACAGTGTTAAGGACCGCATGTTGTTTGCCTCTATATAGATGTTAAGCTGCAATTCTTATTTCCTAATGCAACTTTGCTACAGAAATATCATAGAAGTATTTTTTTTCTGATGAGAAGCTCAAAACCTAGATACAAATCATAAATATTATGCTTCTTAGTCTTCTTCATCCAATATGCCAACAAAACCTAACGCTCTATGGCTCATGCTCTAGTACTAAGTAAACAGGATTATTATCGACCAAGTCAGTCCCAGTTTTTTATATTTGTTCCTAATGGATGTGTCAACGAGGCCATGGAGATCCGAATGGCGACTGAGGTTTAATGAAATGTTTCCTTAGAAACTATTAAAAGCAGTAATAGACCTTTGCGTTAGAGTGGTGTCACGCGACGGCGTACGGCAGTCTGAGTTGAGGGGCGTTCACGCGCGGTCAAGGCTCGTTTTCTACCAGTTGCCCAACCGACCCTGACTCCACAATCAGGCCGGAACGGCTTTTTGCCCAATTATCTATCAAATTGTCACCGATGCTGCCTATCCACGTAATAAGCTTTTTTTAAATTATGTAATCTATGGTATCGGTAACGTTTAGAGCTGTTATGCGAGCCAAGGGTCCTACTCTGATTCAGCCGAAAATTTTGTCCAATAAATATTTTTTATATATCTTTTCAGCCATATGAAGATTTTCGAAATTTTCAAAGTTTCATTCCGTGGTACTACAGGTGTATGGATCTAGCTCCAGCATTTTTCTGTTCTTGTTTGTTATATGGAAAAGGGAGCTGTTTTTCACTAATACGCGTAGATTTTGTAAGGGCTGGATTATCTTTAACAGCTCGATAACGTATGTGTAATCACCCATTTTGAAAGATTATTTAGAAAAGCTATCCTGATCATGAAATCGATACCCTAATGGTATTAATTAAGGTTACCTAAGAGCACGGCTATTTCTCAAAACGTCCGGCTACTAAAATTAACGCGTCCTATATTCCCACGGCCCGCAGCATTGAACTGGCGTTATATTAAAGAGTTTTGCAACCACCATTCCACGAAACAGGAAAATACAGAAGCACCTCTTGCGTTTCTTTCTAAATGAGCCTCACTTAAAAGCAAAAACACAGCAAGCGGATTAGTGCGATTACGGGCTTTTTAAGAACTTCATTCATAGAAAAGTTCGTTTGAAAATAAGAAGATTTTTATATAACATATGGTTTGATTAAGGTCAGAAGCGTCAAAATGAAGGCTTCAATATGGTTATTGAAATGTTTTTTATGAGCTAGAAAGGTACCTACAGGTAGTTTCTTCTGAGTTGTTTACCCTACTACTTCAGGTAATAGGCTATTAATTCAAGTTGATAAAGAAACCTGAAAAAGGTAACTGTATTTGCTAGACCTAGAAAACACAGGCATTTTCTTGAGTGTTATTTCTTTCAGATTATCCCACTACTTCAGCTGATAGGCTATTGAATCTATCGGAGAAACAAATGGAGCATCTGCACACTTTATATTTTAAGTCGATTCTCTGGAATCTGTCGGTTTGGCACGGGGAGCTCTTAGCGCGTAAACAAGTTGCGAAACGCTACTATTTTATACCACCCGGTATAATATACCGCAACGCAGGCGCCACGCTATGCGACCTAACACTGACCTGGATAGCGAATGCAAGGGTAGCCCAGGAACGACTCTATTTACAGTGGATGTAGTAGGAATTCTTTTGGTGAAATCTAACCAAGTTAAAAAGAGTAAGTATAGGAACAACATCCGATGCGGTGGTGGTGTCACTTAATGTTTGTATGTGTATTTATATATTCATATTATCACAGTATTTATGTCGATTATTAAGTATATTTTCTTGTTAACTTTTGGTTTGCTACAAGTCTATTTGAAAAAAAAAACATTATGAGTTTTTGTGTGTTGAATTCTGAATGATAACGGAATCTCCGTTTTGGAGCCAGTTTCTTTGCGCAGCGACTGTTCTTGCTAGTCTCGTAACGCTTTCAAAGCTAAACGAGAGAAAACTTAATATTGTTTATCACATCAAGACTCATGTCTGTAATTGAACCTGCAAGAGTCTACGTGTTGTTCCGTAATGCCGTGCCCGACATTCTGGGCTAAGTCTGTCCGAACATTGCGCACGTTCAACGCACACTGGTATAGTTGCTTCCGAAATACACATAGGCGGCAGAATCGCGACCCAATTGTATGGAATCGCGCCGCTCCACTTATCCGGAAACCTCGTGCGATCTTCAGAGGGGAGTCCAGGCGGCCTACATACGCGTCCGTGGATACTGTTTTAAAATTATCAGCGGCGGCGGAGCGGCAAAAGGCTCGCCCTTCACGCCCCTGCCGCAGACGCTTCAAATAGATCCTATACAATACTTGTAACATAATATGAATTAATAATGCTGAGGTTCGTTTGTTGCACTGTTTGAAGTCTTTTGTAGATGCTTTTATTTTGGATCGATAAAATTATGTGAGCTTCTTCTATGCCTCTCATTGTTTAGGCGCCCGCTTTCTGGTGGCTCAGGCTTCTTTCGATCATGATTGGCACATGTATGGGTGTAAACATAACAAATATTTCGCTTACATCGTTGCATTTGAATTCTAAACATGACTCGTTGATACAAAATAGGAGTCGGCATAGATTGACAGTTGTCGTAGTCTAAGCTTCTAAACGTTTTTAATTCACCTTCGCTTCGATTGTATTTATTTCGGAAGCGAATGCTGTCGCGGTCAGCCGCCCGGCGCAGGCGCAGCGTGACGCAGACAAGTCCTGCATCGCGCGATGTGACACGTGAATCACGGGTATTCGATTAGTCGTTTTGCGGTTTCGTTGAAAACTTACGTTACGGGGCGCTTGTCACGTACGCAGCTACGATGTTGGTCAATTGTTTACTACGTCATTAGAAAAAGCCCTAGTTTCATACGTTTCCTGTGATTAAATTCGCTGCGGTCTGTTCAGTTTGAAATTTATGGCTAAAACAATCTTATAAGCCCTTAAGTTAGTTCAGTTTATTTTGTCGATGTCAGGTGTTTAGTGTTCAGAATCTAATTTAGAACGCGGCTGCTGTCGCTAGAACGAATATTAGTGCAAGTTACGATAAGAAAATAAACCGGAGTGAATGGAACAAACAGCCACATGTTTGCCATAGCGAACTCGCTTGCCATCGCGATGATCTAGCATGGTGTTCGCTCCTTTCGCTTTCGGCAGCGCGTGCGCTGCGCAACACTCAAGGTCGCCGGCCGTTCAACTCGGATGCGACCGCGTTGCGACACCGAAATATGTAATTGTAGAAGTAGAGGCGTTTGGCAGCGGTCGCGACTCAACTAGGTCGCGGTTGCGCGAGCGCCGGGACAGATGGCGGGACGCGTCTTCCTTATACTTACGGCCGGCAGAACAAAGACAGGCCGTTTGAGTTCTGTTATTATTTTTAAAGCTTGATTGTTTACTTGATTTTGCTCTGCGTTAGTAGCACGTTGAAATTTCTGTTGTTTTTGAAAGCGCACTTATGACGTTAAAAAAAATCTGTAAAGGTATTTGTCCTCTGAGGGATTTTGCAATATTACATCTTTCATAAAGTAGAAAGTGAATTTCAGTTCATGTTGTAAATACGGGTTTGAATTAATTACGTATGGCAAAGTTAACTGCAATGAATTACATCACGTTACATACCGCGACACACTAACTCTGATTTAAAAACCGCATCCATGGAAAGTGGGTTTGTTTTTATCGACATGATTGCGATTGAGTCGGAACGATCCGATGAGAAATCGCGTCTGCGCGATGCTACACACTCTTTGATACTTTATAACCATTTTTTAGGTGATCCACTTGCTTCATTTCAGGTTTGTTTACTCAAACGTCAGGAAGATGTTCGGCAAAGCCATAAAATGAATTCTTATTAGCAGATCAAAGAGTCGAAAACAGGAAAGGTGTGTCATTCTCTGTGATGTAAGGTGGATTCCGTTTTGGTAGTTTGCGAATGTCAATAATAACGTTCCGGTCCCCCTGCCGAGTGCGCGGCGAAAATAGTCGCAAACTATTAATACAAGACGAGCGCTAGTAGCTGCAGTGCCCTTGAAACTGGGCGATCACCCCGCGCACTCCCGCGCACACCGACGCGCTGCGCCTGCACACACGCACACGCGCGTTATCGCGATGCAGCGCGGCAGAATAGACGTTGCGATAATTTTAATTTCCATTTCGTTTATGCGAATGTCACATTGACGGTATCGCGCGCTGTTTGCTCTTCGGCGAGTTATCAATTTAAAAACATATCACTGCTGATGCAATTAAGCTCACAGCCAATTTTGATTTGTTCGTTTTCGTTCACAGACCTTCCAGGAAATGCATTGACGTTGAAGCTTCTGACGGTGCAGTAGTTATGCATGAAGCATAACAGTAGGATTGTCAGTGCAAGCGGATACGGATAGACATCCGCAAATGTTCGCACGCCGCGGATCCGCGCAGTCACGAGTCCACGACTTACTGCCAGTCATGCGGCTTGAATTGCGTGCCCGAGTCCCGAATGCATACCACAGACTATTTTTCCTTTTTACCATCCGCAATTTACAACAATAGATCCCTACCCGCATGATCTGAACTTTGAAATACCCCGCAGACGAAAATACAAAATTCGTACCCGCACAATAGTCTCGTGTTACCCACATCAACAGTTTGGCAATTCCTACGTTCAAGGTTGCTTTATTTAATTAAGACCGTTATAAGAGATCTGTCTGGGAATTTAGAAAAACCTTTTGCGTTACCTAGGTTTCTGAGAAAAAATGTTTTAGTTTTACCTTTAGAAGCTCATCTCATTGAGATTGAGCTAATGAGACGCTAATCAAATCTGTTTGATCAGTACCAAACAGATTTGATTAGCCTAGGAATCCTGATTTATTTTATCTTTTTACGAGTTTTTAACTTGAACATTTACAAGTAGGTCAGACTGTGAACTAGGACAAATAAGCACCTAGAAATGTGTACTATAGGTAGAGCATAAAGAATTCGATAAATGGAGTTTCTACATTAACTTTTCATAGACCCTTTTCAATCGCGTTAAGTTTTCAGGTTGCTTAGAATTCGCCAAAGATCTTTAGTGTGAAGTAAATATCAGAGTAGGTAGGACACATATAGTTCGTGGGGCTCACAATCAGGTTTCGACTGCCCAATCCGAGTAGGAAGGTCGCGGGTTTCGCCAGAGCTGACAATGGCGCCGGCACCGCCGCTCTTGCCCAATACACATGTTTGCAACATACAATTTCGTGTGTACTGTTACGGCAACCGTTTTGCGCCTCACCGGCCGCTATCGCACGAACTCACCGCCATACTTTGAATGTCATTTAAAAATTAGGGCTAATTGAGAGGCGTGATCTACGCGCGCGTTAAGAGAGAATTTTAGGACACGATATTTAGGATGTTGAACATTGAGGAAAATAACGAAGCAAATGAAACAATTGATGACATGCTAACAACTTTTTTCTTTTAACTACGTGACTCAATATTCGCCATGTGTGCCGTGAATCTTATTAGAATGTCCTATGTGCGTCTATCCGCTTGCAAAACAAAGGGTCCTGGAATTTTGTCGTGTCGGAGTACCTACGAGTCGTTATTAAAATGCAGCACAATCGAAAGTGACCGCTTCGCATGCGGCGGCACTGGCGGCGACGCGTCGCGCATGCGCGCGGCCGCTCGACGTTCGTCAGTAGTTTTTGCATCTTTATATTAGGATCACTGACCTTGCGCAATGTCAAATAGCTGAGGACGGCATGCCAACAGGTTCCGTGAGCTTCTTTTGTTTTTGTGTCACGGGTCCCCGGACCTGTTTGCGTCTACGATTTCGGACGTTTTGTTTCCTCAAAAACATCGGCGAGCTTAATTAGATTCGCATGTGCCTGTGTTTTGTTCTTAAGTCAAACATGGTCTAAGATCCTTTCGTAATGTCTTAAAATAACATGAGCCAATTTTAAAATGGTAATCGATATGGTGGGTTCTACGATAAAGCAGTTATTTAAAGTTATATCTTTCCGTAACATTAGATTGCAATACTAATATTTCCCTGTAATTAACATTAATCATACAAAATTAGGTCAATTTAGTTAATCAAAACGCCAAATACCTAGATGCAGCAACAGTGAAACAATGGGTATATCCGCACCTAAACATTTTTCCGTAATAACAAGTTATGACTAAATAGTAATTCCCTAAGTTTTTGCACACGTGTTTGTGCTTATCATCCAAACAGTAAACGTATTTATTCGCATAAATCCAAACAACAGAATCACGGCCATAATGGTACAGAATTAGCATGATCATCATTTCTAGTTTGAATATAAAGCAATATCTGATTGAGTCAGATACTTAAAAACAAGGACCGACAGAACCTCGTTCCTTTTACATACAAAAATATCTTAATGTTTATATTAGACTCTTATGAGCTTTTATCAGAAAATATCATCATCTTTTTCCAGCCAGATTGAAATATAGACTTGTTTTTAAGCATTGTCGGAGGAATGCGGCGGTGTTCCGTCTTACAAATGGCAACAAATGGTTGCAAATTATTACCGAGCATCCAAATAATTTGCGGATTTAACGTTGCATTTAAAATTTGGGAAAGAAGGCCAATTGGCGTGGTGCCAGGGTGCACAACACGCTCCCGGAAGAGATGGTGCTTACTCTGTATACGTTCTGTTAGGAGCTTTCTTCGTATTACGTGGTCACAGAGGTACGTAAGCTTGTATTACCTTCAGGTAATTTTAACAGTTAGGCAGATTTTGCTGGCTTGTTACCATAATTGACAGAACCAGCAACTCAAGTTACCTACGAATGCGTTTAAAAGTTTTGATATCAATTGATATTTTTCCTAGACAATTCCACAAAGGTACACTTTTCCTGCACAGCTTGAACGTAAAATCACTCCTAAAATAACTTTTGGTAATACGGAAGTGATTTTCTTGCAAAGCATTTCAAATGTCATCTGGCAACGTTTTTTACGGCTCTAGTTGTCTTTCAGAGTACCTAAGGTGTTCCCCGGGCTATCACCGGGCCAGATTGTACAGGTCACCTTCCGGGTGTCATTCACCGGGTCACCTCGATGCGCGGGCGCACACTGCCATACTATTCTTCTATAACATAGTATGCAGGCAACGTCTTTTTATTTTAATTTAAAAAAAGTTCTCCGTGTGTTAAAGAGGACCTAAACACGGGGGGCTACGTCGTAAAATTGGGCACACAATGCCCATGTACATATTTACAAAAAGGACCTCTTCAACGGGTGAACTGTTAAAATTTATCCGCGTTTGATATTATATATTATTTCATTTGATCAAAATATCAAAATTGTACATTTTTACAGGAAAATTAGATTGGAAGATAAGGTAATATTCTGAATAGACCGACTTCCTTTAGATAAACGGTCTTGGATTAATACAGGTACAAGACACGATTGTGCGACCAGGATAAATAGAAAGGAATTACGTCATAGTTAGGTATATGGCTCTTAGCTAATTGATAAAGTTATCGGTGGCAATTGCTGTGTGCTGTAAACCTTTTGTATTTCTTTTCCTGCTTACAAAATGTAGTCAGACAGATTATAAACTTTAGAGTTGCTAGGGCTGTGCCTTTTGTCTACACTATATTTTAGCCGTGACGAACGATAGTATTTTTTTTAAATACTGGGAAATTGCCGTTAGATTTATACTCTTTCGAAAATTTCATAACAGATAACTAGAAAGATCTTACCTGCCGCTAGTCTCCATTCATAGCTTCTGCAAACTAATGAGTAAAACGCGAGCATTTTTCTGAGTCACGGTATGAACTGATTAGCTAAACTGAAGGTGTGAAGCGAACATACTTATACTTCCTCATTCATCAAGAAACTCTTGGCGTTATAAGAACATAACATCATGCTGTTGGTCTTGTTAGGTATTACAAATTTTGAGAACCATTCCAGTTAGTTTTCGCGCGATGATATGTTTTAAACCTCAGAATTGTATGGTTCTCTTAAGATAGTGTGTCAAATGTTGGTAGGATCATAATGAAAGGAATCATTTAACTACCAGAACTAAGTTCGTAAAAGCTACAATGCAGATTCCAATTAAAATTGTTTTGCGTGTACATCATCCACACCACACAAATTAAGTATTGAATAATCAAAGTTGCAATCAGGCGACCAGCTGGATCAGTACTCCAAATTCTAAAACCAGCAATACCCTGAACTGTATATCTAAAAGTACTCACCAGGTGGCCTTGTATGCGCTGCTGCGTGCTGCTGCAGCGTGCTGGCAATCTGGTGGTGGGGGTAGAAGGGCAGGAAGGGCGCGTGGAAAGGTGCGGGGGGCGGGGGCTGCAGCCGTGCCTTCAGCTCCTCTGCTGAGCCGGCGCCTGATGATGAAGACTCCACGTCTGACACGCCGCTGTCGGCTGGGGATGGCGGCAGCGACCCTGCAAGGAAGATGAGGTTCAAACGAGACGCGGCAGCACTTGTAATATTAACATGAAATGTGTACTTAATTTAGGTAAAACATTTGAAAGTACATACAGTTAGTTTCACAGAGCCAAGCCGCTGTCGTCATGCCATAGATTCAGTAAGGAGGGCCGCATAAATACTGCGATCTTTGTCAGGTACATTAGATTGAATGACTTTTATTCAAACAAAATAAATTAATACAGAAACTAGTAAAATTCAACTCGGTCTCAAGTATCAGGCGGCTAAGTGGTAATAATAAAAACCCGTGAATAACGTCTTAAGAAATTTTACATAACAAAAGAACAAATGACTATCTCTGCAACTATGGCATTATTTATCCGGGATTAACCGCCGAGATCGTAAAAACTGCATCAGCATCACCTATTGTCCACAACGGTCATTCCTCGCATAATTGTTTGCATTAACCCTGCCAACGCCGCCAGGTCCCCCAGAACCGCTGAGAAACACCGTTAGAAACGGCGAATCTTCAAATGCACTTGCAGCAACCTGTTCTCCCATGTGGGAACGCACTGGTCAACTTTGTTATGCAAAAACGCACTGCTCTCGCATTAATTTATGATTATGCAGATCTTTCTGTGTTCGAGCCATAGGGCAATTTGGGGTTGCACTTTTTGTATCCTAATGTGAATCTTAAACCTCGTTTGCATTGCAAATGTTGCATTAATGCTTTAAGTAATTGTGTCAAGTGCTGTAATTTTATCTTCAACAAATTTAGATCTAAAATGACCGCTAGAATATGTTTTTACAAGACAGAAAGTTTCTCATGTCCAACCCTTGTGATAAAAAACTTTGACGAATAACGGTTGTTGTGTATTTAAATAATATAATCAACATCGTCCATACAACTAGGCGGCGGGAAAGAAAGCTGTTCATTCATACATTTCCTCGTCCTTTGAAACTATGACTGGTATTCAAGTGACCATTTGACCGGTGGCTATAATGCGCTGTCCACACCCTATTGTTCGCTTTGTGAACCCTTCAGGGCACAAAGGCTGGGAACCGGGAAGCCCGGGCGCGGGTCGCATGGACCCGTTGGCCAGTTAAACCGAGTCTAGTGTTACGTCGATTACTAGTAGCGAATACTAGTTTTTTTGACTGGCCTGTTGGCGCAATGGCAGCGATCCTGCCTTTAGCGCCGGAGGTCGTGGGTTCGATCCCCACCCATGACAAATATATGTGTGACGAACATTTGTATTTGTTGTGTGTCTGGGTGTTATTATCTATTTAAGTATGTATTTAGAAATATTTAAGTATCTTTATCAGTCTCTGACGCCCATATTACAAGCTCTGCTTAGTTTGGGATCAGATGATCTTGGTGTGAATTGTCCCAGATGTTTATTTATTATTTATTTTTATGTTCAATAACATCCTACTGACGTTATTTCCTATTAGGCGTGTCAATTCCGATTCGATAAAATTACAGAAGCACTTTAATTTTAGATTGTGTGTTATTGTTTTAAACATTAGTATAAAAAATTGTTAGGTTCGTTGGAAATAAAAAGTGACAAAAATGATCGCGAACTAGCAGCTGTTGATTTCTCAGTAATAAATCAAATACGTCACGCTAAATTAAAGGTCTACCTTAGAGATTTGTTATTTGCGTAGCAACGTTGTTAAAAAATATGTTTGAATATTCATATTCCCAAGCTGGCGAATTAAACAAAGCGGTCGGCACCCCAGACGGACGCACGGACGGACATAAGACTGACCAACGGATAGGAACACGGAATTCGCTATTGTGCGAACCCTTTCATCCCGTATCAAAATAATAATGAATTAACTATAAATAATGGCTGCTACGAGGGTCCCAGATCAGGTCTACCGGTCAGCCAGGAATGCGGTCCCATTAGTAAAATATCACAATGAGGAACAAAGGTGTGGACCCTTCCTTAATCGGGGCATCTTTATGGAGTGACCGCTGTCCATTGGCTTTGTCCGGCGACGGCGTTAGACCATAATCCAGGCGAATGAAGACTTAGAATTCGCGATATTTTTAGCATATCAATGTGATTGTGTCGTGAAGCCGGCAGCGTATTCGACACACACTACAAAGTCGTAATATTACAATTTATTTCTTATTTACTAAGTTCTTGATTTTGTTACTTTTGGTCTGATAACAAAAATAAAGTGAAAAAATAAAAACGTGTAGAGAGATGCACTTAAAACTAACACACGTGTAGACTTTCGCCAAGATATTGCCTGTCAGATAAGATTACAGTTCATTTCCTAGCAATACAATAATACTATAAAATCCTATGATATATGACTATTAACTTGTCAAGGTTAGAATAGCTATTTTACGTTCGCGTTTTTATTATTCAATCGTGGTATATTAATAATTTAAGTCTTAACCTGATGTTGACATTGCGACAGTATGTTAATTGGATTTTTTTATTACTTTGAGCATCAATGAAACTAAAGTTCTCATATTGAAGATGCATTGAAGATCACCCCTCCGGTTACAAAAAGCGAGATCGGACTGTATCTTTTTGGGGTCGATTTTGCCTCCTTTGTCATATTACTCTTTTACAATGTTAATTTTGCTTAGATGTATTATAGCTTAGGCCGTTGGTCAGCATTAGGCATATAAGGAGGCACATAGGTGCGGTTTAGCACCATTATCGAATTGAGAAGCCGTGGACAGCCGAATATTGAATGAACGTTCATAATTAACCCTAAAATACTTACCGATTGCGAATCGTACACAATACGTCGTCCCAACAATGGGTTGCGTTGCGCACCCATGCGTGACATTCTAATTTCAAAGTGTCAATAGCTCCGGAAAGCCGTCCGGCGAATTCAAAAGAAGAAAGAGATGTAGGCACGCATCAGAATGAGATGCACGGCGAGATTGCTTGCTATTGTTGATGACGGTGCGATTTGGTAGCGCAAGGTGCAATGCAACCCATTTTTGCGTAAAAACGTGGGGTTTAGGCAAAATGTGCGCAATGTATGCAACCATCTGCGCTCGCCGATTGTTTGGTTAGGACGCTGCGTGTTTGCGCCGACGGCTGACCTGACGACGATCGCAAGGGTTAGCTTTGACATTTGCCGACTAAATGCACATTTTGTGCAATGTGCTAAAAATTTGTTTGCTGGATATATTTGATTTTCATTTTGCACTGGATCTGACACCGGTTATCCTTAGTTGTTCAGATTTAAAATAAGTAATGCAATGGATGATAAAATACCAGCAGGTTTAACATTTTCCATATCTGCGCAATAGCCATAAATATCCATCAATATATAAATAAGATTTCTTGAAATGTTCTTTGCGTATTGATTAGTGGCAAGTTACATTTGAAATATTATATACACTGAAAACTATTCATAATGTAATCAATTGGTTATTCGCGCTTATTCATGGTGGACAATAAGAAATGATTACCCTTTTCCTATTGTTGCTTACCACCCCATCGGTAAATATTATTAATGGTTGTGCAAACGGTCTAATCCACCCCCGCAAATTCCATAGGGTTTGGTGAAATTGCACATTTTCCAATCCAATTTTTTTTCAAGTCCAATGGACCCGTGTGAGATGACATCTGCGTAAACTGACATCCATCATCGATGACCATGAAAGGGTTGGCATTGAGTGAAAGTTGAAGAGGTAGGGTGCCATGCAAACAAAAAGTGAAATATGGGTTTACGAGTGGTCGTCAGTTGGGTGGAAATGTGTTGTTGCACAATATTAAAGTGACACAAATTATAAAACCAGCTGTTGTTATTGCAAATGTAAGGCAAATTTGCACATTTTAGTGCATGTGTGATATTAGATAGGAAAATGATACTCGTTTTATTAGATCGCGATCGTCTTCATAATATTAAGGGACAAACCTAAACACAAAAAAAAATAATACAAAATATTTACTTAAACAAAATAATCATTAAAAGCGGCTCCCTTTTTAAAGTTGGTTATAAATAGGAAATTTTAAATTAATACTTTAGCGTCACTTTCAAATTCTTGAAATTTTCAACACCCAGCCTTACGCTTAATCGCCGGCGTAATAGCTGTGATGTAGCCTTCCCAATTTTTGTAATAATTGTAATAAATCACCTCACGCCGCGTCTTTCAAGAATAAAATATGAATGACTTTGCGAAACGAGACCTGAGATTTGAGGGTTAAATCAGCAATATAAAGGCACTTGACGTTTTTATAAAGCGAATTTAACTGGGACCCTTTATTATATCTACACTAGTTTTCCGGCTTCACCCGCCGTTTCGCCGTTTCGTTACATATTATGGCCAAATTATATCTGATGGATCTAAATTGTAGCCCATGTGTTATTTTGATGTATAAGCTGTATTACTGTAAAGTTTCATCCAAATCCATTCATTAGTTTTTGCGTGAAAGAGTAACAAACATTCTTACACAAACTTTCGCATTTATAATATTAAGTTAGATTGCACTCACACATTTGAATTTTATAACACGCAACGAGAAAGTATTCTTTCTGTAAAGAAAAGGCCTCCAAATAACAAGAACTACTAACAGAAATAAGCTTCACGAACAGAAATATATTAAACAAAAGAGAAGAAAAAATAAAACACTGTTTACAATCTTATATTCTTAATATACTTTGTGTTACTGCTAAGTTTCAAGCTTCGTTATTCTGATGCTAAAAGGGCTAACCAGAAGCGATAAAAGAGTTTCAGAAGTGCTGACTTTGGAAACTTGGAAGACTTTATAGACACACATTTGAATTATATTTGTCTGTGTGCCTCAGAGTAGAAGGACACTCGGAGATACGCTGAAGTCTCCGTGAAGTCAAAATACACTAAAAAATACTGTATGCTATTTATTTATTTATTTATACAAAAAACTCTGTACCGGCTAACAGATATATTCCAACACGTCGGCAGGTTAAACATAACAATAAATATCCAACTATACTACAACTATAAATTATAACAAAAATTCAATGTGAAAAATATAGAAATGTGCAGATTAAATTAAATAGAAAATAACAACGATAATAAAATAATACTCAGAATTCAATTAATTAACAAATAAAAATGTCATATCATATAAAAATTGTCAAAAACGCTGGTCAAGGTACATAGTTATTCTTGTCTAGGCATAGTGTGGACAAGTTTCTTTTGATTTATTTGTAAAACTGTTACTAGCGATTGGTAAATACCTGGACGCCCACTCTTAAAAGCTTTGAAGAGTTTAATAGTTGATTTCATTTTAACTTAATCTAACATTGATTAACATTTATTTTGTTATCAAACACAAAGAGAGAGGAGGAAGGTTGGTAGAGAATGCCTTTAGGCATTAAGTCCGCCAATTGTACTTTTCTTTGTGCAATAAAGATTAAATAAATAAATAAATAATTAACGTTTATTTCGTTACTAAACACAATAGCTACAGCGACAGAAAAGTTCACTAACCAAAGTGAAAAATGTTTCATTGTGCGAAATCCATCTCAAATAGGTATTGAAATCACACCTTCCGTAAGTTTTGCATCGTGATAAGCCCCCTGAACTTGAAAAAGGTAAGTAAAGGCTCCTAAGTGCGAGTGTGCGTGTAGAATTCGGAGCCTATCTACGACTCGTGCGTATTTGTTGCACGCGTGTGTGTGGGGGGGGGTTGTTTGTGTGCGTGGGGAGGCTAGGGCGGGCGGCGAAGCGCTCGTGACATTGGGCGGATCAGCTGACGAGCTATCGATTTCTCACTTCCTCTTTGTTCTTTATGAATTTTTCATAGCGCATATCGGCAAATAAGTTTGTTATGACGGCAAGAGTTGGCACTTCGGAAAGACTGCATTTTTCATCCCTACGGAGGGATCTAACACTTTAGATTTTTGTTATTGCTTAAAAATACTACGATGACACTAAAAAGATATTCTCGATTTGAAAAAAGAGTGTAGGAGAGCGTTGAGGTTTTCTGTACCTCAACATTAGCTTCAACAACACCATTTAAGACCATTATGTATGAATGTCTCTAAATTAATAAGTAAAATGACATAATCACCTTGCTAAGTTGGTTAAAGCTGGTATACCACTAACCACAGGAATTCTCAACAACAATTTTATTTCCACGACTTTTTACCTACTATGACTAGGTATCGCGTATAACTAAGGTATGCATGACCTACTTTTGCGATGAAACATGCACATTGGTTAATCATAGATTACTGTGTGAAATGGAAAAGGAAATTAGTAACTGCATACCGCATACATGCATCAGTATAATATCCAACATTTAATTACGAAATGTTCCCCAAACCTGGGGATGGCGTTGATGTTTGTTAGCGGAAAAAACCTGTTTTAAAATTCCTATGAGTCTATCTAACAATCAAACTGAGCAAACCTTGTCTAATGAGTGTCAATTATTTAAGTACATACTAAGTCTCTAATTTCTTACTTATTGGTAACACAAATGGTTTCCACTTAAGAAATTACATGGCTTGAATATAATTGAAAAGTAAAATGTGTACAACGAATGTTAAAGGAGAAAGGTGCACGCTCAACACCCTTACATCGAGTTCTAACACTTAAGAAGCGAGTCATGAAAATCGAGACCTGGCAACTCTAGGCCTTACCTTATTATTTACAAGGCTTGCTTATGTAATATGTAGATAGGTTCGCGCGTGATCCCTTTATGTGCGAATAGGTATTAAGTCCCGAATCTCGATGTTACGAGTAGGGTGCGAACACGCATGCGACATAAATTCGCTTTGATGTATTTTATAATTTGCGACTTAGAAAACAATGGTAATTATAACGGAGTTGTTGTCTTCATTATGAAGAAAAATTAGAAGCGTTTGAGCTTTTTGAATTTTACAACTAAATACATTAAATTAGACACGAATACGATAGGTACCGAAATATATACAAAACTCTAATTGATAAATGTGCTTCACTGAATACTGATACAAAACAGATTATCAATACGTGCTGACCAAATACTAGTTTCTAATCGCAATTCAATCAAGATCAGACAGTCTGATACAGAAACCAATCTTATTTATTGTCTGTGCACAGGATTCTCGTACTTTAGTTCAGAAATCAGTTTCCTGAGAAGTTGTTCAGTGTTCAGTAAGTCTATCGAATCTGTGGGTAGACTGTACCGCGGCTTCCGCGCCGGAAATTATCAGACCCTTGGTTCCCGCAAAGTCTTGTACTGTACTGCCACTGGTGTGTACCCACCCTTACTCTAATATCCGTTTTGATCAAATAAGAGATGCTCAGTTGAAAGGTTGGGTCAAAGCTACGTATTACATTTAGCGTTCTCAAGAATCTACTCTGAATGTAGGTCGCGTATAAAAAGAATATAATGTTAATTATGCTTAGAATTTAGATCAATTCGTTAAAAGAGCTTTTGATACTAAAGCAAGATTTCTAAAAGAACAAGACTAAACTTTCACTTAATAATATGCCTTGTGTAATGTAGGCATCAAGTTAAGGCCTAAATTCAGCCTTGAAGGGATGAATATATTGCTACGACAAAAAGGCGTTCAGTTACCCTACATTATTCGATAAAAGACCCGGGTATAACGTTTTATTGTGCCCTTAAACAGGAAGTGTCCCAAATTAGAAAACAAGATTGCCTACTGTTGGCCACAAAAAAGAAAAGTGAAGATAGTCTCAGCAATGGAATTGGATACGTAATTTGCATTTGTTCATTGGTTAAATCGGTTTTTTTTTATTTTTATCGCAGAAAATGTTTATCAAAAAAACAATGAAGAAAGATTGTGTAAATGATGTTCAAATTGGAGAATGATTAGCTTTCCTCTAGTAATTACTGGCAAAAACGCCTTTTTATACGAGTATGATATTCGTCTTACGATTACATTCAACCGGTTGCTAAGTTAAGACTGCTAATGAAGTTGACTCTTCTCAGTCTTGTTTGCGGGAGTCTATATCATCTGATTAACAAAACGTATAGCCTCCTTATTATGAATAAATTGCCCGTAAGAGCCTCAACTAAACCTTAGTAACTAACCTGTGTTGTTGGAGGGCGTGTAGAGGTGGTGCCTCGCGGGTGGCGCCGGCGCAAGGAGCCCGTGCAGGAGCGCTTGTCCCAGGGAGCCGCGCGCACCCAGCCTCAGGCCTGCCGCTTCGCCAGCGTCCACTAAAACAATAGAAGGAATAGGTCAGAATTTAACACATTCAATAAAAAAAACTATTTCATGACTGCCTAACGGACAACGCACAGCCGAAACTACTGGGCATAAAAATTTGTCATGTAGGTTGCATGGAGAGTTAGGGGAGCACAAATAAAGGATTTCCCGCAATTACTACGGAAATAAGAAATAAACGGTTTCGTGCTTACAATTCGCGGCCAATGTAGTATCATAGAAAATCATGCCATGTGTTCCTGTGGATGATAATCATACTCCCTACCTACCCTCAACAAGAACAATTCAAATCAACAGGGTCTTCACAGACGAGCAAGTAAGGATTAATGAAAGTTGAAGAAGCGCAGGATGTGCAGCAGGTTAGAAGACATAAGGAAAAAAATTGTAGTTGTATTTGTTGTCTACCTCGTGGTGAGGGCAAAAATAAAGTATTAATGTATTATGATGATCTTCTACCAGACAAAGAACCTACGCAGTATAGAAACCGGTACATATAAAAGTTATCACGGAGTTATACTCTTGTTACTTTTAAAAGCCTAAAAGTTTTCATTGTTAGGTTCTGTTTGATCCTAAAACAACTTCGGCGTGGGTAACAATGAGTTAAACGGACAGTGGAAGGGCTGCCAAGTAAGTTAGCAAGCTGTGTAGACTTCCAACAGTATATACTTGTTTCATATCAAATATTGGTTGCTTATGAGCCTTATAATCCTTGTCCAGTTAGTATAAGTATATATATATAGTGAGTTTGCAAACCTATGTGTTAGAAGTCTGTGCAAGTAGCAGACGAAAGAGAAGTAAAAAAGATGCATGCTCGATGTGAGCATGCGTCTTTTTTACTGCTCTTTCGTTACCAATTAATGAAGGAGTTGTTATTGCAAAACACCGACACTTTGTAACAGAATATAAAATTGTTTAACTTGCTGCTTTGTTTACTGTAATTTGTAAATTTTTTCTC
Source organism: Udea olivalis (assembly GCA_947369235.1). Taxonomy (NCBI): domain Eukaryota; kingdom Metazoa; phylum Arthropoda; class Insecta; order Lepidoptera; family Crambidae; genus Udea; species Udea olivalis. The sequence continues at coordinate 1,160,265 of OX376342.1, forward strand.
CATGTCGTCATTTGTTTTTTAGTTTCTTAGTTTCTTTGTTTGTGGTGGGCGACATAATATTCTGCGGTGACCAAATGATGTAAGATCTATTTCACGGTAACTGTCCTTTTGGTGATTTTGTTAAAAACATATGTTTCTAAAAGTCGCTAAGTAAGCATGGCTTGTTTAGTTTGCGGTTTATATATAACATCTTTTTCTCTACAAAGTGAAATAACTGTTATGGAAAATATGCAGATCCCAAGACAAATAAAACAGAGAATACGGTAATTGTACTGGCGAAGCAGAGTTTGATCAGATGGTTTGCGATGTGTTCATTTCCGCGATTTCTACAAATAAATAGATTTCGTTTGACAGCTACAAATATTAATTAATTTGCATAGTTACGACATTGAAAAGACGTCATAGTTGCAATGTTGTTTTTCATTTGCTTAAAAATACATGTTATACCTACATACAGCAAATATAGGCATAACATCTGTTCTTTAGCAAACGCTTTGTAAAAGTGTTTGTCGAATTTCTTTAATATACTGCTCAAATTACCCCTCTTTTATATTTTGCGAGAATACCCCCCCTATTTTTGCAGTCACATCGCGTAGATAAAATTGTTAAAATAAGAGCCTTATTAAAAGTGTTAAGACAGATGCTCTAAAATTATAGCCCGCCTGATTTGTTTAAGTTTCATGATTGCTTGACTGATTCTAAGATGTTGGCATCAAGACTTGTTGAAAGTTAAATTCCCCCGTCTAACATGGGAATTACCTTTAGATCGATAATGTATAATGTACAATCTTGATACATCCCAGTCAGACGCTTCCGTGCGCCGACCTTGGAGCCACCCGCACCCCCTGAATTATTAAGAGTCCCACCTGTTGTCTCCCTCTGTCGGCATTGCGCATGCTTCCAACAGAAGGAGACGGCAGGCTCCTTTCGCTTTCAGGTCGAAGTGTCTAGACGTAGCGTGAACTCTTTACTGCTTCTACACATGTGAGCGATGCAAATGTATTGGTAGACACGCAACGCGCTGCACGCCGTTCCGTTCTACGAAGTGTGAACTGAAAATGCTCGGCTTAACGACCAGCCCCAAAGTTATGACACTGGCTGTCATTTGTTAGATTCGGACACGCGATTAGGTTTCTTTGGCTGTTTTTCATTGGTTGTTTGTAATTTTAAGTAGCTATTTTTAGGATATTTGTGTACATTATGTTTTTCTTAATGTAAATAGGTATTAGAAAATAGGTAACGATAAAAACAAAGACGGATTTCATAATAAAGGAAACAGGTACAGTTAAAAAAAAGTTAGCAGCTTTAAATAATCAGAGACGTAAAATAAGAGGCTACGCCCAACAGGTCGCCATTCTGAGATTTAAGTGTTAGTGCTCCATTTTAACAAAATAATTTACGAGGGGCATGCCAAAAGAAGTTAGATACTCTTTACTCATACCATCATATAGGCTGGTTGTTTTTTTAATATATTTGAAAATAGAACACACATATTTTATTTAATTTGAATGTCGAAGTGATCTTCGCACTATGATTTATTATGATTAAAAAAATTTAAAGCCTCAAGAATGTTTTGAACTTTTGGTGAGTCTGCTTGTTCACAAGCAACAGTATTTAATTGGTTTGCTGAATTTAAAAGAGGACGGGGATGTCTCGAAGATGAAGCAAAGACTGAATACTTCAAAAAAAATCGATACTTGTAATAAAGAATAAGTTTTATAATTTTTGAGTATCTAATTTCTTTTGGCATGCCCCTCGTATCATTAAGGTTACAAAACCAACATCCTGTGTGTGTACTTTTGGTTAAATTGTATCGTGCACGAAACTACAGTAGCCGCTGTAGTTTAACGTCATCTTTCTAATTCTAGTATCTCACTTAGAAAAAATGATAACAAATAATCACTATTCTCTTAAGCAAGTACCGTGGTAAACAAATCATTAGTGAACAGGATCGCGCATTGCACGGAAATACGGGGTAGAGTGGATTACTAGGGAATCCAGCTCGCTTCGCTCGCTCCGCTTAGACGTGGTTTAATAAAATGAAAGAAAATACTGAATACTATTTAGTTTACGCTTCATTTTGGAACAAAGTTCTTGAGCGGAGTCTTGAATGAGTGTAGGACTTTTATCAAAGTTACTGATGTTCGTAAAGGCGAACGTAACTTCAAACGATATTCGGCACCAGTCTACCATGATTTACGTCACGTAAATTATGATAGTTGACTTCAGAAATTTCTATGCCATTTTTAGTTGCATTTTTAATCACTAGGGGCGCTGTACTGAAATCCCCTATAGATACGACAACGCGGACGCTAGCGGCTGTCATTGGGACTCATGGAAGACATACAGTTGCGAATACTTCAGGTCTTAAGATACTATAAAGTAAAGTAAAAGAGTAAAAAATATCTTTCTTCATATAGACTTATAAAAAGTACTTCTGACAAGTCATATACAAAAATTAAAATTATAGCGAAAATATACTAAAAATAAACTTACATAAAATAATACTATGATAGTAAATATCATAATTAAACATAATGTGACTCTACCACCGGTTCTATATGAAATATATTCTCCATTTCACACAAAAACAATACAGTACGTCTACTACGAGTTGCCACTTTAAATTTACGTTATCGTTCGCGTATAAAAATTGTATTGGGATTTGACATTGTCATGTCATGTCATTTTTTTACGCGAATGATACCGTAAATTTGAAGTGGAAACTCGTGATAGATGTACAGGTACGCCTTACTAAAGAAAGGTGACTTCTAGTTTCAGGTGTCACTTGCTTTTATATTGATTAGCCACATACGGAAGAAATTTAACCGATGCTGATATCAGTTCTCTTTGCAGTTTTTAATGAGCTGTAATATATTTTTGAAATAAGCACATATTTTCACCTTTATCGCGCCATGAGGAAATATTCGGCGCTGTTGTCGGCAGTTCCGCCCTATATTTAGCCGGATGATTGATATCGATCGGCTTCAGCCGGTACCTAAACCTAGGTCACAGCGCGGTGGCGTTCATAGGAAATCATGAATATACGTTTTAAATGATAAGTAATTTAATGTTTGAATAGCCTTGAATTTATTATTTATCATTCCAGGTACTTGTTAAATGTATATGTTATGTACAACACCAAAGTAAGTAAGTATAAAAAAGTGTAAAATAAAGAATTATAGAATCTTGAATTTTTTTTTACATTTTGAGATTAAAACAGCAAACAACAATTGAATATATAAGGTCATTTGAACACAGCTTTACAACATTTAGGCACAAAGCTTCACCTCAGTAAATAATCTATACAGCGAGAATCCCTTTCTTTGTCTGCTGAAGCAAGGGGCATTGTGTGGAAACGACCTGGATTCACAGTTATTGATTTAGGTACGCTAGACAACAGTATAATTACGAAATCAGGCACCCACCGGTTGTATGTTATCACGAGCTATTATGGCCTAATGCCACGTTTAGGCTGATTCAGGCGTCGTCTGAACGGTCATGTTTTTTTTAATGCTTATGATTAATAGACTGGTATTTCTATAGGCTTAAAGTATAGGACTCGGTTTGTGAACAGGCTGGTTTTAGTGGCTGGTGAAACGCCATAAATTTGGTTGCTTGGAATTTAGATGTTTAGACTCGTCATAGCGATTAGATAATCTGATACTATTATCTGTAGTGCATTCGTATGTACTACTCGTAGACTGAAAGACGCCAAAACACTTATCGACCTATTTCAAATAGCGTACGTCATTATTCAGCTAGCTACATTATTTATTACGTCCCACAGCTTAGCAATGCCTGAAACTGGGGCGACACCCTCATAATTTGTGAAAGACATACGAATAAACATGCACAGACGTCACTGCTGTGTAGGGAGTGCATACGACTGCATATACATCGGCATGTACATGTCAGCGACCCCTGAATTGACTACAGGGTTGAATGCAGCCTTCCTAGTCGCTGTGAATAATGCAGCAGAGCATCCGGGCATTGCAGGGGGAGGGTAGAGGGGGGAAATAATACTGAACGAAGATTGTGATAGGTAGCATACCAATATATATATGAAGTAATTGCCAAACAGATGCAGTTGCAAGTACAAAAAATTATTGCTTGAATAGCTGGTAGTCAAATGAATAATGCTGTATAAATTACAATACGGAATTCCTCACTTGATTTTTCCATTTGCTCCCATAAATGAAAATGATCTTGGTTCACCTTGTACCAAGATCATTTCGCGGCAAACTCAGCAAAGCAATTGTTTGAGCTCGCACTATGGGTGACAGAGACTGCTAAACATACTTATATATTTCTAAATACATGCTTCAATTGATATACGTACATATGGTTAGTATAGGTTAGCTACAGATAGATGTTCTACGTCTGAAAGTCCAAGTAGGTATGTCTGCATTAATAAAGTTAAGAGTGTACTTGGGAACTACTCCGCAGTCCGGGCTGTATTATTAAAACCTGTCAGCGACTGCACAGACAGCCCACACAAGAGAAATACTAAAGGTACCGTATTAATTCAAGCGAATTACTCAAACTAATTACGAACAAGCAAAGGTTGTTCTTTGCATAAAGTCCCTGTAATCCCGCACTACTCTTACTTTCAAGCTACCCTGAAATATTAACTTGCATAAGTTATGCTACCCCGGGGTGTTTGCCGCCCCGCCTGGGAGGGGGCGGGGGTCCAGGTGAATGCACGCGCCCCCCCAAGTTCCTACTGCAGCCATATTTCGTGTGGAATAGGTACATGATGTGGAGGTGCGCAGTTGCGAGCAGCCACTTTCAAGATGTGATTGACCTCTGGATTTTGTGACGTGTGAATTCGGATGTTATATCAAAAACATGAAAGTGAAAGTTAGCTCTGAATTTACATGCTGTACCTATATAGTCTGGGACGTTAAATGTATGAGACCGTATGTAAATAATAACGGTACGGTAATGTGTGATTGAGACCGAATGCACGTTTTAAGCTCAATTTACAGCTAGCGAGAAAAATTAAAAAAAATTACGACTTTACAATAATTTGCGTGAATTTCCACGGTTATTGATACACATTTATTAATATAAACAGTACTTAATACAGCTAAGAACCATCAATAAAATTTCAAAAAACTTCCGACTTTTCTTCGATCGTAGTTCGGTAGTGGAATTGTAGGACTCATGATGAAATTAAACATCTTACTCAACACAATACTGGCACTAACGTCACACAACACTGTCCAAAAGTGCATTTTTGTCACAGTAATCCAATTGAAGTGGTAAATTAGCGTGGTGGTACGTCACCCCGTTTTGGCTGCATTTTCCGTTACGCCAAGAAAATTATAATTCTAAGATTATTTTTAATTTTCCACACAAAGCCCTGTCACCGATCCAAATAGCCGGCTTTTTTATATAACGGCAGGAAATAATTAAACACTTAGCTTTTGAGATTTGCGATTTTAAAAATATCCTTTGAACTTGAGTCGTGTTCTTTACGACGCTGTTGCTGTGTCCTGAATGACAGCTTATTTAATGGCACCTGTGAGGAGATATTTTAATTTCAGTGCATTTTTAATGCAGTATTTGTTACATTTTATGGTGCGTTATTTTTTGTCAAATTGTCTGAGTTCATTTTTCTTTTTTCATGTACATATTAAATCGTTTTACGTTTCATGATTCTAAGTGGTCGTAAAGCTCAATTGATACATTGTTGTCTAATATTTGCATCTTCATTCAATATGAGATCTCTGTACAAGCAAATTGAAAAGATAAAATAGTCTGTAGTGACCGGTTGAGGCATACCGGAAGGGTAGCGATCACAAAGGAGCTGCCGCAGAATCAATGGTATAATAAAGTTAATAAAAAGCCCGGGTTTCGCCCAGAGACGGCACACCATTTAAATTTAATCGCAAACGAGATTTAAGAGGGAGAGATTAGGTATGTTAGAATAACGTACTTAGTAAATGTGTGAGTGAGTATCATCAGCATCTTCTACTGTTCACTGCTGAACAAAGATAGGCCCTTATTCTCTCACTTACAATTAAAATTGGGAAATCGGCAGGTTGTTTTGAACTCTAAATTCGGATAAGGCATCGAATTAATTACCTAGAAAAACAACAAAAAGTGTCGATACTCTTATACATTTAAGAATGCGTAACAGAAAGGCTGTCGTATTTCAAAGGAATATTTTGTATTAGTCCGCAACGTTTCATTATTGCACGTATATTTAGAACTTTCAATCAAGTTTAAAGGTGGTTTTCATCGGGATTCGGCCTGCCACTCGAGTTTCAACTTTGCTCACTAGCAACAAAGGTAATTTGAGATTGACAGTATTTCGGCAAATCTCTGTGAAGATACTTGACGTCAGAAGCCAGTCACATCCGGGAAGCGATTGCTATTTCGATTATCCAGTCACTTCGGAAACTTCTTAGAGAAGAAACTGTATAAGGACAGGGGTCTAGTTACGTTGGCGGATAAATACCTAATCAAGACAATGAGCTATCTGTATGATTGAACGATCAATTATTAGTTTATTAATACGCAAACACTTAGATGTTGCAACTTGAACACTTTAAATTGAAATCTACAAGTAAAACTTTGAATTAAAATAGCCGAAAAACGAATGTCGTAAAAACTAGTTTTAATTGAACAACTGCCACGGGATGGATGGCTCTCTTCTTATACTCGTATCAGTTTTATATCAATGAAAAAAAGTTATTTTAATAGGAGTTGCCATAATTTTCGTAATGCGTTCAGTTACAACTTCATTCAAACGATACATTGGCAAGTTCTTCCCGAGGAAAGGCCCATTGTTTGCCGGTTTGTGTTTTTTGCAACACGCCTGTGGAGTGTTGGTAAAAATAATCTGGAAGAGTAACGTTCTTGACGTACTGTTTCCGCGGTCCGAAATAGACTGCGCACGGGCAGCACAGCATTAGAAGATGAATTGGCCACTGTTATTTTTAAATGAATTATCGTAAAATATTAATTACCTCGTAAAGTTGAGGAAAATACTGCACGCAATTCGCTGAAAGTGATTATATACATTTCTTTATCGTGAAATATGTTTTTTTAATTATTCCAATTAAGATAAAAAGCTTAAGAGTTTAGGTTAGTTGGGCGATAAATGTATCGATTCTAATAATCATTATTGATATTCTCATCTTAAAAACAATCATCATCCACTTCAAAATGCGAAATGCATAAGAAAATATCATAAAACAGAGGCAGATGAGTTATCTCCATCCGGCGCGCATTGCTCCATCAGCTCATCGCACATCGGCGTGCAGAGCACGACGCGCACGCGCATGCTGCGCGCGCACCCAGCATACTTGATAGGGGTCCATTAAAGTAATTCGTGATGGGTGTAACATTGTCATTTGCAATTTTTATTGACAGTAAAAAAATATACGAATCATTTTGAAGCCAGAACCTGGTGTGCATTCGTAACAAACTTTAAAGACGCGAGGATAAGAACATGTTCTAATTTAGAAATGGCTATGTGCTATAGTTAATATTTTATTAAATATGGCAGGAGAATTAATGCAGGTTAATAGAAACGGAAATCTTAAAATCCAACAAAATTGTGGTACAATCGTACAGTGCTATGCTACAGTTAATTCTGACTATTCCATGATCAATCTAGAAGTCTTAAACCGAAAGAATAAATTGAAAACTAGCTATTAATAATAACTTACGTATAAAACGGCACAGTTCCAAGATGGCGGTCGGAAAAGCGCGGGCACTTTCCCCGGCGGGAAACGAAAGAAAGTCGCGCCGCGAAATGGAAACCGTCGTGATTACGCTGATAACACGTTTATATCTGCTGTAATGGCCGGCGGGCTGCAGGTAGCTCAGCTGCATTAGTAGAGGTGATTGTTTTTGCAGTAAGACAATGCTTTGTAATGAAAAAATTACCAAAGCGAGCCGATAGCTGAACCGACCACAATGATGCGTAAGTTATCGAAATAAGGTGGTGGTGTTTACAAAAGGTTTTTTATTCTGCTTAGATATTAGGTAAATACTCGGTCGTATTCGAGTGAAGATCGGATTTATTAATTTTATAAACTACCCTTGTAACAGACGTAATACTCTCAGTATCGAATATTTTATTTATAACGTATTTTCTTATACAACAGAAACTTACATGTTCCTCTATTTATTATTTCTACTCGGACGATTTGGCTTTTGTTATTATTTAAAAAAATGAAATTCTTTAGGACAATATGTTACGAGACTTATTTATTTTGCTGAGGTTCCATTTTTTTCACATTTGATGCACTTTACTCTTCACAAGTGATTTTAAATATCCTATTTAGGGTCCTTTTTGCCTGCCTACGTTTGCTCACTCTTTGAAGCACGGACTCTCCATTGAAATTATATCATCTGTGATTCGAATTAGTATCAGCTAACTAAAGTCAAGCGTGGTGGTCGCATGCGCATTGGTTGTTACATACCTGGACTATGTACTGATAAATCCAAACTACTCAGTATTCTGAAAGAGCTTCAGATTTGATTTAAGACTTCTAGTTGGGAACAGAAAAATGTAACCTGGCCACCTATTCTACGTACAAACCATCACCACTATATCCCAAACGGGGTAGTTAGAGGCAAGTGACTATTGCCGTCATGGTGAACGGAACACTCAGAAGCCCACTTTTTACCAATGGTATTTAGAACCCAACGTGGTAAGCGGTGAGCCTTCCGCCGTTATCCCGGTTGATATAGTTTTTTATCGATGTTTTCCATCACCGGAGAGTTAGTCGGAAATTTAAAACTGAACACAAAGATTATTTGTTTTTTGCCAGATTTGAACTCGGGACCACACGATCCACGATCCGAGTTGGGGTGCTAACCCTTAGGCCGCGCCGCTCGACCACCTATTCTAATGTCCACTTAATACTGAACGGTAATGTAGAATTTGAGGCAATCCAAACTTTAAAGAGCGACACATAAGTAACCCACCAAAAACCAACATAGTTGTTAGTCGGCCTTTTCGCGATGAGTCACATGCGCTTGCGCAACGAAACGGCGTACATTTGCATATAGAATTACCGCATAATGCCACATCTGAATGGGACAGTCGGAAGACTTTGGAGTGTTTAAATGTACCATATGTAAATCTTTGTTAACGTCACAAAAAAATTAGCAAAGTATGTCTACTGACTCTTCCATACACTTGTTAATTCTCGTATCTTACCCATTGTTTCTTTACGAAATTGATTGAAATCAAAGTAAGAATGACGACACGGTTGGCGTAGTGCGCTGTAGCACGGTTTCTCGCCTTGATTTCCGTAGTGTCCCGGGTTCGATTCCCGGTCGGGTCAATTCAGGAAACGATCTTTCCTGAATTGACTCGGGTCTCGGTGTGCTGGGAGACGCCCCTGGCTTATTTCCTTGTGTGGTACCTCGTAACACACGGATATTTATCCCTACTTCGAGACCATTACAAGAGGTGTGTTGTCCGGCGCATATTTATATCTTTTATTTATAATAGAGAAATGTTTCAGGTTATCCTTATAATAACAACGTCCATATTCTGAGGAATGTTTCTGTAGATACCTTTAGGACATCATTCGGTTATTTTATTTTTTGTACTCCCGAAAACTTGTACACACAAAAATATACAAACATAGGCCTCCTTGAAGATAACGAAATACTTTCAAGAGTTCTTCGTCGGCGTTCTAAGAATCAGCAACTAGTCTGAATGCCTAAATTGAAGGAATAAAAATTGATGGAGGAGATAAATCAGGTCTTTTCTAGCGGAAATATAAAATCAAATAGAGGACTTTGTAGCACAAGTATTTTTTACAAAGTTTTTTTCATTTAAAATGACGCTTGAAAGATGACACCTTTTGCTAAGTGTAAATTCTCGAAAGTCTAAATAGAATTGAGAATATGCCGTGCACGCTTGTGATCTGACATAATACTATGTTGTAAGTATAAAATCGTTATACCCGGGTAAAAAATGGTCAATAACACTTTTTCACTTGTTTACTTATATAAGAATTGCATTCGACCTAATCAAACAGGTACTCTTAAATTTTGTAGTATTTGCGCAGCGCACGGAAGAGTGTTGCATTTAACTAAAAACGGTGAAAGGCAAAATATCTGTACTAAAATTATATTAAAACTTCAGATTACACATGGCATATATTACGAGAAAAAACAGCTTTACTAACAGATGCATTTATTTGCAACTCATAAGATTGCAAGATAGCAAACATGAACGCTGCATATAGTCTGTTGTCGAGCGGTGTTAGTGGAGCGTAGGAAGCGTACGCGCAGCGTTGAGCGCATCTCGCCCTTCGCGCCCGTTGACCCAGATCCGGCCCGCACCGACCGCACACACACAGACACAGAGCCAGGCACGGCTGCACACAGAGAAACACCGTCGCCGAGTGCAGCGGTCGAGAGTTAGTCTCTGATATCGGTGTTTTTAGTTTGAGATTGTGCTATTTGTACTGTTTCACTAAATCATTCACAAACTCACTATTTATCTTTTACTATGGCAGTAAAAGTTGAGAAATTCAATACTAATTGTAAGCAAGATAGGAGAGTAATTAAGAAAGTCCTATCACGGAAACCTTACACAGCAGTGGATCTTGGCCCAAGAACTCGAAAGCTAAGCAGATAACGAGACGAGGACAATAATAGATTTCGTAACTATAGGAATTGGATCAAAGTAATGATTAAACCTAATCTACAACAAGGCACCATGTAAACAACGAGCGCGGTATCAATCGCATCGGATCACGATCGCGACGGTGTCGCAATCCATTGTCCATTACTCTATTAGTCATGTCCCAAAATCTGGGTATTGCGTTAGGGCCGAGCTCCACAACACAACCTTGCGGCCAGGTCGCACGACGTTAATCACGCTCACGGCCGCCCTAGTGTGAATTAAGCTTTAGGTTTTTTTATCTAAGCACTGTTTAAGGGGCCACGTGTCTTTTAAATGTCGAAATGACATATTTGAAAAAGCTGGTTAATTGTTTTTTATTCCTTTATGGTTGTTCCCTGAATTTAATCAACAGAAATCAGATCCAATGACATGATGAATATTAGGCACGCACGATTGTTACTCAGCTACTTATAACAGATATATCCTTCGGAGTTTTGCGCTCATTCAACACAAAAAATATGAATTGCTAAAAATTATCTCATAATTTGAATTGCATAAGTACACTACTATCTTAATTGTGTTTTTCAGCCGCCCGTGTCGGATCGAACGCTATCGAAATCATGTCAGTTTATAAATGAAACATAGTCACTGAGTTGTTTATCGCGAGTATTGCATTAATTCGAGTTGATAAGATGCCACTACGACAGATACACTATCACGATTACTCGTACTCGACGTAGGAAATAAGAAATAGGGACAAGGATTTTGGGTCGCTAGATTGTATTTGTTTATTGTTTCGTCAAATTCTTACACATGTAGGCGGTTGCAACATTTGATGACCCTATTTTACAAATCCGGAATGAAAATTAAATTAATAAACCGCCCCTTATCTTCTAAACTGATAAGCTCCATTCTAATTATCATAAAGACCGTCATCCGCAATACTGCAGAATTTCAAGTGAACCTAAAAAAAACCTAAAGTAGTAAATTGACATCTTTAAAGTTCAACGGAATCATATACAGCTAGAGATTATCACAGTTAACCAAATTGATCTCTATTGGAACTTAATAAAATCTATTCCTCAAAAAAAGAAAACGACACTGGCCAGTTTTCCGGTTGTGTTTTGAGGAGGAAATGTAAGGCATGGTCCGCCATATTTGTTTGGTGCAGCGCGCGAAAGTGAGATTTCATGTCAGTGCATCGGGCCTCCCTTGACCCGAATACGCGCCCCGCGCCCGCGCCCGCGCCGCCCGCACTACGATAGTAGAACCTAGATTGTCTAGGCGAGAACTGCATTGCATTCTATAGTGTAGTTAAACGTGTGCGAACGCAGCTTGCGTGTTTGCGTCGGGTATTATTAGTTTGAATGTCGCCTCGGACGGCGTGCGTTTCAGGGATGATTTAAAGCTTAAAAACCGTCTACGTTGATATGTAGTTTTGGCTTTCTATGTGACTAAATAAATGGCGAAATGACATATGACTGCCTACTTATGCATTCTACATAGCTTTCATGCAAGCTCGTGCGGGTTCACTGAGTCTACTTTTCGATGTTTGGTTTACGAATCTGTAAATCTTTCACAATAATTCATTTAAGAGTTTGATTACTTGCAGGCATAACCGGCGATTATGTGAAGGAAGCGGTTTCGGATTTGTCGGTGCTACGCGGGGGCAAGTCTGGCCTTCGAATTGTGAACTTTGCATTGAAACGGCTAAATATCTCAGGTGGAACGGCGATTTGTTATCGATTGCTGTATCGAGTGATCTGATCGAGTAAACTCGTTTTGTAACTCGGTATTGGCGGCAAGTCATGCTAGGTGGTGTCATGTTTGTAACAACTTGAACTATTCTAATTTATTGTTATGTGCATACAATTTTGCTGTAGTGTAGTGTAATTTTGCAGTAGTAGCTTCTGGAACAATATTTATGATTGATTGATCACAAAATGTATCTATGAACTGGTATAAAGAATTTATTAAGGTTGATTGCATTAATAATGTCACACCAACCCCAATCAGTAGTATGGTGACATAATTGTCAAAACCGGGCGCGAACCGGTACAGGGCGGAAGCGTTTGGCAACCTGCGCGCGCGGTGGGCGCGGAAGCCGCTCTCGCGTTGCCACACACGACACTGAGCTGTGTGTTTACGCAATACCACATGTATTACTCGTTTGTGAGAGGCACTTGAAACAAACATTTTTTTTATATTTGAACTTTGTGACCTTGTTCATAGTTGAAACTGCGTAACTACTTTTATCATAAAAAATGTGGGTAAATACCTGTGCCTTCTCATTTAAAAGTAGAAGTGAAGAGAAAATAGACAATCTACAGACAATACACCACTCTTAAGTTTGACTTTCTTTACTGCTAAATGTAAATTAATAACAAATAGTTTAATATGAAGGCACTACTATGCCAGAAACAGTACAGTTATTATAGCCTGTAATATATTCCTTACAGGCAACCGCAATAAAATCAATTAATCTCTACAATTACTGAAGTACGGACCCGTTATTTGCAAAATCGAGGTGTGTGCAAAACGCGTTGTCAGAACCGTATCACTTTCCTGTTGACGCGGCGCGGGCGCACGCACTGTAGGTCGCGCTTGCGCAAGAGTATTCTTCTCCGTAAGCTCTCGCAATGGCAGCTGGATTTTGTAACCGGCTTACAATTAGTGCCGACAATACTGATAAGTCGGAGCAACGGGCTTTTAACGATCGGTAAATGGTTGCCGAAAGTGTCAAAAGCTCCTCTATTCTTGCCGTCTCCTTTATCTACATGCAAGAGCAGAAACTGATTGCGCTGAAAGTAACTAATGACTTTGTTCAGTTGAAAAGTTTACAGGTTTTTGATATGAATTATGTTGAAAAATCAATAAAAATAAAAATGAATGGCCCAATGTGTTGCTAAGCGCAGAACTCGAGAACGGCTCCACCAATTGGGCTTATCTTACTAATCTTACTAATATTATAAATGCGAAAGTTTGGGAGGATGTATGTATGTTTGTAACTCTTTCACGCAAAAACTACTGAACGGATTTAAATAAAACTTTACAGTAATGTAGTTTAGATATCAAAATAATACATAAGCTACCATTTATGAAGATTTTATGTAAATTGGCCATAATGAATAACGATCAGTTTACGCGGGCGAAGCCGCGGGCGGCGGAAAGCTAGTTTTTACATATTTTTGTTAGGGCACAAAAAAAGTTCTTATGGAAAGGAAAAACGTAAAAATGACGTGGAAAATAATAAAAACAACACTTAAACTTTTAACAGAACGAAGTCGAGGGGGATAAGAAATTAGGGGCAGGCTAATAAATAATAGACATGTTGCCATGAAATATTAAACATTCTAACATCTTCTTTGGAATACAATTCTCAAGCATATATATTTTTTGGCATAGCACTAAGTATATGTAAAGTTTTGCAATGTAGGCACGACTGGTTTGTATTACCTCAGTTTAGTGTACACACTGGTCAACTTTCAATTTGATTTCATTGACGTTTTTGGGGTGAGATTGGGAATTTTAATGCATGTTATAAGGTCAGTAACATTGGATACTGGTTTAGATTGTTAGATTGATTAACTTATAATAACAATGAATGGCCACTCCTAACTACTACGCTAATTGGGTCGTATCAATTTGTGACACTACAATCATATTTGGCATGTGGTTATGTTGTCACGCATGGATTTATTGTTGTCCTTGCCTGGCAGCAGAGCCAGTAGCACCGGTGTTTGTTTGCGAGCTATGCACAAACAAGCAAACACGCAGATGAGGTCCAAACAGGCAAAGGAAACCAGCTGCTTGTTTACCAGTTTCTGTTTGTTGCGCATAGCGCGCGCGCCGCCTGTTTCCGGCAACTCCGGCGCAGCGAACTAGCGAGATCTCCGGCATTGACACAGATATCGGTTTCGTAAGAGGTGCGATGTTTGCGCCGATTGTCTATGTTCTTTTTTTCGTTGGAAAATTCTACGATTCGTAAGAATGTGTGAACGCGTCAAACGGCCGATAGAAGGTTGGAATTTCGACATTGATACTAGTTGCTATTCATTTTACTATCGAAAGCATACAATATACCAGATATACGATTGCAAGATAATTTAAAAAAAGTGCTCTGCTAATACTGCTATACTAAAATTTGATGTGAATGATACACGTCCATTCTCCTCATAATGCGATCCTTGATGTGAATTGGCTAAATTCCTCTACGTAACAAATTCTGACTAATATACATCAATTATACCGTAGCCATTCCAGGATCTAGCCCGAGGACCTAGCTAGGTATTACGTATAGCTGTTTTTAAGGCCTGCCTAGACTGTCAAGGTTACCGAGTTAAGATATAAGCGGGCGCGATCGCATAAGGAACGAATTAATATGACCCCAGAAAAAAGATTTTTTGTATGTATGGTTTTAATGGAATTGTAATGTATTTGTAGGTTTTGTTTCGATATCTAATATCAAGTATTACTGTAGTGTCAAATACTTATGACAATATCTGGTTTATGAGATACCATCAATCCCTACAAGGCTTTCAAGATTTTACTGCAAAAAAATATTTCACTTTTTTTGATTACAAGTAATATTGTGTAACATTATTACATAGCCTTTAGATAACTTGAGACGGATCGTTTTAATAAGGCATCTAAAAAGGTTAAACAATCGCTACCTCTTATACTTTGTTTCCGCCTATCAACAAATGAGACAGGGGGAAGGGTGGTCGGTTCCCAGCCGTGGCTCATGGGCCCAGATAGTACTAAAATAACAACTAATATTCCATCCTAGTTCTCCAGAAATTTTCCTCAAAGTTGCCTTTGAAAACACACTCAAGTAATATTCGGAACTATTAACGCTGTGGCTGTCTGTTTTTGCTGAAACTTCAATAACAGGTCTGAGTTTACAAAAAACAAATATGGGCTTTATTGTTTCTACTCACAACAGTTGAACTATAATTAAGCCATGTAATTAGATGCAAAATAATAGCTGTCTGACTATCTAGTAAACAGGCATTATTAATACATCTATGTTAATATGATATTATTCTCTTGAGGTACAAAAATGGATTAGTTCCTATAATTAATAGCTACTAACTCAATCATCACGCTTCCCAAATAATTATGCATATATCTATGTATAAAATCATAGTCTATCTCGAGTGAGTTAAATAGACTGTGTGATATTGTCGAGTATACTTTGACGACTACTCGCTACCTCTTGCTTGTTTCTGAAAGTGTTTTGTATGTAGCTTCACATGCCTCCTAAATTATGCATTAGCAAACGTATGAATACCAAATCAAATAGTTTATTTGTGATACACAGGTACTTATAAAATATTATACATAAAAGAAAGCAATTAGGCATACAATTAAGCAATACTATTTTGTATACTTGGAACTTATAAACATAGACGTTGTGATAGTATGTATTAGCTTATTCTCTTAAATAATGTCCGCTGGGGTGTGACTTCTTGCCTTTTGCTTTATTTTATACCTATCTATACTATCTAATATTATAAAGAGGTAAGCGTTTGTGAGTTTTAAGCAGCTGATCTCCGAAACTAAAGAACCGATTTCGAAAATTCTTCAACTGTTAAGAAGCTACATTATACCTAATTTATATACATACACACATACATACTTATACATATATTTCTTTTGAAATAATTAGTTTTTATGTCATAAAAATGAAGTTCACGCGGGCCAAGCCGCGGGTGGAAAGCTAGTTACCTAATATAGTAGTCGTGATCTGGTTGTATAGTATTTTTACGGTAGCGTACTTTAGCTCCTTTTTTGCCTTGTAGCGTGACAGGTTAGGTTAAAAATGGATCTCTTAATGTTTACTCAATGCAAATTAGTGAGTGCTATCAAAACACCCAGACGCGCGGAACAAAAGTAGCCGCGGTTTTGAAACGTTCTGTGGGCGTCTCAAGGTGTGCGAAGTGCGCTGCGCTGACGCAACGTCTTGAGCAACCGCTCAAAGAACCACGGTTTAACTGAACTCTAAAAATGAAGAATTAAGGTTTATTTTCGACAAGATGTAATCTTTTCGTGATCTGCAGTGACAGTGAATAGTTCTTTTTTGTGTTTTGCCGAGGGTTAACCAATTTCCTGAGTATCGCTGGCGTAATATCCGTTAGATACTAAATCTTAGCTAGAATTTGGAACCTAAATTGAAAATATATCGATATTAATGTTATACTTATGATTGATATTATAAACATCTGTGTACAAAATGCTCGCACATGTGTTATTTATTACAGTAGTGATCAAGGAACATATTCTCAATCGGAAGTATGTAACTGAAAACTCTTCTTTTGTTTCTTTTTAGCATGGTACAATATAAGATTTACACACTCTGTGCTGGGTCTGAGTAACTGCGAGCTCGTGAGCCATTCACATCTTTCTCACAAATTCGGGAGTCACATGCGCAAGGCCGCTTGCGCAAGAGTACATGCCGCCAGTGGAACTGTGTTTTCAACGGCAAACCGCACATTAAGAGGCATGAATTAATAAAAATAACATACATAGTACGTAGTAAATAACTCTTATTATTACAAACGAATTAGCTCCTAGCTTTTGGCCGCGATTTTGTACGTGCATAAACGTGAAATCCTGTTCCTGTACGAATTTCGGGAAAACCTCCTCCTTTTTTTTATACCACGTCGGTGACAATCAAGCATGCGGACCACCTGATGGTACGTGGTTAACGCAGCCTATGGACACGTGCAACACCAGGGGTATCACTCGCGCGTTGTCGACCCTGCAATAACCTTCTCAAAAAAGATAGTATGGAGTTCTTCAAGAGGGAACTCCATACTATCTTTTTTGAGGAGTTTTTTTTAAGGCTTGGGGGCAGCTTTTGTGTGGACAGCCTAACGGACAAAGGCAGGTTGAGCTTCCGCCGCTCGGCGCGAAGGTTGTATGGTCTGCTGACGCGGTGGACGGAAAGGCCGCCGATCCCCAACCCTTCGAGGTGGCCGGGTCCACTCCGGTCTCCTCCCCCGGCACGACCACTCATCAGGGACTTTTCGTAAGGCTAGCAGGTAAGCCTCCCAGGGCGAAGATTTACTTGATCCCTGGGTAAGGGACCCCGTTCAGCCTGCGGGCGGTCAGCGGCCAACCGTTTCATCGGGTCTCCCTGGCAACCGCGTCAACATGCCAAGCCAATTTACCACAGCGACGGTGACCAACCCCCGGTCCCTCAGCTGTCTACACAACCGCTCCCTGATGAGCTCTGGTACCTTACTCACCAGCACGAACACAACACTGCCTAAGCGGTGTTATTTAGCTGTGGTATTCTGTAAGGTATTTGCATCCAGACGGGCTGCTCAATTATGGGTGGACGAATCCACTGTGCCCTGCCTCTACCTGAGGAACCTTCATTTTAGTTTTCTACGCCCAGTTGTTTCTGTTTTGTGTTGCCCGTCACTCAGTCAGTAACGGAAGGGTGTTTATATGTTGATTTATATCAATATGTTCAGAACTTTGTGAAATACTTACACTTAAGCTGTTGCACTTTGCACTATTCTGTAATTTTTCCTCTAATTAACTATTTGTAGCGCTAGGAATGAAAGAGATAAAAGATTTTTTACTTAAAACGGTTTATGACTGATTGATATTTTGTAAATTAAGGGGGTGAATAGTTAAACTAGAACTTTTTACTGCGATTACTTATTCATTTATACAATGTTTTGTTTCTAAATGCGGACATCTGCTGTTCTATTATCGTCTCTCATTACCATGTCTAATGTTGTCACTGTTTTCCCAGAAGTCCGTCGGGTTAATCTTCAATGGCTACAATTTACCTGTTGCCTTGTGTGGCAGACTTTATGAGTGTGTGGTATGACCGGAAGCACAGGCTGCTGACGTCACATGTATCTGCCATAACCACAGTATCTAGTCTGTGGATGACGCATGGCAGCGAATAGACACATAACACATCCATCCTTTTAGCTTATCAATTTTAAACTTTATAGTATTTGGAATACGAGACTACTACTTTAAATCCCTGCAATGTTGTGCTATATTCCTGAGTTTAATGACAATTTGTTGCTTGAATGTCTTCCAACTCAGCGATCATTCCGGCCGCTCCGGACGAGAGTTATTACTGAATACTTTGGCAATTACTAAAATGTTATTTGTTTAAAATTCAGGGTTAAGCTTTTTCAAATCACGAGAAAGACGAAGAAAGGTTAACAAACAAACATATTTTAGGAAGAATTTTTACAATAGTGCTCTTTGTGTGCGAAAAAAACAAACATCTGCAATAGACAAAGAGTGTTGTACCGTTGCGAAATGCGGAACGTAAATTCGCAAACGTTGTGCAAAAAACCGCGAAATATCGCCGCCATGTTGTTTTTTGTTAAAACGGGAATCATTCAAAAAAGTTTTACAGTTAGGTCTTTTTTTAAAGCAGGGGTGTGCACCCGCTACCAACAGGTAAGTTTTTTTAGTGCACTTTAAGAATTGGGTTAAGTTTTTTTGGGCCAGCCGATAGGGCAAGGTGAGCGGTGTTCTGTTACGGAAACTGCGGTTTTTTACCCGTACAAATGTGACCCTATTAAGGTGTTTTTTACTAAGCGAGCATAATCAGTTCACATGTTTCAGTTTAAGTGTCGCAAAAAGCGCGTTTAAGTGGCTCGTAATGTTCAGAAGTGGTTTAAGTTTTTAGTGGGCTTGCAAACTGCACGGTACTTTTTTTGAAGTTATTTGATATTTAACTATTGAGACTAAAATTGAGACGAAAACCGAGATTAAATTATGTATTTTTAAAACAAGGTGGAAGAGAGCATCGTGGCCTAGAAGTCAAGCACTCCAACTCGGATCGCAGATCGTGTGGTCCCGAGTTCAAATCTGGCCAGAACCAAAATCTTTGTGTCCATTATTTAATTTCCGACCAACTCTTCAGTGATAGAAAACATCGATAAAAAACCAAATCAACCGCGGAAGACTCGGAAGGCTCACCATCTACCACGTTGGGTTCTAATATCATTGGTGAAAAGTGGGCTTCTGCTTGTTGCGTTCACCACGACGGCAACAGTCACTTGCCTCTGACTACCCCGTTTGGGATAAAGGCGTGATGGTTTGTTATGTTATGATGGAAGTCGCGGGAAAAAGCTAGTCAAAAAATATTTGAAATAGCAGACATACTGATGTCAGTAGCTACTAGATTTCTTAGATCCTGTTTCCTACCTAGTTTAAGTCATCGACAAAGAGTAACAACAACCTCTAATTAAGTGCGTTGCGAGTTCCAAGGCAGTTTAGCTTTCCCCCAAGACTTGAGCTTCATTGGTCAGGGCCGATACGTCTGCGCCAGTTGTTTCCAGAGGCCTAGCGGCAGTGATCGGGCATTAAAACACCCAAAAAATATTTTTAAATCACAACAAGTTTTATAGATCCGACACAAAAGAACCCTCCCATTGTTACGTTGATGGATGAGTTAATTTTCCTTGCGTAAAATCATCGTAAAATTCTCTGTTTTGTGAGGAAGTTGTAAAACTGTTTACAGATTACCAATAGCTTCGTTTAGCGTTCACTATTTATTTTTGAAATTCTAAAAACGGATGCGTTAACGTCATTTGAATACTAAAAATGCATATAAGAAAAAATCTGGTAAACTACGTGTCATTGTCGCTGTCCCTTTCTGATTAGACCATCGGACTTATGAGCGACGAAGACGGGTAGTTTGCAGGAAGCTATTTAAAAAAAGAACAACCCTTCCTCGCCCTTTCGGGACATTCTATTGTTTACGTCGCTTTAGAATGACGTAACTTGTTATCTGAAATTTATTGATTTTGAACCTAAATGGTAGCTTTTAGAGTTTAATTTGAAACGGCTGATACATGTCTTTTGTGACAAATAGAAATAGGAATGGAATTAATATAAATTCAAAAATGTTTTTTCTTTGTAGAATATTCGGATTTCTGAGAACAGGTAGTGGCCAGTGCTAGTGTTAATGGCAAATAGGTATTTGGTCGCGGTTGGTAGTCTATGGCGACAAATATATATTAACTAAAAAGAGCCTAATAATAATTTATGCAAATTGTTAGAACAACGACCTCGGAATGATGTCCTGGTTCAAAAGTTCGCTCGGAATAGAAAGATTCCTGTTACCAAGCGTTAAAATCATTGAAATATTAGCACTTATCCGCATGTTAATTCACCGATGTTTCTTATTCGTAGCTATAAAATGTATCATCATGTTTGTCATCGATACCATTACATATTTTACGAGAGGTAATCATGTTGCATATTTAGATTTGTATTTATTGATTACGACTGGCTTCAATCTTGAACTTCTTTTTTAAATTGTCCATTTATAATTTGATTAGTTTTGTCTGTCTGTTGGTGTGTGCAAAAGCATTGTGTGCATGAAACTAGCTGATCTTATATTTTTACGCAGTTACTTTTTAATCTTACGCGAAGAAGTGATTTAATAACAAACCAAAATTAAATTGAAAAAACTCAGCAAAACAACTCTGATTCCGGTTTTTAGAACAGAAAAATAGACAATAAATGTAAATTTAGGACTTCTGAACGCTGCCTGCTTTTATGAAATATTTAGATTTTCGTAAGATTCAATTAATAATTTAGAATGATGTTGTTATTCTTCAAAGCAAACAAAGAAAGTGTATATTAAATAAAATCAGGTCTTAGTTTGATGATGTCTTCCATGCCGACACGGCCGGCGAATGTGACTGACTTAGCCAATCTTAGCGGTTAACGTTCGCCCGCATATGTCACATTTCAAGATTCCGTTCTCATACCGATAGGTTATGGCCGCCGGTGGTCGGGCTTTCAGTAGATCGCTTTTACAGTATATTTTATTTGTATACAGGAGCATCGTCTTGCCGTCCATTTTTTCCGCCGATTTTTGGTAGAACTCCTATAACGCCTAAAGTTGTGGGCTTCCCCACCTAGGGAAACATTTAGGTATATGACGACTATTGGTGTTAGTTTTATGACTGAGTGTTAGTTTATCAGTATTTGCTTTTCACACTACTGTTTACTTACTGTGTGGTCGATGACCATGTGTTAGGATGTCCCACAGTTTTAATTGTTCATAAGATGAGTGCGTGCATATGATATCTTTTTGACAAAAGGGTTAAAAAATCACAGTCAACCCGATCACGTGTGTCGGTCGCATCCGTCCGTCGATCACGCATAAATGAGATTTTTTACGCACCTTTCACTTCCGACCTGCGCCCGCGCATCAGGTACGCCTCCAGGGCTGCCCCTGGGCACTGCTTTTGTTGACCTTTGCTCTAATTTATTATTATTATGGTAATTATGGCAATAGATCTAACTGCACACAGGACATGCTGACATCATTAAAATGAGACATTTCTAAGATTGGGTTAGGTATACTTGTAATTGGTGAAGTTCATAAGCTATTCAGTTAATATGTTTGGAATTTTTAAATAAAGTAATTTATTAGATGTTTTCATAAGTATTAATACGTATATTTATTAATACCTATATGGTTTCATTATTTATTTGAAAACTGAAAATATTCAAACAAAATTTAAGTACACGAGACAGCCCTGACAAGAAGTGTTCGATAGTCGATATTATTTGGCAGATGCGTATGCGCATTATTTCCTGCACCCTTTCTCGCCATGGGAAAGTCTGCGACCAATTTAGTTTTTTTCGCTTCTCTCTTCTTCTTTCACGTGGTTAAGCCATAGGTCATCCTGGTGTTGAGATTTTTCCCAAGCTACCTTTTTAGGCTTGACAGCTTAAAGTGCCTTTCGAAGCACGAAGTCTTGATCATTGCTACTAAGTTATCGATACAAACGAAAATCTACTTTTGGATGGAAAAAGTGGGTTTGCCTGAAAAAACTAGACTATACGTATCAAATGAATATAATCTATGCTCAGTTAATCTTCTTGTATTCTGAAAGCCAGACATTAATCAGTTAGGACTACTGCAGAAAAATATAGGTTGAGAAGAATGTCTGTGCGTCTCTAATAAATATCTGAGTGTAGTAGACATAGTATAATCAATTCTTGTCAAAATACCTATTTGCAAGACAGTTCTGTGCCTCGATCGGAAAATAGATCGATGTTAACCCCGATTTAGGACGGTTCGACCCCGATTCCAGGCAAATGAAAAATTCCTGATTCTGAAATAATTAGGTTGCGATGATTTTGTAATATTAGATGTAACTATGAATTTAGTTTGATTCATACGTGAAAAATTTTAGTGTGAAAAGCAAATTCATTAAATTTCATTTTGATCTAGTGGTTTAAATGGTTCAATTAAAAGAAAAAAGCCAGTTTGAGATGCAGCAGAAGCCGAACAAAAAAAACATTCAAAATACGGCTGAAATTCCCACGCATGTGATCTAAATCGATTCAGAAAGCTTCCAATAATCTTTCTAATATGTCAGATGGTGGCGCTTGTTTGTTAAAAGCATGTATGTTTAATATAAAGATATTCATCAAAAAAATATGGCGTCACCCGCGCTAGTACTTGCATTGTTTGTTCGTCGAGTTGCAAAAAAGGCAGTGCAGTGTTCAAAGGTAACCCAACGCCGTGCCTAATCAACTCGTAAGGAAGCGGCCGGTCATCGAACCCACTACCGCGAAACGCCAATCGGGTCAGCCACATCAGCATTGTTATTTAATTACTAATTATTGTTTATGAGATCCAAATCTGATTGGCGCAGCAGTTACATTTCAATTGAACAATATTTTATGACATTATATTGGAAAACTAACTCAATAAATCCCAAATATTCAGAGGGTGTATATCAAAATAGTTTAGGAAGCAATAGGAACAGATTACTTATCGCTGTAAGTGCATTGAGAATGCATTTATCATCAAATAAAACATACCTATGCATATGTTTAACAGTGAATGGACTTAGTATTGGTATGACTTGGAAATGGGAGTGTAAGGTTCACTAAATAGGTTCGACTTTGTCGATATTATTGTCTCAACAATATTAACGACGAAAAATATGAGATTACATTCTTATACTTCATTAGCTGATTGTGATGTGATTTGATTACAGGAATAGGTACTCATTATATGTGTGGATTTAATAAAAGCATATTTATAATTATTTAATAGATAAAAAAGATATTATTAGGGCGTCATGAAGAAAAATATTGATAGCGCGACGAGTCACTGACAATTAACGCATTTTTCCTCCAAAACAACTAAATTTAAACCGAAGGAAAACATGAAATTGTATGTATTACATGACGCAATACCGGTCAGTTCTACCGTGCATGTCAATGACTTTTGCATAAGTACAACTATGCAAAATGTGTATAATACGAGTATTATGATGAATATGCATTTTGCGAATGACAGTGCGTTTAAACGCTGCAGTTTATAGTTCCGTCACAAATTAAAGACAATTGTCTCTTGATAATTAAAAAAGTGTACCAATAAAAACTTAAAAGCCACTTAGTTTACCTTCCTTCTGTATAATACCTTTGTTTACATATTTTGATAATACAAGAAGGGTTAACTTAATTATGAAACAAAAGTTAGGCGTAGCTAATCTAAATCTAGGAAATGAGAAAAGTTTAGTCGTTGTTGTTGTAACAATATATAGTACTTTCGTTTATTTCGTGTATTATTTCGTCAAAATAACTACACTGAAAGTCCTATTAATAGTAAAGGATCTTGTTAAAGCTTTGAAAGTTTCGACGACCTTTACTATTAAGTAGGTATATTTCTACTTATACAGCATAAATAATACTTAATCTTTTCCTTAATATCATGAAAGGAAAAAAAAACCTTAGTAAGTATTAGTAAAGCCAAGAGAAGCTGTAGTTCAAAGAGGATAAGGGAATAGGTATTTTTAGAAGTTTACATACAGATTAAATAATTGGCTTTTGATCGAAAGGGGTTGGGAAATGACGTAATAACATGTCATTACATTTTTCTTGAGGCTATTTAGGGCGAAGTGGTGTATGAAAATGATGATTATATATTAATAAAAAAATATCTATTGTCTAGTACTATTTTTTGTCTGGTTGTCATGTTACAGCGGTACATTTATTTCTTAATTAGATCATGAGTTACACCAGTTTATGGCTTTTTTAACAAAATTACTAGTGTTTATAAGAAACAGAAAAAAAACTACATACATACACAAATACTTTAACGATACACCTACTGTCTAGGTTACTTCTAGGTGGGTATTTCTTTAATTTTCTCCCTAGTGAATGTTTTAAATTTATCATTATCATTGACTGACAAATTTAAAATCGAAATAAGAATCTCTTGTTATTCCGTTCTTTCAGTCCCGATAGTTATAAAATATATTTTAGATGGTTGGTTACTTGGGTGAAATTCGATAGTAACATTCTCAATCGTTAAAACACTGTCTCATTTAATTTTCTGTGCGGAAAAATAAGGTTTTTTGATTTGAATTGAGTACACAGGAAACAGTCAGAAAGAATAGTCACAGTTTAAAACTTATTTTAAGACAGATATCCTGTTTGAAAACTGCTTAAGTATGGTGCCTAGATACTTTGAATTTCATTTTTGTTTGTTTGTCACTGTACCATCAAGGCCTAATACCGACTGTTTCTTGCTAAGTCTTTTCGCCTTCCTAAAAAGTGTGTTCTATCCGGCGGCATTCCTCCGAACAATGGTTATTGTCGAGATCTTCTAGTAAACAGCCTGAGACAAACTGTCGACGCTAATGTGTAGAGATGAGTGTTATTGCTGAACAACATTAGATGAGGACGATTGAAAGAAAAATGCTAATCATTTAGGCAAAGAGATCTTATGAGCCAACGAAACGAAATAAAATAACTCTTTCGTATTTTTCTTCACTTAAAGGTAGGTAACGGTTGACACCACATTTTGTGTGATTTCATTTTGAGTGTGATCAGTTTACACAAACACTTTTGTAGGGCATTGTCATGATTGAAAAATTGCAGATTTATTTGCCTTTGTTACGCATAACACGTTAGAAGATAGACTTAGCTAGACATAAATAATACTCAGAGGCAAAAGACTCACACAGGTTCTGTGTATATCTCATCTTAATTCTTACTAATTTAAAACTTATAAGTTTGTCAGGATGTATGTATGTTTGTTAATCTTTCACGCAAAAACTACTGAACAGATTTGGATGAAACTTTACAGTAATACAGCTTATACATCAGAATAATACATGGGCTACCATGTATATATATTTTATATAATTTAGCCATAATATATAACGAAACGCGGGCGAAGCCGCGGGCGGAAAGCTAGTATCAAATAACAATAACCATTGCAAATGAGGCTAGCTGTTGCTACACCCCTAGGATGTTAAAACAATTTTTGTTGATATTATTAGGCTTACATAATTATAATACTAATTAATATGTCTACGTAAATATAACAAGTCAAGGAATTTCACTTCGACTTTTACCCCTAAAAGACAATTATGTATTTTTATCGCATAATTGGCACGTATAATAAACAATGACATCATTTGCAATGTTAATAACAATGATTTGGAAAATACTCATTCCATGCTTGCACTTGGTCACAAACTATATTTCATTGATTTCAAGCAAGTATTACTTGTCAATTTACTTCAAATCTAATAAAAGCTTTACCACTCTAAGGTTCAACAAAGTATCAAAGCTTCGATTACGAGTTGGACGAATAAAGCTGGCGCAATAGCGACCCGTAAATAAAAAAATTAAATAACAGTTGTGTGATATAACTGGAAAAGTTTTAATTGAATCTCAATCCGCTGCTCCGTTGTGTTGGGCTAGGTCAGGGCGCGTGATAAAATTGCAGTAATGCTACGAGCCCTGCGACGTAGAAGCAAGGGCGCGTAGACGGCTACGACGTAGCGCGTAGCAACTGCCAATTTTATCGCAGTGAAATAGATTTTCACTTTCATAGACTGTTTATTATGAAGTTACCGAAA
Source organism: Udea olivalis (assembly GCA_947369235.1). Taxonomy (NCBI): domain Eukaryota; kingdom Metazoa; phylum Arthropoda; class Insecta; order Lepidoptera; family Crambidae; genus Udea; species Udea olivalis. The sequence goes on from OX376342.1 coordinate 1,186,779, forward strand.
GAAAATGATGTTTGCAAGTTTGCATGAAATTTCAAATCACTGACTTTCCGATTTTCAACCGTCTAATGATCGTCATGAAATATGACGGCTGAGGTTATGAAAATAAAACTTACTGTATCTCTTCATAAGGGATTTCTTGTATGCTTTTCCGGAGACAGCATCTTCGCCGGGGCTAAGCCTGCCAGCCGAGTCATCAGATTCAGTCCCGGAATCCCTGCCAGTCGCCAGGTAGTCCCTCGACTGCCGCAGCATCACTTGGGCACGCACATAGTCGGCCGGGTCCACGAATGGGTGGCGCGCGAAATCGCAAACGGTTATTTCCTTTCGTACTGTCAAGTCCAATGGCACTTCTTCCTCGTCCATCTTCGGGGACGGGAGCGGAGAAGACGGTTCAGGGTAAGCTTTCCTCGCAGCCAGGGTTCGGGGTTCGGCATCAGCGCTGAGCGCGCGGCGGTCGGCCGCAGGGGAGCGGCGCGCCTCCGGGCCGGCGCTTGCCGGTCGAGCCACAGCCATCATGTTTACTATTTACACATACACCATTATCACCAGTTTCAGTTATGTCATACAGCGTAATCTGCCGTGTTGTAACCGCGCGCCGCGTCCGCCGGCGTTCGCTTCGAATTGCGGACTGATGTCCCAGTTTCGGCGATGAGTTCCACTGACTTCGTGAGCCGGCTCGGGCGCGCTCGGCGCCGCTCGGCACTTTCGTTTTCGTACGCGCGCCTGTGTGCGCGCCGCACGCACACTTGCACGCCTGCAGATTGTCGTGGTGTGCGTTTTGGGCTAGTGTGCGCCGAGCTTTTTCCACTTTCGTCGCGGAGCTTTCCTTCATTTCCCGAGTTACCTAACAGGTTTTCACTAACTGTTTAGCGGGCCTCATTAATTTGCCATTTGTTTGACACTAATTGTTTCTCGTGATCATTTTATCGCGTTTAAATCACAATTTCCTAACAGTTTCTAATCGAATATATATTTTTTAAATATCATCATTAACCCTAACTGTATTTTACTTGCTCAATATTTACTCACAATTGTTACTTAACTCGTACGTACAACATACATAATACTTTTTATCCGGTATATATTTATAATCAAAATCAACAAAACGATTGGAATCAAATCATCATCGCATTATCAAAATACCAAATTGCCGTTTTGCATAACGAACCACGTAAACAATTCGTATGTTTTTATCTAACGCTCGGGGCATTGACCGACTTTACAAATAAAGTTGCGCGGGCGCAGACCACGTGACACACTGACTCTGCTAGCGGCCAGCGTAAGTGGGTCTCGGGCCCCGCTTGCGCTAATCTATAGGTTAAACTGTAGCGGGGAGCGGTGGACCATTAGATGGGATCAAGTTACACTGGTGTTGGCAAGTACAAATGTAGAACCAATGTCAAACGTTGTTGTTCGTTGTAAGTAGATAATTCGGTTGCTCTAGGAATATTTACAATGTGAATAGGCAAGAACGTGAATAAAACATAGTTTATATTATTAATGTGATGTGCATCATACGTTATCGTGACATGTGGGCAGTATGTCATTTATAAGTCAACACTTCCGGGTTGTGATTCATGATAATAGGGTCTATAGTCGCACTAGATTTCTAAACTGAATTTCTCAGTGCTTTGGTGTGACATTATTTATTGCTCTATGAAGTTTATTTTCATATAGAATGGGAGTTTTGTTTTGATCTATTGCAACGAAAAATGTTTTCCTATTCAACAACAACACCTACTGCTATTATTAAATAAGAATGAGAAAAAAAGTAGTAAATCAATGAAATGCAGTAGTTTCAGATTTATTTTCGAAATATGTCGAAGAAAAAATAACGTTTTTTACGTTTGGTATATTAAATGTTAGTGATGTACTTCTTAACGATTTGAAGTTCATCATTTATTTAAATATAATAGTACCTTAATAAATAATTTTTAACCAACGACCTTTAAAAGTTAAGCTAAAACAAAATGTTCACACAGAAAAGCTTCTAGTAGTTCTAGTGAACTTCTATGCATTGAAAATTGTGTTTTGAGAAAGTTAATATTTTTCCTTAAAATAATTGCCATCAATTTCTATGTTTCGTATTTACATAATACAAGCATATAAAATTATATTTTGAACTGCTTTCCAGTAATTAGATAACGCTTGAGATTTCTCTAAGTCATTTAGTGAGAAAAGGGGAAGTCCGTACAACAACTAAAGTTACCAATGTAGCGGATGAGTAAGTAAGTAAGTTGAAATAGTATACCCTACATATCGAGAAGAATCTATGGTCATAGAGGGAGGGAAAATACAGCCACCGGTCACAGAATTTCGGTGGCCCGCCTAAGTCCGGCTTTTCAATAGTCTTTGGGGTGTGCTTTGGTAAACACCAACCTATGCGTAAGGAGTAAGAGGTATGGTTTTTAGCTGATTTCGATCCTACCTTGAAAATCGCTCTCAGTATGTCAAAGTAGAATTCACCAACTTTGATTCAGGACAAATAGAGTACCTATATAAGGTCTGAAAATGTCTCTATTACTGGCTGGCGTGTATTGGGCTGTATTCTGTTCCTCGTTTGTGTAAATGATCTCTCCCACTCAATATCTTTCGATAGCGTATCGTTTGCAGATGATGTTTCCGTAATTTTATCTACCACAAATGTAAATTCACTTGAAAAAGACCTAGACTTGCTCCTAGGTTCTATAACGGACTGGTTAAATCAAAGCAATTTGCAACTGAACCTTTTTAAAACCTAGATAATCCAATTTAACTCTTGTCAAAAAACAGCCTAGGAAATAAACTACTCGTATGAAGCAATTAAATAAGAAACTGTAAATTCAGCTACCTTGTTAAGCACTGATGTAGATTAACATATGACTTGGAAACCATGCATTCAAAACTATTAGGTATACTTAGGAAGACTAAAACGAGTCACTGATTTAAAAACAGCTTTTTCTGCATACTACGCCAATGCTCACTCTCGACTTTCAGCATCATTATCTGGGGTAATTCTACTGATGACCAGGATATATTCGTCCTTCAGAAAAAGTGCATAAGAATAATAACAAACGTACAGCAAACCAATTCATGTAAACCTTATTTCATTTTACTAAATATTATAACTCTAACTTGTCTATATATTTGTATCTTAACAAGAGTGTGCTGATTTATATACAATGCCAAGTGTATATAGGCGGGGTCGGACCTTATCGTTCCATGAATGGACGACCGCAATGCGTTACAATATGTGTAAGGGGAAATGAATAACAATAATAAGTTTATTACGACAAACATCACTGGAACTGTGACTGGACATGAGCTAATTCTGTAAGTCTTAATACCTATTAACTGATAAGTTGCTGATTGGCGAGAAAAAAGTGTGTTATAACGTTATATTAACCAACGCTTCTTTTTGTATGAATTGTCTTTGACAAAAGGCGCACAGGTACCGCTGGCTGGGCCACGTAGAGCGGATGCAGGAAGATCGGGCCATGAAGCGCGCGTTCCTTGGAGTGCCCCGTGGGCGACGGCCAGTCGGGCGCCCCAAGTACAAGAAAGGATATGGCTTAGAATGATTTGTCAAAGCTGCGCGGACGCACTGACGCGCACGAAGCTTTGCAAGACCGGCAGCAGTGGCGTCATCTCGTGTCGGAGGCCAAGATCCAGTTCGGGTCGCTGAGCCAGCGAGCCAGCGTAAGTAAGTAAGTAAGTAAGTCTTTGAAAAATAACCTACGTGAACATGTTTCCAAGACATGCAACGCCAATGGTATTCTAAGGCGTAGACCCACCAAATAAGATCAACAAATCCTTTCAAGGAACTTGAATATGAAAATTACCAGAATCAAAACTCAGACATGATAATCATTTAGAAATACACACTCAGCCAACATACTAAGCACTAAAAATACAATTGAAGTTTAAGGAAAGTGCTTAAGATTCGTTTTTATTTTTCAAAGATTAAAAAAACTTTTTTTCTACTTCTAATCCATTTCTAAGATGCTTCCGCAATATCATAATTCACGTGTCACAAGTACTTGATGAGCGGCTACTTTGTTATCAGTAGCGGGGGTCACCGTGTATCACATCGCAAATCGCCGGGCATCGAACCCGCTACGCATGTCCGGGTTACATAACGCACAGCTTAGAGCGTTTGATGCGACAAACAATAGATAAAGAGAAACTAATACGAATGGTGAATTAGCAAATTCTCAAGGTTGAATATAAGTGTCAAGCTTTTAGTTATAAGTACCAGAGGCAACTCTGACCCTTGAGCCTCTCCAATTGCGTAGAGACTTTGCCAGGCAAATTGTTCTCTATCGCTTCTACAATGGGGAATGCTCTGACGAGTTATTCCAGCTTATTTCACCCTCACATTTCCACTCCCATACCACGCGTGCTGGACTACGGCGTCACCCACACACAATTCAACATTTGTTGGCCCGAACTAAAAGGTTCAGTGACTCGTTTCTTTATGGTACCATCCAGACGTGGAACGCCCTTCCAGCACATGTGCTTCCTTCCTCTTATAGTCCCGGGTTCTTCAAGCAGGGCGTGAAAAGGCATTTCTGCAGGCTTTCAAGGTGAGGATGGCCAGCCCAGTGATTCGTTTGAATGACTGGGCTTGTCAGCCTTATATCTGGACCTCACGACCGTTTACCATCAGGTGGAGTGAGGTCATCTTGACAGGCAATATAAAAAAAATTTGTTACGACCGGCCTATTTGCGCAATGGTGGCGATGTTACTAATTCGACTGACACCCAGGACAAACAATATTATAATAAAAAATTGTGTTTGTTATGTGCCTGTGATACTCGTATGTACCTATGTATTTTAAAATATTTTAGTATTTTTATCAGTCTTTGAAACCCGCACTAGAAGCTTCGCTTAGTTTAGAGTCAGATGATCATGGAGCACGCCGATGGCCCAGATATTTATGTATATAATGGTTTGTAACACGATAAGTTCTCATGAAAGGTGTAGTGAGAGAGGAAGAAGTTCAGGATGCGTGTAAAGTAGAACAAACGGAAAGGTGACTGTGGTCTTTACACATACTATTTTTTCTACCGAAATGTAATAATTATTTCTATTTTGAAGAAACCGCTTTAACTGTCTCATTAAGTAGACTTTACTTACGATAAGTAAGCATAGCAGCTCGCTGCACCGTCAGTTTTGACTTACCTGAAATAAAATAATCAGAATAAGTACAATTAAAATGAGAATATAAAAGAAAGGTACAACCTACTACCTAACTATGTAACCTACACCATTTTACTATTTGTTAACATAGCCTGGTGAAGCTGTCAAAATGCTAAGCGCTCTACAGCCTTGTAGAGCCGCCAGCGGTAAACCAAATGAGCCATTAAAAAAAGTAAGGTACCTCTAAGAACGTTAAGGTAAATATTTTCACTTACAGTCACAGGGAACGTATTCTTGTGTCTCTTATATTTTCATTCTAGGAGACTAGTGAATTAATTGTTCAGACAGTTATAAATTTTCCTCAGGGACAGTACATGAAGGTTATTCGAAAAAGTACCATTAGATTTGCCTATTATTTATACACAGAAGTATATACTTTCGTAGGACTAGGTCACCGGGACTCCTGAAGGGTGAAGCGGTCGTAACGTGGGCTGACTGCCAATATGGTTCTGTGTAAAGCTCTTCTCCTATTCAAGGACAATAGTACTGTTTTTTCATAGCATGAGCAAACTAGCATACAGACTACCAATGGTAAGCGGTTACAGCAGCCTATGAACACGTGCAATACTAGAGATATTACTCGTGCCGACTCTGTCAGTATTAAGCCTTGTTTCGGGAACTTTTGTCTAGCAGCAAGAAAAAATAAGGTCCTCAAGCCATACAACCGCTCCCCAATTAGCAGCGGTTACCTGGCACTCCGTGGCCGAGTGGTTCCAGAGCTCGGCTCAATAACCCGAAGGTTCCGGGTTTAACGCTTACTTTCAATGTCAACTGCGAGTAAAGGTTTTTTAATGCCCGATTTTATAAAGTTGCTGTATATCACCTCACGGGGTACGAACATAGGTAATAGACGGAGATCTACTTCCTTGCAAAATATGTGCATGAGTTTGTTGCGCCGGCGCCCTTTCACCATCGGAGCACAAGACGCACATTGGCCTTCCACCCCCACGTTTTGGATATTCCAGCCATAAGCACAAAACGTTTTGCGAACATCAAAGGAGTGGCACTCCCTGCCTGCGTTTCCACTTCGTGCGATCGCGTTCAAAATTGAATGACTGTTCAATCAAGTATTAAAAATGGATTTTTGAAAATTCAAATTTGATTGCAAATAATAATTAGTGAGTTGTATTTTTGTATAAAAAAGATGGTGTCTAAAAAACCAAAAAAGTAAGTATAGCAACTTTGGTTAAACTTTTTTTCCAAAGCATAACTAAAGTTGCTAGTTGCACACCTCCAATCATCCTTAATCTTATCCTTCAGAAATTGTCACCAACCGACTGCTAGTAACAACATAAAAATGAAGCGAAAATAAAATTCGCATCGAAAATATGCAACGGAACCCGCTACGAAGTCTAAAAAACTAAAAAGATCCAGCTAGCGATCGATCGAGGCTTAGATCATCAATCTCTCGTCGCTTCCTGCGGCGCCAATTACGTGCGAGTGCGAGGGAGACGGCACAATAATAGTGGAGCTGGCGGCAGACAGAGAGATCCGATTGCGAGACGAGATGCGCTAAGGACGGAGGTGTTGCAGATTGGTGTGTTCGGATACTGAGTATTGGGATTATTTATAATTATTAAGCAATTTTTTGAATAAGAATGGAATGCAATAGAAATGCATGTTATGAGAATGTGCAAATCTTATAAGAAAAAGTACTCAACTAGGATTATTCTAAAATTAAATGTACCATTGCGCAAATAACTAATTTTGTAAAATAGCATAGTTGGTTTTGCAGTTGCAGGTACGAGTATTTTTGCTATATCATTGATCATCTAACATTTTCATTTTCTTATAAAATACGTTGTCTAACAAACGAGTATGAATATAAATCTCAATCATTCCCATAAGATAGTATTAGTATTTTTTTAGCTGTCGAATTTAGCTCTTATTTAATTTGTAAAGTACATCAGCTAAAGTACTGAGGTTCTGAAAATGTTTCTAAAAAAATAGATATTGTTTTTAAGAAAAATCATTTCTAAAATTTTTAATTGCATTACATGCAACTGCGAATAGAACAACACACCCAATATCCGAACGCGACCCATGCTACAAGTGCAGTCGACGTACGATTTCAAGGCTAGCGGCGCCCGCGCAGCCCGCACACACGCAGACCGCTCGCACACACGCGCGCGCTTCACTGCGCACAGCAAGCTGCATTAGTTGTAATTGGCTTCGATTAGCACAGGAAGACTGGTCGTCTATGGGTCTTTTTTTAATTTCAGCAGTATTTTTAGCTCGTTCGCTCAACTGCGTACGCGTTGGATAGGTTGTGCCGTTTTATGCAACATTACGAACTTTGAGTGGATTTGGCAAGCTCCTCATGCATGCGTACAGAGAGACATGATATGAATGATCAAATCTAATGTGTGGAACAAATATTGACTTCATTGACTTAATAAGACTTATTAAGAATTGTTTCAAGCTTGAAGGAAAGGTAAAGGGTTTAATTAAGCGGTTAATAGATCTACTTCATCTCCGACACACTGTTTTGATAAACTATACCAACTGTAAACTGTATTAAAAGTTACCAACTATGTTACTAAAAATATAAATAAATATGCGCTAGACAAAACACCGGTTGTCATGGTCTCGAAGTAAGAATGAATGAATATTCTTGTGTTACGAGCCAGACAGGGATTTAAGCCAGGGGCGTACGGGGTACAGAGCACAGTTTAAGTTATTAGTAATTAGCCTATATACTGCTGGGCAAAGCAGTATATAGGCTGATTCCTCCATCATTGAAATCAAGTCATCGCTACAATGGATGGGTATTGGCTTAATCACCACGCTTGCCAAATGCGGGTTGGTGATCACATTATCACTACACGTAATAAATAGAGTCAGCAATGTATCGCGATGCTTAGGATGATTCAACTTGATATTATGTATATTATGTCATTGGTACGTCTAATTACTAAAAGGCATAATTCATATTTATTTTCCTTCGAAATAAGGATACCTTCATTACCTACTCAACTATACTAATCAATCACCAGTTGTGGTTTACCAAGATTTAAACAACAACAATAAATATGAAATGCAATCAAACCTGAATGTAATACATTGTTGTAGAATGTTATTAAATGTACATTGGAATGCACCAAAATTATCAGCAAAGATGAACATATCATGTAACGACGCTTCGTTAACTTCGTAACATGCTGATAAAAATATTAATACATTCAATTGTTTTAAAGCAGTGTCAAAGTTTATGTACACAAAACTTGTTATAGTTTTGGTTATCAGTGAATTCAAAATTAAACATCCAATATGAATTTATAACAAATTCTTAACAGACATTATTTCTAATCAGATTTTTTCGACGAAGAAATTAATTTTCCAATAGCCATGGAATGCGTTTTGTACAAGTGTTTAACGGTTTGCTTATAATGAGCTCTCTCTGATACACGCTGGCACACAATGCGGGGACCAAGGCAGGATAGTACAAAGTTCGCAGAGGTACTCGTGCTTGACTGTACAAAATTATATTAAATGATGCTTTAGTGCTTAAAAATCAAAGCAATACCTTGTGACTTTAAAACGTTGCCGCGTGGATGTAACTCCTGAATGATTTAAAGCTGCTTATAGTTATGTAGACGTTCAACCTTAAACGTTGTCATGTTAGTAGAAGTGACTGTGTTGTGTCTGATTACGAGTAAAAGTAGCTTTAGAGGATAATCAATTCGAATGTTTTTTAAATGTATGTTAGGCTATTAATATTTTTAAAGTTTAAGAATGATTTGTTTTTGGAATCTTTTTAAGGCAGATCAAAAAGCGCCAGTATTTTTGGAGGCAGTTTCCCTTGCAGTACTATCATGACTAGGAAAATCGGATATTTTTCTGCTTGATGTATAAATCACTTAACAACAAGACAAAAAATGATTACATCAAGGATATTGACTCCTATCAGATGCCTATCAGGCGTCTGAGTATTTGCCCTCGCACAAACACTCGTAATGTTTGGACAGAGTAGTTGGTAGGCTTGTCTGTTTGCTTGTCGGCTATCTACTGTTTATTGATGAGTGTTTGTAGTAGGTCTTCAGGACATTCTTTATTATTGGGAATTCCGTTATTAAGGTTACGATGATAGAAGGGATATGATGAGTAAGAGTGAAAATTATTGAAGCATTATATTATTTTATGAAAGACAGAGTTTGCGGACGTAATCAAAAAAAGTGCCACACATATAATCTAATTGTTTTAGCTTACTTCCTCATCAGAATAAATTGGGCGTTTTATTACTACCATTTTGTAACAAAAATATAAAAAACGTAATTTTTGTCATTTTGGGGTGGAACTTAGAATAATGACACATAGAAGGAGAGGTCCATACAAAAAGACGCGCCAAACTTGAAGCCAAAACCGAACGTCAAAAATGTGTCATAGCAGAAGTAACCAATAATGTTGCAAGGAATTTTCCCTTAAAAGTGGGGAGCTTTTTTTTTTTTTTTTTACTATCCAAATCACAAACTTTACAATATTTTAGTATAAACCTACCTACTGTTAAAGTTTTCTGAACTTAAATTTCTTAGATTTTTGACGGTAGCGTATTTAGTTAAAAGTTGTTAATTATATTAATAATATCAATATTTTTTCACTATAAACTGATTTATTTTAAGGTGATTTTACGTTAGTCCTTTCCACATAAATAATATTCATACTCAAAAATATGTAATATAACTAAATGAAATAAATTTCGTCCAATTTACTAAAAGTTTTGAAAATATTTTCTCATTACTGGCAACATTTTCAAATTTGAAATCAAAAATAAATTACAATTTTTATTTTGAGTTTTTAAGTGCTAATATAGTCTCAATATAAGTTAAAACATATTGTCTACTGGTGGTACTCGTAAGTTATTTTCATATCTTTTTTATGTTTTCCCGAATCATTGTGAAACCCATTTACACAACAAACTGTCATTTTGTCGGAGCTCCTACCAATAGACCATGACTTTGATCATTGGCGGGACGGCGCGACGCGTCGTAGGATCCGAACATGGTGTCCGGATTTCAGTGGCATCAGTAAGCATGCGTCGACTCTCCTTCTAGGCGTAATTATTCTTAGGGGTGGAATCGACGTCCGCATTGTTGGTAGAGAGAGACTATCATGTTTATTTATTCTACGAACACCTTTTTTCCTGTCAAGAGCCTTGAATGAGCTTATATGATTATATATTTTAACTTACTCAATCGACCAAAGAGCAAATGCTGTTAAGAATCATCAACAATTAAGCTTATACTTAAAACATGCCGGTATCACCAGATCGGTAAATCATCCGCCATATTGGATGCGCGCGCGGCAAAAACGCGCACGAGCCGGTAACAACGGCATTTTCACTCGCGAGAAAAATACGGAGAGTGAAAACTGTAAACAAACGGGTTGCAATATTGTAGCGTCGGCAAAGCAAGGCTCTTTTATTTTTTAATTAAAAGGTGCTGAATATATTGGGCTATTGGCGCTTTGGGCTGAGCTCCTATCTACAGCGCAAAAGGTCCGAGTTTGGTCCCTACCCAGGATTTTAGGTACTTATGAATATTTTGTGTAATTTATGAGTTTCACAAATTTATGAATCAATAAAAAAAAGGAAAAAACCTTTGACTCGTTTAATACAAGCTAACTTAGTGTCTCATGCTATGTGCAAAGATGTCCTTGAGATTTGTTGTTGTATGTCTATTATATAAAATAAATAAATATCCCTGGACAGTATTCCACACAGCGCCATCTAGCCCCAAAGTAAGCTAATTAAAGCTTGTGTTATGGGATACTAGACAACGGATAAACATACTTAAATACATTTTCTTTTGTAAATACATACTTATTATACATAGGAGACACCCAGACCAGTACAAACAGACATGTTCATGCACACAAATGTTTGTACTGTGCGGGGATCGAACCCGCGACCTCTGGTGTAGTAGCCAACTTCTTAACCATTACACCAAGTCGGTCGTCTAAAATTAAAATATATAAAGAAAATACATATTATAAAGTTTTTATTTTGGTGTAACTCCAACGACAGAAAGCATCATCCATTAGTGACCTTTACAACAGCTTACTCACCCAAGGACTCCACCGCATATCCTGTGGTAATTTTTATATTGATTCAGAATTACCGCATTAAATGACGACACGATTGGCGTAGTGCGCTGTAGCACAATTTCTCGCCTCGATTTCCGTAGTGTCCTGGGTTCGATTCCCGGTCAGGTCAATTCAGGAAACGATCTTTTCTGAATTGACTCGGGTCTGGGTATGCTGAGAGACTCCCCTGGCTTATTTCCTCGTAACACAGGGATACTAATCGAGACCATCACAAGAGGTGTGTTGTCTAGCGCAAAAAAAAATGGGTTCACGGACATTTACAGTGTTATTTTACTAAGTTGTCTCGTAGTACCTGTTGCTGTAAATCTTGGGGCAATGCGCACGCGCACTGTACCGTCGGTTTTTTTGCGCGGATCACAGTCCGTCCGCGAAACTGAAAGTGGAAACCGACCAATTATGACATTGTTCGGAGAGAAAAACTCGAGCGTGCGAACTCGGGGAAACCGCATACGTGAGCGTGGGGGCTCGCCGTGAAGGAAGGGGGGGGGATAGATTAGACTTACCGATAGCGGTAATTAGTAGCTCTAGTTGGTGTAAAGGCTAGTTCACAGGCGTGAATCTAGTCGAACGGAATGCTAGGGTTTGAAAGTATATGCTGCATTTTTGCGTTGTACAGCCATGGTTTTGTAGTAAATTTAGAAGGATATATATTTGTGTGACGAACATTTATATTTGTTGTGTGTCTGGGAGTTATTATCTATTTAAGTATGTATTTAGAAATATTTAAGTATATTTATCAGTCTCTGACGCCCATATTACAAGCTCTGCTTAGTTTGGGGTCAGATGATCTTGGTGTGAATTGTCCCAGATATTTATTTATTTTATTTAGATATTTATAACCTCCATTGGGTAGCGCGAATTGTTATTTTGGCTGGTTAGATTGGTCGAGTGGGCTAAGATAAGGTAACAACTTTCATCAAGTATATAACAAGGCGTAAAAAAATGGTTTTTAATTATTCATACAGTATGGAAAAGTTATCTATTGAACATCACATATTTGTGCCTTTAAGAAATTTAAAAACACACAAGTATTAAATTAGTTTATAGTTTTACCTTTAATCATTTACTTAGTCTTTAGGACGAATGCCTGAAGACCTCGTCTGTGTTAACTATTATTAATTCATGTTTATTAGTACCTAGTCTAGACAACCTAGAAGTTTGATCTAGCAGACTAATGAGAAACTAGCCTGAATGAAAAAAAATATAGCCCATGTCACTCGCTGATAATGTAGCTTAATATTGGTGATTTTTTTTTAAAATCGGTCCTGGAGTTTCGTAGCAACGAACAAACAAATCTTGTCTCTTTATAATATTAGTATAGAAGCATAGATTATAAACATGATTTCACTACGTTGCCGCGTTGGAGAAAAAAAGTACAAAAGTAATTATTAAAACCCAAACATAACAAAAAAAAGTTATATTTTTGATATTGTCGACAAGGTTGATTTTTTAAAGTAAAGCCACATGCATTTAACTAATAGATGTGCTAAGGTCACCTAGTATTTTTAGTCAGATATATGAGAAGTAAAATCAAATAAATATGGTTGTCATCTAGATATAAATACATTATAATTGGCTCCTATTACATGTTCCTAGGAACATGTAGGAGGCAAATATATCAGCAATTAGGTCGAGGTATTCAGGCCAATAATTGAGCTTCTATATTTGAAATAAATAAGACAAGCGATAGAACCTGATTCGAACGGGAGGTATTTATAATTACTGGCATAACCACAGGCGCTTCATTGTATCGATCCTTTGAAGATTCCTGTGATGTTTGACGTGGGCAAGGCCGTCGGGATAGACTTGTCTGCCATTCTGCCCTAAACTAGAAACCTTATTATAACTCTTTTATGCAGATGATATGGTAAGCTTTGCCTAAAGATTACTAGTAAACCAAGTTTCTAATGTAAATTCTATGTCTAAGTCTCGATATTGTACTGAAACAGAGTTACAGCACAGGGTATTAATAACCTATTTCAAGCACCAGTCTTCACATTAAGTGTTACAATTATGAACATAACTGTACTATCTTTGTGTTGTATTTCTTTCTTTTTGTGAAGAAAATAAAGATTCTTATTATTATAAAGATTCTTATTCTTATTAAACTATCTTGAATACTGTTGTACCTACTAACTGATTAAAATGTGGTTAGTGTCAGAATCGTAGCTAAGTGAAGTAAGTTAATTTAAATTTAACATCTTTCCCCAAAATGCGGTGTTATGATTTTCATATCAATTATAGCCAGTGCAACTTCAATGGGGAAGAGACAGAATCTATAGTGTCCTTGTCATAAGGAATTTTAAAACATTTATTTGGCTTATTAAAGTCTCCCCATCGTTGTTGCTTTTCAACAGTTATACTAGACGGATGTCTAGAACAGATCACTATGAGCCAGTAGGCTCTAATTATCTTTTGGAAGTTTATTTAAGTACTTATCTTATTTTGATTTCAGTACGTCTACCACGAGTTGCCACTTTTAATTTACATTATCGTTCGCGTAGAAAAAATGTATTGGGATTTGACATGACATGACATGACATGCCAAATCACAATACATTTTTTTTACGCGAACGATAACGTAAAGGAGATTGCCTAATTTTGTATGGAAGTTGGATCAAGGTTGCTGCCTAGAATGCTCACATGTGCATTTTATTCCTCAGACAATCACTAATCTGTAATTCAAAGCGCATAAAAATCTATCCCAGGAGTCCAAAAAAAACAGCCTCTTGTGTAAATATGTTCATTGGAAAAAATATTGTGCGTTGTGTTGGCAACCCCAACATGTAATTTTTGTGTGATGGTGCAACTGATGAATTTATGTGTTGTCATGACCGTCTTGCGGCGCCTTCCGCACTCCTTGTAATTGAATCCTTGTGAAGAATACACGCATTTCACCTCACGGACCTCTTTTACTAAAATCAGCCCCTATCGAGTTACAGTAATATTCCACCCAATTTTGTTCATGGTCCTTCGTATGGTGAGGTACCGTGAGTGTAAATTTAGAAGTGCAAAGTTGTGCAGGACAGTTTTAAACGTCGCCGTCGTGGTTGCAGGCTCCACATGTTGTGTGAGCCACTATTAAGAACGTCGACAGCTGAAGCCGCCAACGGTATTATTCAACAATTGCAGGTCTACGCAGTTATGTGGGACAGTTTTTACATCGCCGTCGTGGTTTTAAGCTCCACGTGTTGAGTGTCAGCCACCATTATCAAGAACGTCGACAACTGAAGCCGCCTCCTTTATTCTGCCTAGAAAATCTCGAATCACACATTTGATAATACAAAGTGAACATGTTAAAAACCTTCATGCAGGTCAGAGACTAGTCCTCTCAGCGATTAACCAAAGGTTTTGGATAGTACATGGTATAAACGAAGTAAAGAAAGTTATATTTAAATGCATAATATGTTTCAAATTAAAGGCTAAAACAGCTAAACAGCTTATGGGATATTTACCCCATGATAGAGTGAATATCACCAGACCTTTTCAGAAGATAGGTTTAGATTTTGCTGGACCGATAATGATAAAACAGAGTAGAATCAGAAAAACTCTAGAAACTAAAGCTTATGTATGTGTGTTTGTATGCTTTGCTACCAAAGCCATACATTTCGAGTTAGCGTCTGATTTACGAACTGTAACTTTTCTAGCTTGCCTCAAAAGGTTCATTTCACGTAGGGGTCTCCCAACTGATATTTATAGTGATAATGCTTCCACATTTAAATGTGCTAATAGCCAATTAACTGAACTCTATAAGTTACAAAATTGTAGAGTTCATCAGGCGGAAGATCATGACTTTTCGGCGCAGCAGGGCATACATTTTCATTTTCTGCCATGTTATAGTCCTACATTTGCTGGTTTAGCAGAAGCTGGGGTAAAAAGCATGAAGTTCCACTTGAAGAGAGTGGTACAAAAAACTTTACTTACTTATGAAGAAATGAATACTGTATTGTGTCAAATTGAAGCTATTTTAAACAGTAGACCATTAATGCCATTATCAAACGATGTAACTAATTTTGCATGTCTTACTCCTGGGCATTTTCTTATAGGATCCGCTTTAAATACTTACTCTGAACAAGATGCGAGATCAGAGGAATAAGTTACAATTTTGGAAAGTTTGTACTCAAATAAAATTATTTGAACATTTTGCAAACACGTAATAAGTGGAGAAGTGTACATTGTTATGTAAAAGTAGGTTCTTTAGTTATTTTGAAAGAAGATAATACTAGTCCCATGTTTTGGCCTTTAGCTAGAATTGTCAAGGTGTTTCCAGGTTCAGATAGTAAGGTCAGAGTTGTTGAAGTGCAAACTGCAACTGTTTTACCAAACACATAAACATTCAATTGTAAAAACTTGCCCATTACCTGTGAAATAGATCAAATATTGATTGTTACATAAGTTGTATTTCATAAAACTGTTTATCTACCTCTTAATACTAGTGTTTATAGTATACAACAATAGTGTAGTACCTACACTGCACGCTGTTATAATGTAAGTAGTATTTAGTTTTCTTAGTTAAGTACCTAGTATAAGTTCAATAAACCTGTTATGGATTTAGGTATAAGCTAGCAATTAGCAATATGTAGCCTAGTGAACTGTTTTAGTATATAAACTACCTAAGTATATTCTAAAAATGTTAAAATTGTACTAAGTTCTCAAGAAGTAAAAATTTGCATTTGTGTTTAAAATTTGTCATGTGAATAGAAACATGTTGATGTTTTAACAGTACCTTTAAAGTTTTGAATTTTTGAGTTATTCTAGAAAAGAAACTTTCCTTGTTAATTACTTATATATTGTAATTTTTAAGTTAGATAGGCAGTATGTTGGCAACCCCAACATGTAATTTTTGTGTGTTGGTGCAACTGATGAATTTTTGTGTTGTCATGACCGTATTACGGCGCCTTCCGCACTCCTTGTAATTGAATCCTTGTGAAGAATACACGCATTTCACCTCACGGACCTCTTTTACTAAAATCAGCCCCTATCGAGTTACAGTAATATTCCACCCAATTTTGTTCACGTTGAATTATATATTTTTTTACCTGACAATTTAAAAAAATAATATATTTTGTATAGTTCATCCCATTCCCAGGCAGTACATGGTCCAAACTTTGGCAATGTCCTTTAAAGTGGCAACTCGTGGTAGACGTACAGATAGTAATAAAAGTAGTTACGAGGAAAAAACAAAAGCAGCGGATAAAATGTACATGTTCTCAATGAAACTTGTCCGAGATCACAACAAACATCAATTTATTGGTGGTTAATTATAAAAATACACGACTTTTCAAACAATACTTTCGTCTAATGTCGCACGAACACGGCGCGTGCGCTTTCGACAATTTTATAACTGGACGTGATTGCATAGAACACAGCTACTGCAGCCCATTCACAACTTTCGTTTACGTCGTGTTTGTGTGTGGGGGTGCAGCGGCGTGCGACGAAGTGCACTGTGTCAATGTGTGAGTGCGATAGGAAGAAAGTGCATTCTGTCCGGGCTAGGGAAACTTGACAATAGATGCGGCGCACGCGAGCGACGCGTCGGCGGGTCGGTCTCGGGATGTTTCCGTGGGAAAACTACGAGGGGCATGCCAAAAGAAATTAGATACCCAAAAATTATAAAATTTATTCTTCATTACAAGTATGTCTTTTCGAAGCATTCACCGTGTGCACGTATACACTTTTCCATACGTTTGAACCAATTGTAAAATACCTGTGACCACTCTCCTTAGTTTTTCTTAATTTTTTGGAAACAAGTAAAAATCACAAGGCGCTAGGTCAGGGGAATATGGTAGGATTGACACATTTTTCGAGTTGAAAAAGTCAAGTGTTCTGGCAGACGTGTGCGGCGCCGCATTGTCGTGGTGCCAGATTCCTGACTTCAATCGCTTGTCACCCCAAGCTGATATTACTGTTGGAGCACAAACTGTCACATACCATTCAGAGTTCACCGTTCTTTGATCCTCTAACACTACAGTAGGAATATGACCCGTTTTGCAGAAAAACGAGGCGACCATTTGTTTCTGTGTGCTTCGTGCACGGCGACATTTCGTTGGAGTTGGTTCATTTCAAAACACCATACAGTCGACTGTCGCTTTGTTTCGGGATCATAGTTATATAGCCATGTTTCGTCACTAGTCAGTATATCTTACCCTTTTTTTTCTCGCCACCGTCGAATTTATCTATCATGAATAGGCACTAATCCACCCGACGGTCTTTCTGCTCATCGGTAAGTTTGTGCGGCACCCATCTCGAATAACGTTCACGGAGAGAAAGGTGGTCATGAATTATGGGTTTGCATTGCTGCTGATCCAATTCGCAGTTCTCGCTCCAGCTCTACGTAATTCGTCGGTTTTCGCGAATAAGTTTTTCGACTGCACGAACGTTTTCTTGTGTGACTGCGGTTGGCGGCTGACCTGTCTTCGCTTCATCTTCGAGACATCCCTGTCCTCTTTTAAACCCAGCAAACCAATTAAATACTGTTGCTCGTGAACAAGCAGACTCACCAAAAGTAGTAGCCAAAAGTTCAAAACATTCTTGGGGCTTTAAACCTTTTTTATAGTCATAATAAATCATAGCGTGAAAATACAGTCGACTGAGCTTTATTGCTGCAAGCGAATTCCCGCCAGATATGTGTTCTTTTTCAAATATATCAATAAACAAACAGCCTTTAAGATGGTGTATAACTTGCCAGTTAATCTCTCTCTCAATCAAATAAGTAAAGAGTATCTAACTTGTTTTGGCATGCCCCTCGTATCAGCAGGTAAAAAAAAGGTAGTTATCTACATAGTAAAGTGGCAATGTCTTATTCTTTGTTCACCAGTGAGCGTTCATGATCTACATTAATATTGGTAAGTGCGGCATTTGGCTCTTGACAAATTCATGCAGTGCGGTATTCGCTTTAGGCGAAATATCTCAATTAAAGTAGCCCAATAATTAAATAACTAAGCAAGGGAAACTTGAATGAAAATATCTACCTACCTACTTATCACCTTACCCATTACCTTGATTCAATTACGTCCCGCATTTATACAAAAACTAACCTAATCATGAAACCTCAAGTCACACTTTCCTGCATATCTCGTGATGGATCCCGCGTCTTGCGCATGCAGTGCGGCCGCGCACTTGCGCCAGTGAACTTGAAACCGTTCGCGCGGTCTTATTGCGCCGCTTCCCTTTCACGGGCGGACACGGGAAACAGGTACAGGTGTTACTGGACTTTGCAAATTAGATTTTAAAACTGTTCTATTGGCGCAATGGCAGTGATCCTGCCTTTAGCGCCGAAGGTCGATTTTGGTCGGTTCGATTCGATCCCCACCCAGGACATCATGTGACGAACATTCATTTTCGTTCTGTGTCTTTTTTTTATAATGGCCGTCAAGATTACCTCACACCACCTGATGGAAAGCGGTCGTGAGGTTCATGTATGAGGCTGACAAGCACAGTACCGCAAAGCAATCACTGAGCTGGTCATACTCATCCTGAAGGCCTACAAAAATGCCTTTTCAGTCCCCGCTTGAAGAGCCCGGGACTGTAAGAGGAAGGGAGCACATGCGCTGAAAGAGCGTTCCACGTCTGAATGGTTCGACAAAGATAAGAGTGACCGAACCATTTCGTGCGTGGGAACAAATGCTGGACTGTGTGTGGATGGCGCCATAGTCCAGCACGCGTGGTACGGGAGTGGAAGGGTGAGGATGGAACAAGTTGGAATAACTCTTCAGAGCATTCCCCATTGTCTGCGTGTGATTATACGAGTATATTAAGTAAGAGTATGTTTATCAGTTTCTAACACTCATAGTACGAGTTCTGCACGTCCACCACGAGTTGCCACTTTAAATGTACGTTATCGTTCGCATAAAAAAAATGTATTGGGATGACACATGACATGACAATGTCAAATCCCAATATATTTTTTTACGCGAACGATAATGTTACTAAAGTGGCAACTCGTGGTAGACGAACTGGTTAGTTTGGGTTTAGATGATCTTGATGTTAGGCGTCACATATTTGTAATAGTTACTTTATTTATTTAATTTTAAATAGGTTCAAACAGTAAAGCTCAACTCAAATAAACATTTTTAACAGATCCCTGTCAAAGTTTCAAACAGCTTCATTTATGATAGGAAATTGGTCCGAAAGACAAAAAAATAATAAACAAAATTGGTAGCTTTTATTATTCCACACTAGGAATAATAATAATATCCCTGCGATCTTTATACAATAGAGCTAGCAGCTCCCCGATTCAGAACAAAGTTATCGACCGATTCGGTAAATTTGTTTTAAAGTAAATAATCCGCTAAGCGGTAGCAATCAATATTTTGATATGTTAAAGCCAAAGGCCCTAAGTTTTCATAAACCAAATTACATACAATATACCCTACTTAAAAAAATATTAAAAATAAAATAAATTAACCGAATCGGTCGATAACTTTGTTCTGAATCTGGGCCGTAGCTTCACAGAGTCTGTACTAAGGGTATCAGAAATGGATATATAGGTAGACTACACACATAGAATGTTACTAAATACTAACACCCAGACTTAGCGAGAACATAAATAATCGTTTTTCGTGGGTGGAATTGGACCCACGATCTTCGGTCAATAGGCATGATATTTTCTAGGAACTTCTTGGCAAATGCCGTGTTTATCTACACTTATCGGGAAAGATTGGATTTTTGTTTGTATGTTCTTATTTGTTGGTATCTTACTTCTTACTAATATTATAGATGCGAAAGTTTTTAAGGATGTATGTATATATGTATTTTTGATACTCTTTCACGCAAAAACTACTGAACTAAGCTTTACATCAGAATAACACATGGGCTACAATTCAACATATCAACATTTTATGTAATTTGGCCATAATATTTAACAAGCGAAGCCGCGGGCGGAAAGCTTTAACAGGAAAAGTTATTTAAGCTAGTCTTGTCTTGATTAGTAGGGATTTTCATTCACACTAGTAGTTTATAAACTTTACATGTTATTTTCGGCAATTTCAAATACCAATATAAGGTTTACCTCCTTGAACAGTAGTAGCACATCCGGTGTATTGCAAGACTTACGATAAATGTGGTTAAATCCAACAATATTCCGCAAAGGACATTCTAGAGATAGGATCTGTTTAATAGCCGAACTATAACAGGGCCACGTATATAGTGTTTGAAAGTGCGCGCCGAGGGCATCAGTGTCCTTGCAACTCGTTCCCACGGCAGCGCACACGTAGGGATGGGAAATGTGCGGAAAATTTAGCTATTATTAATATTTTATTTTTTCTTTACAAAGGAAAACAAACAACTATTTATAATACAATTGCATAACTTGACCAAAATAGGATATAAGCATTTAATGTTTGCACTTTTAAGATAAGTAATTTAAACTAGAACAGGCAAAACATACGTGAACGGAAGAACTGTAAATATTATGTGAGATTGGGCAGGTCACGTCAATCGAACTTATGCAAGCATAATACTGTAAACTTAGATTAAAATTAGAATAAGTTGCTATATTGTGGAGAAAATAAATTTATTTTTTATTATACTGTAAGCAAATGATTAATAATGTGAACAATTCTTTAATTATTAATTAATGTAAAATATTTATGTTGCTATTTTAAAGGGTGATTGCATTTAATTTGATAAACATAATAATTTGATAAGTTTAAAAATATAATTATAGTAAGTCGATTGACTAATGTGGTCTTGGCGCCGCCATTACGGTCGTAAGCGGGTTGACAGGAGAAATACGAAATTGTAGGGTGATAAAATAAATAATTCTTAAAGTTTGAAGTGGTTTAAGTTTTCAATACCTATCATTTGTTGCGGTGACAAGGTTACAATGATGGATGCCTTTTCTCAGCAGTGGGACAGTATATAGGCTAATTACTTCACTTTACTTTTTATTTTACTATTAAAGCGAAAAAAATGGAGTAACGGTTTGTGACACTAAGAAAAGGAATTGTAGAATCTAGCAAAAGACAGAGGACCTAAGGGGGAAATTGGGAGAGACCGTTGCTTAGCAGTGAAACGATTTCACCTTCAGTCTTGTAAAAAAGGGCAAGGGATTTCGAGGAGCTCAGCACGCACACGGCTATGCTCGGTATGTCTTTTCATAGAAAAACTAAAGAGTGCAAAGAAATAAAGGTTCTCCTGAAATAAAAACCAGACCAACTGACTAACCGATATATGTCGCTGAAATTTAAAATACTTTGGGGGTTCCGCAGTTACTAACGATGATGTCGTGTAACAACAAAGATTGGTCGGCTTTCGTTCAGCGAAAAACGGGTGCGCACAGTATGGTAGCGGTATAATTGATATGTCTAACCTAGTTATGGACTGGTACTACCACAGTAGTACGGTTAGATGTGTTTTCCGCTATGCAGATGACGTTCAAGATAATATTATTTACTTTTATACGTATTAACGTGAACGTATTTTTTCCGGTAACAAAAGTTCGGTTCAAAAACCTGATGTTGGTCATCCCTAGTCGTCACCGGCTCAGTGGCCGGCGTAAATTATGCCCTAGACCCGTCCACCCGGTGCGGGCGGTGCGGTGGCACACTATACTCTTTGCTTAACTGGCTCCCGAGAACGCGACAGGAAAAATGTAAAGTACATTTGCTGTAAATACAATTTCTCCTATATTTAAACCTTTTTCATGTTTCATGGGTTTGCTCTTACCACTATCTATTCCGAGAGAAGAGATGTGGTATAAAATGAAGCGGGCTTGCCCCGAAGTATCCCATTGTGTGTCGTAATTATCGAATTATAATGTTCCTCAAATAACGGAGGAAACGCCCCATTCCACGTTAGATTAAAGACAATCGAAGAATGGGGTTCTTATGTTCCGTTTTTTACGACGGAAACAGGCTGGGCTCTACTTGCTTTAGACTGCCCCGTTTGGGATTTAAATGTTTTTAGGAAAAACAATTTGAAATGAAGGTACAATTTGACTAAAAGAAGAGGTTATAATTGAAAAATGGTACCAATCTTAACTACTCCTATGAAAACTTTTACTGTCATATTTAAGCCTTGAATTTAAAATTAATGTATGTATGTACACTTACTACACACTTTCGTTGAAGCTTCTGGTACTTACCTGAAAAAGACAATTTTTTAATGTTAAATGCCATTTATTAAAAAAAAAATGTAACCTTAAGTATTTTGAGACATATCATAACTAAATAATACATAATACATTAATAAAGAGAGAAACTTAAAGCTCAGAATTCAGGCAGACTGTCACCGTTAGCGCCATGGCTGTGGTGGCGGTAACGCTGTTAATTCAATCTCTACCCAAACATATTTTCTATTTAAGTTGTTTAAAGAACTTATAAAGTATGTTTATCAGCCCGTGACACCCATGACACAAACAAGCTTAAATTTGGTTTGAGATCCTACGATTCTAAATAACTTTCCCAAT
Organism: Udea olivalis; assembly: GCA_947369235.1. Taxonomy (NCBI): domain Eukaryota; kingdom Metazoa; phylum Arthropoda; class Insecta; order Lepidoptera; family Crambidae; genus Udea; species Udea olivalis. The sequence goes on from OX376342.1 coordinate 1,209,473, forward strand.
CAAAGTTAATTCAATATTATCGTAAAGACGCAAGTTGCAATAACTCAAAATGCTTAAATCATCGTGAATGGTCGGACGAGCGGCGCGCGCGTCGCGTGACCGTCAGTGAAAACTGCATTTCTTCGAGCGAGATGCTATTACGCCGTAGGCAGCTTGCACGCTGTACGCACTAGGAAACTATAGTATATCAAAGACATTTTTATGTAAAAAAATATCAAATGTCAATAATGATATTTTTGTTGATTAAATTAGGTTTATTCATTAAACAAAGTTCCAAAGTGTTCCAGTGTTATTAAATAAAGTTGTAATAAATAAAAATGTAACCAGACACAACTAAGTATGTGCCTTTTGCAATTCAAGCTCATGTGTCTTTATGGCGTATTATTGCAGCTACCACTTTAATGATAATGAGAAATTGTTTGACAACACTTGACATTGTAGATAGGCCACTAAAATTATACTAAGTGCACAAAATACTTAATTGTTATTTATTAGCAGGCCTAGTTCTTGAACCTTTTTAGTTTTTTCTTAACTCAGGAAGTGTAACCAGAGGGAGGCTTCCTGAACTTAACATAAACATATCAGGCTTAAGAAAAAGAAGCATTCGTAGACAGTTAACAATAATTTGCACCAATACTATGTCCAGATACTTTTACTTTACTTGATACTCCTCCTAAAACTTTACTTAAAATATTTCACATGGTTTGTGGTTTCCGATTGACTGATAAACATAAATTCAAGTATGCGATCAGCCTACGTAAATAGATAAAATAGTCGTGAGAAAACTCAAATTGATCAAGTTTGAACCTTTTTCCACTGTCATAAGTGCACAATATTGATTCCGGTGCTGTACGACTGTGAGAGCGAGATGGGAAGTATTAAATGCACCTATTGTCAAAGTATTTCTAGTAAAAACAACACGCTAGACGCCGCTGACATAATCTAGCATTGTGTCGGGAAGACGGGAAAGTTGCGTGGTTTTTAATAAGGCATGGTAAGTGCATTTTTCCCACTGCATATGGAGAAACATGATACTGCACATCGAGCGATGCTTACTCAGCCATTTAAAAAATCACTGGTGACAATACGTATAATTATAATTTGGAAAGTGTTAGTTTTATGATTTTTTTGTAGAAATAATCGTCAGCGGATGAATACTACATTCATGATCTGCCCTCCGAATCAGAACAAAGCTATCGACCGATTCGGTTATTTACTTTTATTTTTAATTCATTTTTTAAGTAGGGTAGTTATTATGTAATTTAGTTTGTGGAGACTTAAAGCCTTTGGCTCTCACATATAAAAATATTAAAAATATTGATCGCTACCGTTAAGCGGATCATTTACTATAATTTAAAAAAAAATACCGAATCGTTGGATAACGTCGTTCAGAATCGGAGGCAGAATTTCAGAATTGTTTTTATCACACTCACCACACCACATGGCGAGTGGATAGTGGAGTCCAGATATGCTGTGAATCTAACCTCCATTATCCTACTGACCAAAGCGCTAAATTACAAGTAGCTTTCAAATAACAGTGTGCAATGAAAATCAAAAGTAAAGAGTACCTACTTCCTTAGTGATGTTGGACTCTTTTGTGGACAAAAGCATCAGAATCGCCGCGCTAATGCACTGCACTAAACGTGTTAGCAACCATTGAGGCCCAGGCTTTTCATTTTCAAAAATAAAGGTTACTTAAAGCAAATGGTGAAGCAGAAACACTTTTCGGTTTTCGCAACCACAGAGCGTAAATACCTGTGTTCGAACGTAGCCCAGATAAATGGCGAAAATATTATTTATTATTTACTTTTATTCAATGTAAACGAGTGCCAGTTAACCCAATCAGTGTCTTAGTATAAAAAATATATTAAAGAAAATGTATGTGTAAGTAATTTACCTTATATATCGTAAAATGTTTGTCTTGTTGGTCAAACAGCTTGTTAAATGAGAATGTCTGTACACAGGAAAAGCCTCGGGCCATTAGATTTGGCCCGCTATGGAATGTTTTAAATTTTCAAACAAATTTTGGTAACTTCAAGGTTGTTTGGTAACGTAAAAAGCTCTTTATCCCATAGGCAGATTGCACGGCAGCAAAAATACTGAACGACATCACAAAGCTCCTTGAGATGCAAAATACACACAGAAACAAAAAAACACGTGATACGATTAAGATTGATTCAGAGGTTTATATAAAAATCAACCAAACGAAACATTTTTGGATAAATTAAACTCTCATAATTGAGCAAGAGATGGATGCATTCATTTGGCAAAGCAAATCCTAAGCATCCTTATATATAAGCATCAGAGTTTTTAGCAAAAAAAACATATTCCAAAATTCCAAGGATGTCAGTAAAACACGGGACACAAAACAAAATGATTCTGATAGAAGATTCACGGATAATTTATATTTAAAATTGAACCACATCATGAGAACCCGCCAAAGGAACATCGTCTTTTAACGTTTTTGCATTAAAACTCTAGGTAAGACGCATTTCTTCAAAAATCACGTGAGTTTACAAAAAACTTCAATGGAAATGTCTGGCTGTCAACTGTCACGTCAGCCCAAACTGTCAACTTCTAACTTTTTGACAGATTCTCGGGACATCTTGTCTCACCGCAATTAAAATATGTAAATTCAAGGCAATAAATATAATGTTACTGGTGACAGTGGGCACTGGGCGGTAAGTTGTTTTTATTATGGAACTTAATGAGAGAATCTTGTAGGATTTTTATTTTTATATTCACGGGTCCAAACCAAAACCCTTTTAATTTTTCCAAGTCCATGATGGACCTATACCACCTGTAAATCAGTATTTTTACAGGTTATCTAGAACATAACGGACGGTAGACGGTAGAAGTATATTTAGCCAAAACCCGCCAATGTTTGTGGCATCATCACGGATGCCCATCCCATATACTCGTATTATCATTCTAGGCAACGCCAAAAAAGTGACGCAGTGAAAATAAATTGTAACAACCCAATTCGTTGAATGAAAGAAGTTAAAAGTGAGTGAACACGATAGTGATTATGCCTTTGTCCTTCACATCAACTATTTACAAATAATATTCCTGGTTTGGGCAACATTTTATTTTCCGGTTTTTGCATTGGGCAAGTTTATATCTACCGCACGTTTAGGCAATCGATACACATAAAATAAAAGTGAAAGGAGTTAAGCGAATGGTTACCGTTTTTCTGGCTGAGTACTTGACGACATGTCAACACTGGTAAATTGCTAGTATGAACTTGTACATATCATTAAATAGAATTGTTTTCAAATACCTGAGCTAAACGTCATTTGAGAGATGAAGACTGACATAATATCCACTTGTGATTTAAAAATGGTAAACTTTAAGATGAGTCCAACTAGCTAATTTCATTACATTAGAATAGCAAAATATATAGTCATTTCTACAAATATCGTTAATGAGCTAAAACATTTAGCGCACTGACAACTCTATAGTTGTAATAAATCTGTATCCAAATACGAGTAAGCAATGCAAGTTACGGAACTATAGAAACTGGTGCATATTTTGTCACAGCAGTCCCCTGTTACTCTAAAAATACTGACAACCTGGTAATCCCAAAACTTTTGCGTCGCAACCACCGGTTCGCGACAATCACGAGACGAGACCCGATTGTGGGCACACGCTTCCCTAAACAACAAAGCGTTACAGCATCGCCTATTAATAACATCTGGAAAAACGCTCACAAAGCGAATGGAATCTTTCAACATAAGAGAGGCACACCCACATAGAAAAGCCACACGAATGAAAGAGAGTCACACTTGCAGGGGAGAGTCACACCATCAAGAAAGCTTAGATGAACGAAAATCTCTCGGTGAAAGTGTGCGGAGGGGTTGTAGATGTGTGTGGTGGGTGAACGCCCTCCCGGCCGACCTTCAGACTGGGCGGGGGCCGAGGCCCGGTGGGCGGGCGTCTCGAAAGATTGAGGGACGACCAATTAATATTATTCGGGGGTAACTATTATGTCGAAAACGAAACAGTTAGAAGTTACACAGACTCACTGAAGTGACCGTGATGTTACACTGGATATATTAAGAAGCCAGTCAGCTCCAAAAAATATTAAAAATATCTTTACGTTGTACACTTACAGGGAGTTACGAATTTATATTTTACAAATATAAATATAAATAAATAAATATAAATATAATTATGCGCCAGACAACACACCTCTTGTAATGGTCTCGAAGTAGGGATTAATTATATCCCTGTGTTACGAGGTACCACACAAGGAAATAAGCTAGGGGCGTCTCCGAGCACACCCAGACCCGAGTCAATTCAGAAAAGATCGTTTCCTTAATTGACCCGACCGGGAATCGAACCAGGGACACTACGGGAATCGTGTCTTCATACCATCAACATAAAAACTAAACTTGTCAGCTAAGAAATCGAGCCATCCTGTTTACTTAGGTTTTGTCCCAAATAGCAATTTAAACTTTCTTGTTACATTTAAACACAACAATTATGCCGACCGACTTGGTGTAATGGTTAAGAAGTTGGCTACTACACCAGAGGTCGCGGGTTCGATCCCCGCACAGTACAAACATTTGTGTGCATGAACATGTCTGTTTGTACTGGTCTGGGTGTCTCCTATGTATAATAAGTATGTATTTACAAAAGAAAATGTATTTAAGTATGTTTATCCGTTGTCTAGTATCCCATAACACAAGCTTTAATTAGCTTACTTTGGGGCTAGATGGCGCTGTGTGGAATAATGTCCAGGGATATTTATTATGCGTCAAGCTAAAACAGGTAAACCATTCACCACTTAATTTGTTTCGTTGCATAAACGCGTTACAGTGTAAAATGTGCCGTTATATTACAATACTACCAAAAACAATAGCAATGCAATCCAAAAGAATGGAGGTGGCTCGATTTAATCACTCCCAAGCATTAAACGATGTCAAATGATAATTACTTTTTATAGTCATAAGTGAATTATACTTAACTGCACTGTCAAGTATAAATCGGAACACGCGCACAGTATTAAGGATTCTGTTTCCTAGGTATTACGAGTGCTATCTATATTCGCAAATATGAATCCTATTTTAAGTGAAACTGGCACTTTTACTGACTATAACGAGACAGCATCATTTTAAAGGCCTCTTACATTTCGTTTGGGAATCCTGAGATAGACACACTACTTAGGTAGCTGTCATGTTTTATACGTTAAACCAGACGTGCTCAGAAATAGTCAGGTCAGGCGTACCTATAATCGACGAGCATGTATGAAAGGATCAATGAGAGTTGAAGAAGCGCAAGAGGTGTGTCAGGACCGTAGCAAAAGGAAAGATGTGGTCTCTGCCTACCTCGTAGGGAAAAAGGCGTGATAGTATGTATGAATGTACTCTTCATTATAATTAGGCCTGGGAAAGACAATATACTACATGATAAGCCTCCAAATATGTCGACAGAAGAGGTCGACCCAAAAAGCGGTGGCTCGACGTCGTTAAGGGTGACATGCGTGCCAACAGACTCACCACTGAAGATGCACAAAACCGCGCGGAGTGGGCCAAGAAAATAAGAAAGGCGGACCCTGGGACCCCCCACACCAGTGTGGGTTCACAACCGGGATAGACCGCACGGATGATGATGATGATAAGCCTCCAAATATGTGTTTACTCCTTACAAAAGCGGTTACATTATTCTTGCTAGCTATCAAAATAAGTGAGCAGTTCTTATTATAAGTAACAGCTTAATAATCTTAATGAAATAGTATCTAACATATCGAATATTACATGATATTGCTCAATGTTAGTAATGTTAAATATGAGCAACACGTAATTAGCTAAGGCAATAATTAGGTCTGTGATTACTAATTAGATCTTGGAAATTATAGAGACTAAACACCTGACTAGGTTCCTTAGGTTCCGTATGCTTAGGACTGGATCGTCGGTAGTGATCCTAAGTCCCAACTACTAAGCCGTGGGTTCAATGGCGTAGTGGGTCGGAGGTGCGAGACATCACGATGTCTAGCACTTCGCGGTATCTATACTAATATTATGAAGAGGAAAGAGTTGTTTGTTTTTTATTCGTTTGTTTGTTGGTATTGAATAGGCTCCGAAACTACACTGTACCGATTTAAAAAAATATTTCACAAAAATGAAGCTGAATATTATCAGGGAGTGAGATAGGCTACATTTCATTATGATTGAACAAAATTCACTGAAAAATAATAGTATATGTAAACCAAGTCGGAGAAACGCGGGCGAGATGTGGTATGGCTTTGCTATTGCTTTACCTACACCGCGACGTGCAATTAGGTTTGACAGAACGAAGTCTTTCGAGGCAGTTAGTTTTAATAGGCGGTCATTTGATCACATTATGTCTATGATGATTAATGTTACATTTAACTGCCTAGCAAATGAATACATGCCTTTATTCTTGTCCTATCGCGAGACGATCCGTATTATAAGACTTAAGTACATGTTCTTCTAGTTTATAGCCAAACCCATTAAATGACAATGAAAAATTATCTTGAAGCACTTCATTCCCACTCATTCATCCTTAGTTAATTAATTTCAAGATTAATAAGATGTCAATACAGTATACTTAACACATAATGTGTGACTGTGAGTTGCTGACGTCATTTCACAATAAATCTTCAGGGATGATTTATGACGTAATATGTCGTCTAGACAATGTGGTGGGTGACCCACATTTCTGAATTCTTCGTTGGGGACATAACATGAAACCTTGTAGGTCCAATATCTTCAACATGCGTTTTGTTTTTTCCTTAAAATTTAATATTAATTTATTTTATTATAAACTATGGCAAATGGGAATCTCGTTCGCAAAGTTTTATTTATTCATAGAAATGTCAGCTCACACTCGGCTGCGTCCGTCGCCTAACCAAACAGGAGCGCCATTATTTTGAAGTCTATACGCGTGCAGAGTAGAACCCGGGACCCAGCGTAGTCATAACCCAGTAGCTTACTTGTGAGATGTTTGTAAGACCAGCAACTTTAAAAAAAAGTAAAGCAATGAGCCTATATATTGTCCCACGAATGGGCAATGGCCTTCATCATTTAAATCTAGTCATCTTCACAATGGATGGGTATTGGTTTAAACACTATACTCGCCAAATGCGCGTTGGTGACCACAAATACGAAATACGTACCGAAAAATCTTAAAGACACATTCTGCCTGATCTGGAATTTGAACCTAGGATCAGGCTGAGCCGCGAAATTACTCTAAGTGTGCATAATCCTAAAGACGCTTGACTCACATACTTAGAACGAGTAGTCCTTGTAGTTATGGAAAACTCAAAACATACTAGTCATATTTTTAAATAAAATGAAGCCCCAAGAGACGATAGAGAATGGAAAAAAAAATAATTAGCTTTGACGCTTATAAAATACACCAACAATTAAATGGGACTCCGAAGACTATTCCATTCTTATCTCAATCGCAATACAAGTGATGTGGGAGTGTTATGTTATGCTAAACGTCTATGAATAAATTTCTGCCTGTTTCTTGTTCTGTGTCTAATGTCTACCCTGTACAACGTTATGTACACACATGTACGTACATTTACATAAATTATTATTCCCAAGACTAATTCGTCCTGGTCGTCCAAGGACAAGCGAGCGTTCGCCGGGAGACCTAGAAGGACTAAGTTTTCGTCCGCACAAACCTCAACCTTATTCATTGTTAATAAGCCTACAATTCATTATTAACACAAGGATGAGTTACTGCATTTGAGAACGGAGGACTGCGTAGCTTTGAAAGCGAAATTTATACCTGCGCAATCTGCAGACAACATTGGGCTATGTGCATCTAAGATAGGGTTGATATTTGATTGTGACATGGCGTAACGTTGGAAAAGAGGGATGGGTGTACGCGTGCGAAAGCGACAGCAATGTCCGTGGTCCGTGACCTATCCTACTGACGAATGTCGAGCCCCGGAACAGAGCATATTAACGAACCGTCTAGACTGCGCGATGCGTGCGTCTGTGTGTGTGCGTGCGCAAGTGTGCTCACGGACGCTAGCACCCGTGTGTGCGTGCGGCTGGAAATTACCGAAAATGGATGTTACGCGTGTTACCTAATGGTTGTGTTTTGTCTTTTGTTCAGTTTCTTTGCGTTTGTACGATTTGAATAAGGAAGCAATGTCTCTTTTTTATTGTGTGTCACTGCTATACTTCATTCATTATAAGATTAGAAATAAGAAGCAGGGGTGCTTAAATAATGACAATTTGCATTTGACTTTGCAATGCCGGATGACATACTTGAGTATAACCTGGCAAAATTGAAAACCCCTTCCGCCACAACGTATAAAGGGATTATGTAACATTTAAGATTTGGTAGAGTTATGGTGACAGCAAAAATGCTTTTGGATAAAAACCCCTGCTTCTTTTAGGTTTTTACATCGACATAGTCTGATGCGAGACAAAATAATTTATTCAAGCAAAAGCCTCTTAGATTCTGAAGTTACTTTACTCCAAATGAGAACAATTAAGTGTGACAGCTGCTATAAAGGTAGATTTTAATGAATAGGGCACGGCATAAATCTTAAAAGTAATAATGTTTATTGTACTTTTACTACTAAGTGTACCCTAAAAATAACCTTTTTTACTTCTGTGTAATGCTATAATCTCTAAATAGATCAGTTAATCCGCAAAACACTATGGTGATATAGGTCATTGGTACTAAAGTAACAGAAAATTGACACAACTTTTTTCTGTCTTCTGTAACTTGCTGTAATTTTGTTTTTCTGATTTTAAAATTTGAGTTAATTATTTAGAGACTTAGCAGTTTATCGTTTTAGTTAGTGTACCGTTAAGATTCAATCTACTGATTGCAATTGTTTTTATTTAAAATCAAAAAAACATAATTTTACCCAATTAGCAATTTTGTAGAGTTCTAGGACGTAATGTTATTTCTTCACTGGGAAGTAAATTTAGATTGTAGGTTAAATTTTTATCGTAACATCCAATCATGTAACATTGGCCTATTCTCAGATTACCGCAACTGCGTATATTAACCGTAACATGGAACTGTTATCTTTCAGTCTGAAAGTTTACAGCGCTGTTAAAGGGTATGAAGGTTACCTTTGGCTTTTTTTACCGCTGTTCAAGAAATGAGGATACCCGCCGCAGGGAATTCACAAACAGTATTATTGTTGAGAGGAGCACGGTTTCCCGCCTTGACTTGCGTGGTGTCCCGAGTGCGAATCCCGGTCGGGACTATTCAGAAAAAGATATTTTCTGAATTGACTCATGTCTGGAAGGAAGAAAAAAAAGTAGGTAGGCGTGGCAGATCCACTGCCGCTAGCGCAAAATCTGTATCATCTCATTGTGCTTCTAAGAATCTTCTTAGAGACGAAATTGAGCTCGTTTTCTTTTACTTATGGCGTTAGTCAAAATACATTCGTTTGCTAGACTTAGACCCATCTTAAACCAAGCCTGGCTGGCTGGTTGGTGATGGAGTTTTTATAGAATAAAAATAGCATAGAATAAGAATAGCTTATTGTTCCCAAACTGTGTTTATACAAAGGTTGTTATTATAAGGTTGAAAGTTCCAACAGTTTGTCCATTTTGGGCGTACAATATAAAAAGTCGAGCAAGATTCATTATAATTTACACATTTTCATGATTAAATTTGTTAATTTACACCTAATTAAAATACAACTTATTAATAATAAAAAAAAATTGTAATGATCTGGTATTAAAAAGTATTAAAAGAGATAAAAATTGTAATGATCAAGTATTAAAATATTCATTTAATGATGAACTCAGGCAGTTTATTGAATACCTTTATTACAGTTACATAAGCGCTTTTACTGTAAATATAACTGAAGGCTTCGACTTGGCAAATGATATACTTATATTGTGAACGTACGTTGTTTATTGTGTAACTCTTTTTGGTAAAATACTGTAAATTTCCCTTCAAACTCAAACATATTTATTTAAATAGACTTAATCAGTCCTTTTAAATATCAAAAAATCTACTAAATAATAGACATAAATACTAATGATATGAATATATAAATGAACAGTATACAAACATAATGCGACTCTACCACCGCGTCGGAGGAGTTGATTCATACTGAGAAGACCCGGCGAGAAACTCAGTAGTTACTCTTTTAAACTTGTTGTGGTTTTACAATGCGAGTTAGTAGAGTACAATTTGTTTGTTGAGAAAAAAAAACTGCTTAAATTCTAACATTATTAGACAGAACAACCTAACAAGTACAACAAAGCTACATAATATAAAACAATAGGCTGTACCAAGTCATTTATACAACACCAAAGATAAAAATTGTTAGTTAATAATACACTTAAGTCCGGTATTTAAATAATAAGTATTACAAGAGGTAGCTGATCCCACACTGAGCAGAGAGCTTTAATCCCAGGCTTTTTTTTATCTAAAAGGTAGTCATTGGTAGTATAATACCCCTTTTTTAATAAAACAGATTTGATGTGGTTTTTGAATCTGTGCAGCGGTAAAATACAAACTGCCTGAGGAGCTTTGTTGTAGTAGTGTACGTGTACACCTTGCCCCATAAAGGCTCCCAAAACTTTTTGTAATCTAAACAATGGAAACGCAATTTTATCCTTATTCCTAGTATTTTTTGCGTGTATATAGCAGTGTTTTGTGAAAAGACTGATATTCTTTTTCACCAAGACAATACAGTTGTAAATAAATTGTGAAGCCACTGTAAGAATCCCAATTTCCTTGAAAAGCTCTCTGAGTGAGGCCCGTGCACGAAGCTTATAGATAGATCTGATCGCTTGCTTTTGCAGGATTGAGATGGTTTGTGTATCCGCCGCCTTACCCCAATGTACAATGCCGTAAGACATTACACTGTGGAAATAGCGGAAATAAACAGAACGAGTAGTATCAACATCTGTAAATAACCTTATTTTACTGACAGCGAATGCTGCCGAATTAAGTTTGGCCGAAAGGGCATTTATATGAGGGTTCCATTGCAATTTTGAGTCTAGTGTAACTCCAAGAAAAACAGTGGAGTCCACGGACTCCATAGCATTATTATCTATTTTCAAATCAATTTGGCCTTGACATTGCCAAAGCTTTCAACCGTGTATGGCATCGTTCGCTTCTTTCCAAGCTTACGGCATATGGTCTGCCACCTTGCCTATGCGACTGGGTCGCCGGATTTCTGGAGGGACGTAGAATTCGTGTCCTTTGCGATGGTCGAAATTCACGCTTTCTCCAGATTAGTGCCGGAATGCCGCAGGGCTCCGTCTTGTCGCCGACGTTGTTTCTTCTGCATATCAATGTCATGTTATCTCTTGGTAATATTCATTGCTATGCGGATGATAGCATGGTCTACGCGCGTTATTTTGAGCGCCCTGGTTCAAAGCAGACTGACATCGAGGAGAAGAGGCGAAGTCTTTTTGTTGAGCTTGACGGAGTGTTGGACCGCATTTCAGAACGGGGTGCATGCAATCTTGTCGAGTTCAATGCCAAGAAATCGCAGATCACAGCAAAGGCGTCGCCGTTCCTTTCCCATCCCACTCTTCAGAGCATCCCGCTACCGATTAAGGATAGCCTTGGCATGGATGTTCGTAGCAACCTAAACCAGCGGGACTACATTGAGAGCGTCATTAGAACTGCATCCCGCAAACTCGGAATCCTGAACAGAGTGAGACGATTCTTCACGCCTGGGCTGCTCTGTCTCTTGTATAAGACACAAGTTCGCTCGTGTGTGGAATACTGTTCTCATCTCTGGGACGGGAAGCTCTTGACAGGTTGCAGCGGCGTGCTATCCGTATTATTGGAAACCCAGAGGCAACTTTGACCCTTTTCCCTCCTCTTTAATTTCGTAAAGACGTTGCCAGGCTAAGTATTCTCTATCGCTTCTACAATGGGGAATGTTTTGATGAGTTATTCCAGCTTATTCCACCCTCAACTTTCCACTCCCGTACCACGCGTGCTGGACTACGGCGTCACCCACACACAATTCAACATTTGTTGGCCCGAACTAAAAGGTTCGGTGACTCGTTTCTTTGTCGTACCATCCAGACGTGGAACGCTCTTCCAGCACATGTGTTTCCTTCCACGTATAGTCCCGGGTTCTTCAAGCGGGGCGTGAAAAGGCATTTCTGCAGGCCTTCAAGGTGAGGACTGGGTCAGCCCAGTGATTCGTTCGAATGACTGGGCTTGTCAACCTCATATCTGCTCCTCCTCACGACCGCTTTCCATCAGGTGGAGAGAGGTCATCTTTACGGGCAATATAAATAAATAAAAAAAATTGGTTATCTTTAACATTAGGCAATTTAAAATTAATGCATTTAGTCTTTTTTGCATTGAACTTTAGATTATTGACGTGAAACCATCGTAGTACCTTTATGAGCGCGTCATTTACGTCCTCAAAAAGGTTTTTATTTCTATCAATATTAAAAATTAATGACGTATCATCTGCGAATAAAACAACATTACAAATATTTTTCACGAAGCAAGGCAAATCATCAATATAAACTAGAAATAGGAAAGGACCCAGAATAGATCCCTGTGGAACCCCCATTTCAACTTGTGATCTAGAAGATGACACACCATTAACATCAACTTTTTGAGTTCTAGAGCTCAAATACGAAAAAATGAGATCCAACGCAGTATCCTTCACACCATAAAAACTGCTTACGTGTAAGAGTCACGTGATCAACGCAATCAAAAGCTTTGTATAAGTCACAGAAGACGCCAAGAGCGTTCTGTGAATTCTGCCAAGCCCGAAAAATATGTTTCAGGAGCGCAATACCAGTATCAGTAGTAGAACGGCCTCTAGTGAATCCGTATTTTTCACTGTGTTAAAGTCTGTTCCCACAAAAGTGGCTTAACAGTTGTTCTTGTATAATTTTTTCATAGATCTTACTTGAGGCTGGAAGGATTGATATAGGCCTAAAGTTACCTAGGTCTTTTTTGTTGCCTGATTTGAAAAGTGATACAACTTTACTGTGTTTCATTAAGTCTGGAAACACTCCTTTATCAACGCAATCATTAAATATTATGGCTAAGCAATTACGTCTATTACATGGCTAACAATTTTAATTGATATACCCCAAAGATCAGTAACATTTTTTAAATTAATCAACTTAAATGATTTTTTTAATGTTAAGTGAATCCACGTGTTAAATTCAAATAAAACATTGCAACATGATACATTACCTTTTTCAAAATACGGTTCAAATCTGCGTGAACAACTTGAACGACTGTTAAGGTCACTTAGGCTACCCTCAAAATATATTTGGAGATCGTCTGCATATAGTTGATATGAAGAAGAAAGATTAAGAGTAATAGAGTTAGTAAAAATAGCAAAGAGGAGAGAAGACAGAAGTCCACCTTGCGGCGGTACACCGGCATCAATATTGCACCATGAGGAGAAAGAATCCTCGACACGGATGCGTCGCCGGCGCCCATGCAAGTAACTATGAAATCAATCAATTACTGTTGGAGTAGTGAGTCATTATGCGATAAATAAATAAATGTGTATATTTACTTCGACTGAGCCATTGGAGAAATAGTAAAGACCTGGCGTATTTAGCGCTGGAGACCCTGGGTGTAATGTCCACGCAGGTCATACATCGAAGTAAAGATTACTGTTTGTTCTGTGTCTGCTGTTATTAGAAATATTTTAGTAGTTGGAATTCGCATGATCTTGATAGATAGATAGATAAAATTCTTTATTGTACAAAAACAAAGTAACTTAAAGCTAAAAGTATTACATTCAAAACAATGCACAATTTAGGTGGCCTTATCGCTTGATGTTTGTTGTCCCAGATTTTATAATTATTGTTTCCCAAAAGAGAGTTAATCAGAGAAAATTAAGTTTATCAAAGAAAAATATTATTTGCCCCACACAATCTCCGCTGCTAGTCTGCATCTTATTTATTAAAACAAGCCGGTTTTTGTATATTTACGTAACGACTGGATATCCAAATCTGTCTAGTGCCCACCTCCGAACCTGGGTACAGAGGGTATGCAGTTCACCCCTGGGTCGTTGCACCCACGCCCGGGACGTCCATCAGACAGGGTGAGTTCAGGGTAGGGGTGGTTTGCTCAAAGGCGTTCCTTCCCGCTCGATTGATATTCAAGCTTGAAGCTATGTCGTAATGGCAGGGTGTATGTGAATCTACAGAGGATATCTATTTAAAACATATCGTTTTACGTATGCTATACATTTTGATCAGAATTCTGCTGACAAAATCTGTAAGAGTCAAGCTTATTAGGTATTCTTTTCTGTTCTCAATGCAACCAGCTTTGCAATATATTTTTTTAATAGTTTTCTCTTTTAACAGAACGCACTGTATTAATTTTTAAGTTTTTTCACCAGATTTCACCATTAATTCTGGACCTCGTAAACAAACACATATGCTTACCCTTACGTATGATTTTTCTCTTACCTAATTAGATAATAATGACCTAACAACCAACAACAAAAAAAAAACAATTAAAAAAATAACTGTTACATAAATATAAAATAAGGGAGGGGTGTAGCTAAGAATGAAAATAATTGCCTATAACATTGATTGATTGGTAAAAAATGGGGCAATTCTTTGGAAGATGTATATATTTTCCGTTGCTATGCTAGTAGAAGGTAATTCGAACTGTTCAAATTTTTCGTCAAAGACGTTCCTTTCCGCGCAATTTTTGTTTGGCTGACGGAACACTTTGAGAGGTGTCGTGGAGGCACGTGGGATTCCTTAATCGTTTTCGTGAGCGGGGTATTCAAAAGGTGGACTAAGAGGCCTTGATGTATCACAAGAGCTGTAAAAAGGTTAGGTAATGGAAGATTGGAAGGGAACAGGAAGTAATTCGCAGGTCGGAAGGGTCTTTTATTATATTTACTCGTATCATGAAATCACTCTCTCTATAACATGCCTAACATCAATTACCATTTGATAAATTTTATCGTCGACTATGTAAGAAGAAATTAAAACTAAATCTTGACAAAAAATTGATTCCTGAATCAAAAATTTAAGATTTTTTACGATTATAGTCTTTAAAATTTTAAACAATAATACAGTGCTAAAAAACTTGTCATAATACGCATTTAATGCACCGCTCGATTCCCTAACTAATGCATGACATGACATGACAATGTCAAATCCCAAGACAATTTTTAACGCGAACGAAATTTAATGTGGCAACTCGTGGTAGACGTACTTAAAAGTAATTACAATACTCAACTGCCTACGAACCGGACGTCAACTTGTAGCACGTAGCGTCCTCCGCTACGAAGGAATACGGTGACGCTACGCTCGCTGTAGCAGCAGTAAACCAAGTGCCTGGGGCATGACTACGACGCACAACTTTTATCTTGTTAACTAAGGTGGGTTTGGACCAAACCAGCGTATGCTCATTCTATCAATTCCGAGACAGACCATTCTCTTGTCCCTGTTTACACAAAGAGAACTTCATAGAATGAGCATTCGCTCGTTTGACTTAACCCACCCTCTTTGAGATATAGGGCGTTAAAAAATGTGCACACAAATATTAGAAATTCTTATATTTAAGATAAGATAGAATAAATAAACTTTATTGCACAAACAAATACAACAGGCAAATAAAGAAAGAAACACAATAACGTACAATTTAGGCGGTCTTATCGCTACTCGCGATCTCTTTCAGACAACCTTCGGTAGAGAGATGTATAGGGATTGAGTGAGGCACATGTGAACATATTGTTATGCTATGTATGCATTTTGATTATGTGCAGATTTGGTTAAGCTTAAGTAATAAAATAAAATTTTCGAGCAACAATACGTTTTCTTACTATTACAGAAAACTGGCTAAAGTGACGGGAGAAATGTTTTTCTTCCTTAGCGCTATCGCTAATATCGCCACCAGTCAGTAACAATAGAAGAACATCGTAACAATTGATCTTTATGACATACCAATCGATTTGACCCGTCGAGCCCAAACCTAGTTTGTTTTGAAAATGATTTTTGTTTTAATTTAAAACAAGTGCCTGAAATGTAATGATGCAATATATTTTATGGATTGGCTCAGTAAGCCCTATCATTAGATACCACACACGATAGGTTTCAGATCTAGCAAGTTTTTTCCCACACAAAAAAAAGATTACATCATAACTCCTCTCCTCTTTTTTTTTTTATTGCTACGGGTTAAATTAATTCGTATGGCCTAAAGATCACTCGCTCCGATTTTCAAGCTTTTAATACCATTTTCAGCTTTTTACTTAATTTCGGGGTGTACCGCTATTACTACTTTACTCTAATTGGGAAAAGAAGTAATGTGTGATTGGCTACCTGAGACTAATGAGTATGGCTGAGATATGTGCCAGGATCGCAAAGCACGTGTAAAATGTGGTGACTGCTTCACGTGGCGAGAGAGTCGTAATGGATGGTATTTATGTATTGATAGATTATCTGTGTCTGGCATTACACGTACAAAACAGTATTGATCAATACTTTACTAATGATCCATTTTCGGGGCTCAGCTAAAATATCCGTCACCCGGGCGTAGGTAGTGAAGACTACGTCCGGACGCACGGCCGTAGACCCCGTAGCGGCGCGTCCTCGGCGCTACGGCGCGGCGGCGACAAGTGCTACGGACTACGCGAGCTGCTACGACATTGCAGTAATCTGAGCACTCTAACCCGTTGGAATAAGAGCGCTTTTGGAAAAGGAAAACTGAAGGTGAGAAGGTTCGAGAGTTCACGTAGGTTTATCGGGTAAAGGTAATTGAGGAGACGAGTTTTGTTGGCGATTGGGGATGAAGTGAGCTAAGTCTTAGATAAGAGATGGAATTTGTTCTTTTGGAGTGAGCTTTAAACCCTACAAATAAATAGATATTTCATAACTAGCTTTTTATAGAATCAATCTGATGGCTTGACAAATTAGTCGCTCCTATTTATTGTTGATACATAAAACTGTCTGAGAGCTATTTCATAATGATATTGCTACATTAATGTAGTTTTTCTTACACTTAACAATGATATTAAAAACCTAAATCTGTACTCGTGTTAGTATGTGAGTGACATATTCTCGCCCGGGCCAAATTTCAATTGAGGTTACTAATATCCAATTTGGGTTTGTGTGTTACTCTTAGAGCTTGTAAGCTTTCAAGGTGTACATCTAGGGCTTATTTGAATTAAAAGTACTATGCTTGACATTTGCTTAAACCTGAATAAAACCTAAACTTAGTACCATACCCAAGCTTATATTTCAGGATATTTCTAAGATAACATTTCTCATAACCACATCATCTATACCCAGCCTTACGAACATATCACATAGCGCATTTCCAGTGGTATAATTAATTTGTCAAGTGTGCTCGCAGACGTAGAGCGGGCGGGGCGTCCTTCCTAGGGCGGCCGTTGACTGGTAACACGACTGTTGCGCCGAAAACAAGGTAGGCTGTAAAACTCACAGGGCCGTATTCAGGATAACGCGGTTAATTTGATTTTTAGAAACTTATACTGAATCTTGAAACAGGCTCACTAGTCAATAAATATGAATATAAATATGCGCCAGGGTTGCCTCTCTCCACCTCTTGTAATGGTCTCGAAGTAGAGATTAATATCCCTGTGTTACGAGGTACCACACAAGGAAATCAGCCAGGGGCGTCTCCCAGCACACCCAGACCCGAGTCAATTCAGAAAAGATCGTTTCCTGAATTGACCCGACCGGGAATCGAACCCGGGACAATAAGGAAATCGAGGCGAGAAACCGTGCTACAGCGCACAACGCCAATCGTATCGTCAATGACACTAGGTAGTGTTTTTTACAATACTTGATATACGTAACTACTCATTCATTCTTAAATTCGTAATTTTGTAATAAAAACCCAGACTCAGAATCAACACTAGAGTGCGGTAGATGATTCTTTGTCCTTTTTTAATACTAAAAATTTGATATGGTATTTAAGTCTTATCAGCACATACTGTGAACGGACAACTAATAACATTAAATCTCCAGTTTTCAAAAAGCAGTCTCCAAGTTCGCCCCATATAAAGGCTACAGACTATTCAATGCTCAGAAGTCTGAAAGGCGGCATTTCCAGAACGCTTCGTACTAGTCGAAGGGCGGGCAGTGCGTCCTTCCTTAGGCGGCCGATGAACCGCCTAGGCTTCTGTGCGCGGTACCTAGGCCTGTGTGTGCGACACGCATAAGGCCTATATAAGGATATATAAGTCGACCGACTTGGTGTAATGGTTAAGAAGTTGGCTACTACACCAGAGGTCGCGGGTTCGATCCCCGCACAGTACAAACATTTGTGTGCATGAACATGTCTGTTTGTACTGGTCTGGGTGTCTCCTATGTATAATAAGTATGTATTTACAAAAGAAAATGTATTTAAGTATGTTTATCCGTTGTCTAGTATCCCATAACACAAGCTTTAATTAGCTTACTTTGGGGCTAGATGGCGCTGTGTGGAATAATGTCCAGGGATATTTATTATTATTATTATTTATTATTATAAGTGATAAATAAATCAGCAGTAATTTATTATTCGTACAAGACCGCCATTATTGCTAGTCGTTACGGTAAATAAGCCCATTCGTAACTGAAAGCCTTCATCTCGTCGCAGGCAAAGAACCTTACAGCAGTCTGCGTCAGGAAGGTCCAAGGGCGGCTCGTCCTAGGGCGGGCGTTCACTTGATACCACTTTAGGCGGGATCGCAGATTACACAGATGGCGCAATCGGTTGAAAGTGGAGAATATTATTTCATATTTCATTCGGCAATTTTTCAACAAGTTCAAGTGGAAATAAAATTTCAGATGGATTAACAGTCCCCGATGAAACAGTACTTATTCAAAAAAGAGAGCTGGTACGACCTAATTTCAGGCTGCTTAGTTTAGTGATATGATCTTCTGGGGTACTTGTCTACTCAATTAAATGCATATTGTTCAATTTAAGTAATATTCACTATTAATATGAGAAGTCAAAATGGTAATTGTATCTGAGTTAAAAATTATCTACAATTCATTATTTAGTTTTCCATTAATTACACTCTGTATATCACGCATACGTCGCAAGACTATTCTATGACGTATAACCTAAGGTTGTAGTCGGAAGGCTTCACGGGCGGGCGGCGCGTCCTAGCGCGGCCGTTCACTTTTGTTTTCGCTAAGCCTGCCTAGGTCAACATGTTTTTGTTTCTTTCCGAACTAAAGTGTCCTGAAGGAACGAGCAGATAATTCTTGAGTCATTTTTTTTGAGTAAGTTTTTAAGACGGTGACGGTAGACTCTTTTATGACATATACATTAAATTGACAGAATACAGTTGCAACAAAAAAGAAAAATTGTTGTTAGGACTAGCATGAGTAAATAATTATGAAGTTTGTAAATAACTCATAGTAATAGTTTTCTTTACTAAAATTATAAAAAGGGAAGATTTGTTTGTTTGTTCGTTTGTTTTTTTTGAATAGGCTCAAAAACTACTGGGCCGATTTTAAAAATTCTTTCACCAATATAAACCTACATTATCAGGGAGTGACATAACGTATTTTTTTTTAATTTAGGCTATATTTTGACAGGAAACCAGTTTACACGGGCGAAGCCGCTGACGGACAGATAGGAACAAAAAAATTAATCGCGCAATAGATAGGTTTCTTTTTATATTTTTTTCAAAAAAGATCTGATTGAAAATACTCCTATCATTTTAGCAGGTTTTTAATTCATTTAGTTTCACTTGGTGTTTCTGTTAGACAAAGTAAACTACTACTACTTGATACTGTAGTATTGTTATAGCATGCGCTGTTCAAGCGGTGAAACAATAAATAAAAAGAAAAAAAACAGGAATAATACCTTCGTGTCTTAATTTACATAAAAATAAATAGCTAGTGGCTGTCAGTAACTAAAATAACCTATTTACAACTGATTGCATAACACAGGACAGGTGTGTTTCTAGTCACAACACACATATGTGATCCACATGTATTGATTTTACCCACCTACACCCTTACATTTAAAATCTCTGCAACTTTTCTCCGCCCAAATGTGGTTACATCAGATCGCGACCTACACACCGTAGGCCGGTACCCCGTAGTCGCAAAGTCCCGGGCTCCGAGCACTGGCCGCCAGGACGACCCGACCTTCGCACCCAGACTGTCAACGAACAGATCTGGGATGGAAGTCATAATAGCAGGGCTTCTGCAGATTTAAGTGAGGCGTTTTCACTTGTCATCTTATTCGACGAAGTATTTTATTCGGTATATTTTTGTTTGCCTGGTACCTAAGTTATTACATCTCAATCTCCCTCGGTAGTTTTTGAAGAGTTTTGAGTAGGTAGTAATAAATTATAGTAAGTATATAGTCTTAACTATAAAGTTTTTTGCTTTATGAATGTATACAAGTTCAAGTTTCAAGTCTACACGAAATGTAATTATTTTTAGTAAGCTTTAGATAGAAGAGTTATGTTAAGTGTTAAGTTTAATAAACAACTAGCTGTCCGTTAGCGGCTTCGCCCGCGTAGACTGTCTTTCCCGTCAAAATATAGCTTAAATAAAAAAATTGCCTAGGTCACTCCCTGATAATGTAGCTTTATATTGGTAAAAGCATTTATAAAATCGGTCCAGTAGTTTTGGAGCCTATTCTATACAAACAAACAAACAATCAAATAAATAATAAATAAATATCTGCGACAATTCACACCAAGATTATCTGGCCCCAAACTAAGCAGAGCTTGTATTATGGGCGTCAGAGACTGATAAACATACTTAAATATTTCTAAATACATACTTAAATAGATAATAACACCCAGCACACAACAAACACAAATGTTCATCACATAAATGTTTGTCATGGGTGGGGATCGAACCCACGACCTCCGGCGTCAAAGGCTGGATCGCTGCCATTGCGCCAACAGGCCAGTCGAAAAAAAATTATTCTCCTCTTTATAATATTATTGTTATAGGATAGATAATATTTTTATGTTTTCGATAACCAAGCCACGGCCACATTGAGTGATTAAGCCAAAACCCATAAATTGGTAGCGATGACTTGATTTCAATGATGGAGGCCTTTTCCTAGCAGTGGGACAGCATATAGGCTAAAAACTCTTTGCCATGGAAGGCAGCGGTGCGAGCGAGCCGCAACCCTGTCCATCGACACAGCCACGACCACTCTGCCAAGAGTGCCCGACTAGGAAGAAGAATATTTTTGAAACTAGTTAATATAGATAGATAATGAGTATTATTTTTAAAACGATGCACAACTAAGATGACCTTATCGCTAATCTACGATCACTTCCAGATAGCTATATAGTTGAGTAAAACATTACGTATCATCTGACTAAATACATTCATCGTTACTTTATAATCAGTTATACCACGCTGCAAGGCTTAGGTAACCTGAACCACTAGGGACGTCTGTCTATGCTTTGCCAGTTTAAGAACGGATTCTTTGTAAAATGCAGAATCTAAAAAAGGAACTGTGTATGAGGCAGAGACGTACGCCTAGTTCATTTTATAATCACCATTTACTTACACTGATTTTTCACGAAAATCGACTTGTTCTCACAAAATTGAATACCTCATTTCGTATAACCCAATATCAAACCTGCAGGATATTACCCCCTGTCCTCCAACTCGTCATTAACTCGTAGCAAGCACCTGGCCCAGGGCTGCCCTTCAGACGATTCGGGCGTCGGCCGCCCGCCCTTCAAGGGCACAGTGTGCGTGGCGTAGCCCCATGCAGTTTGTCAACGTGTGCGTAGAAAGCTGTATCGTGCGTAGATGCAACGATAGGAGAACAATCTTGTATGTGTGCGTGCCAACTCTGATTGCAAGGTGAGAATGTGTGCGTTAGAAGCTTAGATTTTATGCGTTTGTGTGCGAAGTGTTTGGAGTATAAATTGTATTTCACTTGTGTTTGTGAGTATATGTGAATGATTTTCGGCAGATTTGAAATTGCGTACAGATTGTTAATGTGTGTGTTTATATTATTGAACGGAAAATTTCATAACTGATATACTATGTTTAAGTAGAATATAGCTTAAATAACCATGGTTACGTGATGGTTCTATTATTGCGCGAGAATCAATAAATATGGTATTTGCTAAAATGAACCAATCAAGGGCTGAAAAGAAAGCGCTGGTGCTGTGGGGTTCTCCACAACTAACAACAAAATTCCAAAAACCATTTGTGAGTTATCTTTACATAGATTCAAAAATCACATCAAAACAGCTTTATTAAAAAAGGGCTATTATACTACAAAATACTACCTTATAGATAAAAATGCCTGGGTATAAGCGCTCTGCTCGATGCGGGATTAAATAGCTCTATTGTAACAGATGTTTTATTGTAATAGTTAATAGGTACCTAGTATGTACTGACTAACAATTTTTCTTTTTGAATTGTTTATATGAATTTTTGTTATTATATTCTTTTATGGTTGGTTTTTTCTCTTTGTTTTATATTCTTTTAGGTTTATTTGTATCAAACTGACACACTGCTTGTACTTTACTAACGCCTGTTGTAAATCCAAAACAAGTTTAAAAGAGTAACTGCTGAGTTTCTCGCCGGGTCTTCTCAGCAAGAAACAACTCCGACGCGGTGGTAGAGTCGCATTATGTCTGTATACTGTTTATTTACATATCCATATTATGGTATTTATGTCTATTATTTAGTATATTTCGCTGTAAATTTGACGATTTGAAAGTACTGATACAGTCTCTTTGAATAAAGTTATTTGAGTTTGAGTTTGACTGGTACCAACCGGGGTTCGATTTGAAGACACGATTGGCGTAGTGCGCTGTTGCACGGTTTCTCGCCTCGATTTCCGTAGTGTCCTGGGTTCGATTCCCGGTCGGGTCAATTAAACTATCTTTTCTGAATTGACTCGGGTCTGGGTGTGCTAGGAGACGCACCTGGCTTATTTGATTGAGTGGACCTCGTAACACAGGGATACTAATCCCTACTTCGAGACCATTACATTACATATTTATTTAAGTTAAACTAGAAGTCTACTTACAATTTAATTATTTGGAGCAATACACCTGAAGAAAGTTACCATGTGCATGCTCTAAATAGCTAAACTCGATCGCTGAAAAGTGCATCACAGCGCTTTACATTCAGCGATTGCAGCGGAGATAGCGCTAGCTGAAGACTCGAGACTAGAAGTTATTACGGACGACCTCAGTCGGGTGTCGAACCCGGCAAGTGGGTCAATGCGGCACGCGACGTCCGCGGTGGCGGTGCCATTGCGATCTAGGAATCGGTGGACGAGATATTTTGTATTGTTTTATGAGCGTAGTTGACTCATGCTAAGAGAAGTATTTTGAATCATTGCTTTTTCATGAGAACTGGTTAAAACTTTTTACATGTAGACGTTTTATTACCATTTTAAAAGTTTGTTTTGTAAGGGAATATTTGATAGATAGATAGATAGATTATTTATTTCTCATTACAATAATACACATTAAATTACATTTGTTCATGGTCAATTAAAGGATTTTCACAATGAGATCGTCAAAGAAAATAAATAAATAAATAAATTTTTCATTTGTCCTTCATAATTAAGTAGAAAACTAAATGTTTATTTGTTTTAAAAATGTCTTTTAATGAAATAAATCATAATTTATACTTATGCCTAGTGTACATTTCATCCTAGGAGTAGCATACATGTTTTATGCAGTTTAACAGACAGTTCCGTCTTTATAAAACTTTATGTATTGATGACGATAGAATGTGCTTAATGTTACAATATAAATTTTCTTTTGAAATGACTTACATTTAGAAATCTAAATAAAACTCCGTAATATATTATATTTTGGAATATATACGATTTTACTCAATTTGGTAACCCTAAAGTATAAATGTAGACCTGCTTAAAAAACAAGAAACTCTACTAATATATTAAGGCAATATTATTGTTGAGAGCGTCGTGGCCTAGTGGTTAAGCACTGCAACTCGGATCGCGGATCGTGTGGTCCCGAGCTAAAATCTGGCCAGAACCAAAAATCTTTGTGTTCATTGTTTAATTTCAGACTAACTCTCCGGTGATGGAAAACATCGATAAAAAACCAAATCAACCAGGACAGCGGCGGAAGGCTCACCACCTACCACGTTGGGTTCTAATACCATTGGTGAAAAGTAGGCTTCTGAGTAATCCGTCCACCATGACGGCAACAGTCACTTGCCTCTGAATTCCCCATTTGGGATAAAGTCGTGATGGTATGTTTTGTTAATATTGTTACTTTTTAAACTGCTCTGTAGCAAAACCCTATGGTGTTAAAGTTACCAAAAATGTATTCCTTTATGCTGCGCATTGATAGGAAAATTGGAACTTAGTTTAAGAAAAAAATAATTTATTTGAAAGTCAAAGGACTAATAAAATCTTCATGGCTTCTAGTTGCGTATTATAATTAGGGAAGTATTATGATTCATTCGTAAAACCTTGTGCAACTCACGGGATCGCTTATAAGGTGGCATTCAGAGCTAGGCAAAAAGTTGCGCAAGCGTCATCAACCTTTGGAAGAAATTGCATAAACTATTTATCAAGTTATAATTAAAAATATGAAAACTCATGATTTTAAGAACAATATTAAGAAAATTCATTAATAATATGTTGGACGCCGAGGACGATGTGGGCCTAAACTCGACGCCCAGCGGTGGTGTACTTTAATTATTTCACTTTACTTCTATTTTTTTATACCTGTATGTCCATAACACAAACTAAAGAGTTTACAGAAGGACCGCTAGCACCTTTTTCCTAAACTTTCGTGAACCGCCTAGGGGTACTACTATATTCGCTCTGAATTTTAAAATGAAGTGAGTAGGTTATACCTACTCGACAGAACCGGCCAAAAACAAAATTCTTTATGTGAAAAATTGCACCAAGTTCGACAAAAACAAAAACACTCGTGACAGTTCGGATTTTTCGACTCACTGAAACTCACTGACTTCGCCTGTAAACTCACGTCTCCGTGTGCATGCGTCAAAAATGGCGTGTTGTTCTAAGCGGGCTATCTGTCAGAGGCGCCGCGCCGCATGCGTAATTTGTGACCATAAGTTGACACCAATGACAACCGCTATCGTAAACCGTTTTGACGTATTTATATGGGATTTCGATACGGGCGCCAGCGCCCCTAGTGATATAAAAAGGAACTAAAAATGGCATCTAATTTGTGAACGCAACGATCGCCGTACAAACGTAATAGCAACTCATGGTAGACATAGATCAATTGTTTTAGGTTAACGCGTGTTTTTGTGTGAATCTAAAGTCCATCTCTACTAGAGTTAACCAAACTCTAGGAATGAAAATTTTCATTTTGTTTTTGTTATTTGCCATTTTAGGTTTTATATATTTTTAAAGAGTATCATATTATTCAAGCGCATCCTACCATTCGTAGCTCTAGGTTCTTATCTAGAGGAAAACATGGCGAGAAGAGGTAACGATTACTCAATAACATCTGAATAATTGTAACTCGACGACTGGAGTCTACAATAGACATATTGCTACTTGTAATGTAAACATATTTACGTTTTCGCTTTCAACCTTGAAATATTATCAACCAGCTTGTTACGGAATATAAGTACTGACACTTGTAGAATATCCCTCATTGACATCAATAAATGGTCCTAATTAATGATTGACGGCCAAGGAAATGACGAATTAGTAAATTTGATATTAAAAAAACCCTAACATGTTTTTATTGTAAAAGTAGTATTTTGAGTTTTATTTATTCAGAACTAGCTGCCCCGACAGACTTCAAAAAAGTGTAAAAGTGTTGTTTTTATTTATTTTTTTCGTAATTTTTATTGTTGCGCTCTTACCACGTTCACTGCCACGCCACGCACCGGTGCGTTTTAACAATTGATTTCCTATTGTCTTTTTTAATTTGGCAGTTAATGGGGTAAGAACTTTCTCTGTGCCTTAACAAAAATATAAAAAAAAAAGTTCTCGAGTTTTGCGCTTAGCAACACATTTGGCGATTAATTTCTATTTATATAGGGAGACTATATATAGATAATAACTGACTGTCTTCGTGTTACTCTTGAGCTGTGGTTTGTGGTACAAATCCGTTTATTAAATGCTTTTCACCCTTGTTCGACTAAGGTCGAACTATATATGAAATCTATTTATTTGTTAGTAATTTGAAATAATTAACTTTAAAAAAATAGAACGTAATATACGCAAATTCAGTGTGACTCTACCATCAAAATCGGGTTCTAATATTGGAGAGACCCGACAATAAACTCAGGCCTTTATTTCTTTTCTCTTCCAAAGAGCCTGTTTCATATAAAACTTGGAAATTATGTTCACGGAGTAAAGTTATAAATTATTATATCAGCTTACGTCCCCAACGTTCTATTTTAGTACACCTCTGATCAATCTTATTACAACAGGGCACGTTTCCCTAGCAAATTGCGATATACAAACAGGGCCAGCGGTTATACCCTGTTAGGAATTCTAGAATAAACTGCAAAAGGAACTTATGCGCAGAATCTGCATGAATTTCATGCAGCTTTATGCCCTTCGTGACTCGAACCAGGCTGACTGAACTTACGGGACATCAAACTGATAGTTCATTAGACTAGTATACTAATAGGTACTAGTCCTTTAAAGTTCACGATAAGGTACTTTTTTGTTTAATACTGAAAACTAGCAAGAACTGGAACTATGCCATGTCAGCTAGCGACCATGTAGACTGCCTGGTGGTTAGCAGTTATAGGTCGAATAGCTTTTAATTTTTGGTCGGGAACACCGAAGGCGTCGTGGCCTAGTGGTTCAGCACCCGAACTCAGAACGTGGAATCATGTGGTCTTTGTGTTCATTGTTAAATATCCGACTTACTCTCCGGTGATGGAAAACATCGATAAAAACCAAATCAACCAGGACAGCGGCGGAAGGCTCACCACATACCACGTTGGGTTCTAATACCATTGGTGAAAAGTAGGCTTCTGAGTAATCCGTCCACCATGACGGCAACAGTCACTTGCCTCTGACCCCGTTTGGGATAAAGTCGTGATGGTATGTAAAACACCGAAGGCAAAAGATCACGCGGTCGTTCATCAACAAGGTGGACCGATCACGTGAAAGCTCATCGTCCTGCAGATTCTACACAGTTGTAAGAGACGCGCATGACATAAACCGGAGGGGGCAGACCATCCGCTCCAGATGCAGCCTTAAAGCTAACCACGATCCTCCCTCAGACATGAGGGTCCAATGAGAGAGATAGAGAGAGATAAAGCTAGCACCTTCATACTCGTAGTATTAACACCAATTTTTTACCAGTATACGAAGAAATTGTTGAAAGTAACATGAAGAAAATATTTCTAAGTATTCATCGAATCAATAAGATCAACCCAAATTAATTCAAAACTGGAAAGGAAAATAATAATTAAAGTATAAATACATTTTAGCTTGCAGCAGTAGTAGTTCCAATATTTTAAGATCTATGAAGATAAATATTTAGGAGTGCTATTTTTCTACAAAAGTAACGTGGTTCGTGAAATCCTACACGAAGCCGCTAAAATTTGTATAGTTCTGGACTAGATCATAATACTATTTCTATGTTAACTGTATTATCTGTGGTTATATCGAGAGTTAGGTTGGTAACTGAATAGTTTCCGTGGAAACGAGACGAGGGTAGATTGTACAGGGTAACTGGGGTTGGGTAGTTCCCACTGGATCCGTCATGAGCGGCTTCGTATAGCCTTTGTACTATTATTAGCAACGTTAACTGGCAATTTTGAAGAGGTAGGAGCGTAGTTTTGAAATAAATAAAAAACAGTAAGGGTTAAAAGGTCTACTAAGATTTGCAGCTACCGCTAGGTATTGTTTTGATGGCAAAAATAATACTAGTCCTATTAATCGCATGTATTGTTTTATGTTTATTTTTGAAGACTATAACAATTAGGCAAAATATTGCGAGGTTATGTTGCCAGATCATTTGCCTGACAACTGGTCTGGTGATGTTGATGTGATGATGATCTTGGTATGAGCTAACCATGAGTTTGACTTAAATCGCTTCATTGGGATTGAAAGCTATTAATTTTCAACAATGCTGTTATTATTTCATTTTTAGAATAACTGTTTCCAAAAGAAGCTTTTAAACCGAAACAAGTCAAGTCTTGGCAACTAAAGTTTTACTATCCATTACAATGCTACAAGAGTTACTAGAAAAAGAGGGAAAAATCATATAATAGCAATAACCCAATAACAAATTTATAAATGTTTTCTCCAGTCTGAAATCCTAGCATCAGCTGACTAATGAGAAAATTCCCGGCGTTGACAAGTCAAACGTCTCTCTTGGCGACCTGTCTCGTAATTGAGACGAGATGGATAGAACCTTTGTAACGTTAGGTGTAAAGGAATTCTGAGAAACCATTACCGAATAATAAGGACACAATAGGTAGTCCCCAATCCCTTTCACCATTAAATATCGAAAATGGAAACCATAAGGCATAAATAGCTACGTTTAACGAGAAGTTTAATAAATGAATATCAGAAACACCGTGCACCAAGATCATCTAAAACCAAACTAATAAGAGCTTGTAATATGTATATCAGACACTGGTTAACATTTTTAAATAGATAGGAAGACACAGAAATAACACGAATTAGGTATCGAACCCACAACCTTCAACGCTGACGGCAGGATTGCTACCATTGCGCCAACAGGCAAGTTAAGTCAACCCTGGTCAGTGGCTGCCTTTCATGCGTTACTTAGATTGCTTCTTCCGGTTTTACACACGTCAACGTTACCTTTTATACTGCTACTCATTTGCGTTTTGATGAATGACTATCAGTCCTCATTCAAGGTTCAGTTCCCAACTTTGACATAACCTGGCAGCCAGCCATACATTCATGAATTTAGAGGTCAAAATCAATCAGCTTGCACAGAAGAAAAGAAAACTCAGAAAAGGTTTCATACACGCAGGCATATTTGAATAATATTCTTACACCTACATCACTATCGTCAAAAGTATGTTGAGTGATTGAGCCTTTTCTTATGCATTTTGAATGTGATTCTTGTTATTTTTGTGTTAATTCATAATTATGAATTTGTTGAATAATTTTGTACCATGGTTTGCCATTATGCTCCGATATGAGTTAAAATAAATGTTTTTTTTTTAATATACTTAGTAACAGACAGTATTTTTTGTAATATTATTCGACTTGCACTGAAAACGGTCAAGGGCAGGCAAACGAAGTTGGGGACAAGTGGAGAGTGGGTTTACGACGCTAAATATTTATATTTTAGTACTCCTCCTATATAGTTATTAACTAAAGTCTAAAATCAAAAGTATTTATAGCAAATGTATTTTTGAACTCTGTCGAGCACAATTATTGATGGCCACTCGTGATGACCATAGCTCTAGAACTCCTAATCACAAAATTGCAAGTAATTAAATAAACTGAGATAGAAAAAAAAAACCTTTGGGAAATTGACAACGACAGGTTGAGAGCAGTTATTTGATGTTTTTTGTCGATGAATTTAATCATAGTTTACAGCTTTTTACTAGGAAAGGGGGTTCGCTTATACATAAAAACTTAAACAGTGCCTCAAGTACAATTACCTTAGTGAAAAGAGTCTTATTAAGATTGTTTTATTTTTATGAATAAGGGGGTTCAAGTTTGATACGTAACGTTTAACGTTTAGGCGACCCGCATGCTAAAGCTAGATAGAGTGATCACTCTATCTAAGCTAGACAAATCGTAGCTTTACCGCAAAAACTTTTCACGTGATAGAACTTAACTAAAACAAACATACTTTTTTTTATATAATTCCCGACAAGATGAGCTCACTCCACCTGATGGAAAGTGGTCGTGAGGTCCAGATATGAGGCTGACAAGCCCAGTCATTCAAACCAATCACTGGGCTGGCCATCCTCACCTTGAAGGTCTGCAGAAATGCCTTTTCACGCCCCGCTTGAAGACCCCGGCACTATAAGAGGAAGAAAACACATGCGCTGGAAGACCGTTCCACGTCTGGATGGTACGACAAAGGAACGAGTCACCGAACCTTTTAGTGCGAGCTAACAAATGCTAGATTGTGTGTGGATGACTTACTTACTTTTATTTCTACTAACGCTGAGTTTTGATAAACATATCGATTGTTTGTTTCCATATTCAGTGTTGATTAGGATTGTATTATGTATCAATTGCATTGAAGTTGTAATCAAATACTTATTAAGAAATGACGATGACAGATTATACGGGTGCAAATGATTTATGAGGTAAATTAATGGTTATACTTGCAAATATGAGACGTCTAGTGCTGAACATATTAGGCCTTTTTATAGACTTCTGAAGGAGTTTCGCATCGCTGCAATCCTTTTTAGGTAGCTCGTCTACCTAACCGATGGGTGCACGGTTCCTATCAAATAATACCAGAATTAGAACTTCTCTGCGAAAACTATCGTTACTATTTAGGTCAGTAAGCACAATACCTGTCGCGGGAATGCCACGACGAAATGTAGTCGAATTGATACTCATACAATATTAATTAGTAGCAGAATCTAATAAATGCAAATGGCATACTTGACCTACGACAAGTGAATGAAGATAAATGTTGAAAAAATACCGAATACTTAACCATCTCCAATTAACTGTAAATGAACCGCGAATAGCGACTCATTTTTTCCACAATAAACCTATTTGACTAAAAAGGATCGCGTTTCGTCGTTCCTAAGGCAAATTAACTGAAATCCCACGAAACCTATCTCTATTTCCATTGCCCTAAAGTCTTTGATCACTGCATTAGACTGCATTCATGACAAATTTAAATCTACATTTAGAACAGCCAATTTTTATCTCTATTTTCATCTGCACAAAGATGTTTACTCCGGCAAATGGCATTGGTCCAGATAGTATACGCGCCGTATTTGCTTCTTCACCCGACGCAAGCGATCGACGCCTCTATTGCGTGAGCTTCAAAGTTGTTAACAACAGCAATAGGTTTCAGTTGAGGCAGTCTATGCGAAAAAGTTATCGGTTGCATCTGCGTTAGAGTATTTTGTGCTGTATTTTGTTAGTTGTAAGGTTGTTGTGGATTGTGAATGTTGTAGTGCAGCGTATCTAGGGCGAGTACCTTGAACAGTGCGTTTACATGGGCCGGCCTCGGTCGGTCGCCGGCCCCGCGGCCTTACGTAGCATTGCGCGATGTTGTTTCCTTCCTTCCCATTATGCCTGGCCCACGGCCACGTGATGGGTTACAGGTTCAATGGATTAGGAATTTGCAATAGACAGTCATGACGCGAGTGGAGAGTTCTGGATTAAAGCGAACTAGTTCTACGGGACAAAGCCGCTGTTTATTTAGTTTATCACAATGGCTTAGACATGACATGTAAATTAATTTAAAGAATTTCCTCCTAAGTTTTGTGTTCATTTTATTGGTTCCTTCGAACGAGTAATACTTATATGTTGAGAACAGATTGAGCGTGGCTCGATGCACTAACGTTACAACGTTTAGACTCAACACGTCTGCTCAACATCATCTAAAAAGTTCTGTTACTCAAGACACTCAAGAGTCATTAGAAAATTGAGGATATATTATTTCTCTATATATAAAACCTGTTTAAATATGCAAAAGGCAACGCTTAAGCATATGATTTCATTCCTCTATGTATAATACCTGTTGAAATAAGGTGAAATTGAATCAATAAAAACACTCTTGTTCTTCTAGCTTCTGCTTCAGAGTCTATTTCTAGTGATTCGCAATTCGGGGCTAGACGAGGAACAAGAAAAATCATTGTTAGGTAAAACAATCAGCCATCATGCGACGTCCACTGTTGAACACGAGTACCCCCATATCTAAGGGGGTATCAATCTTGATACGGAGGTGATGATGGCAAAACACGCCAAGCTTGGCACTCTGAAGCTAACTTGTTTATAATCCTTTTTAATAATCCATTTTTTCATTTTATAAGGTTATTTTAGGCTAGGTTATACCGTCATATACTGAGTCAAGTACCTACTGTTTTTGCCCGTTAAGTAATATGCGTGAAGTTTTTTTAAAGTTAGTGAATGAACAATGCATAAATTAGAGCATTCATTTTAGATCGTTAACCTACTTACTATTGTGTTGATGAATTAGTTTCACATTAGTTATAATACGTTATTATTAACAATATAGGTTTTCGGCTAAACGTTCCGACTTTAATAAAATCCAACATATTTATAACAACAGTGATCCTATGATTAGTTTTTGTAATGTCTATACTAGCGATACACCTTAGCTTCGAGTGTAATTTTCTCATGAGCGTTTTAGTTTTCCCAAAAAGGTTATGAACAAAAATCATAGCTTGTACAAATATAACGAACAAACCGACATCTCAATTTGATACTATGGTGGAATTTAGTCGTGCAGCACTAAGCCGCTGGTTTCAGTTGTTTTTAGTTTTCATAACACAAGAAAATCCTAACTACTTAAGAAGAATTATGATGTAGTCGCAGATATTTCGATTTCGTTGTTTTTATTTCATTAGGTTTTTGAAGGATTAAATACAAGCAAAGGCTGCAGAATATGCAGAAAGATCGAAACAACACCAGAGACAGAAACCAGAACAAGATGAATTGAAAAGCAGTATTCGGTGGACAAGCTGATGCAAAATTTAGTCAAATTGACTGGCCACAAAGAATTTCGTTGGAACTTTGAACAAAACAAAAAAGACGCGGCTGGCTGTATAGATGCCATACGTTTGCCTCGACACCCGGAACGCAGCCGCGTTGATGCAACACAGTGTGTCGTGCCTGTCGCAAGAGCGGCAGAGACCTTGCTACACCCCCCTCCGCCTACCCGCTGCCCCACCTAGGTCCCCCATATTCCCGTATGCAGCGACGTGACTACACTGAGTGAGCAGCACAGTTGCGAGTGTTGCTTCATCTACTACTGAATCACAGACAAAATACACCCTCTTCATGCTTAATTGCTTAAACGTCATTATTGTTTTTTTAAACAAACGAGCCTGAACTAGCCAGTACTTTTTAAGCCTTTTATCTTCATGAAGATGGTCCGATATCATTTTTTTTGTCGTTAAGATAGTCAGATAGTTTCAAGGGATATTTGGTTATGTTGCGCGATGTACGACCAAATTGTGCTTAAGAGCGTTAGCTGGGGGTGAATCGAAAACGTTGCATTTTTGTAAGATTTTCGTGATTATTTCATTGAATTGAAATAAAACTTAAATTTTTGCTCTATTATTGTGTGCATAATACTATTTAAAAAACACATTGAATTGTCTAAAATTAGGTAGTCACCAATTATTTGCTAAATTAAATTAAAAACCGTTTGTTTTGAAACATTGATAAGATACTTAAAAATTTACTGTAACACAGTTAACGTTATAATTATGAAATAACAAGGTGCTTTCAATTATAGAGAGATAATTTATACTTAACTTGAATTCAGCTAAATAATCACAGACACCTTAAAAAATGCGACCTTTAAGATCTGCCCCAAACGCAAAAAGCAAACCCTCTTAATGTGTAGTAAGGAATATGTTTTATCTATCTATCTACCTTATCTTTTGAATATATTTTTTAATAAATACCACGATAGATCCAACTGGTATTTTATAAGTGTGACCTCACAGACTTTAGCGGCCTGCTAAACTCGCAGAACTTGGTAGTTCTTACAATAATCTTAATTAATTCTTACGAAGACAAATCGGCCTTCTAGAGCCAAACAAGGCTCAGTCGAAACACCAGCCATTCCAAGCGATGCCTAGAGCTTTGTATCGCGTTTAGAATTACTTGGTTTTTTATTTGGTACCTAGGATATTTAGGACGTGATTATGCATTTCGGTCAAGCTTAAATAGTACTTTGCATTCGAAATTAAACTACTTAGTTTAACTGTTTTAACAAGACGAAAAGCTTTATTAAAGTCCTACTTCAAACTAAAAATACTTCAACAGAAACGCTTTATCTTACGCCAAATCCATCAACATTTGCTTTCACTCAACAAACAACAAACAAATACAGCCTTATACGTCCCACTGCTGGGCACAGGCCTCACCTCAACTATGAGGTGGTACAAGCCATACTCCAACACGCGGGCTCAGTGCGGATTGTTGGAGAGGTGAATGTAAGGCCAGTGATAAACCTTACCGTCAGATGTTATCAAGCCGCCTTTTTAAGCCTCTGACTAGGCTTCACGACTGATATCTTGCGACGTCAGCCGGGACCAACTGTTTAACGTGCCTTCCGAAGCACGGAGATGCCCGAAAAACGCATCACTTAATTTCGGTCGGGATGGTCACCCATCCATAACCCGACCTGTCTGGCGTTGCTTAACATCGGATCGTTGCCGATCCGCTGCCGTCACTTAGCCACGGGCACCTCAGCCACGGGCACCTCTGCTTGCACCATGCTTTCACTCGCCCGCTGATAATGTAATAACTTCAATTGCAATTAAAAAGCCATTCAACTATTTATTTAATTTATTGAGTAATATTTTAAGGTCAAATACTGCATAGTTCTTAGCTGAGAAGCTGTCGATCACAAGCTTCTAGTTTAAAAGGCTAAGTCTGAAATATATGTTTTCAAAAATAAATTATTTGCCTTTCAAGCTGTTTTTTACCTTACCTTGACTAGTGACGGTTTTTAGTTTGACTATAGGTAATTTTACTTTCGCGTTTGCACAGTAGAGCCAAAATTGAGTAGGAAAATGAAAAACAGTTGTTTCCTGAAGAGTTATGGTCCGCTTTTCCTAGCGCCATCTAGATCTTTAGCTAAGAATTCAGAAGAATCTTCAAACATTGCGCACAGACTCACGCGCACAGCAGCTGATGCTCCCGCAAAAAGGAAACGCGCACGGTTCGCGTTCCAGCACGCTAGTTTTTTTAACACCAGCTCAAGATCCATAGATCGGACCGGTTCACCTCACCATTAACTGGGACAGGATGTGAGGTAGGGCTGCTACCATCATTTAGACTTCTAAGTAATCGTGTAGCAATAAGGAGGCAATAAGGTTTGGTTTGGACTTGAATGAATAAGACTTTGTCATATTACAGAGCTTAATGTTACACAGGAGTTTGTATAAATCAAGATTCTAAAATCATTTTCAGAGTTGGAGCTAGAAATTTCTCTGCATGGTTCATAATATATATAGAGCACCTATTTAAAAATAAAGTGGGAAGACCTCGATACCTTATTTCGTTGAATTGAATCAGATGAGGTCTATCGAAGATGTAAAATAATTTGCGAAGCAAGGCTAAACTACAGGACGCAAACACCTTCTTATTGTAGTAATTTCACAGAGTCAATTAAAATCCAATCAAAATCAGTGAAAATATACGACACATAACTTTTTTTAGATGCTGTAAAGAAACCTTAATATTTTCTAATTTTACAAACATTGTGCTCGTTTTAATTTGAGAAGCAACTAAGACACAAAGTCTGGGAATGAATTGATCAACAGGCAGCCCTATCCCACTGTTCGTCACATACTCCGCGCGTGTGTGCGTGTGTGCGCGATGTTTGTGCGGGTGCGCATTGCACGTTATGTAACTGTGATTTAACGCGGTGCGCCCCATGTTAAATAATGCGGCGGTTCCGTTTAAAAGTGACAATCTGCCGTAATTGTTACTCACACAACAATTAGCGTCGGATTTTTGTGATTAAGTTTCACCACTTCTGCTGGCAAAATGAGCTTGCTGAATTGTTCGGACTCACGTACCTACTTAGGTGGACGCGAAAACCTAGGGAAATTCAATTTGGTCGTAGGTATCAGGCGGACCCCGAACCCATTTTAAATTCATTCTCTTACACTTCATTGAAGCAACTGCATTGGGTAATTCGATATCATACAAATGCTAGCTTCTACTCAGATTTTTGGCAAATAAGATCTAATTAGTTTAGAAAAATACCCTAACTTATTATTTCCAGGACATTGGATTGAGTTACAAGTTACTGGTGTATGTACCTGCAGATATGACTGATTTTAGAACGATCTTAAATAAGCGAACAGCTGCACTAGTGCAGCAGCGCGACACCACACTGCAAGCACTGCCGCACTTATGCGCGTCGCGCGTCGCGCAACCCTGACACAGATTGTGCGAAGTGCAGTGCACGCGCGCGCACACACGACCGGCGCGCAAATTGACGCGCAGGAAAAACAATATTTTAACGCTCTCAAAATGATATAAATTTAGGATTGTTTGTCTAACTCAATTTGAAATTGAGTTATGAACGGATTCGATGAATATTTTAGTGTCGGTTGTACTTAAATATATTGCGGTTTAGGTTAAATGTACTTACAGTTAATTTGTTTCAACTGGCTAAGACTTGAAATGTGCACTTACCTGTAACAAAACAAATAAACAAAATTAAAATCATTTTTATAAAGACCACATGTGACAATTGAAAATCAAAATAACATATATGTACAGACAACAGCACATATGGTGACCACAAACTGAAGCATTTTTCTGATGATCGTCTTGAACTATGTCAATTTTTAACACTTAACGTGTGTTCTTTCGATTTTTTAACGTAACTACCCTTTTACTTTTGTTTTTTTTTCTTAACTCGCCAGTATCTAAAGTAGTAATAAGATAATATTGTACGTTAGGTTATTATAATTTAAATACATTTTTCTCACACAAGTGAATTTACTGTAATTCTTGTGGGAAACAAATAAAGATCTTAAACCAGAACCATATCAATTTGAAACAAATATCAATATCTAGAGAAATATTTGGCAGTTGGTAATAACCCGCTGTGTGTTAGTCTGTACTCTACACTAGTTTTGATTACATATGATTAGGAAACGAGCATGCAGATTAAAAAAAATACAACATTGGTATAAGTGCGAACTGAGATGGTAAGCGGTTACCGCACGCCTATGTTCACGTGCAACAGCAGGATAGCACTCGCATGTAGCCTACCCTGTAAGACTAGGGAGAGATTTTGAGTAGTCGGAAAAACAACCAAAGCAATCCTCCACCAAGCTGACCACAAAAGGTCGCTCCCCAAAAAGTTCTAACTGCCTTATTTTAGATTTTACATAAGGGCGGGAAGGAGGGGGTGCCTATTAGAATCCAGACAATCAGCTTTATTACGGGTGTAGGAAGCCACCGTGCTCTATTTTTCTTCTGATAACACCAAATAATTAGGTAAAACTTTCTTACGTTGCTAATTGGAAGATGATTTCGGCAGAATTGCATAATCACAATAACCACTCTTTATTTAACGAACGTCAGCATATTTTTTTCTTCAAATACTCATTGTACTTTACTAACTCTTTTTGTAAAACCGAACCAAGTTTAAAAGAGTGAGTACTGAGTTTCTCGCCGGGTCTTCTCAGTATAAGATCAACTTCCGATGCGGTGGTAGAGTCACAGGTTTGTATACAGTGTATTTATGTATTCATATTATTATAAGTCTATTACTAAGTATACATTTTTTCTTGTAATGACGATTTAAAAGTACTTGTTACAGGCCTATTTAAATAAAGATATTTTTTGTTTGTTTGTTTTTTTATTTTTTGTAAAGAAGGTTTTTTTATACTAACTACTTCGGTAAGAATCAAGCACTATTTCTAATTTCTCAGTAGTAAATCCGGACACTCAGCTTTTTTTTAACTTGAAAGCGATAGTTCATATCCATATGTCACCACATGTCAGTGGCAATAATACGTGTATGCCTCATTAGTAAAACTGAACCGTTTGAATGCACGAAATTCCACTAATTCGTTATTTCTACCCTTGGCGCGTGTATTTGACACCCATGGGCGTACAGTGGCACACCATTTCAAATGAGGCGTGGAGGCTCTGCACCCAAAAGGAATGATGACAAAAAAAAGGTTTGCGGATGCGTTTAAAAGTGTGTTGTGACACGCCTTTAACAAAAAAATCCTCGAGTTCATTTTTATTAAAATTATAGATTGATGCAATGGCTTTTTAATATTTAAGAATTGGTTAGTTCTGGTCATTTATGCCAAAAATGTGTCTGTCTGTAAGTGTGCATTCAGAAATATTTATAAATTGTTTATGATACGTGTATAAAAACGATATGTGTATAAAAACAAGATTGAAAAGAGTAACCATCGAGTTTCTTGCCGGAGTCTTCTCGATCGGAAACAACCTCCGAACCGGTGGTAGAGTCACATTATATTTAATTATGATATTAACTATCATAGTATTATTTTATGTAGGTTCATTTTTATTCAGTATATTTTTGTTAAAAAAAATTTTTGTATATGACTTGTCATAAGTACTTTTAATAAGTCTATATGAATAAAGATATGTTTTACTTCACTTTTTTACTTTTACTTATACAGTAATACAACCTCTGCTCTGTTTGAAATCAAGTATGTATAGATATTCCATAATTCAAATGCCCGGTTTCCATTGGATATAATTGTACATACATACATACTCGTACATACCATCACGCCTTTTTCCCGACGGGGTAGGCAGAGACCACATCTTTCCACTTACTACGGTCCTGACACACCTCTTGCGCTTCTTCCACTCTCATTAATCCTTTCATACATGCTCGTCGACGTCGATTATGGGTACTCCTGACCTGACCTTTTCTGAACACGTCTTGGACTTGTCCTAAGTACGTCCGTCTTGGCCTTTCCCTTTAGAAATAATAGAATAGCTCCATCCACCCTCGCCTTGTAAATTTGTTTCGTTAATCGCCTTTCATCCATCCTTTCCATAAGCCCAAACCATCTTAGCATTCCCATCTCAATTTTTGTGACAACATCCTCTTTCAATTGTATTATTTTAATTTTCGGTTATTTATAAAATGTCAAGCAATTTAACAGTTTTCATTTATTAGCTTTGGTAAATTGCTAAAAATTCGGTAATTAAATTAATTTATCTTGCGACATGTACACTATATTATCATGTTTAATTTTGTATTTCCCTATGTGATGTAATGGGATTTTTATATTTTTCTGTCTGCATAATATCGTACTCCGTTTTTATCTCACACTGATTAGTATAACAAAAATAACCGCCAGATAGTTTACAATTAAGATAAATTTGAACTAGAATAGAAAACATTGTTGGGGAGATCAACGGGTCTTATTTCGCTGGGTTTTAAGATGATTTTGGTAACTTATCTAGAGAAAGTAATTATACATATAATACAGAAATTAGAAACTAAAAAAAAATTAAGTAGTTCAGAGCTGTCAATAATTGACAAAAAAAGCAATCATTATTAGTCCTCCTTCAGGGTTGAACGCAGTTAATGACACGGTGTGGACCTGCTACTAGACAGGCGATTTATTAAGTGGCGCCAAGTAGCCACAAAAACTGATTTTTTTGTTCAACACGTCGTAAAAACTATTAATGAGCCATTTAAAGTTGTTTCAGAGTTTATATGCGTGAGAGTAAATTCTTTGGCATCAAAGCATTTTATTAGCTGAGTGTCTACTTACTTATTTAAAAAAAATATAGTTTCTTTAAGCAATATAAGCGATTACAATTTCCAGTATGTAATTTGAAGATCATTGTAGGTCTCCACAGTTA
The DNA here is from genome assembly GCA_947369235.1 of Udea olivalis. NCBI lineage: Eukaryota > Metazoa > Arthropoda > Insecta > Lepidoptera > Crambidae > Udea > Udea olivalis. Next base: position 1,248,863 of record OX376342.1, read on the forward strand.
AAAAGTGGTTATAAATTCTGACTACAGCAGATTACGAGTATAACACAAAACAATAAAAATAGTACCTAATACTAATAAGATACTAATCAGTAATATACCAATGTAAACAATATTGTTTGAAAATGCATATTTTGCCTGAAAATGATAGAGATAATTAAAGATGTTATCCAATAGCAACTCCGGTATTTCTGGTAAGTCTACTGAACTAGACGCGATTTTCAGTAAATCTATTTCACATTGCTGAACAACGGTAACTACGAGTAGGTAGGATTTTTTTGTATTAAGGCTATGCTTTCCCAAGATTGACAATATTTGATCGACTTTGTTTGAAGATAACTACTAAATTAAACGATATTTTAGCAAATAAAAAAAAATACGAGTAGGTCAGTGTCTTTAACTAAGGCGACAACTTTTCCAAAAATCGATTTAGTATAATTTTACCGATAAAAAAAACACAAAGAAGTACGTCGACGATTTTGTTGTTTTACTCTCAAATATTCATTATCAACAGTTTGCACTTAAAATATACATATAGGTAGGTCTTTGTATATTCTAGGTCGACAACTTTTAAAACTTTTTAATTTGTCTAATGTCACGAAAACAGAAGGAAGTCGCGGCGTTATTCCCCGTTCGCGCAGAACTAATCAGTGACCCAGCGAATGCTCTATCGGACGGCGCGCTAAATCCCAGCCTTAAAAAAATCTAAAACGAAACATTATTCTATCTTTAATTCCGCCTTCATAAAGAAACTAAGGTCAATTTTCCATTCAGTACATTTTCCATGTAGCAGTTGTTTTCCTTCAACGTTATGCAAAGCATAGCGGTAACCTCGGAAAACCTCTTAGCGCGCCGGGCGTCGAACCCGCGACCTTTATTCTAATCAACGGTAGTTGAAAAACAAACTACTTGCAGTAAGAAGTATCTGATTAGAATAAATGAAAAGTGTTTTGTTTAAAGTGGGTTGGAGCTGAACAAATGGTGGGTTTAGTGGAGTTCGGAATTAAAATGATTTACGAGATTGGATTAGATGGATTACTTGAGCGAGCGAATAGAAAAACACTAGTTAACTTGATATTAAAGTCAAAACTAAGTTGATTGTGAAGTAAGGTTGGGGTTTATATATTTTGGGCAGAAGCATTACCGCTAGATGCTAAATAAGCAGTGGATCGCAAACCCGCATGCGCTTCCAAACTGTCATAACTTGGGCCTCCTCAAGACTATAGTGAATAGGCATTTGTAAGGCAGGCATGTGTCATACCAAATCCTCACTTCACACAAAGTGAGATTGTGATGAAATTACTTCATAGTCGCAAGAAAAAATATTTTAATTAGTTTCTATTCTATTCAAAAATATGATGAACATGTGTGACACCAAAAGTATCATCCACGTGAGCTTTAAGCAGCTTCAACTATATATTTAACGTGAAAAGGGGCAAATAGAATACACATGTCTCGGACATAGGGACATAGCCTGAACCAGATGAGCATTTACAAGCAGTGCACTGTGTCCGACTGGGGCGAAGCTAACCTCGTTGAGTTCAACGCCAGCAAAACCCAGGCTTGTCTGTTCTCCGCCAAACGGAGTCCATTCAATCTGACTCCTACTTTGCTGATTGCACCGATACCGATAACCAATCACCTCGAGCTCCTAGGTATAGAACTCTCTTCCAACCTTAACTTTGGTAGCTCTATTGAGTTGAAAGCAAAAACCGCTGCCAAAAAACTTGGTATCCTCTTTAAAGTTCGGCGATACTTCACACCGGAACAGCTGCTCCAATTGCATCAAGCACAAGTTCGGTCGTGTATGGAGTACTGCTGCCACCTGTGGGATGGATCTGCCAAGTACCAGTTGGATGCAATGAACTCAGTGGACCGAAGGGCTAGGAGACTCAAAGGCGACGATGCGCTCGTTGGAACCAAACTTAAGAGTTTGGAGCATCGGCGTAAAGTCGCCTGTCTATCGGTTTTTTATAAGGTGTATTTTGGAGAGTGTGCGCAGGAACTACACAAACTGATACCACCGTCTACTTTCTACCACCGGACCACTAGACGCCGGGAGGGCTTCCACCCCCATGTGGTTGACTTTCCGACAGTCCGTACCCAACGGTTTGCTGCGTCTTTTCTGGTACGCACCGCTAGGGAGTGGAACGCTCTCCCTGCGTCTGTGTTTCCGGATACTTACAACCTTGTTGTCTTCAAGGCCAGAGTGAATAGGCATTTACTGGGTAAGCGTGTACCACCATCGGCCTCATCATCGCTTACCACCAGGCGAGACTGAGGCCAAACGCAAACCCATTTTGAATAAATAAAAAAAAAGAGCATTGAGCAGTATTATAAAAATGAAATATTATAATATTCTGAAATTCAACAAGCTGTGTTGTTTAACTTCTGTTCAATAATGCAGGCGAGGTGTTAAGTGGTCATTAAAATGGATGCACCATCCAATCTGGACGCACGCGATTGCACAACGCTGATCAGCCAACTCTGCAAGCATTCATTTCTATACAACGAGGACAAAACTACGGATTGCAGTATGCATCAATGGTAGTACTCAAGTTTGTACTTTATTAACCAACTGACGAAGATGCGAATTGTCTTAAATGCAGAGGTTCGTTCGTTACTGGATCAGGTCAGTTGAGAAGCTTAAATCTTCATGTGGTTGTTCGCATACTCATAGGACATGCGTTCCTTTGAAGCTAAAGCGATTATTTCTAGTTATCTGTATGTGTTTGACACTACTGATACCTATTTGATGTAATTAATTCTAGGTAAGTAGTTATATTGTCATTTTTTGATTCCGAAATAAGAAGTACAAAAAAGTTATGAAATAAATACCATTTGATAGATCCTTACAATAAAAGCTTAGTAATTCAATATTTTATGTTCTTGAAAGGTTTTGATTGAGTGCGTAAGTTTAAACCCTGATTATGAAAGGTAAAATCCTGTTAGCATACGCAGACCAGCACTAAGACCAGCCAATAAAAACTAAGTAGACTACACAGCAATGGCACATAGGATTTGAAACCGGGGTTTACAAAACGAATTGAATTATCAATTAGTATGAAACTACATGACAAAAAGAAAACTATTAGTTATACATATACAAAGGCAACGTACTGATCTATAAACAACGTCTAGCCATAAGTAAAGTGTGTTCTATTTATCTCTTGACCTGTAAAATTCAAAGTTTTGTTTTTTGTTAGAACTAAGTATGTGGAATGAAGATTCAAGTATACGAGTCCATCAAGGTTGGGTCGCCAAAAATACTCTTTTAACTTCTCGATAGGAATATCGTTCTTCACCATCTAGACAGCAATTCCTCATAAAAAAAACTGTCAGTGCCACCGCCCACAGAGATGTGCGAGTAAGATGAGCGGTGCGAAGATGTGTAGCGGAGCTGTGAAAAGGTGTGAGCGTTGTCATCAGAGATGTGCTAGGAAGATGAGCGGTGCGAGGATGTGTAGCGGAGCTGTGAAACGGTGCTCAGATAGAAAGAAAGCAAGAAAAATCATTTAAATCAGATAAGCAGCGCTAGCAGTTTCTCACTGGCCTTCATCCATAGCGCGCATACCTCGCACACGTCTTTCAGACACATCTCTCGCACACATCTCTCAGACACATCTCTCGCACACATCCCTAGCATGTTTTGTACGTACAAAATCCTCGTCCCGCTAAGCCGTTTCCACCAGAGCTGCGCTGAGCGAAGCTAGGTAAATGAAGCGATTCTATTGGTTCTTAAAAACACATTCCTCGCAACGCATCCTCGCACATCTCTGGTGGAAATTCACCCTTATACTCGTGAGTATTTCTTATCATTGCATTTTTAATTCTCCCTGGCTAGCAACAATATATATTTCATAAATTAAAATGTATAAACAGTAATTAGCCGTAGTCGAATCGGTGGTAGTTACGTAACGAATCTAGACCTAGATCAAGTGGTCTCTGATAGTGCGCCTGCGCAGGATGTGAGCACGCGCGCGCACGTGTGCTGTCAGCGAGACTCAGGGTTGACAGTTAAGTGCATTTCTACAGAGGTTTTACTTGTAAATTGATAAGCCTGATCTTCAATTTGATAAAACCCTTCGGATATTTCATCTGTTTGAGGAATTACTAATGTATTTAATATTTCTGGACATAATAACAATGATTCTAATTCTGAGATTTCATATCTCCAAGAACCTTAGTAGCATTAACTCAACTGTTCTATATTTTTAATTTAGAGTAATACAATTATAATTTTTCGGTTATACGGAATATTCACAGTGGTGCTTGTTAATGTTTTAAAAATTCATGTTTAGGTGTTAGTGTAGCCAGTAATTTTCTTTTTTCATTCACTGCCAAACAGCAAACTCAATAGAAAATTCAGTACGTTTTTGCACTCAATGTGTTGAATCTAATGAATCAGTAAAATGTTCAAAAACCATTTAAATTTCATTTCAAACCTTAATCGTTTTATTTAGTTTAAGACAATTGGCTTAAAATTAAAAATATTATAAGTGATGACATGTTTAAAGCAACTAAAATAAGATAGATTTCTATCTACAGCAAAGACACCGGATAAATGATTAGTAATTTTCAACAGTGATTTTATTATAATAATCCATTGAAATTACATTCACAGGTCGGAGATTTAATTTAATTTAATTGGCTCAGATCTATTTAATCAACAAAATATCCGACATAATCCTTCCTGTCTGGGAACTAGAACTGGCAGCCCTATTCTGGCAACACACGTTCGTCAACTCTCGCGCGTGAGTGTGAGTGTGGTCGGTAGGTCGGTTGTCATTGACATGGATGAGGTTGTCGCTCGCTATCAAGGAGCTGCCTCTTGTATAGATTCTTGTGTACACTCGGCTGCGTAATTATGTTGCGATATAAACCTACTATTCTTCCTTATTCACAAGCCACACTTAATTGGAAAACTATTGTGAAAATTGAAAGTAAATGGCTTCACTTCTTTCGTTCCATATACTCCCTATTCAGTTTTACCAGGATTGGTAGTGGTTTTATTTTTAACTGAATCTCATGATTTTCATGATAAACGTTATTGCTGCAATATAAATTAAATAGTTCAATTTCAACAAAAATCTAAATTATCTATCTTCATTAAGATTAAAAAACAGATTAGGTACCTACCTAACGATAACGAAGTCTATGGTTGTAGGTATAAATATTAACGCCTGCAAAGCAAATGTCTAATACATTATTATTATTCAAAGAGCCAGTGACGTTGTATTTCTACAACAGTCTTTCTCTGACACATGCAAATGTAATCGAATAGAATCACTTGAATGATCTAGGAGTTGAATCAGATCTCGACGCCGACAGTACGCGTCGGTAGATAATTAAGGTAATATAGTTTTATGCGTTGCATTTCCGCTGCGCCTGGTTATATGTTCCACTTGCGCTGGCTTGGTTTTAATGCTACCGTCTGTAGTATCTACAACCAGGATGGTGAGATAACCACAAATGCACACATATGCATTCTAGGATACATATTTATTACAACACCATGCAAGCATGCGAGCTGCTTGTTGCTTAGCAAAAATTCCTTTTTAAATGTATGAAATGACTTAAATGATGCGTTTTGCTCTTGGCTAGGCCTCAGAAGTAAGTAGAAGAAGTGGGTTGCCTCAACTTTAATGTTAGGGGGCACCACTTGACTACACACTTCGACATGTGTCGCGGCGGCCCGGACAGATAGTCCGCTTGGAACAAACTGCCATTTTGATCACGCACACAGACACAGTGAGTTTACCGGCGAAACTGGTGAGAATCGGTCACGGGGCAAGTCTCACTGTCGCAAGTGTTTTTGTTTTTGTCGAACTTTTCAAATGATGAATTTTGTTTTTGGCGGGTTCTGTCAAGTACGTATTTAACCTACCTACTTTATTATAAAAATTCAGAGCGAATATAGCAGTAACCTTAGGCCACCAGGCAAGTTTGGGTGATTGTATTGGAAAAAGGCGAGAGCGGTCTTTCTGTAAACTATTTATTTCGTACCACAACCACAAACCCACCTAGCTGACTTCCTCACCAGCTGGAACACAATACCTACTGCCTAGTGAGTTGTTCAGCTGTAGCTCAGAATATTTGTATCTATTTGGAATGCTCAACTACATATGTGCCAGAGATTCCTCTATTACCTCCATTATTTATCTACCTCTCTTATTCAGATGGTTCCTAGACACGCTTTGTCAACATGACTGGAACAGGCTCATATTTTCTAAAAGCTGACAAATTAGAAGAGAGTTATGATAGCCATTAACGGATTAGGTTAAAGATACTATGATTTATTCTCAAATATCATTCATTTAAAGGAAGTCATACTAAAAATCAATAAAATTTATCTCAGTTTGTTCTCTATTTAAGAATTAAAAACGTTACGAACGGACCGAGATGGTATCGCAATCTCAGTAACCTTTTTTTGCCTTATTAATATTATGCTTGCGGTTTCCCATCAAACTTCGCGTCAGCTAAGTATGAGGAAATTTTTTTTTAGTTGTTGTTTTGATCATAGGATTTCTATGCACTCACAAAACAGAGAATGCCCTAGTTTGACACGGACATGCATCATGTTTATTTTCCTCATGATGTTTGTCTGAAGCGAAGTAAAGGCGGTTTTGTAACGCTGCGTTATTTATATCGGCATTGTGGGTCACGGCTGCGGAACCGAACCCACGCACTATCCAGCCATTCTATAGCGTTCTTGGAAACGTACGCGGTTGCGGGGTTTTAATTGTAAAGAAACTTTAAATTATGAATACATAGATACTTTCATGTTTTTTCTACCCTTGAATTATATAAAAGACTTTGTGCACGTTTTACATTCTAAAGCTTAGATTTAGTTAAAAGGTTCATATTTTATTTTTAACACTCTACTAACTGTATTTGTGAAACCAAACAAAGTTTAAGAGATAAAGTATTGAGTTTGTCGCCGAGTCTTCTCATTATAAGAACAACATCCGATGCGGAGGTAGAGTCACATTATGTTTGTATAGTATAAGTAATAATGTTATTATAGTATATATTAATGTTATTAAGTGAATGGTTTTCATGTTAACTTCTGATTTGACTATTTGAAAGAACTTGCTACAAGGCTATATAAATAAATATAGTTTGAATTTTTAAGTTTTATGCATTGAAGAGTGATACACTGTCAATGAACATAGTATAACTATATTTACAAATGAACGAACACATATTCACAAATGCTGATGTTCGACATACAAATAGGTATGGAGTGGTAATCGAATCTTTTCTGTCTTGCCGGACAGAATGTAAGAACGCTGCGGCAGCAATTTGTAGAGAATTTATTTATTTATTTGAAAACTTCAAAAAGTATTCCTATGAATTGTAAGCAATAACTAACCTTTTGTTTTGTATTACAAAACTTGGAGTGAGGTCATCTTGACGGGCAATATAAAAAAAAAAAAAAAAACTTAGATGAACACGCTGACATAAGACGGATCGTGCGGAAAGTAACGGTTTTTTAATTAAAATGTACTGAATTGTTTTTTAGGAAGATATAACTGCTGAGTTTCTACTCGGTTCTTCTCATCAAATGCATGATCTTCGACACCGGTAGTAGTAACAGTATATTTGTCTACTATGTATTTGTAAAACTTCAATTCACATCATCGTGGTATTTTTGTTTATTATTTAGTACAATTTCGTGTCAATCAGCCAGTCATTGGAAATAATGAACACGACGTTTTCAAAATGCTTATTTGAAAGAAAAAAAGAAATAAAATTTATTCGGAGCATAAAGTACGTGATTGAAAATTCGAATGCAATTTACAATCTTGCAACCGAAAAGGTAGCCACTCAGCTTAAACCAAGAGAGTACAGTAAAGTAAGATTTGTAAGTCCTATTAATATTATCGTGTATACAATATACATAATACGTTATTAACCCGTAGTATAGTTATCAAGGGCCACAAGGGTCCGTGTGTATAATGCCGCTAAGTCAAACAAGAAATACCAGAGCTTGTTGTAGTTGAGCCCACATGAACTCATTGACTTATTTATTACATGGCCTCATTGGCATAGTAGAAAATAGGTATTTTACAACACTATGGTTTTCTATTCACAAAATTGGGAATCTAATTCTCAAAAACTGCATTTACTTTCAAGTAACTAAATACGTATTGGGGACAGTAAGATCAGCTGATTCCAAATTCAGGAGAAGTGGTACTATTAGTGTCGAGAACTGCTGAATTTCTTAAATATTTTTGAACATATTGTTAGATAACACCAGTCTTAGAACAAACAAAAATGAACATCACATGAATGATTTCCCTGGTTGGGAATCTAACCCATGACCTCGGCTTTAGGTACAAAAGAAGACTTCTGGACCTCTACCTAGTGCACCAACAGGTCGGTCTTCATTAACTCCCAGATGGTAGTAAATTGTTTCGCGAATATCCCTGTGCCCATAATAAATATAACATACTCGTACCATCACAACTTTATTCCAAACTGGGTAGTCAAAGACAAGTGACTGTTGCCGTCATGGTGAACGGAACACTCAGAAGCCCACTTTTCAGCAATGGTATTAGAAACCAACGTGGTACGTGGGGAGCCTTCCGCCGCTATCCGGGTTGATTTATTTTTAATCGATGTTTTCCATCACCGGAGAGTTGGTCGGAAATTAAACAATGAACACAAAGATTTTGGTTCTGGCCAGTTTCGAACTCGGGACCACTCGATCCGCGATCCGAGTTAAAGTGCTTAACCACTAGGCCACAACGCTTTATAATAAAAATAAAATAAATTCACTAAATAGGCTGGACTCAACAGTCAGCTATGTAAGTCAATCCGGTGAAATGAGTAAACAAAGGTGAATCATAGCTTTTTCTGCAAACCGATGGCAATAAAATGGCGATAAATAAGCAAAACAGTACTTTCAATAACTGAATTTCCGATGACAATTTCATATGCCTTAACTATACAGCTCCGAACTCAACTTTCGTACTAATAAAGATGATTTTACTATTACCTACTAACTATTTCTATATATTAGAAAATTAACGACAATAATGTCCGAAATATACAATTTAGGCGGTTTTAATCTCTTTTTCATCGCAAACATTGAAGGATTTCAGAAAAGAAACTCTTCTCAAAATGATCATACAGCAGACATATTTCTGCACAAACATTAGGGGAATTTCATTCGTAATAAACCTATTTTTTTTTAAATATGTTCTAGTCTTCGATTTTATTCTCTTTTTATTGCTTTTTCGCAAATCCTTGTCCTAATGCATTCCTCTACTGAAGACTGCAAGACATCGCTATGGAGCGATAAGACTACCCGATTTTTACGTTTAAGTGTCAACTTTCTATGAAAACCTGTTGCTACTGTGCAATAATAAATATTCATCTTATCTTATCTTAATAATTTTAAGGAAATAGGATTTAGGTGTTTCCAGCCCCGATTACGAGTGATCTCGTCACCGCACCGCATCCGAGTGCAGCGCGTGCGTCACACGCGCGCGTGTGTGTGTGCGCGCAACCGTGACCCCGTTTTCACTGCGCTAGCGCGGCGCGCGTAGGGCTGGCAGTTAGAGCCTATCCAGATGACGCGTTTTGCACGATATCGGTGACACCGCTGCTTATATTGCACAATCAACAAACTAGCTTAAGTCTCAAAGCGGTGTTTAACAAAACAGGGCCTTAGGCCCTCTACATACTGCGAATTTTTACTGCATCGCGTTTGTATCGTTACTTTTAGCAAGGATTTGCGACGATCGTTATACGATGCATGGAGCGAGTCCCACATCACCATTTTCTCTATAGTACTATAGGTGTTGTGCAAACAACTTCAGATTGTAGGTACCTACCTATGACCCCTACCTACCTACTAACCTGGTACTAACCTACTTGTTCGACGTAAAATCTACTGGTATTTTTGTGAGTGTCAGAAGCGCGTAACCAAAAAGTTTAAATGTTGGTAGACTTAGGTGCGTAATACCAAGGTTAATTATGAACACGTTGATCAATCTTTTTCAATCTAACATCTTTATTTAGCTTTGTTATATATTGGTTTAGTTGAGACTTCTATTAGATCGTTTTTTAACTGAACTAAGGGTGCTTATTGTTATTATTATATTAACAAGTGAATGAACTAGTTAGTTTAAAATGTGACTATTATTTTTTAAGTTAGATTTAAAGATTTCCAAATGTCATGACAGCCCTGCGCACGCCTGTGCGTACGGTATGTGTACATGCGTGCGTACGCGTCCGTGTTGTTGTGTTATGTCACACGGGGCAAAGCGTGCCACTGCACTATACTCCACAATCCGTTTTAGTTGGTTTTTGTCGGTATTTCATGTTTACTTCACAGACCTTTGAACGCCATCTGTTATGTAGTTTATGGTGGTATACTAGAGCTAGATCTGACTGAACTGTCTGACTAGCTAAGCTCACTTACTTTTAAACAGGTTATATCGCGGAAAAAACCAATGAGAGAAAGTGCCTGATAATATGGGTGACATAAATAAAACAGTTTTTTGTATTAATCAGTTAAAATTATCATCACGACACTCAATTCGTTACCAACATATTTATATTCAGTTTACTGTTCAGTGGTGCAAATACGTTCAGATTTTTCTTGTATTAAAGCCGAAAGCCTAATGTTTCTTATGAATTAAATAAAAGAACGTAAATGAAAGATTATTTGTCGGCTTAAGCAATGTGAGATGCTTAAGTGGATGCAAGGCAAGCTCCCTGCAAGCAGACATTCTGGCTATTTACTTGAAGGCCTATGTTCAGCCACACAGTTCCCGTGGCTACGAATGATAAAAATTACATATTTACTATGGAAAACACAATGGTACTCCACTAATCTACCATTTGGAGGTTCGCAAAAGTAGGTAGCTACTTTTGGGAACCTCCGAAACCATAGATTTTTTCCTTTTTTGCTACACGAGTGCTTTACGTAGGTACATTTCACTAAAAGTAATAAGTATGAGGAAATATATTGCAACTAAACGAGTTATCTTATCAGCTGCCACTGAAATTAAAGGGAATTCATACTAGAACATTTATCACACTGTAGTTACACAGCATTTTATTTTTAAATCCCTTTTATTTATGTCTGATATCAACGTGGCCACTTAGTTTTATATTTGACGTTAATTAGATGGAAAACTGCAAAATGACTGGATTTTCTGATCTATTTCCCATTATAGAATTATCTGCAATGAATTACATCAACATTTAAAGTATGACATACATTTTATGTGGCCGTGCGTTTTAATGTTACTAAATTAATGATTAACTGCTTGTTGGAAGAGTTTTTTTATAGTGTAATAAAATTCATAGATACTTATGCTACAGTTACGCAATGAACTGTCTTTCTTGTCTTTCTATGAAATGGTTATAGCGATAAGTTTAGAAAAATGCATTTGTTTACATCGCTTAAACACACTGTCCAGTGAAAAACTAATGCACTTTATATCAGGCGGTTCACACGACCTCAAGACTTCTTTAAGTTACAACAAAAGTCGTCCGTTCTTCCAAGTATTGGCATAAAATAATCGCGGAAACTTTTTAAAGGAAGATGTTTAAATATACAGATTTGTCACAATTAGGTCACTTAACGCGAAATGCGATACACATTTCCTCCATGCCGTGACGCCTCTGACATTGCCCCACTGACCCGTTTAATTTCTAGGAGGTCTGGAAGCAAAATAATCTGCGTTTACTTCATTTTGGTTATTCCTCTCAGTGCATTTTCCTTTTAGCTAAATTTTGCAACACGTCTGTTGACTATTTATGAGGAAAATTGCATAATGAGTGGAAGTCTAGGGGTATTCACCTATTATAAGGCCAGCGTTTTGAAGGAAATGTTATGCGAAAACCTTACTCGCCTTGAGTAGGCTCGAAAGAATCTAAACGGGATATTTTTTAGCAATATTTTGATCCTACTACTGAGTTAAGGCAAGTAGGTTTTAGTTTATAACCTAGTTTGGCGAAGAATCGCCGAGCACTTATTTGTAGCTGGCATGTAGAAATGCACTATGTTATAAAAGTATTAATTGAATACCGAATGCAAAAAATGTTTCTGAAATTTTTAGACATGGCCGTCCAGAATAATATATAAGAGCTTTTGTTATAGGAGTCAGGGACTGATAAACAAAGTGAAATAATTTCAAACGGGCTCCGAGCAAACAGCACAGTTGAATATTTCACTTAGGCCGAGATCTATAGAGCGTGCTTAGCTTAAACTTAGACTTATCTTAGACTTTGAACAGCAGTACCTATCTACATCAGTTACTTCTTATCGATATTCAATTATTTTTGTCTTAGTTAAACATCAATTTAGGTTTCGTTAGTAATAATTCTAACAGTACTCAATATAAAAAGAGAAATAAATAAGAGCTTCGTAGCCTACGGGATAAGCACTCCAACTAGGATCGCGGATCGTGTGGTCCCGAGTTCAAATCTGGCCAGAACTAAAATCTTTGCGTTCATTGTTTAATTTCCAACTAACTCTCCGGTGATGGAAAACATCGATAAAAAAAACCAAATTAACCCCGATAGCGGCGGAAGGCTCACCACCTAACACGTTGGGTTCTAATACTACTGGTGAGAAGTGGGCTTCTGGGTGTTCCGTTCACCATGACGGCAACAGTCACTTGCCTCTGACTACCCCATTTGGAATAAAGTCTTGATGGTATGGTATGTATACTCAATAAGTAAGATACTAACTTAATAATGTGCTGTGCTTAGCCAAGTAACGACCATAATCATGGCCTTAGAAGCGGTACAACCCACGAAAGGTGACGTTATAAGTAAAATAACTACTAGATAGTTAAAACGGCTTCTGTTTTTTTTATTCGTACCAGCGCTGCTACCAGCATGCATTGTTTTTACTAAAAAATAAATGAATAATTATTTAAATGTGGCTTTGAGCTGCTTGCACAAAAAATCAAAGACTACCGCTATTCTCAAGGACCTATATCCCTTAGGACCTTCCGATAAGCTCAAGTGGGCTTCTTCCCTAGGGTATCTTAAAAACTACTGGTATTTGGTTTTAAAAGAAGGTGCCATTTTGAAATTGAGAATCAAACGATTACATATGTTTTGGTAACTATTGCAAAACATATTGCAAAAGAATTTAATTTTCTAGATATTTCAGAAAATAAACTTAAGTTATCTAAAGTATAGTGACAACTTATTTTAATTAAATAATATGATGATATTTTATAGTGTGGGAAAACGGAATATGCTCCGCAACTAAATAATTGATGACGAAGCAAGTGACTACGTGAGATCGCCAACACCTTTGAGGATAGAGCGAGCTGCTCAGGCGCCATGTGGTCAAACCTATGAATCAAATAAATTTACAATTTATTATGCCTCAACTAATAGGTAATTGGAATATGTAATTAATTATTTAGGAATAGCGTATTCCTGATCTATGAAACGCTTTAGTTGCATAGAAATAAATTGTCAAAAAAAATATTTTGTCTAGTTAATTGTATGTTTACATTGCATCCCGTGGAAGCCTGTTAGTACGAGTAAGGTTGCACCGCAATTGTATGTATTAGTGTTGATCTCATTGGTTGTCCTATCTAAATGAATAAATAAAATTCCACCAAAGGACAGGGGCCTGTTTACAATCCCTTACTTAAATCTTGTCAAGTTCTTTCCCTAAACTGACCGCAGCAAGCAAATTTTGTAAATGATCTTTTATTTTCAGCTAGCCAGATATTTACTGTTAAAAGTTTCATGTTAAAAAAAATAAACCACTGATTTCACAGTAAGTATATATTTTTGTTAATTGTTCATTAATTTTTGAATCAATTTCAAACGAAAAGTAAGCTGGATGTCCGCATTTTAACAGCACTTCGTAATACGAAAAATAAGGAGTCAAGTTATAGCCCCAAAGTGAGCTGTATGGTTTTACGGAAAAGATTGTAAAAAGGCCACAAGAAAAAACAATGTTCTTAAGACTAAACATTGCCTTATTGACTTCGCGATTAGTGGTTAATTTTGGCTATTTCTTAATAGCCAAAATTAACCACTAATTACACTAACAAACTAAAGATTACTTTTTTGAAATATGTCTCCTAAAATGAAATATGTATGTAAATGAAGCATGAGTGAAATTTGTGCAATCTTACATATTTAGCAAAGACCTAAAAATTATGAAGTGTCGGGAAGCTTTGCGGCAGACGTAGTGTGATATGAATGGGTTTCATGTATTTTGTTGAATGAAATATGATGATTGGAATACCATAGAATTAATATGTTTTTTTAATATTGTAATGATCTTTTTTTTCACACCCAGAGACTCAATAAGTTCAGACTCAGCCATATATTTAAGTTACTCATTCCCAGAATGTTCACCATTCAGGACTGAGTTGCATAGCAATGTCTGTCGAGTCTGTATGTATTTAAAAGATAAACTGTTCGCTAAGCCAAGGGTAGAGGATTCGAAATTCCAAGGCAACAATGCGACAATCATGTCAAAGAATTTAGAATTATTTCAGGATGTGTATGAGTCTCTGATATTGACTGACATATTATAGTACAAGCTTTAATTAAATATTTTTTTCTGCACTATCACTTCCGTGTCCGAGCTCGTCCTGAAATCCAAAGGTCCCGGTTTCAATTCCCAGGTAGGAAAGTGGGTTTCCGGATTTATTGGAACATAGCCCGGGTCAGAGATCACCAACCTGCATTTGGCAGGCATTGGTGATTATGAAGGCCTTTGCCCAGCAGTGGGACTGTTTATAGGTTAATTACTACTACTATTTCAACGTAATACTACGTACTCGTATCTAACTACTTCTACGTAATTGATCGTTGTATCGCAAAGTAAATAAACAATAAAAATGTATATTATTCATTAAAATACTTCCCACATGCCTTGTTACGCTCGCGAGAGTGTTATAGCTCGTTTTGTTTATATCTAAACATCAGGGAAAGCAGATAGGAAAGCTAGAGATAGCTAGGCTAGCACTCTCCGGCTTTCGCTTCCGCCCGCGGGGCGGCGCTCGCGTCGCGTTCAATAATGAGAAGTAGGAATACATTAGTAATGTTGCACATTTTATATTACTGCTAATGGTTTACTGATTACTCATAGCAAAGCAATGCAATTATATTATATATACAATTTACAAAATGATTTAATCTTATCTTCAAGAAGGTAAACTGTGGGTCTTCTTCATTAAAAATGTGTGTCACTACAAAGTACGCCTGGTTGCAATGGTTACTGATAGGTCCGGGTTCGAATCCTGTGGGACGGATACTTGTGTGTGTAAGTTTCATTAATTTGTTTTACACAGTTAAAAACTCAAACTTTTAGTTACTTGAACAACACGCTTACATTATTTTATTATTCAAAAATATTGTTTACTTTTACAATTATTTAAACTTTAACAGTCTCTGCCACCTATAGGTAGTACCTACGAGCTTTGTCAGCTTGTTGTTGAGCTTGGATTATACATTTTACGATAGTGATTGTAGGTACATAAGCACAATAATAAAATGCTCTGCATTGTGGTTATTTCAGATATTTTTATTTTAAATCAGTTTCCTTTGCTGGTAATTAATTATTTACCCTGTTGACGTACCTTCGGTGGCTAATTAAAATGCACCGATTTTTAAATAGCTTTATCTTCAGCGTAGGTACTCACTCCGTGGGGATTCCGGTGTATTTGTTTAATTTTTCGCGATTAATACAAATATTATTAATATGTTAATCCTAGTTGGTATTTCCTAATAAAAACTCGTGTTCTATGTAATTGGAAGGCGGGAGATGACAGCGATAGCCTTTAGCTTATATATTCTCTAATGGTAGGGAAGGAAGAAAATAATGGCTGTCTGGAAACCAAAATATAAAGATCCCTGATGTTGTGTTTATTTGTTTAATTAATAATATTTTTTTTATCTTACCTAACCTCTTCTAAACATGTAAATATGTAATTATGTATGGCATTTATTTCGAAATTATTCGGTCAGATGATCTTTTGTTGAAATTCTAAAACGCACTTTGATTTTGAATAATAAAGATTGCATTATTTCTATTCAAAAATTTTACAAAATAATTTTCCCTAAAGGCGTTAAGCCACTGCCTCAACTTCAATTTATAGGAAGTATTCATATCAAGTGGGTTATCATGAAGTAGTACTAGTTCTACATAAATAATGCCGATACAAATGAGTTCTCATGGATATCAATCTACCCACTTAACAAAAATGTCCACTTTCTCATTGGAAAATAGGTAAACGCTAGCGAGGTAAAAGCGGCAAATTGCGAAAGGAAAATCACCGGCACTTCCTCGAGCGGAAATCGAAAGTGGACAGTGATTGCAAGAGAAAACTGCACGTTGCATCGGAGCCGGCAATTATTGCAAAGCACATGCATTTCAGACCGCATCTTAAAACTATTAGCGACATCTAGAGACAATCTATGAAACTAGCTGCTTAGGTAAACAACGACATCTACTTCAAACTCTTTGTACTACAATTATTTGAAAGCACGTAAGGTAATATGTAGTTTTGCTACTGGCCACTAGATGTCGCTACAAAAAATAAAAACGTACCTTTACCTCCACCAGCATCATGCACCTGCGGCTTCCCACTCGGCACCCGCTGCATTGGCGAAGCACTTCCATAGTTCATAGTCCCACTGTAATCCGAACTTATAGGTTCTTGTTTAATCCCACTAGATGACGCCGCTAGTTTCTCCGCTAATAACGGATTCTGAGAGGCGATGTTGTATCTCCCGTTGTTGATGTTGTTCGTCACCGCGTTGTTGATGGCATTCGTCCCGGATCTCAACAACTGCTGCAACCGCTGCTGGTTGTGGTTGGGTATCAGCTGGTTGTTGGGCGTGTAGTATTGGAGTTGACTGCCGGATGGTGGCGATATGTTGTTATTCTCTTCTTGCTGGAAAGTTACACACGTTTTCGTTAGTACATAAACTAAGTAATTCCTAAGTACATAAATAAAAAAATACATAAGATGTTTGTTTAAAAGGACATGTTTTCAGAAATTGACTCTATAAAATTAAAAAGGAATTATGAATGACTAGTACAAATAATAAACCACTTCACACACAATTTTAAATATAATAGTATTCATGTGACCATATATTTTTCTCGGTGGAGATCGAACCCACGACCCACAGCTATGCAGGCAGACTAGCTCACTAACCACTCGCCTTTTCTTCAGACTAGACTCCTTAACGATTTTAATGCTGTCCGCAGTGAAAATCTTATTTTTGGCATTTTCTGCTTAATTTAACAGAACACATTAACTCAGCTACTAATTACTCACCTTAATCTCAATTGGTGGCACAGCGGACGCAGTAGCATTGGTCAGATCGGTAAAAAATGTATCAAAATTGTCAAAGGCGGTTTCCCCTAATTGCTTGAGGATGTCATCGGGATCAGCGGCCTCGGAGCCGTCGGCTTCCAGCGTCAGTCCTCCCACGATGTTCGAGAGCTCGGCCTGAGAGAGTTCGCCCAAGGAAGTCGCCATCTGTTGGAGATGGACGGCAGCCTGGCCGCCGGCTGCTACTACCGCGTCCTGGAAACAGTGAGAAGAGAATTGAATAAAATTTTATCTATCTACAAAGAATAAAACTCAAATTAGATTTTTTACCTATTCGATTTTGTAATTGCATTGACATTTTATTTATTTTGAGACTTTTTGTATTTAATTTTTGTGTTATTTTTCCATATTATGTTACATTTCAGTCCATTTTATTATCTTTGACGATCTCAATGTGAAAATCCTATAATTGACCATGAAAAAATGTAATTTAATGTGTATTTTTGTAATGAGGAATAAATAATCTATCTAACTATCTATAGATAACATCTTTTGATCTACCGTGAGAGATTAAAAGTTATCTTTACGGATAAAAGATGCGTTATCATCATACATAGACTAATAACAAATAAAATTAAATGAAAATTTGAAAAGTCGTAGGGATTATTTGCCTTCAGCATGGAGGTACTCGTACCCACGACAGCGCGTCAGGCTTAACTTGTTAGAAGAACCTTTTAGGTAAGGTACTTACTGCTAACATGATAACCCATTTTGGAATGGTTTTATAAAGGTGGACCACTTATCCTGCCCTTCGTATAAACTTACCTACAAGTTAATCAATGAAAATGTGTGAACGTAGAAAGATATTTTACTTCTACCTTCAAAGTTTTCTGTAAACAACATTGAAGCAAATGAGAGCTCAAAGAAAACAAGGCATTGCATTTTTTAGGTGTCGTTCTCAAATATTTTAGAATCATGTAATAATAATTACAAAAGTAAGAAAATGGGGGTAGCTCGTTCATTTTTTTCTTTTTTTCATATTTCCCGTCAAGATGACCTCACACCACCTGATTGACGTTAGGTCGTGAGGTCCCGGGGTAGCTCGTTTTCTTTCCTCCCTTGTAAAAACGCATAAATAAAACACAGTTTCAGTTTTGTGTGAATAAATACCTGAAGGCAATTGGAGAGGTCGACCATCCTGCCCTCATTCTCCGCTGACCACCATTCGTCTTCAATAAATGGCATCGCCAGCGCCGGTCCCGACGGCGCATGCGTGCCCGCCACGTTGTCACGTCTACTCCACGCCAGGTGGCGCTCTCTCCTGTGAAGATTCGTCGTCACTCACTTCACACACAGTTTTTATTATTAATATCTGTTTCTACACTAATAAATTCGATTGATTTGTTTGGCAGCGTCTCGGACGGATCGTACATTATTCGATGTATCATTACGCGTAGCTAAGGTACAAAGAGGAACACATGTCGGCTTGGACGTGGTTTTGAAGGTGCCTTCTTCAGCCAGGTTACCTCACTCCTCGATTTCCGCTTCTCTTCAGCAGCGACCTGCAAAAACAAAGATCGTAGGCTTTCACGTCTTTTATGACACTTTATTACAAAGAAAGAAGCTTTTTGTTGCTGCTCCTTACTGCTTGCAATGATTATTTGTGAATAATGGATTACAATATTAAGTTATGATGACCATCCTGTGATAAAAATATTTTTACTTGGTGACTTTGAAAGCGTGATTAAATTAGTAAAAGCATACTGATAATGATGATTGTGTGTAAGATATTTCAAATTAAATGAACAGTAAAATAAGGGTTATTACCTTTTAAAAAAATGAAGCTACAACAAACTGGCCTTTGCCAATTTATTCGGAAAATTACCTATAAGGTTTTAAGTGCAGAAATTACTGTTTATCAGATCAGAATATCCAGTTAATAATCAGATAAATAATACTTTTATTTATTGATTTCTATTGTGTATTTGGTCAATATTAAATGGTTATAGTCAAATTAATAAACGAACTATTTATTAATACACATTGCTTAATAGATATTCCTTCATTAGAAAAATGTATTGTTATACTTAAAGTTTCTGCGAAATGTTGTATTTGTATTCGTTTCATACATTTTTCTTCAATATTTTTTTCTAAGGCTTTAACTTCACAACTGACATAGCTTTTAGAAAGATTGGCACTGCCTATGCGCCGGTTTCACCTGGCGACGTCCCGGTGTATGTCGAATCTGCGCCTGCAAAGCATAGATGCGGCGCGACGCCCGTCCACTGCGCGCACGCCGCTCTGTGGACAAACAACAATTGAGTTTAGTCATCGTCACTGAATTTAAATACTACTGTTATTTTAACCTTACATCTAACACTGTACTAGGAAAAGTAATAGGATAAAAATAAAAAAAACGCTACCGAGATTGATGTTATTCATTGCATTTTTAGTCTCTTTGTATTTATTGGAAGTATTAGTCTACTATTAAAGAAATGGTTTACCAATGAAAAAGAAGTTTAATTATTTTGCTTAATTTTTTTAGATACTTAAAAAAAGTAATCTTTAGTTTTTTTTTTACCAAAAATTAAACATTAACGTTGTTGTTAGTGAATGGGCATAATCATTTATCATCACCCTGGCTGAATCTGATCGTTGATCATGTGACGTACTTTGCCTCAATCTGGACTTCATACTTAACACTCAGTCACCAAGGCTTATCTCTATAACCTGTAGCATGGGCAACAGTTTCAAAATAACAATTGAGGTTATGCACTAGCTCTGTAAGGTCGAATTACACAACGCGATCAAACAATAATGAATTATTAAGCAACTGTTCGTCCACTTTCGATAAACAGCAAAAACTTCATAATACCTACATAACAATCATAACGTACTCGTAAGCGCGCATGAGCACACTCGCGTTGGCGACAATGCGCGGAAGGCCCGATGTGCTGTAAGCGCTGCGACGCGCAAGAACCCTGACAATGCGCGCTCTTTCACTATAATTGCGCGATGCAAAAAGACTTTTGTTTTCTAAACGCTTCCTAGAGCACTTTCTGCTTTGCGTGTGCCAGCGCAAATATATTCGTCGTTTGTAACAATGATGGCAATAAAAAATTGAATGGGCTGTAATACTAAACGTAATGGTGAAATAATTATTCAGAAATCGACTGTGTGCAAGGTGAAATTTGCTGTCAAAGGAATTGGGAATCGATTGATATAACAGTTAATTGTACTCAGTAATCATCCACTTATTCCTTTACTCTGTTTCATTGTTAATAGTGTGGAGCGTCGTGGCCTAGTGGTTCAGCACCCGAAGTCAGATCGTGGATCGTGTGGTCCATATTTCAAATCTGGCCAGAACCAAAATCTTTGTGTTAATTGTTAAATATCCGACTTACTCTACTGTGATGGAAAACATCGATAAAACCAAATCAACCCTGATAACGGCGAAAGAGTCACCACCTATCACTAGGTTCTAATACCATTGGTGATAAGTGGGCTACTGAGCGTTCCGTCACCATGACGACACAGTCACTTGCTTCTGACTACCCCGTTTGGGATAAAGTCGTGATGATTAAGACTACTTGATGCCCTAAGCAATCCACCACTGTGGGGCCCCCTATCCATAAGTAGAAAAGTCCAAAAAACAAAGCGCTTAGGCATTTAATCATTCGCGAAAAATGAACAATTTTCCGCGAATTTATTGCTCGAAAAGTTTTTAGCATAATTGACTCAACAGTGCAGTGGTTCAGTTTCAGTAGCCCAAAAAAAGTTTATTCTCTGAAAAAAAACTGCTAGCGCTAGCATAGGAGTTTTTAATTAGATCTATTAAATTTAATTTTCAAGTAATGGCGTCTAACTACTACGAGTATTTAGATGCAAGATCGGCATAAGAAAATGTTATTGACCTCCTATTAGAGCTATTGCCCTTGCTCCTCCTCCTCTCACATTAGTATTTATCATCATCAGTGTCTAAAATTGAACTTTTTATACATGTTTCACTAACATGTATAAAAACTAATCGTAATTTTATCACATTTCGTAAAACTGAAAAATTATAAAAAAATACTAATAAAAAATATTTTCAAGAATCCTTTTTTAGAGTTAGATATGAAGATATTACGTACCATTTAGAGAATATTCAAAAAAATATTCAACCGTTACATATCTGGAGGATTTGCCCAAAATTGGTATGTTTTGAAAATATTTTTATTTTACTATAATACAAGTGACTAAAATGTAGTGATGTGATATATTTTTAGAATTGACTCAATCTTTCCCAAGCCAAGCCTTTTCATTAGATACCACAAACGATAGGTTTCAGAGCAAAAAAAAATTTATTCGTTCAAAAAAAGATGACACCATAACTTCTCTTTTTTTTTCATTTTTTCTGTGCTACGAGTCAAATTAATTCGTATGGCCAGAAGATCAATCGTTCAGATATTCATGCCCTTAACAGCATAGTGCTTGCAGTACTTACGCTAAATTAACCTGCAAATTTAGCGTAGGTACTGCAAGCACTATGCTGTAATGTAAGTTTGCTAGCATCGTCAAAAATAACATCATCCAAAGTAACTTGATTGAAAATTTCCAAAGTCATCATTAATTTGGAGAAATCGCTCAAAGAAATCTTTCGACCACCGAAACAGGGCCATCCTGTTAAGTTTAATATTGATAAAGAATCGAGCTGTAGACGTCTATGGTGAATTACAGAGCGCGGATTTTCAAACAGCCTTGCCGTTCATGTGCTAGCAAATTATACTAGTATAGGTATTAATTTTGTTGCTGGTTCTGGTGCCCAAGACTGGTTCCCCCCAAGACGTGATGCCCTAAGCAATTGCTTAATTTGCTTATGGGTTAATCCGGCACTGGTTTGTAGGTAGTAAATAAATGTAAATAAAAAAATATCTTAGGCCAGCATGTGGTAATGCTCATGATTTACTTAGCCTGGTGACCAATGCATACCAGCAATACTATCAATATCATTCGATTTTTGCGCACCTTTATAGACTAAGGTGTACATTTCTTTAGTAGAAATAGAAATTGATTTTTGAAATTTTAACTGAGTTCATTTTTAACTATTTAAATGAATATTACAGAAATATCTGGAACACCTCACACCAAGATCGTCTCACCCTACTAAACTACACAGAGCTTTTAATACAGGAGTCATTGACTGATAAACATACTTATAGATTACTAGATACATACTTAAATAGATGAAGAAATAAATGAATAAATAAATAAACAACCAGCTAAAGAACAAACACAAATATTCGTCACATGTATGCTTATCCTGGTGAGGATCGTACCCCCGACCCTCAGTGCTAAAGGCAGGGTTTCTGCGACTGCACCAAGGGTTGCTACATGAGCAAATAAAAAAACCATTAATCTTAACGCACTTAACGCAATTCACAAATAACATCATAAATTATTCAAACCGCTTTTATATGATTCAATGCAAAAATATACGGTAGCTGACCATTCATTGCAATTATAACTCCATCAATCAATCAATCTATTCATGATAGTGTCTGGCTTGACTCTTATTTGAAGGTGAATTCTATGTAAATGCGAGGTCTAATTTGAAAAATATTTTTCAAGAATCCACAAATCAAATGAATCCAATTCATGTTTAATGTTGAATGAAATAATCTTAAATTAACTTCTCTATTAAAATTATTATAATTTAAAGCAAGCTCCCACCCAAATGCGTAGCGCCATCTAGCGTGGAATAGCCAAAACCATCTAGAGCACGTTCCTTTTTGTTTAAAAAATATTTTACAGAGTTATTTACAGTATCATTTCATTTCCTATACTCATAGTTGTACAGAATTACGTTTTATCGTGTTTGTTTATTTGTCACTTATTACATTTTCCTCATTAAACTGCCTATTGAAAGATTAATAGACAAGACCGGGCTCTAACCTTGAGTGTTACTTCCTACTGCATATTGCTCTAAAGACCTTGCGTGCATCAGCGTCGAGATGTGCTAATGCCTTGTACTAATGTTTTGTCTGAATAAGTGTTTTGTAGTGGAATAAAATGATGCATTTTTCATTGCATTCTGATAAAAGCAAACGACATTTTACTGAAGGACCGTCACTTATGTCATGAATTTATGCATTTTCTGTCAAAGATTTTTATGGTACTTACTAATCATAAGTCGGTACTTAACTGAAAATGTAGGCAAGTAAGGATATTTTCAGTTCGGCAGTTCGTAGGTCGTGGTTCGACTCTGAGGTCAGGCTATAGACTAGATATTCCTAGAATAATATTACTTAAGTAATTACTTGTATTCGTACGTGTTACCCAACCAAGCACAGCTTTGAAAATGTAAAACATCAACAACGGAGTCAACCACCGCTGGAGTGTAACATTAGGTACTAAGTAAACTGCCAATTTAGGCATAGGCCAAAAATTATATTGCTTGCTTGTTTGCGTACCTAGTATAATTCTAGTACTAAGATGCTGTTAGAATGTAAGTCAAATATACACAATGCATTATTTTGGATGTACCTAGATACAAATTCCTCTAGTAGTGAGGTATCAATGTAAACCAGCCACTTATTCAGTGTAGCTAATTCTGATAACTGCAGTCATTAACTAATTAAAACAGAGAGGAAGAACCTTCAGCACGAGATCACTATGATTGCAATGTCAATAAAAATTGCATTTTTTCATTCCATCCAGTAGGTTCCTAACTAACTTTTATTGCGTAGAATGAAAATATCGTGCGAAGTATTGCGTTTTGTTGTGTCACGAAGTCACGACCCATGATGTGATGTTATTTATAATTATAGGTTTTATAACAAATAAACATATGAGTCAAATCAAGGTATCATTAAAAAATTACCTATTTCCGTTTTTTTAAATAATTTACTACATACGAAAGTATTTATTCTTTTAAAACAAAAAAAAAAACAAAACGCGTACAACTAAACGCATCTGACATTATTGCAAATTGACACTGACGTTGACGTTATAGTGAGGACTGAGGTGACAGTGTATGTATGGTTGAACTTTGTTTTTGTTGTTTTGATAAATTTTGCATAATGTCTGAAGGAAATAACTCCGATTCGTCCACATCTGAATCGGAAGTTACTGCTTGTAGTTCTAAATTTGATCCTCTTAAAGCATTGTACTCAAAAAAGACTAAGATCCCCGTGCAAAACGCGCCTTTGTATGAAAATATTCAACAGTATGAGGCTGCACAGACGAATAAAAACATAATTCCATTTGGACATAAAGCTTTAGTAGACAAACGTGAAGCGGAAAAAAAAGCAAAGAAGCTAGAAGAGGAACGGCTATTGGAGGAGAAGAACAAGCAACGCTTCGCCAAATATGATTGTAAGTTTTGAGGTTATGTTGTGGTTCACATAAATAAACGTCTTACCTGTTATAGGAACGGATTGAGGTCATTAAATATCTCAAAAATTTAGTGCCTGACTCTTTGGCTCAGTTGAAAGATAGCGATGCTGGTAGTGAGTTCTTTCCCCAATGAAGACAAACATGTATTTGAAGTTGTTCTGTGTCTTGTATTTCAATATGTATACAAAAATGTTCTAGAAGATAAATATGACTGGGTACTACAATAAATATAAAAAAGAAAAGTAATGAGCCTATATACTGTCCCACTGCTGGGCAAAGGCCTCCATCATTGCAATCAAGTCATCGCTACAATGGATGGGTATTCGCTTGATTGCCACCCTTGCCAAATGCGGGTTGGTGATCACAAACCCAGGCTATGTTCCGTAAAATCCGAAAAACACTTTGCCCGACCTGGGAATTGAACCCAGGGCCTCCGGGATTCGGGCTGAGCTCTGAAACCACTATGTAATCTAATGTAATCTATGATAAAAGCAATGGGCCATTGAGTAAGAAATAATTTACCATCAAAGAACCAAGAGGGTTTGTAAGTTTACTCGGGAGTGGGCAAGGCACAACTCGGTGAATAAATGGCTTTGGCAAAATACCTAGTTAATTTGAAACTGTTATATCAGAGCATCTTATTTGCATTTGTCACAAATTGTTTTTCTTGGT
The DNA here is from genome assembly GCA_947369235.1 of Udea olivalis. Classification (NCBI taxonomy): domain Eukaryota; kingdom Metazoa; phylum Arthropoda; class Insecta; order Lepidoptera; family Crambidae; genus Udea; species Udea olivalis. The sequence goes on from OX376342.1 coordinate 1,274,203, forward strand.
CTTTTTTGTTTGGCATAGTCAATAAATTAATATTATCTTGAAAACAATGACAAAATTATTTATAAGCAAATGAACCTAAACTTTTTTTAAGCACCTAAAAATGACAGGTCAACTACTGAAGCTGTCAAGGAACAGTGTACGTATGGTCATAGAATTCGCCACAGGACACTCTAGACTTAACAGGCACCTAACAGTAATAGGCATCAAAGACGACCCCACATGCTTGGAGTGCATGGACAGCGAGGAAACGAGTTTCCACCTACTCGCCGAATGCCAGATGTACTCACACATTCGGTGGGAACTCATGGGGTCAGACTCGTTAGATGAAGAAGATCTGAAAGAACTGACGGTGGACCAGATAGTATGATTCTGCAAAGCAACAGGAAGATTCGACGGGACGCTGTGAAAATGGGACAATCTAAAGACCCCCTGCAAGGGGGGCCCGGGGAAATGGGTGAATTGCCCATAACAAGCGGACCGATCACCCGGCCCACTGCCAGCGTCCCCAGTTGAAATAATAATAATTAATAATAAGCACCTAAAGATATGTTCATGAAAATGTCTTCTTGTGCTTGAGGTGGTTGTTCTACTACTGAAAAGGACCATTATCACGAGCGAAGCAGTGTGTCAATGTAAAATTACTAAAAATACATGTAATTTAGGTAGATGTACAAACTTTTAAGCAAGTATTTCATAGTGTAAGACTCATCTTGGCTTTATTGGAGACATGATAATTTTTGAGTTTAAATTGGCATTAATAGTCTCGGAAGCAGAGTAAGGTTCCTTACTGTGATTATTTGTGATGATGATTCAATCGCTAGGCAATCAACTAGACCTTGACTAATTTTTAAACCAAAGTTAGCAGTTAAAAATCAGATTTATTATTTGCATCGTTATTATAAATAATGATTAAGTACATCGAAGATTTTATAAATCAGAATTGATCTAAAATATTAAACCACATACATATTCATGATTATTCTTATCTTGGATATAAGCCTCTTGTTAACCCTATTAAGGATTTATTGGTCTATCTAACTAATACTACAACGCAGATAATTACTTATAAATACCTGGTCTTATATGACAAGTTTGCAGCCCAATGGTTTGAGATACCCTGGGTTGTTTGTTTGATTCTCCTAACAAAACTGTTAAATGGATAAACGAGCTATTTGTTGTTTTAGGCTGTTACGCTTACGACGGCTACATGCGACAGTGGCTGATGATGATAAAACTAATGAGGTTAATACAGTTAAATTAAATATAATAAGTAGCTTATTTAAAATCTAACTATGTTCAAAAAGCGAAATATCTTTAGCTCATCTTATAAATAAGAAATGGTCAGTTTTCACCTATCCCTACGTACCCCTATCGGTTAGGTCACGCACTCGAGGTCAGTCTAGGCCGTGCGTTCAACGCACGCGGCTCTGTGTCAGCGGCGGCCGACGAACCCGCGCCCCTCTCCCCTCCCCCCAGCGCCCCCAGGATAATCTACGGGCGCTCGCCCACCCAGGCAGCACTTGTGCGGGCTCGCCTTAGACCGTGTAGCGGCAGGTGATCGCAGATTTAGGCAGGATTCTTTAATGTGCTAAGTTATGCAGAGTATGACAGTTGCAACTACAGCTGTCAGTTTGTAACATGTTGGTTGATGTGTTCGGGGAACTGAGGTTATTTCTTACTGTACTGGTTAATGCAGTTGAAAAGATCGACATCTGGCAGCAGCATACCGTAATTATTGGGTACTTAAAATCAAGAAGCGCTTCGTCGGCCGTCATGGTATAGTGACAGAAAACAAAATAATTTCGTCTAAAGCTAGAGTCTTTTCTCCTGTTACAGAAAACATAAAAAGGCAGTTTCTAAAGAATATAATAAATATATTCAATTAAGACACGTCAGTTAATCAAATTTTATCCGTTACTATAGGTTCTTTGGAAAGAAAGATACCTATTCTTATTAAATTTTTGAGCTTATTTTTTTAAATCCTGTTAATGAGCGTTGTTTTCTTAGTTTATCAACAAAATGCAATGATGGTGCAATAGTCTAATATGATAACCTTAACATGATATTTTGTACGTTTAAGTAGTTTTTTTAAAGATGTATGCACATATTGTTATGCATACGTAAATACTCTTACGTTACGCTTCCGTTAACGATTAATACACCACCAAAAATATAATAGTTCCAAAAATAAGTGATACCAAGTCATCGTACTGCGAGCAGCTAGTCAGTGACGTCTTCGTTAGATAAGATAATTGATTTATTCGCACATGAAAAAGGGTTACATCGAACATCTTAGAAGTATGGCTTCTCTTCAGCTATCTAAGTAACATGCAAATATTATTATTATGTCTAAACATTATTTGGTTCGACATTATCAAATTCACGATATTCATAATACAAAAAAAAATGAAAATTTAATACAATGCGTTCCGGGTCAAGCCATTAAATGACGTAGGTGTCCCAGGTCCGACGGGTCATGACGTCCCACAACGGCATCAGCTCATTTGCATCGCGTCCATGACCTGCCCTGCCGGCCTTGACAGCATAAGCAGACTTTTTCAAAGCAATTTATGGCGCAGGCTAATTTTGAAGACCGCGGACGCGATCGTTTTGCAATTAGCTTTGACGGCTGATCTTTTCTAATTCCATTAATATAGCGGGTTTGACCGCAGTCACACCTGGTGTTTACTTATGGTTAAGTAGTTTGTCGTTATTATGGTGTAAGCGTGACTGATCATCTCAAAGATGTCCAAGTCAAGAGATATGGGACTTCCGAGGATAAATTCATTTATAAACTACCAAGTATGCTTCAATAATTTGGCGAATATATAATATAACTCTCCAATTCTTGGTCACAAACTTTCATTATCAAAAGCGAGTCGTTGCTACAGATGCTTGATAAGTAATATTATATGTGGAATAATAGGAAGTGTAAATCCCTAAAATTAGTTATAGCCGGTTCAACTTTGTTTGTTCTTACACGATGTCGAGTTTGTCGATAATTTTTATTATTTTATAGCCAATAAATGTGTCATCAGCCTTCAAAGTGAGTTCAATTCTATTATTGATGCTGATCGAGCCTGTGAACGTTATACGACTAGCTATTTTTAAAAGAGACAAAATTAAACTTCGTGTTTTCAACAATTAGCACCGTTGCCAATATGATTATTTTTTGGTATATGTAGTGATGATTTAACATTTCCTTAATAAACACGTCGTCGGGTCTTTGATCCTTTAGACTTGCTCTTTACGGTTTAATCTTCAGTTTCTTTGGAAAATTTAAAATTAATATCTACCAAGCGATCTAAAGTGAATCAGCTTCCGTTAAGAAAGGTGCCACTTGTTCTTGCATTATGCTAAAGATAAATTCAAGACTTGTTATTATTTTTTGTGCAAAGTTCTAGTATTTATTGTTTATTTATTTATTCATACTTTATTGCACGAAAAAGTACAATTGGCGGACTTAATACCATTTATATGGCATTCTCTACCAGCTAACCACCAGGCGAAGCAAAAATCTTTTCGGCAGGGTTTTGTAAAATCAAGAAATTAAAAGAAAAAGAAACAGTTTACTTGCATAAAATCTATATCATCATTATTGGCCACAGCATCTTTGCAGATGATTGTTGCAGCATCACGGGGGTAAATTTTGGGGGGTGCAACGTCTCCGGTGACTATAAAGTCCGATGGCAGCACGACACCTCTTGCCACACCTGTCACAGACGAATCGAGAGCCAGGGGGAGTCGCGGCACTGCGTTGAAGTCTTTTCCTCTTTAGCTGTCCCAGCCAGGCCCCATCATGCTGTGACATGCCAAGGGCTACAATATGACGCCACTCTGGTCTCATGTTGGCGTGTTTCTCCCAGGTGTCAGGATCGATTTGAAAGGAACTCATGTCGCGCTTGCAGGAGTCCTTGAATCTCAACATTGGACGGCCTACAGATCTTTTGGCATTAGCAATTTCACCAAGCATGACCTCACGCGGCAATCTGTCGGGACCCATTCTATAGACATGGCCCAGCCAACGGAGTCGTCTCTGTTTCAAAATTGCTGTGATGCTGCTACAGTTTGTTTTTGAGAGAACCGATTCATTCGTCATTCTGTCCTCCCACGTAACGCCTAGAATAGATCGCAGGCACCGCATATGAAAGGCGTTAAGTCGACGCTCCTGCTTGGAGTAAGTAGTCCAGGTCTCTGATGCGTACAGGAGAATACTTAGGACGCATGTTTGATAGACAAGGACCTTCGTGGCAATGGTTAATTTATTGTTCTTCCATACACGTGCAGAGAGTTTTCCAAATGCCGTCGCGGCCCTACCAATGCGAGCATCCAGTTCTCTGCCGTTAGAAAGCTTGGAGTCTGTGGTGGAGCCCAGGTAACAGAAACTGTCCACAACCTGCAACGCAGCGCCATCTAGGGTAATGTTTGGTAACTGGTTTGCACCCTGTACCATAATGACGGTCTTCTTGGTGTTGACACTCATCGAGAACTGATGGCAAGTGCGACCAAACCTAGTCACAAGCTCCTGCAGTTCCTCCTCTGAGTTGGCGACTAGTGCAGCATCATCGGCATAAAGAAGTTCTCGAGCAACCACTTCATAGCGTCTTCTTTTAGATTTTAATAAACTGATGTTAAATAATTTGCCATCTCTTCTCGTGTGCAGATGTACTCCGACATCGCAATCTTTAAAGGCTACTAATAGGAGAGCAGAGAAAAAAATCCCGAAAAGTGTCGGCGCCAAAACACATCCCTGTCTTACACCACGATTCACACTGAAAGGTGCAGACGCATCACCATCGAAAATCACAGAGCCCCACATATTGTCGTGTAAGGCTTTAACCAAGGACAATAGAGTAGGTGGACATCCAATCTTTACCAATACATCGTATAGACCCTCTCTGCTTACAGTGTCAAAGGCTTTATTTAAGTCAACGAAAGCCATAAACAAGGGAATTTGGTGTTCGCGGCATTTTTCTTGGAGCTGGCGGAGAGTGAATATCATGTCAGTCGTGGATCTGCCTGGCCGAAATCCGCATTGTGATTCTGGGTAAATCTGAGCAGCCAAATGTTCCAGCCTTCTCAGAACTACCTTGGCGAAAGCCTTGCCGGCGATGCTCAAAAGTGATATTCCTCTATAATTATTGCAGTCTCCTCTATCGCCTTTACCTTTGTAGAGGGTTACTATATCCGCATCTCTCATATCCTCAGGTATAGTACCCTCATCCCAGCAACACGAAAGAATTTGGTATAATGCCGGTGATACACAGTCGAGCTTAATAATTTCAGCCGGTAAGTTATCGCGCCCTGGACTCTTACCTAGTTTCAATTCCCTTAGTGCATCCTTGAATTCATCTACAGTAGGAGGATCGTCGAGGTTTGACATGACAGGAAAGGTTGGCAGATCGCGTAGAGCCTCTGGACCAATGCTCACCCCCTCCGAGTACAAACTGGCATAATGCTGAGTCCATCTATCGAGTTGAAGGAATTTGTCTGTGATGGGATCCCCATTAAGGTCTTTAATAGCTGCACGCTTTCTCACTGTCGGTCCAGTGGCAGTTTTTATGCCTTGATACATGCCCCGATAATCACCAATATCACGACAGTGCTGTATGGATTCACAAAGCCTATTCCAGTACCGATTCGCACATTCTCGAGATACTCGTTGGAGATCTGCTTTTGCAGATTTGTAACCGGACGTTAAACTATGACAATTAGGATTGTGTAACAGATTTATACGAGCGTTCCGTTTTCGTTCTACATAAGGACGCAGTTCACTCTCGCTGTCAGTAAACCAGTCACTTTGAGCACTGTCCTGTTTCCCAAAGGTTTGGAAGGAATATATATATAATATACCAGCTTATATATTATATAAATACATATTGAATATTCATAAGAATACATACTAAAAATTATAACTATTTGTAAACACATGGCACTTTATCTCGGAATGATTATAATAATAGTACCTAATAAGTTACGTAGTCATTTCTCTTCATTATAATAATTACGTACGTACGCAGACACCATATTTGAAATTGAATTTTGTTTGTGACAAGTTTTATTGAGTAACTGGGTATATTTTTAATCAAGAGATATTATAGGGTTAGCGCACGCGATCGCGTGACGGATCTTCGCCATTTTCCTGCCAATTTGACAAAAATGGCGGGAAAGTGACCGGCAGAGCGCGTGCAGCTGCCTCGTAAACTGGGTATATTGTCCAATAAAGGCTTCTTTCGTGCGTGCAACAATGACGAATGTGTCTAACCAGCTCATGATAATGGGCTAGTTTTATCGGTCAAATTCAAAAAAGACCATCTTCGCAGTGTTTATTTCATTCTTCTGATAGAATTTATCACTTGTAGACTTGGAAACTTTTTGCAGTTCTCAGTAAGGTTCATGAGCATTAGCTGATTTGAAGCGTGTGTACCTGTACATTCAAATGTATCTAGTTAATAAAAGCGGGCTGTAGGGCCCACGTAAATACCTCTGTCGCTAATTTGTCTCGATGGTGGAAAGGAAAGTGCTCGAACAGCACCGCATGCAGCTGGCTCGCGAAGTGTTTGTTTATCCATTACAAGCTTCTTTTACGCAAGAGCCAATCCTAATTTAGACCGGGTCTGCAATGATCTTTAAAACAATGATATTGCGTCGTGTAGATATTGCCTTAAAAGTAAAAGCAGCGTTCGGGTTTCATGTTACGTTTAAATTAGTTTTGTCTAAGTTTGGTCCTAAGAGTTTCTGTAGATCTTATAGGTTCTTTGTTTATTTGACTGGCCTGTTAGCGAAAAATAGCAAATCATGACCTAAGATATTGAGTTCGATACCCACCAGGACAATCATTCGTGTGATGAACATTTGTGTTTGTTATGCCTGAGTGTTGCATCTATTTAAATGTATTGCGAAATATTTAAGTATGATTATCAGTCCCTGGCGCCAATAGTACAAGCTCTGCTTACTTGTCGGATGATCTTGGTGTAAGGCGCCCCAGACATTCATTTTGAGCAAAAGATTTCTCCCTAAATTGGTGGCATAAAAGGAGAATTTACGCAGGATATGACGTCCACAAGTGGTTGCCATTCGAAACTCATCTCCGCCTCGGAAGTGCAATCGTGTGATCTAGACGGCAAATGCATCGGAATTGTTACGGCACAGTGTGCTAGACTTTCGCGGTGCAAGCGTTGCATAACCGCTTTCCACGCGAGTGGGACGCGCGCCGTCTCTCTTGCACCCTGGAGCGGGGTCGTTGACATGGCCCGAGATGCGTTGCGTTCAATTGTTTCTTAAAACTTGCGCTGATTGCTCCATGGCCGGAACAACGGATTGGCAGTTTCGTTTTACTTTTTTTGTGTTCGAATTAAGGTATTTGGCTTTTTAAAATTGTCTCGCTTCTGACGAGCGGCTGTTGTTTTGGTAGCCAGCACGTGGAACAGGAAGTTTATTTAACTTTTTATGAAATCAAATTAAGTTTTGTTTGTGAAATTGTAAATTGTGGGTATTCACATTTTGCAATCCCCGCCTCTTTTCTTAAGTTAATCTTAAATTTGAAGTTTCATTTTACGCTCATCTTGTTTTTAACAAAGTCACTTTAAGTTTTATTAGTAACTTTATACATTTAAAATAGTCATAAATGATATAAAAATATTATAACGGTATAAAAAAACGTATAGGTGAACTTGTCTTATTTGTTTATGTGACAAATTATAAAAAAGATAACTACATATTTGCGTGCTCTGTTATCGACTCTTTAAAGTCGTCTCCGCGTGCGCTAGACGCTGTCAATTCTATCATTGATGTACTTATCTATGTATGTTACTTCATTAGTGCGCCTTGTACTGCCCCGGCTATTATTAACTTAATCTTTATTTATGATCATCATGTGCGAATGCTAGCAATTACTTTTCTTTGAATTTCTTAAAGGTAGACAAGGTGGGAATTAATTTATGGCAGACAACTTTACGATCCAGTCTTTGTTAAGTAAACATAGCTTTCTATACGTATTTTCCTAAATATCAGACTATAATTTGTAATTATAGCCAGCTATCATTTCACAATATATCCCCATGACATAATAAATAATAATAGAAGTTACATTACAAGTCGATATCTGTGCACAGCCTAGTGGGGGAAACGCAATGCGCCCGCTTACGTAAACGAAGGCTCCTAGCATCGCGATATGCATAAAACTAAATCGGCACGTGCGATTCGACGCATAATAATCACAAAACGGAAGTGATGCAACGGAGCGCGTTTCGGCGCGCATCTGTGTAAACATGGCGCGCTTTTCTGAATGGCATGATGGCGGCGTTTCCCGCGCTCGGGCGCGCGGCCGTCGACCCGGCCCGCGCGGTCAGCGCCCGGGGATAGTCGAGTGAAAGTAATTCGCGATCGGCGACCGCTTGCAAGCCATGCCTCCCTGGTACCTCGCTTCGAGAGCTGCATAGATTTATCGTTAGTTTACGTTGGTATTTTTAAACTATCGACAACCGGTGACTTTACTCGCGATCGGGTTTGCTTTTTTGTTCTATTAATAAAGTCTTAACGATCTTGAGGGCGACGTTCTAGTATAGCATTACTGGAGCTGTTAGAAGATTAATTATTATCTACGATAGGTATGTATCAAAGCGCTCCAGAGGCTACATTCTCCGATAAATCCTATAGTCACGAAATATTGTGTAAGAATCATTTCAAGATTTGGACGCTTTTAAACAAAACTCAGAAGTTTATTTTTTGTCCAAAAATATCGGCATTAGTAATTGAACTTATTTATTTGTACAATCTCAAGTTACCTCGTCAAATTATTGTGTTAAAATGTTAGGAAAGTTAATTTTCTATGGTATGCAAGTACTAAAATAAATACATATTTGGGGAGAGAGAGATTATAGTATTGTAAAGATATTAGGTTTTGCGAGTCATTGCTCTCCTGTCTGGTTTATTGACTTTTCAGACTCGTCTCCCTCTCTGCTTGTATATGTTTTATAGCATGTATGAACAATACTATGTATAATATAATACAAAATTCCTTCTATCGCCAAATAGAGTAAAGATGACCACGAAATATTGGTTCATAAACTCCTGAATTTTCGTGAGTTTGATTTAATATAAACGTTCATTTTTCTGTAAAACAAAGCAGAACTGCAGCAAAAAGTGAAAATACTCAACACAATTGTGTTACTATGAGCGTTTCAGAAGCGTGATCATGGTTTTCCCCCTTCCCCCCCTTCAAAGTCTTTATCATCTTTTGCGAATTTTACATGATACTATACAGAGAATAGTGACGCAAGTATAATTATGACAATATTTTAACAGGTGTGATAACTGTGTCACAGATAATACAGGGGCAAGGCGGAGTGCAATGACTCCAGTTGTACTCCTTGAATACGGATTTATTATGTTAGTTATATTACAATTTTGGCAGACGAAAAAAACACCAAAAAGAAAAATAGAAATAAAAATAGAAATTTATCTTCTAAAAAAACGGGCACTTACAAAATGTATGTACATTTGAATGTATTTTTAAAAGTAATATAATACAGTAGTTAAAACAAATTTATATACTTATGACAAAATATGGATATAGTTTTTATTTATATTATCTTAGGTATTGAAATTTATATAATGAAAAAGTATTAAATAATAATTGTACATTCGTATCGCTATTTAACGCAAAACCAGAACTTAACTCAACGAACAAAAGAACAGCTGAGTTTTTTATCGATAAGATAATGAAGTGGCGCTTAGAAGAATCTCTACCAGGGTCTAGGCTTCCCAGACACCGTCTTCATCGTTTTAAACAGCGTTAATCATTTTTTAAGACATTCAGCACATAAGGTTCAAACTATAACTTAGACAATCTTAAGCTCAGTACTTTTGTTGTGTCCATCGTTCCTTTTCTTGTTTAATAAGTGTATAATAATTCCTTAGACCGATAACGTTTACGACTTCAAACCGATTCCAGTAAAAGGGCCAAGACTCTGATATACCTTAGTAACAATTGGTTCTGGAAACAATTCTGCCGTGGTTAGAATTCTATTTTCTATTCCTGTGGATGTATGAAGAATTGAAGATATTTCTAAGTGTCCCTTGCTTGAGAGTTTTTCAAGATTATGCTTATGCACTGGTAATTTTATAAAATAGTCGTAGATGGCTTAATTATTTGAAGAAGTCGTGCGTTCGTATAAAATAGCCGTAAATAAATAACAAACCATCGAGCGTCATGTTCGCAATGGAGTTCGAGTAAATTTAAAAACGACGAATGCTCTATGCTCAAATCTATACTACTACCTAAGTAAGTTTGACCTTACTACCTTGACCCGGAACCATAAAGGTTGTCCCTACATTTCGGGTGACTGAATGAATAATAGAAACATTTGAAAAAGAAATATTCCGAATACACGAAAACTCCCCGAGATATGGCAATTAAAAAAAAAACTATCTCAAGATGGTGACGTCACAGAACGCCTTTTTCAATGCGTTCTGCAAGCTATATTCAATTCGTTCGGCAGCTATATTCAATTTTGCGTTTAGGAATATAGTTTTTTAACAATAGTTACTATACTGGTGTGGATTATCGAATGGTACGCAATTTTTTTTATTTTACTGTTAAAAATAGACTTGCCTACCCGAGTTTGAAGAGGCATAAAATGAATAATACCTAAGTAAACGGAACTGAAAGTTTTCATATGCCCCTTTTTTAATGTATTTTTTGATTATTTTAAATATTTTTTAGAATTCGATGATGTTGTCAACTACCTTCGCTACCTTTCAATTATCTTCGCAGTTCCCGCGCCGATCAGAAGAGAGAGACGGTGCAGGAATGTTCTAACGCGCATCGAGGTGTCCGAGGGTCCGCTGGCCGCGCTCAAGGAATGCGTCGACCACAGACTAAGGATCAAGGTATGTGAGGCTTTATGATCTAGCTGTTGCCAGTGGCTTCGTCTGCGAGGGAATAGTTTTGCAACTTTTAACCCTGTATGTTATATATTTTGTACAGGTATAGATATAAATAAATACCTATACGTTTCTAAGGCTTCAAAAATATCTGAGCACAACATTAGCCATTAGATATATATGCTTTTGACTGTACATTTGTTTAACGGTTCTCCGTTTGAACTCAGTCTTGGCTTTATACATGAAAAGCACTCTATTTTAACTAAGCTTTTATAGTATAAGTCTAAGAAGTTAAATTAAAATCTTATTAGTAGTTTTCACCTGATGTTATCATATATATTATAAACAGACAGACGTATGCGATCTATCAAATACTGACGGTGACTTGGCCAATGAAAATGACGCGATGGAAGCCATCCGAACATACGGGACTGACGCACTTAAAAAGTTTTCAAATAAGGCCTCAGTAGCAGCATTCGGTGAGTTTCTCAGGCATCACTACAAAAACCTGCGGTTGGGGGTAATTGCGCTGCATAGATCCTTCAAAGTTGACACATGGCTTTCTCCAATAACTTATCGATCAGCGCAATTACCAACTTATTCAGTAAGCTAGTACGGGTTTTTGTGCGACTGACTAATGAAATGTTTCTAACCAGTTTTGCACAAGATAACTGATGTTTTTTTTTCGCTCAACAAAACTCCATTATCATTTGCTTGGAATATTCATGAAAACAGTACTGACAGGTAAAAGATAATCTACTTAGAGCGAAAAAGAAAGTATCATAGACAGAAGCGGGATTATGCGAGCCATTTGAACACTTTGTTCGTAATATACAGGGTGACAGGGTAAATAGACCAATTCCTTGAAAGGCGTAATAGTAGATGTTATTTGCTCTACAAATTAGGCCGGATCAACTAGGGGTCCAAAATTCATAGTTAACGAGATATTGGCGTGTTAATATTTTTTCTAAAGTTTCCAACTTGTCTCTGAAAACCAATTGATTTAAAAAGCTAATGGAGTCTGGGCACTTAACCGATACTTTTTAGGTGGCTAATTAGCTAGCAAATGTTTTAAAAAAATAGTCAAGCTAAATAATAGTTTCAGAAATAAACGGCATTACATGGTGACATTTACGAAATTTCGTAATTCCTACCTGAAAACTACATCAATTACTTACTCGAAAAAAATGTATGAAAACAAGCAAAAATATTAAAAAAACTATGTGGTTTTATGGGCTCCCTAAAAAGCTAAAGTTGTTATTAAAGAAACCATTAAAAAAACTGATAACAACTTACAGACCCACTCCACCATGAGCCAACGAAAATTTCCTTCAATTTTATTGGAAATTTTAAGTGCAAATCGATCTTACAGTTTGTATTCTATTGATTTTTAAAATGAATAATAAAATACTACCGCCGGCGTGAGGTCCGTTCGGGTTAGGTTACAAACCCAAACCTAACTTTCGCGCGTTGCCGATCCCATAAAAACCTCTATCATATTGATTTTCTAGCAAACTATTAAATAATATGATAACAATTATACCCCTTTAAGTGCCCAGACTTCATTAGTTTTTTTAGAGCAATTGGTTTTCGGAGATAAGTCGGAAACTTTAGAAAAATAAATAAAACGCCAATATTGCGTAAACTATTAATTTTGGACCCCTAGTTGATCGGGCTTAATTTGTTGCCAATAACGTCTTCTATTACGCTTTTCAAGGAATAGGTCTATTTACCCTGTCACCCGGTATATAAAATAAATATCAGACACCCACCGAGATCATCTGACTTCAAACTAAGAAGAACTTTTTTTATGCGTCAGAAACTGATAAACAAACATCCTTAAATATTTCTAAATATATAATACATAGTCAAATAGATGATAACACCCAGACACAGATCAAACGTTTTCACGGAAATATTTGTCCTGAATGAGGATCGAACCCACGACCTTGTGCGCTAAAGGTAGGCTACCATTGCGCTAATAGGCCAGTCCTGTATATTATGAGACTTTAGGAAATCCATAATAAATGCAATACCTATTAAACTAATACTAAGCAGGCTTAACGAGCGTATTCACAGGAAACTATGAAGCCGCATGCCGCTCGTAATGGTGAAATTCCCCAAAATTCTAGAAAGGGCTTTGTTGCTATTTCGGCCCGGCCAGTCATCAAACGACGGTTCCTGGTTGGATCGGCGCCAGCGCAGCACAAAGGATGCAGTGGTTATGACAGACGAAACTAAACAAGCTTAGGCCCTTACAGATATCTGTGCCACGGATTATGGAAGTACTCGTAATAATGGCTGGCTAGGCAGCCACAAAATATTAGCAGTTGGGCATTTAAAAAATCACCAGTCTGTCATAATGACCTTCAATATACAAGGACCTAGCATCTGAGCGCTTTCAACGGGACAGCAAAACATGTGCTTGACGTCATTATATGTACACTTTTGTCTTAGTTACAACAATGTATTCCTACTCCTTTCACTAACACATTGCAGGTAGAGAAGGCAAGAGACAGGATGTTACTGTCACACATGTGACATGTTTAAGCTTTTCAATTGTTGACGTGCTATATCCAGTGTATGGAAAATCATTGGTCATAATAAACCTTCTGAATTTATCACACTTTTTCGCTCTATCTGCAATTCAATCAGAAAACACTTCTGATTTCCTTCATAATTGTAGGGTTGAACTAGTTTCAATAATGTTTGCCTTTATCCAACAGTGCGACATTAATAGTCTGTTCTAAGCCCCTGGCCGAAGAGATTGGTGCCACCACAAACAGTGCGCTTTTGCAATGTCTCGCTCGATACGGATCTTGAAACAAGTCGAGACCTAGCTGAGATCCATTAGTTCAGTTATCTCTAGAAATGCATCGAAATATGCAACGAGGAGTATTTAATGCATTTTGTTAATATCTCCGAGAAGCGTATTCGCAAAACGTATCGTAAACACTAATTGTTTATTTTCATACTTGTGTAATTTTTAGAGAGCGGTTAGAACAACATCTAAATTAACCTGATTATTAAACAATATCCGACGAGTTCTCACGAGCTCGTAATAAAAACGAAAAGTAACTAATTAAGTATTGTTCCGACAAACGATTTTCTGTTCTTGAGTTATGATTATGAAGTTTGCAATTACACATTAACGCCATCCATAACTGATAAAGTATCAGTGATCTAAGTACACTAACGACAGGCACTAAGTTCAACCTCTAGCAGCCACTTAGAACTAAGCACACAATAATAAACAACTCGTTTGATAATCGCTTTTGCCATATCATGCAATTTTCTGCTGCCAACTTTCATATCGGTTTTATCAGCAATCTTGAAAAGTAAGCCAAATCGTTCTTCAATCGTCTTGTAAGAGTTACAAAAATCTTGAGAATCTATTCGAAGTTATTTGTACACTTTTCTTAATTATTATAAGAATGTTTTTGATTTTCCTGATTCAAAATCTATTTAAATCAGGTAATCTATTTTGTGCCGTGCTGGTGGCGGCACTTTAAAATAATACTCTTCACCGCCCCATCTCCTTCCCGTGGGTGTCTTAAGTATAAGGGCGTAAGCTTAAGGGCGACTAAGGGAGCCCTGCAGCAGACCATCTGCTCTTCAGGTGGGAGACATATTATGTCGGCCGGTTGATGTGTCTGCCTGTCTTGGTCAGGTCGCGTTCCGGGATCAGCACTGCACTAACCGGTGCCAGGGCAGGCCTTCAAGATGAGTATGGCCAGCTCAGTAATTGCTTTGCATTATTGTGCTTGTCTTCCTCATATCTGGACCTCACGACGGCTTTCCATCAGGTAGAGCGAGGTCATCTTGACGAGCACCATAAAAAAAAAGTTAGTTTTCAATTCATTTGCTTTTATCTTTTACAAGTATGATGTAATATGTTTTAAGGTGTTAACTCAATAGCCATGTCAGGCCTCCTGTCACTGCATGTACTTGCGCGTGATAATTACCTTCCAGCCGCTGGGTATTCCATGTATCATTTGGCAGTTGGTTGTCAACATCAGCCACGTAAAGCATTTTAACGTGAATTTTGCGGTTGAACTGACGCGATGAACTTACTGTAAGTAAGTACTGACTACCGACATCTATATCGAAAGAGGTGGCTCTGGTAATATATGTATGTCACATCATCACATGACAGCACGCATTTAGGATTAAGAAAATTGTAATTTTTCTATGAATGTGATTTATCTGTTACGTAGTAGACGATGGTGAACCATCGTGGTGGCAAAAGTTTCCTCTTTTTCATTCTTTTAAATCAGATGTTTCATTTATTTATTATTTGTTGGGGTAAAAAGGATATCTAAAGCCGCTCTTTCATCCGGTATATGCGCCTGTACGGCTTGTTCTGTAAAACACTAAGAAACGTTGACAGCATATTATGTTATGTAGGCATTAAACCACATTGCAGATCTTAATATTTTGTCAGTTTCTTCGGTCGTGACTACATAGTGTAACTACATCTAGTAAGCAGGTGTGAACTGCTGGTATTCTGACTCATATATTGTATAGGAAGAGTGTGCACGTTGCCGTCGCGACTGGCCAACTCGTATCGTAGCCCGACTCTAT
The DNA here is from genome assembly GCA_947369235.1 of Udea olivalis. Taxonomy (NCBI): domain Eukaryota; kingdom Metazoa; phylum Arthropoda; class Insecta; order Lepidoptera; family Crambidae; genus Udea; species Udea olivalis. The sequence goes on from OX376342.1 coordinate 1,289,674, forward strand.
TTCTATTAATGGATTTGCAGTATGCACCTTGCGTATAGCGATAGCAAATACAACTGATTCAAAGAAAATAGCTTCATCAGTTTTTTTACGATCATTCATTTTTCCAATGTTGGAATGCATATGCTGGTAACACTTACAGAATCGTTTATTATATCTTACTGATCGTTACCTTACTTCCCTTCTTTATAGGTCTTCAAATGAAGTTAAATTTAGGATGAATGGAAATACTAGATTGTCAAAGGAATGTATATTTAATGATATACATTTCAGGATTCTACTAAATTATTCATTATCATCATGTGTCGGGTAAAATATGTGGAAGCCTATGGTGATAACTATTTTATTTGTTTTATCTTAACTTGTTGCAAGAACATTGTACTATACCACCACGTTGTTACTATTGCATTAATGATACTGCGCGAACAGTAATGATAGTACATTTCTTAGGCTACTTGGCTAATTTAAGGTGTCTTTTTTATATCAGCGAAAATATTAGGTTGGGGAATAAGTCTTTTCGCATATAGTATGTATTAACTTGTAATAAAATCTCTTTGGCTATATTTTTTGTATCTGGCTGGTTTTGGTATCATTAAAAGTTTAAATTTTAAAGAAGATAATTCCGTATTCAAATTATAAAAATGAGTTATTTTCATTTGTTTTTCTTACTGTCATGATGAGTGAAACTAATGAAGAAATTCGATACATTTTAAAATTTTACTTCAAAAAAGGTAAAATGATGAGTGAAACTAATGAAGAAATTTGATACATTTTAAAATTTTACTACAAAAAAGGTAAAAATGCAACGCAAGCCGCGAAAAAAAATTGCGATGTTTATGGGCCTAGTGCGGTGTCTGTGAGAGTAGCACAAATTTGGTTCTAAGCGTTTTCAATCGGGAAATTTTCATGTCAAAGATGCACGTTCAAAAAAAAAGACGCACAAGTTCGCTCGTGTGTGGAATACTGCTCTCATCTCTGGGACGGTTCCGCTAAGTACCTACTCGAAGCTCTTGACAGGTTGCAGCGGCGTGCTATCCGTATTATTGGAAACCCAGAGGCAATTTTGACCCTTGAGCCTCTCCAATTGCGTAGAGATATTGCCAGGCTAAGTGTTCTCTATCGCTTCTACAATGGGGAATGCTCTGACGAGTTATTCCAGCTTATCCCACCCTCACCTTTCCACTCCCGTACCACGCGTGCTGGACTACGGCGTCACCCACACACAATTCAACATTTGTTGGCCCGAACTAAAAGGTTCGGTGACTCGTTTCTTTGTCGTACCATCCAGACGTGGAACGCTCTTCCAGCACATGTGTTTCCTTCCTCTTATAGTCCCGGGTTCTTCAAGCGGGGCGTGAAAAGGCATTTCTGCAGGCCTTCAAGGTGAGGATGGCCAGCCCAGTGATTCGTTTGAATGACTGGGCTTGTCAACCTCATATCTGGACCTCACGACCGCTTTCCATCAGGTGGAGTGAGGTCATCTTGACGGGCAATATAAAAAAAAAAAAAACGTCGCTCTGGTCGCCCTATTACGGATAAAATGGATGCCATTTTTGAAAAAGTGGAGCAAGATCGGCTTATCAGTAGTTACGATGTAGCTGAAGAACTGGGAATTTACTACAAAACATTCTTGGCGCATTTGAAAAAAACTGGGTACACATAAAAGCTCGATATTTGGGTACCTCACGAACTCACTGAAAAAAACCTAATGAACCGTGTACTCATTTGTGATTCTTTATTACATACATACCATCACGCCTTTTTCCCAACGGGGTAGGCAGAGACCACATCTTTCCACTTGCTACGGTCCTGACACACCTCTTGCGCTTCTTCCACTCTCATTAATCCTTTCAGATTAAGCTCGTCGATTATGGGTACTCCTGACCTGACCTTTTCTGAGCACGTCTTGGACTTGTCCTAAGTACGTCCGTCTAAGCCTTCCCCTTTCAACAGCTCCATCCACTCTCGCCTTGTAAATTTGTTTCGTTAATCGCCTTTCATCCATCCTTTCCATATGCCCAAACCATCTTAGCATTCCCATCATTCTTTATTACGGCGTAAAGAAACCGAACCATTTTCGAAGAAGTTAATAACTGGTGATGAAAAGTGGATCACTTACGACAATAACGTGCGAAAAAGGTCGTGGTCAAAGGCCGGTCAGGCTTCACAGACTGTGGTGAAACCCGGGTTAACTCGCAACAAGGTGATGCTGTGTGTGGTGGGATTGGAAGGGCATTAGTCATTATGAGCTGTTACCACCAGGCAGGAACATCGATTCTGAACTCTACTGCGAACAGCTGGTGAGATTAAAGCAAGAAGTTGAGAGAAAGCGGCTGGTATTAATCAACAAAAAGGGTGTGGTTTTTCATCATGATAACGCTAGACCTCACACATCTTTAGCCGCTCAGCAAAAATTAAGAGAGTTTGGCTTGGAGGTATTAATGCATCCGCCGTATAGTCCTGACCTTGCACCTTCAGATTTCGGTCTCTTCAGAATTCTTTGACATCACGAGAGGACTGCCAAAACCACTTGTCGCGGTATTTTGATCAGAAGCCTCAAAATTCCTATAGCAATGGGATCATGTCCCTGCCTACAAGATGGCAAAAAGTAAGCGAACAAAATGGCACCTACATACTTTAGTTAAATTTAAATAAACTGTATTAAAAAATGTTTTGAATTTTCTGAAAAAATGCGAAGAAACTTTTTCGCCAACCTACTAGTTAAATATCCTTTCGAGTCTATAATCAAACAAAAGTAACCTATTTCGTGGCTATCCCTGGCAGTCCCAGTGTTAGGTTCATTATTTATATTGATAAAATTTTCCTTATTTTCACTGTAATAGATTCTCGTTTTCCATGAGTAGGGCAAGCAAGTACAACAGCACTTCCTAGTTAGTCAGCCCTCGGCGCCTGCGCCACCTTGAATTTTAATTTGTTGCTTTTAAATACTCTTTGTTTGATGCTAGTTTTTTTCCGTAACATTGCAGAGGTGTGAGTGAATTAATTTAAACCACTGATTTTGTAAAAAGGTTTGTAATAACTACCTATGCTGAGGCAATTCCGTCACAAATCTAAAGGTTTCTATCTAGAAGAGAACCGTCTTGACTTCTTGCGTAATCTTCAATGTTCGCTGTAAACAGTCCTCTGTCTCTTGGCTTGTTTCATAATGTTTAATTATTATAATCTTCTGTATTGCGTGGTCGTAGATTATAATTATTTCTACTGCAACATTATTCGTTAGTTTATTTTATTACCATCTCGCTGCGCATAAACATTTTGATAAACTCGTATGTGTTTGCTTCTGACTCGTCAAGGTAACTTTGTGACTTTTTTAATACCTAAATATAAACTTTGTTCACTCACTTGGAAGCCCTTGATAGATTTACAAAACCGCTGGAGGTCTCCAAAGAAGAAGAGAGTAATTGAAGATGCTTTGTCTCTTATTTCGGTGCCTGAAAAGGTGGTGCATTGAGTATAATTCCGCAGAATCCGTTGTCATTAAGCATGTATGGCTCCGACATGTGGAGCGAGGTGCGTGGGCCCTTAAATATTGTAGTGTCGAAGGCCGGTGGCTGTCGCGCGACAAAGCGCTGCTGCGGCGCATGTGCGATGCGCGTGCGATGTACAGACAGCAAGGTAAGACTCATGTTATATTATGCCGTTTTTTCACGTACAGGGAACAATTTTTGCGTGCTTTAGTTCTAAGCCTATTTTTGCTTTCTTGTATGATTTTTTTCCAGTATACCAAATAGTAGTACTTGCAGTATTACGCTTTGGCTATTGATTGTGCCGTGCTAAAAGTAAATTAGTTGATAACAAATTATTCTGGATGAGTCTTAAATTAAAAGTACTTAAATATTCAGAACCTCACTTTCACTAATTTATTTGGTTAGACATAAATACAAACTCTTGTTTGTTGTTGAGTCATTATTACTCGATTTTTATTTTGATAATGCTGTGATATACTCGCAAAATTTTAATTTAAAATGGTTACCGAAATGTTCAATGTATCTTGAAGACAGCTAAGAAATGAAAATTTATAATAATATAATATTTTTTTGTGATGAAGTTTTCCTGTTTAGCTCCTGTTTATTTTTAGCGCTTACAAAATGATTTATTCAAAAACTTGCTGCCACGACAGACTTCGTTATGTCGAAAGTAATTGAACGTCGCGGCGTCGGGAAAGCAGCACAAATCGCCTACGTTTCTCTGACTTAATTTACATAACTATTGTTTTTCACTGAATGTTTTGTTCAATCATAATAAAATATAGCCTATGTCACTCCCTGATAATGTAGCTTCATATTGGTACAAGAATTTTTAAAATCGGTCCAGTAGTTTCGGATCACAATCAAATCTTTCCTCTCTATAATATTAGTATAGAAAATGACGTAATAAAATAAATCAATTCAACTTTTCTGCAATCCCTACCGCGGGACCTTGTTGTGATGTCAGTTATCTCATGGCCTCTGCGCGTGTGTGCGCAGGCGCCGCTGTGTGCTGCGCAAGGGCCGCCTAGGACGCGCTGCGCACGTTACTTCCTCGTCAATTTAATCCATTTATCAGTCATTAGTTGTTTTCGGGCTTGTTCGCCTTGACTGGGCGATTGATAGGCTTTGATGGCGGTACCCCTTTTGGTTTGCTGTATATAAAACGGTTTCTTATTTGGGCGTCGGTGGTTTTATATAATACTGTCTTACATCTGTCTTGACATAACTAATTATTTCGTTAAAATAAGTGATATTTCCAAAAATATATTTATTTACACTAAATACGCCAAATATTATTATATCGAAATAGTCGCTGTCGTATCATAGTGATTTTATATAAATACTATTTTAACTTTTGTGACCATGAAAGTTGAAAGAAATATAAAATACAATGAATTTCTAAACAATAAAAGCATTAGGACTTTATACTACTATTTCTCACATCCCCTCGAAAATAGCACAAAGGGTTCATCACACACAACGTGTTTTTACTCACTTTGTGTGAACCACACTGCAACCATTAATTCATAAAGATGATTGTAAATGACATTGGCCTTCATCTCGTATGTATGGACGAGGTCAGAATATGTGCACATCTATAATCATCAAAAAGTCCGCACTTGTTAAGACTCCAAATGACTACTGTACTTGACTGGAGACCGCAACTGAGCGAACGTACGGTAAGACGCCACAGTCCCAGAGTTAGATTTTGAACTACGAGTGTGATTATCAGAGGACCGATGTATTTCTTTGACATTTATGAACTAAACGCATCCATATAGTGCCCATTTGGTAATCAAGTAACAAATATAGTTTTATTTACTGTCACTTTCTTGCCAAAACCTTAAAATACGCTTGTCAAAAGCGTCTGCACGACAAGATTTATGATGAAACCTATGTGTGTGCTAATGAAAATGGAAAGGAAGATTTTCTATACCCCTCAAGCCAGAAAACGGGGTTTTAATTTAAAATTGGAAGTCTATGTGCAGGGCAGTATAATAAGACTGTTGAATTTAAGTCTACCTATGCCTAAACCTATTGCAATTTTGCGGTAAATTCTGTAAACTTTAGGGGTTTGTAGTTGGTAGTTTGTGTCGCTGAAAAAATTGGCCAATGCCTCTTGCGGTTTGGGAGCCATAGCAATGAGAAAGTTACATCGTTCAAAGCCTCCCAACTCGGGGATGTGCAGTGAGCATATTCTTGAATTTGGCTAGGCTGACTTCAGCCTTAGAGGAGATCCAATCCCGTGAACAGTAGCTGCGCACCACCAGCCGCTAGACCACAAACCACATGACTGAAACTTCTGTCTAGAAACACAAGAGTCCTTCTAACCGCAAGAGTCATTGACCAATTTTTCCGCGACACAAACTCTACCACAGATTCAAAGACCTCCCTGGTGGACTATCGATAGATCAGTCACTTGGAGACTGATTTTCTTTTACTGGCCTACCGCGTCGCCATCTACGCAGTCTAGATAGTTGACTAATCTAGTTCCTTCAGAAGCAGCCAGGAAACGGCGTGTTCTCTGGTATCTGTCGGTTGCTAATTACGATAGACATATGTCGTATGTGTACTGAGGATGGCGCCTATTATATTATGATGTTCGTTTGACGATCTTTGTATTAGGATCTACCTCTACTCTATGTCAGTCTGCCTCTGCCCGTGATATAGGATATTATGAGTAAATTAGTTTTATATTGAATTGTGCGCTATTAACTCTAATGTGACATGCAAAACCTTTAAAGATGCTAAAATACTGCGTTTAGGAAATTTTGATCAGTACAAAAACCCAAACTTCTTTAGTATTGAAAGGAATGAAACGTGAAAAACGTTTACATTACCTAATATTTAAACAAAGGTCAATTGGTGATAGTATTTCTTATTAATTCAAATTCAATCAAATATAATTGAGACACTTCACATAAAATTTATTTAAATTCTTTAAAAAACCAGAACTGGGGGTTTTTAAACAAGACTATAAAACAGTTCTTTCACTTTTAAAGCTTCATCGTGTAAAAATAAGAGTGAATATGTAAGTTAATATGCCGGATAGGTTTACAAGTGCGTCGCCAATCCGAGCTGTTCACCCCGAATTGCTGGCAAAGACAAGGTCGCCTACATTCGAGCGCACAAAAAGCCTCGCTTGCGCATGCGCAGGTATCCCCTCCATTGCTCCTGAGTCCAAACTCGAGGCACTAGTTTAGTCACGGTGTGGTACAGTCAAAAGAAGAAATCTATGAAGAAAATTTAGGGCAACTTACAACTATTTCAGGAGTTAGGAAAAGGTTTCAAGATTTTGTGGGCCACTTTTGCTAATCCAGATTTTGAGTTTTCATTATTTTTAGTAAATACTATTTTTAGTAAATACTATCTACTAAATAATACTGATTATACTTACAGCTATCCACCAGCTTCTTTTCTATCATACAAACGGCACGATCACCTAAATCGTGCCATATCTGAAACAAACACGCAAAACTATAATCTAAACATTCCAAACCGGACCAGTTTGCATAAACTGGAAATAGACGCCGAATAAATTTATAGTTTCAATAACCATTTTAGTTTTCAAGTACACCCAGGCAAAGGTATGATGCATTCGGCCTCGTGGAGTCGCGGGTAAACAGACGCTAGATAGCACTAGACAAAGACGAGGCGAGGTCATGAGCGTAGCCTTGCGCGGGTGCGCGCGCGCCGCTTCCGCCTGTCGACGGCCGCGGCACGCGAGCAGTCGCCGCCCGAACGCCAAAGGCGACGGACGTCTGAATTGATGGATAATTACATTATGCTATCAGAATAATCAACCTCACAAACATTTTCAGAAAAAATATTTCACTTGGGAATGTTGTTATGAAGGGTTTTTATATAACGGAGAATCCTATGTTAATTTGATTCCAAACTTATTGTCATTCATTTGCGGTAATTTTCAACGCTAATACATTTTCTGATATTACTTATAAATTTGTTTGTCTGAGCTATTATGTCGTGTAAATTATGTTCTCTATAGTCATGCATAATTGCTATTATATAGCATCCTACGCATGGAAACGCTAAGCTACCACTCGTTTATGCAGATGAATGAATATTTACAGTTAAATAATGCTAAACGATGTACATGTATGTGAACTGCGCAGAAAGCCTGATTACCCAATACTGTCTGAGTAGCTTTGACCGTCTGATCAGTGTCTCGTGTGTGGAATTTGTCCACAGTATATGCGGGAAATATCCTGGCACTTTCAGTTGACACCACTAAATAATTATATTTATTAATCATTATTTTCTCTGTTTGCAAAACTGAATCTCACGTTTTAGACAATGACATGTCGAACATCATAAGTCTTAAAAATGTCTTAATTTTAGCTAAAACTGGTTCCCAATTACAAAACCTTGATGGCAATTATGTAGCAATATACTAATCATTATTTAATAATTAGTATATTATTATTAATAATAATGATTAGTATATGCTAATAATTATTGAATGATTAGTATATTATTATTTGATTAATAATGATTACTATATACTAAGCACTAGCTTTCCGCCCGCGGCTTCGCCCGCGTGCATTTCTTTTTTGAAACATACATACACGCATACATACATACATCCTCACAAACTTCCGCATTTATAATATTATTAAGATTATTGAATGATTAGAATATTGTTAAGCCATGACACAAATAGGACTAGTAAATACAATGATCCACTCTACGGCGCCACAAATAAACAAAAACAAATTATATTTTAACCTTCTAGTAAAATTAAAGACCACAATCAAATAATGACAGACAAGTGCGGTGTTTTTCCACGCCTGCTGTCATATGCCCTTCGACATGCCCCTTTAGATACAAGTTAAATCCAAACAAGTCAGGAAGTGGCTTCCATCGATGCTTTATTAAGCAATATATTGTCTGTGCACAATATCAGATACTGACAATTTCAGAATAAGGACGGTATTTTTGGCAATAATAATAAATAAACTTTTGTTGTGGCTGACAATTAATGTTACATATTCTGGATTTTTCAAACGTTTTAAAACGTTCCAACATTTGTTGAAAAGTTGTGTTATGGAAGTGGAAATATAAGGTAGACAAGTTTTTTTTTTCTACGAGCAAAAAGGTCTGTTATGTAATTTTAAGGGATTACATTTTTTTGTAACTGAAAATTGCAGTAGAGTTTATTATTTAATATTGACCTCAGTGACTTATTTCCGTCACCTTTAGGCGAAGGTCGGGTCCAAGCATAGCAGTAACCTCATGTATTATAGATTTTTAACCTTTTGCTCTTGAAATCGTGTGTAATTAAAGCGGTGTTTTATCTGCCAGTTGGCCTCAGGTGACGTCGTTCTTCGTCATCCACTTGTTTGTATTGGCAATTGACCGTGTGCCGGACGGTTTTATGCAATCGCAGTAGACGAGCTATTCTTCGCGGCTCCATCCGCTGGAAACCAATTAAATATTTGTGAATTGATTATGACACAATTTGTAGGTCAGTTAGTGTTACTGGCCGAAAATAGATCAACGAGGGTAACAAAGGGGCGCTAAGTCGTTAACTCAAGGTCTTTTTCCCTGGTATGAAATCGACTTGTCGTATTTTGATATTTAGTTCAATTTAGTGGTCTGTGTCAGGCACAATTAGGAATAGTATTTTTCCTATAGTTGTAATGTGTTAAATTGCCTAATATCAGTAAATTTTATAACAATCAGAAATTTCATCCTAAAATTACGCATGAAACTTCTAATATCACAAAGTAAGCACTGTAGTAGCACACAATTAGCCTCACAACAGCTTATCTTAATCAAAACACTTCATCGGTTTTATCTTGCTAAGAGTGCATCGAGCAGGAAGCGGCGCCGGCCCTGACAGCGGCGAGGTCGCTGCGCGGGCGCTGGCGACATCGGCGTAATAGGGCACGTTTTACTACTGCTCAGCTGTAGGCATTCATGGGAAAGTTTTGATGCTTCTTTAATGGTGTTTCCAACTTCCAAAAAACAAGTTTTAACTACAGGACTGTTTGCCACTTTTTAAAATCTTAGCTTTGTCAACAATGTGATTTTGAATAAGATAATTACTGGTATTAACGATGACTTCAGTGCCAGAGAGTTTATATTCTAGCGAAAATTGTATGCAATGTGGTATTGTGTTGCATTTGTGTACTATAAGTTCAACCTGGTAGCCCTCCACCATGACTTTACCACAAGTAAACTACGATGGTTAACTACAGCATCTTGTATGCCATTTTTAGTTCCATTTCTAATCACTAAAGGCGTTGTCAGGTGTACAGATGTGACTTATTAAGACTATTGACATAGTTTGTTATTAATTGTAATTCTCTTGCCGGCACCAACTCTTGCTTAACCCAGGGGAAAGTTGGACACAAAAATTTAACTTCTCATCAAGGTCTTTACCCAGTCTGTGACGCTCTACGGATGCAGGCCAAGGGTGCTAAACTTTGTAACAGCTCATAATACCTCGGCTTCACTGAGCTCATCTGCGCAAGACGGCGCTGGAACTGACACGTGCAATTGCATTGTTGTTAAACAACGAGGGCATTGGTCAAGGGCTTGATTTCCAAGATAGTTTCTTGGGCGATTTTTACACTGCACCGCTCCTCCGTGGTGCGCGGGGCGGCAGATCACGGCTCTCTTGCGCCGCCGCCTTGTCAGTAGGGCATGCAGAATCGTACCTTTTTGAAGAATCAAAAATTTCGACTCCGATTCCTGATCGGAATCGGTTAATCGGTTTTTCGAATTTTTCCGATTCTTTTTTTTTTTAAATTAACACAATTTCGCGTTTTATGCTATTATGTATTACTGTTTCTTTAAAATCAAAGCTACATTTCGTTGCAAGTTACAGCTGCAAGTACTGACAAGACAATACATGAAATGAATGAATTGACATTGACAGTTGATTGAATAAATATTTTTTTGTTCGATCACTCATTAGTGAGCAAGCAAAAAAAAATCTAATATCATACAGCCTAATCGTATGTTATGATAATATCATGTTTATCGAGCGTCTAAGCGATAGGGTTAGGATTTTTTATGAGAATCGAAAAGAATCGAAAATCGATTCTTAACCATTTAGGAATCGGTTTTTCCGGATTATTTTGGAATCGGTTAAAATCGGTTTCATGCCCTAGTTGTCAGTGTGGCCCTAGGCCTGTTTTGTATACTAATTAAGATACTGGCATACAATGTTATAATCTGCGGCCCCGCGATATGCGACAGAGCGCGGTGCAGTGTGAAATTCGCCTAAGTCTGCGAAGTTTAATCTCAATTACGATGCAAAACCTTCTTCATGAACACTTTATTCAGCTTCTAGAAAAGCCGGCCGTGTTCCTATGTTACATTTTTTACGACTTATCACAGGCACATCACACAAAGTCCACTCTTCAGAGACCTATTAGAAGGTCGTTGGAGGAGATAATGTTAGATAATTGTTAGCAGCTGTCAGAATCAAGGCTATCGATTGCAGATAAGGGGAGGTACTGAACATATAATATGTAATTGACAAATGATCGATGTATATAGAAAATTCTTCAAGGATTTGGCTTTTATTTTAATTTTTTCCCATTTCAAACTGGAACCGCAATATTGAGGATTTTTTTCGTTATAAAGAGAAAAGTTATCTTATAGATACAGAATTATAATAATAAACTCCCCAAAAGGTTTTGAAGTCGTAAAACGTAAGGTTAATCTGTTATCGCACTTGTTTTTACGTTCTTCCTTCATTACTTTTCAATTCTGAGGTTAATAATGCTCGAAAAGTTGAAATTCGTGAGAAAATTAATGCATTTAATAATATTCGCTCGTGCTCTTAGCGAGGACACGCGGAACTTGCAAGCAGTAATTATTATTGCCATTGCTATACAGGAGTCTTGAGTCCTAAAAGCTTTTTACATTAATGTGGAAGAATCTTAAATAAAATCCAAAGGGTTTTAAAAAAAAAATCCAGAACTTTCCAATCTAACTACGTAAGCTTGGTACTATAAACATGAAAGTGAATTTCTAATTATACAAATTTAGGTGAGATAGTGCTAAGTAATGTATCCTGAAATGCATCAAACAGACTAAAATATGATCTACCCAAGTATGTAAATAAAAAAATCTGACGGTGACTGGTGGTGAATATCTGAAGGGCATTTGATTAAAATTGTAACTGATTACCGACAAGGTCAACAAATGATGGAAAATTCCATCTCCAGTTTAGCTCTACTGTAAATACTTACAATTCGGTTAATATTTGTCAACAGATCAGTTCCAAAGCCAGATAAAGTACCAATGCCGCGGTGGTAATGGAAAAAAAACCGTTTGACGTCACAACCGCGTCCACATTGACCTTTACCCAGTGCCTTAGGGCCGAGACCTTGCCTAGATTTACTTATCACCTTATCGTGGTATTCGTCAGCTTTTTATCACCTGATAAAGGGCCTGCCCTTGCTAGAAGGTCTCTCGTTCAGTTCCGGGTCGTTTTTTCGGTGTTTATGCACCGTTAAAGGTTCCGGTTCTGTTTCCTTCCTTATTGTTTTCGGCTGCACAATGCAATTGGTCTGTTTCAATGCCGGTTGACGGAATTGCGATGGGTTTTTTTAAAAAAGCTTTGTCGTAAGGTGTCACTGTCGTGGGTGAAATACTTAGTGATCGATTTTTCATAAGTTTAAACTGTTTATGGGTCATTAAGAAACTTAATGCACCTGGGGCAATCGTAAACAAGAAACCCTTAAACATATAGTGCGTCAATCAGAAAAGTATTTCGTGCACCTGTCTGCATGTAGATTAACATTTTCTCAAGACATGATTTATGATCATAGTCTTAAGTTACTGAAACTGGTATTGCTTTTATGTTAATGAAATTTAATACCTTTGCTTCATTACAAAGTAACTGACTACGAGATGCGGTATGACCTACTTTTTATATACTTAAAAGGGCTGCTAAATAAGCACTGATAGTATGCAATATATAGATGTGTGTCAGCACCGTAGCAAGTGGTAAGTTGTGGTCTCTGCCTACCCTGTTGGAAAATAGCGTGGTGGTATGTATGTTCTCGTATGTATGAAATGTTACTAAAATTATTAAAAAATATTTATAAGCCATCAAGCCTTGTGTTTGCCAAATATTTTTAAAATTCTTATGTAGGGAACCTTTTGAGTTTATCAAAAACATTTATGAGTTGCATGAACAAAGTTGGACTTTTTTGCCAGTGGTTAACTTAACTGACCGTGAATGATGTCGTTCCAAAAAACGCAGCAGTAAGACAAAAACAAAACATCAGGTGTCCGTGACCGTGGCGCCGCCGCCGAAAACGAGAGTGGCGGATCTGGAGCGTTTGCGCAATAGCCGCGGAAGCTGCGCCCGCGCACCTACGACGGCTAGCCGAAATAGCGGTGTCAGCGGTTATGTCATGTGACCGGTATGGTGTTTTCTTTTACAGGTGGTATGTGTAAGTATGGTGTCATCGTTTGTAACTGATGTTGTGGTTTCATTTTTCAAAGGCTCAGCCTATTTAGGGTGTCAAGTTGGTCCAATTTGTCCCAACTGTGACCCGTGCTACCGGTATCTGTTATTCCAACTAAATCTGTTAAGTCCAAGTTTTGTTTAATCAGTTTATTTTTTTTACTATTAAGGTGCTTACATTCTGTTATTCTCCAAAGCCTCTTTTGTGTTAAGTAATTTACAACATGTTGGGAGGAGATTCGGCAAGGTTAAAAGAAAAACCGTAGGGCTATTTACGCGTTTTCCTGTTCTCTTCTGAAGCTTCCTGAAACCCTTGTGGTGATTGATTACCTACTCCCTAGGGGTTTCTATGACGCCAATTGATTGTCAGCTGGTGTTTCCAAGCAGATTTCTTTTGAAATGATTGATATGTTCTGTTGTTGAAATTCTTGTCTGGCTCCGGTGAAGATGCCAATTTCATCTTGACATTTAACCTCGTGGAATCCGAAGGTGTTGTGTTGACGTTTACCCGTGGGTTCCGAGGTCCAGGTTATTGATGATTTGAGTTGGTCTGGCGAGGTCTTTGTAGGTATGCCAAATATCTTTGTTCAATGCGCTGTGCAATGAAGATCTTGTCCTAAAAATAAATTAGAGGATCCTGTTAATGCATTTTTCTCTTCTGTACCGGCCACTTGTCCTATTTTCTAGGATACGAAACGTGTTACAGCATCGTTAAATTCTTTAACTTGACATTACTTTATTTTTGCGCATCTTTAAATGGATATAAATATTCATAGGGCGAAATCTAAAACCGTTGCTGCCAGTAATACTTAATTATCAAATCCATCTAACATAAATGAATGCATATTGCAGATGAACAGATTGTCATGTCACGTTACGCGTGCTATGCGTACAGTGACTGCACCTCCAAACAACTTTCATCTACTGCGCCTGTCACAGCTACGGCTACCTTCTCGTCTAACTCGAATAATGTCCACGCTATAAATAGAGCATTTTAATATCTAGTATTACCAGTAGCGGCGGACATGCGAGTAAATACTAATCACATTATCATACCTTCACCAGCTACCGCGATACGCTTCCGCGTACCACGTCGTTCACTTTCACTACGCCGTACGGCCTGACTTAACTACAATAGTCACGCTGGTTGAGTATACTTTCCTAAAATGCACTCTACTAGCGATGTGGTAAGGCACAGTTTTCAAGGTCGCACCGGTGAGGATTTTTTCGAACGGCCAATGAGTGGTCATTCAGAATTGGACCCAAAGTTCGTGTTTATAGAGTGGGGTTTGAAGTGTTGTTAGGTGCGGTGACGGCCTCGTCAAGGCCGTACGTACGTCGCATACGTCTGTTTACTTTCTCTAGCGGTCATTGGTCATTATTTTGGTGGTTTGGAGCTGATGTTGTGGGAGCCACTCAAGGTCGCGTTTTACTTTTATGTAAATTTGCAACAGGGTTTCGATTTTGACATGTGAAGGCAAACAATCGTACCGTGATGGAAGATACTAATAATGTTAAGAATATCTAAGCGGAGGAATGAGGACGTGATGACTTGTAATAAATTTAGAATCTGTTACGTTTTCTGCTACTACTGCAGTCTGCTTACAAAAACTTTCATATTACAACAGTGTTAAAATAACATGGGGTAATCTGATAGTTATCAAGCCAGCCAGCTAGTATTTTTGCATTACCAGATATATCGCTCTCTAAGAACTCTCTCTTTGATCCTTGGCATAAAAGAGGTGGTCAGCATAATTGGTTAAATACATTTTTGGGGGTCTCTTTATTCAAAGGGACTAATTAGTACTTTGATAATAGTTTTGCAATTTCTTCCTACAACACTGACGAATTAATTAACTTCTCAGACTCGTTCGTACTTAATATCCATCATCGTTCGTCACAAACGGGTCTCCAAAAATAGGTCAGGCTATAAAAGATGGCCTCAATCTATATACAGGACTATATCTGTAGCCTTCATTTGGCGAGCTAAAAGAATCGTAGCGATTAGGGTTACCAAAATTTTATTAGGGTTACCAAAATTTAATTGATAACATGGTCAAGGTGGGTGGGTTTAAACCAAACGAGCAAATGCACATTTTATCCCCTCTCTATTACAAGGCGAGGGTGGATGGAGCTGTTGGAAGGGGAAGGCCTAGACGGACGTACTTAGGACAAGACCAAGATGTTCTCACAAACGGTCAGTTCAGGAGTACCCATAATCGACGAGCATGTATGATAGGATTAATGAGAGCGGAAGAAGCGCAAGAGGTGTGTCAGGTCAGGACCGTAGCAAGTGGAAAGATGTGGTCTCTGCCTACCCTGTTGGGCAAAGGCGTGATAGTATGTATGTATGTTTATGCAGAATTTACTAGAAAAAGACTGATCTGAAGGGTGATTCAGTTCAATTCTTTATTTTGAATTCAGTAGCTAACCTCAACGGTGATCTATTCATAAGTAAACATTAAACTTCAGTGTCTCTCAAGCACGGAGGAAGGCTGTGTAACGTTCTAAAAAAAGCCTTGAACAGTAATTAATAATTTTATTACAAAATATCGAGAAAATTGAACCTCATTGAAGAACAACAACACAATGTTACATAAATATGTAAAAATTCATACAATACATAAGGCCTATACAATACATTGTCCAAAAGCTATAGGCTATTACGTTTTGAAATAAAATATAGTTACTCAAAAAAACTTCCGAATTTTAACTTATAAAAAAATCTGGCACCACAGTGAAACCAACCGAATCAAAATCCGTAAAATTATAATTTGAATATAACATAACCATATTTAGTATCAAAATGTCAACCCTAAAACCGACGGACACGTCACTGACCTTAGAGCCATGTAGACCAAATCATATCTAACCTTAAACACGTTATCGTATTACATTCAAGGAACTGTCTGATTTGGCCGAGGCCATGCATAAATATTCTTTTATTTGTTGAAGGAGCGAAGGTGCCTATTTGAGTGATGGCGACAATGTGTAATTTCAGAATTGTGAGTTAGTGTTCATTATTTTAATTATAACAGTTAAGTAATCTAACTAAAGTAGCTCAAAAATATTTGAGCATCTTTTAATAGGTTGCTGAAACATTTGTTTTTTTAATGAAGCTTCCATTCCTTATTTCTTACAAAGTTTAAATAAAAACTACTTTTTTCTAAAATTGTTAGAATCTGGATATTTCGTCCTAAAAAATGGTTACTACTGTAGACGGAACTTATCAAAGTAATGTTATTTTATTGCAAAAATAAACAATAAAACCATTTTAACACAAAATCTTTGCTCTTTGCAATTTGAAAGGGAGTGAAACATAAGAAGGAAAACAATTATAAAAAAGCACGGTCTACATGAACCTCATTTGACTGACAAGACTGGCCTCAGTTGTTACCAAGACTATCATGACAAAACTCCTCCAGCAAAAGACACCTTGTATCACAATATGACATCATTTAGGTGACAATGTGGTTTTCCTCTCCTAGATACATTTCAATACGACCGACTTGGTGTAATGGTTAAGAAGTTGGCTACTACACCAGAGGTCGCGGGTTCGATCCCCGCACAGTACAAACATTTGTGTGCATGAACATGTCTGTTTGTACTGGTCTGGGTGTCTCCTATGTATAAAAAGTATGTATTTACAAAAGAAAATGTATTTAAGTATGTTTATCCGTTGTCTTGTATCCCATAACACAAGCTTTAATTAGCTTAATTTGGGCCTAGATGGCGCTGTGTGAAAAAAAAAAAACAAAAATACTATCTCTGGAAATGTTAAAATTAGAAGTCTTGCTAGAATGAAGCATTGCTAAGATGAAAGTGTAAAGGTGGGTATGCCCTGCACTGCATTCGTGGACTTTCACTTGGCACTGCGCATGCACATAAATGCACGTGACCGGTGCACTGGGAAAGCCTTGCACATCTTCGTTCAAACTTGTAACTCTTACGTAATGATAAGCCTCATTCTCGCGCATTAGATTTATCATGAAACATAAATATCGGAACTATCAAAATAGTGTCACATTACTGGGCAAAGTAGTCCACCGTTCATCGCTACAATTTAAATAAATAAATAAATATCTGGGACAATTCACACCAAGATCATCTGACTCCAAACTAAGCAGAGCTTGTATTATGGGTGTCAGAGACTGATAAACATACTTTAATATTTCTAAATACATACTTAAATAGATAATAACACCCAGACACGCAACAAACACAAATGTTCATCACATAAATGTTTCTCATGGGTGGGGATCGAACCCACGACCTCCGGCGTCAAAGGCAGGATCGCTGCCATTGCGCCAACAGGCCAGTCAATTTAATCGATTCGATTAGTTGATTAGCTTAAAATATTAAAATTACATACTCAGTATTTTTTAACTTAAAGGTTAAAACATAAAATTACAAGCAATGCTCCTGTTTACAAGATACAATTTTCTTGTTTACTCTTTTTTAATGAAGGTCAAAGTAATCCGGAAGAATTTTTGGTGTACTATTAACTAACTGATTGTGAACTTGAAGGCCAAACAAAAATGTGATAAGGTAAGTCTGTAATAGTCCAGTTAGATGAACCACATAATTTTTTGAGGCGCCTCTTTAAATTAATTTCTGTAACTGCAACACAGATATTTTCAAAGTAATGAACTCATTGCATTAATCTCTTTTGGATCAACTCTAGCTTCTTGAAGCGTCCCGTCAATCCGTCATGTACCAAAACTCGCCTGCCTAAACGCAGATACGAATATTTTATTCATGGCTATGCTAACATTTTCTAGGTGAGTAGTAGTAAGTAAGATAATTTGGAAGATTAAGATCTCAATTACCAAATTTAGGAAACATCCTGATCTGGTATTGCGATCACGAGCTCCTTTGCCTTGCGCGCTCCCCACGGCAGCGGCCTTCTTGCAAAACGCACGGTTTTCCTTCCGTCTGAGCTCAGCCTACTATTGTTATGTGTTCTAGGTAATATAGTGTAATACCGGCACATATAATATAATTCAATATAGCCATCCGAACCATCCGTTGCACTCTTTTATTCATAATACGAACGACTAAGCTTCCTCTACCAGTGTTTTCAGAGAACTAAAACTCAGTAAAAGGAGAAAATGGGCATTGGATAAGATAAACTTTATTGCACAAACAAAATGTTCCAGATTCAAGTAATAAGATCAAATGTACAATTTAGGCGTCCTTATCGCTAGTAGACAATCAGGAAGAAAAATCAAGTGGTGGTGCAAGATGATAAATTAATGCTACAAAAACTTAATAACTAATACATGAAATACACATAAATACAATACTTAAGCAAAATAATATACTTACATATTATACTCGTTCATACTTATCATGCATATAAACAGATTTAACAGTAAAGGATTTACGGGCATTTTTTTCGTGATATGTCAGTCTCTGATTGCCAAAGCTTCCAGTCATTATGGGTTGAGATATGCCATGCCGACTAGGAAATAAAAGGGAATTGCTCATGTTCAGCAATAGTATTCCTGTGACATATAATGATGGTGACGATGATATTCGTTTTACGAAGATATGTCAACTTAACAAACAGATATTTCGATCATGCCGATGCCAATGATCTGAAAATACCGCTTCCTAAACACAACTCCCGGCCGGAGACGCTTGGCTAAGGCGAAGGGCGCTGGGCTCGGTCCAGTTCACTCTTACGCAATAGTAATACTATTTTCGATCGCTATTTCTATACGCATTATGCTATTCTCAGTGGACATGTGTTTGTTTGTGATGATGATGGTAAAGGTTTTGATTCGGAACTAAAGATTCTTACCATCATAGAAATGATGATCATTCGATTTTGATTAATCTTCTCAAATGAGTATCTTGGAAGATGATGAGTTTTTTTTACACAAGCACTGTATATTGCACTGTGTATTGCGCTATAACAATAGCGCAATACTGCCTACATGGGCTGAGCTTTAATTGCTATAATTTTACACGACTGGTTTACGTTTAAGGCTTAGAGTTTAGTCGACTTTAAAACAGATTTTCTGCACTATATGATGATCTAAAAATAAAGGATTCATTGAAATATTCTCCTCCAAATGTAAGTAGGTCCTTTAAACAGTAAAGGGAATTGGCACTATCAATTTTCTACGTAGTAAGATAATGGAAAATTTACATTTCTACATGTGATAAGTTCGATTTATATTAACTAATGCCCGATTTTTCAATTCTTAGTTTATTCCCTAGATAGCTAACTGAAGTATAAATTTAACTGACTGTTAATCAAGCGAATAGATATTTTAAATTTTTTAATCGTCTTTTATCCAAATAATAGCTATCTGTCGTTTGTCTATGTTCTTATATCGCTAACTTCACACTGACTATCCACAAGCGAGATGCACTCATACAATCATTGCAATGTTAGAATTAAACAATACAAAAGTTGACGTTTGACAAAATGACATTGATACGTATAAGATAAACAACCTCAGCTTTTTTGTTGTCTTAATTTGTGGTAAAAAGTTTGTGATTATAATAACACACCAAAACTCCTTAACAAAATGAAAATGATCTCAAATGAAACACCACATAACCTCAAAATGTCAAAGAAAACGCATAGATAAATCTTATCCAGCCCCTCAAGAAGCAGATAACTTTATTCCTCAGGTAGCGGCTTTATTCAACAGATAACATCTATCTGACCATTGAAAAATTAAAAAAATTCTTAACTTTCGAATAAACTTTATTCTACAGATAAAGGAGATTGCCCATTCCTGTTTCTCTTTTTCTAAGCCGAGTATAGGCATGAAATAAAATCCATTATTTATTTCATATTTTTATGATTAATACGCGTTATTTACACACGAAAATTTTGTGGGGTTTTAGTATTCATTTTTATTGATAACGTAAATGACTAAAATCTATTTGAAGTGCATTTACAAAGACAGGTGAAGTCAGAAATAATGCATTGACATTAAATCACTAGATGCAACGTAAAAGAAGAGGTTTAGTTATTTATATAACTTAAATTTTCATTATTCATTATTTGCAGTTAATCAGTATCGCATCATTATTATATATCCGTATTTAAAAAACTATTGGATTAGTTAGGTCTTGCAGATGCAGTATGCCTAACGAACCCCGTAAACGACAAAATGCATTTTCCAAGTTATTGTTTGCTATTTAAAAAGAATTATGTCAATGTCTGTCATTCATTCATTCGTGAAAAACAAGCAAGCAGTGTTTATCGGATGAATATTCGTTTGTTGCTACCGTAGTCACCGTTTTTGTATAGGCTGCAGCAATTCGTGTTGGGTTGACTTTGAATAATTCCTCCACGTTTACGTACTCTTTTGTGCAAGTGCTGTGTTGTGTCGAACGAACGTGGAAGATGTGGCCTCGCTGTGTAAACTGTTCCCTTGCTCTAAAACATCCTCTGCCTCACCGTCAAGTGGGAGAGGCAAGCGATGCTATGCTTAGTATTTTAAGCTCTTGAATAAACCAGACAACTGTAAGTAATAATTACTCTTTGTATGGGCTGACGCTGCTGTTGGTTATGATGATGGATGATGAGTACATGCTTAGTTTAAACCCTAGTCTAGTTTGCGCTCCAGACTAAAGCAAGTATGAATTCGGCAAGAGCATTACTGATAGTGTGATGAGCACATATTTTTTACCTGATTCATGGATGTCATATTATAATGTTTAAAAGTCTGTTTATCCATTATCTAGTCAGCATAGTATAAACTCTGCTTAGTTTTGATTTTAAAATATCTTATCTTCTTAATTAATTACATTTGGTTATTATGGTTTAAACTCGATGCAATTAAACAATGAGGAAAGATTGTTTAATAGGCACTTTTCACCTTTAAAAAACATTTAAACATGAATACAAGAAGTAAATAATAACATCTAAATACAACTGGCATTAATTCAGTATCACAAGCAAGGGCACAAACACTTTATAACAGAACTTATCTGCTTAGTTTGGGCCAAAATATTGGTGACTGTTGAACCAAATTATTAAAACTGTAGTGATAATCTGTATTGGGTGGATTTTATTTGGGTAATTATTATTGTTTTCTTTTTTTAGATCTCTGAAGACAATCATCTCTGTCAAGAATGTTTCGTTATAATTCAAAATGAATCCATAACCTTCTCTACTGGAGCTGAAGTAGTACGAGCTTATGGTCACCCGCAGGTTTGCCTTGTAAGTGGAAAGCCCATAATGAGAGCTAAGACACCTCAAGTGCCGGAGAATAGTCCAGAGAGAAATATTATTATATACGAATTCATTTGTGCCTTTATATTTGGGGTTAGGTTGTTTGTCAATCCAAGACGTAGCTCTGAAAAATAAAATTATCCCAGAGTGCTTATTTGGAAATCCAGACTTAGCAGAGCATGTTAAGCCTGCAATTGTAATTTGTTACGGTACATACATATATATTCAAGCAGCAGTAATTATTTGTACCAAAAAAAAACTTATAGCTTGCATAAATACTGTATGCTCGTTGAACCTTTTCTTTTTGTATGTTGTGATGGTACAATATTACAATCACTTGGTCCATTTCCAGCAACCGAAAGTGACTCTGCTATAATGTCCAATGAATTTCGTAACTAAACAGTACGTTTAGAAATTATTTTAGACGTTGTGATGTATTTATTTTGGATAGAGGATTTAGAGATGTAATAGACCAATTGCATACATATGGCTATAAGGCGTATATGCCGGAATCCCTTCTGGAAGGGGAAAATCAGTTATCAACTGAACAGGCAAATCGGTCAAGATGTGTTACAATGTGTCGATGGGTGGTTGAAGTTGTAAATGGACGAATAAAACGGGATGTTAAGTTATTCTGTCAAGAATATTATAACCGAGCTTCAACACATCTGATGTCAGATTTTAACATAGCATGTGCATTATTAAACAAGTTTCATCAACCTATACAAGATAGGCCCGATGCCCACCAGTTCTTAGAAATAGCTCTAACTAAGCTAAACACTATGGGACATTTAGGGGAATATGTAATAAATGAAAATATTAATAGACGAAGAGCTATTTTCATTTTATTTGATGCTGTGCACTCGCATTTAGAACCATTTCCAAAATTATCATTACATGAATTGATGACAGTGGCTTTGGGATCATATCAAGTAAAACAGGCACGGTCGTACTACGGGGAGCCCGTTCGTAGAAACGGAAAATACGAAATTGAAGTTGCGAACGATACTATTGAAGATGATTCACCATTGGTGCTGGGGACAAACAAGTGTCTATTAAGAGGCAGAATAAAGTCACGGCATGTAAGCAGTAGGACCTACTATTCATATATCTTATATAACAGAGTTATAACTAACTCATTAATTGACATTGCTGGATACTACTGTAGTTGTCTAGTGGGCAAGCGCACTGTAGGCTGCTGTGCACATGTCATGACTATATTATAGTACCTTAGTTGGGCTCGTTACAGATCTGTTGATGCCCCAGCTTCATTTTTAGATGCTATTTTTTATGAATATGATTTTGATCATGAATAAATCGTTTAGGTACTTAATCATAAAGGTATTTTTATTTAAAACCCTTATCGGCGGCCTTTTTTTTGTCAAAACATGCAATACGACCCGGCCCAACAATGGTTAACGCGCCGGTTGAGACACAAAGGTCACGGGTTCGATTCCCGCACCAGCACAAATGTTTGTTGTTAAAACAGATATTTTTGTTGGGTCTGAGTGTTTGTGGTACCTTCGTTGTTTCTGGTTACCAACACAACACAACATAACTCAAGGAAAAACCTTACTTTACATGCTAAATCTTTTTCCATACACTTTGATCTATAATATTGCAGTGGATACTATACATTTATCGATCGTCTACACTATACCTTCCTACAATAATATCTATCGATACCTACACTAATGAGAGTGTAACCGTCACCAATACTTTCTTGTAGGTATCTATACTAACCTCAAAACTGGACTTTGGTTTCGAATATCAAGAAAACCCCACAAAATATATGGATATTTTTTGCTTCATTTTATTTTATAACATTACTCCTCTTTTACTTCCAATTTTGGTAATCATACAAAATACTTAACTGAGGGACGAAGCTCCATAGTAAAATGGGCAATCTCCTTTCATTATCTGAGGATTGAAAAATCGGCTCTAAATCGAATAAAATTTCGATAGGATTGCTTCCTTTACTCATTCAACAGTGTTTTTAAATCTAATTGAAAACGATTGCAATATTGAACTTCAGATAAATTCTACCCTTTAATAACAAAAAAACGACCACTTTTTTAAATTGTCCTTCTTGGGTACCAGATGCAGAGTCAGAAAATTGAGCTATTGAATGTACTTACCCCATATTTCAGATACGAGTATATGCTTTCCAAAAGGAAATGTGCGGAGAAAATTGACTTTTATTACAAGTATTAAACTTTTGGTGCAAAATTGAGAGTTTTTTTCTGTAGTGTGTTTTATTTGCAAAAAGATCATCTAAAGATACTCAAGCATATTTATCAAAATCATTTGACGGGAAGCGTGGAGTAAAAGTGACTGCGGATTCTACCCGCTAATGTGGGAACGCATTGCAGGAAGAACATTGAGCGGCAATTGAACAATCATTGCGGGGACGATGCAATTGCGATGCAACTGCACTTGGCCGGTAAAGGACGCCTACGAACGGGACGTAATCTCTGGGAATGATAATAGCGACAAAGAAAGGATTACCACCTGAAATTTTGTATTTCACGGATAAGATCGCGATCGGTAGATACGAGATCGAATCACAAATTATAGAATTCCTAAAAGACCTAAGTTAATACATACACTATTTAAAGTACGCCTTACTGAGTTTAAAAGTTTCAGTAATTTGATTGACAAATTAACACATTTTGGATTTAATTTGAAACGACATAGAAGCAGGTAAAGTAGCAATGTTTTTTTTTTGGCTTAAGTTTCTCGCTCACTGTTGCCTGGATTACTTATTAACTATGTACTGGTAAAACCAAAAAGCCTTATAAACCAATAATATACTGAGCTATCTCTTATAAAGCCTCACTATCGAGAAACCAACCAATCCTGGCAAACAATATGGTGCACAGCTGGTGTTTGAGTAAACAACTAATGATTCATATTTGTTGGCTAAACTTTTTGGTCGTGATCAATTGTGCGAGGACAATGACTTCATGATTTTTTGCCTACATTAACTCTAATATTAGATTGTTTAGTTTACTGTGCAGGCTCACCTTTAATATGAAACATGCCCAATTATTAACTGAACCATATTATATGATAGATCGAATAGCTTTTTTAATTTACAATGATGGTGGAAAACAGGGATGGTATGGTATGGTATGGTATGCAGTTACTGCAGCCCTCGACTTACTCGTCAGCACAAAAACAACACTGCCTAAATACTGTTATACAGGGTAACAGGGTAAATAAACCTATTCCTTGAAAAGCGTAATAGTAGACGTTATTTGCAACAAGTTAAGCCCCATCAACTAGGGGTCCAAATGAATAGTTAACTAGATATTGGCGTTTTTTTTTTTTTTTTAAAGTTTACGACTAGTCTCCGAAAACCAATTGCCTTAAATAAACCAATGAAGTCTGGGCACTTAACCGATACTTTTTAAAGAGTTAATTAGCTAGCAAATGTTTTAAATAAATGGTCAAGCCTTAAATCCTAATAGTATCAGAAATAAACGGCATTACATGGTGAAACTTACGAAATTTCGTAATTTCTACCTGAAAATTACATCAATTAACCTAAAAAAATGTATGAAAGAAGCGTCAAAAATATTAGAAAAAGTACCTGGTTTCTAAAAAGGTATAGTTGTTATCAGTTTCTTTAATGGTTTGTTAGAAAATCAATACGATAGAGGTTTTTACGGGATCGGCAACGCGTGGAAGTTAGGCTTTGGGTTTGTAACCTAACCCGAACGGACGTCACGCCAGCGTTAGTTGATTATTAACTTTAAAAATCAATAGAATGCAAACTTTAAGATCGATTTGCACTTAAAATTCTTACATTACAGTACAGTATCTTACAGTATGTATTCTATAAATAAAACTTAGGCGAAATGAAATAGGCCAAACTCGTTCAGGACAAGTCATGATTGTGCGAAAAAAATTTGGGCCATTAATTTGTGTGCCAATGACAATTAGGGATAGAAAAAATTAGGCGTTCCAGTATAGACCCTTATTTGGAATATCTAAACAGCAAAAACAGCACGAAGGCCACATCGACCTTAAACTGTGACTTAACCATAAGAGGAAGGTTACGAGTTAAGGCGTCAGGTTTGACGTAATCCAAAGCCAAGGGCGAAACGCGGCCTCAATTAATTCTGCAAATGATACTAACAGGAGCAGTCGTTATGTAAACTACGCTAATAAGTGCCACTACGTCTTTTTTACACATTTATTTTATCAAAAATAACCACTCTAAGTAAATATGTAATAATTAACAAAAAAAAGGGACTGTTGTGATGGTTTGTGCACTGAATATCTCTGATAGGAACTAGGAGGTAATAACCCGGGCAAAATATTTGATCGGAAATATTGACAACAGATTCCTTCACTAAATAAATATTGTTCATTGCACATGAAAATGGAGAAAGGGTTAACATTGACGAGAATGGCAAGTCACAGCTTAATAGTTGCTAAAGACAAGTATTAGAGTCTAAAGCATCTTAATATGAAGCATCGGTTACTTGTACTTGAGGATCCATATAACATGACGTAAACACATAGACTGGAGCAGTTTCTGTGTCCTCAGACCGTCGGTCGCAGCGACCTTGCGCGGGCGCACCAACAACTTTCCACCCGGAAACTGCTCCCGCGCCATTTTCGTCAGCGCGCAAGCTCCAATTTATTCGCTTTTGCCCTTATTTGGAGCTGTAGGGTAACAGCTTTAAGGTTTAAGGTCGCAAGGATTCATGAGTTGCTATTATTAGGTTAAAGTGAGTTGTCTTTTGATGGTAGCAGATGGTGAACTATTATTCACGACAGCCACAAGTCATGCAGTGAAAACATTAAAATATTAAAATGAATATTATATTTAAGTGAATTATGTTTTATATTATTCGATTTATTTTCACTCCAAACAAAGCGCAAGCTTTAAAAAGTTCCTCTACCCAAAGGTCGGCTGGAAGAAATCGTTCTCTTGCGAAAAGGCCGCCTAAATAGTACAAATGGTTTGTGTAATGTAATGTTACTGTTTTTTGTCCTATTTTGTGCAATAAAGTATATCTATCTATCTATCTGTTATAAACATAGTTTTAATGTGTCTCTTTTTCACCACATTTGACGTTACCAAGAAGACGTTCGCAATAAACTCGGTAGTTACTCTTTCCATTGCTTACAAATCAAATTACATAATTTAATATCATTGGATTTTGCATCCGATCTCAATTGATTCAATGAACAGAATTTTGGCTTATAATAAAAAAACAGTAGTTTGGGAGTTCACTCACTTAGTGGCATCTTGCTTTCATTTACATAGATTAGGATAACTGCTCCTTTATTTGAAATTTCAAGGTTTTTAGAATTCATTACACGTGGTGTATTCTTCATTTTAAGTAAATAAAACGAAACCTATTTACAACGTACCTAATAAACATTCTAAAGAAAACAATTGTGCAAGTTTAGCTTTTGTTTTTAACAGCACAGTAAATTATTATAAAATAAAACTATACGTTTCTCTCATGATACCCATTGTACAAACTATGGCTAGTTTAACATAAATTAATTTTGCTGTAAGATATCCAAAATATTATTTTGTTTTAAATTGTTTTAAACAAGAAGGTGCTGGTAGAGAATATGTTATGAATATTGTATATTCAAGCCTAATTTAAATGCAAAAGGCTTATATTGCTTTATAAAAGCAATACAAGCATTTTGCTTATGTACCGTGAATGTTTAACAACCTTGTCTTATTATTAGCCCACCAAAAAGAACAAGGAAAATAAATACTCTGCTACGTCATCGCTACGGGCTACGAGGACCTTGCAACTCACGAATTTAAACCGGCTAATGGCGAGGTCGCCCCGCCTTCCGCCAACGAATCAGCACCAGTACCTCAGTCTCACTGTTGAGGTTGCACTAGTACCTCTGAACATATTCGAGTAGGGCTGACAGAAGACTTTTTTTATTTGTTTGATTGCAGTTATGAAATAAAACGAAAAAATAATAGATCCTGAAAAATGTTTTATAAGCTTTTAGACCATTATACCAACATGAGCAAAAAAATGAAACAAAATAGCACGCGCCAATCAGAAACCGACCAACCAATAGAGAAGGCGGAAGTATTGCCGTAGCAACGTGTACTACGAAAAGCTACGTTGAAGTTTCGAGAAACCAACTGCGCTCACCGACTGGATGCAAATTTATACATCCTTTCGG
This sequence comes from Udea olivalis, assembly GCA_947369235.1. Classification (NCBI taxonomy): domain Eukaryota; kingdom Metazoa; phylum Arthropoda; class Insecta; order Lepidoptera; family Crambidae; genus Udea; species Udea olivalis. Next base: position 1,317,002 of record OX376342.1, read on the forward strand.
ACTAATACTGCTAGAGAACACAGCTCAGGATTAGTAGTCTTTCTGACTACACCAGGTAGCTTTCCAGGGTCGGCAACGCCCGAGAAACCTGAAGTTGCACGTGTCCTTACAATCCGGCGTTACAAGAAATATACATGAGTTAAGGGGAAGTCTCCTAAAGTGTGTTGCCTAAAATTAAGACGTAGAGTGTATGTGCATCGTATTCTTGTACATGATGAATCAATCGCGGTAGCCCTATGCCAATGGCCTTGAGGGCATATAACTGCTCTGGTCCAGGTCTGACTGGATTACAACACGTGTAAACGCCCCGCATACCTACAGGAACATTGCAGGGTTAACCTATGGTATGAATATTATAACTATTTATATATTTTTCAGTTTGATCGTTATTGACTAATGAGGAATGCCTTTTGGCATCAAGTCCGCCAATTGTACTTTTAATGTTGTCCAATGAATGAATAAATATAAAGCATATAACACCAAACACATCTGAATGACTGGAGGCAAAGCATAGATATCACTCTGAGTGTCCGAAACTAATACCATTTAGTTAGATCATTGGAAATACTTAAACACATCAATGTTGGCTTATCCTAAATAGCAACTGGACCTACGGCCTTTAACGCTGCTGGCAGGTCTTCTGACTACTGCATCAGCGTCTGTCAAACTTCATGCTTTCAAGCCTATTTTAGTTTTTTAAAGTTTAATCATTTACTTATGCTCCGCTTATAATAATGTGTTTACATTAAATATATCGAAAAATATACTGAAATAGAACTCTTGCACATTAACCTGTGATTACGCGTTGCTAGATGCGGGTTATTACTAAAAATTAAATGCAAATACACTGGAAAGGTTTTCGTTTTGTTTTTATCGTAAAACTATATCGCAGCGGTACGCCTCGCTACTTTGCCCGCGTGAGATTTTTATAAAATATTACAATTGCCTTTATTAGCATTAGGCATACCAAATACTAGGCGACAGAAACCCCCTTCGAGTCTCTGTCAGTCTGTGATTCATTGCCAGTTCTGAAAACTTAATATTAAGGCTATGTACAAAAATACTTCTTACCTGCAAATAAATAAGCACCTTATTGCTAAGTCGGAAGGCAGGTTTGTCGTTGAACACATTTGGTGAGCGACCGGCCTGTCCTACACTGCGCACGAGCACCTGTAACAATTTGACATTGACATTAGAATAGCGCTTTGTCATCTGTTTCGTAATCGCAATTGATACTTGTAATAGGCATAGTGAAATTAGATACAATTTTTTTATGGTTATGTAGAGGTGTATTTTTGGAAAAATATTATCAACTTTAGACGCCACTATTATTATTTGGTTTGATTACATGGTCTTAAACAAGTTTATTTTTTATACTCGTGTTGTGTGGCTGTAAAGTGGCCAAATGGCAACTCTTGCAGGTAATCAAAGTTTAAAAACATTTGCAGAGAAATCACTAACATATATGTTTTACTAAATTTACTTTCCCTATCCGTTTTACTCAACGCTCTCAGTAATTATGATCTTAAAGTTGATATCAGATTATTGGTTTAAAACATGAATTAACTTATCAGGCTTCCCAAGCGTGACATATTAAGGCGCCATCATCTTATGCTGTCAACCTATGACCCATTGTACAGTGGTTTGTAAAGGTTGACCTGCAGCTGTCTTCCGTACACAAATATTAGCACCCTAACCACAGATTAATTAATAAGTAACCCTAACTAACGAATTCTAAAGTAACTATCTGCCTGCAGGTAACAACTCGCACTTCGCACACAATCCGAGGAGTGCTTCATGCGACCCTGGTGGCCTTTGACAAGCAGTGGAACCTGGCGCTGAGCGACGTGCTCGAGATTTGGCAGAAGAAGGCGCTTAAGAAGCGGAAGATCCCACCAGCTTTGGGTGTGTGCCTTTAGACAATTGTAGACAAACGTTCACGTCCAGCTTCACCTAGGGACCTTATGCTGCTGTCATAAGACCCAGTTTGCAATAGTTTTGAAAAAAAAATATATATATATAAATATCCCTGGACATTATTCCACACAGCGCCATCTAGCCCCAAAGTAAGCTAATTAAAGCTTGTGTTATGGGATACTAGACAACGGATAAACATACTTAAATACATTTTCTTTTTTTTGTAAACACATACCTACTTATTATACATAGGAGACACCCAGACCAGTACAAACAGACATGTTCATGCACACAAATGTTTGTACTGTGCGGGGATCGAACCCGCGACCTCTGGTGCTTAACCTTCACACCTTCTTAACCATTACACCAAGTCGGTCGTCCAAGTATTCCGAAGTGGTGGACCTGCCAGCGTTAAAAAAATACTATAATACATAATTAACACGTAGACTGCCATGTCAGTCACCGGGGACTGACAGGTTCATAATCTGCTTGAACCATGTCAGTCATTGGTACCCGTCACTGTAGAATCGAATTTGAATGAGTGCAGTGAGCCGTCTCGCCTGTTTTTAGACTTATTTCCTATTAAAAATTACTGACGCGGTCCCAAGCAAAGCACGTTCGGCATGGCCTGCTACTTTTATACCTAGAACATTGTTTTTTACACATTTTAATAAAATACTTAATAAATCACAATGATTTTCTTCAAATATTTTATTTTTTGACAAAAACTATCACATTTTAGAAATAATATTATAGCAGACTTAACCCTATTACTATATTGTTTAATTATGAAAATTATTTATGTTCAAAATATGGTAACACAGTCTACACAGAAATGAGGTACTACTTGTTTTGTTTTTTTTCTAGCATATACCTACTCTGTCCACGTTTCCTACATTTATTTGATAGTACCTTGAACAGTATTTTCGTGTTATTTTCACTGTAACTACTTTTTCAGCCAACTCATGCTTCTGCCTCTTGTTTCGAGTGAATGACAAAGTGCCTGACATGGCGCTGTGAAATAACATTGATGCTTTTTATACTATTTGGGCCGCGTCAACTGGTGACTGACAAATATGTTTTTTAGTAATTTATTAAAATAAATATGTAAAAAATACTTTTTAATCAATAATTATGTTATATAAACCATTTTGTACCAATATCCAAAATTTTCCAATTTGAACCACTTAACAAATATACTATGGCAGTCAATGTGTTAATAGAATGAACTTCCATTCAAAGATATCCGTAAGAAGTGTTTATTATTACTGAAATTGATATTGGGCCTATTTCATAAGGTTCTCATAAGTTTCATAATAATAATGAAACAATGATTCTTAACAAATTGCCCAACTAGTAGTAGTATTAATGCTAACAGTGTATCTGCGATAAGAAAGATTACTATTGACTACTACTTTATTAGCTCATGATGAGACATCACACATATCTTAAAGCAGACGTTACGACATAATCTCGCAGACCGTTAAATGATGAAAAGAGAAAAAATATGGCTAGAGAAAGCAACGTGATTATAAAGATGCTGCTTCACACTGCATAATAACTTTCTTTATATAATCTTATACAACACGAATAAACTATAATATTATGAATGCTTTTTATATCTTCAAAGGAGGGATAGTAATATTAGTTTCGGCATAAATAGGCCAAGCTCAAATTAGCCAAATGTTTGACAACATTTCTAAAATAATGTATTTTTTTACAAACGCAAAAAGAATAATAAATAAATAACTAGGTCATCTTATACTGAGATCATATGGACCTAAACTTCTTATTTCTTGTAAGATGTGAAACAATAATGTGTCTTATGTTAAGGTATGAGCTGACTCTACCTAATTAGCCATTTTCATTATTAGGATTATTTTGTTAGTTAAATGCACTCTCTATTTGTGCTCAAACATATAAATTGAACAAAAACCTCACATTTTTCCTAAATAACTACTTGTCAACAGGTACACCTGTCCCCAAAGGCTCGGCAGCCAAGATATCTCCCGTGCCAATAGTCACGGAGACCCCCCTCGGCGGAGGCGTGTGGGAGTGCACCAGACACATTCCCCAACTGATGGTGAGGGGTGAACATGTGGTGATGATCAATATTGTGAAACGGTGATTTTGATGGTGTTGTTTTAGATGTTGTATTTTAGCTATTTGGTCTGTTCATGCTCTACCGTGAGTTTACGACGTACTAGTACCATGAGTTTACGACGTCCACGATAGTTGCTAGCGTCTGTAGTAACGTTCCGGTAAAGCGCCAGTGAATAGTAGTAGTAGTAGTAAGTAGCCTATATACTGTCCCACTGCTGGGCAAAGGCCTCCATTATTGAAATCAAGTCATCGCTACAATTGATGGGTACTGGCTTTAATCACGACTGCCAAATGCGGGTCGGTGATCACAAACCCGGGCTATGTTCCGAAAAATCCGAAAACAAACTGCCCGACCTGGAAATTGAACCCGGGACCTCCGGGTTTCGGGCCGAGCTCTGAAACGACTCTGCCACGGAAGCTGAGTGAATAGTAATACAACTTAAATGCCATACAAGATGAACCATCGGGGTTAACGTGACGCTAACTAATGGCAGGGGTACAGAACTGTCATTTCATCTAGAGTTATTTATTAGCAAATAAGATGTAAAAGTTATGTTTTTTTAAGTGTTTTATCATATACAGTGCAACCTTAGTATAACGAACTTCAATGTAACCACTTCCTCGATTTAACAAATTGTTCGTAATTCCCTTGAATCATCCATATGAGTCAATGTAAATGTTTTACATTGCGAATATTTTTTGCGAACAACCTCTTTATATCGAATTTTCAACTATCAAAAAAAGTTTAAATACCTCTAATTAACGAATTTATCAACCTAAAACCTTTATATAACGTTCCCACCAATGTATGACCCTTAATCCCATAGTATGTGATTCATGTGGCGACAGGTTTCGACACGTTTTTTTTCGTAAAACAATCTTTATTGTTTCTAAACAAATAAAATAAATAAATATCCAGGACAATTACACCAGGATCATCTGACCCCAAACTAAGCAGAGAAGCTTGTACTATGGGTGTCAGAGACTGATAAACATACTTGAATATTTCTAAATACATACTTAAATAGATAATAACACCCAGACACACAACAAACACAAATGTTTGTCATGGGTAGGGATCGAACCCACGACCTCCGGTGCTAAAGGCAGGATGGAAGTGTTCACAAATAAAAAATACATACAACAATTTGATAAATAGTGTTATCATCCATAACATGATGAGTAATGTGAATAAAACTGTTTTTCCACCTCTTTATAACAAATTTTAGACCAACCTAACCTCAATGTAACAAACCTCAGAATAACGAATTACTTGTTCCTTTCCGATTTGTTGAATCGAGGTTGCACTGTATTAAGTATTTTAGTGATGTTATGATGAGACGCTGCTCAGCTTTGAGTCACGTCTTAGAATTCAGAGGTCAGACAACATTTGATATAGCGTATCTAACATTTAGTTTTGAGGTGAACTAGAGTTTTCTTGTGATTCTATTAAAAAGATGAAATAAGTGAGGCTCGTACCGCTATCAATAGTACTCCTCATACTTATAAATACATGAAAATGTATGACTTTTATTATTTTTACCTCTTGAAAAGTTAGACTGCAAGTCGAGGTGTTGTTAGTCAATAAAGCGACGTGCGACTACACATGTGCACGCGCAGGAAATGTTTGTCATGCATGTGGGCTATACTCATCTGCAAACAATACAAATGTGTGTAGATGTGCTACTACAAGTTAGACAAATATATTAGCTCCTTTATGGAAATTAATTGATAAAGTTTGCTTGCAGTTAAAATGTGTAAGAAGGTGCGATGTGTATAATTCAAATTGTTATTTATGTGTATACAAAATCAGAAACAGACATTTTGATAGATTTGCTATTATACTCGTAATTAATTACACAACGTCTGGGGGCAATGAACAAATCCCTCAAGGCAATATTTAAATTCGGTTTAAAGAAATTTATTTCTCATAAAAACTTAAAATAGTTCACTTACAATGAGATTAAGTACAACTCATATTATATATCTTAAATCAAAGTTAAATTAATATTTATTATTAAACTTAAACTATTATCAAAATAACAAACAAAAATAACAAATCATAATACAAAGAATGTAACATTTAAATTTTTTAGTCAAAATATGAAACAGTGTTCAGAATTATATTAAATTACAATATAATAATAAATTATTGTCAACATTCAAGGAACCATTTATACAAAGATGTAATAACCTAGCTATAGACTAAATGTATTGAAACAGTGATCTATTGGATCCAGTCGATCTCTAATTACTAACTAGATCGATTACCGATCAACATTGAATGTGCATATTTTGATATGTAATACAGTATCAGGTGTCATTTTGCCGAGAATGGAATTTCTTTGTACAAAAAGTTATGTTTGCGTGGTATGCTGTTTTATTGGCTTTTGTTTGATTAACAAATCGTGCGGTTTAACAGTTTTACCACATTATACCTTCAATAGTTTAAGATGTGACTAAAAAAAATTTAGATCAGTATTCCATGTGATCTTGTTACGTTTTGTTCTGCTAGAACTACTTCAAACTGATAAGTACTGATTACTTCAAGACTACTAAAGAGTTCATGTTACTAACACCGATAACGATAGATATTAGAAACTACTAAATACATACAAGAAGAGCTAGCTTAAATAATTCGTTAAATAACAACCTCCAATTGTTGCTTCTTAAAATTTATCGTGAATGAACTCGCATTTGATTAATGAAAATATGCGTCTGCGTATCCGTTGCTCGAAATCTTCTCAGTATTGTGCAAAACATTAAATAATACGCACAATGGTGTTTGGATTGGGCGGGTTTTCTGATGCAAACGAAATTTTGGCTGAGCCTGGGAACGTTATATTGGAGACGATATGCGGATTTTATCTACTAATTTTTGAGTGCAATAACGGATTAAAAAATAACATATTTTCTAACAAATATTTAGCAGTCTAGGCTTAAGAAATAAAGTAAATCGAAATAAATTATTCTGCAGGATTTAGGACAACATTAAATGAATTGAGTACAAACAGTAACAACATAAGAAAAAAAATCCGAAATTAAAAATAAACTGGATCTCTGGACGAGCTACGGACACCGTTATGTGCTAGTACGCTGCTAAAATATGATCTTCATTACAAAAAAGATCATATTTTGACAGCTCACTGTGCTAGTTGTCTCTTTTACTAACGTATGATGAAAGAATGCAATAATATGTAATTCACAATGATTAAGACACTGGTAAATTGATACTATTGTACCAACATAATTGGCACCTTATTGTATGTCTTAAGTTAAGTTTGAATTTGATAGTTAAAGTTGCTTATTTGGTAGCTCCTGTCTTTTTAAAACTCTTTACAAGTGCCTATTTTGAAGATCTGTGCAATGTGCATACTAAATAAAGCAAATCTATTACCTAATGAATGTTTTTTATTTACAACTGTCTTTCCCGGTAAAATATAGCCTAAACCACTCCCTGATAATGTAGCTTTTTATTGGTAAAAGAATTTTCAAAATGGGTCTGGTAGTTTCGGAGCCTGTTCAATACAAACATACAAATCTTTCCTTTTTTAAATATTAGTATAGATTAGTTTCAATCACCCGCAATATGCATCTCTAAATGACATGTGAAGGCAATTTTGTTGATAATGTTATTTGTTTTTTTTTTATTTGATCGCTCTGTATACATCCGTAAATATGTTTTTGATTTAAAAGTTCTTATGTTATTAAATAATATCTGGAATTTCAAATGCTATTGTAGTTGGTGCATTTAAATGTATAAAAACCTGTAGGTTTTCGCATCCAGAGAACTCCTTGTAGAATTCGGTTGAAAACGAGCAAGAAACAGAACCAGAAGAGTTTCACTACCGCGGCATTCAGGTGTCGCTCTCCCTCAATACAAAGTTACTCTGTCATTGGCCTGCCCGTTGTCCCAGGCGTCTGGAGTCTGGGGCGACGCTCCTTCAGACTCAGGGCGCAGACTGCCCCCTCAAAACAGACCAATGCACTTTGATTGCAAGAAAGCGCATAACTATTTTGACCAGATGATTTGTCACTACCGCCGTATTCAGGTGTCGCTCTCCTCAATACAAAGTTACGTGCCCTGTCATTGGCCCGCTTGTCCCAAGCGTCTGGAGGCTGGGGCGACGCTCCTTCAGGTTCAGGGCGCTGACTGCCCCCCAAAACAGACCAATGCCCTTTGATTGCAAGAAAGCAGGCTGAGGTGCAGAACACATGCATTGCTTGTGACACTGATATTTTTTTATCAACACATACCATCACGACTTTATCCTAAACGAGGTAGCCAGAAGCAAGTGACTGTTGCTGTTATGGTGAACGGAACACTCAGAAGCTCACTTTTCACCAATGGTATGAAAACCCAACGTGGTAGGTGGTGAGCCTCCCGCCGCTTTCCCGGTTGATTTGGTTTTTTATCGATGTTAGTTGTATATTATAGATTTTATCACCGGTGAGTTAGTCGGAAATTAAACAATGAACACAAAGATTTTGGTTCTGCCAGATTTGAACTCGGGACCACACGACCCGCGATCCGAGTTGGAGTGCTTAACCACGGTGCTCTCATTATTTTTTGTTTTTATAACTTTAAAAAAAGAAGGTTGTATGGTTTTTTTAAGTTTTCTCATGTGAATAGCTCCAGGAAATGTTTAATTTAGTTTAATGCGTTGGAAGTTGTAGTGTTAGAAAAAAATTGATAAATAGATACCGCTCTGTAGAGGGTAAATTATGATAGTTTATAATTTACCTACATGGAAGTAATTATATGTGAAGTGGAAAAAAAAACTACTTTTATATTGGGCCTGGCTTCTCAGGCTATCAGTCGACATATATATTTTATATGACCGCATTGTATTGATTACGAATATCGTAAATGTAAGTGAATTATTTAGAACGAATTAATGTTTAATTTTAAACAGAATTAATATTTGCAGGTTACTTTTGCTAGCTGACGATAAGAGGCAATACAATAATATTATAAGAACATAAATTGTAACTCTTTTCACATGAAAAATTAATAAATTTGTTTCATTACAGTGAGCTAAATTTGACTACACGATTGGCGTAGTGCGCTGTAGCACAGTTTCTCGATAGGGTTCGATTCACGGTCGGGTCAATTCAAGAAACGATCTTTACTGAATTGACTCGGGTCGAGGTGTGCTGGGAGACCCCCCGGCCTATTTCCTTGTGTGGTACCTCGTAACACAGGGATACTAATCCCTACTTCGAGACTATTACAAGAAGTGTGTTGTCTGGCGCATTTTTATTTATTATTTAGGTATTTAAATACTGAGAATAATATTAAAAAATACCGAATATTGTGAAAACAAATAACAAACTGATCAATAAATTAGATTACACGTGAAAGGAAGCTCCATCGGAGTCTGTATCAAGGCTTCACTGGAGTCCTTATTCACCGATAAGTAAAAGTATCCTGAAGGATATCGAGACGTACAGACTACAGTATGCTCTATGGTCGACCCGATTGACGCTTATTGTTCCTTTAATACAATGTTCAGACGATTTTCTTTCAGTCTACAAATGTCTCAGATAGATTGGATTAGTGCATCCCGCTTGGAGCAACGCACCTGCGACCCAAGGCGTCTGGTCGCGAACCCCGAAATAGATCACTGCTCTCGACAGTGCTAGGCGGGCAATTAGTATGTTGTATAGTAGGTAGTCCAAAAGTCTATGAAACTGAACAGTGTTGCAAGAAACTATAGCAGGTTTATAGCGCTGTACAAGGATAAATATGCTTGTTTCAAGCTGCTACATGTTCTGTCTCGAGATACAACATTTTCAATAGGGTATTCAATACGAATAAGATACGATTTTTAAATGTGTTTTTTGTTAAATTCTTGCTCTCTGCGATTAGTGTTATGGACAATGGTGTCAGCTATTATGAAAATAACAGCTTAATAAGCTTATGCTGAGAATATTACCTCCAAACACATCAGTTACAAAGTAATTTGCTATTATAATTTAAATGAAACTAGGAAATTAGGGTTTTTCCTTGCTCATAATCTCTATAATAATAGCTTTACCACTTGCCACCTTTTAGTTGTAATTTACAATTACAACCGTGCTATCCGTATTATTGGAAACCCAAAGGCAACTTTGACCCTTGAGCCTCTCTAGTTGCGTAGAGACATTGCCAGGCTAAGTGTTCTCTATCGCTTCTACAATGTGGAATGCTCTGACGAGTTATTCCAGCTTATTCCACCCTCACCTTTCCACTCCCGTACCACGCGTGCTGGACTACGGCGTTGCCCACACACAATTCGACATTTGTTGGCCAGAACTAAAAGGTTCGGTGACTCGTTTCTTTGTCGTACCATCCAGACGTGGAACGCTTTTACAGCACATGAGTTTCCTTCCTCGTATAGTCCCGGGTTCTTCAAGCGGGGCGTGAAAAGGCATTTCTGTAGGCCTTCAAGGTGAGGATGGCCAGCCCAGTGATTCGTTTGAATGACTGGGCTTGTCAACCTCATATCTGGACCTCACGACCGCTTTCCATAAGGTGGAGTGAGGTCATCTTGACGGGCAATATAAAAAAAATTAGATTCGTAGATTTGTACGAGTCATATTAACTGTTCGTTTTCGGTAAACTTAACGTTACCTTATCCTATTGGTGTTGTGTCTAGGTTCGTTTATCCTAAAACCAATCAACTGGGGTTAACCTTTTACATAACTGTCGGCACATTAAACCGCCTCCTAAGGTCTGGGGTGCGACGCACCTAGAAGTCGTCGCCCGCTAATGACGACAGTCAGAAAATCGAAGGAAGCAACGGTTAAGCTCAATGAAACGAGCATCGTAAGGGACGTAGTGGTTTCTGCCGTTATAATATGTATATTTTACAGGTGAGCACCATTTCGCCATTTTTTTAAGTGGGTGTGTTTTTTCAAGGTGTCATGCGAGTCTTCTTTCCAAATCTGAAAAGTACAGCATCAATTCGGGAAAATAGGTCAAGATCATCACATCATAGGAACCAGTAGTCAAACATGGCTCTGGCATGACATAGCAGCTGCAGTGGTAACCATTTTGGTAGCTATGTCACGCATATATTATTATGAAGTTATGTAATGTATGTTAATGTCTATTGTTATCTTTTGTGTTTTTTGTTACTTTTAATTTTTGTGTTCATTTGTTGTGTTTTTGTTTATTTTTATCATGTTATGTCATGTGATAGTTAGTTTTCTTTAGTTTACCGAATAAGTATTTTTCTTTTCTAAGATAAAATTCGCGGCAGTGTTTTTTACGTAAGGAGTTCGTACAACAGTGAAACAACACGTGTCATTATTTTTCTTGTAATCTTCTCAAAACTCTTAGCGTTCATATTTAGATAGTTTCGCACAAGTAGTTAATATTACAGCTATTTATTAAACAATAGACGATTGTCAGAACGATCTGGATTCAGGGTCGGATGATGGACGACAGCGAAATAAGGATTGATGGTGAATATTTGAAAGGTCGTGGGGAAAACAAGTTATCTAAAACGAAAAGAGTTTTACTAACCAAAATCTTTTTTTTGTAATGTCCTTATGAATCTTTAAAGCATGTTTTTAATTTCATTCCCGACTGTATTTTCTTTTGTGTGCAAAAATATGTACTTTAATCAAATTGCACTTTGGGTAGATACTTTAGGGGGAGTATCAATTTGAATTTAAAAGAAAGCTAAGGATTAACTTAAACTGAGTTACCATTAATTAATGAGTGAAGCTATAACAACTTTAAGACCAAGGCCCTTGAAGTTCTAAGTGAAATCTAAGAATATTTATAAAGTTTGTGAATAATGTAACAAAATTATAACACCACGAGTTATTTGAAAGAGTCTCTCGGATTGGAAACTCACTAATGACTGGCCAAAATCGAACTTCAATGACTAGCGTTTACCGAAGAAAGTTGGCAATGGCCATTTCGCCGCAATCTAGAAAAAAATAATTTGGACGGCGTGAAAGCACGCGCGGGCATAGCATGCCGGGCGGCGTAAGGCCAATCACTTTATGAACCTTAAACAGGAGTTGATTTGCAATATTGAAGGCGAACCGGGTGAAAATAATTAAATATTACTGAATGAACCTTGTTTCAAATGTAAAACTCCATTAGTTTGGTAATTTGTGTAGTGTGGAATAAAATATTTCCCATGCCACAAGTGAAGTAGTAATGAGACAGTGAATGAAGTTCTTGAATTCAGATCAGTGGTCTCTTTCGACTATTGTCTGAAGAGAAAACAAAAGTTTTTAAGTAAGTTATAACCAGAAATGCAGTGTCGTCTGTCTAACTGAATTTAATTTAGATGAATTTGACTGGTATTTGAATTGATCCTGAGTGTTCCTCCTGAGCCTTCTTGGACTTCCAAAAATATAAAAACAATAACTTGAGTAAAATAGATAGCAGTCAGTCAATTATTGCGTGTTAGATGTTCAAAATTTGCAAGCCTATCTACCTAAATTATCAATGTCAATATTAACAACCCAGCTATTGGCTTTACGCCGGCAAGCATGGCCGGGTAGTCGGGCATCGCCGCGCGAGGTCGACGCACGGGCGGCTGCGGTCATGGGGATCGACGCCCGCGCTCCCGCGCGAAAATGGGAAAACAATTGTAGCGAACAATGCGTGCTTCCGTGTAGGGCCAAGTAAACAAGCCCTTGGAAAACAATGAGCTAGAAAAAGCGTAGGAAAATGACCGGGGATATAAAAAGTTAATGGAAATCTGGGGTCAATAAGGTTGAGACAATTTTCCCACAGTCAGTTGCATATGTGGAAGCCTTTCGTGCTCCCAAATTCCACAAGGTTTTCAAATTCAAGGCTGCATATTCAAAAAAGACAGTTTTTTTTACGTTTCCCGTAAGTTAAAAACGATGAAAAATACTCTGACATATTTGTTGACATTGTGTTGTTATATTATTATATTAAGTACAGAAGAATTCGTTGACTTTTTTAATTTATTTATTTGGTACACAAAACAGCACATGATGAATGTCTTATCTTATCTAGATCAAGATCTAAATTCTTTAACATGTGTACACGGCATGCCATGGAATATTGCAGACGTAGGTCATGAGGACTTAACTTATGGGTTATTCAATCCCAAATCAAAGAAAACCCCTAACAACTGTTTTCTTTGATTTGGGATTGACAAAGTTTGGTAAAACATAGTCACCACAGAAAATCTTCAGACAGATACTTGTACAATTTCGTTTACTTTTACTTTTTCACCATAATTGGTTGTGAAAATATTTCAGAAAGTGGTTTTTTTTGCGCAAACCAAAATAAAAAAGGGCCGAATTTCGTTTTTAATGAATAAATTGTGGTAATCTACTTTTTCAACATTTATTCATCTTTCTGACAAAAACAAAGTTTTTTATTATGAACTCAATAATGTGATTTCCCTTAGAGCGAGAACTCCTAACGTCTTTGTGGCATATTTTGAAATTCAGACACACCGTGAAGCACTGAAATACACGACGCCAGTATTTCAGAGACCACATTGAGAGCGTCATGAGAACTGCTGCCCGTAAACTCGGAGTCCTGAACAGAGTGAGACGATTCTTCACGCCTGAGCAGCTCTGTCTCTTGTATAAGACACAAGTTCGCTCGTGTGTGGAATACTGCTCTCATCTCTGGGACGGTTCCGCCAAGTACCTACTCGAAGCTCTTGACAGGTTGCAGCGGCGTGCTACCCGTATTATTGGAAACCCAGAGGCAACTTTGACCCTTGAGCCTCTCCAATTGCGTAGAGACATTGCCAGGCTAAGTGTTCTCTATCGCTTCTACAATGAGGATGGCCAGCCCAGTGATTCGTTGAGTGACTGGGCTTGTCAACTTCATATCTGGACCTCACGACCGCTTTCCATCAGGTGGAGTGAGGTCATCTTGACGGGCAATATAAAAAAAAGACCAAAATTCTTAATGAAATGATTTCCTAATAAAGCCAATTTGATAATAGGCACCTTAAAAGAGGGTGGACAAGTTTCCCAACCCTGAATAAACAAAAAAAACAGTTGTTTTTAAAGAACACAGTATATGGCTTCACTGATGAAAGCCGGAAAATGTAAACAGAGCAGGAGGCCGTGAACTTTTGACGCTTTTGTGGCTGCCAATAAGGTTTCAAAAAAGTCAGGTGAGTTTAGCCAACGACTAAACGAGGGATGACTGGGCTTGTTCACGCAATGGGTTGTGGCGATGCTTGAGCGGTGGTCAAATAAGTTTGCAAAAACAAACATTCACGTAACGAAAATTGACGTCTCGGTTGTGGTATCAATAGAAGTAAGCATTTCTATAGTCGGTCGTAGATTCACATTTCAGCATTTTGTGAAGTGTAATATTGTTCTCTTAAATATATTTTATTCTTTCTAAACAAGCTTCCCGCAGAATCTTTAGTGTATAGTATGTACCTAACAAGGAGCATCGAAGAAAAACATAGCATATTTTTCAGAACATTAAGAAAATGAATACTGAATTTTATCGAAATCGGTTTTCTTCAAACACACGTCAATCGGAACTTGCGAACAAAGAATAAAACACTTCATAGTGTACCACGGCAAAAAAAATGGTTCAAATGGAGCTAATGCTTATAAGAACAGATGGATCAAAAAGTCAGGTCTAGCTCACAGTAGAGTCTAGAAGGCTAAAGTGAACTTTCACCAGTGCCGACGTATTAATAGCGGTTACGCAACAGGCCGATGCCCGGCGCGCGCGCATCGCACGCGTTTGATCAAGGATTAGCCGTTTAGTTCAAATAAGCAGGAAATAGTGCAAATCACTAATAGAGCTATTGATACCGAAGAGACAAACTATACAGTGAACTTAAAGTACCTATAGCAAGCCCTGTGATGCATGAGGCTGTATTTTCATACATTGTTCTGACCACATTTTGTTTTAACTCTTACCGGCTCTCACTTACTTTCGTGATCGCAGGAGACAGCCAGACCAAATTTTATGCCCAGAACCTGGACCTAAAGCTATACGATGTTCAAATATGGTTTAACACCGTGTGTTTTAGTCTCTTTTATAGACCGTCGCCCAACGGTGGTATTTTCATAGGGGTACAGTGAGAGTATGGCATTTGGCGCTCAAGAAGCGCTTGTATTCTTTCTTGAGAGCCAAGTAAATAAACTAAATAATAAATATCTAAGACAGTTCTCACTAAGATCATCTGACCCTAAACTGATCAGAGCTTGAACAGAGGCGTTCACATCAACCTTTACATAGGGGCACCTTATGCTGACGTAAGACGTAAGACCGATTTTGCAATGGTTTTGTAAAGGTAGATGCGAACGCCTCTGTACCATGGGCGTCAGAGACTGATAATTACATACTTAAATATTTCTAAATACCTTAAGTATGTATTCAGAAATGTTGAAGTATAGATAATAACGCATCGGTGACATTTCTGGTGTTGCAGTTGTCCATGGGCGGAGGTGATCACTGGTGACCTTCCAGCTCGTTTACTCCTATAAAAAAAACACCCAGACACACAACAAATACCCTTTGTGTTCGTTACATAAATGTTTGTCATGTATGGGGATCGAACCCACGACCTCCGGCGCTAAAGGCAGGATTGCTGCCATTGCGCTAACAGGCCAGTAATAGCATCAGTCAGTCATCATCAGATTTGGTGTTGCAGTCGTCCATAGGCGGCGGACCTTGCACCATGTGCCCCTCAAGATTGACAGGAACGCAAGCCAAATAAAAAAGACTACTTTATACATGAAACAACGCAAAAATAAGTCCACCTTTTTTAACACCATTCGGATTCCCACCCAATCATGCACACAGCATGTAGGTACACTCGGTGACAGTCATGACATTGGTCGCACTATAAAAGGCTAACCGGTCGGTTGGCTGACACTTCCGTCAGCCATACAATATGTGAATATACGTATGAGACCAATGTCGTCCACTGTTCTTTACGGTTTGCAGTGCAACCTTGGTATTCAGAGCTGTGCGTTATTGCTTTATATTTACTGACATTATATATTGATATCTAAGGGAGCATCCTAGTTACTCTGTGAAGCAAGGTTTAAGCAAGGATAAAGATTTATTTCGTAAACCACAAGCCTGCATCATTGCAATTAAATTCTTACTAGAATTAAGAGGTACAAGCTTGTCAAATGCAGTTTTCAGCACTAACACCTTTTACGACCCACTGTTTCACGACCATATTGCATCGAACAACAAGGCGTCAGCAGGTTAAATATTTAATATTATTACAATATTTTTGACTTCTTTTTTTAACTTTTAAAGGCAAGCTGTGGCCTCGCCTTGGTTATGTTAACTCTTTAAAAGGGTATTATATACCAACAGTTTAGTCTGTCAAACCAGCAGTTAACTCTAGTTACAGCGGGATCATCGTCCGCGGGTGTGCGCCAGCGCATTTCGCTTTACTCTTTTTGTATTCGTTCTTGCAGCTAAGTTGGGAGCGGCTTGACCTATTTACTGCAAATAGATGCAGCCAGCCACGTGCCCGCGCCGCACTATGGTATTCCTGATACCACGAGCTGAACATCATTCTGACGTTTTGAATCAAAATCGCATCAAACCTTCATAGATTTTCAACATTTTTTCTGCATTTTTTTACTCATTTGTGGTTTGATGGGCATAGAAAGTTAGAATTTCACAGAGCTTTATTAAAAGTAAGGATCAGTGAGAATAAGCTTAAAAGAGGATGGTGTAGTGTATTGTAAATTAATATAAATCATCTTTGGCTTTCATAGTCATATTAAAATCGTCAAGGTAATGTTATTTTTTTGTTCATAGTATGTAGTATTCTTGTATATATTCATAAGTTACGTGTCGCGATGAGTGCACAAAGGCATTGCTCTCGCACCTCGCAGCTCCTCAATCATGTTAAATGAAGATACTCACATTCACCTATTTACTGAGTAAGTAAATTTACTCATAAATTAGGCTGAGTTATTTTTGAAATAAAATTTTGACTACCTTGTATAGAGCTCGATTGTCGTGATTTTCGAAATTTTAATTTTAAATTTTAAGATTGAGATTCAATTTTAAGATTTTAAATTTTAAGATTGAGATTAAAAATCAAACAAGTTTAAGTGCAGTTGATTGGTAAAATGTTGTATAAGAGGAATGTCAATTTTGAAGAGAATAATAATAATGTGTTTAGTTGAACATTTATTTTGAGTTTAAATTCATGTTTATTTGCCTTGAGGACCAAGGCGTTGCAGAAGTTGAGAAGTCGAGTGTATTTGTACCGACAATAAAAAACGGACTGTTAATGTTGTAACGTTTTCCTTAGTTACGCACAAAATTTTACTACCCCCCTAACTCCTCCCTCAAAATCCACGTGAGTGCCTTACACAACGGCCTGAATTGAGAAATAATCGCATTTCCTTTGCCTAATTAGCTAATTAAGAAGCCTTACACGTGCCGCGCTTTGTATTATCCAGTCTTAGATAACTGAAGTCAGTCTCAGATTGAATTTGGGCCAAACATATTATCTCTCAAGCCAGCAATTTAAATGCCAAAATTTGTGAGGATGTATGCATGTGACATGTGTGTTACTCTTTCACACAAAAACCAATTAACGGATTTAGATGAAACTTTACAATAATACAGCTTACACATCGGAATAACACACAGGCTACAATTTATAAAGATTTTATGTAATTTGGCCTTACTATGTAACGATAAAGTTAACGCAGGCGGATAGCTAGTAAACAATAAGCTGAGTTTCACTCTACAACAGTTCGGACTGTCGATTTTATGGCGTTGAACAGTAACGTTTCTGTTAAGAACGAGTATTATGATTGTTTTTGGAACGATCGAGTTCTAAACTAAACTTGAAAACGACGACGCATTGTGTGTATTCAAATGAATGTGATCGCTCACCTTTGTAAATTTGAGTTCGTAACTTTTCAGAATCCCTGTACTGCAGAGTTAAGGTTACAAAGGCACCTCAAGCTTTTAGCAAGCTCGCGGTGTGACCTGCGCCTGAGCAGGGGGCCCAATACGGTTCAAATTTACGAAATTTCGTGAAACTGTGGAAGGGTAAATAGGACACAAAACGAAAAGGTATATGAATAGGTTTCATATATTTTGTACAATAAAACATGTTGATTAGCATTAGCATATCATTGGCATGGACAAGAGATCGTGCAGGACAGACAAGCGTGGCGTCTTCTTGTGTCAGAGGCCAAGACTCATTATGGGTCGCTGCGCCAGGATAAGTAAGTATGTACATCAATTTCGAACGCTAAGTATGTTTTTTTGACGATCGAAAATTGACGTTACTACGTGATCGAAGAACGGGAGTAGGGGGCCAGATAGCACGCCGTATCGTAACGTAACTGATTGCGTAACCCCTCAGCCGTACCGTAACTCCAGCCACTTCCATTAGATTAACTCGAGCTTTGACAATAACTATGGTTTCGAAAACACACCCAACATTAATTGGCTATATAAGTTATGCGTACTAATATCACAAATGAGATGGTAATTTTGCCCGTTTGTTTTAAGGTGAATCAATTTTCTTGATTTTTGAAAGAAAGAGATAGAATTTGGAAAAGGACAGAGGCTACATTTTTTGCATGATAAAACCCTTTAAAACGGTGTTAAAAAATAGTTTAAGTAAAAGTAATCTCAAGCCCGGTGCACATTATTCCAGTAGCAGCATTCCAGTCCAGCGCTGGAATACCACTGGAATAATGTAAACCGGCACTGGAATGTCCACACTGGAATGCCACATTGATCGAGCGCTGGACTGGAATGCCGGACTGGTATGATGTGAACAGGGCATAAGGCAAAAGCTAGTATACATAAAAACAAAAACGATAGTTGACTTCGGGTATGCTATTTTTGGTCCCACTTCTAATCACTAGGGGGCACTGTGCCGAAATCCCTTTTAGGCTAGCGACTGTCATTGGTGTTAACTCATGGTAGACATACAGATCACTATGTTTTCTAAAGATGCCTTTCTTGTTTTCACTGATCATTCCCACGTAGTGTAGAAACGGTACCTTAGAGATAGGCTCACCTAATTTTTTTTATTGTATTTCCATTTTACGGCTACAGACAGTGTCCATTTCAGCCATTCTTAATTGGTAATCGCATCTTTAGTTGGAAAGTGTATTAGTAATGTTCCTATGTTCTTGATTGTTCAATTTATAATAGTATTTTGCTTCCGTTTCTGTACTTCTGTTCTCATATTCCTTCTATTGTAGACACTAAATATTCAAAGATGAATTTGTAGGTGTTTGTGTTTTGCATTATAGATGGCAGAAGGCGGGGTATTTCTTCAGTATTTTATTTTTATATATCTAGATTAAGCCATCTATACGTAATAATCTTTGTAAAGAGAAACACCGAAACTTGTGTTGCCTATGTGGTATTACAATGACAATGGAATACATTGTCATTTTAATGAATAAATAAACGAATAACAGAAATACTAACGCATATTTGTATCTAAAAAGAGCATACCTACTTAACTAAGTTGTTTTCAAACAATTATTTTAAATGACATCATATTGTCAGCCAGCAATTACAGGTTAGTGAGTAATTCCCGGGTAGCGCTGAAAACCAGCGCTACCCGGGAAGTACACTTTCCGCGGCAGGTGATGCTGAGCACCTATTTCATTTGTCCAGTAATATTTAGTACATAAGTCTAAATAACAAGAATTGTTGTATGTATGTTGGACAGTAAATATTTTTTATTGTTATTCCTATAAAATCCGCGCATAGTTAGCTGCAGTGTGCACTATGAGTGCTCGTGACAACGTTTACTTTCTCCGACTCCTAGCCCACGACGCGGCAGCACGAAGCATTATTAACCATTTGCTACCTTTTACCTCCAACTCACAATATTAGAGTGACATATTTGTTTGTATTTAACCAATACATCTTTTGAAAGATAGTAACAGGAACGTAAAACTAACTGATACAGTTAGTTTTTAGTATTTCCAGTGGTGAGACAGTTTGGGTATCTTAGTTATGTTGAAACTTCAGACACTCTCTAATCTGTTTAGCTCAATGGTGCCGACGGGATTGGCTCAAGAGTGTTACCTACTCTACAAGTTCGCATTTTTTGATGTTTCTCAGAATTATAAAAAGGCCGATTGCAGATAGCAGATGTGAGCCCGCAATGCCTAGACAACTCACATTCCTAGATGAATTACAACTAGTTAACATCTAAACTGTTGCGGATTCGCTCCCCGCAAGCCCGAGCCCCCCAAAGGCCATTTCTCCGGCTCACAGACGTTATCTCACATCTCGCTAACTAAACGCCACGGTAACAAAACGCAAACGCGCGCGTTGCCGCAAACGCAACCCGCAGACTCGCCTGCGCCGGCGCAGTGAAAGTACTTTCGCGCGCTCGTTGCCCCGGTCGTCGACCTTCGGGCACGATAGAGACGGGGCATTACAACTAAGCGGGACAGCTATATTTTTCTGAGGAAAGCCGAGAAAAGTGTAGGGTGCGCGAAAGTCAACCAGGAAATCGGTCTACAGTAAAACCGAGCTAAATGATTTTTATGTGTTCACCTTTACGACGACTGTAAAAAGGTTTTATTAGTGGTGTGTTCTATTATATGCCGGGAACTCGAGTTTCCCGGGTTTTCGTTCGATTTCCTACCCGCCTGGTGTTTTATTAATCCGGGGTAATAATAAACAGATGAAGCTTAGGTTAACGGGACGATTAAGACGATGATTAAGTTTTGACGAAACTGTCGTTGTACACGTGCAGCAGTTTGTTTACTGAGTTTTTAACTTCAAACAAATTAAGAAACACGTTTTATATAATACTAGCTTTAACCCGCGACTTTGTCTGTGTAGATAGCTTTTGTTTGTCTTTTTGATGACTGTCCTTTGGCATTGGCTTGGGCGTGAAATTGTAACAAACGCACAGAATAACTTTCGCATTCATAATATTAACAGAAAAACGTACATTTCGTGTAAAAATAACAACACAGCTAACATAGCGTAAATGATTGAAGCAAGAATTTTTTTAACTACTAATTAAAAATATTACCATTACTTTACTTAATTGACTTAATAATTAATTGACTGGATCGGTTGCTAATGATCCAACCACTATTACGCCCTGGATCGTAGGTTCATGGGAATTGAACCCAAACAATTATTTTGTGCGAAAAATAAGTTTTTTTCGTGTCTTGTCACTTTCCTTCCTATTGACAAAACAGCGTCAAGTTAATTAATTAATTTTTAAAAAATATTTAATTCTGAGGGCCTGGTGTAAGTGTATTATTAATTTGGTAATTTCTACTACGTGGTGTTTAAACATTCCCGAGAGATATTTATTTATTATACTTATGATTGAGAAATGTGTCCAAAGTGCACTGCGCAGTTATGTACGAGTAAATTACTAGATCGGCTACACACACACACACACCGACATTATAGTTTAGTAGTAAATACAATTCTAAAATGTTGGTCTTGGAGTAATAACAAGATTTCTTATCAATTGAATAAATACGCCAATGAAATTGCTTACTTAACTAATTAAACATCCATTAAGTTAAAAACATATGCACAATGCGCAGATACATAAATAAACCTATACTACATAACATACCATCACGACTTTATCCCAAAAAGGGTAGTCAGAGGCAAGTTACTGTGTCGTCAAGGTGAACGAAAAACTCAGAAGCCCACTTTTCACCAGTGGTATTAGAACCCAACGTGGTAGGTGGTGATCCTTCCGGCGTTATCCGGGTTAATTTGGTTTTTCATCGATGTTTTCCATCACCGGAGAGTAAGTCGGATATTTAACAATGGGCACAAAGATTTAGGTTCTGGCCAGATTTGAACTCGGGACCACACGATCCACGATCTGAGTTAGGGTGCTGAACCACTAAATCTATACTAATAAATACATTTTAAACAACAACAGTGTTAGTTTGTATATCCCCCACTGGATTTCCTATAGAATGATACTTGTATTCCTCATAATTTATTAAATTACCACACCGGACACTATACCATCACTTTCGTTTTCGAAGACTCCCAAAAGTGCAAGTAATATGGCATTGTATTTGTGAGCCGCCAGCAACAATGGAACATCGCGGCAAGTGCACTCGACACCTACAACGCGATTTCTTTCATTATGTGCGGATTTAGATCTAATCTGCGGATGGTGCAAGTTAGGAAAGAAAGAAAACATTAATTTAAGCAACTACTCTACCTGCGTTAACTACCGCAATAATTTTGACGTTGATAATGGTGTCAGATGTTAAGCGATTACTTGTATTGCGGTTTTTAAAACGTTAACGGGTTTAATCGCGTTGTTTTGGCTACATCTACCTACGCCCCATCTCGTAGTCGTCAAAACAATAACGCTAATACATGTAAGCAGTAGTATAAAGATATCCTCAGTAGTAAGTACAAAAAACTCAACAGAAGTGGAAAAGTCAACAAAACACAGCAAATTGATGCAACGAACTTTATTATCAGGCAGCGGTGACATCAATATAAAAAAAACCAAGCAAAAATAAGTCCTATGGGTGTAAATAATGTAACTATTACGTAGGGCGGCGCTTTATTCGTGCCTTCATTCAATTGGCATAACTACAATCTCGCTCCCGCCTAAAACTTGGGCCACACACGCGTCAAACGTTCATTTTAATTGTTCCGAGAGTGAAAGTTTCATAACGCAGCTGGAATTAGTTTTGTTTTCATGCGCGTGCACAACTTGCTTCCGCGGTCGTTAACCAAATGATTCCTGTGGACAAATGAGACGTTTAACTGACTATTACATAGCGTATAGATTATTGTGTCAATTACTTTGCTGCTATGTAAGTATGTGATTGTTTCGTAATGCACATTTTAATGAAGTCGATTGTTTAAATTGTTATTCCTTTAACGCCGCTGGAACAAAATTAATATCCTTCAAAAAGCGTCTAAAAGATCATAAAACTTATTCGAAAACTTACAGTTTAGAAGGCGAAATAGTTACATAAGACACGAAGCAATGAAATTGTATTCAAAATTGCCATAACCGAAGAGCATGTATAAAAAGATACTGAGAAAAGGAAATAAAATGAAGACATGACGGTGGAAGTTTGTAAACTCTTTACACATACGCTTCCTAACATTAATTACGAGTAGTTGACTAACACAATATTCAACTAAATCCTGAATTTTTTTTTCTTTTCTGTGCCTAACTAACGAGTGAGTTCTGAATAGTAAAATACAAAAAGTGTGTTTCCGTAAACTCGCAACAGGCACAAGCCCTAACAATGGTGGTTTCTGCTACACCGAACCAACATTCTCTGGTTAAAAATAAACCAAAATGGTTGTTTTTGTTATTATACTCGTAGCGTGCCTTCCCCCGCTTACTTGTAAACTGCGTGGAAGCTAATATTTTTGTTTACCTACGCCGAGGTGAGTAACTCCAAGGTTTCGTGCACTACTGCCCCTCCTCCCTTCTTACCCACCCTTTTATCGATCACGTAGTACCGCTGTAGCTGCGGTACGGAGTAACGTAGTTTTTTAGGCTTTGTTTGATATAAAAGATGGCAAATTGGTATTTCGTTCATATACTTCGGAACTAGGAAGATTTTATGCGATTATGTAAATTAAGAATTTAATGGTGGAGTTGAAAAATTAAAGATTGAGAATAAGTTGATGTTATGATGAAATAAATGTCAATAATATCGTCCGTTCCGTCGTTGAAATCTAAACTTCACTCATCAAGTTTTTGGTGTTGTATTATGTATCAACATGATTGATTTAATCAGAATAGGAATATCATGTTTGTCACTCCGGTTTTGCACTACGAAATTATTTTGTTCTTGAGGGTTTTATATTTGCCATTTTGGTTGGGTTGTTTTTATTCCTGTTTGATCAATAAAAGAGCTACTGAAATGCCATTGCACCAGCGCCCTTAGTAACGCGGAAGTTGGTTCTGACTCCGTTTAACAACAATGTATTTGTACCAGTAAACTTTGCGTGGTATCCTTCATTACGGAGTTTATGTTCGTTTAGCTTTCGTTTGTTTTGGTTACGCAAATTACCAACTTGTGATGAAGTTCTTCGTTGCTATTGTAAACGTCACATTTTATTTAGGCTTACTCGAAGTGTTATTATTTTTGTTTCTTGATCATCGTCATCAGGATCAGTCATGTAATAGCAAATTGGGGTGGTGTATTTATTGCCGACTCCCCGAAGTTACACGTGGACAACGCAAATCAAGGTAGCAATACTTAACTTTTTGCTTTGGGGAAAATTATGTTCCTCATTGAAACGTAAGTAAATGAAGTGGGTGTGCTGAGTTAGTTTTGCGCACTTAACAACGACAAGGCCGTTTCGTAGCCCGGGAATTCGGGACACAAGCTATGAAAAACGGCGGATTATAAATAAATCTCTTTGATAATTAAATAGGCTTGATTTCGAAAAGAATACTTTGCAGGAGGTAATTTAGGTGAATTAGCACCTAGGTATTTGCAGTGGTATTTTGAATTTACCAACGAGGAATAACCGTGTTTTTTTTTATGGTACACTAGACAGTCATTAGATCGCAATCGCACCTAGTGGTAAGTGGCGATGCGGTCTATGAATTCACTCTTGTCATAGAGAGAAAAGAGAGAGAGAGAAGAGAGAGAGAAGAGGGAGAGAAAAGAGAGAGAGATTGTATTGGATACAATCTCTCTTTAACCCTGCTATAGTAAACACATCAACATGGTCTAGGGATTTCAATTAAACTTAAAAAACTAAAATTCTATTAACTTTTTGGTAAGGCACCTACACATTAAAAAAAACCTTGTTTAATAGCCTATCTACTCGTAATCTGATAAATAAACTTTTAGATAAAGTTACATTTAAAAAAAACTTAGAAGAAGAGGAAAAACTCAGACAAAATTTCAATCTTAACTTTATTTTTGAAACATCAAAACCTAAACAAAACAACTATTTTTTTATAAAAATTGTAGAAAACTTAAAATTAATAATCCGTGGATTCACCTAAGACTCTCCTGACACATTTGCAGCGGTTCTGCATACTCAAAACAAGGGTGTCAATATCCTGTTGTGGAATACTGTCCCAAGTCCTGCTAAGATGCAAGAAAAGCTGTTTTCATTCACAATATCTTCAGGAAAATTCCTAAGAGCTCTTCTCTGAAGCATATTGCAGGCATGCTCAATAGGATTTAAGTCAGGGGATTGTGCAGGCCAGTCTAAAGCTTGGATATCATGCTGTTGTAACCAACTTGTAACGATACGCGCCGTATGTGGACGGGCATTGTCGTGCATTAGCTGGAAATTTTGTCCCATTTGCTATCCGTGGGGCAAGATTACAGGCTCTAGCACCTCATCTCGGTATTTTAGAGCAGTCATATCGCCTTGTATCCAAACGACGTCCGTTCTACCGCTGAGACGAATTCCTGCCCAAACCATAATCATGCCACCTTGATATGCATGAACTTGTTGTGGGTGCTGCAGTCGATTCCAACGTCCAGGTTCTCTCTAAACGCGTACTCTTCGCGAATTAGGATCAAATCCAAACCTGGATTCATCAGTCATTATATCCCTTTGTAATCTTCTTCCTCGATTGCTTCTCCTTAGCGCTGGTACCCGAAGTGGCCTACGAGCACGTAGGTTGACTTCATGCAGTCGTCTTCTCAAAGTTTGACCGCTTACCAGCAAGCCATACTCTCTCTGTAGCCTTTGAACCAGTTGCATCGCCGTTACATTTGGTTGACTTCGTGCAGCATTCACTATGAATCGGTCCTGTACATGTGATGTAATGCGTTGAGGTCCTCGGTGCCGTTCCACCACTTCCGCTGTGACACGATAACGTGACCAAAGATATAACGTGATATAACGCTCTGACTGGTCCTCACGCCACCTTCACGGCTTCAGAAACCGCCATTTGGGTAGCGCCAGCTTGAATCATGCCCACTGCTCTTAACATTTCGTTCCTGGTCAAGTGTCTACGTGGCATGATTAAATTAACACCGGAGATGCGTTTGACAAAGATTTATGAAAAATTATGGAGTATTAATCAAGTTAGAAGTTCGTGAAGATTTACTTCTTTGGAAGAAATTCAATGAATGCTAATTTCATCTTAAAACAAAACCTTTTATATACAAATTTGAATTTAAAAAAGGAACTTAATAATGTTTTTATAATCTGTCATTTATAGTTTTTTTGTAAGGCCAGTACTTTTTAAGTTATTTAAAAAAGTTTTATATATCCCTAGACCATGTTGTTATGTGTACCTACTAAAGCAGGGTTAAAACTACTATAATGATATGTAATCTTACGAGTAATAGAACAGGCAGAGCAGCCGAACTTTTCTTCCAAAGGTTTCAATAGGTGTCTATGTCACTTCAATATTCACAAATGTTTAGTTATTTTTTGCACCGACCAAATCATCCCCGCACAACAGGCAAACTTGACCTCTGCATTCGGGTTTTGAACTCCGGTGACCCCCGCTGCCGCCTATGACTGGTACTACGCCCCCCACCCCCGCCTCATTTCCCACCACGGGGTGCTTCATTGATACACGTGGCAGCCCCGCACCCCGCTTCGCCTCCACCCCCCTTCTCCCTACCTACTATCAAGGAACTTTAAGGGTAAGTAGCATTTCCTACGTTTAGTTTTTGATTTGAATTAATATGTTTGTTTTGCTGAGTTGATATTGGTTCTTGAGCTATTTTTTTGTATAATTCGTAATTTCGTATAAATGTATATGAAGAGACGCTGGCCGTTGAATCGAAAATTCTCAGTCCAGAGCTTTTCTGCCTCAATAGTTACTCATCCGAAAAGCTACGTCGATTATTTGCTTTTTTTAGAGATCTCCTCATTTCATTGGAGTACGTATTGAAATACTAAGTTCAGTCCTCGTCAGTTCTTCGAGTGGCACTGATGCTAGTGAATTTCTTGAAAACTTACCATATTATGGCTCTTTTCGCGGCACACAGGTGGTAGGTTGTATTTGAAACATCCGATAGCACTTTCAGTTCTTTGACCTGCATCGTGAATCGTTTCGTCGCATCGAACGATATTGATGAAACATAGGCTGTGTTGAACCCTTATAAGGCATTCACCTTTCGACGTTTGGCGTAACAGAGGCAAAGTTAAGCCTAAGAAAGCCCACTGCCATGTTATAACATTCAACTTAGAAACTACGTCTCAATGTTAACCTTATCTTAGAAACACGGATGACTACGGATCTACGATTATAACGACCATAATGACCCATAATATACCATAGGTACTACCTAAGAGATGACGGTTGAGTCCTGGTATATTCTTTTTTGAGCTTATTTATAAAGCTTTGATAAAAATATTTAGAACCACGTATTAAGAACATCAGCTCATAGGTTATGATAATCATATATTTCTATACTTACGAGTAATATTATAAAGAGGTGAGCGTTTGTGCGTTTGTGAGTTTGTATGTTCGAGGTAGGTAATCTCCGAAACTGCAAAACCGATTTTAAAAATTATTTCACTAATATAAAGCTACATTATCAAGGAATGACATAGGCATTTTTTTAATTTAGGCTATATTCAGACGGGAAAGACGGTCTAGCCGCTGACCGGACAGCCAGTTTACCCATAAACTGGTAGAGTTGATTGCTTAAAGTTTGAAATTAATGAGTTATCTTTAGAAATATAGATTGTAATTGTTTAAGTAATTATAAAACGTTTAAATAGGCCAGTTTTTAGTAGATGCTAGTGAATGGTTTTTAGTGAATTTGTTGTTGTTTTAAAAAAATGTTTTTAGTTTAATCTCGTGCACCGAGTTCAATTTATCAGTTTGATCGTGTGGTTGACTGGTAGAGAATGCTTTGGGCATGAAGTCCTCCTATTGTATTTATAATTTTGTGCAATGAAGAATAAATAAATAAATGGTCATAAGGCGTTCTACTGCCTGCAAACTAAAATTATAAGGACATATCTTATTGTGGCAAACATTTGTATAAGTAAGTAATACTATTTATTTGGAGTAAAAAATCTTAGCATTATATAGACTAACCGTTTAGGCAAAGGTAAGGCCGAGTTCTATAGTCGATATTTAACTATGCACAGACTTAACACATCAATTATTATATTACTTATTTGTTGTTATAATTATGACTAACGAACTCAGGTACAGTTGATGTAAAATAAGACAAAAATAATATAATATCGTTAAGAGGCTAAGACTAGAACTCTTTAAGACAGATACAGCAGTTCAAATTCTAGCTTAAAATTAGACTTATAATTTTAAGCTAAGCACGCTCTATAGATCTCGGCCTTAGTCTGCATCCATGCTAGAGCTTTGCTAAGTGTAGGATCATTTTACTGACGTCCAGTTTTTTAGAAACAGCCGCACCAATTTCGGCTATTTTCATAAATCTAAGAATTTAATAGTGAATTCATTTCATCCGCAATAATTCTAAATTCGTCTTAATCCTTATTCCATGAATACAATAATGAATGCTGGGTTTGTGTGCAACCTGGGGAGGCTGGGTGAGGCCGACACGTGTAGCGTTGCCTGGCAACCGCGTCTGCCCCCCACTTCCTCTAGTTGGGCAAGTACAGTATCCAGAATATGGAGAAGTTCTTTTTTGGAATACATTTGTAAATTGGTCTGTGGCTTGGTGTTAGGGACTGCTTACACCGAGATCATCTGACTCTAATAAAATAAACAGATATATGAATTACTTCTAAATTATATACTTCAATAGAAAATAACACCCAAACATACATTTGAAAAACATTTATTTAAGAAAAGTATTTAATTGTTTGTCAAGTGAATGTTAGTCCCGGTTATGGATCTAATTCGCGACCTTTGGCACTAAAGGCAGGACGTCTCCCTATTGCCCCACGGACTAGTGAAAGTAAATATGGAATGAATATCGAAATGCAACGATATCTAAATTAGAAAATAAATATTTTAAAAATGGATTGACTTTGGTATTTTATAAATGACTCCGCACGGCTCGCTATGCTACGAAAACTCTACGAGAACGTCCGCGCAATCTTGTAGCATGTGGTTGTAGCGTTACGTAAGCCGTCCCTATTTATAACCTACTAACATTTGCCTGCGACTTTTTCCACGTGGATCCGATTTTTGAAATAATAGTTAATATTTAAAAATCAATGAAGATCATCACTCTGAATTAGTAATAAACACCTAAAATGAATTACGAAGGTGACAACCGTGAACAAACTTACGGAAATCTAAATAAGACATAATAACCACGATAATATCAACATAAATAAACGTATGCAATATCCCAAATAAAGTAATTTATTACTTTAATGATTGCTACTTTCCCTCAGGGCAGAGGTCAGCGAAATCATAAAACGCAAGTTAACTTAAATCGTGTGTAATCAGCATAATTATGTAACTATTATTGCTATTAGAAATGGTAGTCGTTTTTACTTAGGTACCAAATAAAGTGTATAGGAAACCTTTCATGGCGATTGTAATCAATCTGCACACAACAGCAAACTTTAAATAATAATAAATAAATATAAATAAATATGCGCCAGACAACACACCTCTTGTAATGGTCTCGAAGTAGGGATTATTAAATCCCTGTGTTACGAGGTACCACACAAGGAAATAAGCTAGGGGCGTCTCCCAGCACACCCAGACCCGATTAAATTCAGAAAAGATCGTTTCCTGAATTGACCCGTCCGGGAATCGAACCCGGGACACTACGGAAAATCGAGGCGAGAAACCGTGCTACAGCACACTACGCCAATCGTGTCGTCAAATAAAATATATATTTCTATGGTTAACATTTTCGTCACAGCAGAACGAGACACAATAGATTTTCTATTGCTTGCCGGTAATTTGGCGACCAACGTGTTAAGTTATTAAAACGTCATTTCAGTAAACTTGCTTCGAATTTGTTTAATTAAGATCTTATTAAATCATCGTCAGTATTAGATATTTAAACCAACAGTAGGGTTATAAAATAATTAATGGCTGACAGAAACAGTCGCTTAAAACGTTTGAAGGTCGTGTGAATAATGCGCATGATTTAGATGCAGAAAAAATCCTTCCAAGAAAACAAATCTTGGCAAATTAATTTACTTATGTATGATGACCCAGCGAGCAATGGAGAGAGCGATGCTTGGTATTTCCCTGCTCGATCGAATCAGAAATGATGAGATCCGCAGGAGAACAAAAACAACCGACATCGCTCGAAGGATTGCATCGCTGAAGTGGCAGTGGGCGGGACACATAGCGCGGAGAACCGATGGCCGTTGGGGCGGAAAGGTTCTCGAATGGCGACCGCGTACCGGACGACGTTCCGTGGGCAGGCCCTCTACAAGGTGGACCGACGATCTGGTCAAGGTCGCGGGAAGCCGCTGGATGCGCACAGCGCAGGACCGATCGTTGTGGAGATCCTTGGGGGAGGCCTATGCCCAGCAGTGGGCGTCGTTCGGCTGAAATGATGATGATGATGTATGATGACATTATTTGTTGATACCGCTTACCAACCTTGTCTGTCCTTTTAACATATCAAAGTGATATATGAACCACTATGTTTACCTGGGACAGACAGTCCAGCTAGGTAAGTCCAACTTCGAGAAAGAGATCTCTCGTCGAATCCAGCTCGGATGGGCAGCGTTCGGGAAGCTCCGGCATATATTTGCGTCCGAAATACCTCAGTGTCTCAAGACAAAAGTCTTTGACCAGTGTGTGTTGCCAGTAATGACCTATGGGAGTGAGACGTGGTCCCTTACTATGGGGTCTCATAAGAAGGCTCAAGATCACCCAGCGAGCAATGGAGAGCAGATTTAAACCAACATAAATGTGTATTATCTCATTGCAGCTGCATTT
Organism: Udea olivalis; assembly: GCA_947369235.1. NCBI lineage: Eukaryota > Metazoa > Arthropoda > Insecta > Lepidoptera > Crambidae > Udea > Udea olivalis. The sequence continues at coordinate 1,347,793 of OX376342.1, forward strand.
ATCTCTTGCAATGAAAATTATCGTTCAAGTGCGAATTGTTGGCGCAAGGATACGCTGTGAGTTCTGTCTGTACGTTGAAAGACTTTTTTTTTTTTTTTTTTATACTACGTCGGTGACAATCAAGCACGCGGACCGCCTGATGGTAAGCGGTTATCGCGGTTATCGTTATACTTCACATAAAACTCTACTAATTATCTATTGACACGACTTTGCCTTGACTTGTGTGGTGTGCAGTTCGTTTCCGGTCGAGTCAATTTAGCGAACGAACTTTTCTAAATTGGGTCGGGTCTGGGTTTGCTGTGAGACGCATTTGGCTTAATTTCTTGTCTAGTACCTCGCAACACAGGAATATTACCCTACTTCGAGACTATGATAAGTGGTGTGTTCTCTGGCGCATAGGTATTTATTATGAATTTCTGAAATGCGGACTGTCTAACGCCCTATTATCTCCTAGCACATGATAACAGACATATCAGTGGGGTCTTGATATACTAGGCCGTGCTCAGATAAACTAACACGTGTTGCATTCATATCGGATACAATCCGAGTTGCAAGCCTGTGAGTGCATGTGCACGTAATCTAACCTCTAGTGTCTTGATTCGAAATGAGTGCCGTGACCTCTTATCTAAATAGTAGACACTTCATAAAACAATCGTACGAATACAGTCAACCAAGAAGTGATACACCATTCTAAGGTTCAACTTCGATTGCACGTCACAGTTCTACTTACTTTCGCGTTTACCAACATTTCTTTCTAATAGGTGTAAATTAATATTATGGATGCGAGATTATAACTTGGGCTTTTTGTTACATTTTACCACCAAAACCCCTGAACCAAATTTTGATGAATTTTGGGAAAGAGAACTGGATTTTGAGAAACGACATCTTAATCGATATTGTTGACGATCTTAATTCTAATTATTATATCTGACATTTATTGCAACATATATTGTAATTTTGTATTGAGAGAGAAATAAATATAATTTAATCTGATCTTAAATAGCAAAAACCAACGACGTGGTATAAATAACAACTCTAATACCCTTACCATTTGTTTATATTTTTACCTGATTTGTTCGTCGAGAAAGTGTTCAAACAGTGCATTCGCCAGTCTCACGTCATTATAAATACTTTCATAAAAAGGTGGCACTCTGGGTAGGTAGATTATTGTAGTGATGAATTAATTTAATTGATGGTGGCTTTTGCCTAGCAGTGAGACACATGCTTATCAAAATAATATTTATTTAGACGTAAGTAAGTTTATAGTAAGTACAAACTGCTACAGTATGAATGACGAAACCATTCAGAGCCCTAAGCACTCCACTATCGAAAAGGTCGAATTGATAACTTTTGACAGCTGCAATGCGTAGATTGACGTAACAGGACATTAGAATGCAAAGATCACTGCTGGCTGAATAGCCAATGGGTGCGACGCAATGATCTGCATGAGAATGAATGGGTCGTTTAATGACATTTTCTAACACAAACATCCTTATCTTGCTATCGAATGAAAAGTTTAGTATGCTGAGTGTCCATAGATTGGCTACTTCGATAAAGGTTGCTTTCTATTATTATATTTCGTTTTGCGAAAGTCAATCGCACAGTTACGTAACAAATATAATATAAGGCTTCAAAAAGTATTTAAATTAACACCTCAGATATAGATAATCATTTGCCGACGATGAATGTGGCAGTAGCAGTTATATCCAGCATGTTTTTTAACGAAACACCTTGAGCTCATCAAAAAGTTTGCCCCAAAAGTAGGCAATAGCAAAAACGGAATTCCTAATTCGAAAAAAATCGCAAATGTCATAACGAGCACTGGCATAGCGTTCGCACGTTTAATTTTAAACTCGGAACGAGTGACCTCAGTTCATGAATGTAGTGCCAATGTCACTGTATCTGGGTCTATGTCAGCCGCGCGGCCTCGCTAGCGCGGGATAGCTCGGTCGCTTTGCGCCTTATTTGGTGTTTTGCCGGGGTCACTGGGCTTTTCGGTGCACGCCTTTGCCTTAGAAGGCATGGGTATAGATAAATGACACTGACATTAAATTTTTGGGTAAAAATTGATTTGAGAATAAGAATTTGGCTAATTTTGTTTTTTATTTATTTTTGTGGTTCAAGAATTTTAGCCGCCTTTTAAAAAATGATTGTTTTTATATGGTGTTGTTTCTCATGATCGGCATGGCTCAGTGAGTAGTGAACCAGCCCGCTTCGAGCCTCACCTAGCCCAAACAAGAACCAGGCTATGCGTTTGCGTTTAGTATTTATCTTTTTGGCATACAAACACACTCTTTACACTTAACGTTTCGGTCATTTCACATAAAATCTACGTCACGTTTTATTTATAAATTTAATAATCATATTCAAGGGTATCAGTATTAAAAGCCGTTCTGCGAGATCAAAAGAGCAAGTCATTTAATGGAAAACTCATTTGACATTGATTAAAAGGAACCCAGTAAAAGTCGCATGATGCCAACGTGCAAAAAACGATGTTGGCCATGTTGGTGATGCTGGTTCAGACGTTGGTCCCATGTTTGAGATTGGACAATGATTCAGAGTTATGCGTATTTTGTATTTGGCTCTTACTTAGAGGCCGATGACAACATGTTCAGTTTTTTCTATGTTTCATTTTATCGTACTGTAATCATGCGGTGACACTGTTCTCAGTGTTATTTCTATATAGCAATTTGAATACAAGTTAAAGTTATCTTAAAATCATGTATATCAAAGGAACCTATCTTCGATAATTCGTCAAGTTTAATATAAATTCTGGAAGCTGAAAAACTGAAAGTTTGAAATTTTAATCAACACGAACGCAGTCCCAGCGGCTGCTAGTAATGAAATTAATAGACCTACTATTAATAGCTTATAAATAGCAAGTACAAGAGTAATGCAATCTAATCGTCTATTTGCGCAATGCTGAGGTAAACTCGGGTAATAATGCTAGTTGAAGGACCGCACGTAGTAGGAAGTGGTCGAGGAAGAAAATACTTAAATGTAATATTTTATTTTGACGGCACGATTGGCGTAGTGTGCTGTAGCACGGTTTCTCGGCTCGATTTCCGTAGTGTCCCGGGTTCTATTCCCGGTCGGGTCAATTCAGGAAACAATCTTTTCTGAATTGACTCGGGTCTGGGTGTGCTGGGAGACGCCCCTAGTTTATTTCCTTGTGTGGTACCTCGTAACACAGGGATTTAATAATCCCTACTTCGAGACCATTACAAGAGGTGTGTTGTCTGGCGCATATTTATTATTATTATTGTTATTATTTATTCATATGTACAAGTTTTATGAACTAACAAACTGTGTTTATAACAATTTGTTGGCCGTTGGAAAATAATATAGCTATAGTTGTGGATTTAGTAACATTTGCATGAGCAATAAAACAGTTAATGAAGGAATTAGATATTTACCCTCCGGGATAGATTGCGTTTAGTTGCGATTGGCAAAGTTATGCATGTTATTTTTCAATAAAAAAAGTCCATGGTAATCTTTATAGCTTAAACATTTTCCAAATCAGAGTCTACGTATTGAAATCCAAAACGTCCGTATTTTTTATTTTCTTCTTTTATTTTTACACTTGCAATATCCTACTTTCTAAAATAGTCCTCAATTTATTAATAAAACAACATCATGCACATTTATACGCACCCAACACTACTCGCGCCATGCGGCCGTGAGTGCGTAACCTTGCCGGGCGTCTCGCTCGCTCACGTGCTGCCCGCCTATCTGCGTCTCCGTCGCACGTGCCGCTGTGTCACTACCGGATTCCGAGCGCGTGAGTCGAAGTGTGGGTCCGTAGTGGAAACTTTGGCATTTTCTTTTTAATTTACGTAATAACGATTCTAATGTTGTATGTGTATTATTTAATTTTTCTTCATTTTGTCAGGCTGAAAGGTTATTATTAACTTTCAAATTTTCAGTGTTTTTCTTTTCAAAAGTTTTCACAAGATGGAGTTGAATATTCTAGTTTCGACAGTCATAGTATTTAACAAGGCTGCATTTTACTTTTAGTAACCTTAAATACACGCACCTTCCTATAGTTTCAGTCAGCCAAATTCAATCTGATCTAAATTAGACGCTGGGATCCCACTTCTGGGCAAAGGCCTCTCTTCCGCCCTTCCACACACGTCTGTCTTCGGCATTTTCAGACCAGTCCCGAAAAAAGCATCCAGTTAGTCACGCCATCTGTGGTCGGCGAGGTCGTCGGTGTTGTTTTAGTGGGGTCCACTTCGGGGCTTTCACTACGTTACAAAGTATATTTCCGCTATATTTCAAATTTAGAATCATAGTGCCAATTATTGTCATTACCTAATAATAAATGTAGAGCTGACTAATAACTGTTATCGTCTTCAGATTAGAGCTCTAACAGATATAGAAGAGCTATTACTACGCAGTTCGTGTTTACTATTAAAACTACTGATCATAGTCTAAAACTACTTAAACTTTTAAACTATCTAACTATTCTGAAACTTCATAAAGTCACTTAAAAAGGGTCAGAATCAGTTTAGAAGATTGTGCACTATAAGTGCTGTGACAGACAAACTCGGATATTAATTTATTATTTATAGCTTATAAAAATACAATACTTATTTATAATTATAGTTTAAAGACGAGAGGCGCCCGTTGCCAGGAGTCGAACAACAGCAGCCCCTAGCAACGGGGTTGCCATTCCTGTCGCCAACGAGTACTATTACTCACTTCTATATAAGATTTTCTCTAAACAAGCGACCTTTATTCAGATTCGAACGAACGAAAACCAGCAGTCGCATAAATATTGAATTATCTTCTTCATTTTGAAGTTTGAGTTAATTAATTACAAAAAATTATCATAATAATTGCTCATGAATGAACAGGTGATCGAGTTTACATACAACAATGATAGAAATTGCTTTGAAGTATTGAATCCATCAAATTGTTCTTGTTTTTGTTTGCATTAAAGTATGTATACGTAATTAAATGATTGTATTAAAAAATTAAACAATTCATAACTCATAAAACATTCTGTTTTATTCATGTTGAATACTTAGTTTCTGTTGACTGAAAAAACCCACAGTATAGATCAAGATAAAAGGCTCTCTCTGCATAAAATTAAACACGCAAATGATGACTTCACAAGACTACTCAGAGTTTGCCAGGTCGAAGTGTAGGCTTCCCTGAGCTACGGGTACAGCTCAAAAAGCTTGATATTGTTTAGTGTGTGTGTTTAATGTATGTACCTTGGCCCATAAGGTATTTATTGTAAGAGTCTTGTTGTCAGAAAGTAGCGGTATGTTTGAATATTTAGGTTTTATCAACACAAAATCAAAAAATGTAAATGGATGTGGATGTAAATCAAAGACCTAAGCTTACAGAAATTGAGTAATTGTATTTTAATAAATTTGAATAAAATGAACACGAAAACTTCGCTCGCGCATATTGCCCTGGTTTAAAGGACAGGATTTCCCTCGTCTTACTAGAACCAGAACCAATAAAAATAAAATCACAACAGCAAGTACTGAAGGACAGAGATGCATCTGCAACTGAAAACTACAGAAAAGTCCTATTAAAGAACTGTAAAAAGAAAATAGTATTCATAAACAAGAATGATGACAGAATGAGTTAATACTACAAATAATACGCTTATTCTAATGACTAACAAATCGTTTCAGCAGAAAATTAGCACAGTTGTGAAATGTTGTGTGTATAATGTATTGTTTGGGTCGAAACTGCAGCGGCGCAAAAGTGCACGTTGCACAATCGCCGTAGGCATGCCCTGAATTATGACAAACTACAGCGTGGACAACTTTGGTGGACTTCAAACCGTGTTGATCACAGCAAATAAAATTTTAATAACGATTTTATCATTTCGTGAAACAAGATGCTTCATCAAACGTACACACACACTTCCAAAATTGTTTAGTTATTCCACTAAGTAAAACAGGTATTAGGCTTTAACTACTAAACACGGGTTTGATAATAAATCATTAAAGTATGATATTTTAAAACTTACTTAGACATTATAACTGAACATTACGCACTTATATCGGTTTTGTATAAACCAATATCTTTTTCAGGAATTTTATTTAAGTCACGTTGCTTTGTTGTGTAGGATTGTTGTAAATAGATAATTTGATGACGCCTTAATTATTCCTCTTCAAGGCAACTGCCAGTTTCAACGAGCTAGTTACAAAAAATAGACATAGTATTTTAAAACCGTACTTACAACAAGGACTTTTATTTTTAGGCGGTTTTTTCGTGTTGTCAGTTTTCCACTAACAATTTTTCAAGCGCTACACAGTAGTAACGAAACGCGCGAAAACAAGGCTATTTTTCGCGCCAAAAATTAACGCCTTGCTGATTGGCTGTTGCTGTTAGGTAATTATGCGTCGCAGTTAGGTAAGTGAAGTGGACTCGCGAATTGTTTTGCCAATATTGCAGCACGGCCTTGCTACGCGGCAAGGTCGTAGCAGCAAAAATTCACACCCTATGCGTTATTACAATAGCGAAGAGGTCACAGTTTTAGTGGAGTGATGTGGTCAATCTAGGGCTGTCAAGAGCTTAGTTTTTTGTGTTCGTTTTAGTCTGTAATCACTTAGTAGCTATTAAAATTCAGAAATGTTTTGTATGAACCGTTTTTATAAATAGCAACGTGAAATATTCAGGTAATCAATCTTTGATTTATTAATTTTCTTTTATACTTCATATAAATTAGACCTTCTTTGCATTCCTGCCTTAACCAATGTTGGCAAATTCCACTAACCAATGTCTATTTTGTTTAGTTTCCAGGGCAAGTGTCCTGCCACGTCCTACTTTTATCTGCCTGGCAGCCCTAGGGCAGAGATGTGTGGACCTTCGCCGTACCTGCGGCCTGGCCCTCGAGTCAATTTAAACTTAACCCACTGATCATGACACACTTTAGCGATTACGCGCGGGCGTGTGTGCATTCGCGTACGCTTGTGTGCGCTCACGCCGTTTTCGTACACGATTTTTCGGCGTATCGCCCGCTTTTGTTTGTAGATCGAGCGTTATCGTAAATGGGTCATTGCTTTTGGGGATCCTTTTGTGAGTCAATGTCGGTTTATTGAAACACTGATTTTTATTTAAAGCCTTCTTTCTCTTTCATGAGTCCATTTTTTAAGTAGGTAATGTTTTTAAATGCAGTCGGAAAATGTAAGAATAAGGTTGGAAAGGCTGTATATAGTGCTATGTTGTGAGTGTTTGAAGACAAAATCGGGCATTACAGTTAAATCATATTTGTTAGGTATGAAGACATGCTTACTTACTCAGGTTTTTAGAATTAAACGCCTTAAATATATGACATCATAGACAAACACGTTCTTAAATAGTGTATTAATTATTGATCACATAAATGTAATCACTGTGATAAATTACAACAAGCAACAAAACACTTGTTTTTTTATTTCAATTTATATTTATGTTCGAAATTCGAATTGAATCGGCAAAGGCGGAAAGAGCGGGCGCCAGATAGAGGCAAGGCCAACTGCCAAGGTCTTCGAAAACGCTGCCCAGTTATTGCGAGCTCTATTGAGAATGTGATAAAGACGTTAATTGCGTGAGGAGAGGGGCAATGTAAGACAATAAGTTAGGTGTTTTAATGCAGCATTTTTCAGTATAATAGGTGGAGATCAAGGCCCTGACGTTTAGTGAATAGTTAAGGTCACTGCATACGTAACGCTCGCACTCGTAACTCGTAACGCAGCACTATAATGTTTAGCGCAACGACGTCATATAAAAATATTATATTATCGTCATATATTATATTAGCCTAAAGAGGTGTCATTTAATACTGATTCACGTATATCTTTATCAATGTTTGGAACGTTTTTTTTACTTGTGGCCATGAAGAACATTTTTTCTTTGCTTAACGAGATCTTAGTGATGAACTGACGTTGTCAAATCTCTGCTCTACCAGAATAAGGTCCAGTCAGTGAATCTCATATCAGTAAAACTTTTTTTTAAATTTCTTTTTAAATAGCTCTTAAAGTTTCTTTAAATCTGTTGTCAGGCTGAATGAGATGTTACGTTAAAATGAAAATAAGAATGGATTTTTTCCATAGGTATTAAAAATGCTCTAGTTAAAAATAGACAATGAGTTCATCACAATCACAAGGTATCCCTTTTTTGTTTGATGTTAAGATGTGATAAGTACGAAGATTAACAATTTTTTCGTGAGTCAACTTACTGTCTTCATGTATTAAATATTACGCAATACCAAAAACTAAGAGACTGCTTAAGGGTTTGGATCCAGGAGATCTACTTCCAACCTGTCACCGATAAACATTAGCTGTTAATTACATAATTATTCTCATCTCAGCCCAACAGCATTCTTCAAAAGCCACAGCAAACACTATTGTCGTATCTGGGTCATGGATGCCCAAACTGTTTCATTACCCACTCAATTAATACATGAATAGGACCTACACGGTGACAAATGACGGTAGCGATCACAAAGAGAGCGAGTGAGACGGATAGACTGCTTCATGATTGACGCGCCGAAACTCCTATTACCATAGATAATAAATGAACGCTTAGTGATGCGTGGCGTTGGAAGAATATTATTGCGAGAAGAATAGTGAAGGATACATTGAAATCACTGAAAATTTGCCCAAAAGTGTTATTTGTTTATGATTTCATAAATTTAGCAGTATAATAAAAACAATTGAAAAAACTACATTGAAAATACTAATATTTTACATTCAATTGCTTAATTGCATTAAATTGCTTAAATGTAAAATAGTTGTAAGTAATAATAAGTTGGGGAAAAAGTTACTTCGATTTTTTTAAGAAAATTCAAAACATTTTTTAATATAGTTTATTTACATTTACCTAAAGTATGTAGGTGCCATTTTGTTCGATTACTTTCTGTCATCTTGAAGGTAGGGACATGATCCCGTTGCTATAGGAATTTTTAGGCTTCCGAACAAAATACCGCGACAAGTGGTTTTGGCAGGCCTCTCGTGATGTTAACCTGACAGTGCCTAAAGAATTCTGAAGAGACCGAAACCGGTGGAAATCTGAAGGTGCAAGGTCGGGACTATACGCCGGAAGCATTAACACCACCCAGCCAAACTCTCTTAATATTTGCTGAGTGGCTAAAGATGTGTGAGGTCTAGAGTCATCATGATGAAAAACCACACCCTTTCTGTTGATTAATTCCGGCCGCTTTCTCCCAACTTCTTGCTTTAATCTCATCAGTTGTTCGCAGCAGAGTTCAGAATCGATGGTCCTGCCTGCTGGTAACAGCTCATAATCCGTAATAGGGCGACCAGAGCGACGTGCATCTCTGACATCATAATTTCCGGATTAAAAACGCTTAAACCAAATTTGTGCTACTGTCACAGACACTGCACTAGGTCCATAAACATCGCAAATTTGTTTCGCGGCTTGCGTTGCATTTTTTCAAAATGTATTGAATTTCTTCATTAGATTCACTCATCTTGACTAAGAAAAACAAAACACAATCACATATTTTCCTAATTTGAATTTGAAATTATCTTCTTTAAAATTTAAACTTTTAATGATACCAAAACCAGCCAGATACAAATAGTATAGCCAAAGAAATTTTAATACAAGGTCATACATACTATATGCGAAAAGACTTTCCCCAACCTAATAGTATAAATTCCTACCCAATATGACCTGAATAGAGTCGCCAATTTGCGCTTATTGTTCAAATAGGTTTTGAGGACTTAAGAAGACTTGGACTAAGTGTATATTTAAAATTCAATGAAACAAAGTCTCGTTTTACAAATCTTCGGGACTTCTAATTTACCTACCTGTAAACCGCTTGTGCTTCACCTAGCATACAATAGATAGAAGATAATCAAGCATTAAGATAACCAACTACATATTATCTACCCAGCCAGCTATAGGAAGTGCATTATCACCAATTCTAATACGGTCGCGGTGCTGAGGATAGGGCATTATCAAAGTAGGCCAAGGTTACCGGCGCGCGGGCGCGGACGTCCGCGAACAAGCACAACTTGACCCCTATCACACGACTGTCAGGTCCCCCTTGCGGTAATAGTTGGTGAGGCCAACGGGGGGCGTGGGAGCTCTCGGTAGTTTGGGCACCGAAAATTGCCGAAGGTTGCCGAGCAGCGCCTAGAAGCTCGCAAATATTTGCGTTTTATTGACTCAGTCGGACTATTTTTTTAAGAAAGCACTCAAGAACAATGTCATGGCTGAAATATTTGGAACATCTTTGAATAACGTAACTGTTATGAAATCATTTAATCATATTTTATGGAAGTTACTACTTTATTTAAAGTGATCAGCGGTAACAATAATACTATTTTGCAAATTAAATACAGCAATGCAGGTAAATAAACTCAAAGTACCATTTTCAAAATTAAAGCTAGTTGCATTAAGCCCTCATCCTATGATGATTAAGATATACAACCATTTACCGAATTACTTAAAAAATATAGAAAAACCAGAGCTATTTAATAAAGAATTAAAGAAGTTTCTCACCATTAAATGTTATTATAATTTAAAAGAATACTTCGACGACAAATCAAATTAAACCAATACCTATATTAAAAAAAATAATTAATGCGCCTCTTTAAATTTGTATTTAGCAGACTCTAAATTTAAAAGTTAGTTAATATTATTTTGTAATGTTATTGATTTTTTTAATAATGTTAATAGTGTTATTAATTTTAAGAATATGTTTATAATTAAAAAGTTTTTAAACAATGTTAGCCCTCTCCTATTGCTGTGCCCTTGCGGGGCGTCACATGTAAACCTTAGTTACTTTATTTATACCACCTTAACATTTTGTAATGTGACTTGCAAATAAATAAATAAATAAAAAATAAATAAACTGACAAAACTCCATTTTTAAAACGCAAACTCGTTAAAATTAAACAAGTATGAATTGCGTACATAATTACTCTCTCTAGACAAAATAATGCACATAATTTGTCATTTTGAAAGCACAATACAAAGATTTAGTTATACAATAGCATTATTAAATGAACACTCCGCCATACAGGTAGGTTACGTTTGCATGTAATATTGGCGATTTGCCAATTTAGTCTTAAAACCAGTGACCATATGGTGATAGATTTGCGCTTAGGTACTACAATTATACAATTTGCGTTTTACCATATTGAGTTTTAAAATGACCGTTATCTATTCGATAAAACGTAGTTAATAATTTTCCAAGTCAAATCAAGGCCATAATTATGTATTACATAATCAATATTTTCAATGATACTATCGTGACTTTTATCTTTGATTTTGTTGATGTTTTCTGTCTACAAAAGATGTACCTACAGAAATCATAACGTATGTATGGTGTACATTTGAGAAGGGTTCAACAATAAAATTCTGGTTATAATATAACGGTACGCAGGAGATACTCGTAGCGTTTTGTTTCTCCTCAAAACTTTCCTTTTACAATAAACAATTAGACTTGAACGTTGCTCCCATGGGTGCCGCTGTGCCGCAACTTCGAGTTTACTGCTTCTATTTCATGCGGACCATTAAAAAAGCTTGTAAAAAACCCTTTAGTGTCAACCCTTTGGGTGACGATCGTAAAGCAATTATGAAATATTACAAAAGTGCAGAGCCATAAAAATTGATAAAGAAGGGATATTTATGGTTTTGTATTTTTCTACTTTTATTTTTAGAATTTGCTTTTAGAATAGTTACTTGTATATCATTTTTTCCGAATCTTCATGTACATCCAACGAATGTTGTTGATTTTAGAAATTATATTTAGAAGTTAAGTTCGCTAGTGGAATAAACCACGCCACGCTAGTGCGTGGCGTGGCGTTACGATACGGTTAATCTATCACTTCACAGATTCTATAAAGTAATATACCAGTATATTACTACACCGTACCGTATTGTAAACCCAAACATTACTTAAAGAACCCTCAAGGAGTCAGATACAAACAAGATATTTGCGTTAAATACAAAAATATTCCGCCCTTTTGTGGACATTTTATTAATTAAAAAATGAAAATTTGAGATTTCATAACAAAAGCGGTGTTATCGCAGAAACAAATAAGTAATGGGGAAAAATCATATTATAAAATGGTTTCTTTGATTTTGGCTCCAAGCCAATTTATAACTGTTAAGTACTTCAGCAATAAATAATAAAATTGAAAAAGCTAAATTAAACCCTCTTGCAATTCTTACTAGCATGCTAAGACATGGCCTCGTCCCGGCGACATTATTTCTAAAACCGATGACAATAAATCGTCTCCCTCCCCCCCAGCGACTCCGGAGTAATTGGGCCATCACCAAGGCCAGTGCCCACTTAGGTTTTTAAATACGGAGCAGTAGATATGTGGCCTGATTCTCGGTTAAATAAAAATGATGGTTAATGTAATTGACGCATGGATTCTGGCGTGGTGACGGAAATTACGTTAAAGTAGAAATAAATAAATAAAATAAATATGCGCCAGACAACACACCTCTTGTAATGGTCTCGAAGTAGGGATTAATATCCCTGTGTTACGAGGTACCACACAAGGAAATGAGTCAGGGGCGTCTTCCAGCACACCCAGACCCGAATCAATTCAGAAAAGATCTTTTCCTGAATTGATCCGACCGGGAATCGAACCCGGGACACTACGGAAATCGAGGCGAGAAACCGTGCTACAGCGCACTACGCCAATCGTGTCGTCAAATGACCGGAAAAGAAATGTCCGGTTTAATTCCTGATATATAAAAGGTCTTACTAATTATTTATCGAAAGACTTAGAAAAACAATAAAATGAAGAGGGCAAATGCCTTATAATGCATATTAAATGTTTGGCCCAAAATATATATATTTTAAGGAGATCTTGTCTGAAACCCAAAGCATATAGACGAAACGGTTAGCGCAGAGGTTCAAGCTCCGGTTGAGACTGAAAGGGTTGCGTGTTCAAGTACCGCCTCAGATATTTGCGTTGGGTACGTTGTTCTTGGTTTTCACAACACAAGGAATTAGCAATCAAATTAATATAAATTAGTTTGGGACTAGAACATGTGATGTTGTCATAGGTTTGTTAAATTTGTGGTCATCATATATTGGTGTAAGTGCGATTTTATCTTTTTTTATCATTCCCATGAAGAACAGATACACCCGCAAATATCCCCGCCCACCGCAGCCGCAATAAAGCAAACGGTCCTATAATTCTAATCTGCGCGACCAAGGTCCGCAAATTTTTCTCCATCGCCGGTTTCCTTGACACAGTTGCGCGCGCGCCGAAAAACGCGCACCAGATAGCGCGCACTCGTAACGCGCAGACTTTGGGAGGAATCAACATCTCAAGGCGAGGCTGAGTATTTTTTCGGACAGTTTTAATAATACTCCTACTAGCAATTGAAGTTAATTATATTGTAAAACTCACGATATTTACGACCGAACGTACTGCAAGGTCTTTTATGGTCTACTGTGGACTTTTACTTTAGTAGGTTTGAATTTATTTTTGTGGCTGTATTTTATGCTGATAGTTAAATTTGGAACAGCGTTCTATTGAAAAACCCTGTTTATGGAACAATTGCATTATTCCTAGTTAGTACACACGACAGAAGCACTTCAAGCTCTTTATGTGGGCATCTTATGCAGCCAAGAAAGAACCCTTTTGCAATGATTCGAATGACTTGTAAAGGTTAACCCATATAAACAGTGATAAATAAATATGGTGTAATATTAAATGCATTGTTCTGGTCTCGAAGGTTATCCTCTTTACCACTTACATGAGGATCCAAACCCAATTCTGGGTTTGGAAGTGTTCAAACTGCGCTTAACGGCCCTTTAATTATTAAGTTAATCAATTGTTAGATTGCTGTTGTTGATTGTTGTATTTAGCGGATCATTTTGTGAGTAGTTAAAGCTGGAAACCACTATTTGCTGACTCATTTGGCAAACAGGTGCCGCCTAGGGGGCGTCAGTTACCTTGATTGTTGATGTACAAATCCGAACAACGGTAAACTTCAAAAATAGTGTTAATACAGTTGTTAAAATAGCTATTAACATAGCAATGAGTTATTTTAACTACAAATAAAATCTTCAGTTTCACGCACACACCATAGAGACCATTATATGTAACATATTTCACCCTCCCTTCGTAGAGTAGATTCCGTAAATATACTTTCTTTTGATGAATAGTATACGCGTAAACTTATGAAAAAAATAAACACACTTCTGATGAAACTTACGAGTAAAAAGCAAATTGATTATATTATAAATTATAAGAAAGAGGAAATTCAGAACCAAAGAAATAATATATAATACCCACGAATACCTAGGTTTAATGCCATGAAGTGACACTTTAAGATCAGAGGAGTAGCTATTGTGAATCCTTTGTGTTAATCATGATGACAGGACAGCTGACAACTGTTAGGATTGCTGCAGGCTGGCCTTCATCATTATGATTTAGAGGCAATGCTTTCATCTTACCCCGCTGGTAACAATGTTATTTGCTGAACCCATAGTATGTCGTATGTGCTAGACACAATAGAAAAACTATACAATTTACCGGCGGGCGGTACATCGACAGACGACCAGTTTAACACGGAAGCAAGTTCAATAAAGGAAAACTTACCAAAACACATAGATTTTTTATTATTACTTTGGTAAGAAACGGTAACTCGTCGAACAAGATTTTTTGACATGCAAGGATTTTTTTTTTATATTGGACTAGACAGTCATTTGATCGCAATCGCACCTGATGGTAAGTGACGATGCGATCTATGATGGTACATGTCTGACTAGTAAATGCCTATTCACTCTTGTCTTGAAGAGACCCAGATTGTATTGTTTCAGAAACACATGCGCGGGCAGCGAGTTCCACTCCTTTGCTGTCTTTGCTGTTCGTATTATGAAGGAGTCCGCAAAACGTTTTGTGCGAATGGCTGGAATATCCACAACGTGCGGGTGGAAGGCTAATGTGCGTCTCGTGCTCCGATGGTGAAAAGGAGATGGTGGCTAGGCTAATAAACCTCACCAAAGGACCGCAAAAACCATAAATCCTACAATGATTATACTACCAAAATTGATCTGACCTGGTTCCCAGTAATCACGCTCCAAGTATAAGCAAAGGTCCGAGTTCGCCGATAAAGACAACGAAAACTTAATATTGGCGAGGTCGATGTCCGACGTCCGTGCCACCTAAACAAATAAAATAGTATCACACACATTAATTTAAACAGATGACGCGAGTGTAACCTTATAGTGTGTGAAAACTATTCTAAGTAGTAAGTCCATGTTATGGCGAACGTATGTCAAACTCGAGTAGATTTACACTCGGGCTTTACTCTTTCTTTGAACTAAATTAAAATTGATTGGCGGATTCCCTATACTAAAACGCTATAGTGACGTCACAATAAGCGTCATAAAAGTGATACATTTGGTTTTTTTATATAATTCCCATCAAGAAAACAAACTAACGGACCCCCGTGTGTTTGATGCTTGGGAAAACAAGCAAGATGCAGTAGGAATATTTTGTGATCTTTCAAAAGCATTTGATTGCGTGGATCATGAAATATTACTGATTAAGCTAAGACATTACGGTGTTTCAGGTATCTCATCTCAATTAATACAATCCTATCTTACAGATAGAACTCAAAAAGTTAGTATCAACGGAACTGCATCTTCCGGTGCCACCATACGTATGGGAGTGCCCCAGGGATCTATATTAGGACCTTTGCTTTTTCTTATTTATATAAATGATCTTCCTACCTATGTCAAAGATATTTGTGAGATAGTATTATTTGCTGACGATACCTCGTTGATTTTTAAAGTCGACAGAGGTAAGCAAGCATTTGACGATGTAAATAATACTCTCTCAAAAGTACTATGTTGGTTCACTAGTAATAATTTATTACTTAATGCAAAAAAAACAAAGTGCATCAAATTCTCTATGCCCAATGTGAGACAGGTTGATACTATTGTAACTATGAATGACGAGCCATTAGAATTAACAAATTCTACTGTATTTTTAGGAATAACTTTAGATTCTAAGTTGCAATGGGGTCCGCATATAACGGCCCTGGCAGGGAGACTCAGTTCCGCTGCTTGTGCTGTTAGAAAAATACGACTCTTGACTGATATTGAAACAGCAAGACTAGTATATTTTAGCTACTTTCATAGTGTTATGTCGTATGGTCTACTGTTGTGGGGTTCAGCTGCAGACTTGAACACCATTTTTGTACTTCAAAAAAGAGCCATCCGCTCCATTTACAAACTTAGACCACGCGACTCGCTTAGGGAAGTATTTAAGAAGATCGATATTTTAACTGTGCATGCTCAGTATATTTTAGATAACATAATGTATGTGCGCAAAAACTTGCATCTGTTCAAAAAAAACAGTGACACTCATAAACATAATACCAGAAATAAAAACAAATTGAAAACTCCCAGTCTTAGGCTACACAAGGTGGGAAACTCATTTGTTGGTCAATCTGTAAAATACTTTAACAAAATACCTCAAAGTCTTGTTGATCTACCTCTTCACAAGTTTAAGTCTGCAATTAAAGCAAAGTTAATGAAACAAGGTTATTATAATGTAGAGGATTACTTGAACGACAAAAGTTTGTGGTCATAGTAGGAATAATCTGCTCCTCTGCTCAATATTGTGTTCTTTTTTCTACTCGCATTGACTGTACTCTGAATTTTTTTTTTGTAAAACAAACAAAGTTGAAAAGAGTAACTATCGAGTTTCTTGCCGGAGTCTTCTCGATAAGAAGCAACGTCCGAACCGGTGGTAGATTCACATTATGTATATTCACGATGTGTACTAATATTGTACTATTTTATTTACGTTTATTATTATTATTTCTGTATACTTTTTTTGACATGTCATAAGTGCTTTGTACAAGCTTAAATGAATAAATGATTTTTTACTTTTACTTTTACTTTTACTTTTATCTGTTTCGATGTATTTGTGTATATTTATTAGATAGTTTACTTAGCACTGCAGGTTGCTATCCGAGCACCGCGGTTTATGGGCACCAAAATGCGTAGGCAAAATAGTAATAGGTTCATTAAATTAAAAAGCTGTTAAGATGTTTGGTAACGCGAAATATGGCACTCGTGCAGACAACCTAACTAATATAAAGTAGCTATAGTCGCCTGTCGCCCATGGACATTTGCAGCGTAAAGGGAGTTGTCGATGCGTACTCAAACTTTTAGGGACTTATACAGTCTACTTTTGAAGACCCCCATACTGAGATCAAACAGTTACTTTTTGTAACTTTTTTTTTGTTTTTTTAACGATTCTTCTCATAACAGATATTATGTTTTTTTATCACAAATTACACTTTCAATAACAATTTTAGTAAGCCCTTTGTTCCTATACTGTATCTTTCGATCGGCACCGGATTTAAAAGGCACTGCCCTAGGCAAGGCCCTACGAGCGCCTTGGTCTACGTTGCTTTTACTCTGCGCTTGCGCAATACTACGCCACTTAAGTGCTTAAGCTCAACTTAGTTGCGTGCTCAAACTTTTTGTTTAGTTGTTAGCGAGTCTTAAATGAAGCGTGTAATTCATAATTAGAGTTCGACTGCTTGGTATCTTTAGCAGTACAATAATATCACATAGTTTATTCAGAGAAACTCAATTAGTCTTGCAATACTATTTTTACTGCTGCACTGTTTTGTCTTAATAATTTTAAGTCCTGTATTATATTTACGTTTAGGTAATGGATCACATCATCTTAATTTGTGCTATAACCGATCAAGTTATTTTAGTAAAAATTTTAGTCCCTTTGCCTCTTTTTTGCCAAATCTGTGTAGGGGGGGTATCTCAGCCATTTTTACATTTAATCTAATGAAAATTCTATAGTTGTTTCACTTATCATCGCAATTCCTTATTGTAAGTACTAGTAAGTAAAGTAAAAGTAAAAAATATATCTTTATTAATATAGACTTATAAAAAGTACTTATGACAAGTGGAATACAAAAAAAAATATACTAAAAATAAACTAACATAAAATAATACTATGTTAGTAAATATCATAATTAAACATGTGACTCTACCACCGGTTCGGAGGTTGTTTCCGATCGAGGAAATCTTCAATCAATTTTGTTTTTATACACAAAAATTAAATTGACAGGGTAAAGTCATAATAAAAAATGTGCAAAGCAGATTATACCTAAGATGAAATGACAAGTTCTTATCATTTAAGAAATCCTCTACATTATAATAACCTCGCTTCATTAACTTGTGACTTAAACTTGTAAAGAGGCACTTTAATTTGTGACTTAAAATTAAAATATATTATGATTGATGCTCGTACAGTCGAATTTCAGAGATATTTCGCCCATCCAAGACTTTTAATTTTGGAATGAGCTATCTATAAGATCTTTTATAAAAAAGAAGGCTGCAATTAAAGGCTTCTTCAATTTGTTTCACAAATCAGGTGTAAAAAGAAACATGATATATTGTAGCAAAATATGATATGACTAAAGCTATGGCGTGTCCACGAGGACGAAGGTGCTTGTAGGAGCCAGTCTATGGCATTATCAAGAAGGTTCCTAGGAAAACAGATCCAAATCAGCTGTTGTACAAAAACCCGCGACCGCTGACTAGTCTGGTAATCTGTGACGTCCAAGTTATGACTTTCACTCTCGGCGCGGGCGCACGCGACGGCCCGCGTTTCGGTTTGCTGCATTTCTTTTATTTTTTATTCGTTTTTAGTTTCGTTGGCTGGTTCAACTACTTGGATGATGTTTTGATCAGTTGTTTTTGGGTCACAAGCACCTAAATTAGGTGAAGAATGCTTTCTTATTTATTTTAATGTAAGTTAATCTCGATTTGTATAATCCAGGGTTGAATGGTCACGCGCACGATATAGAAGTATTTTTCATTTATGCTGGAGCTTCTAAAATGAAAAAAAGTCAGTTTTTCTCATGATTCTCTATTTTAAAGTTAGTTTAAGTTAAACTTTAAAGAGCAATATGATCAATTAAAATCTTCTACGTACCTATTTAAGATGATAGTACGACTTGCCTACAAAAATAATGTATTAGTACGTAACTGTAATATTCCTCGTAACATCACCACAAGAATACAACTATTGTTAACAAGTGAAAGCGATTCTTTATAAATTATTAACATGTGATCTGATCATTTATTAAAGAATAACCATTACGAGACTGGCAACGAAAGTCTGCTGAATGTGCGTTTTTGAGGCCAATTCGCAGATGAAAATCGACTCTAGAATGGAAAAGCTAAGGTTGTTTTCTGAATGCGATTGAAAACTGAGATGAAAAGAAATAAGATTTTAGCACTCTAAAGTGGTTGGAGAGCGAATGACACGCAACTCTACCGTCGACGGTTATCTCATGCACATTTTTGTCATAAAAACATATTTTAGATGTTTATTCTTCAGTTTAGTATTTTATTACCGTTGTTTCATCAAAGCGTATCCATGAAATGAAACATAATTTAAATAAGTTACTCTTTATTGCATAAAAAACTTCAGAGCTAAGTATTACTTTGAAGCCATGCACAATTCACGTGGAAACATAGTAATCTGTTCCAGACAACCTACAGTGATTAATAAGATAAAAAGCAGTGCATAAATAAATGAAGTAAGTAATGTAGTTATTTTACTATTTCAAAAGTAATTTTCAACAACATGGTCGAATAAATTAATAAGAAACCAATTCCAATTATTTTAATAAAATTACGGATTTTTTCTGTCCAACATGTTATCTATTTGTAAGTCGAACAATGTTTTTAGTATAAAGAAATGAAAGTTACTGAATTATAAAATCATTTTAAGTATTTCAGCTAGAAAGTTTTTTGTGTTGCCAGTCTTTGGCATAATGGATCACAGTTAATTTTACAATTATTGTTTTCAGTCTCTGTCATTGATTGGAATACCTTAAGCAGGGCATAAATATCTGTTTTACCTTACCTTAAATTTGCTTAATTTGTGATTTACATGGCGTCTCAAAGACATAAACTCAGATAATATATATAAACGCTATAGTTATGCGTTTTTTTAGGAAGCTGCTGACCGCTAAATTGTAAAATTTCGGTATTGCGTTTCAATATTACTGAATGAATTATACATAAAGGGCTTTGCGGAAGCATGACATCATTACACGAATTAATTAGGTACAAACTACCTTGACAAACGTGAACTTAGAACTTGATCATCCCACTAATTTTTACATCACTGTTAATGATTGGGTTTCAGTCTGTCTTTATTTTTTTTAAAAGTGACTTGCATTTTCTGTATATTATTATTGTAAGTAATAAAAAAATGAGTTATGCCAATTGTATTTTTTCTGTCATTTTCTGTCCTTATTATTTATTTATTTATTAGTTTGTACACAAATTACAGTTTTTTTACATAGAAAAATAAGGATAGCTAAAGTACAGGTGAGCTTATCTCTAAAGAGAGATTTCTTCCAGCAGACCATGATGCAAGGAAAAGCATAAAACAAACTGATGGATAGACAAAAATGTGTACATAATTTTAAAGATCAAAATTTCTATAAATAGACCAGCTTACTTACAAATAGACATATATTATTACAAATATAAAATATATAAGTCCTTGTGTACATTTCAGATAAAATTGAGTGTTGTCCCCCGATTCAGAACAAAGCTATCGTATTTTGAAATCATTTTTTAAGTATGGGTGGTTTTATAAAATAAATATCTAGGGCAATTTACACCAACCAGATCATCTGACCCCTAACTAAGCAGAGCTCGTACTATGGGCGTCAGAGACTGATAAACATACTTCAATATTTCTAAATACATACATATATAGATAATAACACCCAGACACACAACAAACACTAATGATGGTCACACAAATGTTTCTTATGGATGGGGATCGCACCCGCGACCTCCGACGCTAAAGGCAGGATCGCTGCCATTGCGCCAGAGGCCAGTCAAGTCAAGTTCATAGTATTTAGTTTATGAAAACTAAAGGCCTTCGGCTTTAACGTAAGTATACCAATATTGATTGCTACCGTTCAGCAGGTCATTTACTATAATTAAAACACACTTACCGAATCGGTCGATAACTTCGTTCTGAATCGGGGGGCTGAATGGTTGATATTTTTTCTTTTTTATTCAAATCCCTGGCTTCTGATAGTCATATTTAATAATGAGCAGTGAGAGAAATAGGATGTGTGACGTGTGTAAATGAGATAGCTATGCTGAGTTGAGATTGCTTTTCAATCGTTTTGATTGGCTTCAGAAGTTGCCATTGTACAAACTGAGATGAGAGATAAGATGTTTCCTTCCGAGGACGCTTAAATTGTTGTTATGTTATAGTATGGAGTTCTTCAAGAGGGGTTTGAAAAAGTTTTTACAGGGTCGACAACGCGCGAGTGATACCCCTGGTGTTGCACGCGTCCATAGGCCGCAATAACCGCTTACCATCAGGCGGTCCGCGTGCTTGATTGTCACCGACGTAGTATAAAAAAAAAAAACAAAAAAAACTATTCGATAACTTTCAAATCTCATTAATTGACATATGTTCTACTCGTAGAGTAAGTTATGTTTGTCTGCGCGTGTTACTGCGTATTTATAATATACTTAGCTCTGATAAGGCCAAGGCCGTCTCTATATTGTTTTTGCAATGATAATGATGCATGTATCTCTCTCTTCTTCGAGACGTAGTGAACTTTTCCGGGAATAGTACAATCAACATCTTGAATTCTAGAGTGTAACGATGCCGGCGTAAGGGGCGAAGTCCACGGTGAGTAGTTTTGTGTTTTAGTTCTCTGTACTCGTGTTAAGGGTAGTTGTTGGTACTTACTTGTTCACCAAATAAATAAATAAATAAATATCCCTGGACATTATTCCACACAGCGCCATCTAGCCCCAAAGTAAGCTAATTAAAGCATGTGTTATGGGATACTAGACAACGGATAAACATACTTAAATACATTTTCTTTAGTAATATTATACATAGGAGACACCCAGACCAGTACAAACAGACATGTTCATGCACACAAATGTTTGATCGAACCCGCGACCTCTGGTGTAGTAGCCAACTTCTTAACCATTACACCAAGTCGGTCGTCAAAACCTTATCACCAAAATCTTAGCTATTGGCATGCAAATACATACAGATGTCTATCTCTTTTTTAAAATCACGATACTCTGGACACCTGTGAAGGTTTAGGTTTGAAGGTTTTTTTAAAACAGATTCTAAGAAGTTTTGTTTTTTAAGAACCATTATAGGTCAGGTGTTGAGTATTCGTGAACCTCAAGCCAGGTGGAATCTAATATTCAATTGGCTCAGTTTTCGTAATTTGATTACAACGCTGATCGCGTGCCATTGTAATCAAATCGTGATAAATACAGCAATAATTTTCCTAAGAAGTGTTAATTACAAATATTTCAATGCGCTGCAAAAAATAAAAAAAGCGTTTTTAAATTATAATAAACTTAACAATATTCCTTGGTTACTGAAAAATTAGGGACATTATTAAGTTATCTAATACATTTTAATAAAACGAACCATATACCTAAGTACTAATACATATATCTGGCCTTACGAGGTCTTGTAACCTTGGGTAAAGATTTCAAGATTGAATTATTAACATACACATAATTATACTTGACTATTTGTAATTAGACGAATTAATTGATTGTTTAAAATAGTAACCGACTCAACAAGGACACAGTCTAAGAAATTTTATTTTAAATAATCATTTCGCCTATAGTTTTTTCGGTAACATAAAATATTAGACGAGCTATTTATACGAAACTATAGTAGTAATAACCTATATACTGTCCCACTGCTGGGCAAAGGCCTCCATCATTGAAACCAAGTCATCGCTACAATGGATGGGTAATGGCTTAATCCCCACGATTGCCAAAATGCGTGTTGGTGATCACAAACAAGGGGTATGTTCCGCAAAACACCCGACCTGGGAATTGGACCTCCAGGGTTCGGGCCGAACTCTGGAACCACACGGCCTCGGATGTGTAGTGAAACTTTATTATTGAAAAAATAGCATTAAAGGGAATTTAAAAAAAAGAAACGTTTTTATGAATACCTACATAAAGTAAATAAATGAAAAAAACAATTGAAAGCTGGGCTTTTTTAAACTTTTATCGTAAGTATTTAATATTCCCAAATAGCCTTGGTCGCATAACGTTCATATTACCTACTCTTTTTAAAAGATAAAGACACGTCATGTTCTTAACACTTAAATTTATTACAATCAAACAAGTGACTTGGAACTTGTAATAGGTACCTGCTTGGAAAAATAAATAACATACAGAAAAAAGAAATAAAAATGAATTCAGTTTCATTGAATTACATATAGTTAATGACATAAGTTGTTTTGGATATTCATTAATAGATATGCAACAAAATCTTAAGATAAGATAAGGTGTGAAGGTGAAGAAAGTAATAAATAAAAAAGTTAAGGGAAGTTCATAGCGTCAATCACACATTCACACCTCATCCAAACAAAATTTAATTTTATATTTGAAACTTCCGTATTACCTATCCAAACCCCAGGGCTGACAATAAAACTTTTGCATAATACAGATTATGAGCAAAAATGCGATACTTTTGTGAGATGTAAATTGTAAACATTACAGCACTAATTGCATAAACCACTTACGCCAAACACTTACCAAGTCCAAAACGCAATCCAAAGGGTCACTGATCCTTCCACATGCACATAAAAAACAATCAATCATCAAAAAATTTCCAAATTCAAAAATTCAAACACTTCACTTCTGTCACTGTCAGCATGAAACTCCGAGCACAATGTATCTGCGAGCTGCGTGGCGGCGCGTCAGTCCGGCGCCGCGGGCAACGAGTCACTGAACCAGCGCCGCGCCCCTCCGTGCGAGCGCTGGATTTTTGTTGTTGCGTCCCGAACTTGCGATAACATTGTCAAATTTTGAGAAAATGGGTCAGATTTAAGATTGACAGACAACTTCTAAGGTGACTGTCATTTTTATTTTCGTTTTGGGAAAAAACAATATCATCAAAGAAAACAAAGAAATGTAAAATTATGCCTGAAAAACTAGGTATTAAAAAACAAACCCCCTGTGAATAAATGTTTTTTGCCTGTTAATATCATTACTTACTCTGATCAATTAAACACCATTAATTTCGAGATCTGCTCTTTGTTTCATGATAAGAAACTTGGAACCGGTATTAATTTTCCGAAGGAAAAATTATTGAAAATATTAAAGTTTTTTGGTTTTGGCTTCGATTTTCACGCATATTAATGCTCGGTCTGGACTTAATAATTATGTCGTAGGATATGGATGTGACGTGTACTTATGATTAAGTCACGTAGGAACTGACTCAGACTTGGCAGCAACAAACAAAGTGGCTTCTTAGTTTAATTTAATTTGGAAAACATAGGTAGATACCTATCAGATTTTCATCTAATCAGTTTTGCAAGCATTTTCCAACCGATCTCTACATAACTCTATACGATTACCTGCGTACCGGGCGACCTCTACCGGCCACCAAGGAAGTCATTATAGTCACATTCATTATCGCATAACCACTGCTTGTAGAGTCTCGCAAGAGCAGCCACCACTCGACCTTTCTATGAGAAGGTAGTTTTTCTTTCAGCCATCAGATTCTATTAAAATAACACTCAATCATTGTTTGCCCTTAGAAAAATTATACAACGATGTTGGCAAACAAGCACACGGACCGCCTGTCGGTAAGCGGTTACCGCAGCCTATGGCTACATGATTCATAAACTGAATACTATCAACTTGACTAGACTGGCCTGTTGGCGCAATGGCAGCGATCCTGCCTTCAGCACCGGAGGTCGTGGATTCGATCCCCACCCATGTCAATTTTTGTGTGACGAACATTTATATTTGTTGTGTGTCTGGGTGTTATTATCTATTTAAGTATGTATTTAGTAATATTTAAGTATGTTTATCATTTTCTGACGCCCATATTACAAGCTCTGCTTAGTTTGGGGTCAGATGATCTTGGTGTGAATTGTCCCAGATATTTATTTATTTATTCTCGCATATCGATACATGGTTATTGCATAACATTACAGCAGAGCACCGTTGAGTTGCATTGTAAGTAGGTAAACTAAATGAATGAATATCTGGCAGAAGTTAAACCTGGACCCAAAATAAGCAAAGCCTGGTTTGTGTCGGAGAATGATCATCATTTTTAAATATTTCTTATTACATACTTGAATAGATAATAAGAATTACCCCAGAAGCAGATCAAACACAAATGCGAATCGCATTAAGATGTATATCCAAGGAAGGAGCTTCCATTCGCCAACAGGCTGGTCAAATTAACCTCATGCACTTATCAGATCCAGCCACCTATCTCCTACATACATTGTTGGAAATCGCGATCACACTTCAACCAATTTAATCAAGCAGAGTATAATGATCGCCAACCAACACGCCACCGCATCGAAAGTGATCGTGGTAGCCGAGATAGGTTTTGCTTTCATCGGTCCGTGAGGAGCATTCGTTAGTTTAAAACAAAAGCAAATCGCATTGATTAAGCCGTGTTATGTTAGATTAGCATGGATATCTGAATCTAGCTATTTTCAGCGACTTTGGACGCGTGATTAAAACTTTTTACTTAAACTACATTTAAATGTAATTTATTTCGGCTTATAATTTTTGACGACCGACTTGGTGTAATGGTTAAGAAGTTGGCTACTACACCAGAGGTCGCGGGTTCGATCCCCGCACAGTAGAAACATTTGTGTGCATGAACATGTCTGTTTGTACTGGTCTGGGTGTCTCCTATGTATAATAAGTATGTATTTACAAAAAAAAAAATGTATTTAAGTATGTTTATCCGTTGTCTAGTATCCCATAACACAAGCTTTAATTAGCTTACTTTGGGGCTAGAAGGCGCTGTGTGGAATAATGTCCAGGGATATTTATTATTTATTATTATTTATTATATAGTGTTGAATAGTTTTATAAGAATCCATCCCAACTGGATGGATTCGAAAACTACAACACACACATGTAGAAATTCTAAAAATATTTCCTTGTGGTTCATTAAGATTTTATTAACATCACAATCGTTTTTTTATTACTCACTTTTAATTTTTTTTTACATTTCTTAAGATTTTGGTTAAGTACGCTATTTGACACTAGAGTAACTGTAAGTTTTTTAATTTTTAACAAAATAAAAAATGATTAAGTTCATTTTGTCACATATTAAACTCAAATTCATATATATTTATTTATAGACTTGAGCAGTTCTTTTAAATAGGCAAGAAAATTACTAAATAATAGACATAAATACTAAAGTAACCTCCGCCTCGGAGTTGCTTCTTACTGATACTACTTGATTCAAAGAGAAGCAATGGCTAATCCATAATGTGTTCTAAAATATGGCGTACACTCCACCCATTTTCATATATTTTGTTCTTTCTACGTGAACTGTGTCGCGGGTACATAAGTTAGTTTGCTAAAATTAATTTCCAATTGATTTTCTTCGGAAAATCTCGAACAGTCCCGAGTTTTTAACTCGTGTGCGATCTGATATTTTCTCACTTTATCACAATCCATACAAGTAAGAGGGACGGATATATTCTTGTGTGATCAGTTAACCTCACGGCGAAAACCGATGGCTGCCGAGCGAAGCCGACCACTCGCGGCCGTGGACGAGGCCATGCGCGGGAAGCTCAGACAAGGTTACTTCTTTTCCCGCCAAACTCCGATCAGCGTGACTTTGTATTGTGTAGCCAGTTTTTAATTGCGAAATGAAAAGGCGTCATCGCATCCGGTTTCTTTGTGACGTTGTATCAAAGGTTTTCTTTGCATTTGGACAAAGTCAATCAATCTTTAGGTAAATGTACCTATATAATCATGAAAATGGCATTACATGCATCAGTCGCATTGGTTCAAGTTAAAAAAGCTTGAAGCCATCTTGCGGGTCGACTTTTTCCCTTGCAAAGTGTTTGCGAAACATTTTTTGAGAAACACGATTGATCGAGTCAGAGTACCTGACGTAGAGTTCTCGTCACCAAGTAGAGACCGGAGTGACCTTTCTCCGGAGAGCGACGTATCCATGAAGACTTTACTTAAAATTGATCCCAATCGCTCAAGTGGTATTCACGTTGCTCCATTTGCAACTTTCATTATCAGATAGAGTAGTAGGTATCTTAACCAACTTTATAGAATAAGGTGAGTAAGAACTTTTTAGGCCACTCAAATGTAAGCGTAAACCTTACATAGCACCTACCTTAGAATGAGGATCACCTCATTCTTCCAAAAGTTCAATTGCTCATTTCTTTCTGCACACGCTGAACTTTTTTGCCCTCATAAGGCTGATGATGATTGTTAACCCTGAAAATAATCGTAAGTTACTTAGTTTTAATGCCATTTTAAGTTCAACCTTCGCTTCGTTAATGACATATTTTGCACCTGACGCTTGATCACAAAAAGTACTTAGCGGTGTTTTTGATTTTACTATTGTTGCGAAGATAGCCCGATACGATCGGGTAACGAGGTCTGTTTCAAAAGGTTATGTCTGAACGATGATGTTTATATTTACAAGATTTTGAAATACTCATACCCAAAATCCGTCGCTACTTAACTAAACTGTTGTACAGTGGTTTGAA
Organism: Udea olivalis; assembly: GCA_947369235.1. Classification (NCBI taxonomy): domain Eukaryota; kingdom Metazoa; phylum Arthropoda; class Insecta; order Lepidoptera; family Crambidae; genus Udea; species Udea olivalis. Next base: position 1,375,327 of record OX376342.1, read on the forward strand.
ACAAAATATTGAATTAGAGGATAGAAACGTTAAAGTTGATGCTTGATGATGTGTGAGTTAAACCGAAAGTGACATTTAGACTAATGAGTTAAGAACATTCGGGGGCCAACCAAACTGTCCTTACTTTCGTCACGTGTACGTCACGCGAAGGGAGCCGCGTCACCTTCGACGCGCGTGCGCTTGCGCATGACCAGACGGCCGCGTGCAAGGTCCGAACGGATAGGTTCTCATCATTAAAATTGAGAATATTTATTTATTGATCTATAAGTTAACTGTTTCCTCGGATATGTTGATGGTTACCCTGCCTGGTCCGGTGCGGGTCGTCGGTTTAATACCGATGACAAATTAAGTTCATGTGAATAAAAAAATATTTCGTGACCTACTGAAATTATCCACAGATTCTCAATGTTACAGAACAAAAAGTATACTTTTTAAGAATTTATGATGATATGAATCCGGAAATCCTGTTATCATAAGTTGAAATCCTAGGTTGGACAATGTGTGTTTTTATCATTATCGGATCATTGCCGAGGGTTGTGATCACCAAGCCGCAACTTAATATGTTTGTAGCTTATTTATAACACGAACATTATAAATATGCTTCTTCAGTGTATGTCTAACACTGTGGTTTATTATCAGCCCTAATTTCGCCTGCCTGACACACTCCATTTATAAACGATCTTTCATACTTAAGCAATGTCTCTATACTCGTACAGTACTTAGTACTCCATCCTACACTGTAATACAGGCTCACCAAGCGGCCTACGGTTGCGAAAGTATCGCCGGCGCAGTCGCACCGCGAAATCTAAGGTCGCTGACTCGCTCCAGGTGAGGTCGCAGCGCTCGCGTTGGAAACTCTGGCTTAGAGAAAGGGTTTAGTTCGGTTTCTGAAATATCAGGACTTGGAGAAAGTTGTGAATATTAGTGTCATCATGATGGATACTTTCGTTTTGACAGTGGTAGGCTAAATCATTCATGCTACGAACATTGTCTTTGATTTGGTGTTATTATTTTTTGTCACCCATGCTACAAGCTGGAAAAGTGCTTTTAGCAGGTCTATTTGAATAAAATGTTTCTGAATCTGTCTTAAATTTTTTTTACTGCTATCAAGGCAGTCATTTGATGGCAATTGTACCTATGGTGGTGGTAAGTGCCCCCGGGGGTATATATAATGAGTATATGTTCGTACTTTCAATTTTCTAGCGAAATAAAATAAATATATAGATTTGAATTTATAAAAATATACATTATGTACATACAATATATTTTTAAGAAGCTGCTTCATTTTTATATACGTTTCAGAACTCCGAAATATATTATGTTGATTCGAGTAACACTCCACACTCTATATGCTTAAAAACTTCTAAAGGATAGTGTACATTCGCCCATTCATTGCTGCCTAAGAACCAACAATCATGAAAAATACCTCTCAGGGTTCATAAATACATATACTTTAGTGTCAAAACGTATTTATGGACGGACACTTCTGAGAACTAGTTAATTATCAAAAAACGGAAAAAGATTGAGTTTATATTTAATATTAAATTGTAAGGTTTTATTTACGTGTGTGGGACTAATGTTCTTCAAGCACATATTTTGTTGATCTTCCAGTACCATGTAACCACTAGCAGAGCCTCAATTCATACAAAATGTTGATTCCATCGCGGTGATAGTAAATTCGTAATTATTGCCGAGTTAGCGTGCGTATGTGTAGGTTACAAAGTCCGTAAACCTAGCCAGGTAGGTCACTATATAGAGCTATCAATGTATATTTTTTAAGCTAAGTCGTAAGAATATCATTTTAAAAACAATAACACACACAGCATTGCAATTAAAAAGCGATAAATACAAGTGATGCCGGTATTTTTTTAAGTGTCAATGTCAACCAAACGTCATTAACAAATTTTTTTTGTGGCTTCGCACAAAGCTGATTTAAGCCAATGTATGAGCCAACCTGAAATAAAGAAGTCGATTAAACATCTATCGCATTGAAAGTAATGTATTGTTACTCATTTTTAAGAGCTTTTAGTAAGGTTTCAACTACATTTTCTTGCACATACAAGGTTTCTTTTGTCAAAACGAAGTAAATTAAAATATTTTTATGATAGCTGAATAACAGACAGGACAGGGCACAGACGAAGCAATTTAATGGTATTAAAAAATATGTTTTCGTACGACAAATCTTTTAAGTATTTTTAATTTTCATATCAAAAATCAGAAGTGTCCTTGACAATGTGCCACGGACACTTCACGACGTGTCGTAAATCATGCCCAGAATTATGAGAAATGTCAAATGTTTGTTGGTTCATATTCCAACTATTGTCGTATGTCGTATTGTTGCAATTGACTGGAGTAGTATGCATTAGGCATTAGGTATCCCAATTTTTCTTATCTCTATCTCCCAAGCAAGAAAAATATAATAATACACACATTGTGATATTATAATAAGAAACCTAAACATGGGCTCAAAATCCTGATTGTTAATTTTTTAATGCTTTAAATATGAGAATAGAACATCGACTATTCACTTTCACTGAAATTGCAACTCTAGCGCATTCCCCCGAGAGCGCCTGCGCAGTTACGCAACGAGCTATCTCGAAACAAAACATACGTATTTTGAGACTAATTCTGGATTACATTGTGACGTTTCTGCTATCTAAATTCGAATTTAATGCTGATTTCTGTAATTTATTGACATTTGCCCCAAAAGAGGGACTAATTTCAAAATCGATTTTAACTATAATTGTTTCCGTAAGACAAATTGTTATTAAAATATGTATTATAAAATAAAAAGTTTTAACTGAATATCTGTCCTAAATGTATTATATTTTCGAAATTCGCCGTCTTTTCAGCCTTTCAACTTTGTCTCTAGATTATTATACCACCTTAGTGCTAGCGGTACACCCCAAAATTCAGTCAAAACCTTTACATGGTGTTAAAGGCATGAAAATCGGAACGTTTGATTTTTAGGCCATATACCAATCAATTTGACCCGTAGCACGGAAAAAAAGAAAAAAAAGGGAGGAGTTGAGGCGTCATCTTTTTTTTGTATGGTAAAAAAAAATTTGCTCTTAAACCTATGGTGTGTGGTATCTAATAAAAGTACTTTCTGAGCTAATTCTAAAAATATAGCACATCGTGACATTAAGTCACATGTAATAAATTAAATCAAAAATCATTTTCAAAACATACTGAGTTGGGCTCCTCCAGATATGATACGGTTGAATATTATTTTTGTAAAATATGCTTCAATTGGTACGTAATATCCTCATATCCAACCCTGAAAAGGGATTATTCAAAATATTCACATTAAGTATTTTTTTATAATTTTTTAATTTATCAAATATCAAGTGTCTGAAATTGAACTTTTTAAACATGTTCCAACTAATCGTAATTTTATCACATTTTGTAAAATTGAAAAGTTATAAAAAAAACTTATAAGTAATTATTTTCAAAAATCATTTTATAGGGTTATATCCTTATGATATTATCTTACCTATCGTAATGAATTGCACGAACATGTTCGTGCGATAAATTATTAAATAAATTCATGTGAGTGACCACGAAGGTCTTCAAATCTACCCCATAAGGCTCTAGAACAAATGCAGGCATGTTGCAACGTGACGTCACATGGAGGGGCGCGGAGAAAGCACAGGGAAATGCAACCCGGCACGATTGTGCGCCGGAGTTACCGCCTCTTGTCGGCCTTCGACGGGACGGGGGTTTCTAATCTATATAGTCTATAGCTATCTTTGGCTTCAAGGTTAGTTTTGTTCATCTGTTCTTTTAACAGGGATTTAAATTGTGTGACCGTTCATGCAGCGTTAACCAAAGTCAGAATATGTGACATTGGATAACGCTTACAGCCAACGTAGACTTCCAAAATCTTGAGAAATTTCTAGTTATAGCCGTATTCTCAATCCTCGGAATATAAGCTTATAGCCGCGCTCCGTGCGAATATACGGATTACCTTCTGTAAGCCTTATTATCAAGCCTAGCCGTCTCCATAGCCAGAGCTTTCCTAAGAGGGCATGTATTTGCTGGCATAAAAATGCATTCACCGAATTTCAGAACACAATAGGAACGTGATCTAGGTAATCTGTTGATATGCTTAATGATACTTAGATCACCCGACGACCTATCCTGCTAGAAGCTCTTCTGGAAGGACGAGTGAACGTCCTGCCGGGAAATTAGCGAAAGTCCTGCTAGCAGTACTCTGGGCGATCTATCATTAAGTATAGTTTATTAGTTGTCCATTGCATCTAGGCGTACACAATGACCTTTGAATTACAAGGACTGTGCATGTGAGTTCTGTCAAAGTTCTGCGCACACTTTTTTCTTAGTTATAATGAATTCCTTCTCCTTTCACTCATACAACTCAAGAAGAGACAGAAGGTGGGAAGTCACTGTCACGCGTGTGCCATGTTGAGGTTTTTCAATTGTTTAACGTGCTTTATCCCGTTTATGGATAATCATTGGCTGTAACAACTGGCTATATTCATTATTTGCTATTTCATTTCTTTGCTATGCTTGAAGCCTAAGTTATCTTGAATATCTCTGATTTATCTAAAATTCATATGGCAAATGGTCCAATTCCACAGTAATACAACTGAATTAAATAAATAAATATGCGCCGGACAACACAACTCTTGTCATGTTCTCGAAGTAGGGATAAATATCCCTACTAATTGAATTAAACGAAATGAGCGCCATCTGTATTAATTTGGCGGCTGCGCACGCGCCGACCACTGCCCTAAGTAATGGCCACGCATTGCCTCCATTGTGTCCTCGAGTAGTGCTAGGAATATGGCCAGTACGTTCCCGTTCTAGGGCTGCCTGGATTACCTTCACAATCTTAATTCTGAACATCGCCGTAGCAATGGTTTTCCGTTTGGGGGTCCTTATTTGACGTCAGGGATACGTCTGTCTCAAGCTGGCAAAACTGGCTCTACACCAGATTTTTCACTAGTTAGCATACCCACTATCCGGTTGGCCCCACCATCTAAATGTTTAATAAACGAATAATAAATATTACTCCTCCGTGGCCGAGTTTTTTCAGAGGTCGGCCCGGAGGTTCCGGGTTCAATTCCCAGGTCGGGCAATGTGTTTTCAGATTTTTCGGAAAATAGCCCGGGTTTGTGATCACCAACCCGCATTTGGCAAGCGTGGTGATTAAAGCCAGAATCCATCAATTGTAGCGATGCCTTGATACATATTGTAGGCTAATTACTTTTACTTTTGATGAATATTAAGAGCGTCGTGGCCTAGGGGTTATTTATCCAATCGGAACCGTGTGGTCCCTAATTCGAATCGGGCCAGAACCATCCTTGTGTTCACTGTCGAATTTGCGACTAACTCTCTGGTGATGGAAAACACCGATGTAAAACCAAAGCTACCCGGTTGAAGGGGGAAGACTCACTACCTACCACGTTGGGTTTCTGATACGCTTGGTGGAAAGTGCGCTGCCAAGTGTTTCGTTCACCATGACGGCAACAGTCAAATTTTATTGCATCTGCCTACCCTCTTTGGGGTAAAGTCGTGTTTGTATGTATGTCCAATAAGCAGATTTGGCTTTTCTTTTTTATGATCAAGAAAATTGGAAGTTAATTTTTTTTTAATTTCATTTTACTTTTTATTTATTAAATAACTTTGACCTTAGTACATATCTAGGCTGTAACTTGATTTGTTATGCACAGTCATGGCATTCATTGTATAAATGTATAATTATCAACTTATCTGTGCCCAAATATCTAATATAATATTAGCGTGACGAAATAGCACCCCTAAAGTCATACACTTAAATCTAAAAGATACTAGGTTGTAGAATTTGGTGAAGCTACACTTAAATTCAGACCTTAAATTTAGCGCCACAAAGTTTATACGCGATTGTGAATTTGTGATAGTGTCCATAGAAGTAGACCGTACCTCACGGCGCATTGTTCTGGACCGCATTTCTATTAAAAATCAGACTCAAGTAAAGTTTAGGTCTAAATAAGGCGAGACTAAATATAAAGCCTTGGCGAAGAAAGACCAGTAAAAACATTCAGCTGGCATTTTTTCAGTGTTTTCCTATTACTTGTGTAAAAATAGTGTTTTTCGGATTAGATTAGATTATATAGAGCGTTTGATATCCACCAATCACACTCATCTTCTATATATATATAATATATATAATGTTCATCATCTATTTTATTTTATTCTTTTCCCATAATAGTGAGTATGTTATATATTATGTAAGTATATATTTATTTATGTTATGTATTTCTATGTATTATATTGATTAGTTTGTATCTGTCGTTTTTTAAGAATTTATAAAATCTTTGTATTAATTTCCTATTCTAAAGAAACATTTTGCACCGCCAACAGCATTTCTCTCTCATCCGATGGTTGACTGGTAGAGAATGCTTTTAGCATTAAGTCCGCCTAATGTAATTTTTTTGCATTGAAGATTAAATAAATAAATATAAAAGTGAAAGTGAGTGACCTTTCACTCACTTATCACGATATCTCAGAAACTACAAGTGCTAGGAGTCTCAAATTATGCATAGGGGTTCTTTTTAGAACGTCCTCGTAGGTGCTAACTAAGACAGGATTTTGCGAATAATATTTAGCGACAAGTAAGAGTATCGTGAGTCGGGAAAATTCCTGTATTTCATGAAAATTAGGTTTACGCGGGCTATTTGTCCATATAGCATAGCAAAGAACTATAAGTATATATATTGAGTGTAACAAATTTCACAAGACCCATATGGAATATTTAATTAAATATCCCCCTGGACATTATTCCACACAGCGCCATCTAGCCCCAAAGTAAGCTAATTAAAGCTTGTGTTATGGGATACTAGACAACGGATAAACATACTTAAATACATTTTCTTTTGTAAATACATACTTATTATACATAGGAGACACCCAGACCAGTACAAACAGACATGTTCATGCACACAAATTTTTGTACTGTGCGGGGATCGAACCCGCGACCTCTGGTGTAGTAGCCAACTTCTTAACCACTACACCAAGTCGGTCGTCAATATAAGTATTGTGGAAACAGGTTCTACTAAGCTATGTTTTAAAATGACACATGACATGACACATTTGATAGATGCGTATGCGTGCTGTGCGTGCCTTCCCTAATGTCGATACATCGCATAGCTCGATCTGCGAACCTTGCCGTGGCGCATCTTCGTAGCACATCTTACTCGCTCCTTTACATAGCATAGCATCAGTCTATTAGTCTAATAGTATCATTACTTAGCTTGCGCATCCTTGCAGCATAGCTCTGGTGGGAAAGCAGCCTTATCGGTACAAAAAACACTGTGGCATGATTCATCTAAAGACTATTGTTAAAATAGTGTTCAAGATCAAATTATTATATTTTACGGAGAAATTAAAAATGCTATTTTTCTTTTGAATAAAAAGATACACTTTTTTCAAAAGTGTATTATTAATCAATAATATACCATTTAATATCATGTATAGTTAGCGGAGTTTTGATTTTGTATTCTTAAAGTACATAATACGAGGTAACATCTCTGGCCAACACTTTTTCTAAGAAACCGAAATAGTACAAATGACATATAAATAAAGCAATAAAGATTATGATTATGATTATGAAATAAATAAATAAATAAATATGCGCCAGACAACACACCACTTGTCATGGTCTCGAAGTAGGAATAAATATCTCTGTATCAAAAGGTACCAGACAAGGAATCAAGCCAGAAGCTTCTCCCAGCATACCCAGACCAGGGCCAATTTAGAAAAGATCGTTTCCTGAATTGACTCGACCGGTAATCAAATCAGTGAGTTTCAGTGAGTCGGAAAGTCGCACTGTCACGGGTGTTTTTGTTTTTGTTGAACTTGGTGCAATTTTTCACACGATGAATTTTGTATTTGGCTAGTTCTGTCAAGTAGGTAAAACTTAGTTACTTCATTTTAAAAATTCAGCGCGAATATAGTAGTAACCCTGGGCGTTTCTCGCAAGTTTGGGAAAAAGGTCAGAGTGGTCCTTCTGTAAACTCTTTATTTTGTGACGTAAGTCAAGGAGAGAAACTGTGCTTCAGCGCACTACGACAATCGTGTCGTCAAATATACAGGGTTACTTTATAAACACCATCCAAATTTTGCCCCAGTCCTTAGGCATCAATAGAAGACAGTTTTTTTTAGAAAAGGTAGGTCTTTCTAAATTTTACATTATTATTATTATTCGTTCAGCGTGGTTACTTATTTAAAATTTAATTTCAACTTCTGAATAAAGCGCGGGCGGGGAGTTGAAGAGGCTGTGAGCCCGCCGCCACTCACGTCGCGCAGTATCAACGAAACTAGTGATTTTTTTATTCCTTTGAGTAGTTATAATAACTTTAATAACTCAACATTTTAGTACTGAAGGTTGTCAAACAGAAAAATACGTATTTTGCCATTTTCTCCATAGATCCTCATATTTCAGTTTGGATGGTGTTCATAAAATAGCCCTGTATATGTTTCCGTAGATCGAACATTGAACTAATTATATAGCATATTCTTTGTCCCAAAGGCCATGGGCAATCAAAGGTATAGATCATAGCCATAAAAAATACCCACTGTACAACATAGACCACAAATTTTGGCTATCATGTGGAGTACTATTAGTGGCCGATACTCTGCAAGCTTGGCGGGTAGGAAGGAAGGATCCTCAATTCATTATGAGGTTGAGCAATGGTGTTTTCGAATTTTCGTAGTCCAAGTTAGAGCGTGGTAAGTCCTATGCCTATTCAACTCTTCATTTGAATGTTGGACAACTTTGCCTATTTGCAGGACAATAGCTTTCTATTTTCTATTGTTAACATTAATGTAGCAGATCTAGATCCTTCAAAACCATAGACTAGAATTACACTTTCTCCCCCAGCGACCAAGGTAGGTAGCAATTGCTCAAGTCGGTTCCCTTGAAGCCATTAAATCCCATAATTATAATCTGCAACTAATGATCTTAATACCACTGTTTCTCCTTTTCCTAACAATCTAACGCAAAAACGATCCGGCGGGGTCGCAATACTTCCTGAATAAACTCGGACAATGAGTTCTTTTTAATTCGGATGTTTTTAAAAAAATATATCCCCATGCTTTTGCAAGTTCGACTTGCATCGATCCACTGTATTTCAGTACGTTATGGGCTATAGGTATAGCCATTTGTACAGTTACAGAATTAAGGTAAAACACGTTTAAAGTAGGTAAAGTTTACACCAACACCAACTGATTGCTTTCAAACGCTTAGTATCAATGTAATGTTATGATGTTGACGGTTTCTAACACCAATTCATGGTTATCCTAGTTAGACGGTACAATTCGTTAAACTCACCCCCAGTAACCCGAGCAAAATATTAAAAAAAACTTATCAGTGAAATCTGTCCATATTCCTGCAACCTTAGCTGGCCCGTCACAAGTCTGGCCACCCTGCACACAGCCGACAACACGCGCGTGTGTGTGTAGGGCACAAACATAAACTGAAGTCGGTGACGCGAGTAAGAGTATATATGTTTTTCGAAAGGCAGTGCAACGCTTGCTTCGTCGCTACTTTTTTATATTGTTCGTCAAGATGACCTCAAGCCAGCTAATGGAAACCGGTCGTAAGGTCCAAATATGAGACAAGCATAGTAATGCAAAAGAATCACTGGGCTGGCCATCCTCATCTCGACGGCCTGCAGAAATGCCTTCTCAGCCCCTGCTTGAAGAACCCGGGATTATAATAAAATAAGAGGAAGGAAACACATGTATCTGCTGGAACAGTGTTCCACGTTTGATAGTACGACAAAGAAACGAGTCACCGAACCTTTTAGTTCGAGCCAACAAATGTTGAATTGTGTATTCCCCGCTCTATCGTTATGCTAATGGATGTCTTATCTATATTTATCTTTCCTCTTTTCTATTGAAGAACTTATCCAGAAGTACACTATGGTCGGCTGACGAAGATGATTCCTCTCTCTACGAACTTGATTAACACATCAAGAATGCTGTGCCCCGGGTTCGATTTCCGGTCGGGTCAATTCAAAAAACTATTTTTTCTAAATGGACTCGGGTCTGGGTGTGCTGGGAGACGGCCCTGTCTGGAACCTCGTTACACAAGGATATTTATTTATCCTTACTTCGAGACCATGACGAGTGGTGCGATGTCGGCGACATATTTATTTCAGGTCACCGGTGACCTAAGACAATAACATTTCTATTGTGTCTGGATTCTTGGCAGTCAATGGCTTAACATTGATTGAGAAATTGAATCGCAATGTGCGCTTAGGTTTCATACGCCCGAAGGCACTATTTGGCTTTACGTCTGCGTCGCGGGCGCTTACATAACCCAGCCGGAGTGCATTCACTCCGCGGAGAAATGCAACGATGCACGCACCACTGATATAATACGTGATGGATTAGCGCTCATTATGATACAGATTTGCAGATCGCAATCACCGTGTTCACTCTCTAATGTGGCCTTTTTTGTACGATCGAGGTAAACTACGCTTGTGGTAGAGATTAACTGGCAGGCTGAACTGAAATTACTGATTTCGGGGAGACGCAATACCTACTTGAATGCTGAAAACTCATAATATCGTAGAATTCTTAAAACTATTTTTGAAGAGCTATTTACCAATGCTTAAGTATGTGCACAGATTGAGGCAGACAAATCAATGTTAGGTAAAATAGTTAAAAAGGATAGATTTTTATATTGTTTTATAGTCATACTCTAAATTTGTATACTTATAATAATTGAATATAATATTAAATATCCCTGGACATTAAATATCCCTGGACATTATTCCACACAGCGCCATCTAGCCCCAAAGTAAGCTAATTAAAGCTTGTGTTATGGGATACTAGACAACGGATAAACATACTTAAATACATTTTCTTTTGTAAATACATACTTATTATACATAGGAGACACCCAGACCAGTACAAACAGACATGTTCATGCACACAAATGTTTGTACTGTGCGGGGATCGAACCCGCGACCTCTGGTGTAGTAGCCAACATCTTAACCATTACACCAAGTCGGTCAAATATTGAATTCTAGATTTAAAACCACTATCTACATACATGATTACCGACATAACTACATAACGAGGAAACATTAGTAGGTGCCAAAAATGTGCCAAAACAAAATATAGCTACTCGTTTTTGAATTAATTCTTTGGACATTTTATTTATTTATTCATTTAATAGAAAACAACTTGTAACAGACTCCAAAACGCCAGCAAGTCTCAGTACAAAATACATTTTATATTACAAAAAACAACAAAAATATTAAAAACAAAACAAGCATAGAGTAATAATTAAGACATAACAACAAATAATCAATAAAAAACAATAATTAAAAGCATTCAGTCAAATAAACATTAAGTCAAGTTTTAAAATGTCAAGGTTAAACTAAATCCTATGTCATAAAATAATAATAAAAAGAGATAAAAATAAATATAATTACCTACCTAAGCATATCATCAATATATGAGTGCACTCTAGCATACAGGTATCCCAAACTATCGGCAAATATGTCTATACCATCGTGCTGAGCAATCATATCCCCCAACAGTTTTAGAGCACGAATGGTTGGAGCGTGGGCACCGCGCTCCGTGCACGCCCCTGGCCAGCACAAAAGACGCGGGCGCCGACGAGGGGCCACCGTCCCCACCTCATCACATTGAATCCGAGTTGGAACTCTTAGACCTAGTTTCTCTAAAACTACGGGACTATTTATTTTATTGTGTATTATTAATATGTAATAAATAATATAATTAACTATTCTTCTCAACTCAAGAATTCCATATCCAGCATACCCGAAACAAATACAAATGGGTACAAGAAAGGATAGTAACCGTACTCCTTCTTGTACAACCAGCGCGCAAATTTACGTTGAACCTTTTCAACCAACAAAGTATATTTTTTCTCATGGGGATCCCACACTATGGCACCATATTCGAGCTTGCTGCGAACGTAACAGTTGTACAATACCCTTGCTACGCGCAAATCCTCAAACTGGGTACTCATTCGCATCACAAAGCCTAACATTTTGCTGGCCGCTTTGCAAATTGTTTTTATATGTTGGCGAAAGTCAAGTTGATGGTCAAGCATTAGTCCTAGGTCCCTAATCTCATTTACTCAAACAAGAGTTGTGTCATCTAATTGATAGTCATCATTTAAGGGAATGCGCTTCCGTGCAAAAGTGATAACTTTACATTTGCTACCGTTGCACGGCAGACTATAACACCTGCTCCACTCAGCAACAGCATCAATGTCACCCTGCAAGGCCATACAGTCTGTTACATTGTTAACTCCCCGGGACAGTTTGAAATCATCCGCAAACAGGAGACATTTGGAAGAACGTACACTGTTTGGGAGATCATTGATAAAGATGAGAAACAGCGTCGGTCCCATCGTGCTACCTTGGCTCACGCCGGATCTCGTGATTACTAGACTCATAACCCTGCAGCGCACAAACTGGCACCAGTCCCTAAGGTAGCTGGAGAAGAACTGGAGAAGTTTAGGGGTGAAACCTATTCGAGCTAATTTCTGAAGAAGAATGTCATTTTCAACGAGGTTAAACGCTTTCTTAAAATCGAAATAGGCGGCGTCTACTTGCCGACCAGTGTCCATGTCTGCATAGACATGATCTACGTGAGCCGTCAGATTTGATGTTGTGGAATGAGCTCTGCAGAAACCATGTTGACTATCGTGCATTACGTTATGGATTTGTCTGCTGATGTACGAGTACACCATCTCAAAGATTTTTGCAACAACTGCTCTCAGTTGCGATGACAGACTGCGATGGGTCTAAACATTTTCCGGGATATGTACCATACTTCCCAAGATAAATCGTGGATTGTGCTACCTGCTGTATTCTTCCCAATAAGCTTTTCATTTTTTTATTTTCTTTTTATCTGTTACAGACGGTATTAAAGAAATACTTACTTTTTTTTTGTAACATAAAAAAATACACTTTTTTTTCAAAATATCGAACCTTAAGGTCAAATACTGACGGGCCAGTTGTCCGTAACTTTACTAATGCCACTCATTCTTACTATTTATCTTCTTCACCTGCACTAGAAGGAGCAGTTCGGCTCACCGACAGCACATGCGCGCGCGCAGGCTCCGCAGAAAGCCGCGAGCCGGCCACCGGCTGCGACAGACACGTTTCCGGATATACAGGGGGATTGAAAGCTCTTGTTGGCGTAGTTAAACTAACCCCCATGGCTTCAAACTGAAATGAAAGTTGTAAACAGTATGGCTGTCAACTTCAATCGTGTACCTACTGGAATATTGAGGATAAAGGTAATTTTTACGCGCAAGTTCGTGAAATGACAGGTTACTTAAATAAATAAATAAATATCTGGGACAATTCACACCAAGATCATCTGACCCCAAACTAAGCAGAGCTTGTAATATGGGCGTCAGAGACTGATAAACATACTTAAATATTTCTGAATACATACCTAAATAGATAATAACACCCAGACACACAACAAATACAAATGTTCGTCTAACAAATATTTGTCATGGGTGGGGATCGAACCCACAACCTCCGGCGCTAAAGGCAGGATCGCTGCCATTGCGCCAACAGGCGCTTATGGGGTCCGATTCTGCTATTTAAAAGCCAATGGAATTCTAACCGAATGACACATAAATAGCAGAATCTAGACCCTGCATGATGTTCAGTGGCAACCCAAATTAAAGTACTGCTTGAGAGACGTCTTCACTATGCCAGAAAGATTAAAAATATGTGAAGAGCCACATTATGGAGAATGTAGAGGCCATCAGAGTAGGAGGGTTTTTCTTGCTAAAAGACCCGGCAAAAACTCAGGTCTATTAAGGTCAGCATGAGACGTGAATGGTATAAGTTCATGTTCCCATTGGCTGTACTTAAGGTCAACAAAACAACGAAAAGATATTTCTAACGAAAGTGTCGAAAACAGATGATTTTCCGATAACTAAACTCCATTCATTATAACATAATAAGCAAAAAGTCATGTGAGACCAATCTTGTTGAATATGTGCATCGATTAACAGCCGCAATGGATAGGGGTGGTCAGGCGGACGCCATTTATACAGATTTTTCCAAAGCCTTCGATAAGATCCCGCACTCGCTGATGTTGCAAAAGCTTAGTGTTGTGGGTATTCATGGTGACCTACTGCGGTGGCTCGAATCTTACCTCAGGAATCGAAGTCAGGCTGTAACAGTGAAGGGGTTCTGTTCTTCATTTGTTCCAGTTACTTCAGGTGTACCGCAGGGCTCGCATCTTGGTCCTCTTTTGTTTATTATATTTATTAATGACATAGTCTCTGTCATTGAAAACTCCCATGTTTTGATTTATGCCGACGACATCAAAATATTCAAGAAAATAACTTCAATTTGCGATTGCCTAACATTACAGGAAGACCTGAACAAACTTTATGCTTATTGTAATAACCACTATCTGTCTCTCAATTTAAAAAAATGTAACATTATATCATTTACCCGTAAACCAAAACCAATTTTCTATGATTATTACTTAGATAACGTAAAACTTAAGAGAGTGACCGAGGTGAGAGACTTGGGTGTTTACTTAGATAGTAAGTTGACTTTCAATTTACATGTTACTCAAATCACAAATAAAGCTTATCGTATGCTGGGGTTTGTGATGAGGACTGGTAGAGATTTCAAACTTTGTTCTACTCTATTGCTTCTGTATAATGCCTATGTAAGATCTATTCTGGAGTACGCTTCTACAGTTTGGAACCCGCAATATAACATTTATATCGACAGCATTGAGAGAATTAATAAAAAAATGGCAAAACATCTGAATTTTAAAGCTGCACCATGCAGGCTATCATTTCCTTCCGTGCCTTCTTTATTAGAACGCCGTACGGAGAGAGACCAAATTTTTCTGTATAAGATTATCAAAAACCTAGTAGATACCCCTTTTCTGTTGGAAAATATACGATTCAGATGCCCTCGGACAGGTTCTCGCTGCAGTTACGCATTCGGGATGCCATCCACTAAAACAAATTATGCAAGCAACGCCTTTTTGTTCAGATCGACTGATAACTTTAATAAGAAATTTTGTAATTTAGATATCTATAGTAGTAGCGCCTCTAAGTTCAGGAACGATATATGTAATATCTTAAGGAGTAACAATTTATGATGAACCGTGTATTTGTGAGCTTTTTAAGTTCCTATTGTTATTTAATTTTTTCATTTTCTGTTTGTAATTCGGAGTCGTAGCGTTGATAACGTTGGTTATTCGATGATTTGTGTCAAACATCAGTGGAAACTTAACTGATTTTAGTGTTATTTTTAGTGTTAATCTTAAGGTGGAATAAAATTGTTTGTTTCCTAAATACAAATAAATAAATAAAATAAAAAATAAACATTAGACAGAAGTAAAAAGGGTTCTTTTTGGGGTACGCTTTGTGGCAAAAGTACAATAAACATTATTACTTCCAAGATTTATGCCGAATTTATAAAAATCTACCTTGTAGCAGCTGTCACACTTAATTTGTTCTCATTTAGAGTAAAGTAAGTTTAGAATTTATGAGGCTTTTGCTTAAATAAATTATTTTGTCTTGAATCAACCTATATTGTCGATGTCAAAACCTAAAAGAAGCAGGGGTGTTTATCCGAACACATTTTTACTGTGACTATAACTCTACCAAATCTAAAATGTAGAATATGAAGATACGTTGTGGCGGAAGGGGGTTTTCAATTTTACCAAGTTATACTCAGGTATGTCATCGTCATGGCAACGTCAGATGCAAATTGGCATTCATTTTAGCACCCCTGCTTCTTATTTCTAATGTTATAATGAATGAAGTATAGATATCTATCAATATCTATACCTACTTATTGGTAATATTTTTAATAATAATAATAATAATAATAATATTTATTTGCATAAAACATGGTATATGTGAATGTTAGAAAAAATAGAAAATGATGCACATGTCTTGCCATTATGGTGGCATGCAAATCTTTACTCAAAGTTATACCTATCAATATAAGAATTGTAATATGTATGTCTAAAATAATGATATTAGTAAAAAATTAAAATAACAATGTCAAACTCAGATTTAAAAAAAAAAAAGGAAAAAAAAAATACAATTGTCAGATCCTAAATTAAAACTTACGGTCAATTAAATCCCTAATGTCATATATTTCTTGTTCAATGAGCCACTTAAAAAGCTTCGATTTAAATGCATTTATATTCAATTGTTTAATGTCTGAAGGAATTTTATTATATATGCGGATACACATATTTAAAGCATTTTTCTTATATTTATCAGTTTTTATAACTAAATTTAAAACAAGTCTATCAGGATCTCTTTTTTTCCTGGAGTTGACTTCACTGGATTTCACAAACAATGAAGTATTCTTTTTTACAAAGCCACAAACTTCATAAATGTATAGCGCTGGTAGGGGTAGCAAGCCGAGGCTCCAAAAAGCCGTTCTACAAGACTCGCCAGGCTGAATACCACACAAGGCTCTGATGCATTTCTTTTGTGCTATAAATGCTCTGTTTCTTTCTGTACAATTACCCCATATTATTAACCCATAGCGTAGGATTGATGCTACATATGCGTGATAAGCAGTAAGTGCCGTTTGTCTGTCTGTTATTTTGCGCATTTTGTTAAGAGCGTAGACAAAGCTATTAATGCGATTACAAAGGCTATCAACATGGTGCTTCCAGCTTAAATCCTGGTCTATTACTACGCCTAAAAAATTTGTATGCGTTATTTCCATTATTTTCTCTACCTTCAATTTAAAATTGTATTTATTATGTTTTGACTTATTGAATTGAATAAAATTTGATTTATTTAAATTCAATTTCAAATTATTTGCATCTAGCCAGTCAATAGTAGTTTATGGTTTTCATTCAAATAAACAATCTCGAAGTTTGTTCAATCATTTTACATTTGCTGATCGCTGTACCACTGGTTCGTCAGTGCTTGTTATAAGAAATGTAAATAAACAAATATTAGATTAAGATTATCTGAACCCAATCTAAGCAGAACTTGTACTTCACCTATAGGTGTAAAGGACTGATAAACATACTTGATTTTTTTTAAATATATACCTATATTGATAAGTAGATAACTAGCGGTCCGTCTGCAGCTTCGCTTGCGTAGACTGTCTTTCCCGTCAAAATATAGCCTAAATTAAAAATATATATATAGCCTATGTCACTCCCTGATAAAGTAGCTTCATATTGGTGAAAGGTGAAGAGGTGTGTCAGGACCGTAGCATGTGGAAAGAAGTTTCTGCCTACCGTTTTGGGAAAAAGGCGTGGTGGTATGTTTATGATAATATAAGATAAATATTCTTTATTGCACATCAAAAAATAACAATGAAGGTTTGTATTACACGAAATAGTAAGATGACACAATTATGCAATTATTACAATATATGTGTGTATGTATTGGTAAAAGAATTTTTAAAATCGGTCCAGTTGTTTCGGAGCCCATTCAATACATACAAGCAAACAAACAAACAAACCCTGGATGGCTGGCGCTCAGCAAACGTACGTAAAAAATGTATGTCACATTAATGTTTGTCATGGCATCAAACCCACGGCCAGAGGCGCTAAAAGCTCCACTACCAACGACAGGCCACTCAAGTTTGTCTCTGTAGTATAAATAATGCATCAGCCTGTGCCGCGCGCACACCACCACACGCGCACGCGCACTTTCACTCGCCTATTCCCAGCGCATGCGCATAGCCGCGCAGATTAGCAGGGATTGTTCTACACGCTAGAAAAGATTGCACTGCGAACTTTTTACGTATTTTGATATTCTTTCCATAGTAACTGCTCCGGTTTGGTTAAAAAAGGAATCTTCAGACGGTAAATACAGTCCAATTCAAATTGTGTTGGTTTCTTGGTATTTTAAGTATTTTATTAGTGTTCAAAATAAATGAATCCAAATCATATTGGTGTTGTAAGTTCTACATCGGAGTAGGCCCACAGGAACCTATGTAGTACCTACTTCCTCCCGAATATTGTCAATGTCTAATCTTTTTTTTTTCTCTGGCTCTTTTGTGTGTTTTCCTTTTACACAAATTCTGCCAATGTCGAGTAAGGATGTCAAATCTTTTGCCCAATATTAAATAACCCTAAAGACTGACATTATTATTTTTTCATAAATATTGGGGTCTGTTTTGATGACTATAAACAGGTGAGGATGAGGACTTCATATTTGAAAGGCTCCTTTTAAAATCGATGCATACCTACTCGTACTTTTGATCTATCCTGCAATCTGGTTAAAGTGCTTTAACAGACGTGATACTCCCACTGTTAAGGCATTGCATCAATTAAGGTCAAAGATCTTAGTATGTGCGCAAAAACTTGCATATGTTCAAAAAAAACAGTGATACTCATACACACAATACTAGAAATAAAAACAAACTTATTACTCCAAGTCTTGGGCTACTTACGGTAAGAAAATTCCTTTGTGGGTCAATCTGTAAAATACTTTAACAAAATACCTCAAAGTCTTGTTGATCTACCTCTTCACAAGTTCAAGTCTACAATTAAAGCAAAGTTGATAAAACAAGGTTATTATAGTGGAGGATTACTTGAACGACAAGAATTTGTGGTCATAGTAGGAATAATCTGCTCCTCTGCACAAATAATGTATTCTTATTGTTCTTTTGACTGTACTCTGAATGTATTTGTTGTAAAACAAAACAAAGTTCAAAAGAGTAACTATCGAGTTTCTTGCCGGAGTCTTCTCGATAAGAAGCAACGTCCGAACCGGTGGTAGATTCGCACTATGTTTATTTAGGATATGTACTATTATTGTATTATTTTATTTACGTCTATTATTGTTAATATATTTTTTTGTGAATTTTGACATTTCATAAGTGCTTCTTTGTAAAAGCTTAAATGAATAAATATTTTTTTACTTTTACTTTTACTTTACTTAGTACTGTGTCCAACATATTATTAAATCTACTGCGATTCTATTCTTACCACCACGCCTTTATCGATTAACAATATGTAGCCATAAATAATATTTCTAACCTCTAACAATGCTGAAAGAAATCCTAGACCAACGTCCAGCCCAGCCACTTCCCAGTTCGACTAGGCCGCGTCTGTGTGCGTGTGTGTTTGTGTGTGCGTCTAAGCTGCGAATTATATCATATAGAGCGGAGATTTACTAAAACTGACCTATTTGTTTTCTAGCTCACTCTGCGACTAAGTAATCCTACTTTAGCTAATGCATCGTTTTATGACTTTCACGTGATGTTGCTGCTGTCAACATTTAGTACAAATTTAAGAGAACAGCGCAAAAAAAGGGGTGTCAGAATTTATGAATCAAAACGGAGTTTAATTATGTAGGGAACTTAGTGAATTATTAAAAGAAAACTGTTCCTTACTTTTTACGTACCGATCTCTATGGAGGAATAACATCTCTGTTCCATGCATGTTATCCAACTATCATATTTCTTTATAAAAAAAAGTTCTTAGAAGTCTATGCTAGGCACTTCAAGATGAAATTATTAAGGAATAAGAAAAACCAAAAGAAAAAAAAACTGGTGTGGATCTATATAGGATAAAAATATTTTCTTTATTGTAGTCTTTGATTGACGTTTCAGACTAGAGAAGAATATCCCACACAACAGCTTATTTGAAAAGGACAATAAACAAGTTGACAAATAGCATAAACATTCGGAAATGCTTAAGGCCAGGCAGAATCGTTTGTACATCTTTATAGAATGCGAAACTGTGCTTGATGTGACTTTGTAAGATATCAGCCCCAAAACTGAGGAACCCGTTGCAGCCACTGCACAAACGATCCCAATTCGCGCATGCAACTCCATATGCAAGTCGTGCGTGCCCCTCCCCCGCATGCCGCAAAGACGTTCGTTGCCCCCGCGCAGTTCAACGACTCTTTCACTGCGCCCGCGCACGCGACCGCCGCACTTTCGCGCGCCGATAACGCTAGACTCGCAGACTTCGCCCATTTAGAAAGAGACGATAATAGTAGAAGAAACCAGATGGATAGAGACAAAAACACAATCGAATGACCGTAACCGTAGAAAAATGTGTTTAATTAATGAAACCATTGCGTGCTGATAGCTCGAGTAATGTTTTTTTATCGCCTTGTTAGATGTCGGCCCAATAGATTGGACCAGGAGCAAAAAAACTTAATTTTTATTGTAACCAGTCACTCACATTTATTTGCAAACATCATACAGTCCCAATTATCGAACCGTCACTTGAATTAGGATCCCATGCTTTATTGGGTAATGGAAAGTGACAGCAAAGGAATAAGGGCTACCTAAGTTTAGCTTTGCGCCTACATTGGCTGACACCGACTCCAACAATAACATTAATTGTACCTACATTATATTATCGTATAAGTTTTAGAAGAATACGCAATTATTTCTTTACTTTTTAGTGCTTTATTTGGAATAGTTTTTTTTGAAAGTTGGTTTTTTTTTTGTTAAAATTTTTGTTTATTTCTTGATTTTCAGTGAATAGTTCTTATTTATTTTATACATCGATAAAGTATCGTCCAATTGCTTCTAAGAATTGAAGAGTTCCGTTACTTTGTCATGGATCCCATAATCAGAACCTAACACTCATCAAACTACCCTTGAAGTATATCCTTTTCAATAAAAAAAGAAGCATCGAAATCGGTTGGCGTGATAATGAGTTATTCGTCCATTTGTCGCGCAAAATGGTTTATCTAAATTTAAGACTTATATGTATTTCCCATGGATGCCACTGTCAGAACTGGACCAAATTAGAATGGGACCACACGGGCAGCATCAGCTTTCAAATAAAAAAAGAATTATCAAAATCGGTTGGCGTAATATTGAGTTACCCGTCCATTTGTCGCGCATTTTGCCTATCTAGATTTAAGACTTATATGGATTCCCCATGGATGCCACTGTCAAAACTGGACCAAATTAAAATTGGACCACACGGGCACCATCAGCTTTCAATAAATAAAGAATTATCAAAATCGGTTGGCGTAATATTAAGTTATTCATCCATTTGTCGCGCATTTTGTCTATCTAGATTTAAGACTTATATGGTTTTCTCATGGATGCTACTATCAGAACTAGACCAAATTATGGGACCATTCGGGAAGCACTAGCTTTCAAATAAAAAAAGAATGATCAAAATCGGTTCACCCAGTCGAAAGTTATGAGGTAACAAACATAAAAAAATATATAAAAAAATCATACAGTCGAATTGAGAACCTCCTCCTTTTTCTGAAGTCGGTTGAAAACGTAATTAATTGTAGCAACATAACAAACAGGCTGGTTTGTTATAGAGTAACCTCGCCGAAGCACAGAATACTGAATGTTTGTCCTATAGGTTGAACTGGACATTGATTGGCAAAAGCTATTATTTGGCATGCTAATTGCCTCAGTATTACTAATACATAGTTTTTGTATTCTGAAAGTAACACATGACTAATTCGTGGTAGCTGTAACGCGTTAGATGATATTATCATATTTATGACCGCAAATTATCTGGCTCATATTGTACAATTAACTTATCATTGTTAATACTAAAAGTGGTCATTAATCTTAGACTTTGACACTTAGATTTGCAATATGATATATTAAGTATGTAATTGGCAAATCTGCATTGTTACAGTTACATTTATAGTATTCAGACGATATGTGAGATCTGCTAATCCCTGTGGTTGACTGCTAAAGAATGCCTCTAGGCTTTCAATTGTACTCGATTTCATGCGCAATTAACAAAATCGTGTTTAAAAAGGTGTAATCAGTCACAGATTGAGCGTAACGCTGATCACGATGTCCAGAAAAATGGACCCAACTAATGCCTGAGCCCACCCCCTGAGCTTAGCGCCGCCTTTCTGCCAACGGCCATTGTTAGTCGCACAATTCAACATGAGTAGCTTTTAAAAAACGCAACATCTTTTTCTCTCTCCTCCTTTTTCCAGATAATTTTCGTAGCAATGAGCTGATTGCTAAATAAAGTAATGCTTAATAAATTATACTCGTATGTGTTCCATTTGTATCATGTATAAATATTACTAATAACATTACACTATTATTTACCTATACTTATTACTTGCCTTTCATGTGAATTATCCTTTGCTGGGAAGAGATCGCTTTTTAGAGATAAAGCTACCCAAAATGTGCAATTTATTGATTTTTTTCTTGTATGCAATAAATAACATTTACCTACTCACTTGTCATAACCCAGGCAAAGTATAATGTACGTTGTTGCCTGGCAATAAGAATTTAATTCTTATTGCATAACCGCATCATGTGACGGTGACGTCACGCTGCAAATGCACATTGCACACGTCACCGCTGTCACTTTCTGCGGCGCACGCGCGGCGGTGAAAGGCGCACGACTTAGCGAAATCCAACGTTTCCAATTTACTTGCGTTTTTAATGGCATGACTTGTATTAACATAATTATTATTGAATAGACTTATGAATCTCATGGTCGGCCATTGCGTTTGTGGGAATGTAGGAATGTTTTACTTACAAAACAAAAATTACCATCGGTTTTATATTTGCATATACTATTAACATACCTAAGAAATTATGTAATTTAATAGGAAAGTAGGTAAGGTAGGTAATTAGTTTTAAAATGTATAACATTATCATTACTTTAATTTAAATACACATATCCAAAGTGCTCTGGGGCTGAGCGACCCCAGAATCAGGCTAGCCTTATCCTGGCACGCGGGGCTCTGCTTTATATCCCTTGCTACTCGTGGGAACGCATTGGACACAATTTTTGGTTGGCGGCGGTGTGGTTCGCAACCCATCACGTCTCGTTCTCCTCGGGGGCGAAAAGCGGCCCACGGGGAGCTGCTTCGCTACGTTGAATGTAAGGAGTGGAATGAATGACAAAATTGATAAAGTATGTCGCATGATGGATGAAAGGCATATTGATGTTATTTGTGTGAATGAGATTAAGTGGAATGGATGTGACATGTCGAGGCATGGACCCTATACGGCTTACTGGTCCGGAGTTTCTGCCAACAGCCGAGGGTGTCAAGGAGTAGACCTTATTGTCTCCGAGCGGATGGCCGAATGTGTAAATGAGAATGTGCAAAGTGTATTTTTTTTTTATATTGCCTGTCAAGATGACCTCACTCCACCTGATGGAAAGCGGTCGTGAGGTCCAGATATGAGGTTGACAAGCTTAGTCATTCAAACGAATCACTGGGCTGGCCATCCTCACCTTGCAGGCCTGCTTGATTAAAAGATGTTGATTAAAAGGGTTGTGAAAGAGACGGAAGAAAAGATTTGGAATGCGCAAGCGGGATTCAGAAAGGGAATGGGATGTACGGATCAGGGTTTTTCCTTGCGTTGCGTAGCGGAATTTTTTTTGCCCGAAATACAAAAAGTCTATTAAATTGCATTTTCTTGGACCTGGAAAAAGCCTATGATCGGGTGAAAAGGAATGAATTGTGGTTGTCTTTATCCGCACATGGGGTGAGCAGCTGTTTGATACGAGTGCTGAAATCTCTCTATGAGTGTTCCAGCGCTTGCGTCAGAATAAACGGGGCGTACACTGACTGATTTTACATCCATAAAGGGGCTAGACAGGGTTGTGCAGCGTCCCCATGGCTGTTCAACTTTGAACTTGACAGCTCTGAAAGACAGTGATTATGGGCTGAGAATGAATGGGTTGCTTGTTAAATGCTTTCTCTACGCTGATGACCAAGTCATACTGGCGTCGTCGGCCGACGAGCTGCAGGAAATGGTAACATTAATGAATGCGTCGTTAGAAGTGAGAGATATGAAAGTGGACGTGAGTAAGACAAACACCATGGTTTTTAAAAGAGAGGAGGATATAACAGAATGTGATGTTTTAACTGGAGGTGAAAAGGTAGAACAAGTGAAAGAATTTGTGTATCTGGGGATTAGGTTCACGAGGGATGGGAGGCATGAGGGTGATATTGATAGAAGAGTGAATGCAGGGAACATGTTGAATGGAGCGCTGCATGCCTTTATGAACAGTCAGAAGGTGTCAGAGAAGGCGCGACTGGCTGTTCATGCGGGGGTGTTAGTGCCGACGCTTATATACGGAAGTGAGAGTTGGGTATGGCAAAAGAAGGATGAAAGTAGGATGAATGCAGTGAGAATGAGAGCATTGCGAAGTATGGCAGGAGTTACATTGAGTGATAAAGTGAGGAATAGCATAATTAGAGAGCGTTGTGGTGTGAAAGAGGATGTTGTCACAAAAATTGAGATGGGAATGCTAAGATGGTTTGGGCATATGGAAAGGATCAATGAAAGGCGATTAACGAAACAAATTTACAAGGTGAGGGTGGATGGAGCTGTTGGAAGGGCCTAGACGGACGTACTTAGGACAAGTCCAAGACGTGCTCAGAAAAGGTGAAGTCAGGAGTACCCATAATTGACGAGCATGTGTGAAAGGATTAATGAGAGTGGAAGAAGCGCAAGAGGTATGTCAGGACAGTAGCAAGTGGAAAGATGTGGTCTCTGCCTACCCCGTTGGGAAAAAGGGGTGATGGTATGTACATCCACTTCTGTATTAAGGCGTGCGTTCTTATGACGATGCTATAGATGTCCCGAATATATTAAAAAAAAGACAGTTGATTACAAACACTAGATATAAAGGCACGGCCACCTGGCAAATGCCGCTAGATTTCGATAGATGCATGTCACTTACAACGGGCACCTATGGATATCTGTCAGGCTGGCATTTGTTTTTGCTTAGCCATCACTCATACTAGACTGATATTGTAAGGGCCACAAGTTGGCGATCGCAAACTTGGGTTACGTTGCATAAACCCACCCAAAAACTCAGATAGTGGAACTGACCGTCCTTACCATTCGGCCACCGAAGAGTTTAAGAGCGTTAGTTGGGGGTGGATCGAGAACGTTGCATTTTTGTAAGATTTTCGTGATTTTTTTTTGAATTAAAATATAACTTATATTTATTGCTCCATTATTGTGTGCATAATAATACATATATAAAAATACATTGAATAGTCCAAAATTGGTCGCCGATCATTTGCTAAATTAAATAAGGACAGTTTTTTTAATAATTTTTAAGAATCGTAAAAAGTCAATGTACACAGTTAAAGTTATAGTTATAAAATGAAAAGGTGCATTCAAAAACAGAGAGATAATTTATACTTAAATTTACATTCAGCTAAATAATCACGATAATCTTCAAAAAATGCGACGTGTACGATCTACCCCCAGCAAACGCTCTTAATACAAAATTCAGGTCACTCCACTGGCCGTAGCATTGAGCGGTTGCAAAAATCATTCACTGAGGCCCTGAATTCGCACAAAAGCCGCAGCATTAAGCTGTTCGAAAAAAGAAATCCTCAAAAAAGCGACCACAATGGCGAGATTTGGCTTTTTCACCGTGAACCGGGTCATGCGCAGTCGCCGCCTAGGTTCACGCCGAGAGAGGCTTGCGAGAATATCTTTAGAATTTGATGACCATTAGACTACCAATAGTGATCTAGGTTCTAAAAAGAAGGAAGCACCCACTCTATTGACTACAACTGCATGAACAGGCAGGGTGCAACAAGAAATACATTTTTTTAACATTATAAAAAAGAAAGATATTTTGATTGAATACGAAATATAGCTCAGATACTTTATTTCACAAATAAACAATTAACTAGATTGGCTTTTAATTCCAGAAACTCCCTGTCCACTGAAAGCGGATTTATATATAAGATATCTTTGTACGAGGTCGAGCATAATACAATTTTTTTTAGTATGTTACTTTCTGACTAAAAGATTGACTTGATTTGGCCTGTGATGTGTTTTATTTTGTCTTTTAAAAATTCCTCTACTTACCTCAAAATCGATCACTAGCGATAAACCCGCTTTCAGTGGATAATTAGGAGTTTCTGGAATTAAAAGCCAATCTAGTTAATTGTTTATTTGTGAACAGTAACAGAAAGCAGACACCCATGACCATGACCAGTAACTTTAGGCGTATTTTACCAGGCAAACGTCTTGTACTGCCTGCTTACTAAGTTGGGTCCTTCTGAGATAATGCTAAATTCGCAGAATGAGGTTCTCCCAACGAGCACTGAAACACATTTGCAGCACTGGTTTTGCAATACCCATGGGCTGCAGAAGCCGCTCACCATCAGACAAGTTATCTGACACGTGAATCTGATGTTTTAATTTGAACTCGTAAATTCAAGACTCGATTTCAATATTTTCCGACAACCTTCTTCAGTTGGTTAATATGCGTGGCGAGCGCGAGCGAGGTCAGGCCTTTTTATTATAGGGATAACGCACCAATTGTATGAAGTCCTGCTGGTACTTGTGACAGTCATGTCACAATTTATACAAACTTACAGGGTCCTAATGGTCAAAGCCTTTGTCAATGGTTTTGGAAGACTTCAAACCTTACTTTTCCCGAAATTTTTGTAAGTCTACTGTATTTGTTATAGACTTTCAACTGGTTATCAAGTCTGCCTGAGTATGCGTTATTACACAGTTATACTCGTAACGGGTTAACAAAAGTTTCAATGTACTCGTAATTTCGAAGTTCCTAAACTCCGCCAGCTTCAATCTTTTTCTTTCTTCTTTAATTCCAAATGTTTTGAACGAGACTGAAAGGTTAAGCAACGTACGTTTTTTTTCATGTTTAAATATGCACCGCCCGCGCATACAACTCGAGATAAGTGCCGTGGCCGCTGTAAGGTCGCGTACCAAACTTACCTTAAGTTGACCACGAGCTTGTGATATGTGTACCATGTACGGAGGAAGACAGGTCCTTTACAAAACCATTGCAAAATGGGTCTTATGTTACTAGCATAAGGCCCCTATGTGATGTGAACGCTTGTGTACACTTTTTCGTGCACATGACAGCTCATCAAGTGTCATCAATAATTATGGGTAACCATTTTACATTATTTTTTATTCAAACTCAAATAACTTTATTTGAATAGACTTACTTTCTTCAACAGTTAGTACTTTTTAATCGTCAAAGGAGTATGGGTAATGTTCCCCATGTAGGTAATGTCTTTAATTTCGATCGTTAAAAACCAATACCTCCTATTGACATATTGACTCGAAATCGATACTACTTATATTATTCAATGGAGCGACATACTAACCCGAGCTAACCACCAAATCTAATATCTGAGCTCACTATCTGAGCCTCTAAGTATTCTAAAATGATTTTTGAGGATGACATATTATTATTATTTCCGGGACGCATTTCAGTACATACTTTTAGTTGCTCAGTTTATTATTTATCTTAGAAAATGTCTTTTTAATGTAATTGACGTTAAGGTCGTTTTCCGTGATAGCTTGTGTTCCACTTCGTAATGCCAAATACTTTACTGCTTTGTAAACAATATTATCATTATGGATATTAACTTCATGTATTGCTGGAACTACTTTTATAAGAAGAATATACCCAACAGGTACATCTTTAAAAAAAACCTTCCTCTCCTATTTATGCATCCTTTTTAACAGCTGTTAGGTGAGATTAGCTCCATAAAGTAACATTTCAGAACGAATATTTTAGTGGAACTAATCCAAAAAATTATACTTTAAGAAATCATATCTCGGCTCCGATATCACTTAGAACAATATTGACCACTCAGATATGTTTTCTAATTACCTTAATTGCTATAAAACAGTGATGAAATTAATGATGGCCGCTCATAAAAAAAATGACGCCACGCTCCATTCCAAGTCAATCAAACCCCAAAGCAAAATATACTAACTCTACCACCGCGTCGGAGTTGTTTCTTGCTGAGAAGACCCGACGAGAAACTCAGCAGTTAGGCCTCTTATACATGGCACGTTTTCTTAACCGTACGGCTATCGCGTGAAGTTTTGCCTCGAATTAAGTCAACAAGCTCCCACAGTCATCCATACAACACTGCCACCATACGGCGAATTAATCGTAGATTTTCACGGGGAAAAAACGTGTGTGTATAAGAGGCCTTACTCTTTTAAGTTGTTTTGGGTTTACAACAGGCGTTAGTAAAGTACAGAGGCGTTCACATCAACCTTTACAAAACCATTGCAAAATGGGTCTTATGTCAGCAGCATAAGGTACCCCTAGGTAAAGGTTGATGTGAACGCCTCTGTACAATGTGTCATTTTGATACAAATAAACCGACTGAGTGTCTAATCTAAAGAATATAAAACAATGGAAAAGAATATAAAACAAACAAAATAATATAAACATGAGGTCATTTAAACAATTAAAAAAATAAAATTGTTAGTACATACTAAGTATTAACTAGGTACAATAAAATATCTGCTACAATAGAGTTATCTCTTTATATATTAAATATTTGTGTATTTATATATTTGTGTTGTCGTCCGTAGTTATAAATACTCGGACATTTTATACGAAATTGTTTACAATTTGTGCAGCCTGTTCTTAATATGGCCTAGGTCCGTGCCTCACGTCGTAGCACCTTGGAGCCTTCTAGTACGTAATTCGGTGATTCTGTGAAGGCAGCTGGACAAGGCCTTCTCCACTGATTATTAATAGAGTGAGCAGTCTTTATAATCCCGTTACTTGTAAATTGGGATAAGCCACATGAGCAACTTTAATTGCACGCTATTTTAAGGTATAGTAATACGCCTACATACTAACCCACTACTGAGCAATGGTATCATCACTGAAAACCACTTCAGAATAAACTTAAAAAACATCACAAAAATAACGAGAGGTAACCGATCTGGGAACGGATCCCGAGACCCTGACCTTTTTCGCAGCCTGAGGCTCAGCATTGAGAAGCTAGTGAGCTGAAAGAGTATGATCACTTATAAAAAATACCATTACTCACAAGACGCCGATCTGGTGAGGTCAACACGTTCGATGCCGATCAACAACTACTGTCTCCGATTACATTATTATTTAATCATAAGAATAAACTTGTAGATTGCAGCAAATAAAATATTCAAAAGCAATAATTTTTATTTTACAACTCTATCTTGTCGATGTTTTGTTATAAAATGAGGTGAAGTCAAAGTAAAAATAAGTACATAAAAAATATGATAAATTATACTAATTATAGACATTACAACACCCTTACTTCGTGTAAGGTAAGGTAATGTAGCACTGTCCTCGGAGGCGTATCTCTCAGTTTTTAACGTTATACGAGTAATACGCTTGCAGTACGCATGTTTGCTGCTTGCATACAACACTATAATATCCGAGGACGGAGCAGCAGGTGCATGCAATTTGTATGCAAGCTACAAGCAAGTGTATTATGACGAGTATATGCATGTTCGCCCGCGTTATCGTTATATATGTATATCTTGGTCGAATTACATAAAATCTTGATAAGTGTAGCCCATGTATTATTCTGATGTTTAAACTGTATTACTGTAAAGTTTCATCCAAATCCGTTCAGTACGTTGAGTAGTTTTAGCGTGAAAGAGTAACAAACATACATAAATCCTCACAAAATTTCGCATTTATAATATTAGTAAGATTAGTAATATAGTAAGAAGTTTGACTGGCCTGTTGGCGCAATGGCAGCGATCCTGCCTTTAGCGCCGGAGGTCGTGGGTTCGATCCCCACCCATGACAAATATTTGTGTGACGAACATTTGTATTTGTTGTGTGTCTGGGTGTTATTATCTATTTAAGTAGGTATGTATTTAGAAATATTTTAGTATATTTATCAGTCTCTGACGCCCATATTACAAGCTCTGCTTAGTTTGGGGTCAGATGATCTTGGTGTGAATTGTCCCAGATATTTATTTAAGTAACCTGTCATTTCACGAACTTGCTCGTGAAAATTACCTACCAGCTGCCGGGACATGGAACTCCCATTTGGCAGATGATTTTCAACAGCCGCGTAGAGCATTTGCATGTTGCGATTCAACCAATTTTATCTATGACCATAGTAAAAGAATAGAAGTAGTCTTCATACATACGCCCCGTCCGTGGCTTGTGTGTGAGCGCGCCCGTACTATGCCCGTTCCTAGGCGCGTCGCACGCACACTGACAAAATATAAGGTGAAATGTGGTAAGTCAGTCGTGGCTGCGCCGTGCTTATGTAATGCTGCGCACACCGACAACGCTGTGCTGCCGATTGAAATTTTTGTTTTGTGTGCGTGTACAGATACGTTCACATCAACCTTTACAAAACCATTGCAAAATGGGTCTTATGTCACAGCCATAAGGTGCCTCTATGTAAAGGTTGATGTGTACGCCTCTGTACGTCCTATATTCGAGCTCGAAAATTGCTACAAAATAGTATGCGTAAATAGGTATTGCAGTGTTTATGGATGATTTAATAACAACTCATCCAATCCAGAATTGTCTTTCTCCACATTACCGTATAAGAACGGTGAGTAACCAAATACCTAACTTAACTAAGATTCATAATATTGTGTTTAATCATAATTTGATACAGATTTGTAGTTTCAGATTGATTGTTCAGAGATTGACGCAGCATTTTTGACAATTGAATAATAAATACCTATGCTAAATACCTATGCGCCAGACAACACACCTCTTGTAATGGTCTCGAATAAGGGATTAATATCCCTGTGTTACGAGGTACCACACAAGGAAATAAGCCAGGGGCGTCTCCCAGCACACCCAGACCCGAGTCAATTCAGAAAAGATCGTTTCCTGAATTCACCCAACCGGGAATCGAACCCGGGACAGTACAGAAATCGAGGCGAGAAACCGTGCTACAGCGCACTACGCCAACCGTGACGTCTAATAAACTACCTCTCCTTTTACTATGGTTCAACTGACGCGATGGACGTACCGTAGCTACTTTTTTTTTTGATCTCCGGGTGAGAAATGCCTTACGCACTATCCCACCAGGGTGGGGCAGCGGGGGAGTGTGGCACTCTCCGCCGTTGAAGCCGGCGGCATACCTACTAAAACCACCGGGTATACCCTCACCGCTTTGGAATAGGGCGACATGGAGCCTTGCGGATAACCACGTCGCCCCAGCGGTAGGCCCGGCCTACGTGCCGAGCCTCCTCACGCTGCGGGGCGTACCGGTATACTAGGCACACCCCCAGACGGGCGCACCGTGCAATGGGGTGAAAGCCCCCCGGCTAACACCCCGGTGCTGCTTTCAGGGAGCAGGAGGAGGTTGGGCGAACCACCGTCTTCTTGCCCCCGGCCGTCTGCGTCGGAGAGTGGCCGCGAGAGGGTCATCCTCTCGGGCCCTCTCCGCGATCTCTTTCATCACCTCCTCGCAGAAGGAAACCATTGCCTTCCATGCTTGCTCGCTCCCTAACGTGGCCTGAATAACGGCCGGAAGCGAGAGGTCGCCTCCGATGATGGAAACCAGAGCGCGTCGCTGATCCGCCCATGCTGCGCACTCTTGAAGTGTGTGCTGGGCAGTGTCTTCGTCTGCACCACACTCGTGGCACCGCGGGGTGGGCTCCCGCCGGGCGATTATAAACAGGTACTTCCGGAAACACCCGTGTCCGGAAAGTAACTACCAGCCAGCAGTACCAGCCGATACGTCAAAGGCCCCTTTCTTTGACGTACCCACTGGCTGAGGACCGGCCGTATTGCCTCTATGGTGTCGCGACCGTAGAGCGGGTCGGCCAGCTCCTCCGCCCATCTTCGCAAAAGCGCTTCCTGCGCCCTCCTTCTTATGCCCTCAACCGTGTCCAGGGAGGGGCGCTCGCCTTGCGCTCTCGCTGCTGCCCTGTTCTGGTAGACAGCAGCGAGCACACGTGCCTCTAATTCCCACGGGGGGTACCGTAGGTACCGACTACTGACATCTTTAACGAAATAGGTAACCCCGGCAAAACGAGTATATGCCTGACACATGACAGCACGCATTTAGGATTAAGAAAATTGACATTTTTCTATTGATGTGATTTATCTGTTACGTTACTACGAGTAACTATTATGGCGCGAACTCACGCCAAAATCATAAATTCCGTCGCGCGTGGTTGAAGGTCTACTCCTCCTAAACAGAAAGGCAAAAAAACATATAAAAAACTTAAACATGTTAACTTCATTTTGTTGGTTTGAAATAGTCGTAGCATAGAAATTACTATACTTACTAAAAAAAAATTGAAAAAGGTTCTTTGTAATACTTCAATTTGCTAGGGCTCCTAATCTAAAAGTGTGATTTGGATAGTTTTGACGGGAAAATATAGGCCATCAATTCTTCTTTATTCTGTTAGTTTGGTTTTTAAAAATACCTCCTGTGCTCCAAGAAAACATAATTTTTTGTGTTTTATTGCGAACGTCCTCGCGCCCGGGTGTCTGCGGGAGCTACGGGCAGCAGTACCGCTCCGGTATATCAGAGGAAAACAGAAAATTGACGAACACAAGGGTCTTAAGTAATCTGTGCTTTTAGTGTAATCATTTGAACTTTCAGCAATCTTCTGACAGTGAACACGTACGTTTTCAGTCATGACAGTGCCAGCTTCTATCTACAGCCGGATAACGCAAGGTTTGCTGCTCTAACTTTTGCTGTTCCCTAGCCTTACAATATTGCTGAACACACATGTTGTATAAAATTAAAAACTTCCTACAATAAATAGGTATTCAGAATCCTTAACCGCCTTCATCATCCGATTAGTCTTAGTCAAATGGGCAATAGTTTAGTCTACTCTTATCTATATAATAACTACATAAGTAATCTATACTTTGAGGTAACCGCGAAACCTCGTAACCATTATTAAAATCAGCAGCAATTGTAATTTACTTGTATCATTGAATTATTTTATGTAATTAACAAAAAATATTCCTATTTATATATGTGTGAATCTAATTGAATGCGTTAAGTGCCTAATTATACAACATTAAGGTCATGGATTGCTCCATTGTCTTTGAACAAAACTAAACAGTGGATTCAAACAAATTAAATAACGCCTGTCTCTGGTCTGTTGAACAAGATTTGACCATAGGCAAGGCCACCAAAATCAAGGTCAGTAAAGTATGAAGGTAAATAATCTATGGGCAAAATAGTAGACACTCAATGCTAACTACTTACTTGGTACGATACAAAAAACGTTTAGTACTTATATTTTTTGCATAAATTCACGTAGCATCAGTCAACACAATTAGTGCTTTAATAACGAATAGTCACTAATTTGGCTTAATTTAGGCGACAAGGTTGATCCACATCAATATTTATTAAACAACTACCTAGGTGGGCGGTCCGCAAATACCTTTGCATTTCGCGTGACCTAAAAAAGCAAAACGTCAAAACTGTGGCGCGAAAATGGAAACTAATGCACAATATGGCGTCGCGATGAGTCGAAGTTGCGCAAATGCGTGTAAAGAGTTTTGCTCGCTGTATTATTTATTGATTGTTGAAAAACAATGGCGCGCTGCTGGCAGTGAGTCAGTGGGTCAAGGGTGCGCTGGCCTAGTTACGCAGCGCCGTGCGCCGAAATTCGCAAGCTCGCAGTTGCTAACCTCCTTGATTGATAGGGAGGGGCCTCTTACGCGAAATTAAACTACAATGACTATAAATGACCAGTTTCAGTTTACTCACACGATCTTTGAATGAAGACCTAAATGCAAGTGTAAATTCGTGAGATTGGGTGTTGCTTGTATTGTGACAACGGATTAACTTAATTTTACATCTTAAAAGTGATTAAATAACTTAAAAAAGAAGACTGAGTAAATTAAACTTGTTATCTAAGACTTCCTCAATAAACAGCTTGTTTTAGTAGCCCTTGTTTTGTTCTAGATTAAAGCTAAGCGCACGCACTAGTTAAGTCATGGTCAGTCGTTTATTAGTAGATAATGAGCATTGGATGATTATTTATTAGACAGCTAGATAGTTTCACTGAACCGAATTTATTTTTGCATCTTTAAATGCAGTCTTTATATTTACATTACCTTAATTTAAATGAAGACATTGTTTTTTGACGATGTGTTATATTTGTGATTTGATTGCAAGAATTCATTCATTTCAATACATTGTATCGGTTTTTCATTATCAGATAGTGAATTAAATATTGATATAATCATAAATTCAACGTTTCTCCTTGAGCGTATCGTGTCAGGACGAAGGCACATCACTAGCGCGCAGCATTGAGCACACGACAGCGTCTTACGTAAGCCAAGTTTAAGGCCGCCTAGATTTCGAGTGGCCCGCGAGTGCCCGTCACTGACACCCACAGCACCGGCCAAGTTTGGCGGCAAAAGCACCTTAGCAGAAAAGAAAACGTAGAACTAAAAAGAATTACGGCAAAAAGTGGTTATGATAACCATCAGGGAGGCTTAGGTCCTACATTCGACCATCAAAAGTCCATACATCCCATAACAAGACAGTCTCTGCACAGTAGCGCAGTGCCCCTAAGAACCTGAATGCGGCCCATTGCCATTAAATTGTAAAAACTTAAACTAAGCTGCAGCTATAATTAAATTATTAAAGCATAAGAAAGTACTACCAAACTAAGACAGTGATTCTTTTATAAAACATTTTTAGGCCAAGGTCGTTCATTATTTGCGTTATTTTAAGGTTAAGTTTAAGGCCGACTAGATTTCGCGAGGCCCGCCATCCAGCGCCCGTAACTGCACAAGTGCACACGATGCGGCCAAGTTCGCCCACAAAAAAAAGCAATATCAGGCCGTTACCTAAATGAATATTTGAAAACATTTTCAAACAGCTTTTAAGAATTTACATTATATTCCTCGGTATTTTATCAGCTTCGAAACCCATATCGCCAGCCCATAGACCAATCTCTGGTTAGTTTTTTTCTTTGGGTTAGATGCTCATGTGCCCTGCGTTCACTGACGCCGAAAAAAAGCTAAGATGGGCGAGGCTGATGAAAAAAATGGTTAAGTAAGTCACATTTCAAATAAAAATGGTTTTAAACCTATAATTATCAGCCAAAGTTAAATAATTAGACTATTTACTGTACTGTCTAACTGAAAACCCATCATCAGTGAAATCAAGGCTGCGGTCCGATTTACGCAGAAAGTACACACATCAAAAGTGTCTAGGGATCAACATATATTTTTGCAATAACTTTTCTCCTGATTGATATTAATTAAAATTTTCTTTGAGGATTCATCAAATAAAGTGTTTTCGTTTGTCTACAGTAACGATGAACCAAGTCACCTTTGCATTAATAAAGAAATTTGCCATTTTCCTAATAAAGGGATTTTTGACATTTGAACCACTAACATTAAAGTTCGAAAAAAAGACTGAAATAACAGTTTTCTTTAAATTTTTATTGGGTAACTTAAACAATTAATAATCCGTGTTTCTACCGCGAACACTAACAACACAAGAACATCGGTTTGGCATACTCAAAATGAGTTCATCCAAATCACGCTGTGGAATGGCCGCCCATGTTCGTTGCAACAACAAAAAAAGGTCTTCTTGCTACTGGATACCCTCCATATTCGGCAAAGCTCTTCTCTGTAGCATATCCCATGCATGCTCAATCGGGTTCAAGTCTGGCGACTGAGCAGGCCAGGGCAGGACATTGATGTTAGCTGCGGCGAGAGTCTGTCTTACAACTCTTGCGGTGTGCGGTCGTGCATTATCATGCATTAACTGAAATAAAGGACCGATTTGCACTTGTAGAGGAACGATGACGTCTGATACAATCGTCTCAGCATAAATTTAAGCGTTGAGGTTGCCTCTGATCCAAATCAACTCAGTTCTTCCGCCGATCCAAATACCCGCCCATACCATGATGGTTTCACCACTATAAGGATGGACTTCCTGGCAGGATTTTAATCGCTGTTGGCGTCCAGGGGTTCTCCAGTGTCGTATACGTCTTATATCCGGTCTCATACCAAAACGAGACTCATCAGAAAAGCACACGAAACGCCATTGTTCTTCTGCCCAATTTCTGTGTTCAAGAGCCCATTGATATCGAATCCTACGATTGTGCATTGCTATAGGTGGTACCCTTAGCGGTCTTCGGGAATGAAGGTTCACTTCATGCAAGCGGTTTCTGACTGTTTGGTCGCTAATTAAGTTCCCTGAAGAGTGATGAAGCCTCACGGCTAACATCATGGCGGTTATTGTTGGAGCTCTTCGAGTTGTGATTTGAATGTATCGGTCTTGTCTCAGTGTGGTGCAGCGATACCGTCCTCCATGGCGCTCAGCCACGGTACCAGTGCTTCGGTAACGTGTCCAAAGTCGACTGATAACACTCTGACTTGTATTCAGAGCTAAAGCCACAGTACGTTGCCGGGAATCAGCTTCTATCATTCCCACGGCTCTGAGCATTTCTTCCCTGCTTAAATGACGTCGCCGCTCCATAATAACGTTGGTTTTAATCAGTAGTAGGGAAACAGTAGCACTAATAATGTCTTCAATGCGTTGTATGTTTTTATAGGGAAAATATTGACAGCTGATTTTCATCTTTTACTCGAATTTGATTGACAGTTCCTGTTTCAAATTATGAAATGCACCAAAAAGGATCCATATAAATTTATAAAATCATAAATTTATTACAAAGCCACATCTCAGTCTAAAGAAATCCGCATAAAAATGCTTGATCCCTAGACACTTTTGATGTGTGTACTTTAACACTTTTGCCCGGTCTAAATTAAAAAGCGCGCTAAAAGCGTTTACGTTGCTATCAGCGTTGAAATCAAGTCGGACCGCAAAATTTAAAGGATCAATTTATCTAAAGTATTCCGCTGGATATTGAAAGTTACTTTTATGAATGAAAAGTTATCTTATTATCCACGCCGAAGAAGATTTTGTCACTTAGAAGTTTATTCTGAGTATTACTAAGACTTATCCGAAAAAATAATATAACCTAATTTTTATGTTTGACGTTTCTTCTATGAATTTGACATGACGCTTACAGTGCTAACGCCGAAAAGCAGAGGCACCGTAAGTGCAAGATGGCGGAGTTGGTGACGTCATTTATGACGTCGCAACAACTGTCAAAATCGCCCACAAAGTGCTTTCGACGCAAATCGGGACGCTTTTAAATTTTGAAACTACCTGAGATGGGCCAAGGTCGAAAATATTGAGTTTATAAAGCCGAGTTTAAGGCCACCAGATGTCGAAATACATTTGCGAGCGCCCGTCACTACATACCCATATTTGACCAAGTAAGAATACAACTACCTGCTGAAAAATGGTTTAAACTTTAACCAAATCCAGAAAGCTAAAGGAAAAAGAAATGAATTATTATAATTAAATTGCCCTAAGTGCTCACTTGCTACATAGTATGTACTCGTAATAAGTACATACCCAGTTGGTGGTATCTAACCTTCAAAGAAGGCCACAATTAGGCCAAGGCTTATGTTTGCTATTTCTAGATCAAGTTTAAGGTCGCTTTTTCGAGTGATCTGCAAAAGCCTGCTTAAAGCGTCAGTACAGCGTCGTATTCTGTTAACTAAGACCAACTCCTTGACCATCTCTAAGCTGGTCCTATCTTTACCAATATGCAAGATAAGTGGACTTGTGAGTATTTGGATTTGACAAGCACAGAGTCCATGGGTAGAGTCCTTAATAAAACCATGTATCTACTTACCAAACAGGAAGATATCCGTACCAATCCGTAATTCGACGACACGATTGGCGTAGTGCGCTGTAGCACGATTTCTCGCCTCGATTTCCGCAGTGTCACGGGTTCGACTCCCGGTCGGGTCAATTCAGGAAACGAGATTTTTCTGAATTGATTCGGGTCTGGGTGTGCTGGGAGACGCCCCTAGCTTAATTCCTTGTCTGATACCTCGTAACACAGGGATATTTATTCCTACTTCGAGACCATGACAAGTGGTGTGTTGTCTGGCGCATTTAAAAAGAAGAAGAAGAACAAAAAATATTTATTAGCCCAAGCATGACATACAGAAATTGACACTAAAACTAAAGTATACGAAAAACTTATCTAAAACTATATCAATGACTTAAACAGTGGGCCAATTAGGTCCCTGTCTCAGCATGTGACACTGCAGCGAAAGCACTACAGAGAAGCTGTCATTCTGACATTCTATTGATTAAAAAAATGGGCTATAAAAAAAAAAACTGAGTTTTGAGAATTGCATAGCGTTGTTGTGATTCTTTTGAGAAAGAAGTCTGACTAAAATATCGTTTTAATTATTGTAAAGTTTTTAAGCAATATTTTTTTAATAAGTCTATAAGCGGTCTATTTTAAGCGGTGCTTTGGCAAAGGTCTACATTATTAAAAAGCAAGTCATCATTATATATTTTATTTCTAGTTCTAAGGCCCACCTAAAGCGTAAGTGATCGTAACATGACGTTTGGAATTCCCCCCAGGCTACAAACTTAACCACCGAATATCGAATAACTTACATCTAGTTGAGCACAGTCAGCCACAGCTTATAAGCTTACCCTCTGTATTCAATTATTTTAAAAAACGAGCTTTCAAAGAGAAACTCTATTTCCCTTCCTCCTGTAAAGCCACACTAACATTATTCGCGACTCCGTTTGCGTAATATGAAAAAAATAACTAGTGACTGTATATTATACAGTCACTAGTTAACGAAAACTTTTATATAATTCGCTGAAAATGTGGCTTTTTTAAAGTTTATGGCCTCAACAATAGTGCTTTTCCAACGAATTACACTAATTCACTTCCTGAGAAAAACATTGAACATTGTTACAAAATAGGCAACAATTTAACATAGCGAGCACACAAATTGCTAAATTGTAATAAAACGGGTAGGTGTTTCGGTTAGTAGTAAACATTTTGATAAGTAAAAATACTACTTTTGTTTTAAATTTTTAATAGAAAATTTGAGGGTACTGTTATCAATGATTTCGCCAATGTCGAGTTTTTGTTCTTGGAACAACGTGTTTGATTTTGGCCAGTGTTTGGTTTATTCCGTCGAATCAATGTTTAAAAAGACATAGAAGCAGTTGGCCAGTGATAAATGCGTAAATTGATTGCTCTGTGTTAAATGAGAGTAGCTCTAATTCTTGCCTTAATTAAAACCTGCCATCGGTCATTCTAAAAAGTAAGTCATCACATTATTCATTTTTCCCCTTAGAATTGACGACACGATTGGCGTAGTGCGCTGTAGCACGATTTCTCGCCTGGGTTTTCGTGGTGTCCCGGGTTCGATTGCCGGTTGGGTCAATTTAGGTAATGATCTTTCCTAAATTGGCTTGGGTCTGGGTGTCTGTCTGCCCCTGGCCTAATTGCCTGTCTGGTACCTCGTAACACAAGGACATTTATCCTTACTTCGAGACCATGAAAAGTGGTGTGTCGTATGGCGCATATTTATATTTTATTTTATTTTATTGTGACAACTTGTACAAAGTTGATTCAACAAGGTACTAAAGTGTTAAGTCCATTGCGTAAAGTAATACTCTGGTTATGTCACTTCTGTTGCTGACTGTACCTACGACGCTCTGGCAGTAATTGACTGTACTCGTACAAGTGAACGAGAACAATGTTAGCGACCTCGTCGGCGATCGGAAAGGCCGCGGTTTTGATACGAATCAAGAATCAACGTAACGTTTTGGTAATTTCTGAACGAATGAATAATGGCGTGAATGAACAAACATACAAGTATACATGTGGTATGTTGCTTTACAGACAGGTACCTACATAGCGAATTTATGGGTAAGTCAATGCCGCGACTCCGAATATTTCTGCCATTACTAATTGATCAAGCAAGTCGCGCCCGCCTACCGTGAATTTTCCTTGCAATAACAACGCACCTTCTAATTTAGCGCGCATTAACTGATTTATTAATATTTTTCCAAAGAATAAAAAAAATACTACCTCTCTTTCTTTGTCCTCATCGCTCAGGATCGTGGCCTCCAGAGAGTATTGGTTAACCATCATCATAAACAAGCTTCACACCTTTGTAGTCGTCGTGTTGTGGAGAATGCAGCACCTGCAAGACCAATAGACAAAAAAGATAAACATTTAAATATTTTTCTACTAATTAAATATTGAATGATAAATTAGATATTCATTTATTTTATTTTATTTATTTATTCGAGCATGAAATCAAGTACAAGATGTAGCTTGTTCTTATAACTAATTATGTACAATCGATAAATACAAAATTGAAGTATCACTCATTTCTACCCTTACAGGTGTATGCACAAAATACAAAACTACAAAATATCTTATAACTTAAATTGAACACAGAAGAACCGATAACTATGTTAACATTTGTAATTCAAAAACTCTTGAATACTATAAAAACATTTTGCGACGAGCCTAGATTTAATACTCTCTAATTTCCGAAATGGTGTAATCTGTATATTTACTTTCAGAAGTGTAGCTGTGTTTTATTTGACAGTTTTGAGTTTATATATTTAAGTTAATAAATTTAAAACTAAAATGAACAACGTGTATGCAATGCCTAATTGGCGATCCCGTGTCAGTTCTCGAATTGCTATGATAGCCACCTATCGGCGAATAGCTGAACTAAATCCTTAGACAACTATGTGGCGATTGTAGCTGCCTACTAGCGCTACCAATTGATTTATTTTTATAACTTCCAAATTAGACATTGGTTTTAAAAACTGAACAATTAATATCTCCAAAAATTACTTCTTTTAAATATTGAATGTCTGTCCACTGACTTTTCATTTGTTTTTTTGTTTCAGATCGTGTTTTTGCGCCAAGTGGCCACTTTTAGCAAAAACGCGAAGTGGCCACTTTTAATATTAATTACAAGAAGTACATATTTTTTAAGATATTCATTGTTCAGTTTAGAAAAACAATGTCTAATTTGGAAGTTATAAAAATAAATCAATTGGTGGCGCTAGTTGGCGGCTGAAATCGCCTTATTTGCAACATTCTGTACGTAACTAAAGCAACAATTTTATTGATACAACAGTTTAAAAGTTCAGGTGTTCGTATCACAACAAGAACAGAAGAATAATAAATAAAATTGTCCCATCCGTGATGGAGGACCCAGAAAATATAATCACAGTACTTTGTCTCGGACCAAAGGGCTCAGGAAAAACGACACTTTTAAAGAAGTTGCAAGAGGCAGAAGGCATTGACTACACATACAGTCCGGTGCCGACGATTGGCACCAACATCTACGACGTGCATTACCTGAACAAGCAAGGGAAACGGCAGACGATGTTGGTGCGAGAGGTTGGTGGCGAGATGGCGCCACTGTGGAGTAATTATTTGGATGGAGTTGAAAAGGTATTTTGATTATGCTTTTCCTATGAGCGTATTCGAGCTGATTCTAGCATCAGCAATGCATAACACTGCACAAGTTAGCTCGTAGTTACCAGCTAAATCTTTCATATTAAGTAAATCTATCTCCTACAACTTTTTGTATGGCAATTTCTGCGTGGAACCATGAGACCTAAAGTCAACAGGAGCATTCACGTTACTGTCATTTATCGGACTTTTAACTTATTCAATTATTTTATAAATTGTGAATCACGTTAACGATCAAACAAGAACAAATCTAGGTATTAAACAACATATTTACATCTTATATAAACACATAAACTTAAAATAACTACAATGAGTAAACAAAAAAAAATATGTGAGTACAATTTTTATAAATTTCAGATAATATTCGTCGTGGACACTTCTAATTTATGCCAGATTTCGGCTGCTGCTGTCCTTCTTTACACGTTATTAGCTGATCCACGTCTTAAAAAT
Organism: Udea olivalis; assembly: GCA_947369235.1. Taxonomy (NCBI): domain Eukaryota; kingdom Metazoa; phylum Arthropoda; class Insecta; order Lepidoptera; family Crambidae; genus Udea; species Udea olivalis. The sequence continues at coordinate 1,416,804 of OX376342.1, forward strand.
TCCAAGGTAGATCCTAGTCCATATTAGTCTTGATTCATAAGAAAATACATTAACTTAGATTTAAAAATGTACACACACAGTACACGAGCAGAAAGCCTGCGAGTCGTTCGAAGTGACGCAAATCTTCGAAAGCTCGTTTGTGGATTTGTCCCTGGAATAGATAGAACATTGATTTACAACATGAATTTGTTAATAAATATTTTTCACAGTTCATCCTAGTCTTGAGCAAAATGGATGCAGCCTACAGGCAGATGAGGAACGAAGCTTTACTCATGCTGCAGCACACCCGCCTCAGAGCGGAGCTGAAGCATGCGCCCGTGCTGCTAGAAGCCGCACCGCTGGTAGGCGAGGGCATAGAGGCGCTTAGAGAATTTCTCCAGCAGGGGGCGCCCAATGCCGGGAAGCCAAAGGTTGTCTAGGCAACAATATACTATTCGAGTGCAACTCGAGTCCATGCCATCATTGTTTATCTTGGCTTTACAGTATACTAACGCACGAGTGATATTTTTTAGTGTTACACGGTCATGTCCAATTACCTCGAACAAATTACCTCCTGCCTAATGTCCAGAGGCGGAAAGACTGCAGTATTTTTTATAATTAATGTAAAACACTAAATATTACATCAGCAATTAAACAACCAAAAATAAATTAGAATTTGTGTTTTTTTCTAATGAAAGTTCGGCCTATAAGTAGGTATTGTAATTATAAGTTTAAGTTATTTCATTAAATAAAGTTTTTAAAATCATCATAATTGTGAATACTTTACCCCCACACACCCGCTTTGCTTTATAACGTGGGTGGTGGTTCATTTTAGCTAGGGGTAAACGAACGTCCGAACCTCAGTCAGTATTAGTCACAGATTAATTAACAGAAAAGAGAGTATCAGTCTGACCAGTCGAAGATTTATGCAGCGGAGTGCTGAGTTGAGTTACATCCTACGGTCTTTACTAGCTGTCTAAACGGGCCTATTATATTTCGACGACTTTAAAAACGTAACTTAGACTAATATCATCCCATTGAAGTAGTAAGTACTTACTCGTACGTACAACTTGAATATGCAATCTGTATAACTGGGTATACTAAAATACACTATAAAGTCTAGGGGAGAAGGTTTATATTTCCAATGATAAGGTCAGCGGGCCAACTGAGATAGCGCATACAAGGTGGGGGTGTCCCTTTCCTTATCATTGCCAGCGCTCGTTATTATCATGTTACTATTTATTAGTACAACACGTTCGTTACTGAATTAAAATAAAGCAAAATTACCGCTTTGTTTTTAGACAACAACGTTAGGTTAATTTATTATACATGAAAATGTATTCAAATCAAGGCTTTTACAGCTTAATCTGTTATGTCAAAACATAATGATAGAATTCAGAGTTTTATAGTGGCAACAATACTGTAATGGCGTCAGCGTTGCCGGTGCGGACTTTTGGTTCCGATTTCGGAACTTTTAAGCTCCTAGGGGAACTTTTTCGTAACTCCACGATCAGCGGAACTACACACATCAAAGTGTCTAGGGATCAAGCATTTTTATGCGGATTTCTTGAGATTGAGATGTGGCTTTGTAATAAATTTATGATTTTATAAATTTATATGGATCCTTTTTGGTGCATTTCATAATTTGAAACAGGAACTCTCAATCAAATTCGAGTAAAAGATGAAAATCAGCTGCCAATATTTTCCCTATAAAAACATACAACGCATTGAAGACATTATTAGTGCTACTGTTTCCCTACTACTGATTAAAACCAACGTTATTATGGAGCGGCGACGTCATTTAAGCAGGGAAGAAATGCTCAGAGCCGTGGGAATGATAGAAGCTGGTTCCCGGCAACGTACTGTGGCTTTAGCTCTGAATACAAGTCAGAGTGTTATCAGTCGACTTTGGACACGTTACCGAAGCACTGGTACCGTGGCTGAGCGCCATGGAGGACGGTATCGCTGCACCACACGGAGACAAGACCGATACATTCAAATCACAACTCGTAGAGCTCCAACAATAACCGCCATGATGTTAGCCGTGAGGCTTCATCACTCTTCAGGGAACTTAATTAGCGACCAAACAGTCAGAAACCGCTTGCATGAAGTGAACCTTCATTCCCGAAGACCGCTAAGGGTACCACCTATAGCAATGCACAATCGTAGGATATCAATGAGCTATTGAACACAGAAATTGGGCAGAAGAACAATGGCGTTTCGTGTGCTTTTCTGATGAGTCTCGTTTTGGTATGAGACCGGATACAAGACGTATACGACACTGGAGAACCCCTGGACGCCAACAGCGATTAAAATCCTGCCAGGAAGTCCATCCTTAAAGTGGTGGAACCATCATGGTATGGGCGGGTATTTGGATCGGCGGAAGAACTGAGTTGATTTGGATCAGAGGCAACCTCAACGCTCAAATTTATGCTGAGACGATTGTATCAGACGTCATCGTTCCTCTACAAGTGCAAATCGGTCCCTTATTTCAGTTAATGCATGATAATGCACGACCGCACACCGCAAGAGTTGTAAGACAGACTCTCGCCGCAGCTAACATCAATGTCCTGCCCTGGCCTGCTCAGTCGCCAGACTTGAACCCGATTGAGAATGCATGGGATATGCTACAGAGAAGAGCTCTGCCGAATATGGAGGGTATCCAGTCGCAAGAAGACCTTTTTTTGTTGTTGCAACGAACATGGGCGGCCATTCCACAGCGTGATTTGGATGAACTCATTTTGAGTATGCCAAACCGATGTTCTTGTGTTGTTAGTGTTCGCGGTAGAAACACGGATTAATAATTGTTTAAGTTACCCAATAAAATTTTCAAGAAAACTGTTATTTCAGTCTTTTTTTCGAACTTTAATGTTAGTGGTTCAAATGTCAAAAATCCCTTTATTAGGAAAATGGCAAATTTCTTTATTAATGCAAAGGTGACTTGGTTTATCGTTACTGTAGAAAAACGAAAACACTTTATTTGATGAATCCTTAAAGAAAATTTTAATTAATATCAATGAGGAGAAAAGTTATTGCAAAAATATATGTTGATCCCTAGACACTTTTGATGTGTGTATTTGGAACTTTAGTAAGAATCAGATAAAATATATGATTTATTTTTATATGATACCTATGAAAAAATAATTATGAACGCATATACGCAGCTTTTTAATGAAAACCCATTTTGGCACAGTTATGTATATTCATTCAATCTGTGATCTTATTGCCGTTGCATAGAGTAAAGTAAAGTAAAAAATCATTTATTCATTTAAGCTTGTATAAAGCACTTATGACATGTCAAAAAAAGTATACAGAAATAATAATAATAAACGTAAATAAAATAGTACAATATTAGTACACATCGTGAATATACATAATGTGAATCTACCACCGGTTCGGACGTTGCTTCTTATCGAGAAGACTCCGGCAAGAAACTCGATAGTTACTCTTTTCAACTTTGTGTTTTACAAAAAATAAATTCAGAGTACAGTCAATGCGAGTAGAAAAAAGAACACAATATTGAGCAGAGGAGCAGATTATTCCTACTATGACCACAAACTTTTGTCGTTCAAGTAATCCTCTACATTATAATAACCTTGTTTCATTAACTTTGCTTTAATTGCAGACTTAAACTTGTGAAGAGGTAGATCAACAAGACTTTGAGGTATTTTGTTAAAGTATTTTACAGATTGACCCACAAATGAGTTTCCCACCTTGTGTAGCCTAAGACTGGGAGTTTTCAATTTGTTTTTATTTCTGGTATTATGTTTATGAGTGTCACTGTTTTTTTTGAACAGATGCAAGTTTTTGCGCACATACATTATGTTATCTAAAATATACTGAGCATGCACAGTTAAAATATCGATCTTCTTAAATACTTCCCTAAGCGAGTCGCGTGGTCTAAGTTTGTAAATGGAGCGGATGGCTCTTTTTTGAAGTACAAAAATGGTGTTCAAGTCTGCAGCTGAACCCCACAACAGTAGACCATACGACATAACACTATGAAAGTAGCTAAAATATACTAGTCTTGCTGTTTCAATATCAGTCAAGAGTCGTATTTTTCTAACAGCACAAGCAGCGGAACTGAGTCTCCCTGCCAGGGCCGTTATATGCGGACCCCATTGCAACTTAGAATCTAAAGTTATTCCTAAAAATACAGTAGAATTTGTTAATTCTAATGGCTCGTCATTCATAGTTACAATAGTATCAACCTGTCTCACATTGGGCATAGAGAATTTGATGCACTTTGTTTTTTTTGCATTAAGTAATAAATTATTACTAGTGAACCAACATAGTACTTTTGAGAGAGTATTATTTACATCGTCAAATGCTTGCTTACCTCTGTCGACTTTAAAAATCAACGAGGTATCGTCAGCAAATAATACTATCTCACAAATATCTTTGACATAGGTAGGAAGATCATTTATATAAATAAGAAAAAGCAAAGGTCCTAATATAGATCCCTGGGGCACTCCCATACGTATGGTGGCACCGGAAGATGCAGTTCCGTTGATACTAACTTTTTGAGTTCTATCTGTAAGATAGGATTGTATTAATTGAGATGAGATACCTGAAACACCGTAATGTCTTAGCTTAATCAGTAATATTTCATGATCCACGCAATCAAATGCTTTTGAAAGGTCACAAAATATTCCTACTGCATCTTGCTTGTTTTCCCAAGCATCAAATATGTGTTTGATAAGTGCTACACCTGCATCAGTTGTGCTCTTGTGTTTAGTAAAACCAAATTGTTTCTCATGTAGTAAGTTATTTAAATCAAAGTGTGAAAGCAGCTGGTTCAATATAATTTTTTCAAAGATTTTACTGAGAGCTGGTAGTATAGAAATGGGTCTATAATTAGATGGGTCACTTTTGCTACCAGATTTAAAAAGCGGGATGACCTTACTAAATTTCATCAAGTTGGGAAACTGACCTTGGTCTATGCAATTATTAAAAAGTTTAGCTAAGTGGGGTGATATCGTATTAATGATTGATTTGAGTAGATTAATCGAAATACCCCACAAATCTTCTGTATTTTTCATATTAATTTCCTTAAATACCTTGAGGATGTCATGAGAATCAACATGATCAAAGCAGAACTGATTTGTGCACCCATCAACACTAGATGTTAGCAGGGACTCAGCTATATGTGGACTAGAATTTAACGTGCTTGTAGTTACAATAGGTATATTAGAAAAAAAAGTTTCAAATGTATTTGCTATTTCAATCTCAGACTCAATAACATTATTTTGAATTTTGAGAGAGAATGAGTGATCGCGAGGTTTAGATTTACAGGTTTCTTTATTAATTATGTTCCAAGTGGCTTTGATTTTATTTTTAGCCAGTTTTATTTTGTCTCTCAAAAAAAATTAAAGTAGATTTCAGGAGAACCGACATAACGGAAATGTCAAAGAATCGTCGAATTCGTTGAATCAAATCAATCAATCAGTGAAATGAAACGTCAAGTCAATCGCTTTGTTTTGATTGTTTTTTTTGGTTTTGGTGGTGTTGTGTCACTTGTGTGCATAGTGAATCGAATCGAGCTTTAAATTGAAGATATAATTCTCATTGCTAACCTAACTAACCTACCGAGCTCTCGTAAGTGTTTCTTGCTGTAAGCATTTTTTGTTGCGCCATGATTGTTTTATTTCCTTGCATGCCTGCTATAATTACCACTATTTTAACATTATAATATCATTGCAATACTCGTATTCGTGATAGTTAATGAAATCCGTTTGCGGATCACAGATTTGAAAGATTGCCGCCTTCCCGCCTTACGATTTTCTCATGTCAGAGTGCCGAGTGCGAGTTGCAGTGAGAGAAGTGAATGACTTCACCATCGCGTTTTGCGAGCACTTAAATGTCAATTAGTATGGAATCGAGTCAGCGCCATCTAGCGGCAAATTCGGGCAACATTAAGGCCGCTAGATGGCGTTGACTCGATACCATACAAATTCGCGTTTTTTTTCTCGCAAACGCGATGGTGAAGTTATTCACTTCTCTCACTGCAACTCGCACTCGGCACTCTGTTCATGAATCTTTTTTTTTTAAACGTTAAGTTCATGGCTAGGACATGAATCATTTTAATTCTTCAGGGTTACCAGCACATTATAAAAACTACTAATTTGGCTAAAAATACAATGCATGCGGCTAAAGGATGTTTTGTGATGCCAAAGTTTTTTTTTAACTAATTAAATACCTAACAAATTTAGAAAGGAAAAAAATATGTTGTTATTATATTTTTATTTATAATTCAGATTGGATTACATTTCATTATATATTTCAATATTGAAAATAATGTATATTTATTTAATATCTTTAATTACACATTTTATGTGGGTTTTTTTTCTTTTTAATGTCTGGGTTTTTATTACATAACTTTTTGGTGCAGGTTATAATAAGCATGGATAAGTTTGTTGTGAGAGCTTCAGCTTCGCGTGCATCTGTAAAGGCTAGTAACTCGGATGAATTAGAAACGTCCGAGGCTAGTACAAGTAATAATGAACCAGCTGAACCTAAAAAGAAAAGAGCGAAAACGGAAGAAAATTTTAATGAAAATTGGCTTAACGAAAGAGAATTAAAAAATTGGTTAACTAAGTCAAAAGATAAATTTGACAACGAAGTTGCATATTGCAAATTTTGCTGTTGCAATCAAAAAATCATAGGTCATGTCTAACTGAACATGCTAAAACTTTAAAACACAAATCTTTGATTAACACCGTGTTGACCGTAAAATCAATCCCAGATTTGGTGAGACCGTCGCCTACGGAAGAAAAAATAAAAAGGGCAGAAATTAAATTAACATCTTTGCTTGCTGTAAAAAAATTGTCCTAGACACCTTATCGCCTTTGTTATCCGACACTTTCCAGACTCTGAGATTGCAAAGAAATTGCGACTCGGTCGGACTAAAGGCCAGGCATTGATGACGCAAGTTTTAAAATTTAATGTACCTTGTTTTTCAGATTACTTAGGTATTTTTACGTAATTGTAAATGTAAATAGTAAATGCCATGAGCCACTGATGATTGAATTGAAAATTATAATAAAATAGACCTGGGTAAACTGATTATCTACGGGTGTTCCTGTTAATATGACTGTAAGTAAGATATTAAACTGAAACAAATATACTTATACCATATATTCTAAATTTTGAATTTTTATATTTACACTGTGGTTTTTTCAGATGCCATTTGATTAATGAAACTTTTGTAACTTAACTTAACAAATTAAGCTAAAATGAAAAAAAAAACGCAATAAACCGTCATTGAGTGAATGATTGAGCAGAAGACAATAAGAAATAAAGCTTAAATTAAGGTATTTTTTATCACAAATATAGTTAAATACAGTAAAATAAAATTGTGTTCTTTTTTACCTACACATTCAAAATTTTGGTTTTCTATGAAGATTATGAACTTTTTACGGAAAAACGGAACTTTTTGCGAATTATTTCGGACTTTTTCGATTCATACTGCCGGCAACACTATGGCGACATGGCGTCTTCCTTCTTCAAGAACGCGTGCGTCGGCTGAAATATTTGCTAATTTAGGTGTTTTCTAGCAAAATTGTGAAAAGGTGTTGTGTTAAGGGCTGCGTAAATGAAACATTTGCTGGTTGCAATATTTCTTTTCACAGTTAAAATATAATTTTATGACAATTACACAAATTCTTGAAATGGAACAATTAGGGTGACAATAAATTCATTTTATACCTTTCATTGGAATCTATAAAATGTTGAGAAACCTTATGGTTTTCAAACTCAGAAGGGCATGTCAGGTCACAAAACTGTCAGTCACAAAAAAGTAAGATTTTTATTAATTTCCGACATAAAGTTCGGTGGTAGGTTTTTGTTTTGTTTGCATGAGCAAAGAAGCACGCCCCATCGGAATCTTTGAAGATAGGGAGGCTTTTATTGAACTGTTGAGTAGTGGTGGCTGATAAGAGGTTACTGTTAAGCGTAGAGAACCCAACATTTCATCAACGATCAACGATCGCCGTAAACACACACACACGTAACATACTGGGATCTGTGTTAAGCGCTCCCGGGGACATCGACAGCGACTTCCGAGCCCTAATTTCCGCGACTTGGGCCAAATAGTGTGAGGTGAATTGTGTCATTTGTGACCGCAAAATGCCGATCAACCTGAAGGGGCAAAGCAGGAGCTGTGCGTCACGGAAATGAAGATGCTGCGGCGGATGTGTAGAGTGTCACGCAAAGATCGCGTGAGGAACACCCACATCCGCAGCAGCCTTCGTGGTCATGGCATCGCAGCCAAGCTGCAGGAGTGCCGCCTTCGTTGGTATGGTCATGTCTCACAGAGATCGCCAAACTACGTGGGCAACAAATGTCTGGCCATGTAACCCCCGCCAGTACCGGTAGAAGAGGTTGACTCAAGAAGCGCTGGCTCGAGGTAGTTAAGAGTGTCATTCGTGCCAACAGACTCACCTCTGAGGATGCACGAGACCGTGCGAAATGGGCCAAGAACATAAGAAAGGCGGACCTTGGGACCCTATACACCAGTGTTGGTTCACAACCGGGATAAACGGACGGATGATGATGATGATGATAGGATAATGCGACAACTGTGATATTAAACCTAAATAAAAACTATGAAATACTTGAGGCTCGTAAAAAATTGTGCCAAAATAAAGAATGTATTGATTTTTTATTTTTTTTGGCCCAATCCAACCTTATAACGAAAAATGTGCAATGTATAACAAACATGTACAATTCCGATATTAATATCGGAATTCCGAAATTGCGGTCTAATATCGCAAATCAGTATCGGAATTGGAAATCCTCCAATATGACATGCCCTAATACCCTACAAGTGATTCAAAACTTCGAATCGTGTGTTCCAAAAAAAAATTTAAATTGGCCATTTTTTTATTAATAAAACTTCAGCTAATGTCCAAGAACAATTAATTCTGACTGTCGTAAGAATCTTTCATGGTGTAAATATAACTGTGCGATCTTTGACTCGTGACATTTGAGAACATTTGAAATCTAAGGTTGCAATTTTCACCTTCCAAATATGGTATCAAGTTTCAAACATCCGTTGCAGGACACTTATATACATTGTATATTTGTCCCACTCCACATGATTAAATTGGCTAGAAATATTTTTGCTGAGACAGAATTAACTTCCGAGGTTAGAAAAAATTGATTTTAATTTTGTTAAACAATTACACAATTTTCAAGAAAACGAAGGTTTGCGACTGGGGAACAAGATTTGTAACGCCCACATTATATTTTTTGGTAAAAAAATTAATGTCAAATTAGCGACGCAACTAATAAGTGCATCTGTAGCAGATTCCCTAGACTTTTTGAGACAATGTGGCAGTCCAATTTTCCGAAACAGCGAAGTTACTGTGGAATACATTCGATGGCTAGACAGGTTATTTGATATATTAAACATATCAGAGAAGAAAATGTTGGTATTCATAGTACAACATTTTTCAACCAAACATAATGATCTATTTGAACATCCAGCGCAAGAAGAATCACATGAAATTCTTCTTGGAAAATTAGTGTCTGATTCGTATTTCACCTTACGAATATTTCTTAACGGAAAATTGAAGTCTATGGCTTGTTTAGGAAACCGTGTTGGTATGCGCCATAAACTGCACAAGACGATCTTATTTAGTAATGTGTAATCCTATTTTTTAAAATAGGTACCTATATTAGTTTCTGTAAGATCTGCGTAATAATAATAAAACAAAGTATTATAATAATTTATCTACTTTATTTACCCCCACCTACTTTCTGGCATCCCCAGTAGATCCTACTCAGGAATCTTACGCGAGTGAAGCAGCGAACATGATCATCTTGTTATTTTTTACATTAGTGTATGTAGGTGAATATTCCAATGCCATCGATTTTTTTAAAAAAATTGGCTAGATTTAAATTAGGGCCAGCTATCCCTGAACCACTTTTCATCAAAACTAACAAACGCTTCCGCATTTATCCTCCTCGCGTCGGTCTCAATGCTGAGGGTCGTGATCATCCTTAAGGAGTATCTTGTCGCGAATTATTTGTGGCCATCTGCCTCTGTCCGAAGCAGAGTGAAGGGCATCGTGCAAGGTGGTTTCAAGCGTGATGCAAATCTGGTCGCTCCATCGCATTTATAAGTTAGTTTAATTTAACTAATAATAGAACAAAAAAAAAATTTTTTTTTCATACATTATGGTCACCTTAATAGAGTGAGATTAACTGACCTCGTACCTACTGTCTCACTGGGACCGTTTTTTAGTAGCAGTGCACATTCCAGTTGTACGTACTTGTACATAATTATTACTTCCATTTCTACGTGACACAGACACAGATGACATTGACATGACATGTTTTGTTTGACACGCTGTTTATGGACTGTGGAGTGTGGAAGGAAACCGTGGAAACGTCGGATCGCCGGCAACGCCGCGCGGGCGAACGATGTCATTGGATATTGTCAGAGTATTGTCAGGTGAGTCTGTAGTCAGAATTTGATTGTCTGTAAGCGTGCTGTGAACTTGTTCCCTCGTTAGTCTGTGGTGCTGTGTGATTGATTCTGTTCACAGACTAATTCTTACTCAATCATGAATCAAACCCAAGTCACAAACCCAAGTTTGTCTCACTCGAGAGTAGGTACTAAAGATTTTGTTTGTTTGCAGCTAGCTAAGTAATCTGTGGTTTGCAGCAGAGGAGGACTTTGTAGTGTTTTGTTTTCATTACTTTTAATATTTAGAAAACTGTATAATGGACTGGACTCAAGATTGCCGTGGCTGTATGAAGAAGTTTGAGCCAAGGGAAAGAAAATATTGCAGCCCCAAAACAATGCAAATGTTTTACTATTGTATCAATAAGAAAGTAAGTACCTAACCAATTTATTTCCTACATAATATTTATATTGCAATGGCTAAACTCAAAAACTACTACACCGATATCTATATTATCTATACACTAATAATAAAGAGGAAAGATTTGATCGTTTGCTTGTTTTTGTAATGAAAATGCCACGACGAAACTACTGGACCAATTTAAAAAATTCTTTCACCAACATAAAGCTACATTATCAGCGATCAAATTTTTTGGACTGGAGGAATAGCATAAGCGGGCAAAGCCGCTGACGAACAGCGAGCTAATCAACATTTTTATCAACCATGACTAGCTTAAGCGATCAACATACATAGTGTTCTTTAATTTCTTTTTACAAGGGACTTAAGCTTTTGCTGTATTTAGTTTTCAGAGGTTGAGGACCTGCCAAAACAGTTTTGCTACGATTGCTACAACACTATACATACTTCATTCAAATTCATAAAGCGAGCACGAAAAGCTCAAACCAAGTTTGAGAACTTGCTATATATCTGCAGAACTAGTATTCTTCTAAAATCAGAATTATGCATAGAACACATAGCTGATGGTTTTGAAGAAACAATTAAATCAAACACAGTTGAAATAATGATATCGCCGAAACCAGAATCACTGTCAGTTGCAGACAGACATAAAAAAACTTCAGAAGGCATTGCATTACAATACAAAACAACTTCAGGAAACATGGCTCCATGTATTGAACCCAAGCCAGAAAAAAGTCAAGAAAACACTGTAACTTTGGAAGTAGAAACACAAATGAAACAGGCAATAGAAATATATCCTAAACTAGAATTCCTAACATCTAAGGATGACAGTGACCAAAATGTGGATGAAGTTATGGCTCCTGATATTCCGAATGATGCCAATTTTTCACTCTCAAAATCAAGTGATGAAGAAGATGAAGTTCAAAGTCAGCAACGCTTACTCAATAAAAAACCTGCTAAATCATCATCCAAGAAACAACATGAGTGCACTAAATGTATAAGAAAATTTTCCTCCAAACTGGGGCTTGCTAAACACATGAGGCAGGACCATGTAAAAATAAACCAATGCCCTAAGTGTACCAAAAGTATGTTATTTTTTAGGAACTATTGACGTAAAAGTATTTGTTTTTCATTACTTTATTGGGGTGTTTCCAGAAACGCCTAATGATAATAAAATATATGTGTATCTTTATATGCGTTTTTTTTTTTGTAATATGTGTAAAACCTGTAATATGAAAAAATATGCTGCAATCTTTATGTTTCAGCTTTTTCTAGGCAAACCACTATGGAGTATCACATTAAGAAAAATAGTTGTACAAAAAAAACTTATGACTGTGAGGTATGTGGAAGACAATTTGATTCAGCTCGTCAGTTACCAGGACACATGACTAAACATGTTGAGTACTGGACCTTTTCTTGCGACCAGTGCCCTAGAAGGTAAGCGTTCAAAGAGATTTTCACACATTACTTCATACAAAAATCATAGTGTTTTTTTTTTTATTTTTTTTTTTATTGATAATGTATGATGAGTATGAAGCAGTTATATATTATTCATTGTTATTTCATTTTTCGACATACCTTGTGAGGTTTTAACACTTGGTAAATCGTCAGATTCCCTTTTGAAAAAATCTTCATCTTGATCGCCTAAAAATGTACGGTGGCAATCACTTTCTCATCATTGCCATATTTGTGACCTCTCAGTTGTCCTTTTAACCGCGAGAACAGGTAGAAATCTAGGCGCAAGGTCAGGTGAGTATGGAGGATGTTCCATCAATTCAAATCCAGCATCTTGGATAGCAGTCATCGCAACTCGGGACTTGTGTTCAGGGGCGTTACCTTGGTGAAACAACACAACTAGCAAGTTTGCTGCGGCGATTTTTGCGTAATTTCCTGACGCAGTTTTTTTATTTGTTTTACGTTTAAGGACCCCGTAATAGTGGCTCCGTGATTAAGGTATTCAATTATTATCACCCCCTGGCTGTCCTAGAAAAGAGAGCTCATTATCTTACCGGCGGATGGAATTGCCTTAAAGTTCTTAGGCGTTGAAGATGACGGCCTCTTCCAAGTCATGGACTGTTGTTTCGTTTCAGGATCATAATGGTGGAGCCATGTTCCAAATTGATTTGAGAAATCCGCTGTCTTGTTTGTTTATATGCTCGTCTGTAAGCATTCTAGGCACCCAGCGCGCTCATACTTTAACATTAGAAATATGTACCACTATATACTTCCTATCGAAATTTTTAGTTCCTCGGCTACAAAGCGACGACGATCTGCCAAAACAATTTTTTCAACTTTTTTAGAATTTGTTCGGTAACTGCCGTCGTAGGGCGTCCTGAGCGCGGGTTGTCTTTAGTTAAAGTTCTTCCTCTCCTTAACTCGGCACACCACCGCGCAACCGTAGAATAAGGAGTAGCATTAACCCCTAATGTTCCTTTCAAGTCTAGATTCACTTGCTCAGTAGAAAGTTTTTTCAGGCACAGATATTTTATTACGGCGCGAATTTCAATTTTATCCATTTCGGGTACTACGCTACGACACGACGAAAACAAATGACTTCTATTTTTAAAATAAGAAAATAAAATCAATAATTTTTATTTTTTTATTTTATAAAATGTCTGGGCTTTACCTGCTAGTAAGTATTTACTTTTTTGGTGTTCAAGAAGTTTATAATATGCCATTATTACTTTTTTTTAACACCCCTCGTATTGTCTAACGTGTTGTCACCGCTTGATGTTGAGTTTCGGGACATCCTGTATGTTTTGGGGATGAATTGAATCCTAGTTTCCAGCCTTTGAAGATTATCTACTTGAATATAGCTCAATTACTATTCAATTATTGATTTTATTTATTTAAGCGGATAGAAAAACTATGAATGAGAAAAAAATGAACTCTTTAAAATAATATTGTCTATTTCTAGATTCAACAAGCAAAGTACACTAGATAACCACTTGAAGCTCCACAAGGCTGGCAAGGTTGGCAGAGAGTTTCTGTGCTCGGACTGCGGGGCCAGTTTCAATAACAGTATGTGTTTTTTGCTAAATTGTATGATAGGTTGGGGAATAAGTTTCTTCGCATTTTTTAAGTAAATTCAAAAAAAAAATTAATATAGTTTATTTACATTTAAGTAACTAACTTTAGTTGTGTAGGTGCAATTTCGTTCGTTTACTTTTTGCCATCTTGTAGGGTAGGGACATGATCCCATAGCCATTGGAATTTAGAGGCTTCTGATCAAAATACCGCGACAAGTGGTTTTGGCAGTCCTCTCGTGATGTTAACCTGACACTGCCTAAAGAATTCTGAAGAGACCGAAACAGATGGAAATCTGAAGGTGCAAAGTCAGGACTATACGGCGGATGCATTAACAACTCCCAGCTAAACTCTTAATTTTTGCTGAGTGGCTAAAGATGTGTGAGGTCTATCATGATGAAAAACCACACCCTTTCTGTCGATTAATTCCGGCCGCTTTCTCTCAACTACTTGCTATAATCTCATCAGTTGTTCGCAGTAGAGTTCAGAATCGATGGTCCTGCCTGGTGGTAAGAGCTCAGAATGAATCATGCCCTTCCAATCCCAACACACACACAGCATCACCTTGTTGCGAGTTAACCAGGGTTTCGCCACAGTCTGTGAAGCCTGACCGGCCTTTGACCACGACCTTTTTCGCACGTTCTTGTCGTACGTGATCCACTTTTCATCAGCAGTTATCAGCTTCTACAAAAATGGTTCTGTTTCATTACGTCGTAATAAAGAACCACAAATGAGTACACGGTTCATTAGGTTTCTTTCAGTGAGCTCGTGAGGTACCCAAATATCGAGCTTTTTTGTGTACCCAGTTTTTTTCAAATGCGCCAAAACTGTTTTGTGGTCAATTCCCAGTTCTTCAGCTACGTCGTAACTACTAATAAGCCGATCTTGCTCCACTTTTTCAAAAATAGCATCCATTTTATCCGACCAGAGCGACGTGCATCTTTAATATCAAAATTTCTGGATTGAAAACGCTTCAACCAAATGTGTGCTACTCTCACAGACACTGCACTAGGTCCATAATCATCGCAAATTTATTTCGCGGCGTGCGTTGCGTTTTTACCTTTTTTGTAGTAGTAAAATATTAAAATGTATCTATTGAATTTCTTCATTAGATTCACTCATCTTGACAGCAAGCAAAACAAATGAAAATCGAACATTTTCCTAATTTGAATTAGGAATTATCTTCTTTAAAATTTAAACTTTTAATGATACCAAAACCAGCCAGATACAAATGGTATAGCCAAAGGGATTTTATTACAAGTTCATACATACTATATCCGAAAAGACTTTTTTCCCCAACCTAATTTTATCCGGTCCTAATTCGCTAGTGTAGTGGCCCGAGGGGTTAGCACGAACCATTGACAGCTTAGTTTAGCGTAATTTTTTATTTTCTAATTGTAATCTATTTGTTTACATACTAACCGGTTAATTAAGTTGATATAAATTAAGATGAGCATTTAACAGGCCTGTGCCCAGCAATGTGACGTATAAAAAAGGCTGTATTTGTTAGTTGAGTATTTAAAATTTCTACTGAATTTGGTAGGATATACATGAGCGTCGCGTCGTGGCCTAGTGGTTCAGCACCCGAACTCAGATCGTGGATCGTGTGGTCCCGAGTTCTAATCTGGCCCAAAATCTTACTCTTCGGTGATGGAAAACATCCATAAAAAGGCTCACCACCTACCACGTGGGGTTCTAATACCATTAGTGAAAAGTGGGCTTCTGAGTGTTCCGTTCACAATGACGACACAGTCACTTTCCTCTGACTACCCCGTTTGGGATAAAGTCGTGATGGTATGTTATGTGTTATGTTATATGTGAATGATACAATTACGTAAACAAATACTACTATAGTTTAGGCTCTAGTAAGGCGGGTAACCGTGAGGTGACTCATGGTTGGAGTAATTTAATTGATTTAACGGTTCAAGCAAACAGGAAAATGCCCATGTACGCGCGTTTCGTTTTTGAAACGCGGAATGCAGCCTGTGTGTAAGCGCGTATGACGAAGCGACCAAATCTGCGCGAAAAAAGCGCTAGTCTGAAACCGCTTGAAGGGCTAATAAACATAATGTTTTTTGGTTAATATTTATGTATTTTATTTATGGATTTTGTCATTCTTAATAATTGATAGAATCTTTATACATGGTGTTCCTGGAAGTAAGGATCAAATCGAAATAGCGCAAAGCTGGGGTCCTTTCTGACCTTTTTAACCCCATCAATATTGGTCTGATTTCCAACCGTTACAAAGTTAGGATCAATTTTAGTTTTTTTCAGAAAATCCTTTAAGTCCATACAAAAATAATCATAAAAAAAGTTATCAAAGGTACCAACTTAGTTTTTTTGCCAAAAGATGAGCAGGTAATTTATCTTTCTTTAAATAGTTATTTTGAGCTAGAATACCCATGTCAATTCAAAAAGTTAAAATATTGCAAGAAAAATTCCTAATCCAAAAAAATACTACAGGTTCAAGCAATCATGAAAAAAAAATGTACTACGGAAAGTTGTCGAAGTATTTATAAAAGTGCCTCATTTATTACAAATTCTTTCGAGGTATGAATTGCAGAAATATTTCAATCATTTCTATACTATATTTGTGAGTATTTTGAATAAGGAAGTCGTGTTTTTTGGAGTTAGCATTTTCATCCGATATTTTTTTTTTGACGAAAATCCATTTAATGTAACTTTTTGACAAATGAAGGACGGTTATAAGCTTGATACCATAAATTATTGTGAAAAAAAAACAATGCAAAAATTTCTAAATTATATTCTACAAAATGAAATTTGATAACACCACGAAAATTTGTTTATGCTCATTTTCTGTAGTATGAAAGCTAGTTGTAAATCACTATCCCTTGTTGTTAGTGTGTATCATCAACCACAATAAAAAAAAATGAAAAATAAAGTAAAAAATTATATTATTCCAACTAATGGAAATGAATAGTAGCTTCTGATTTTCTAATTAGTTAAAAAGTCCAAAATAATATTGCAATGGCAAAAAAACGAGAAATCTAGGTATTTGTATTTTATACAAATAAACGAGATTTTGGGTCTGGTCTGTTACGCGGACCCCCCCATGAGCCTTCGCCTTGTCGTGGCGGGGGGCTTAGTACTGGTGGTAGGTGGAACCACCGGGAAGCTAAGAGGGCTCAGGCATGGCAGTGCGGTGGACTTCCCACCCACCCATTGTCTGCCGCCGGGCGTGGTGGTGGTATGGTGCTACCACTGCCCGCCCAAAGGGGCGCCCACGGGCGCAGCGCCTTAGGGCGCGAGATGGGAGCCGCGGTGCACAACCGTTTGGAGGGGGTCAGTGATCCGCGGCTGCCCCCCCCCCCCTGTGCACTGCGGCTCGGCGGGGCCGCACCGCCAGATGTGGCAGCGGATCCACCTTTTAGGTGGATCGTGGTTGCGGACCTAGTAGGGTCCGCGTACGGTGGGAGCCAGCGGGCTTGAGTACGGGGGTGCTTTTGCCCGCAATGCACGGCTTTCACCTCGACGGCGGAAGTACCTGCGTGCTCCAGGTACTTCCGTGGCCTCCCCCCTTCATTGGGGGGTCGGCTGGAGGGGGCCCCAATACGGGGAAACACTGGCGGCGGGGCGTTGTGAAACTTTTTAGGGACCCCGCCTCGCCGCTGAAGTGTTGAGGTCGAGTACCGTGGGTTTTTAGTCGGTAGAAGTCCGACATAACCTCGTCGTTCCCCCGAGCGACGAGGTATCCATGAGAATTTCCCCACGATTATTAAAAATATTCTGCACTCTAATCTAGTTGCAGTCCACCACCACCTAGAGACTGATAAGCCTCACCTGCTCTTTGTTACGGAGACGCAAATCAGGTGTCCGTCAGACGCGGCGTATTTAAACTACCCAGGGTATACCCTGGAGCACAAATTTAAAGCACGCTCTGGCGTGTGCCTATATGCTCGCGATGACATCTGTTGCCAGCGTCTCCGTAACCTTGAAAAACCTGGTTTTTCTGTCTTCTGGGTAATAGTGGACACAGACGTGGAGAAAGTTCTCTATTCCTGTGTCTACCGATCGCACATCGGAGACCAGGAGACGACCAAACTTTTTGAGTACCTTGGTGCTATGGCTGATATAGTCCAACATCGGTATCCATCTGCGCAGTTAGTGTTTCTGGGGGACTTTAACGCTCACCATCGTGACTGGTTGTTCCCATACCAGGACACTGACCATGCTGGTAGAGAGGCGCTGAGGTTTTTTTTGTCGCTGAATCTCACCCAACTCATCAAGGAAGCCACGCGCATACCTGATGTTTCTAGCCACACACCTAATTGCCTGGACCTTCTGCTGACTACAGATCCAGACCGCTACTCTGTGTCGGTTACTGCCCTTCTGGGCAGTTCAGACCATTGTCTGGTGAAGTCTGTGTCCAACTACTCCCCACCCGATCCCAGCCCTATAGGCACAAGACGGATGTGGCGATACAAGTCTGCAGACTGGGATGAGATGCGACATTTCTTTGCATCTTATCCTTGGCAGCAACCTTGCTTCTCTTCTGGCGACTCATCGAAATGCGCTGACGCTATCTCTGAGGTGATATGTACGGCTATGGCGTACTTTATTCCATTTTCCGACGTATCCCTCGATAGCCGAGCTCCCCGTTGGTTCAACGCTGAGTGCGCTACTGCTAAGGCGGTAAAGCAATCGGCGTACAAGAACTGGGCTAAAGCTCGCGCACGTAAAGCCTCCGATGTCAGTACAAAGAAGAGAGCCTTTAACGCTGCTGCCAAGTCCTTCAAAAAGGTACTCAGGAATACTCGATTCGACCGTGTTACCCGTATTGGAGCCAAACTCGTCTCTCATCCATCGGGTAGCAAGGCTTTCTGGTCCTTGGCTAAAACAGTCGAATCGAACTTTTGCCGCCCATCTCTGCCGCCACTGATGAAGCCCGACGGATCTCTGGCCCACTCTGCGGAAGAGAAAGCCAATCTTTTTGCTTCTCTATTTGCAAGCCATTCACGTCTCAATTCTGGAAGTAAAACACCACCTGTGCTACCTCAAAGCGGTTCTCTAATGGCAGAAATCCGTATACGCCAAAAAGAGGTACTGAAAACGCTTCGGACTCTTGACGTGAACAAGCCAGTGGTCCCGATGGGATTCCTGCAGTGGTTTTGCGGAATTGTGTGCCCGAGCTGCCTCCTGTACTGACACGCCTGTACCGCCTCTCTCTCAAAACGGGACAAGTTCCTAAATCCTGGCAGCTTGTCAACGTGCAACCTGTGCCCAAAAAAGGTAGTCGAGCTGACCCTGCCAATTATAGACCAATCGCAATCACCTCCATACTTTGCAAAAGTATGAAACGTGTATTAAACAGCAAGCTCCTGGCGTACCTCGAGGACAATAGTTTTCTCAGTGATCGACAGTACGGTTTTCGCCGTGAACGATCAACTGGTAATCTTCTTGCGTATGCCACTCACTTGTGGGGCGAAGCCATCGAGAAACACGGCGAAGTACTCGCTGTCTCTCTCGACATCTCGAAGGCATTTGACAGGGTTTGGCACGACAGTCTCAAAAGCAAGCTTCCTTCATACGGAATTCCCACCGCACTGTGTGACTGGATATCTGACTTCCTGAGCGAACGGTCAATAAGGGTAGTCATTGATGGCTGCTCTTCTGACTTGCCGGAGTACCTCAGGGGTCTGTTCTTTCTGCGACACTTTTCCTGCTGCACATTAATGATCTATTGTGCACAGGTATCTTTGGATACGCAGACACACTGTTACAGAGAGATCTATGTCCAGTGCCCGCGTCAGTGTCGCTGAGACTGAGTCCCTTAGAGAGGCCATGGTTGAGCGGATGAATTCAACATTACAAGCAGTGTCCGACTGGGGCGAAGCTAACCTCGTTGAGTTCAACGCCAGCAAAACCCAGGCTTGTCTGTTCTACGCCAAACGGAGTCCATTCAATCTGACTCCTACTTTCCTGAATGCACCGATACCGATAACCTACCACCTCGAGCTCCTAGGTATGGAACTCTCTTCCAACCTTAACTTTGGTAGCTCTATTGAGTTGAAAGCAAAAACCGCTGCCAAAAAACTTGGTATCCTCTTTTAGGTTCGGCGATACTTCACACCGGAACAGCTGCTCCACTTGTATCAATCACAAGTTCGGTCGTGTATGGAGTACTGCTGCCACCTGTCGCCTGTCTATCGGTTTTCTATAAGGTGTATTTTGGAGAGTGTGCGCAGGAACTACACAACCTGATACCACCGTCTACTTTCTACCACCGGACCACTAGACGCCGGGAGGGCTTCCACCACCATGTGGTTGACTTTCCGACAGTCCGTACCCAACGGTTTGCTGCGTCTTTTCTGGTACGCACCGCTAGGGAGTGGAACGCTCTCCCTGCGTCTGTGTTTCCGGATACTTACAACCTTGGTGTCTTCAAGGCCAGAGTGAATAGGCATTTTCTGGGTAAGCGTGTACCACCATCGGCCTCGTCATCGCTTACCACCAGGCGAGACTGAGGCCAAACGCAAACCCATTTAAAAAAAATACCTTATTTAAATATTTAAGATTTTTAAAAGCCAAGGATCTAGGATATATTAAATTAAATACGTTGGCCATCTGGGGTCAAATGAATGACCCCAGTTTGCCAACGTCCGTAAAGAGTACATTAGGGTTCTTATTGGACTCTTGACGGTAATCAAATTGACATCTCACAATTGAAACCTATTGGGTCGTATAAACGTCCTTTCACCAATCAACCATTCAAATGACGCGATCTGTATCGTACGTGAGACTTTTAGCTAGGTGATTCAACTGCATGGTATTAATGGTGTTTCCAGATAGCAGATTTTAAATTCCCCCAGGTGAAAAATATTTTTCCACAAAGGTATTATTATTATTAGTCATTTATTTCAATCAACAAGGATCATACAATTCAAATGTTAAAAATACTAAAGTTACAATATCGAACCAGTAATTTTAATAAAATAATCAAAATAATATTTTGACAGCAGGCACATGAACCATATTGCAATGGTTCAGGTACTGACAGTCGAAACGCTCTGCCAGAACGCTATTGCCACTGGCCCTCACCCTGCGCACCAGGGATGTGCACTGCTTACGCATTGTTGCATAGAAGCAATCCACTCGGGCCTCAGCGAACATCCCTGACGCGCTACAGGAGCGGGGCAGTCCCAACAGCGCCCTGAACGCATTGTTGTACTGGATACGTAGTGCATTGTACTGTTTCTTCGTATAGCTCACCCACAGACTACTCGTGTAGAAGGACGTACAAAATGCTCTAAACAGAGTGATATAATGCCTTCAGGCCACAGTTTTCGATCCAGAAATACAGTCAACTGGTTATCCGAAATAAAGAATTTGTAGGCATTATATTCTCTGTTATATTTGGCATCTTTTCTTTCCAAGACAATATTTTCTTGCGTTTTTTCACATACATACTCCGCTATGTCGCTTTTAGTCGTATCTTTGTGTACCTTGGTAATGAGAATCGGCACCTTTCTTACAGCGGCTTTAAACTTTCCTTCATTATCCCTAGAAATACCAGTAGTGCCGAGATAACGATATTTCATAGCCTTCTTTCGATACGAAACTTTTTGCCACCACTTATCATCCGATTACACCAGCTCGTGTTCAGTAATTAACGTTACTTTTCCAGGCTTCGTAGATTCCTCGCCTGTCACCCTCGTATGGTCGTTGTGATTGTATGCAATATGATCAGCTGATAGCAGCGGCGGTGGGGCCCGCACCGCCCGCGCAGGTGACGTCACTGTCGGCTGGCCCATACCGGTCAGAGCGGCCGCCGAGCCGCGAGACGCTGAGATACTGCCCGTGTCTACCGCTTGTTGTGACTGCGGCAAAGTGACGGTTAACGTTTGTTTGCCGTCTACCTTCAACGCTTTATCCAATCGCTGTACACTATTTGTTTGTCCGTTTAATGAAGCTTCCTCTACACTGCTATTACATCATCTATTTATGAATTAATTCCGTGTGATAATCCTACAGGACCGCTGTCCATCAACCACGCACCTCGCTTCATATTTACTTTGCAAACTGATTCCATCGGCAAAGCAGACTGACATCGAGGAGAAGAGGCGCAGTCTTGTGGTTGAGCTTGACTGAGTGTTGGACCGCATTTCAGAATGGGGTGCATGCAATCTTGTCGAGTTCAATGCCAAGAAAACGCAGGTGTGTGCATTCACAGCAAAGGCGTCGCCATTCCTTTCCCATCCCACTCTTCAGAGCACCCCGCTACCAATTAAGGATAGCCTAAACATCCTTGGCATGGATTTTCGTAGCAACCTAAACCAGCGGGACTACATTGAGAGCGTCATTAGAACTGCATCCCGTAAACTCGGAATCCTGAACATAGTGAGACGATTCTTCACGCCTGAGCAGCTCTGTCTCTTGTATAAGACACAAGTTCGCTCGTGTGTGGAATACTGCTCTCATCTTTGGGATGGTTCCGCCAAGTACCTACTCGAAGCTCTTGACAGGTTGCAGCAGCGTGCTATCCGTATTATTGGAAACCCAGAGGCAACTTTGACCCTTGAGCCTCTCCAATTGCGTAGAGACATTGCCAGGCTAAGTGTTCGCTATCGCTTCTACAATGGGGAATGCTCTGACGAGTTATTGCAGCTTATTCCACCCTTACCTTACCACTCCCGTACCACGCGTGCTGAACTACGGCGTCTTCCACACACAATTCAACATTTGTTGGCCCGTACTAAAAGGTTCGGTGACTCGTTTCTTTGTCGTACCATCCAGACGTGGAAAGTACTTCCAGCACATGTGTTTATGTGTTTCCTTCCTCGTATAGTCCTGGGTTCTTCAAGCGGGGCGTGAAAAGGCATTTCTGCAGGCCTCCAAGGTGAGGATGGCCAGCCCCAGTCATCCAAACATTCAATTCGTTTAAATGACTGGGCTTGTTAACCTCATATCTGGACCTCACGACCGCTTTCCATCAGGGCCTCGGTTCCACTAATTTATCTAAAATGACAGAATAAATCGATACTATCAAGATTCAATTGCCACTGTCACAAATTGGGCATTCTGCAAAAACTTGAATGGGGTCTCGATAGAATTAAAATAAACGTTTTCTTTATTTTCTGGGATTGGATTTTAATTATATTGTCTGCAATAATGTCTTGTTAGTAAAATATGATCAAATGTTACTAAAAAACCTTAAATTTATAAAAAGTTGGCTAAAACAGTAGTTTCCTATATCAAAATTCTGAAATTAAAAACATTGCCTGCCTGTTGTCATGTCATCCTAAGTCAATGTCAGGTGCAAATAATTAGTAAACAAATTATTTTAGTTTTGTTTGTTGGATTTTATGAAAATTATTATCATTAAACTACTAACTACCCGTAACAGTATCAGCCCTCTGGCACTCAGGATCCTTGACGGTTTCCTTTTTTCCTAAGAACCAGAAAATATCTAGATCAAGATTTCTTCAAGCGTAGAACTACCGAAAAGAGGGTGGAGCCCATGGATAATCTGCACAACTTAGCGCGCAAGCTACAAGGAAGCACTTGCAATCCTCAAATTGGATTGGAAGCCTAGCAGCGCAGCAGCGCTTAAGGAGGCGAAAGCCATAACATTCAATTGTAATCAGCGTATCATGCTAGCAACTGACTTTTGAGGGAAGTTCATGATGACGAGGTATTCGCGAATTCGACGACACGATTGGCGCAGTGTGCTGTAGCACGGTTTCTCGCCTTGGCTTCCGTGGTGTCCCGGGTTCGATTCCCGGTCGGGTCAATTCAGAAAAATGTCTTTTTCTAAATTGGCTCGGGTCTGGGTGTGCTGGGAGACGCCCCTGGCTTATTTCCCTGTCTGGTACCTCGTAGCACAAGGATATTTATCCTTACTTCGAGACCATGACAAGTGGTGTGTTGTCTGGCGCATATTTATATATTTATTTATATTTATTCCTTGCAGTGTTTTGTAATTAAACTACATTTTCTTAGCTCTGTAAAATAGATTTCCATTCCACTCAACGCATACGATTTTTCTACAATAAACCCAGCTAAATATGTAGGTATCCTAGGTGAATAAATAATTGTTTTGATTACAATAAACGTTTTCCTTATTTTACGTAGTGAAATTATAGTTTTAGTGTCTGCAATTGTGTGAATTATTTATCAAACATGAACAAAGTGTTATTGAAAACACTTAATTTTCAAATGGTGGCCAAAATGAGTAGCTTATTCCTTAAATGAAAGTAAAGTTATTAGCCTATTTATTGACTGTTCCACTTCTGAGCGAAGGCCTCCATCATTGAAATCAAGTCTACAAAAATTCATTGGTAGGTGTATTTAATCACCACACACTAACTATAGTAAAGGAATGTAATTAGCCTATAATACAGTCCTACAGCTGGGCCAAGGCCTCCATCATTGAAATCAAGTCATCTCTAAAATTGATAGGTATTGGCTTAATTACTACACTTGCCGAATGCGGGTTGGTGATCACAAACCCGGACTATGTTGCTAAAAATCCCACAACACATTTTGTCCGACCCGGGACCTCCAGGTTTCGGGCTGAGCTTTGTCACCACTCAGCAACGGAGGCGTTACTAATTATAATACTTATAAATGTTATTGTACTAAGTACATATACAATTTCAATTGATTTTATGTGTATGAATGTGTGAAATAGGTAATATCATATTTTTATCTAGGCAGAGCAGACAGGTAGAGAATGAGCATTAGTTTGTATAAGTGTAATAATATGGATGTGTGAACAGAATAATAGTAAATGATTCAAAAGTAACATAAATGTATTTCATTCTTTGAATTTCTCATTAAATGTTTATTGAGCGTTGCCTATATAACTTTTCAACAGGGGTTTGCTGTACCTAATAATAACTCACTGCTTTGAATGGTTAACTCAACGGTTGAGATTTTACTTCAACTAACCCTGAAAAATCTATTATGCCATTGGCTGAGTGAATAAGTGTATCATTGAATAAATGTATTCCTAATTTTCTGTAATAATGAAACTGTGGAACATAAATTGTTGACACAAAATAATATGTCTGCAGTTAAGCAAGTTGTAGATCAAACATGAACAAATTTTACTTTAGAGTTAGACCCACTTAAATTATAAAATGTGGGCTACATTATGTAGTTTCCTCACTATACATTAAAGTAATTGTTTATTTACTGCCCTAATATGCTGGGCAAAGGCCTCCATCACTGGAATCCAGTCTTCCCTACAGTTGATGGGTTTTGGCTTAATCTGCACACCAATTTTAATAAATAATTAATATTCTATTAGAGTGTGATACTGATGTCTGAAATTAATGCAATATGATTTAAAAGTTTCATAAATGTATTTAATTTTTGTATTGTTTATTAGACATGACTGGCGCTGTCCACATAATTTTTCAAATTGAGCTCATTGTAACAACACCCTCTTCATCTCTTCTTTAACTGGCTGACATGACGGTTGAAATTTTCCATTTACGAACACTGTGCTGAACCAGCTATTTTTCTTTCAATCACATCACATCTTTCAAACACATGGGCTGGGAGGTCTCATGAAGGCATAGGTTTTGCTTGTTGTAATAGGTAGTAGGTACACCCTCTTTCTTCGCATGGTTGACACGTAGACGGTTGAGGTTTGCCCATCAAAAACCTGTGTTGCTGCTGAGGGGGTTAGTTCCTTTTCAATCACATCAGATCACATTTTTCATATTTATGATGGTTCAGGAAGGCGAAGGCTTTGTGGCGGGGAACATCTGCGAACTCTAGCGTTGATTAGTTTCTAGTGTATCGCTAAAATATGACAACGAAACTAAATTTAGAACTAAATATGGCCTACAAATAATTAAATATTTAATTTGTCAACAAAATAAAATCGCAGAAAAAGGTGTTGTTGTTCAATGACACACAACACACACACACAATCGTCATCGAGACACCATTGGTTATTGGTTGGTTCAAATGTCAAACAAGCAAGCGTCCGTCAAATAACGAGTAGAATGCCGATGAGTCTGCCATCAAAGAAAGAACTATTGTAGCACCATTGAAGAGCAGAATAGCAAATAGCCCAATGGCGATTGTACTGTAGTTCGATGGAATGTCATTGTAAAACCATTGGTCTTAATTATTTAGCAGCCTAACAAATGTGTCAAATAATAACATTACGACCGACCCAAGTCCCAATGGCCAATTGCGATTCCATTAATTCCATTGAAGCATTTTTAAATTAGTGGAATCGAGGCCCAGGTGGAGAGAGGTCATCTTGACTGGCAATATTTTATTTATTTATTTAACCAAAACTTAAAACTATCATTACAGGTATGCACCGAATGCGATAGTGAAGCAACTTGACTAGGTACTAATTTATAAGACTACACAATAATACAATATTCAGTTATTACAATAACAAGATATGAACAGTGCCACTCTTGTGAATTCACTCAGGCTACAATAAAACAGGTCTAAGTGGTCCGCTATGAGATTGAGAGAGCGAAGCGCACGCGTCAGCGGCGCCGCCACCAGCCGCGGCCGGCGCCGGCGCCACACGAACCTATCGGGCACACACATCCCTACTCGCCCCAGTATATCTGCACTATGTACCTTTCCAATTAAAATTTTAAAAATGTGAGAAACGAGCGCTACATCCCTTCTGACCCGTAGTTCATTGTACCCGACCATACCCAAAACAAACAATGTTGGGTACATGAGTGGATAAAATGGATATACACCGTAGAGCCTTAAGTAAATATAGCGAACAAACTTATTCTGAACCCGTTCAAGCATAAGCTTGCACTTAGTTTCGCATGGATCCCATATTACTGCGTTAAACTCAAGTTGACTGCGTACTAAGGCGTTATATAATGTGACAATAGCTGTGATATTTGTAAATCCTTGAACCCGCGAAGAACAAATCCTAAGTTTCTATATGATTTTTTACATATAGAAATTATATGTTCACGGAACGTTAAGCCTGCATTAAGACAAATACCCAGATCCTTTACTTCCGCTACTCTGAGCAATGGCGTTCCGTCTACCGCATAGTTGTGTTGGATGGGAGCGTGTGCGCGAGAGAAGATGGTAGTGACGCACTTTGAAGTATTAAACTCCAAGAGATTTTCTTTGCACCAGAAGACCACTCTGTCTATGTCTCTTTGAAGCTTAACACAGTCTTCCTCGGTATCAACAGGTAAGTATAGTTTAAGGTCGTCAGCAAACAATAAACATTTCGCATCCTTCACTACTTGCGGCAGATCGTTTATCAAGATTATGAACTGGAGGGGTCCAAGGTTACTCCCCTGGCTCACTCCCGACCTGGTAAAGTATGTGTCCGTTATATGACCCGCGTATTCTACGTACTGCTGCCTATTTTTCATATACGCAGCAAAAAAAAAAAGTACATGTTTTTTTCACGACATCTGCTTGACGTGGATATTTGCTTCTTTTGGCAAGAAAAGATATGTGTGTACCTTTGATACATGTTTTTAATAATTATTTTTGTATGGACCTAAGGGATTTTCTGAAAAACTAAAATTGATCATAACTTTTAAACGGTTCGAAATCGGACCAATATTGATGGGGTTACAAAGGTCCAGAAATGACCCCAGCTATGCGCTATTTTGATTTGATCCTTACTTCCAGGGACACCCTGTAGGGTCATTGCGCCTGTTCGCGTCCACCGGCCCATTCGCGTCCAAACTACGGATCACTCTCTAAAAACAGTGGAAAATAACCAAACCGACACAGTGACAAGCACGAACGACATTTCTATGAATGCCTAGATGTATGACAGGTACACAAACATTAACAAAAGCTTCTTGCGCGCTACCCTTATTGCGTAGAAAATGCACTAGTTTAACGTGTGAAACGAAGAAGAGAGCACGTGCGTAATTTCAAAAAGAAAAATAGTGAGCATCTGCGCGTTTCACGGTAAGTTTTCAATTGATTTATATCAAATTTGGGATTGAATTTTGTTTCCAGACCTTAGCCATGGACCATATTAGTCAGGATAGTGATGGTTGAGATTGTATTTTAATAAATAATGGTAAAAATAAGGTGGACGCGAATTGCTACAGTAAATTTATAAAATATCCACTTTGCGTCCGCAGTGGACGCTGTCTGGTCTAACTATCTTCAACTTGGATGTTAATTATCACACGATAAAAAGTGAAAAACTACTACTACTTTTTACATTTATTTTAATGTTCTTTACATGCATATTGTAATGGCCAATTCGCGTCCACATTATCAGGATTATAAAACAAGATACAGATGTTGAAAATCTTACTTGGACGCCAATTGGACCTATTTATAGCGAAAGAAGACACCATGAAAAAGATTGCGTCCATCCTAAAATGAGATTTAATCTTATTTTCTTTATTAATTTGTGTGTTTAATTGATTTATTTGAGATTTAGGATTGAGTATTAGAATTTCATGTTACAATAATTAAGGCTAGAAAAATGAATTCGCATTGAACAGTAGATACTAATCCGTATTTTTATTTTATTTTAGGTGAGTTCTTTACAGGAACAAGTGGAAAGAAAAAAAAAACATATTCAGAAGCGGATTTAATGAAAGCGTTGGACGAATAGTTAGGACTGCGGTTGGTGACACGCTTCCCTTCCCTATCACCTTTGGTGTACACCAAGGCCCAGTGCTTAGCCCGTTTCTGTTCAGCGTAATATAAGACGTTCTGTCAAACAGCATCCGAGACCACCACGAGCAACCACCCTGGTTGCTCATGTCTGCGGATGATATTGCGCCAGCAGATTCAGACACGGGACGGCTGGTACAACGGGTGAATAAGTGGATAAATTCACTTGAAAACGGCGGTCTGAAACTTAATCTGGCGAAGACGGAGTACATGGCCTGCAACACCACAAATCCCCAGTCCGTCCGCATAGGCGTTGACGTGGTCCAGCGCACGGACCGTGTCAAATACCTGGGATCTGTGTTAAGCGCGTCTGAAGACATCGACCGCGACGTCAGAGCCCGAATTTCCGCGGCTTGGGCCAAATGGCGTGAGGTGACTGGTGTCATTTGTGACCCCAAAATGCCGATCAAGCTGAAGGGGCAGGTCTATAAAACCATCATTAGGCCTGTCCTTTTATATGGCAGTGAAACATGGCCGTTACTAGAGCGACACAAGCAGGAGCTGCGCGTCACGGAAATGAGGATGCTGCGGTGGATGTGTGGAGTCTCACGCAAAGATCGCGTGCGTAACAACCACATCCGCGGCAGCCCTCGTATCGATATCGCAGACAAGCTGCAGGAGTGGCGCCTTCGTTGGTATGGTCATGTCTCACGAAGATCGGCAAACTACGTGGGCAACAAATGTCTGGCCATGCCGCCCCCACCAGGTACCGGTAGAAGAGGTCGACCTAAGAAGCGGTGGCTCGACGTCTTTAAGGGTAACATGCGTGCCAACAAACTCACCAGAATGCACAAGACCGCGCGAAGTGGGCCAAGAAAATAATAAAAGGCGGACCCAGGGACCCCTCACACCAGTGTAACCAGTGTTGGTTCACAACCGGGATAGACCGCACTGATGATGTTGATGATAGTCTGATTTTTACAAGAAATATAAAAATCTGAATTTATTAAATAAACAATTTAATTATTAGCCGAAGCTTTCCTTTACAATTATGGAATTCATCTTCCTTAATTCCCTATTCTAAATGGTGTGCAGGAAACTGACAAAGAGTGAATAAGAAATAAATAAAATCCACTTTTCGTTCAAAACTAATGCACAAACATTTTCATTTTCTCTCTCAAACTTACCAACTCCCCTAAGTGGACGCGAACAGGCGAAATGACCCTATATGTAATTAAAATTTTTGCGTCATCAATAGCCTTTCTGTTTCACCCGATAGTTGACCAGTAGAGAATGCTTTGAGCATTAATTCCGCCTTTTGTACTGTCTTAAGCATTAAAGATTAAATAAATGAAGATTCAATAATGTTTTCAGGTAGCAGTTTAATTATACATATGCGCTTACACACCGGTGAGAAGCCATACCCATGCAGCGATTGCCCGAAGAGGTTCTCGACCATCTCGGGGGCCCGCAAGCACCAGCAGACGCACCGCAGAAACTTCTATCACACTTGTGACATTTGCCAGAAGCGCTTCACTGAAAAGGGCTCGCTGGTACGCCTTGTTCATTTTCCCAGGATAATCTTCGTCTTGGACTATACGTCTGTATGACGTGCTTTATCCAGCTAAGGAAATACAAAAGTTCTGAATGCGAGTTTTACGAAAAAGTGTGCTCAGAATGACATTGAGCACACTTTTTTTTTGTTCCTTCGACCGATGCAAAGTTCTTGTAATTCAAATATCATTGACTAAAAACGTTACAGCTAATCGAACGTACCATTTTCATAAGAATTCTTTAATAGCTTTTAATCAACTGACTTTGATTATCTAGTTCTAAATGATACGACTTTGCCTGCCGCCAAACCAGACGCAATAGATAATCTATTTTTTGCCGGTCACCCCCACAGCGTTCAACGTGTGCAAAAGCCCTAACTAGGGTTGAAATTCTCAAGGCTAGAGTAGGAATAAAGTTTTTCATTTTTGTATTTCTTTGGCAGGATCGTCACTTTCGCGGGCATAGTGGCGAGCATCCGTACCAATGTACGTACTGCGAGCGCGCTTTCGTGGACAACTGGAAGAGAAAGGTATTGAAAATGAAAACTGAAAAAGGTTTATTCATGTAACAAGGCAGTTTTAACAATCATGGGGTGGACTTCATCTAGTAAGTGCAGTAGCACCTGTGTCAGAGGGAGCCACTCTTCCGTAGCTTAGTTTTACATTTATAACTTTAGTAAGTATACTAGAATAACTTAAGTATTATAATACAATGTGTTTTCTTATTTTTATTTTATAACTACATAACTATCCAGTTTTTTACAAAATATATATGTAGTGCAATTACACACAACAACATGGTCTAGGGATATATAAAACTTTTTTAAAAAACTTAAAAAAAGTACTGTCCTTACAAAAAAACTATTAATGACAGATTATAAAAACATTAAAAAGTTCCTTTTTTAAATTCAAATTTGTTTAAAAAAGGTTTTGTTTTAAAATGAAATTCGCATTCATTGAACTTCTTCCAAAGAAGTAAATCTGCACGAACTTCTACCTTGATTAAAACTCCATAAATTTCTATAAATCTTTGTCAAACGCATCTCCGGTGTTCATTTAATCATGCCACGTAGACACTTGACCAGGAACGAAATGTTAAGAGCAGTGGGCATGATTCAAGCTGGCGCTACCCAAATTGCGTTTTCTGAAACCATGGGGACCAGTCAGAGCGTTATATCCAGGCTTTGGTCACGTTATCGTGTCACGGGGGAAGTGGTAGAACGGCACCGAGGACCTCCACGCATTACAACACATGTACAGGACCGATTCATAGTAAATGCTGCACGAAGTCAACCAAATGTAACGGCTATGCAATTTGTTCAAAGGCTACAGAGAGAGTATGGTTTGCTGGTAAGTGGTCAAACTTTGAGGAGACGACTGCATGAAGTCAACCTACGTGCTCGTAGACCACTTCGGGTACCAGCGCTAAGGAGAGGCAATCGAGGAAGGAGATTACAATGGGCTATTGCACACGAAAACTGTAACCATTCTCAATGGTCACTTGTGCTTTTCACTGATGAATCCAGGTTTGGATTTCATCCTGATTCGCGAAGAGTACGCGTTTGGAGAGAACCTGGACGTTGGAATCGACTGCAGCACCCACAACAAGTTCATGCATA
Organism: Udea olivalis; assembly: GCA_947369235.1. Classification (NCBI taxonomy): domain Eukaryota; kingdom Metazoa; phylum Arthropoda; class Insecta; order Lepidoptera; family Crambidae; genus Udea; species Udea olivalis. The sequence continues at coordinate 1,448,382 of OX376342.1, forward strand.
TCAGGGTGGCACTTTTATGGTTTGGGCAGGAATTAGTCTAGGCGGTAGAACGGACCTCGTTTGGATACAAGGCAATATGACTGCTCTAAAATACCGAGATGAGGTGCTAGAGCCTGTAATCTTGCCCCACAGACAGCAAATGGGACAAAATTTCCAGCTAATGCACGAATGCCCGTCCACATACGGCGTGTATCGTTACAAGTTGCTTACAACAGCATGACATCCAAGCTAGACTGGCCTGCACAATCCCCTGACTTAAATCCTATTGAGCATGCCTGGAATATGTTTCAGAGAAGAGCTCTTAGGAATTTCCCTGAAAATATTGTGCATGAAAACCAGCTTTTCTTGCATCTTAGCAGGACTTGGGACAGTATTACACACCAGGATATTGACACCCTTGTTTTGAGTATGCAGAACCGCTGCAGATGTGTCAGGAGAGTCTTAGGTGGATCCACGGATTATTTATTTTAAGTTTTCACCAATTTTTATAAAAAAATATAGTTGTATTGTTTAGATTTTGATGTTTCAAAAATAAAGTTATGATTGAAGTTTTTCCTCTTCTTCCAAGTTTTTTATAAATTGAACTTTATCTAAAAGTTTATTTATCAGATTAGATAGGCTATTAAACAAGGTTTATTTTAATGTGTAGGTGTCTTAACAAAAAGTTAATAGAATTTTAGTTATTAAGGTTTAATTGAAATATCCCTAGACCATGTTGATGTGTGTAGTTACAATACGAGTATGTTATACAATTTTTATGCGTTTTATACAAAATGGAATACTTATCTATCTAATTAGTTTTAATTATATGTATTTATTATTGTATAAAGCTTCACAGTGCGTGCGCGCGCGCATGCGTGCGTGTGTGTGTAGTTGTGTGCGTGTGTGGAATTTTTAACTGAATTAGTATGAAAATAACTAAAAACTAAAATTCAGAATGAAAGTTAGCTAACTTAGTTTTCACCTTGTGTCTACAATCTACATAGCTAATATGCTATGTCGTTTTCCTACCTATGAATAATCATCAGGTATATTTGTGTTATACAAAAATAATATTGTTATCTTTTTCTTTCAAGGTGCATATGATGCGCGCACACAACTTGACCCTTGACGAGATCCCGCGCAAGAAGGGTGGGCGTCCGCCGTTTGCGAATAAACCAATCCAAGCCGATACTTCGGCAGCTGAAATACGAACAAATGTAGAATCACAAGTTGAGGCACCGGAATGAAGCTCACTAAAAGTGATCCTGAAAAGATATAATTACTATACCTAATGTTAATTAACTTGCTAAATTGTGAATTATTAAAACACACTTCAGCAATTTAAAAGTGCATGTTATTTTATTATAAACTAGCTTTCCGCCCGCGGTTCGCCCGCGTGAACTTCATTTTTCATTACCCGCTTTTCTGTTGAAATTTTTCCTGAATTTTCTTTGCTATAAACCTCACGGAGCCCGAGACCTTTCCAACGCATGCAAAACCGTGGAAATCGGTTCGTGCGTTCTGGAGTTATAGCGTCAGGAAGGAAAACCCGACTTATTTTTATATTATAGATAAATAAAACAGGTAAAGCACACATTTTCTTAATTCTTCCACCGTTATTGCTAAGTCAAGTGTTACGCTCGAGCGTTTGACTTTTAATCCCGCTATTACTCTTAGGTAGAGGAATAAAGGAGAGTAATCTGAACAGCTTGTATCATGAGTGGCGAGTGCGAGTTGCAGTGAGAGAAGTGAATGAGACTTGACCATCGCGTTTGGCGAGCACGTAAATGTCAAATAGTATGGAATCGAGTCAGTGACATCTAGCGTCAAATGCGGGCAACATCAAAGCCACTAGATGGCGCTGACTCAATACCATTTAAAAACGAGAATTTGTATATTAATTGACATTTACGTGCTCGCAAAACGCGATGGTGAAGTCATTCACTTGATTTACTTCTTTCACTTCAACTCGCACTCAGCACTCTGATCTATGCTGTTTCTCAGACTCCTAAATCAGCATTACCTTCAACCCTGTGCTTCATTTCATTGAGCAGATGAGTCTGACGATACAGAGGTATTATATAGTAGTTAGCACAGTAAACAGCAGCAGTGGTATTTTTTTTAAAAATGAACCATGTTGACTGTTGGGCTAATCAATGTCTAATATCGGTGCATGACTGCATGAGTTTTAGCATCAGTTCCATTCAGTGCACACTGCGACGGGACGCTGCGCACACATTTTAGTATAGCGACTGAGCGACTCAAAATAGAACTTTAGTATCCCCCGTCAACTGAGTAGGCGCGGATACGGGACAAGGTTATTTAAGATTATCTGCATGATAGACACATTTCGTTGTGAAAATTGGGTATGGGAACAAAAATCAAACATGTCCTCAATCGAAAACCATTTCGAGGTAGGTATTTATATTTTATCCCTAAATAAATATTGAGTGCGTTACTTCAGCGGGAAAGTAGCTTCTAGAGTGATTTGAGTGGAACGTAAAATTAGTGAGATATATGCTGTGGATGTGCGCGGCATAAAAAATTTGTGGGCGTTGTGGTTTTGGAAAAAAATGAAAAAAACGATTCCTGCTGCAGTAACGTTGTTCTAGCAGGAAAATTCTAAACGAATGATCGAAGAGAAAAATGTTGTACATTGGCAGATAGCTTACTTCTGGGGAAACATGTGCGCCAAAAATATAATATGTGGGGCTTCAGGTTTTCGAAATATTGCGTTTCCTGCTGGGGTAACGTTTCGCGGAATCGTGTTTCTCTCAAACCATGGCATGTGCGTCTCTTTAATAAACATTCACTTGTAGCTCTTGATTTGTGCTTGCGGCACATATAATAAGATTTTGAAAATTATTCTTACATTTTCAGTAATTAAGGTGTCTCTAAAATCTGAAAAAAAAATCACAGCGCCTAAATGAGAAACTGTATCAACTCGCTGAAAACTGCATTCGATTCCGCTTTACACATCTAATGGTCAGAAAATGTTTCAAAAGTTTACATACATGCTTTATTGAATAAGAGATCGAAATAACAAAACCACCGGTACATAACTTTGACGTCAAAATATAAGAAATCAGTTCATCCTGAGATAAGTGAGTGTTAACCAAAAAACAGTGAGTTTCATAAAAGAACACTGAAAATTTTCAGCCTCCAATGTTTCGTATTTATAGAGAAATAAACAAAAATCAAAACCTTTCAACAACGACTGATTATCCGACCAAATTCGAATGACTACGAAAAAGCGACGGCTTCATACATATGGATGACCTTCTTTACTGGACGTATTACACTAAACTCTTGCCCGTACAATCGCGTTCAATCGGTTTTTGGCAATAATTAGAACCTCATCTTAGATTAGAGTAAAATTTAAAAATGTGAATGAAAGCTTATACCTATGAGCCTATATGAAAGAGCTTAATTTTAAATTGAAATTCTCATTTTATCCTCTTAATTTATGTTCTTAAAGTAAGTATGGCTTATTTTTATGTTATTTTTATGTCTAAGCTGTATTACTATAGAGATCCATCTAAATTCGTACTTACTGTAGTTTTTGCGTGAAAGAGTAACAAACATTCTACAAACTTTCGCATCATAATATAATAAGTATAGTATTAGTAGGATTAAGTAAGATTAGTAAAGTAATTAGAAATTAATATTAGTAAGAAGTTAGACTAAATGTCCGTCAGCGACTGTCTCTCCCATCAAAACATAGCCTTAACATACAAAACATAGCCTAGATTAAGAAAAAGTCTCATTCACTCCCTGATAATCATGTACTTACTTAGCTTTATAATGGTGAAAGAATTTTCAAAATCGGTCTAGTATTTTCGGAGCCTAATCAAAACAAACAAACTTTCATCTATAAAATATTAATAGTAGTTTAAATTTTAGTATTGGTACTTGGTAGGTAAGTGTTAATTAAATAAGTCAAACAATACCTTTAAATACTTACCATTGCAGATCGTCATCGTAACTTGATAAGTGCCAATTATTTGAATATGAATATTATAACACCACTTTCAACTAATTTCTAATTTCACTATTGGTATTTATTATCAATGCCGGTTGCATCACCGCAACAAACGTGCCATGAGAACTGCAACTGTTTGTTTATCAACAAACAACAACAAGTTTAGTAATAAAGCGTCACAGACGTCACAGTTGCTAACAAGCGTCCGACAGAGCTCCGACTCGGCAAAATAGTGTTGCCATTGCCAAATTTTTGACTACCGTGTTTGGTAGGGGGTAATTGTCTTAACTATGCGATTCAAAAAAGAATAAGATTGGCTTGCGACAAACTTCACTCGTTCTTCAGACAAAAACAACCCATGAAAAGTCTTTGTCAGTTAGCGATAGAGTTGATGTGCCCGTACGCCAATAATAGTGCAAGTTTTACAAAACAATAAAACTTGTATTATTAAGCAGAGACGATGCACAGCATCTAGTGAGAGTGTGCGTCTACTTCCGGTTTATGGTTCTACCAATCATGTTGATACATTTGACGTTTATTAAGTTGCTAATTTGACTTACTTCCTGTTGGCGCCATTTTTAGTCACCTGGGGGCGAGTGAGCTCGACGTTACCTCATAGTAGACTCTCACCAGGAGGCCTTCATGGGATGCTGTGCATCGTCTCTGCTTAATAATACAAGTTTTATTGTTTTGTAAAACTTGCACTATTATTTGGCATGTGACGATGCACAGCATCTAGTGAGAGACGTGTTTATTAACTCCTGGTGACTGCCCAACGACGCTATGTGATGAAGTAGTTTCCTGTGTAGTTAGGTAATTTCTGAAACATAATGAAGTGTTATGCTTTTTGCTGTGACGGTTGGACATCTGAGTGTTTCTATTAGTGTTACTACACATACTTATGAGTGTTATGTTTGGGTTCTCAGAAATTAAAAAGTTCAGTGAGTAAAGTGTTTCTTTATTTGATTGATTTGGTTACAAATTAAATAACAGAGAAGAGTTGTTTTAACAAACTAATCAGTTTATATATATAGGTTAATATAATAATCAATCAGTATTGGTAGACTTATATATTCTGGTAAGTACCTCCTTAGTGCACTATTATTTAGTTCATGTAGGTTGAAAGCTATTGTACAGCGGGTTACTCGGGGCTTCAGCTGTGTTTCGGTTTTTAATCTGTTTGCAGTAAAATTTGGCAAAGGTGCTTTCTGTGCGCCAGTTTCCCCTCGAAAGAATTTCGTCAATTGGTAGGTTATCAAGCCAATTTAAGGATGCTACGGCGGATCGAAAACTACCCGGAGATGCCCTAATACCAGCATCCTTAAGCACTGTTTTTATCCAGTTAGCTATTAAAGCTCTAGTGGCAGCTTTCTCCGCGCCTATAATAGAAATGAATAGGGCATTATCACAAGCCCCTGTTCGCCTTTGTTCACCGATTTCGATCACTTTGCGGAGCCACATAACAGGACAAATATCATCATTAGGATTTTTCATAAGCTTCCAGCCTGATTGTCTGTATGTAGCTGTATCGGTTTTTGATCCGAATTTAGGCCATAAGATAACATGATCGCCATTATCTTGTAAATGATTTAACGACACCCTTAAAAGCGTAAGATCATGCACTCGCCGACCAGATGCAAGAAGCAAAATACAAGCTAGTCTGCGGGAGGCCTCGTATAGATTCATTCTGGCAGGAGGGTTAGCACTTAGCCATGAAATGAGATCAGAAGGATCCCAGATGGGGGATTTTTCTGACTTTGGGGTTTTTAGGGAGATAGCTTTGAGTATATGTTTGATCAGAAAATTAGAACCCAAATCCTTTTGTGGATGTCCTAGAGTTAGGATTACTGACTTGTGTACTAAGATGGTAGAGTAAGACATGTTTTCTTTTAAGTGGAGATGTGCTAAGTATTTAGCTACTAAGCCGTCGCTAGGGCGTTTATAATTGACATTAGCCTGTTTACACCATTTTACCCAGCGCAGCCAGGCTGGTTTGTAGGTTTTTAATGTGGACTCTCGCCAGCCAAGCCTGAGCAGAGACTTCTCTGCTTCTGTCCAGTCCGCGATGGCATCTGACCACCCCCAATTTTCCATACTAAAAGCTTCATGTTCTCCAATTGAGGCGGAGGCAGACCCGTCGCTAGGTCTATAAGAACATGATGGAGATTCCTCACTCTCAGGGGTCGGCTCAGGGCTCTTCGGCGCAGGTCTGGCAGCCAGTAAGCTCGCTTCCAGAGTGGTGCGACAAGGAGGAACGTTCCCTTTGCGTTGTTCAAGTGGTTCAGGACTCGGGGTATCAGAGACGGTGGGGGGAAAAGCCAGGCTAGATTGTGAATCCACTTTCTGCTGAAGGCATTGCAGTAAGCTGCTGATGTATCCCTGGAATCCTTCGAGACATACGTTTCCGTTACCCTGGCATTTTCCGAGGCAAATAGGTCTATTTCTGGTGTACCGAACTTCCGAAATATTGCTTCCCAGGCTGGACTCTGAAGGTGCCATTCGGAGTGCTTCTTGCCTCGAGACAGGCTGTCGGCTATTTGATTGTATCGGCCTGGTAGATATTCCGCTGATAAGGTGATTTTCCATTTGTGTGTCATATGGAACAGCTGATGAGTCAGTTTCAGTAATAGTTCTGAACGCGTTCCCCCTTCGTTCCGAATGTAGGCAACAACGGTGCGGTTGTCTGATTGGAGGATCACGTGACTGCCCTTCAGAAAACTGTAGAATTTTTTCACCGCGCTTATGATTGCGAACATCTCTTTGCAATTGCAATGCCATTTCGACTGATGGTGTTTCCATTTGCCCGATGTTGTGTAATCGTCTAGGTGAGCTCCCCAACCGTAGTCTGCGGCATCGGTTGTCAAGAAGTGCTGAATCGGAGGCTCGTGAAGATTGCTCCTCGTTAGAGCACGCGTAGCCTTTGACAGCCACCACTGGAGATCCAATTTTGCTGACGATGGTAGAGGGACTCTTCGATTTGGGTAGTGACGTAGTGTTCGGCATAGTCTCTGGAGTTGACGGCAGTGAAGTCTGCCTCCTAGAGTCACAAAGCTGGCAAAGTTCAGGGTGCCCAGTAACTGTTGACACAATTTTAAAGTTATGCTTCCGGTCTTTACGAATTGCTCTGATAGTACCGTGATCAGATCTGAGCTTCTCTGAGGAAGTGTCTTCGTATTGTTCGCAGTGTTCCACTGGATTCCTAGATATTCCAGTTCTTGTGTAGGCGTCATCACAGATTTTTCGCGATTGACTACCCAACCCAGATATTCCAAAAACTGAATGGTGGTGAATATGTCCTGGTCCAGTTGACATCTCGATTGATTGGCCAGCAGGAAGTCGTCGAGATATACGACTATCCTTATTCCTTTCTTCCGTAAAGTGTGGGACACCCAATTTGTAATTGTGGCGAAATTCTTCGGTGCACATGACAGGCCGATTGGGAGGCAGGTCATTTGCAGTACTTTTCCTTGATATACCAAGCGTAAAAATCTCCGATGAGACTCTGCAATTGGGACGTGAAAGTACGCTGATGATAGGTCTATTTTGGCCATCCAGTCCAAGCTTTGCAGGAATTTTGGTATTTGGAAGTGAGAAATTAGCATAAACTTCTTGGGGATTATGTCTTGATTGAGGCGTTTGAGATTCAGGATGGGCCTGTTGGAGCCGTCCTTTTTCCCACGGAGGAACATGGTTGAGAAAAAACTCATACCTATTATGCCCTGGTTGGGAGCTTCTAGCACATGCTGGTTCACCAAAAGTTTGATTTGTTCGGTCATTTCTGGGGATTCTTGGGTTTTGAACCGATGAAAGTTGCTCGGTGTTGGTGGGACAAGCACCGGCTTGGAGGTGAATGGCAGACGCATCCCTGTGATCATGTTCAGGATGGCCTTCGGAGCCTGACACGCCTGCCACTGTCTCCGATGCGCTCGGAGACAGCCCCCGTAAAAAATTGTTTGTGGAGCTAAATAGTCACTTGAACTTCTTCTTTTCAGTTGGCTGACTTTCTTTGCGGTTGAATTTTCGAAATTTCTGCGTATTGGTTGTTTTAGTTCCTGCAGGAGTAGAGTCTGGTTTTGGTGTTCTTTGCCCTTGGTCGCGGCGAAAGTTCTGATTCGGAGCTTCACGAGATGGCCCTGGCCTTGGGTTTACTTTTGATGACAAGGTCTTTTTGGTTTCCTTGTCACTAGAAAACCAGGGCCGGATCCATTTGTCAATTCCGCCAGTGTTAATTATGTACGTATGCAGGGCAGTTTTCTCGAACAGATTTTCAGCACTCGGAGGGATTTTACGCACTCCTTCACGAAGTATTTTATTTGGTATTTCTGCCAAGATACGCTCTCGACGTGTTTCAATACACTCTGCACGTTTTCCACAAACAATTTGCATGATGTCCTCACTTGTTTTATGGAACTTAGACTTTATGCTGAAGAGCTCCGATATTTTATCAAAAACCGCGGAAGGTGTTAGCTCAGTAGTCGGGGCGGCGGCCCAATCTACGAATTGTTGCAACTGTTGCTTAAGAAGGTCATTCTGTGATAGCAATGCATTTGATATAGCTGCTAGGGACCGCTCGATGGGGGCGGTATAGTCCCTTCCTTTCACAAATTGTCGAAGTTCATCATTAACACTCAACTCTATAAAGCCAGGCTGAGCGCTGTAGGCTTTAAGAACTTCAGAGTAACGTACCTCTTTCCAATTAACATCATTGAACTTCTGTAATTCTTCTAATCTTTTTACGCGCAAGGGATCAGAAGTAGGCACTTTAGGATCTTTCATTGTGGTATGTACTGTTCCAAGATCTAATTTGAGATCATTCCGTACTAACGCAGCAGGGCGCTGTAGGAAAGAGGTGGTGTCTGACTGCTGGGGTGCGGAGAACTCAGTTGCATTGGCAGAAGGCGCGTTATTCAAATTATTCATAAACAGATTTGTTAGTATGCTCATTTGGTTCAAAAGAGTATCGAATGTTTCGGTATTCAGCGTACCTTGTTTACTCCTTTTTGCCTCGTGGTCGTCGTGAGGCCCGTCATCGCCCGCTCTGCGTTTCCTCTGGTTCTGCCGCTCGGCGCTCTGCTCGCGATCGTCAGCAACCAAGGGTTCGCGTTCCTCGTTAACCACCATGACGTATAGATCGTTGTCACTTGATTCACGTTCACTCATTATTATAATAGTTCAAAAAATTATAATATAAGAACGAAATATTATATTAAAACTTAGTGTTAAAAACTTTTCTAGTAGAAACCGAGCAGAATTTCTGCTAACGATGTTGCTCGTACGAAAGTTAACGACGCTATGAGGTAACGTCGAGCTCACTCGCCCCCAGGTGACTAAAAATGGCGCCAACAGGAAGTAAGTCAAATTAGCAACTTAATAAACGTCAAATGTATCAACATGATTGGTAGAACCATAAACCGGAAGTAGACGCACTCTCTCACTAGATGCTGTGCATCGTCACATGCCAAATAATATCCCTTTAATTTGGTCGAATTTCCCTTAAAAACGGCAATCGCCGTAGCAATGGTAACCCTGGCCCAGACGCACTTCATATTGAAAAAACACTTCGCATGACTGTTAATAACAGAGTGGCGTTCATCTACCGCCTCTTTTCCACTAATGCCGCACGCTTACTAGCTGTCTCACTCACTCCAAGCTAGACAAAGCAACTCCTCGTGACGCCAGCAGCGGGTAGCGCGGGGCCAATGGGTGCGAAACAGCGGCGAAAGGTGATGTCAAAAAGGGATTAATATGGTAGGTATTGATGGATGCTAATAATTCATCTTGCTTGAAGCATAAATCAAAATATATACTTTATGTATGGTTTCATTGTTGTGTTAATTGGTTTTTTATTTATAAACTGTATCTGCAGGTTTATTTTTGTAATAGGTATTCGTAACAAACACGTCTTTATTCACAGATATTTAAAAAATATAGTTTTAAACATCTTCAATAATTTAATAAAACGTCATAGATTAGGTACAAGTTTATTTGTTTAAGTTGAGTTTTTCTACTTCAGTGTACTTAGCCAAAACTATCTTGTGAGTAAGTTAAGAAGGTCATTGATATGTATGAAACCGTCGCTTTTTCGTAGTCGTTCGAATTCGGTCGGATAATCAGTCGTTGTTGAAAGGTTTTGATTTTTGTTTATTTATCTATAAATACGAAACATTGGAGGCTGAAAATTTTCACAGTGTTATTTTATGAAACTCACTGTTTTTTGGTTAACACTCACTTATCTCAGGATGAACTGATTTCTTATATTTTGACGTCAAAGTTATGTACCGGTGGTTTTGTTATTTCGATCTCTTATTCGATAAAGCATGTATGTAAACTTTTGAAACATTTTCTGACCATTAGATGTGTAAAGCGGAATCGAATGCAGTTTTCAGCGAGTTGATAAAGTTTCTCATTTAGGCGCTGTGATTTTTTTTTCAGATTTTAGAGACACCTTAATTACTGAAAATGTAAGAATAATTTTCAAAATCTTATTATATGTGCCGCAAGCACAAATCAAGAGCTACAAGTGAATATTTATTAAAGAGACGCACATGCCATGGTTTGAGAGAAACACGATTCCGCGAAACGTTACCCCAGCAGGAAACGCAATATTTCGAAAACCTGAAGCCCCACATATTATATTTTTGGCGCACATGTTTCCCCAGAAGTAAGCTATCTGCCAATGTACAAGATTTTTCTCTTCGATCATTCGTTTAGAATTTTCCTGCTAGAACAACGTTACTGCAGCAGGAATAGTTTTTTTCATTTTTTTCCAAAACCACAACGCCCACAAATTTTTTATGCTGCGCACATCCACAGCATATATCTCACGAATTTTACGTTCCACTCAAATCACTCTAGAAGCTACTTTCCCGCTAAAGTAACGCACTCATAAATATTTAACATTTTTAAAAACAAAGGATCTAGGATATTTTTAATTAAATACGTTGGCAATCTGGGGTCATATGAATGACCCCAGCTTGCCAATGTCCGCAAAGAGAACAATAGGGTTCTTTCATAATGAACTCTTGACGGTAATCAAATTGACATCTCACAATAATTAAAACCTATTGGGTCGTATAAACGTCCTTTCACGTAATTGGTTGATAATCTATCCATCAACCATTCAAATGACGCGATCTGTATCTTAAAGTGAGATTTTTAGCTAGGTGATTCTACTGGGTCTCCTTCGTTTCATCAAAAAAAAATTTACCAAATGATCACTTCCTTACCACATAGTTTCCATAATCTTTGGCTGCGCCTCGAGATAAAATACCATAAGTGCTGCCTGCAGTGCAGCACACTGGGCCGCTAAAGCTCGAATCGAATGGCCTTTTTTTCAATTGAGTATGGGAAATTTTCATTTTTACCCTTTCTCTTTTTTTTAAATACCTTTTACTATTTTAAGCAACTTATTTGATTATTTTGTTGATCTAGCCGGTAGTTAATTTTTTATACATTTTTAAACATTGCGATCTCATGACGTCACAAATTCGCTTTGTGTTCCCACTTGTGTTTTGTCCGTGATTCGTGGTAAATGAATTATGAGGAGAAAATTACTGATTCACTGCACTTACGGCTGAAACAGAGCTCACCGTTCATCATGTAGCATCTCACGAGAATGTGAGTAGTAGACTTAAGATACTATTTATTTTGCCAAGTTCTGGAACCAAGCGCTACCTGGAAGGGTTGGGATTATACCGAATGGCTATTTTAATTCCTAACGACCCGTCTGGGCAATGGGCGTAAATGAATGTACGTATTATTAAAAATAACTTAGTGGAAAAATATTTTTCACCTGGGGGAATTCAAAATCTGCTACCTGGAAACACCATTAATACCATGCAGTAGAATCACCTAGCTAAAAATCTAACGTATGATACAGATCGCGTCATTGTTTGGCTGCTAAATAGATTATTATCAACCAATCACGTGAAAGGACGTTTATACGATCCGTTAGGTTTTAGGAGATGTCAATTTGATTATTGTCAAGAGTCCATTAAGAACCTTAATGTACTCTGTGCGGACGTTGGCAATCTGGGGTCATTCATTTGACCCCAGATTGCCAACGTATTTAATTAAAAATATCGTAGATCCTTTGCCTTTAAAAATGTTAAATATTTAATTAAGGTATAAAATAGAAATACCTCGAAGTGGTTTTCGATTTAGGCCATGTTTGATTTGTTTGATTTTTTGTAATCTATTCTCCGGTATTTACTATCTTCGATCGCAAGAAAATCGCGGTTTTGACAGTTGGGTTCCAAAGCCATGAATGACCTTTGAAAAAAACTGTCACTTTCGCGACTTTAAAAAAAAAGAGAATAATAAATAATCGTTTTGGTTGGGTTGGATTGGATTGATTTAATCCTAAAATTAATTACTAGAAAATCAAAAATGAATTGGACTGGTGTTTGTCGTGGTTGTATGAAGATAACATTCAATGAAATGTTTAAAGAACCCCAAGCTATGGAAATGTTTTACTATTGTATGAATAGGGAAGTGAGTACCACAAAATTAATTCGTTTTTTTGTAACTGGCTTTCAATCGACAGTCCTGCCGTCTTTTACCTATTCGGGGCCCTGGGCACATGAAGATGATGGGGCCCTTCTGACTTTTAAGTACTTATAAATCTATGTTGCAACTTAAATCTCTTTTGTTGAATCAAATTTTTAAAGAGCAATTTACATTAAATTCTTATTTTACCTTGTTTTTATGTTCTAAAATCTGAAATTCATGAATTTACTGGCCCTCAGGATTGCGAGGCTCCCCCGAAGCCTGAAGGGAAAGAGCGGCCTGCTTTCAATGGGTTTTAAACCTGCAGTGTAATTAGTTTTCAGATGCAGATGAACTTCCGAAACAGTTCTGCTATGACTGTTATCAAAAAATAGAATCTTCATTTTCGTTTATAACACATGCTCAAAAAGTTCAAATTAAGCTCAAGAAATTGCTAGATCTCTCCAAAAGCGGAGTTGTATACAATTCGAAAACAAACTACATAAGTGTTTCATGTGACTTAGTGAAGAAATCGAAAGGAACTTTAGAGAATGCAGTAAAAGAACTGAAGGATGAAAACACAATTAAAAAAGAAGCACTAATAGCCAAGGGTGACAATGATCAATATATAGAAGTATCTGTGGCTCCTGATTCATTGAATTATGACTTTTTTTCACAATCAGATACCAAGAGTGATATAGAAGATAAGTTCCAAAATGCAACCTTGAATCACCAACATATTGTAGCCCTAGCCACAAATAAGTATGTGTGCCCTATCTGTACCACGAGATTTGGATCCCCGTTGTTACTTGCTAATCACACAAAGAAGGAGCATGCAAGAGCAAATACATCCACTTGGAGTGCCCAAAGTATGTTATATTTTAGGTATAAAGCCATTTTTAATTTACCTGATGACTTACCAGGGGAGGTCAGAAACCATAAATATTTCACTTCCTCCCTTTTTCAGTCCTCAAACTTTCTTAGGTAAAATTAGAGCACTTTATGGACTTTTACAATTGCGTATTCTTTTAAGTTTCTTCTAAAGTAATTTATGACAAGTCTTAGGTACTTTAAGAACCAAAACAATGGCAAGAATAGTAGTGTGTTTTTTGATACTAACAACATATAAGATGGCAGGTTGCCTCTGTTATTTGGTAAATTGTTATTTCAAAATAAATAGTTACCTTAATGTTCACCAGCAACTAATGATTCTACAAAATGATATGACTGATATCATATTTCATGTTCATACAAAGGTAGCATTGGAGCTAAGGGTCCTGATGATGAACATTTGTGTTTGTGAAATATCATGTATGTATATCAGTCTCTGACACCCATAGTTTGAGCTTTGAGGTCAGATGATTGTGCTGTAAGGTGTCACAGTTATTTATTTATTGATGAATTTTGATATCTCAATGCTGCAATCTTTTTAATTTTACAGATTATACAGAACAACCCTGTTCAAGAGCTTACTTACATAAAAACCCTGAGAATGGCATTGAGTTATATACCTCTGGTGTACTTAACAATAAACTTATGAGTGAGAAAGGAAATAAAGTCAAAAATGAAACTTGGGAAGATGAACCTATGTTTTCACAATCCGATACAGAGAGTGAGGAAGGAGTTAAGGTGCAAAATAGAACTTTGAATGAAGAACATATTTTAGCATTAGCTAGAAGTAAATATGTGTGTACTATTTGTTCTACAAGATTTGGATCCCAGCTGTGGCTTGCTAATCACATGAAGAAGGATCATACAACACTTAACACCTCTTCTAAGAGTGACCTAAGTATGTTATATTTTCAAAATTACTTTCTTACAAATATTTATATGTAAAAAAAATGCTGCTATCTTTCTGTAGGAAATCTTGGTTGATCCCGACCCAGGATTTGGGTTTTTCCGCTGACTGGGTGGTATTTATCTGTGTATGTATTTAGAAATATTTAAGTAGGTTTATCAGTCTGACGCCTATATTACAAGGTCTGCTTAGTTTGAGGTCAGATGAACTTGGTGTAAGATGTCCCAAATATTTGTTTAATTTTTATTTTTCATTTTGTAATTTTTCAGGTTTTTTGGAAAAACCCAGTTTGAAGGCCCACTTTAATCAAAATAATTTCATAGATCATAATAATTATGCTAGCAATAACAATGAAATTTTGGCTTATTATTTCATAAATGATGAATATATTTTACAATCAGAGATTGAGAGTGACGAAGAAGATGGAGGCCAAAATTAAACTTAAATGATGAACATTTAGCATTAGCCAGAAGTAAATATGTGTTTACTATTTGTTCTACAAGATTTGGATCCCAGCTGTGGCTTGCTCATCACTTGAGCTCAGAGCATGCAAAACCACACTAAATTTTAGGTAGAAAGCTGCTTGTTATTCACTTTCTAAACTGACAAGAGAAAATTATAATCATATACATACATATATATATATATTTACTAAAAGGCACATTTGTTTAACACAGAATAAATTAAATTAAGTCAATATGATTTGAATGTTAATAAAATATTATTTGTTGAATTTGTTTAAGTTTCTATGTATATGTATATTAAATGTACCTAGTGTGGAAAAACCCACCCAGTCTCGATAAACTTTTTCGTGATTGCTTTTTTTTAATAACTTCTGTTTTGTTCTAAATAAGATGTAATTTATGTCCTCACATTTAAATAAAACTTTTCTATGCTATTCCATTTTTTAATTTTTTTTTTTTTAAGTTTCTAATATTATAAAACATCTGGGAAAGCTTACACCTACATTTCATTTGACCCCAAAATTAAGCTGGGCATCATGTGTGTCAGAGACGAATAAACAAACTTAAATATTTTTAATGCATACCTATGAAATAAACAATGGAACACCCAGATAAAAACTGATAGTCATGCACCACTGCTGTAATCTTTGTTATTTTACAGAACAATCCAGTCTGAAGGCCCAAACATATAAACATTATCAAGACTCACATAATATTGATAATAAGGAGCGTGGCAAACAATTCAAAGTACGCAGACTGTCGAACAGATTCATGCTAAAACATATTGACAAGAAGCCTTCAGCCTGTCACCTGTGCTCTAGAGTGTAAGCTTTTAAAAATACAATAACATATACGGTTTATTGGATTTGAGTAAGTAAATAGAGGATCCTAATGTTAGACTGATAAGGTTTCTGTGCTAACTTAATGTCACTTTTTAGATTCGCCAAGCCAAGTACCTTGAAAGCCCACTTCAGGCGCCATCATGATCCGGACAGGGTTATCGAGCAGTTCCTGTGCTCGGTCTGCGGTACCAGCCTACTTAGTAGTATGTTATTTTATTCCATTTAATTTACCATTTACCTCACCCAAACCGCCAAGTGATCCCTCAGTCGAATGTGCCTCAAGCGCTGGACAAGGTACAAAGCTCAAAAATGACTTCCTAAACATTAGTTGCTACTTCGCAACTGTGGCGCTAGAGGCACACATTGTAAGTTGCATGTATACAAACTCAAACTCAAATAACTTTATTCAAATAGACTGTATCAGTACTTTCAAATCGTCAACTTTACAGCAAATATACTAAATAATAGACATAAATGGGAGACGCCCCTAGCTTTTTCCCTTGTGTGGTACCTCGTAACACAGGGATTTAATAATCCCTACTTCGAGACCATTACAAGAGGTGTGTTGTCTGGCGCATATTTATAAAAAAAAAAAACATAATAATATGGATATATAAATACACAGTAGACAGACATATATTTTCCAAATAAATATATTTTCTTTCTTTCTTACATAATGCGACTCTACCAGCGCGTCGGACTTGTTTCTTGCTGAGAAGACCCGGCGAGTACTCTTTTAAACTTGTTTTGGGTTTACAACAGTATATCACTACACTACAATATATAAGCGTATCACTTGCACTTGTATTTTTTTTTCAGTAGATTTACTTTCTGTTATACCGGGCGATTATCAAAAAACTTACAAAAACTAAATGACATAATAAGGTCCATGGCCGGGACCTACCTAGTAGGTATGTGCAAATACCTGTGTCAGGAGGCCCCCCTCTTCCATAACAATGGCATACATTTTATTTAACAGAATTAGTATTTAAAATTTTTGGAGAAAAATACCAAACTTAAAGCTATTACTATGGTGTATGTGTATGTAGATGTGTGTGTGTGTGTGCGTGGGTGTGTGTTCTGGCATGATTGACCTACGGGATGTATTTAAATAATTCCTCTGTCTTACTGTAATCCAACGGCATCAGCCCTTTGACTAAAGTATTTTTACAATCCCGATAAATTAAATCGTAAATTTTGTGCAACTTGTTATACAAATGTGAAGATTGAGCCCGGAACTGCCGCTTAGCAAAAGAGGTTTTGCAAAGAGTTGTGGGCGCTACTCTGTCTTTTCTCCTTCCGGATAGCAAGCTGGGATCATATGGTAGGGTTTTATGCAGTTTCAAAACTGAGGTTACGATATACAGCTTTTTAACCGACAGAAGATCACACAGGCGATAGAGCTCGTCAGTAGGGAACCTGTAGGGTTAAAAATACATAACTTTCAATAGACATCTCTGTGCTCTCTCTACTTCAATGAATTTGGATTTCGTAGCACTACCCCAAATAGGAATGCAATAGCCTATAACAGATTGCGCTAAGGCAAGGTACTCGTATATGCGACGTAAAAGTTGATGGCTGTGACATGCCTCAGTGTTTTAAAAATCCAGACTAATTTACGTATTATATTTTACGTTGTGGCGTCACTCGTGTGTTTTCATAAACTTTATTTATTTTTATTCTTATTTTTTAAGATACATATTTTGGTTGTACGAGCAAGGCCGGGCGTGGGACTAGAGAGGCAAAACCTCTCACGCTTTACCGCGTTGCGCAGTGCGGCGGTACCATTTCAATATGGGAGCCGTCTGCGCGCGTCGAAAGCGGTTGCGCGCGCAACCGCGGCCCGCTGACGCCGGCCGACACCATCAGCAGCCAGCAGTCCGTTCCTAGTTAGCACCGCGAATGCACGCCCGGTTTCGCTCCTAATTTTTCACGCGATCTTTTGTTCTGTTTCTTTGTAAATAATTTTGTGTAAATATTATATGGAGGGATCCTATTTTCGTTGACTTTTTTTCACTCCCAAGTAGGGCTCCCCATAACTGGTGACCCCAAGTTTAGAAGCACGCGAACGTTGGACAATAAAGTACGCGATACATACACGCGCGTCGCCCATCGATTGTTCTAGAAAAACGTTTGGCGGAACAAAAGAAAAACGCAGCAAGAAAAAACAATGGACGAGCAGACTGCAAATGCTGTTGGAGAGAAAATGGAAGTGCAGCGCGTGGGAGTACGCGTACCTCCGTTTTGGCCCGAGGACCCGGCCCTATGGTTTGCGCAGTTGGAGCATCAATTTTTACTATCCCGAGTAACCACAGATGAGACAAAATTTAGCTTTTTGGTATCAAATTTGGACCTGCCATACGCCCGCGAGGTCAAAGATATTATCACCAACCCGCCGGCAGAAGACAAGTACAACGCACTGAAGTCGGAGCTTGTACGTCGATTGTCCGCATCAAAGGAAAGGCGTATCAAGCAGTTGCTAGCAGATGAAGAGCTAGGTGACCGCAGGCCTTCGCAATTTTTGCGACATCTAGAGAGCCTTGCTGGTCCAGCAGTGCCTACAGATTTTCTGCAATCACTGTGGTCTAGTAGGTTGCCGCAGAATGTACAGGCCATAATGGCGTCCCAAGCCGACCTACCACTTAGCAAGTTGGCTGATCTCGCAGATAAGGTGTTCGAGATTGTCCCGCCTGTGCCGCGTGTCGCGTCGATGTCGCCGGCTACGAGCTCTTCGTCGGCTGGCGCGCTGCCATCTTACGGAGATCTCGTGGAGGAAGTCAGTTTGCTACGTCAGCAGATGGCAGCACTCGCTACGGGGAATAATCTGCCGGGACGCTCTCAGTATCGAAACCCTTCACGCAGTCGCTCGAGATCGCGGGAATACCGCTCAGACCACAAGCTCTGCTTCTATCACTACATGTTTGGCGAAAAAGCTAGAAAATGTCAGCAGCCGTGTAGTTTCAAGACGGAAAACCACCAGGGAGGTCGGGATTAGCGGCTAGCGACTGTCCCTTATCAACAGGCCGTTTGTTTGTCATTGACCGAGTGACAAAAATGCAATTTCTCGTAGACACTGGCTCCGATCTCTGTGTATATCCGCGGTCAGCACTCCAGCAGCGGCGTGAGAAGACTGACTACGAGCTTTTCGCGGCCAACGGATCTTGCATCCACACTTATGGCTGGGCACATCTACGGCTCGATCTAGGTCTACGGCGCGACTTCAGATGGCGATTTGTGGTTGCAGACGTTACCAAACCGATCATTGGAGCTGACTTTCTTAAATTTTATAATTTGCTTGTAGATTTGAGGAACCACCGCTTGATCGACGGGCTAACTACGCTCACCGCAGCAGCCCAATCAGCACAGCAGTCGACAGTGGATGTAGCTTCGGTCAAGATGGTTAGAGGAGACTGCAGGTATCACCAGCTGTTGCGTGAGTATCCTGACATTACTAGACCTGCAGGTGTCGAGCGATCGGTGAAACACCAGACGGTGCACCATATTCGAACAACAGCCGGCCCGCCGGTGACATCGCGACCGCGGCGCCTGGCGCCTGACAAGCTGCGGATAGCTCAGAAAGAATTTGAAGATATGTTGGCAAATGGTACAGCGCGACGGTCAGAGGGTTCCTGGGCATCGCCTCTTCATCTTGTGCCCAAGAAGGATAATGGCTGGCGCCCCTGCGGTGATTACCGAGCACTGAACTCTCGCACTATCCCAGATAAGTACCCCGTCAGGCATATACAGGACTTTGCTCAGCAACTAGCCGGCAGCAAGGTTTACTCAAAAATTGACCTAGTTAAAGCCTATAATCAGATTCCGGTGCATGGAGACGACATCATGAAGACAGCTATCACCACGCCGTTCGGGCTGTTCGAATTCCCTTACATGACGTTTGGGTTGCGAAATGCAGCGCAAACCTTCCAGCGGTTTATTGATGAAGTGCTCAGAGGCCTGCCATTTTGCTACGGGTTCATCGATGACATTCTGGTGTACTCTAAATCAGAAAACCAGCACCACGAGCACCTTCAGCGGCTGTTCCAGCGGTTAGCAGATTACGGTATTCTGATCAATACTGCTAAGTGTGAGTTCGGTCAGTCCCACATCACCTTTCTCGGGCACGAGGTAACACCTGACGGTGTCCATCCGGTGACAGAAAAGGTGAAGGCTTTACAGGATTTTCCAGTACCCAAAACCGTCAAGGAGTTACGTCGTTTTCTTGGAATGTACAATTTTTATCGTCGGTTCGTCCCCGATGCAGCGCAAATCCAAGGTCCACTGAACGTGCTCCTATCCGGACCTCAGACGAAAGGTAGCGAAAATATTACTTTAACACCAGACATGTTAAAGGCTTTTAATGGCTGTAAGGCAAGTCTAGCAGAAGCGGCGCTGTTAGCTCATCCCGAGCCAGATGCGGAGCTGGCGATTCACACTGATGCTTCAGATACGTCCATAGGGGCATCGCTGCAGCAACGCGTCAGCAACAGTTGGAAGCCGCTGGCATTCTTTTCCAAACGCCTAACATCTGCACAGAAGAAGTACAGTCCGTACGATAGGGAGCTTCTGGCTATTTACGAGGCCATACGGCACTTTAGACACATGGTCGAAGCTAGAACGTTCACGGTATACACTGACCACAAACCGCTGTCATTTGTTTTCAACCACAATCGTGACAACTGTTCACCCAGACAATTTCGTTACTTGGACTACATAGGTCAATTCACAACTGATATTCGCTACATTACAGGCCCAGACAACGTGGTAGCGGACGCCTTCTCCAGGATCGAGGCTATCTCACCACCAATCAGCTACGAAGACCTAGCCAAAGCCCAGAGCACTGACCGTGAGCTGCGAGACCTCATACTGCAGGGATCAACAGCATTGGTTTTACGGAAGGTCAAGATTCCTGGTTCCAGCACAGAGGTTGTATGTGACATATCTAAACATCCACGACCGTACCTGACTCTCAGATTTCGGAAGCCTGCATTTGATGCTCTTCACGCGTTGAGCCATCCTGGGGTGAAGGCGTCAGTGGAGTTAGTCTCAAAACGATTTGTCTGGCCTGGGATAAAGAGAGACTGCCGCATTTGGGCTAGAGAATGCACAGATTGCCAAGCAAGCAAAGTAGCTAGACATACTCATTCACCTATCTCTTCATTTCCCATTCCATCATATCGTTTCGCTCATATTCATATGGACATTGTCGGACCGTTACCATATTCCAATGGTTACAGATACCTCCTCACCGTCATCGACCGCTTCACCCGGTGGCCCGAGGCGTTTCCACTGGCTGACATCGCTGCTGAGACATGCGCCCAGGCCTTCATCGCTGGCTGGGTGTCCCGCTTTGGCTGCCCTGAAAAAATCACCACCGACCGCGGCAGGCAGTTTGAGTGTGAGCTGTTCCACTCGATGACATCCGTCCTCGGTACGCAGCACCGTCCAACAACGGCATATCATCCTGCCTGCAATGGCATGGTGGAACGTTTCCATCGACAACTGAAGGCAGCCATCATGTGTCACGCCACCCCAAGCTGGGCGGAGGTTCTTCCTCTGGTGCTATTGGGTATCCGCAGCGCTTGGAAGGAAGACATAGAGGCATCAGCGGCAGAGATGATGTACGGGGAGCCACTCCGCCTCCCTGGGGAATTCTTCGCTCCTGCCGCTAACGTTCTGCACGACCCGTCGAGTTTCACATCGCGACTGCGATCTCACATGGCCAACCTAACACCTAAACCAGCGGCGCGACACAACAAAGAAACATTTTACGTGCCAAAGGATCTGGCCACAGCAGAGTACGTCTATCTCCGGCAAGACGCTTCTAGGCGTTCCCTTGAGCCGCCATACACGGGGCCTTACAAAGTGTTGGCCCGAACGGAGAAGACGATTAAGCTGGCTGTCAGAAACAAAGAGACCACGGTATCAATAGACAGGGTCAAGCCAGCTTATGTCACCAAAGATGACACCGAAGAAGTTCCACCATCAGCGGTACCTCGCGACGCCACTACAAAGACGAGGGCTGGAAGGACGGTCCGGTTTCCTGACTACTTTCAACCTCGGTAGCCTCGGTCTCAGCAGGGGGGTAGTGTGGCGTCACTCGTGTGTTTTCATAAACTTTATTTATTTTTATTCTTATTTTTTAAGATACATATTTTGGTTGTACGAGCAAGGCCGGGCGTGGGACTAGAGAGGCAAAACCTCTCACGCTTTACCGCGTTGCGCAGTGCGGCGGTACCATTTCAATATGGGAGCCGTCTGCGCGCGTCGAAAGCGGTTGCGCGCGCAACCGCGGCCCGCTGACGCCGGCCGACACCATCAGCAGCCAGCAGTCCGTTCCTAGTTAGCACCGCGAATGCACGCCCGGTTTCGCTCCTAATTTTTCACGCGATCTTTTGTTCTGTTTCTTTGTAAATAATTTTGTGTAAATATTATATGGAGGGATCCTATTTTCGTTGACTTTTTTTCACTCCCAAGTAGGGCTCCCCATAACGTAATATAAATCTGCATTATCAGGGAGTGACATAGGATTATTGTTTTCAATTAAGGCTATATTTTGACGGGAAAGACAGTCTATGCGGGCGAAGCCGCTGACGGACAGCTAATAACTAATAAATGTTTAAATTTCCAGAGACCAGTCTAAGATCCCACATGTGGAGCCACACGGGCGAGAGTCCGTACAAGTGCACATTCGCGGGCTGCGCGCGCGCCTTCCGCAACGCGTCCAACCGGCTGAAGCACGAGCGCACGCACGCGCCGCGCGAGCTCTGCTACACCTGCGACGTCTGCCAGAAGGGCTTCACCTCGAAGGCCTCCCTGGTATGTCTCTCACACTGATGCACAGGGTTACAGCATATGTGGAGCCCCAAGCGACAGTCCGTACAAGTGCACATTCGCGGGCTGCGCGCGCGCCTTCCGCAACGCGTCCAACCGGCTGAAGCACGAGCGCACGCACGCGCCGCGCGAGCTCTGCTACACCTGCGACGTCTGCCAGAAGGGCTTCACCTCGAAGGCCTCCCTGGTATGTCTCTCACACTGATGCACAGGGTTACAGCATATGTGGAGCCCCAAGCGACAGTCCGTACAAGTGCACATTCGCGGGCTGCGCGCGCGCCTTCCGCAACGCGTCCAACCGGCTGAAGCACGAGCGCACGCACGCGCCGCGCGAGCTCTGCTACACCTGCGACGTCTGCCAGAAGGGCTTCACCTCGAAGGCCTCCCTGGTATGTCTCTCACACTGATGCACAGGGTTACAGCATATGTGGAGCCCCAAGCGACAGTCCGTACAAGTGCACATTCGCGGGCTGCGCGCGCGCCTTCCGCAACGCGTCCAACCGGCTGAAGCACGAGCGCACGCACGCGCCGCGCGAGCTCTGCTACACCTGCGACGTCTGCCAGTAGGGCTTCGCCTCGAAGGCCTCCCTAGTATGTCTCTCACACTGATGCACAGGGTTACAGCATATGTGGAGCCCCAAGCGACAGTCCGTACAAGTGCACATTCGCGGGCTGCGCGCGCGCCTTCCGCAACGCGTCCAACCGGCTGAAGCACGAGCGCACGCACGCGCCGCGCGAGCTCTGCTACACCTGCGACGTCTGCCAGAAGGGCTTCGCCTCGAAGGCCTCCCTAGTATGTCTCTCACACTGATGCACAGGGTTACAGCATATGTGGAGCCCCAAGCGACAGTCCGTACAAGTGCACATTCGCGGGCTGCGCGCGCGCCTTCCGCAACGCGTCCAACCGGCTGAAGCACGAGCGCACGCACGCGCCGCGCGAGCTCTGCTACACCTGCGACGTCTGCCAGAAGGGCTTCACCTCGAAGGCCTCCCTGGTATGTCTCTCACACTGATGCACAGGGTTACAGCATATGTGGAGCCCCAAGCGACAGTCCGTACAAGTGCACATTCGCGGGCTGCGCGCGCGCCTTCCGCAACGCGTCCAACCGGCTGAAGCACGAGCGCACGCACGCGCCGCGCGAGCTCTGCTACACCTGCGACGTCTGCCAGAAGGGCTTCACCTCGAAGGCCTCCCTGGTATGTCTCTCACACTGATGCACAGGGTTACAGCATATGTGGAGCCCCAAGCGACAGTCCGTACAAGTGCACATTCGCGGGCTGCGCGCGCGCCTTCCGCAACGCGTCCAACCGGCTGAAGCACGAGCGCACGCACGCGCCGCGCGAGCTCTGCTACACCTGCGACGTCTGCCAGAAGGGCTTCACCTCGAAGGCCTCCCTGGTATGTCTCTCACACTGATGCACAGGGTTACAGCATATGTGGAGCCCCAAGCGACAGTCCGTACAAGTGCACATTCGCGGGCTGCGCGCGCGCCTTCCGCAACGCGTCCAACCGGCTGAAGCACGAGCGCACGCACGCGCCGCGCGAGCTCTGCTACACCTGCGACGTCTGCCAGAAGGGCTTCGCCTCGAAGGCCTCCCTGGTATGTCTCTCACACTGATGCACAGGGTTACAGCATATGTGGAGCCCCAAGCGACAGTCCGTACGCACTGATTTATTTTTTGTACATGTAACTGTTTCTCATACTTTTTGTTCTCTAAATAACCTTATTAAATTTAATAAATAAACATCTGGGAAAAGTTACACTCAGATCATCTGACTCTAAACTAAGCAGTGCATTTACTATGGTTTACAAAGACTAATAAACATACCTACTTAAATAGATAACAACACCCAGACACAAATGTTTGTCCTCGGTAGGGCTCACGACCTCACTTATTATTGTTGTGTGTCGGCAGGTGCGCCACATCCGCACGCACACCGGCGAGCGCCCCTTTCAGTGCCCGTGCTGCGAGCGCTGCTTCATAGACCACGGCAAACGAAGGGTATGTGTAAATATTGTTAGTATAAATATAAGTATTAATTATTATAATTAATTGTACTTACTTACTTGCTATTTTTAATACTTTGTATGCTATAATCATGATCCTTATGTTGTTCGTATTATAAATGTTATATTCTATTAGAAAAAATAATATATCCAGCCAAATCAAATCAGCTCAAACCTTATGATTCCACTTCCTACCAATCTTCAATAAATAAAAAACCCTTATTCCTTACTTTAACCATTTTGTATAGGTATTTTCATTATATTGCTCGTCAAGATGTGCTAAGGCCTATGTTTTTTGTAGCACGTAATTTATCTTTTTCTTACTGTATTTTTTATAATGTTATTATTTTAAATATATTGTTTCTATTGTTTTTTATCATTTGTCTTTAAGTTTGATTTGATACTATTGTTTGACTTTTAATTTGATTTGATTTATTTTCATTATTTTAATTTTATTTTTTTATATTTTGTGACATTTATTTTATGTGTTATAATAGTGTAATAATTGTCACTTCTACCTATTTTTTGTTATCTGTCATTGGGGTTCTTGTTTTTTTTTCTATGTGCTGATGTTTTGGTGATAACTGTCAACCTGCATGTAAATTGAATAAATAAATAAAAGATGACCTCACTTCACCTGATGGAAGGTAGTCGTGAGGTCCAGATATGAGGCTGACAATCCCAGTCATGCAAACGAATCACTGGGCTGCCCATCCTCACCTTGAAGGCCTGCAGAAATGCCTAAAATGTTTCAATTTACATTAAAAGTTAAAAACAAATGACATTATTCATTCCTAATCTACCAGGATACCAGTGTGTAGTGACCCGTAGGTTTAACTGGATCATGTTGCCTGACCGATATAGTAGATTGTTACACAAGGTGAGAAAGTTACCTTTTCAATGCACGAGATGGTTTGGCGCGCGAATAGTTCGAGGGCATTGAAACGGTCTTTCTTCCGAGGTAAACACTCTGCTTTTCATTACGAATATAAGGAAAGTAAATAAAAATCAGATACATAAGTTCAACCAACAAAATTTTATTGAAACATTACCTACAACAAAGTAGATGATATTTATATTTAAAGTTTATATTAAAATTAGAGCAATTGTTAAACGAGAGAGAGAGGTTACTTCCTGGGATGTTGATAGTTGATATTTTTTGTGAAACTTGAGCATCTTGAGTAAATGTTGGTGATAGAACAATCTCTTCATCAGGGTAATCTTTTGAAGTACTTGGTAGGTAATTTATTATTTCAGTCAACTGATTTGAAATGTTTGCCTTGTTATTGACCGATTCCTAGATGTAGCCTTGAGCTACTGTACTAGATTTCCATCCACCATGTATTTTTACTGTAGTCAAATTGGCGCCTGAATCAGCTAATAGAGTCGCTGAAGTCCTGCGGAAGCAGTGACCCGAGTATAAATTTGGATTTGGTAAATCAAGATACGTGGCTATCTGCTTCGGGATACTGGATAATTTATTTTTGCCAATTACTTGCCTCAAACATTTTCCTTTTTGGTAATTGAGGAAAAAACGATCAGTTCCCATAGCAAGTGGTCGAAGTCTTTGGTATTTTTCTATTATTTGTACGAACTCTTTCTTTACTACGAAAGTTCGGTCGACTTTTGTTTTAGTACCTCTTAACTTGACTACTATCATTTCACCTTGTTTCTCTATGTCATGTTCCATCAAATTTACCAATTCAATGGTTCTGCAAGCGCCACTTATGGCCATTACCCACACGACCTGAAAAATAATTACAAATCATTAATGGGGTTTTTATTGTAGGTAGGGTTACCTGTATATAATTAAACACATTTTTATGGATGCGATGTTATTTAAAAGAAATCTTTACCTTTATTGCTAAATAAATGTCGTCTGGCGCTTGATTTAAGAAGGTTTGGACCTCTTGTGCAGTGAAAACTTTAAATTTTTTTCGCTGTGTATCCACCCAACTGCCTTTTTAGGAAAGATGATAGTTTGGCGAAATTTTTCAAATGTATATCGTGTTTTGTATTTAAAGTCGTCTTTAACATTGAATATACGCTCCACAGAGTTGAAGATTTATAATTTTTGGATAACTGATTGAAATATGTTAATAACACGTTTTCTGAAAAAGACTTGTTTTTTTTTTCAGTGCGCCATTTTATAAAATCTTCATAAGCTCTTATGTATCTTTCTCTTGATTTCGGCGGTATAAGGTTTTTCACAACTGTTTGAGCTTCTTCTCTAATGAAATCAGGAGTTAAATCCATATCTAAGTCTGATGAACTCATTTTGCAGAAAATAAACTTCTCACTCGATTTACGAAACAAGTGAATGAAGTTCGAATAGTTGCAATCCCGTCTTTTTTTTTGTCTGTGGAATTCAACCATATTTTTGATATTTGTAAAAAAGCATACTTAGACAATGATGATGGAATTCCCCGCCTTATTTTATTTCAAGTTTTTTTTTTTCATTTCTATTGTAAATGCTTGGCTCAAATTTATTCAATTAAATACTAATTAAGTGAAACATACATTAATGAGTATATTCCTGCTTCGATTGTTTAAATATTCATTTGAAATCAAGAGAAAAGAAATAGAAATTTTAAATACAGCTGTGGCTGAATAGAATACATCGACTTGCCGCAAAAGGAATGTCAAAATAAAAGGTGACATTTTACAGTTATTTACTTTCAGCCCTAGGGCTGAAATAGTACATTGTTACCCTAGGGGTGAAAGTAACTTATTTAGTCCCGAGACGGGGTTTGGCGCCCGGAACGAAGTGAGGGCGCCAATAGTTCGAGGGACTAAATAAGTCTTTAACCCGAGGTAAACACTGTGCTTTTCATTACAAATACAAGGAAAGTAAAAATAAAAACATGAATTAGCTAAAGAAAAAATAAGTAAATTTTATTTTCCACTACCGCTTTAGCCTCTTCTCTTATAAAATCAGGCGTAAATTCATATCAGAATCAGATGAACTCATTTAATAGGTACAAATCTCTGCTATACGTATAAACAAAAGTCTTCGAATCGAAAAAATAAATGAAGATCGAATTGCCGCTTTCCTGCCTATTTTGTTCGTTTTTTTTTCTGTGGCCGGCCAGCTATTCAGCCGTTATTTTTTATTTTCATCATTGGAAAAATGGTAAATATTTTGCCCAAATCTAAGTTATTTTAAAGAAATTGTTGAAACTAAATTATAATAAAGTTATTTAAAAAATATATATTCTTTAATCAATACTTAACTCTAAGTTATTTCAATTTTACATCGTGGCTGTATAGACAGTTGGAACATGGTTCAATAGATATGTGAAAAAGAACTAGTTTTTTTTAAATAATTTGACAGCTGTCAGTTGAAAGTGATTCTCCCTAGGGATGAAAAGTATTACTTTCATCCCGCTCCTCAGGCAACTTCAGACCTACTTTCCGTGTATGAATAATGAAAAAGTATTATTACTCTTGTTCTCCAGCGGCACCTGATGCGCACGCACAACATGGAGCGCCAGGACATCCCGCCGCTGCCGCCCGCGCGCGCGCCGCTCCTGCGCACCAAGCACGAGCCCCGCGGCGTACAGGCGCCCGGCGTACAGGCGCCCGGCGTACACGTCAAGAGCTGAGGCTTCCGGTCGACCATGAACGAAATAAGTACTTAAGGAAAGATACCGGCAGCCGGGCCTTGCCCTCGATTCGCGGGTGAATTCCACTATATCCATTGATTGATAATCTGGTTCCGTTTGTCCCACTCGATGATTTTCTACGCTGGATGGTACGACATACAATTGAAAAGCTGAAACATGACATACGACACGCGTGACAGTGACATCCTGTCTTCTGTCTTCTTCTGACATGTACGAGTATGATAATGAAATGAAATGAGCAGAAATACATTGGCTGCGCTTCTACTCAGAATAAACTTGTTAGTGGCAAAATCTTTTTTAGCGTGAATAATAAATTAACTTCTCATTCATAATAGTGACACTATCTTGCGACGAACTACAAACAACTAATTCTCAAATATTGAGGTTTTATAATGATAATTTTGCGTTCTGATTTGATTTGAACCCTAATAGCAACGTTAGCGCTTTTCAATTTGGACCGAGCGAGAGAGCTAAAATTACTTCTTTCCTGAATCGGACCGCAGCCATTGTAACTATGGATTAAGGGCTGCGCAGACGACGTATTATCTGCGGCGTATGTTTTTCTCTGTCAAAATAGATCCCTTACAAATTATAATTAATTACTAAAAGTACGCCGAACCAAAAATCCACCGAAACACCGCGGACGTCCGCGGTGCGTAGCGGATTAAAGTGCGCGGGCCCAGTATTGCTCTTTTAAAATTAATTCTCTTTTGCTTGAACTTCATGTAAGTTTCAGCACAACATAATCTCAAATACTCTCGGACAACAAATGATCGCACACCGTGTGCGTTGAGTCTGCGGAGGATTTTGTATTCGCGGAGTGTACTTTTTTCTCCGCGTACGTCGTCTGCGCAGGTCTATAAGTATGCTGAGGTAGTCCCTTTCTTCTTCGAAAATTGTTAGTCCAAAATTCAAAATCGCTAACGCGTTTGCTCTAATCATCACTATCCATAATGTTATGCCTAATTGTCTTTGATTCTAATGCTTTTGTGTCAATATCGGGTGCTATAATAATTAGATATCTTAATTTTTCTAGCTATAAAGTCACATGTCCTAAGTGTTAAATTGTATAATGTATGTTAGTCCGAATGTTAGTAGGTTAGGGTTATTTTTTATGACCAACCGGAAATCCTGCGAGTGTCAGTAGGTTAGGGTTTTTTTATGACCACCCGGAAATCCTGTGAGTGTCAGTAGGTTAGGGTTATTTTTTTTTATGACCACCCGGAAATCCTGCGAGTGTCAGTAGCTGAGGATTATTTTTTTTATGACCACCCGGAAACACTTCAGGTGTCAGTCGGGTGTCAGTATTTAGATTTCAGGGTTAGTTAAATTATGACACATTACGTTAGGACTTATTAATGTTAGAGAAAAACCTTTTATTTCTTTTAAAATTGTAATATTTATAGCAAAAAATTGTAGGACAAATTATATTTAGGGATTTCGATTTTAGGGCAAGTGATATTATGAGACATTAAGTTAGGGCTAATTATCATTCGGACAAATGATGATTAGGTCACAAAACATTATGGCATGTCAGATTATGGATAAAAATTTTATGAGACAAAATAGAGAACCGTATGCTGAGAATGACGTCTAGCACACTTTTTGTTGTACCGTTCACAGCCTGCAGACGCTAGGTCCTTGTAATTAGTTGTAATTGGTCCCTATAGCCATTCGACTTATCTCAACTGGAACTGCATACCGAACATAGATATAATTGCCTTCATTACTTGCGATTGTTTGTTGTCAGTGAATAAAATGAGACATCATTGTAAAAAAAATATTGTCCAAATAATTGACTAAGAACGAACCGAACCGGGGGTAGTCGCACAAACGCCAAACGTTGACGTCAAGAGCTGAGAGAGATACCAAATCCCCAGACATACTTCCTTACTATACTATTTTAACTATAAGATGATATGCCTGACAGCTCTTATTGTTCCGTGTTACGCATACTATTTCAAACTAAATAAAAAGAAACTGGCAAAAGAAAATGTTTTAAACTATTAAAAAACTATTGTCCTGTCGAATCTTATCAAGTAAATTATTGTTATTTTTATTAACTGTTATTAAAGGAAGTAAATTAAATTAAATTAATATATCTTTACAGCGCCTGATGCGTGAAAAGGAACGCCATTCAATAGTGTGTTGACAATACTGAATCGACAAAAATCGATGAATAGCAATTTGTATATATATACTATAATACCATTTTGTAAACACGTCATTCGCATCAGTACGAGTGCGTCTGCCTTTTGTGCTATTTTTAAACTATTATTTTCGAGATATTGCGTTTTATTGTATAACGTCTTATTGGCCAACCCGTTTATTAAAAATTAAAAATCGGTGAATCCAATTCCATTTCCTTTGCCAACTCGATTAAATTACATTCGTTACATCACTATAATTGTCAATTTTGAACTGTCAGGGATATCATCATACGGCGAAAGTAGTATAATGACTTGTTACTTCCTTACTACTTCCTTACAAGATATCATTTATGGTGTAAACGTTTGAAAGAAATGTTTCTAATGATCGGAAACCTAGAAAGAAACTAGTAATTTCAGCAAAAAAATTTCCTTCATAGCTAATTTTTGACTTTTAAATAAAACATCTTATTACAGTGTAAGCCTAAAGTAGTATACTATTTTGAAAATATTAGGGTAATGTAAATAGGTACCTACTTTGTGTGATGTAAAAAAATTAAACACAAACATTTCAAACATAGTTTATTCATTTTACTATATAAACAAACACTCATATTTTCTTCTCCTTAAAACAAGTTCAATGCAAGGAACCACATCTAAAGCGAAGTATATGGGATCTCAGGATTACGAACTCTCATATTAGGCACGGATAAACGTAAGTCTGTATTAAGTTTGTGTTGAGGTTCTCAACATAATTTTGTTATTTTTGTGCACACAGCAAAATATCAGAGCTAGCACGCCGACGACAGTAGCTAGCGTCGCGCCTTTAGTAAAGTCAGGTGCTGAATAGAAATAAAACTATAAATGACATTACGAGCTGCTGTCATAATTATTAGACGTACAGTCACTGACTGTCAGATATCCTCAAACGATTTGATCTCTATAAATAGTGTAATATGGAGCAAGACAGATTGTGATAGTTTGACAGTTTATGATAGACGCCCAAGACACAAATTAGACATGCGCGGCGCTCTGGCAGATAGCCCGCTTAAAACAACACGCCATTTTTGACGCACGCACACAGAGACATGAGTTTTCAAGCGAAGTCAGTGAGCTTCGGTGTGTCAGAAAGTCGTACTGTCGCGAGTGATTTGTTTTTGTCGGACTTGTTGCAATTTTTCACATGATGAATTTTGTTTTTAGCCGGTTCTGTCGTTTTTAGCGAATATAGTAGTAACCCTAGGCGGTTCACGCAAGTTTTGGAAAAAGGTGCGAGCGGTCCTTCTGTAAACTCTTTGTTTTGTGCCCAAGATGTAATACTTAAAATGTTTTCGTTTTTCCACTCCCTTTTATTTGACACGTTAACAACATGAATTTACCAACTGATTCTTAAGAGAATCTATATTTCATTCGAATTGCTGATGTTACTGTTGATAAATAAAAAAAAACAGGCCTTGTAATACATCCCTGGGCTTGGATATATATGGAGACTTTCTTTACGCATTTCCTGTGCTCTTGTTGTGTGAACATACGTTAAGTGTTATTTGACATTTTATCCGATATTTAGGTTCGGACTAGGTCTTATCTACTCAAGCATAATTAAAATGAGAAAAATTTTTGTATCTATCATGTATACTATCATATTTTTACTTTGAATGTTCGATACGCAAAAATAAAAAAAACTGGGTAATAATCGTACGTTAGGAGTACTCAATAGTCTAGCTAGTAAATTAAATATGCTTAATTTGCCTACATTCTTAGATATATGTACTATAATAAACGCATTTCATCATAAAGATGCATGCATGTCTTTGTACTATTATACAATCGACTTTATCACTACATTATACACAAGCCTTACATCAAGGTTCTTGGCACTCCGGTATAATTTACATTTTTATACTTAGCCACAGCCAGAGCTGCAGAAATAATCTGAACTGTCATTGCTATAAACTGGCATAAAGCTCTCGTTGCCATAAACTTGCGCAATCTGATGTACAGAGGTCCGAGTCTACGTTAACGTTGATTGTAAAAAGTATGTACATTATTGTACATCATTATTCCTTCACATAAATGAAACATCTTATTCTTCGCATCCCGAAAAGCGAGGCGCAAGCTAGCTGCAGCTACTTTACAGATTTTTATAATAAGGTGCGTTTGTAGATACGGATAGAGTGGGGTAAAAGTTTGAACTAATTTATAAAACTGCTGTTATTAACGATTATTTCGTAACTATATTCTACATTGTTATTGCGTTGTGGTCGAGAAACTATAAAAATACATAACCTTTAGTTTCTTGTTGTTGGTTTCTCATTATTTCGCTGGCTCATATCCGGCTCGAAGGACCTGATTTGAGGATTTTCATCAATAAATTTTGTGTAAGATATTAATTTAAGAATGAACACAGACGCTGTGTGAAGCAACCATAGAACGTAGAGAAATTGATACCAGTATACAGATATATTTTTGTCGTTAATACTCTGAGCCGTCAGTTAAAATAATAACTTTGAAATATTTCATTTAGTTACTTGCACTTTTTTTTATAAGTGTATCAGTTAATAAATATGGTAATGAAATTCTCAGTTACTTTTAAAGCTCTCAAATGACGCTTGATGTTATAAGCATTAGTTGAATTCTGAGAAGTATCTTTTGTTTTTTAACTTCAAAATATAACCTCAAGAAATCCTTCCAGTTTCTGGGTACAGAAAAATAACCTTCCAGCGTTTAGTGAATAGGTATATTCACACAGTAACTTGTACGTTTTGGACGATGTTGGACCACTCCACCTTCGAGGGCACCATGTAGAAGGCCGGAGCCACTTTCTGTCCGCACGGGCACTTGCAACCTGCACACAAAAATATGGTTAAAAAAACAAACAACTCTACATGCTTTGGAAATCTAAAGAAAGCGCCTATATTCAGTTGTGGACGTCTGTTGATAATGAAAATATATACGTAAGATACTTATAAAAATAGGTGATCACTGTAGTCAATATTATTATTTATTTAGATATTATTATTTATTGCAGGTGAAAACAAGTCGGTAGCGGTTTAAATTGATATATTATATATTTATGTATTATGTATAATAATATTATTTGCGGTACAGAAATGAACCAAATTAAAGCTAAGATTACATTCAAAACGACCTTTTAGGCGACCTTATCGCTAATAGCAACCTACGGGTAGAGGAAAAATAGTAAAAGTATGGAGAGTATTGACTATAATTAAGGAAGGATTATTAAATAATCATATTATAAAGATTATAATTAAATTGTTACAAAACTGCTGATCAGTAAAAGTTATTATAGCAAAGTCGAATACTTCAGCGACAACCTTTAGTAAAAAACAGAATTTTAAAATTACACAATATGTAACCTAACTACATGAGTTAAAACATTGCACATATCTTCCTCCCTTCTAAGTTGCTGTGCCAGATTATGATCCGTCCGTTTGGTGTCATCTTTGATCTAGATACCATACTGCATCTAACACTTAAATTGTTACATTGTAGAAAAGCAATAAAATAAATAAAAATAATGAAATCTCTACCTTGTAACCTTTAGTCAGGCCTATGATAAATTTTCATTGATTTTGAGCTTTATTTACGAGGGTAAAGGTTCAAAATAATTTGGGCTCTAATCTACCACTAGGGACTTTTCAGACGGGAAAATGATGGTAATACCATAAAGCCTCGAATTTTTGGGGCAGCGGAGCGGCAGAGCGGAGCGGCGCAGCCGTCTCCCGCCCCGCTGTTTTCGAAGGCTGGTCTATTTGATTTTACGCATAAAATCTTGCCGATGACCGCAAAATTCATGGCCCAGCTTACCGCACACCCAGCTGAAGCTGCCGATCCTGTTCTTGCACTTGGGGCAGTGCAGCTTGCCCTGCGGCAGGTGCGACACGTCCTGCATCCACGCCATCGGCTCCACGAACCACATGAGGCGGCAGGCGGCGCGCAGGTCGCGCGTGATGGACGCGTCCACTAGGTTGCCTTCGCTGTAGCCGTCTAGGTGCTGAAAAAAATAATATTTAGGTAATAATCTTATCTTAAGAAAGGAGGAGTTATTCTTCTGAACTTGTGGTTTCACAATGCGAGTAAGTAGAGGACTATTTATTTTGAGAAAAAAAATGCTTAATTTTTTTTGCAATTTTATAAAGGATGGCACAATCAGTGAACCGTTAATGATCTTACCTGGCTAGATCCTTCATCACTCTCATGGCTAGTTTCCTGGCTCTTCCCAGTGCCCTCTCCTTCATCCAAGATCTGTGTGGCGAGGCTCTTCAGCTTCTCGATGAGGATCTCGCCGTTCTCGGCGCACGTCAGTCCCGTCAGCTTGCTGGGCGGCGGCCTGATGCCCTTCATGGCTAGTTCTACTTTAACCTGCGAATAATTCACTTTTTAATAACCTCTTGGGTTGAAGATATGTAGTTGTCACGAACTAGCTCCTTATAGATGGGGTTTAAATTGTTTTTGTACATTAGCTCTGCAGCAAACCTTAATTTCGATATAAAATATATCGTTCTTCAAGCAGTCAAGCTGGTTGCATCACATAGGCCAGGTGGTCATATGCACAAAAGTCAAAAAGATGTGAAATGTCTGGGCTCTAAATCCAGGTGTCTTAGTTGCAAATTCTACGTCAGGTAAAGTGTGCATTGTTATACCTATAATTTTATGTACTACCATAATGACTTAATTTCAATGGTGAAAATTAAACTTTCACTCAGCAGTGGGTCGATACAATAGGCTAATGACTTAACTAAAATGATCATTTTCTCAGTAGCCAACTAGATTCTCACCTGCCTCGGTAGATGCGGTATGATATTGTTCTGGCTGGCGACGATGCGGCGGCACTTGCGGCAGCGGTACACGCTGGGCTGCGGCCGCTCGCGCGTCAGCCCCGGGTCCGGCTTCACCAGGTCCGCGAACAGTTGCGGGAGGATCTTCACTGAACACCATATTGTGTGTTATATCATAAGTACGGGAAAACTATAGGCCTTCATACAACATGACGAACTTTTAACAACAATCATAGAGGCAAAGTGGAGGGGAGGAGAGGAAGAGGGAGACCAAGACGGAACTACATGGAACAAGTGAAGGAAAAGGCAAACGTCATGTCGTATAATGAGGTGAATGTTGGCGCAATCCAGGGAAGAGTGGCGGTTGCTACTCGGACAAAAGCAATGGCTCTTATGAGTGATGATGATGATGATGAATGTAATTACAGATCGCGAGAAGTAATAAGTACGCTTGGCGACAGTGGAAACGACGGATCCTGGATGAGGGGGGTTTCATAGGTCAGGCCAGCATTCTTTTTAGATGACGGGGATTATATCAACTGTGTTGTTATTAACACGCGACAGAAATTAAGACATTTAATGCCTTTCGTGAAAATAGTGTTCCGTAAAAGTGGGATCTTCAGAATCTTCACCCAAAAAAAATTTTTTTGCTGGTCTTTGTGTCTACAGTTCAACTATTTTAAGAAGTTCTTTTTGACGTTTCGTGGTTGTCACAGTGCAATCACTTCCTTCTAGATTACCACAAATTTTCAAACGTTCATCTATGTGATACACACGAATTATGAGGTTTTACTCAATTCACTACAACTTTTCCACATTGTAATCACAAAAATATTTTTTTAGCTCAGGAATGTAGCAAATCATGAACAATTGACCAAATACATGTTTTTTCTTGACGTCGTACACATGTTATGACGTTAGACACTTTATCCTTGTGTTGGGACATTTCAAATTATGTTCATATCAATAATCTGAATAAAATCACGAATAATCGAACATTTCAGTTTATAAATCTACAATTTAGTAGCTTTCTTGGTAGATATATAATAATGGGGTTGCAAACTGTCAATTAGTACATGTAGAGGGCGCCAACTGTTTATTAAAACTCTTATTAACCGAACTAATAATATGATATTTTACGATTTAAAATGGGACACTGATAAATTCCCAAATAATCCAGAGCAAAAGAAAAAGTGGGAAAAGGCATTGAGAGACAAAACTTTAATTTAAATGATTTATAACAGTCAAAACGATATCGTATAGTTGATATTTTTGGTGTTAGCTGGGCCAAACATCAGCTCTTTTATGGGCATTGTTGTAGTAAAAAAATGCAGCAGACATACAGCGCCCTCTACACTAAATTTTTGAGGAATCGTCCTCATTAAATTGCTATTCAATACAAAAAAAAGGATCCTCACATTATCTATGCACTATTATGCTATGTTTTTCAATGGGTAGGCCAAAGTTCATCTAAATTTTCAACTCCAATAATTGGAACTTTTCATCCTAACAATCTCAATTCCTAATTTCTCTGTTTCTAATGTTCATAATCCGAATGATCACTATTCCTAAAAAAAATCCTCCCAGTTTTCATTTTAAAATTTGTAGTACTAGCGAACGAGCAGGAAGGTCACCTGATGGAAAGTGATCACCTCCGCCAATGGACAACTGCAACACCAGAGGTGTCACCACTGCGTTACTTGCCTTTTAAATGAGAATACGCTCTCTTCTTGGGGGCTCCGATGTCATATTCCTTTGGCAATACCGACGCAGGAAGATCATACCATATCTTGAATGTACGCGGAAGAAATTGACGCGAAAACGTACGGTTGTAATTCGAACACATTATACTAACTTAACAACTTAGCGTTTATGTCAACTTAACCCGCTCGTCGTTTCGCTGCTCGCTAACCAAAGCTAGTGCCAGAAGCGAGTTTAAAATAAATTCCCTAGCAAGCAGCGAAGCGACGAGCGGGTTAGGTTGACATAAACCCAGCGCACGAGCCGAGCGAGCAAAGCAAGCGTGCCGCGGCAGCGGCCAGCGAGTACCAAAAGCGACTTTAGGGCGTTTCTAACATTAATAAATAAAATAAATATCCCTGGACATTATTCCACACAGCGCCATCTAGCCCCAAAGTAAGCTAATTAAAGCTTGTGTTATGGGATACTAGACAACGGATAAACATACTTAAATACATTTTCTTTTGTAAATACATACTTATTATACATAGGAGACACCCAGACCAGTACAAACAGACATGTTCATGCACACAAATGTTTGTACTGTGCGGGGATCGAACCCGCGACCTCTGGTGTAGTAGCCAACTTCTTAACCATTACACCAAGTCGGTCGTCACATTAATATACATCAAGTTGTAGAGAACTGTATTAGC
This sequence comes from Udea olivalis, assembly GCA_947369235.1. Taxonomy (NCBI): domain Eukaryota; kingdom Metazoa; phylum Arthropoda; class Insecta; order Lepidoptera; family Crambidae; genus Udea; species Udea olivalis. Next base: position 1,485,742 of record OX376342.1, read on the forward strand.
TTTCATTATGTAATACGACAGAATTTCGTACGACGAACCGTATTGAAGATGTAAGCAAAAAACCGACTAACTAGTCCAAACAAAGTTCCAAAGTAAAATTTTCTGCTTTCGACTTTTCCATCTAGAATCATTCATTGCCTAGGCTTATAGGTTCTGTGTGGTTTATGATTAGATGGCCCATGTCTTTGTGTTAAAATGTCTCTGAGATATTAACAATAATTAAATTATTTAATCCTAGTCTAAACAGAAGTGTTGATTACTTTTAATATATAAATACCTTGCTTTAATTTCTGCCCAGCCATTTTGAGTCGGAACTGCTTGAACCTAGGATCATCCCTGTTGAGCCGGTACTCCATGTGACCGAACAGCTTGAGTTGGGCCACAAAGCCCAAGTTGGGGCTGACGAAACGCCGCTTGCTCTTGACGAGAGTGAATGCTTCTTCGTAGCACAAACTGTACTTCTCCATAATGTATGCTATTACTACAGCTGATGAGCGAGATACGCCGAAGAAACTAAAAACACAATAATGTTTATAAGCAGGTATTTTAATTCAAGGTTTCAAGTTAAAATGTACTATGCCATGTTGTCTGAAAAGCTTACAACAAGGAGTAAATAAGCAAAAAAATATTGAATATTGCATTAACTTATAACATTAACTTCCTTAGTTTAAGAGCTTTCCAAGATATACAGATTGTTTTATTCTAACTTTAAATGGTCAATGAAAACTCCCCCTTAAGCACGCACCTCTGCAGTGCTTGAAGCGGCACATTTGGCTCACTATTTTTTAAGCTAGATTTCAATGTTATTGTACCCTACACTTTATGTTTGAATTTTGTTGTATTCTGGGTCAATAAATGTTTTTCCTATCTGTCAGTTAAGATAACTGGGTTATGTAATATAAGAGCATACCAATGAACCAGCACAGTGCCTCCAGCTGCTATGGCTTGTCTGATGAAATCATTTGTCTCTGGTAGATGGCTTATGAGGTCCTCCTTAGGCATGTCAGATACTATTCAAAAACCAAATTATTATTTATACTGCATTAAATCATAATGACATAATAAATAGAAATCATCACCATTCACAGTCATAATGGAGTCCACTAAGATGCCCTATAGATATTAATATTAATGTATAATGTAATGTTTTAACTTACACTTAACAAATTTGAAAGTAAGGTATGGCCTTTCTAAAATGGTCCTGGGCAGTGGTACTAAGTCTAATGTGAGGATATGAGTGATCCCCAGCTTCTGGAGTGTCTTGCTATCATGAGCACATGCCACATTGCCTGTAAAATTAATACAAAACAACATAAAGTACAAGTACTAATAATAAACGGGTTAAGAACATTGTAATGTTGGTAGGAACACTTCCTAGGATCTGATACTAATAATGTTAGTATATTTATTCATAACTTCTTATAATTTCAATAGTGTAAGAGTCTTTTGTGAATAAGGTTTTGAGGTTAAATAAAACTAACAACAATTTACTGCCTGAAGGACATGGCTCAATCAAACAGCTGATGTTCATGAAACAACAATTAAATTTTAATAAAATTAATTTTATAGGGATCATATAAATATGGTTTTGTATTTTAGGCTAGTCTAGATTATCTTTTACTCTAACCAAGCATATATAATATAAAACTACATTAACCTAAATGTAATGATTATAAAAAGTATTTAACTATTTACCTAAGTATAGTTGTTCATCAATAAGGTCTACGCTGACATCCACATCCCTTAGATCACTTGCCTGGGAGTCTGTAGCATGAATTTCCACCTCAGCCACTTGTTTTGCCATTTCTATTAAGAATATCGTTTTCAGAACTAAAATACAAACAAATTTGAATTGACTATTTAATCGTTATATTTATTATAGGAATAAGTATGGTATAAACACAAAACAGCTGTGTAAAGCTTAAGGTAAATTAAATTGGACATACTTCCAAAAAAATGGGAAAATCAATATTTTTACCAAGAAAATCTTTCAATACTTAAGAAAAATCATTTGAAAATCACTTCATGCTGTTAATCAAACTTACGAATTGTGATAATTGCTACAATATGAACTTAATTTCATACAAATAAATTTGTAGAGCCCAAAGAATAGTCAAAATTATTTCACCCGCGAGAAAATGACATTATGACAGTTTGTTTTATAAAGTGATGTGACAGACAAGTCAAGGCAAATGAATTGCTATAGTCAAAACTTATGGTTTACCAAATAAATAGCCACAATTTACTTAAGTTACTGAATGTTACGAATCACTTATTTAATTGATATGGTTTTTTTCAGGATAGGTAGGTGGGCATTTTACATTCACTGAACATATAAACTCACCACAGAATAAAATAAAAAAACTTACTCAGCCATTTACTAAAAACAGTTTTATCTCGGCCCAAAGAGATGGCGTTGTATTGCACGTTTAAGAAAAATGCAAAACAGCAAATCGTTCACATAGCCGTTTGTTTGTAACAACAAATTTTTGTTTATAATCACGTAATTTAATTTAAAATTATATAAGTTACCAAATAATTGAGGGGCTGATTGTTTTTTTAAAATGTTTCTCAAGATGACCTCACTCCACCTGATGGAAAGCGGTCGTGAGGTCCAGATATGAGGCCGACAAGCCCAGTCATTTAAACGAATCACTGGGCTGGCCAAGTGGCCATCCTCACCTTGAAGCCTTTTCACGCCCGCTTGAAAAACCTGGGACTATAAGAGGAAGGAAACACATGTGCTGGAAGAGCGTTCCACGTCTGGATGGTACGACAAAGAAACGAGTCACCGAACCTTTTAGTTCGGGCCAACAAATGTTGAATTGTGTGTGGATGACGCCGTAGTCCAGCACGCGTGGTACGGGAGTGGAAAGGTGAGGGTGGAATAAGCTGGAATAACTGGTCAGAGCATTCCCCATTGTAAAAGCGATAGAGAACACATAGCCTGGCAATGTCTCTACGCAATTCGAGAGTCTCAAGGGTCAAAGTTGCCTCTGGGTTTCCAATGATACGGATAGCACGCCGGTGTAACCTGTCAAGAGCTTCGAGTAGGTACTTGGCGGAACCGTCCCAGAGATGAGAGCAGTATTCCACACACGAGCTTGTGTCTTATACAAGAGACAGCGCTGCCCACGCGTGAAGAATCGTCTCACTCTGTTCAGGATTCAGAGTTTGCGGGATGCAGTTCTAATGACGCTCTCAATGTAGTCCCGCTGGTTTAGGATGTGTAAGCTATCCTTAATCGGTAGCGGGGTGCTCTAGAGTGGGATGGGAGAGGAACGGCGACGCCTTTGCTGTGAATGCACACACCTGCGTTTTCTTGGCATTGAAATCGACAAGATTGCATGCACCCCATTCTGAAATGCGGTCCAACACTCCATTTTATCACATGAAATATTTAATAAATGAAATAATAGAATAAATAACCAAACGCAAGATGACAGTATTTAAAATGATATTAATTATTATTTTGTCGTGCCAAATGAACTTTATTCTATCTTTGTTGATTTACATGAAGTTGGAGTTTGCTAGAATAAAAACAACTTCGTATATAATCCGGTAAATTTCGACATCCAAGGTTACAATAATTCGCACCCAGCTCAAATTTGGTAGGATTGTTCAAAACTCTATCATAAATGAAATCTAAAAAGTCCTCATCGATCCGACACCCCTGACATGACATGACATGCATGACAATGTCAAATCACAATTCATTTTTTTACGCGAACGATAACGTAAATTTAAAGTAGGATATCGTGGTAGACGTACTGGAAAAAGAAATATTCTGGGTCAACCGTCACAAAAACCACGTTTTCGCGAATTTCAGAAAAACGGTAAGTTAGTTAGTTATCATATAATTAGTGTTATTGAGTGTGATAGTTTGACGTGCCAAAATTGATGAGATTACAAAAATTATAAAGCTTAATAAACTACTCAGAATGTAAATGAGATATTTCATTAATTTTAATGGATATATTCCTATTTTGATCAACATTTTACGTAGTTTGCATTCATAAAAACAAATTGGAAGTTTGCTCCATCATTTACCTTTGCTGTTGCTGTTGACTGTACGTTATCAAAAATCTCTGAACGTTGCAGTTGTTGAAGTCCTACAAGATCTTCGATCAACAATACACTGTTGATCGAAGTACAAGATATAAAAAAAATAAAGAGCCAAAGTGTGTTCCTATCATCAGGATCACCCCAGCAACATACATTGCTGATCACTTTGTTTCATGCCAAATAAATTTTGCCGAAGTTGTCAAAAATAATAGACTACTTACAATTTATTGTTCAATCAGCTACTACGGCAAACAACTACAATGTTGTACATATTTTTAGTTAAATGTGTATGTCTCCGTAAGGAGTTATTTTACGGGATTTCTACCATGTACCTCTTCGTTTTCGAGTTTCCGATATTTCGGCACTGTTGCAAGTAACGTATTTACTCTTCACGTTCCAATGCCTTATCAAGTAGGACACGTTAACCCGTAACTAATAATTATTATTAATATAAATAGTGACCATGAAAGTTTAAAACAATATACGTAGGTAGGTAGTCCCTAAACCGTAGAGCACTATTGATGGAAATATTTCTGCACATTGTCCGTCGGTGTCCTCACCGCAATTACCAAGTTTACCATGGTGTCAGAAAAATCTACCCCTTTTGTAGGTGGGTAGGTATTACAACATTTACAACATGCTTTACGCAAATAACCTTGGTCTTTGAACTTATATCTCGTCAAAAGTTCATATAAAAATACGAACGTATTGCCAAATCATTGTTTCTCCTATAATAAGGCGTAAGGTTTAAATTAATATCTATTAAGTAGTATGTACCTAATATTTCCAGGTTAACTTCTGAAATTTCCTTTTGCTAAAATGACTGGGACTTATTGGCAAATGCGATAAATAAAAATATTCAATTCCTATGAAATAAACATATATTTCAAAGATCGTTAATATACAATACTTACTGGTTTTCCGCTCGCGGCTTCGCCAGCGTAAACTTCATTCTTATATCATAGGGATTTTTCCCGACTTACGATACTTGTTATTCACAAAATCCCGTCTTAGTTAGCATCTACGTTCTAAAAAGAACCCCTATGCTTGCACTTGAAGTAACGAATTTAATACAAACAAACTATCAACCACAAAAACATCAACTCCTTAGAGGTCGAAGAAGAAGAAGAGGTTTAGCAAAAACTCGGCTTAGTGAGCACCTAAAACAGAAATTTTTTAAATTCCTAGCACTTGTAGTTTGTGAAATTTCGTGATGTTTTCGCTTTCATATAATATTTTAATAATTTTGCGTACGTATTTTTGAATTTCACGATATATCAGAATCTATTAATCCGATTAATGTGTTGTAAAGGCCAACATTTATCTCCGTAAAATTCTCTTGATGATAAAATAACTTTTAATCATAAGGATTGATATGATTGTGTAAGTAGTAATAATTTTCAAAATCTACCTTTTAAATTACATATTTTTAACACATAACATACCTTAAAGCTACTTATTTATAAAAGATAGATGTATTGTGTCGCGGACTTTTTTATGGACCTACTAAAAACCTATATTTTTGTAGTTGCATGTATGTATAATCAACAGTGGGGACAGCGCACGCACGAAAAGATTTACGGTGGCGCTTTTTTTCCGGATTACTTAATAAGTGTCAATTGATCTGGCTGATAACTAATTATTTCAAAACAAGTATACGCCTATAGCAATCAGGGATAATGTAGCTTTTTTACAGTAAAATAATTTCTGAAATCGGTTCGGTATTTTCGGAGATTACCTGTCCCAAACATACAAACTCACAAACACTAACAACACTCTTTAGAATATTATTAAGCATACGTATATTATGTATTAAGTTTAGATAATAGCATGAAATAACAGAAGCAATGGTCTATTTCGTATGTCATTTTTCAAGCTTGAGTTTATTTTCAAATAAGTAAGTAGTAATTCCCAGTGAGTCTCAAAACTCTCAAACGCCAGTCCGAGTGCAAATCTTAAGAGTATGAAATTAGCCCTTTACGTAATGATCAGTTAAAGTGTTATGCAACGTGGCATTTAACAAAACATTTACTTACCCTTTCATCGTAAACATTTACTTAACCTACTTATTTTAACCTAGGTACAACGGTAGTTATGGACAAGTACATCATTATCCTCAAGGTGGATTTAAAAAATGCAGGTTTTTAAAAGTAAGACCTCAACGTAATGCCCTGCGTGGGACTAAAACGTCTTCGCACGGAATCTGAGCCCCGAAATAAAGTTCTTTGTAACCTCGTTCTTGAGCTGCCCGTCTGAATCAACCTTCACCCCTGCTTATAGTATAGCCAGTTTGGTTTTCGACGCACATAGGCGTGCGTGAGCGCTCTTCGCACCCCTCAAAAGGTGTAAATTATTAGCTTTAAGGTTTTTTGGGCGCTACACTTGACGTCTGGATCGACTGCACCCCTCAATCTACCTCAGGGCCACCCCTGATGAAAATCTACAGCTATATTAAACAGCACTATCAGCAGTATTGTGTCCTTACTGCTGCTCAGTAAGGTAGCCAGCTAGAGACAGTCAATAGGCTGTTTTGTATATGGGGTCAGCCGGGTAAATGGTCCGCCATTCATCGTCTTGGCACCGAAGTTGTATAAATGAAAGAAAAAGTGACTAATAGGTAGTGAGACATTGATTGCGAAACATAATGACCACAGCCTTACCAACATGAGAACGTGGAACGTCATAAATTATCAGTCCTCCTTGACTTATTACAAGGCCGACGTTTCTCCACGTGGTCTTACCTAAGACAAAACCTGCACTACCTGCAGCATGACTAAGCAACTTTTGGTTGGTCTTTTCGACTCACCAGTCCAAAGTGCGAATTGAAAGTGTCTGTATTGAGCATTGCAAGGCCGATATCTCGAAATGACGCTACGACAAGGTGTGCACGTGGTGGAGCGTCAATTAGGAGCCAATTTCATGTTACGTCAGCATGATTTGGCGGTTTTACCGTGTCTAAAAGAAGTAGACTTCTTCGACCGTCTTCGAATCGTTTAGCAATAGCAATAATAGCTGATTTTTTCGTGATGTCTACCTTTACCTTGTGTTAAAAGCTCTGAATGTTTCGGAAAAGTAAAATGTTCACTAGGAAACTTTGTAGCGACCGCCCAAGCTTTCTATTTTTTTCCTTTTGCCTGCTTCTTGGAGCCCATACTTAATCTGCACCTTTATATTTTTGCATTAATAGTTTTAAAACTAATTTAAAGCATAAAGTATCTTCCATTCCTTACAAGCAGGGTGACCCTGATGCAGTCTACAAAAGACTGTTTGATTGTGTTAAAAATGAATTCGATGCTTGTTTTCCCACCAAACAAGTTACTTGCAGAGTTCAATCTAAGTTTTGTGAATGGGCCACGCCTGGAATTTACAGGAGCAGACGTAAGATGTATGAGTTGTACGGCATGAAAAAATACAATTTCGATCCACTTTTTGTTGAGTATGTCAAGAACTACTCCAAAATATTCAGAAAAGCCTGCACTACAGCTAAGGCATTGCACATTCGTGATAAAATATCAAAGTCCACTAACAAAATAAAAACCACTTGGGACGTCATAAATCACGAAACAGGTAAAGCTAAACAGCGCGATACCTCATACACTCTTAATTTTAACAATAACATCTTACAATCAGAAGCATCTGTTGCTGAAGCATTTGATAAGTATTTCAGTAATATACCTGTAATCACTACAGCTTCATTAAATTCCTCACCAACTAGAGCGGAACATTTGTTGAAAGATAATGTATCTTGTTGCAGTGTATTCTTTAAATTTAAACATGTTGAGTCACTAGATATAATAAAAGCATTCAGATTAATTAATTCAAAAGATACCGCTGATCTTTGGGGTATATCAGTCAAAACTGTTAGCCACATAATTGACGTGATTGCCCCTTATTTAGCCGTAATATTCAATGATTGTGTTGATGAAGGTGTTTTTCCAAACTTAATGAAACACAGTAGGGTTGTACCACTTTTTAAATCAGGCAACAAACAAGACCCAGGTAACTTTAGGCCTGTTTCAATCCTACCAGCTCTAAGTAAGATCTTTGAAAAAATCATTCAAGAACAACTATTAAGCCATTTTTATGAGAACAATCTCTTACACAGTGAACAATATGGATTCACGAGAGGCCGTTCTACTACTGATGCTGGCATCGCACTTCTAAAACACATCTTTAGGGCTTGGGAGAATTCACAGAACGCTCTTGGCGTCTTCTGTGACTTGTCCAAGGCCTTTGATTGCGTTGATCACGATACACTTATACGCAAGCTTGATTTTTACGGGGTTAGGGATAATGCTTTAGATTTGGTAATTTCGTACCTTAGTTTAAGAACTCAAAAAGTTGATGTTAACAGTGTACTCTCTACAGGATCACAAGTTAAAATGGGGGTCCCTCAAGGATCCATTCTAGGTCCATTACTATTTCTGATATATATAAATGATTTACCTTTTTACTTAAAAGATATTTGTGATGTTGTATTGTTTGCAGACGATACATCTTTAGTTTTTAAAACTGACAGAAATAAAAACCTTTTTGATGATGTTAATGACGCACTTTCAAAGGTTTTACAATGGTTCACAGTAAATAATCTACAGCTTAATGCAAAAAAGACTAAATGTATTAATTTTAAGTTGCCTAATGTTAAAGATAACCCCATTAGTCTAAAAATTGATGGTAATACTATGAAGCTTGTAGATACAACTGTTTTTCTTGGAATCACACTAGATTCAAAACTGCAATGGAACCCTCATATAACAGCTCTCTCAGGCAGACTTAGTTCGGCTGCTTTTGCAGTGAGAAAAATTAGGTTATTAACAGATGTTGATACTGCTCGTTCAGTTTATTTTAGTTATTTCCATAGTGTAATGTCTTACGGCATTGTACTTTGGGGTCAAGCGGCGGATATACAAACCATCTTTATCCTCCAGAAGCGAGCTATCAGATCCATCTATAAGCTTCGTGCACGGGCTTCACTTAGGGAGATTTTTAAGGAAATTGGTATCCTCACTGTAGCGTCACAATACATTTACAATTGCATTGTTTTGGTGAGAAAAAATATTGGTCTCTATGCTAAACACAGTGACATACATTGCAGAAATACTAGGAATAAGGATAAAATTGCACTTCCACTCTTTAGGTTACAAAAAGTTTTAGGATCCTTTATGGGGCAAGGTATACATTATTACAACAAAATTCCAAAAACAATTTGTGAGTTACCTTTACATAGATTCAAAAATCACATCAAAACGGCTTTATTAAAAAAGGGCTATTATACTACGAAAGACTACCTTATAGATAAAAATGCCTGGGTATAAGCGCTCTGCTCGATGCGGGATTAAATAGCTCTATTGTAACAGATGTTTTATTGTAAGAGTTAATAGGTACCTAGTATGTATGTACTGACTAACAATTTTTGTTTTTGAATTGTTTAAATGAATTCTTTAATATTCTTTTATGGTTGGTTCTCTTTGTTTTATATTCTTTTAGGTTTATTTGTATCAAAATGACACACTGCTTGTACTTTACTAACGCCTGTTGTAAACCCAAAACAAGTTTAAAAGAGTAACTGCTGAGTTTCTCGCCGGGTCTTCTCAGTAAGAAACAACTCCGACGCGGTGGTAGAGTCGCATTATGTCTGTATACTGTTTATTTACATATCCATATTATTATGGTATTTATGTCTATTATTTAGTATATTTTGCTGTAAATTTGACGATTTGAAAGTACTGATACAGTCTATTTGAATAAAGTTATTTGAGTTTGAGTTTGAGTTTGAGTATAAAATCGCACTGGTCCACCTCTTGTTTCGTTGACCTCTTCATTTTTATACAATAGCTAGAAATATTTTTTCTGCTCTGGAACAGCTTCTTTTAAATTTATTTTTCAGCCTATCCTAAACTAACCTTCTACGCAATGGCAAATTGTTATTGAGTCCAAGTGACTGCTGCTATTCTTACAGAACTGTCAAGTGAAGCTTATAAATCGGTACGTCGAACACCAGTCAGTCTCAGCAAGTACTTGTCCTATAGTTTCCCTTAAACACACATGAAGTGGGTTTAATTAGCAGTCGAGGCCGTGGAACAAGGCTTTCAACAGCGTAACGAAATCTAGAACAAGAGCGTTACGTGACGAGCACGCCGCGCTCCGCCCGCGCCGGTGTGCAATGTTCCACGCAATGCGAGGAATGTGCTGTCAACATGTCGAGGAAAGTCTAATCCTAAAGAGGTTGATCATCGACGCTTTTAGCATTCTCCGGCGTTGGATGGCACTCGTGTAACTAGCCATTGTGGCTAGAGTGATAAATAACCTGGTCAGTACAACTCAACTGACGTGCTTGAGCACTAACACGCTTTGGGTTAGAAGCAATTCATGTCAGTATACTCTATCACTCTCCTTTTTCTTTAGTACAATCTCTGCTATGTTAGAGATCCGTTGATTTTGGTGTAAATTGTCCAAGATGTTTATTCATTTGTTAATATACTGACCTAATCAAAATGTAGCATAAGTAGTAAAAGAGTACTACATGCTAACTTCTTGTTTCAACAGGTGACACACCAATTCTTGCGACATTCAGTTATTATTTCTTGTAGTTTTGTGAAAGACGTAAGTCTTGTAGCTCTTCACGGAATTTCTAGAAATAAACAATTTAAGTGATTAGGCGTTCACAAGCAATGCCTAAAACAACACTTAAGCAGAGTAATTAAACTATTTATATGTCACACTGTTGGGCAAAGGTTCATTGAAATCAAGTCATCGCTACAATTGAAGGCCTAATCACGCTTGCCAAATGCGGGTTGGTGACCAAAAACCCGGGTCATTTTCCGGAAAATCTGAAAACACACTTTGCCCTACTTGGGATTTGAAGACGGGACCTTGGGATTTTAGGCCCGTGTTCTGTAACCACTCGGCCACGGAGGCGTTGACAATAAAAAATAAGGCAACTAATTATTTACGCTAGTTATTCCCAGACCGCTTCAGAAGCGGAAAGCTGACAACTCAAAAAGCACATTCAGTGGGGCTATAAGATGAACACTGCGAGGGAAATTTATCATGCGCTATCTCCTTCATTTTGTATTCAAAATTTAAAAAAACGTTATTGAAGTAGGTAGACCATTTTGGTAAGTTCTTTTTGAATCATCATTAAATATTTTAACATTAGCTAGCTAAAAGCTGGCTGACCGAATAAACAACAATATCATAGGCTCCAGAACAGGCATAACAGAAGTGAGCGAAAAAACAGCAAAATTGAAGTGGGATTGGGCGGGTCACGTTATTCGCATGCATCCCGACAAATGTCTCGAATTGTCACCCTATGGCAGCCTACCGGCAGATTCCGTTGCAGAGGACGGCCCAGAAAAAGGTGGAGTGACGATTTGAAACATCATGAAGGGGACTGGCAGAACCTGGCACAAAATAGAGACTTTTGGAAAAAAATGGGAGTGACCTTTGCTCAGCAGTGGGACACAACACTTTATACATATATATATATATATATATATATATATATATATATATATATATATTATAGTATTAATTTCTATTATTTAGTATATTTTTTACTATTTAAAAGTATTTAAATAAAGATGTTTGAGTTTGAGTTTGCCTAAAGGTCAACTTCTGTTGCTGTAGAGTTGTTGGATTACTGGAGTATACTCTGTTTTGAACATGATGCCACAAAAAAGTCTGCTGGAGTGAGATCGGAGCTTCTTAGTGGCCAGGAGATGTCACCCTTGCGCGAAATTATTTTTTGTGGGAACATGTCTCTTAACACCTTGATACTCTCGTGACATGTAGCCCCATCTTGCTGGGACCAAGTGCTGCTGTTACAAGCCCGCGATTCTTGCAGATTTGGAATAAAGAAACGTTTCAGCATGACAGTATAGAACTCTGAATTGACGGTCTAGATTTGCGCTTACAAATCCTCAAATTAGCTGAATGTTTTCGTCGGTCCAGTCCCTTCAGATCTTTCAATCCATTGCTTAATAAAATTAGGGCTTGAACATTAACTGATGCACCGCAATTCGAATTCAGCATGGGAAAGCCGCCGAACAGTGACATAGGATCGAGCCTTCCCATGAAATGCGCGAAAACAAAACGCGCGCCGCTCTTCCGTGTAACTACTCATGGTGACCAAAATTATAAAGCCCACGCTACACACTGATACGGGTGAAAAGTGCATTCATCTTTGGACCACCCTGTATAATACATGCCTATTAAGTGACTACCAGCTTCGGACGGAAAGCGTTCCGTCAGCGGAATCAGCGGATTTCACTGAGAATAACCGGCAAGAAACTCAGTAGTTACTCTTAAAAAATGAGAAGGTTTGCAATGCAGGCTAGTCACTTACAATTTTTTCGCCTTTGTCATACATTTTGCACATGATAAGATAAGAAGAAGAAGAGAAGAGTTAAATAAGAGAAGTAGTAAAAGTTTTCGTTGCGGTACCTAAATTATAGTGAACCTGAGCACAGTGATTAAAAATGAAACCAAAAATCGCATCCAAACTGAAGTCAACTATTGTAGTTTACGTGACAGAAACTCATGGTAGACATACTGTACGTCTACCACGAGTAATCACTTTAATCCCTGTATCGAGAATTGACATTGTGATGTCAAATCCCAATACATTTTTTTTACGCGAACGACAACGTAAATTTAAAGTGGCAACTCGTGGTAGACGTACTGGTGTATAAAAGATAGCTAACGTACTCGTACATAAGCTGTCTTTCCGTCTTCCGTCTGATAAAAAATGAGGTATCTTAGGAAGAACTCATTAAAAGCGTCTGCCATATCGTAAGTGTATTTCGCGGTCTCCAATTGTACACACTAATTTAGATTTGCTTGTTATTGTCGGTATACATAACCCATATATAACTCTTGTAACAGTTATTCTAGCGTAACTCATCAGTTGAAGTAAATCATATTTCTTTTGGGAATTACCGTGTTAACCTTGCGTAAGAGTTAAGTAATAGAATATATTAATGCTTATTCAGCTTACGTAAGTTTCACAATATTCGCTACAACAGCGAAATGAAATTATTTAATTCGCTTTCGACATTCTTATACGAGTAGCTTTTGCAAAAGGTGTTTTACTTCAGAACATTTTATCGGTCTGAAATCTGCACTGGTTGAGTTATTGTAGTTGGTATTCGAAATTGCTTGGGCAGCGGATATGTTAGGAACAAATAAATAATTAAATAAATATCAGGGACAATTCACACCAAGATCATCTGACCCCAAACTAAGCAGAGCTTGTACTATTGGTGTCAGAGTTAACGAAATGTAACTAAATACTTTTTTGAGTGAAAAAAACAGGTGCATTTAAAATTTAGTCGATCCTATCGCTACTGACCCACCTCGTCGTAGGGAAATTAATACAAGGGGCAACCGGTAAAGCTCTTAAAAAAAAGAGAGGTTTTTGAACACTATTGTAATAGATAATCATGAGAGCTCAGCTTAAACTGTATACGCAATGGTTAACTTAAGGTTCTTGGCTTCAAAAAAGTGTACTCGCATTCTACCGATGCCTACTTAAATTCACTATTAGGCCATAAAACAGACACAGGAGAATGACGTAAGTGAAAGAGATGGCTATCTGACAATGATTGCACTATAAATGTTTTCAGACCGTAACTACATAGGTACCGCAAGAATAGCCGTTTGGATAGTTTTTTGACTAGTCTATGGATTGGTGGATAGTAGACCCTATAAGAGCGCCGTGGCCTAGTGGTTCAGCACCCGAACTCAGATCGTGGATCGTGTGGTCCCGAGTTCAAACCTGGCCAGAACCAAAATCTTTATGATCATTGTTTAATATCAGACTACTCTACGGTGACGGAAAACATCGATAACAAACCAAATCAACCCGGCTAACGGCGGAAGGCTCACCACCTACTACGTTGGGTTCTAATACCATTGGTGAAAAGTGGGCTTCTAAGTGTTTCGTTAACCATGACCGCACAGTCACTTGCCTCTGACTACCTCGCTTGGGATGAAGTCGTGATGGTATGTTGCACCCTTGAATAGCAGACTTGAAATTAATTTACAGTCTATAACTTAACTACCCAACTCGTTCAACTAAGTCGCTTGGTTCAGTAAGTTAGTTAGTCCATACTTTGGATTCTGACCTCTGGTATAGACGACCAAAGATGTAAATGTATTATACTTGTGTTACGACTAGACCTAGGCATCCGGCGTTGAAACGCTTATGCCCTGTAGGTAGGTACAGAGGCGTTCACATCAACCTTCACAAAACCATTGCAAAATGGGACTTATGTTAGAGCAGCATAAGGTGCCCCTATGTAAAGGTTGATGTGCTTGCCTCTGTACCTACTGCCGCTAAGTTTGCTAGAATCGCTAAAGTTAACAACTATCTGAAATATAGAAACGGCGTGTTGGTAATGAAAACGTTGCTGCAGGGGGACTGATTTACTTCTAAGTCCAAGTCTTATTACTCCAAGTCTTAGGCTACATAAGGTAGGAAATTCTTTTGTGGGTCAATCTGTAAAGTACTTTAACAAAATACCTCAAAGTCTTGTTGATCTACCTCTTCACAAGTTCAAGTCTACAATTAAAACAAAGTTGATAAAACAAGGTTATTATAACGTGGAGGATTACTTGAACGACAAGAATGTGTGGTCATAGTAGGAATAATCTGCTCCTCTGCTCAAATAATGTATTTTTATTGTTCTTTTGACTGTACTCTGAATTTATTTGTTGTAAAACAAAACAAAGTTCAAAAGAGTAACTATCGAGTTTCTTGCCGGAGTCTTCTCGATAAGAAGCAACTTCCGAACCGGTGGTAGATTCGCATTATGTTTATTTAGTATATGTACTATTATTGTATTTTTTTTTTATATATATTTTTTGTGAATTTTGACCTTTCATAAGTGCTTCTTTGTAAAAGCTTAAGTGAATAAATGATTTTTTACTTTACTTTAAGAAAATGGACGCCTCAAAACATGGAACCACCATGGTCTCGTACAGTTCGGTTTCAAAAATGCTTCTTCCGAGGACGTTTTAATTATGGAATAAGCTCAATGCCATGGTTTTTGCAATGAGATCTTAAGTAAGTATGGAGATCTTCAAGGTTTGAATAGGTTTTTACAGGTTTTTCGTCGTGATGGTGTTGCGCTGGTCCATAAGCTGGGGTAACCGTTTACCATCAGTACTTAGTACTAAGTACTTGTATGTCACAGTCGAAGTATTAGGTTGGGGAAAAAGTTGTTTCGCATAAAGTAGATATGTATGACCTTGTAATAAATCTCTTTGGCTATACTATTTGTATCTGGCTGGCTTTGGTATCATTAAAAGTTTAAATTTAAAAGAAGATAATTCCAAATTTAAATTAGAAACATGTGTGATTTTCATTTGCTTTTCTTACTGTCAAGATGAGTGAATCTAATGAAGAAATTCGATACATTTTAAAATTTCACTCCAAAAACTAAAAATTCAACGCAAGCCGCGAATTTTTTTTAATGTTTATGGACCTAGTGCAGTGTCTGTGGGAGTAGCACAAATTTGGTTTAAGCGTTTTCAATCCGGAAATTTTGATGTCAAAGATGCACGTCGCTCTGGTCGCCCTATTACTGATAAAATGGATGCCATTTTTGAAAAAGTGGAGCAAGATCGGCATAACAGTAGTTACGATGTAGCTGAAGAACTGGGAATTGACCACAAAACAGTTTTGGCGCATTTGAAAAAAACTGGGTACACAAAAAAGCTCGATATTTGGATACGAGCTCACTGAAAGAAACCTAATGAACCGTGTTTCTGTTTGTGATTCTTTATTACGACGTAATAAAACCGAACCATTTTTGAAGAAGCTGATAATTGGTGATGAAAAGTGGATCACATACGACAAGAACGTGAACAGACTGTGGCGAAACCCGGGTTAACTCGCAACAAGGTGATGTGTGGCGGGATTGGAAGGGAATTATTCGTTAAGAGCTGCTACCACCAGGCAGGACCATCGAGTCGGAACTCTACTGCAAACAACTGATGAGATTAAAGCAAGAAGTTGAGAGAAAGCGGCCGGAATTAATCAACAGAAAGGGTGTGGTTTTTTATCATGATAACGCTAGACCTCACACATCTTTAACCACTCAGCAAAAATTAAGACAGTTTGGCTGGGAGGTGTTAATGCATCCGCCGTATAGTCCTGACCTTGCACCTTCACATTTCCACCTGTTTCGGTCTCTTCAGAATTCTTTAGGCAGTATCAGGCTAACATCACGAGAGGACTGCCAAAACCACTTGTCGCGGTATTTTGATCAGAAACCTCAAAATTCCCATAGCAATGGGATCATGTACGTACGTTACGTAGGGACGTACAAGATAGCCCCTTTTTTTTGTTGTTATCCGGGTGAGAAATGCATTTCGCACTATCCAACTGCCTGGGTCGGGCGGTGGGGGAGTGTAAGACTCTCCGCCGGTGAAGCCGGCGGGATACCCACTAAAAAACACCTGGGTATACCTCGCCGCTAAGAAATAGGGAGACATGGAGCCTAAAGGATTACCACGTCGCCTCAGCGGTCGGCCCAGCCTATGCGCCGGGCCTCCTCACGCTACGGGGGCATCCCGGTATACTGGGAGACACCCCCAGACGGGTGCACCTTGGAATAGGGTGTAAGCCCCCCGCTTACACCCCGGTGCTACTTTTAGGGAGCAGGAGGAAGACGGGCGAACTGCCGTCTTCTTGCTCCCCGCCATCTGCGTCGGAGAGGGGCCGCCAGAGGATCATCCTCTCGTGCCCTCTTCGCAGTCTCCTTCTGCGTCATCACCTCCTCGCAGAAGGAGACCATTGCCATCCAGGCCTCCTCACTCCCCAACATGGCCTGAACTACGGCCGGGAGTGAGAGGTCCCTTCCAATAGTGGCCACGAGGGTACGGCGCTGCTCGGCCCATGCTGTGCACACTTGCAGTGTGTGCAGGGCCGTGTCTTCAGCAGCGCTGCACTCGTGGCACCGCGGGGTGGGCTCCCGCCGGGCGATCTTGTGCAGATACTTCCCGAAGCACCCATGCCCGGAAAGTATCTGCGTCAGCCGGTACGTCAGAGGCCACTCCTGACGTAACCACTGGTTGAGGACCGGCCGTATTGCGTCTATGGTATCCCGGCCACAGAGCGGGTCAGGTAGGTCCTCCGCCCACCTCTGTAGGAGCACCTCCTGCGCTCTCCTCTGAGCCCTTTCCACCACATCCTAGAAGGGGCGCTCGCCCTGGGCTCTCGCTGCTGCCCTGTGCTGGTAGAGAGCAGCGAGAACTCGCGCATCCAACTCCCACGGAGGCATACCTGCGAGAACGCAGGCTGCCCCCGCCGAGATGGTGCGATACCCTCGGATGACTCTCACCGCCATGACCCTTTGCGGAGCTCGCAAGAGGGAGATGTTGTGGGCGGTGAGAGCATCCGCCCAAATTGGCGCTCCGTAGGGCGCCATACTGCGGATAACGCCAGCATAAAGCCGCCGGCATGATTGATCCGGGCCGCGCTCATTCGGAAGCAAACGGCCGTGCCCCCGCGGAACGGATAAAGCGGGGCGCGAGGCGGGAGAAATGTTCCTCGAATGGCCACCGCCCATCCAAAAAGAGGCGATATTTGATCTGGACCATGACCCGCACAGTCGTCCCATTGAGGGAGACCGAGGCACCAGGTGGTGGTCCCTGCCGAGGCCCGTGGAAGAGGAGGGCCTCGGTTTTGTGTAAGGTGACCTTTAGGCCCAGCGCCTCAATGCGTCCAATCACGAGGCTGGCGCCGACCTCCGCCAGACTCTGGACCTCCGGAAAGGTGTGTCCCCTCGCTACGACTAGGGTATCGTCCACGTAACAAATGACGCGCATCCTGGGCAGGAGCGCGCCGCGGAGAACCCGTCGTAGCCTATGTTCCACAACAGGGGCTCTAGGACGGACCCCTGGGGAACACCACACCTCATGAGATGACGGATGAGGACCCCCTCTCTGCCCTCAAAGAGGATCTCCCTGCCCCGCAGGTAGTCCTCCAACAGTCTGCCGAGATACGGGGGCACTCCGAAGTAATGGAGTGCCTCTCGTATCACGCCGAACGGCAGGCTGTTAAAGGCGTTGGCGATATCCGAACTTATCGCCCACGACCTCTCTCCGCGAGAAGATGCCGCTGCAGTTTCTTCCTTCAGGAGTGCCAGGGCATCGATGGTGGAATGCCCCGCCCTAAACCCAAACTGCACCGGCGACAGATTGGGCCCCACCTCATTCAAGTGCTGGACGAGACGGAACGCGATTATCCGCTCGAAGAGCTTGCCCGCCTCGTCCCACAGCACGATTGGCTGGTAGACGCCGGCTTCTCCTGGGGGTCTACCCGCCTTCTTGATTAGGCACAGGCGGCCTTCCTTCCACAGCTTCGGGAAACGCGCGGATGAAAAAGCGGCGTTGAAAATGTCCCGAAGCTGGTCCCCCAGGTAAACAAAATGGCACCTACATACTTTTTAGTTAAATGTAAATAAACTATATTTTCTTAAAAAATGCGAATAAACTTTTCCCCAACCTATTATTTAAATAAAAACTAGAATTAAACAAAAAAAAAAACTGGTCCTTTATTGTTGTCATACGTGCTTTGTGGGAACCGATTACTTGTGCGAAATTTACTTGTTAGATTTTCATTTGACCGAAAACGTTTGACCGACGTTTTTTTGCTATCTGTATTTGCCATATTTTTAAACCATCGAAATGTCATTTGACATAAGTATCATTGTACCGAACCACGTTTCACCTATTTTCAAAATAACTTTTTACTAAGTAATGGCTGAAGTCTCTTTTGCACTTTTTTCATTTGCCAGATGTTTTATTTGTCATACATACAACATTTTACCGAATATTGAATTGAAGCGAGCACGGCTGCATTAAGGTAAGCTGACTTGGATCCGAAATAGGTAGACCCCGACTTGCCGTGGTCACCTCGCCGTGATACTAGTCTGAGTGAGTCTAGAGTGTTATTCAAGAGCCGGAGGCGCGGAGGGAGAGCAGCCCTCGCCCGCACGCTCTCTTGCGCAGCTTCGGCTTGCTGGTCGCCTAGGGCGACCAGCCTCAGCCGCTTCAGCTCGCACGGGTGCCTGAGATTCACGAGGGCGAAAGGGCTGCACTTCCCGCAGCGCCGCCGATGAGACAATACTCATGCATGCATGCATGCCTGCTTGCATGCTTGCTTGCATGCCTGCTTGCAAGCTTACATGCTTGCTTGCATGCTTGCATTCATGCCTGCTTGCAAGCTTTTATGCTTGCTTTCATGCCTACTTGCAAGCTTGCATGCTTGCTTTCATGCCTGCTTGCAAGCTTGTATGCTTGCTTTCATGCCTGCTTGCAAGCTTGCATGTTTGCTTTCATGCCTGCTTGTATGCTTGGTTGCATGCCTGCTTACATGCTTGCTTGCATACCTGCTTGCAAGCTTGCATGCTTGCTTTCATGCCTGCTTGTATGCTTGCCTGCTTGCTTGCATGCCTGCTTGATTAAAAATAACAGCAATTACATATTATAATCGGGAATAGTGTGCTCAAATGTTTCGTTAGAGTCGTTTGGTGAAATGATAATTTGGCAAATAAAACAGTGGTGTAATGAATGTTCGGCAACATAATACTTCGAACAAATGTTATATCGGCCAAGCATAACTTTGGTAAAAAGTTTTTCGACCAAGTGAAACGTCGGCGTAACGAAAAAAAACGAATTGATAGTCGGTCAACTAATACAGTGGCAAACGTGCTTTCGACGAAGTGAAAATAGTCGAAAAGTTTTCGGTCTAATGAAATTCGGTCATAAAAAATTCGAACTTAAGATAGGTAACCGTTCTTTGTTCATGGAGCTTTTCGCAAGCTGTAAGTTTAATCAGCGTTACTAACTATTGACACTATTGTTCGTAGGTCATAGCTACAACAAATACATGATGGCAATGACGACGCCCTCAGGGCACCGGCCGGTGGCGACGTTGTGCAACGAACCAGCAAGTGCTCTCTCTGCGATGGAGCACATCGCTTCCTGCCAAGGCGATATGCTTTCTGTATCCTACTTTCGGTTCTCGAATGTTAAAACAAGACAAATAATAGTAGAGCAGGCGATAGAAAAAAAATCTCTTTTTGTCGTATATTTTCGACAGAGTTGTCGGTCGATTACTGCGCTTTCGTGATGCTTCGCCAAAAAAAGACAAGGTTGATTGAAACAAACGCGTATTGTAATTCCTACGTCGTCGAAGTATACCAATTGTCATCATCATTAGGTATAATAATAATTACCAAACTTACATTCGAAAAAAGAAAGATGTTACGCAACAAAGCACGCTGCCAAATTAATTATGATAATTAACTGTTTTTTTGCAAAAAAGTTTTTTAGTACCCAATTATACGCGTGCATACCTCTAAAGTATTGTTATTCGAGTTTTTCTGCACGATAATAAAGAACCTATAATAAAGCAAGAATGTTTTCAGCTTAATCTCTGTACGCTTTTGTTTTTACTTAAAGTGAGGTGAGTATACCTTAGTTTACCAAGTGATGTACAGGACCTTCTGTTTGTAATTTACTTGCCAAGTGCTGAGTAAAAATTGTTTATTGACCTGCTGGCAGGTTGACATTAAGATCAAATAAAGTGGTTCACTTTAGAATAACTTATGGAAGGCTCTTGTCCACCACGTCTTTCTTTGTTTCTGATCTTTGCAAAGAGAATTCGATGAAACTCATATAGTCTATTTAAGTGTTTCTTTACGAGCATCCTACAGCGGGGGTGAGCCTGGTGTGGTGACCTTTACACAGGTTTTTTGCGTAAACCGATTTCAGGCACCAGCCTCTCACACCTTAGGATCATCCATATCTTGTCATATACATTTCTAACGTAATTATATACTTAAGTGAAACATTTGAGGTCCTGTTGTGAAGTGGTATTAAATATTTAATTCATAGATCCTCATCAAGAACTCACACGCATGTTATTATTCACTCCACAGCGGCAGAAGTAAACCAATAGTAGCACAGCTTTGATGACAAAATGGCATGCGCAGGCGCCGGTCGCCAAATTACACGTTCGCTTCGCCGGGCGCGCCTTGCGTCAATTGTGTAACGAGATAATAACGCATTAAACATGTGACTAAGTGGTTAATAAGGTAGAGGGTAGAGGAGACTGTTTTTTTAGTACGGATGACAACATAAGTTTGAAAGCACTTTGAAAAGGTTTTAGAAGAGGATTTGTTTATCATTAAGCTTATTCATCGGACGTCCATAAATCAGTTTATGAAATCTGAATTCATAAAAATTCAGAAACCATAACCAGTGTGTATGCGGTCGCTTTGGCATACGACCTATATAAAGAACACGTAGTGCTAGTAAAGGGTTCCTCCACTTCCTCTTTTATTTGACCCATATTTTGACCTCGTCAAAAAAAACAAAAGTGATTTTTGAAGATTCGTATTAGAAAAAAAGCCTCTAGGCTAAAATAGGTACTTGTATAGTTGATGCTTTTAGGCTGGCTATTTGGGGAGAAAGCTCGTTGCATTTAGACGATGTTTCAATCATAGGCCTTCACATCAGTTTTACCTACTCGAAATGTTAAAATCGAGAGAAATGATCTGTTATTAGAGATTGTTTATTGTATTCTAGCTAAGAGTTTGTCGCAGCCCTCAGCACCAGGACATGTAATCAACGCGTTACGAATACATTTTTGTTTAGGTATGTGTAGAAATTATTTCCATTGAAAACAATGTTACTTAGTTAAATTTTGTAAGAATTTAATTGTTTCAAAAACAGTGGTATTGCTAGAGCAGACTTTGTCATCCTAAGCCATTAGGTCTATTTTTGATATTTAAGAGCAACGTCCTTGTCCACGGAGTACTTTCTAATCCTCTCTTGATTGACCCCTGCTTAATGAAATTTAACCCTCTTTTCACATTCGAAGAAAATTATATTATACAGACAGATCTTAATTAGCCTAGCAAAAAATACCCTAAACCATACTTAGTACAAAGCTGTGGTTACTGGTTGCTGCTGTGAACTTAAGTTTAAGGGCCATTTATTGCTAACAGTACAATCGCCCGTTGGTAGATATTAACCACTATGCGAGCTACAAATAAGATAATGTCTTTATTGCACACCATACAAAGTAAATTACAGTTAAATAATAATAATAATAAATAATAAAATGTTCATTAAACAACTTTGACATTACAGAAAATAAAATAATAAAAACAATGTAACACAGCAGCTTAGTTAGAGTGCCAAAAATTGCGTCGACAAACGTATTTACACAAGGCAAAATGATTTCTACACTAGGCACAGCCTGTCCTGTAGAAAATCATTGGTCACAATCATACAATTTTCTGTCAACGTCCCAAACACATCTTACTTCGACAGCCTGCTGCAAGGTCAGTTCTTTGCAACAAGCGATCAATCACACCTTTGCATCTGAGAGACATCGACGACGTATGCACATCAAGATGACATGTACGCGGAAGAAAAGCGCCCCCGAACCCCAATAACTGGCAAACAATGGGACAATGCGTTACGAAACATGTGAATGCTGCGCTTGCGCTTGCTAACAATAACGACGCAAGATAACAAGATATCTAATAGTACTGCTTAGTAATAGCATTCCGCGAAAGTATATCTACAAGCTCCTGACATTTAATGACTCAAGTGAGTGTTGTCCTCTTCATCCTGATGAAGAGGACATTCACTTAGGGGTTTTAGGGTTCTCGCTGTATAATGTTTAACAGATATATTTTTTAAGCACTTTAATTATTGTTTAGCAGCACATGACACTTTTTTTGCAAAAAGAACGCTAGAGTGATGAAGGTTAGGTGAGAGTAGAGGGAATATAGAAACAGTGTGCTCAGGGATTTCTTCCACTTCCAACTTATGCCACTGCTTTTAGGGGCTCCGAATATATCTTTGTCTATCCTAGAATGATTTAGGAGGGCTTCTGATGTTGTTAAATGTACTCTGCATCTTTGTCTATCCTAGAATGATTTAGGAGGGCTTCTGATGTTGTTAAATGTACTCTGCCTGTTTTCGACACAGTGGGCTGTGACCCAATTAATCTTGCACCATCCAATAGGGCACATATATGACAACATCATCGAATCCTAAAAATCTTACTAATAAAAAAAATATGCGCCAGACAACACACCTCTTGTAATGGTCTCGAAGTAGGGATTCATATCCCTGTGTTATGAGTTACCACACAAGGAAATAAGCAGGGGGCGTCTCCCAGCACACCCAGGCCCGAGTCAATACAGAAAAGATCGTTTCCTAAATTGACCCGACCGGGAATCGAACCCGGGACACTTCGGAAATCAAGGCGAGAAACCGTGCAACAGCGCAATACGCCAATCGTGTCGTCACTAACTAATATTATAAATGCGAAAGTTTGTGATAATGTATGTTTGTGTATGTTTGTTACTCTTTCACGCAAAAACTCCTGAACGGATTTAGATGAAACTTTACAGTAATAGGAACAGATTATACTTCAGAATGACACATGCTACAATTTAAAAAGATTTTATGAACACATGTTACAGAAATGAAGTTCACGCGGGCGAAGCCGCCGGCGGAAAGCTAGTAATTTAATATAATCAAAAAATGGTTGCCTGTAAAGTCGGTTTTACGGGCGAAGATTTTACGTGACAACGTCTTTTTCTCGGTAGAATATTTATTGATATGAATATAATTAAATTGCACAATAGGAACAAGGAATTGAATGAAAATAAGAATTGCACAAATTTTAACTATAGAAATATATTTTGTTTACTAAAACAAAAACTCATCGGTGACTCATCGTAACGTTACCGAGCGTTTCACTTTTTCATAAGTGACTCCCAGCCGCAACCTAATTTAAGACGTTGTCACGTCAAAAATGAAGAAAGGTCCTATAAAACTTTATTTTGAAATAGTGACTAGCCTCGAACTTTTCTGCCCCAACGCCAATCAGTTCTTCAAGTTCACGCTGCGAGAGCAGCCCACTGTCACTTCAACATACTTATTCATCAATCAATTGCGGTTGTTGCCTACAATAGTACAAATTGTACAATAGAAAAAGTTCATAACAGATCGTGTGAAAGTCGAAGTGTAACGTGTGAGTCTAAAACAATTAATAACAACATGGGAACACTCGATGCCAATCGTTACATAATCATAGTACTTATAGGCAATACTTGACGAACTCCTACTTCACTTAGCTAGTTTCGAAAAGGATGATTGTTGGCTAAGCCAAATTTCTATTTAATGTGGTCCCTCAACTGGAGCATTTTCCTGTAATGTAACGTTACAGAGTTGACCATTGCATCAGTGAGGGAGAAGAACCGAGCATTACAGTGCGCAAACTGTAATGTTACAAATTCGAGCATTACGTTGGTGAGGCAAAAGCAGTAAACGTTACAGTGTGCAACTTGATGATACGAGTACAATGTGTAATATTTTGATACAACTTCCCTAAAGTTTTGTAAAGCAGTATTGTATTGATATGCTCAAAATCTAATCTGATATCTAAATTACAAACGAAAATTCGCTCCCTGACATGGGAGGTAGTTCTGTAATGTAATGCTCAAAATCGAATCTGAAACGTTACTCGTACTTAACAGAAAAATGATCCAGGTGAGGGACCACCTTCAGACATCTCTTAAAATAGTCATCTGACTCTAAACTAAACTAAACTCGTCAATACACAAACATACACTCAGAAGCATAAAAATCAGAAATGTTCGACACATGAATTTGTCCCGGTTTGAAAAAAACTTGCGATCAACGGTTTAGAGAGCGGGTTCACTCATCCACCAAACCTATGAATGAAACACTTTTCAAAAAAAAATCTTCATCTTATTTTTTGTCCTGAGTGAGGATCCGATTCCTATTGCGCCAGAGCGAACCACTTTTATTTTTGATTTATTAGTTCGTATACAAAAAATACATGTTACAATTATACAACATTTTAGGAGAGAAAAAATACAGGGTTAACTCTTTTTTAAGAAGAGATTTCTTCTAGCAGAATAGTAATGGTATTGCCATGAGTCTTTCGGTGTCACGTTTCTTTTGTTAGAGATGAGCTAACCTGTATCTTTTCTCTCCTAAAATGTTGTTATTGGAACTTCCTATTTTCCTGCTTGTTTATACTAAAGTGTATCCGCCTCTCTCCTAAAGTAATAAAACCGAACGTATTGCCCCAAGTTACGTAAAACTTCTCCACTTTTGTTTCCACGCAATTAACACATCACGTTAGCACGTTCATTAGGCGACGGTAATGACTTGTTCGTTGTTACTCATTTTAGGCTATTACTTTGGCGGACATTTTTTGAATTTGACAGACCTTACCTCGTTCTAGATAAGAAGGTAACAAGCCCAGAAAAACAATGTTATTACACAGACACATACGAAATACGAAGACGGGACCGTAAACCGTAGCAGTAGCCTAAATGCATATATATATATACTACGAGTATCGTAACTTTCCTCTAGAAATAAACTTTACTACTATTTACTTTTCTCAAGGACAATGGACATTTAAATAAATAAAATAAAAAAATACGTAATGAAAACTGCCACTTAGCTATTAATTAAAACGCCCATAAAGCTAATATTGTCTAGGAAGACCTTATTATATTTCAAAATCCTCGCGGATTAGGTAGTATTATCGCTACATTACAGTGTACCGATACATAATCATAGTATGGCTGACAGATGCGGAGCAGTTCCGCAAGGTGGAGCGTATCACGTAGCAGTAAGTAGTATACTATAGTGATGTGACCCGAGGGAAAGTTACGAGTATTTCGCAACGAGCGCTCGGGGGTTAATTATCAGCTATTCTTACGTGACATCATGAGACAAGATTACGACATCGTGCCCGGTGATACAGGTTACTATTGTTATTATTATTATTTTTAAATTTATTTTCTGTATTTTTGGTGTTTATCTAAAAAACGACTACCACAATATCTTTCAAGAGATTGTAAAGAACTTGTCATTCCTCGCACTCCTATACACAACCTTTTACTGTACAATCTATCCGATTGTGGAATTCCTTACCCCTTTCCATTAAGGAATCTCAATCCCTTCCTATTTTCAAGGCAAAAGTCAAATCGCATTATCTTGCGCTCTGAGCTATTTTTATTCCTTTTTTTTATTTTGGTTAACTTTTTCACATCTACTTGTGATATATCTGTCTGTCACCACTGGTTCTTTTTCAATTATGTACAGTTAGTTTATTGTAGGGTCAAAATTATTTCTCCGGTATCTGCTTGTTAATATTAATAATATAATAGTTAATGTTAATAAAAAATATTAATAATATAAGTTTATTATAAATAAGTTTGTTATTAAATTTACATATTTCTTCATCTAAATAGGTTCTGTTGTACGAGTATTTGTGCACATACTTGCTTCTCGTTTATTATTTTTCCTCTACCCGTAGGTTGTCTGGAAAAGATCGCTATTAGCGACAAGACCGCCTAAATTGTGCATTGTTTTATATGTAATACTTAGCTTTAAGTCTCTATTTGTTTTTGTACAATAAAGAATATATCTATCTATCTATTCAAACAAATCATCCACTAACAGGTCACTAAACAGTGATTCTTGCTGGTCCTTCTTACAATCGTCAGTATTTTTTTGTGTCTGCTTCTCCAACAACCAACAACACAACAATTTTGGCTCTTCCAAGAAAACAAAGCCGCTTTAAACACACCCAGGCTAGTGAAAAACTATTCACGAAGAACCGAACACTAAGAAAATGATATGCTCAATATCACCATCAGCCTTTGGAAGTCCGAGAACCTTTACTCCCCAACGGTGATCAGCTCTGCGAGCGATGTGGCCTGCCCATTGCCTCTTCAGCTGGTCTATGCGATGAGCTACTTGTATGCTCAATACCGAATGACCCTTGCTCTTTTTTGTTCCAAATCTTTTTACTTGCTCTACTTTTAGTCATTTTTGTTTTGTTGTTTTAATCAGATGACAAGCTGAACTTGTTGGAACATAAAAGTAAATAATAAATGAAAATAAAAAGTTTTATTATTTCCAAATCTTGACGACACGATTGGCGCAGTGCGCTGTAGCACGGTTTCTCGCCCCGATTTCCGTAGTGTCCCGGGTTCGATTCTCTGTCGGGTCAATTCAGGAAACGATCTTTTCTGAATTGACTCGGGTCTTGGTGTGCTGGGAGACGCCCCTGGCTTATTTCCTTGTGTGGTACCTCGTAACACAGGGATATTAATCCCTACTTCGAGACCATTACAAGAGGTTTTAGAAAAAAATAAAAAATAATCCAATATCTTAGTGATGAGTATCCCCGTTGAGTGCTCATAGACAAAGTTAAGGGAATGGCTCGCTAGTTTAGAAATTTAATAAAAGAAAACAAATAAAATACTTAAACTATTGTCGTACTTAATAAGTACAGAGATTGGGTCTCCACTCAATGTGTGTGCGCGTGTGTATGTGTGTGCGATGTACGCGCATGCAGGATGTGTGTCCTCGGGTTTTTTTTTCTTTAAGTTAGCTGTTTGAATAGAATGTAACTGTAGGCCCTACAAAACTAAAAAAAAGTAGCATGACTAATTCAGCTACCTGGGTAATTTTTTCTCTAAATTTTATTCATTTATTTGGGGTTTAGTGCTGCCGCACATCGGACTATTTGTGGCGGCCAATGGTGCAGACAAGATTTTCCATATAATGAGTTAGGCATTGGCGCAAACCAAGCGTTCGAGTAGCCGCGTCCGGGCCACCACTGCTTGTTGGTGGCCCTTTAGATTCCCACTTCCCGAGCACACGTGGCCGCAGTCGCTTTAGACTCATCCTATTAAATGAGGAGCTCTGTCTATACCGAATGAACTGCTTACCATCAGGCGGTCCGCAAGCTTGATTGTAACCGACGTGGTATTAAAAAAAATTATGAATCGGATTATGGCTGTAGCGTATCGGATTACCTATGAAATCTATAATAATGTGACACCCTCTTCTTGATACTGCGGTCTTTTAACTACATCGTCGTTAGTTTCTGATGAGTATATTTCCATTCATAATCCAATACGAGGTGGACTTTTTTTGCCTTTTTACATTACATTACGAATCACTGACGTCTTTTGATCTATGTGAAACTAAGATAATCCAGTCAAGCTTTGTGAAATAGCATTAGCGCAGTCGCATTCTCTTAGAGCAATATTAACCAAATCACACTCACACTTCCCTAATGGTATTCCAATATGGTTGAAATTAAATCATCAGTAAACAGGTTCTACTGTTTCAATGTTTCTTCAAGGGGTAATGCTCAGACCGCTTGCCCAGCCCACACAATGCAGCCTCCACGTTTACGAAACCAGCCACTAGACGAATAGGACAAATTCCATGCGTATAATATTGCGTATCTAAATAATAAGCTGGTGTGGCCCAGTTGGCCTCATTTCTCGGAGATGGCCGCGTAACGAACGAGTTCCAGTCGTTACGCGCACGCGCACGCACATCGTGTAAACCAGGGTAAACGATGGATCGAATTATTTCCATATTGGATCTGAGATTATTGGATTCTGGAGCATTTTCCTGTAATGTAACGTTTCAGATTCGATTTTAAGCATTACAGAACTGCCTCCCTCACATGACGAATTTTCGCCTGTAATTTACATTTCATATTCGATTTTGAGCATTACATTGCAATACTGCCTCACAAAACTTCAGGGTAGTTGTAATAAATTGAAACACATTGTATCATCAAGTTGCGCACTGTAATGCTCACTGCTTTTCCCTCACCAACGTAATGTTCGAATTTGTAACATTACACCCCACATGGAGGCCCTTATCACGCTACTTTAAATATAAGGGTTGAGAGCCTTCTGCACTCCCCTACAGATCGGTAAAGCTGCTAAGGCCGTCGAGGCCAAGCAGCGATTGACAAAAAATCATTGAAAAAAAAAAAAACAAGTAACATTACAGTTACCGCACTGCACTGTAATGCTCGGTTCTCCCCCCTCATTGATGTGATGCTCGACCCTTTAACGATACATTACAGGAAAATGCTCCAGGTGAGGGAGCACCTTTGTATACTTACATTTAAATGATACGCTCACACAGTTCACTTGTTTCGTTTTATTCATATTAGAGTCCTCTAAAAGGACGCGCGAGAAGACAGCTTTAAAGCCGATATAGGTACTACCCTCAGTTTCTTAGCCGAACATTACCTACTCGTATCTCTATAAAAAGTAATTATTGTGAATTAAAACTATAGTTTACTTTGAGGATTGGACTCTAATCGTACTGGCCACACATGTATCCAGATTCCAGCAGGGTTAATACACTAATTTTGTTTGTAAGAAAATCGCTTATATGAAAGCGGTTATTGCTATTTTTCGGTAAATACGTCTTTGTCATTGGCTAAAAACCGTCAGCCAGCAAGCTACTGGCAATCAAGTCGCACTGCAAGTTAGAGAATGAGGGGGCAGGTATAAATCAATGCAAAGATCAAACGTGGCCATGAGCGCTGCTTAAAAAGGTCGAAAAATACTTGTCTTGTTTAACACACCTTACTTATGCATATAGACTTTTAATTTGAGTTGTCCAATGTATCTAACTAACTCTTATAATGTAT
Source organism: Udea olivalis (assembly GCA_947369235.1). NCBI lineage: Eukaryota > Metazoa > Arthropoda > Insecta > Lepidoptera > Crambidae > Udea > Udea olivalis. Next base: position 1,515,371 of record OX376342.1, read on the forward strand.
TACTCCCAACATTATATTAATTTCGATGTCTAAATACTCCTAGTTGATAGCCCGAGCGCATCTGACCTGTTGGACGAAGGCTACTTTAATCATCAAATTGAAATTGATACTTCTAAGTCAAGGACCTCCTTTGAATTCACGCAGCGTAAGCATACAGGGTGGTCTGAACATACACGTCAATATATTTTTTTAGCTTTGTGTCACTCAGGGGTATCTAAAAATACCCCATGTATATGTCAGCCGATCTTTTGTAGTTTTCGAGTTATTCATTTTTTTTCGAATTTTTGAAATTTCTTTTTTGAGTTATTTTTTCGGTCACTGTGGCGGGATCTGTTGAGATAAATACCTGATTTTTTTTTACTATTAGGTGAATACTAGGTTTAGTGGATTTATAAGCATTAACATCCATAGCGTTTATACACACTCTTAAATAAAACACTGAAATTGAAAAAGTTAGAAATTATGTATTTTCTCTAAGTTTTGAAAGCCATTTTAAAAAAGTAGCATAAAGTTTTTCATCTAAATTAGTTTTAAAAACTTCACTATTTTCTTAACTATCTTTTATGTTAATTTCAATGAGGTGCTTCAAAGTCATTATACTTAAATTGTCATTCAAAATGTTAGCAGTGTAAAATTCAGGTAATCAGTGCATCAAATAAACTACAAAAATCGGCTAACATACAGTGGGTATCTTTGGATACCCCTGAGTGTTAGGTGAGGAAGTTAAAAAAAGTTACTGACGTATATGTTCGGACCACCCTGTATAACTTATTTAACACTTAAGGTTAGTAATATTCGCATTGAAATCTTTGGTTATACCGCACTTAAATAACACTGTTGTAGCTGTGTTGTGTTGCCTAGTTAATGTAGTACCTACTTATCTAGTATTAAGCGCTCATTGGGGACCTTTGTTTGTTCAGTTGGAGGACCTTATTTCTTCTGCTGACAATCATAAGTTCTAGCCCATTCATCTAGCCCTACAGAGTCGGTAATGAGCGGGTAATACCTGTAAAGTGGCACGTGTTCAGAGGTTGTGGTAATCATTATCAGGTGGTTTAAATGCGTTATTGCCACAGACGTTGCAAAAAAATCGGGTCGCTAGTACTTCATTAAAATCATCAACTAGCCCAGTCAGAGGACGATACATCATACTTACAAAAGACCCGACATGGCAGATACTGGATGCACGCTAATAGCCCTAAACTTGAGTTGGAGAACGGGCTTCATTATTAAAATAGTCTTACGCTTGAAACCACAAACGTCAATCAAAGGTGAGCAGTACTTACATGACGTATAGTTGTCCCTTTAACTTCTATTGACATGTGACAGGGCAGCATCAATTTGAGGTGTCCTCAACTTTTGATTAGCGTTTTTTTTATGGGGGTTAAAGTAAAACTTTCCGATTATCCGATTTAAACCTAAAATATGATATCAATTCTTACTCACACATGTAATTGATACCATACATCGTGCAAAGTAATTTAATTCAATATTTTTACCAGTTCTTTAGCATTCTATGAACTGACTAGTTGTAGAATTTAATTTTTATCACTTAATTTAAAAGTGGAGCGTGCATTGGACGCGGCCTACAAGGATGCGATGGACCTGCGCGCGATTGCTGCGTCTGCGCTGCGGGGCGCGTGAGCGTAGGGCTGCCCAAACTTTCAGAGCAGACTTGACATACAAATTGACGCTATACCACAGACATCTTGGCCAATTATTATTTATTTATTTTTGGGCAGCTTGCATTAAATAGGGTCCGAAACTACCAAAACGACTTAAAGCTACATTATCAGCAAGTAACATAGGTTTTATTTATAGGCTATAATATAGATACTTCACCGTGAGAAATAGTCCATGCGGACGAAGACGAAGTTTACGAGATATCGAATCATAAAATGGCTTTTAGACATGGGCAGAAAATGTTTCAATTCTATTGGCAAGGGCGTCCTGGATGTCTCTACCCACGTAACAAAAAGTTGGTGCAGCTTATTACAAGATTAGGGTGCTCAAGTTCACTCACAAGAAATGTCAAGACAACAATGGCTGTCGTGTAATATTCGCTGAACATGTTTTAAAGATCCTTGTTCGATTTTCGGACCGGAGACGCCCCTAATCATTGTTCTGTGTCCAAGGTCTCAATTGACGTTTCGATTTTTATTGCATGTTATTAATCCTTATTTTTTGTCAGCATCTTGAGCTTAAAGTTCTTGGTAGCCCTACCCTCGGCCGCGCAGTGAAAGTGCCGCCGCTCGTACTCGTAACGGCGTTATGTCACCGCGCGCCAGTCGCGTAACGACCGCTCCGCCGCGCGCGCACCTTTGACACCGCAACCGACGAGTGCGCTCCGAACGGGTTAAAATAAATTTTAATCCAAAAAATAATATATAAAACCTTACTTTGAAAGAAGACGATCGAATTTTATAATTGTATTTTTGGAAAAATAGCGACCTAATTAAAAACAGTTTGCGCATATTTGGAGACAGCGACCGAAAATTAATTCTAGGCGACCTAAATTCGAAAAACGTTTTTAATGTGTATGTTTTTTTTTACTAGTGACGATAAACTCAAATCCAATTATGTGTTGGATTCAACATACTTTCAGTGTTTTTTACGTGCATAAAAGATAGGCGTGCAAACGACAATCTAACTAACGACACAATTTTCGAAACCAGAAATTGATATTTTTGGTTATACACACACGAAACGACGATCTTCAGGCAAGCCGAATTGGGATACGTGAAGCTAAGAATGAGCGTGTAAAACTTCAAAAACATCCAAAATGTATCGTCTAGTGTTTTTACTTTTGAGTGCCATCGTTCTCACCTCGGCTGTTCAAGAGAGCGCCCGAGAGGAAAAATTACGAAGTGCCTTGATCGACGCTTTCCAGAACATCAAGAAAGCGTCTGCTAAAGGCGGAATAGACGATGAAGGCTCGCTCACCTCTGGCCTCATAGGCTCCGTCTCCTCTCCCAACTCCAGCAAGAACCACAAAGTTACCACCGAAGATACCTTCGACCTCTTCGCCGACGATGATGGTCTATCCTTTGGAGATGCTTTTGGCGAAGTTGGAACTGAGAAGAAGACTCCCACCACGGAGAAGTCACACAATGTTCAACACATAGTCAAGACTACTAAAGTTGATAAGATCACCACTACGTTAAGCCCTAGTAAAGATATTTGGAGTAAGCTCAGCGATTCCATCCGGACTACTGTGAACGAGTCGAAGAATGTTATCAAGGAAAATGTCAACATCACGAATTTGTTAGGCATTGAGAGTATGCTGCGAGTGTTCGACGCGGAAATTCTGGTGAAGCAGTGGCCGGAGCTGAGGAAGGCAGTGGACGGGCAATGCCGAGAAGACTTGCAGGAGTATGTCGATGGGCTGCTGGAGAAGAAGTTGTGGGCCTTAAAAAGTAAGTGGAAAGTTCATGGTGTTTGCAGATGTATGATAAGTTTTTGGTTCTGTTGTACCTGAACCAAGCTCTCTTTTATGGCATATTATTATAACTGTGAGAAGTAGAAACGGTTGTAGAACTCTTTCTCGCACATTATATTTTGACATAATAGCGTTACCGGTTCAATCGTATTCCACTTCGAAAACCTCTTGCGTTTATTAATTTTTTAGGTATTGCAGCTCACACAGTCACACAGACACATGTCAAGTGGTATAATGTTCTATGGTCCATATATTTTCATTCATATTTTTGACAGAGGATGACATAGGATATTAGGACAGGAATAATTTAAATGGTTCATCTAACTAGTTTCCCTTGCAAACTACATTTAAAATATTAACGCCAGAAAGTAGTGACGTACCGTTATTACCATGTTAGCGTTAAATTAAAGCATTATGAGATAATAAAAGTGTTATAAACTGGTGTCGTAATGGACTCCAAAAGTATTTCATAACTTACGCGATTATACTTATAAACAATTATAAAAGTTATAATTGATTAATCTGAAGCAATATCTATACGTAACCAGCACATTTTAACTCTGCATGCACCACATGCTACATAAGAAAAAGTCTTTATTACAATACTAAATTGTAGAACATCACTTTAAATTGATTATATTAAATTATATTTCCTGCTCATTGTTGTTATACAACGAAATAATTTCGACTGCTTCCTCACTGCTGAAATAAACGCAATACCTGGACAACATATAACATTGTCTTGAAATCTAACACAGTTACAATTATCACGTGTTCAACATCAAGAAACATATCCTAATTAGCCCGCAATTCATCTGTTTCCTCTTTTAGAGATGTTAATGAAATAAAAGCGCCTTAAAATCGTACGAAATACTGAGTTTCCGCAAGCTTATAATTAGTTTATATTTTTCTCCTTACATTCTTCCACATACACATTTTCGATTACAAATGGGGTTGTAAAACTTAAAGATAATATACATTACAAAAACTAAAACAATTTTATTAAATTTAAATTAAACATCAGCAGTGTATTTGCTTTCAGTGGATATTGTTGACTCGTATACACAAATTCAATTTGCAGGATTTCATTATATGACACAATCTGCATTAGAAATCGCGCCCACACAGGTACGAGTAGATAACGGTTCCTTACCAAAACATGATTTAGTTATGCAGAATATTTATTTTCGTCGTTGCACAATGGAAGAACTTGTCTAAGTACACAAAACGAATTTACCATACCGTTTGACCCAGAAAGCGTACTACTTAGCCAAAAGAGGTTTGTATGTCCGCCGCGATAGAAAAACAAAGAAGTTTTCTATCTTTCCGGCTTATTTGTTTTTTTTTCTCCACCTGTTGGTCTAGGTACCGCGGTTGCATAATGCCAAAACCGGGTCAACAGCGAGTATTAATAAGACCAAAACAGTTTGTTTACTTGCACAATCTAATTGACGTCATGTTTTCATGCGTTATAAGACATAAAGTGATGATGGAGTTTTTAAGTGATGTTGTAAGATTTTGACAAAATAAATACCAGAGGAAAAGACAATACCACTACAATTTGTTTCACAGTCTTATAGTAATATAAAAAAACTCATTTAAGTTCAGTCATTTTATTCAGTCAGTCTACACCAATATTATAATCAGGAAAGTTTTGTTTGTTTGTAATAGATAACAACAAAAACAACTGGACCAATTCTATCGTGTAGTCCAGGTGAAGCGGAGCTAGTCTTCATAAAGATTTGCCCGTGATCTCGCTGGCCTCATTGACTAAAGTCTCAGTGGTAACACTTACCTGTAAATTGATTTGGTTTTCGCGTCATCTGCTGCAACTATACAGTTAGGTCATAAATAAACCTAAGAACTCCGAATCACAATTCTCAAACAAATCGATCGTTTTAAACTTCGTTTTGTGAAATTGTAGTGTCACTACTTCTAATGCAAAATAAACATATGTAATTGTACAAGTCATCTTCCAACATATCCTAACTACTGTAACAGATATAAACGTCTAATTACTATTTGACTACGCAAACAAAAAACTAATAGACTAATGCTATATTGACATGATTGCACAAGAGATACGGGTGCATGGAGAACATGTTGGATATTATATATTCATATAACAGAAGCAGGATTTTACTCTAGCCATATTTCACTTAAATGGACTAACCATACCCCTAAAAAGAGGGAACCATTTATGGACAAGATTAGGAGTAGATTTGTGGAAACTATCGTCATGGAAGGGTATGCCGGACCCAAACTAGTTAAACTCATTGGGACATCGGGTTTGAAAATATGTGTCATATACCCAATAGAGGAGGTGACCAACGTTTGCTAAGTCCATGCTGTGCTGCGTGTTTTGTTAATTTTCATGCAGACCTTGAACACTGCTTAGCTCACCGGGCCTTTCTGCAGATTCCAGCCATCTTTGGGCCCCTTAAACTTAGTCAGTTCTCACGACAAACAGTAGAAATCTACAATGTCCTATCCTCCTGAATTTCCCCTCCTAATTAGGCATGCAACAAACATACTCTTGACCTACATACTTCAACTCTTGTATGATACCTAACTGTATTTTACCCTAGCTGTAGAAATTGACTCAAGCATTAATAACAATAATATATTTGTTTCAAGTAACACAACTCATTTCATTTGTTAGTGACAATTGTACTTATACCTATGTTAGTAGCAATCAAAAAAAAAAAATGACCACCATCAATTAAACAAGATCACTTGATTTTCTATCGGAGCGAGGAAACTGCTAGTCTCCATTCGTGACTCAAATGTTTCTTTGTAATTCTTTTTTTGATAGTGTATTATCATGTTATTCCATAAATCCTTAGATAAATCCTTTACGATTTGTACAACAACGTACGAGTCTGTAAAACTCGCTTATGTATATTGTTGATGTGTGTGTTTAGACGAATCAATATTGGTTGTCGTCTCCAGCCAGGAATCTCCTGTGTTTGCTTGATCAGACTGTGGTACGTAGACATCATCTAAGCTTGTGTTACTTCCTCGTGCTATTAAGATCACAATGCCAACATAATTATAGATAAATAAACTTGGAAATCAACATCCGAGACCACGTTTAAGATCTTTATTTGACTTCTAATGACATATGACAATTATTATCAAGAAGCTTCTTCAAGTAGTTTTCACGAGTATTGCCATCCTCTCAATTTGGAAACTGCTGTGATTATAATTCGGCCAATATTTTAATTTAATTGAAGATAATGTTTTTATCTACACAAATCAGACCTTGATTTCCAAAGAGTTTTTCACATTTTAGTTGTTATGAATGACGTATATAGTCGAACAAATACATGCAATATCACATGGAATTCGTACCTTGAATAGTTTATTATGTGACCGGGAAACAATACAACACCGACAATATTAAAGCGGAACCAATTCTGTAGTAATAACTACAAAACTAAATATCAATATAACCCAAGGTATACAAAGCTTTGTGTACACTAAGTATATTCTTTTCGCAATGAAGACTGAGCTGGCCAACAAAATGAGAGCAAATAAACCAATATGCTATACAAAGGCAACGACCTTTTTAATTTATAAATATAACATACAGGGTGATTATCAAAAGACTCACAAAAACGATATGGCATATTCAGTCAGTGATGTAGTAACGATGTAAGTGAAAGTTTGTTTTTTTCAGTGGACTTCAACTTCAAAGTTTTATACAAAAAATACTGACTGTTCGAGTGACTTGTATGGTGACCTTGAAAATAAAGTTAATTTAATAAATTTCATTTTCTCTCAGATAGTTTCTACATCACTTACTGAGTTAGCCATATCGTTTTTGTAGTCTTTTGATAACCACCCGGTATATGAACTCTGTTTCTCTTAACAACAGTACCTACTGGAGTTAAAAGTACGGATGCTGTTCAATATAACATAATATACTATCACGACTTTATCCCAAACGGGGTAGTCAGAAGCACTACTGTTACCATCATGGTGAACAGAACAATCAGAAGCCTACTTCTTACCAGTAGTATTAAGTAGAACTCTTTTTAGTAGATCATAAGATATGCTCGATATGGTAAATAGTCCGTTAGAAATATACAGTGTGACCCGTTCGTAGTGTAACAAACTTTTAGGCTGTAAACTAGGATTGAATTCATCGACAAAAAATATACAGAGCACGCAACTTATTATTGAAAATAGTATAGGGGCTTCAATTCTAAAGACAGATACAGGCCGCAAAACTGTGCTTCCCATTAATTCCTCGCTCCGTGACCATGGCCAGGAAGCCTAACTGTGGTGAACTGTGCAACGAGACATCTTAAGATGCTGGTCGTGGCACGTGTCGTTACATAAATTATTTTAAACAAGTCAGTTCACAACATAAGCTACGGCTCGCACGCGTACAACCTTGATTCGGTTTCGAGCCATTTCTCAACCACATCTCTTTCTCAATTGATGTTACATGTGTGTAATTTATACACACCTAATTATTTAATTCTGTGATGACATGATAGCCAATGAAACATCATTTTGCAACTGGTTTTTACCTTTGAGTTCTGAGTCATGTTTTCAATGAGCAGACGCACTGTACAAGTAACGGGTAGGAACTAGACGTAATTTTACTGAATGAACGAAAACACAAAAAACAAATGCAAAAGAGCAAAATCAAAAGCTGCTATTGTATACCGAGTTTCTTTTTAATAAATATTTTAGGATTTAAAGCGAATGCAATCTAGCTACAACCGGCTCTGATAATCTACGAGGGAAGCCTTTGTTTAACAGTTTAACTTTCATAGAGCTGCAAATAGTAATGATGAAAAGCAGTTCCAGAAAGTGTTTTTTTTTGTGAGCTGCAATGTTATAGCAATAATATAACTAACTTGAACTTCAAAACAACTCAAAAAATTTGTAACGTTATAAAAAGTTTTATTGCATTCAATCATTGCAAACCATAAAATATGGAGTTCATAACCTCTAGACCACCCACCACTACAATTTGTAACGCTCCTGTCGTCCAAAACAAGGCAGACACATCAGGCGACCTTCAGCCACTTTCGGACGTTTCCCAACTCTTTCTCAACCGCAGCGGCGCCCGCGCAGCTTATGTAATGGCGGACTTCGTGACGCCATCCGACTGCTGTCTGAGTTGCAGTTTTAAAAGCTTTATCCTCACTTTGGGTTTCTTGATTAGCTTTTGTCTGGCTGGCGAGCAGAAATTAACAAAAATACTAAATTTCTTTGAACATATTTAGAAGATATTTCATTTGACCAGAGCAGAGCTTGCATTAAGGGCGTCGGAGATGTACTGTATGTACTTTCCATTTTGTTTACAAAACGTTTGAATATTTATTAACATCCAGACACAGGATAAACGTTCAACAATACATTCCAAAGTTAAAGAGGTATGAGTAACTTTGTATGGCCCCGTGGCGTGATTTTTTTATTAGCGGCCAGCAAAAATTTCATCACAGTTTTAATAGCACCTTAATAAAGAAACATAATTATCTTAAAGGTCAGAATTGTTCTAAGTGATATCGGAGTTGAGATATGATTTCTTAAAGTACTATTTTTTGCCTCAGTTCCACCTAAATAATAGTTCTGAAATGTTACTCACCTAAAAGTTAATCTCACCTAAAAGCTGTTAAAAAGGATGCAGAAATAGGAGAGGAAGGTTTCTTTTAAGATTTATTTCTGGGTATTTTTTTTCTCTAATAAAAGTACATCCAGCAATACATAAAGTTTCATATCCATAATGATAATATTGTCTTTAGAGCAGTAGATGTTAAGATTTGTCATTTGGAAGTGGAACACAAGCTTTCACGAAAAACGACCTTAACATCAATGACATAAAAAAGACATTTTCTAATGGTCAATATATAAATAGGAGGTATTGGTTATTAACCGACGATATCAGAGACATAACATCTGAAATACACCTGAAAGTCTCTTTACCCACAATACAAGAACAATAATGGCCTACTATTGAACAAGACCATTGAAAACTAGCCTTCTTAAATCCTTATTGCGTCGCATGCTTATAACCAGTATTAAGGATTATATATAATGCCGCTTTTTTACCTTTTCCTTGGTATGGATCAAGTTCAATTGAGTAGGTAGTCAAAAATACAATTCCTAATATCTCTGCTCCGATATAGGTCAGCCATATGTGCTCGATAATAAAGTTTGTTCCCCTTGATATGACCTTTCATAATAATAGACAACACGATTGGCGTAGTGAGCTGTAGCACGGTTTTTCGCCTCGATTTCCGTAGTGTCCCGGGTTCGATTCCCAGTCGGGTCAATTCAGGAAACGATCTTTTCTGAATTGACTCGGGTCTGGGTGTGCTGGTAGACGCCCCTAGCTTATTTCCTTGTGTGGTACCTCGTAACACAGGGATATTAATCCCTACTTCGAGACCATTACAAGAGGTGTGTTGTCTGGCGCATATTTATATTTATATTTATTTATTTATTTTTATAATAAGGTTTGGTGAGTGGCAGCGAAATTTGAAAAAAATCCGCTAACTTAACATGTTGTAAATATCGTAATTTATGTGTAATACCCAAGAAAAATCGCTGTTCAAATTCAAACAAAACAAAATTAAAACAATAAAGCTCAAGCTAGCTGAGCGAAGGCATGTTATGGAAACGCACGTCCTCATTGTAAAAACTAAAGAAAGCCGGGATTTGGTGAGCGAGTAGATGATGGTAAATCTAAATCATGACCTCGACACTTGCATGCTAACAAAGGTACTTTTAGAAATCAGGACAAGGTATTCGGAGAAAATCACGCTTTGAGAACGTGTTGCCTATACTTTTCCGGAATACTATATTATAATAAAAAAATTGGCATGTTGCAGATTCCGTAGATTATGTTTAGAAATTAAATTTATAAATGGGGTAGATGCTGGCTGATAGTCAAAAAATAAACACAAATATACATATTTTGGATATATTCGGTCTGGGGTTCTACCCTGTTCAAAACACTATTAAAATCCCAATCGGATGCACGCTACTGGATATTGGGTTTAAAGGAGCACGCGCAGTAGTTGATGGCTTCACAGATATAAAATATGTTCACGTGAAACTAAATAATTAGAGCGGACATTGCAAGATGACTAGCAAAATATTGTATTGGTATTTCTGAATGACAACTCCTCGATTATTCAATAATCGACATCAGCATTATGCAGCATTATGTAAATGGCAATTTTTTCATTTAGTGATATTTTAAGTAATGTACATGAACATTATCTATGGCTATTAGAACTTGGAATCTCCTTACATAGTACCATTTCAAGTAGAGTAGTAGTAGCTCAAACTCAGTTGCTAGTGTTGCTACTACAGAATAGGCGCACATCCACAAATTCTGCGATGCTATTTCCTGACTACCATAACGCGGTTTTAAGTAAGTCAATTTTAAGACTGCGTCTTCGTTCCTTGGACCTACAACTTTGAAAGTGAAAAAAAACCTGATTTATTCTGTTTTTTGGACATAATTTATAATTGTATTTAATAGTACTGGTTCCACAATTAATAAAAGGTATAACCTTTACCAGATTGTTGAAAACACAATTCAGGGGAAGGAAGTAGACAAAACATTAGCAGTTGACGCGTGCGCAGCGCTGGGCAATCGCTCGCTTTCATCTCGCGTACACGGAGCGGGCTCTCCGAGGGAATAGATAATTCTAATAGCACCAACTTGCTTTCAATTGAATCCACTGTATAAATATATACTAGCTGATTGTTAATACTGTAAGGGAAAACTAACCACATGCTCATCTTATACCTTCCTGCGATAAAATGATACTAATGTCTGACTGACTTTGTAAAAAGAGTAGTTTAGGTATTGCTGTTGCTCACATCTGCTATGCCTTACAAATGAAATCCACTGCATAGTTGCGTTCAGATACTATTTTGACCCACATCGTTAGTATACAGTGTACGAGTTGTATTATGTTCCGCAATCTGCTGTCACCTACGAAATATCATAAATAATGAATTGTATGCGTGTGGTCCAGCCGTTGCACCATTCTGATTATGATATATATGATACACTTCTACCGGCTACTTGCGTTGCGTACGCGCACTCAGTGTGTGGATACGCCTCATTTCACGTAGTAGCACCTATTTTTACATGATCTGTGATTATTTCATTTTGAATGTAAGCCTATAAACTGTCCCACTGGTAGGCAAAGGAGAGGTCCATCTTTGACAATAAGTCATCGCTATAATTGATTGGTATTGGCCTAATCACCTAACTTGCCAAGGACGGATCAGAAAGTCACAGAGTCTACTTTTGGCCCAACCTTTGTTTTATTTGGACTGGCCTGTTGGCGCAAAGATATCCTGCAATTTCCCGTCTGATGAAGGTCGTGGGATCGATATCCACTCAGAAAATTATGTGATGAACGTTTGTGTTCTGTGCCTGAGTTTCATTATTTATACAAGTATGTCTTTACATATTTAAATATGTTTATCAGTCTGACACCCGCAGTACAAGCTCTACTTACTTAGTTTGGGTTTTGATCCTAGTGAAATCTGTTATTTGTTTTCTGGGTGATTGATATTAAAAGCACGTGACTTACGAGTATATTAAAAGCACGCAAGCCAGACTCATAATTAGCAAGTCATTGGCGATAGTAAAAAGCAATAAAATGTTATTTTTTACAATAACTTGGCAGTGACCATCAAAGTTAGCAATTAGCCCTTCCGGTCCTTAAATTCATGTTCGGGTCATTTACACTGTAATGCCGTAGCCACTTAATTACTACGAGTACCTTTTAGGGCGTAAGGTTCTGACCTCGGGGTGCCCTTGCGCTTGTAAAACTGGTCGCGACCACAGACTAGTGAAATGACAAGTTGAAGGGATAGCTATGTAAAAACTACTCTACACTATGCTGTTTAAGTTTTGTCAACGCTGATATGTGCCCTCTGGCTTTCAAAGTTGGTCATACCGCTGATTTAACACTTACCCTGAGACTGCCTGGCAGTAGCTCACCATCAGGCGACTTTGTATAAGAAAATACTCCTATGCCTACTTATGCTTAGCGTTAATTTGATCACCGGCACGTTTCTAAGATTATTCGCAGAAACATTATACCTACGTGCAGCAATTCCTTTTAATATTCATTGAACCTGCAGTTTACGTCCAAATAAGTTTTGATATGTATAGCGGCTATACATATCAAAACTATAGCCTTTGCGGAACGGCCTGCACAGGTCTGGCACTGCCCCGACCGGCTGGCAGGACGCGCCATACTCGGCGGTTCATTTCACTTTCTATACGTAACTGTTTGAATCGATTATGCAGTCGATATGACATTTAGTGATGTCTCATTTCACATGTGAATTGGTGCTACCTTGAAGAACAGCGCTGTTGTGTTGTTACTCACAAACATCTGATTCGTTTATAATGTGCAAGGGATTTGTAATTTATTAGAAGGTACTATAATGGTTGACGACACGGTTGGCGTAGTGCGCTGTAGCACGGTTTCTCGCCTCGATTTCCGTAGTGTCCCGGGTTCGATTCCCGGTCGGGTCAATTCAGGAAACGATCTTTTCTGAATTGGCTCGGGTCTGGGTGTGCTGGGAGACGCCCCTGGCTTATTTCCTTGTGTGATACCTCGTAACACAGGGATATTAATCCCTACTTCGAGACCATTACAAGAGGTGTGTTGTCTGAAAAAAAAAATGTAGGTATACCAGAGTGTTTGTGTTGGAGTTTGCTTAAATCGAATGAATTTATTCATGTTTTTTATTGGGTGATTAATAAATAATCTAGAGTTTCGTACTATTACTTGACTACTCGATTCGCAATCTTAATTTATGGGCCCTTGCACAAGGGAATTGCCGATCCTCCTAGCATTTTGGATCTATCACGCCATTAACCTTAAAATTCAAAATCAAATTACCTTCTACATCAACCGGTCATTATTACCGGTATTTATTAGCAGAAAGACTGGTAAGAAGCAATTATCCGTTCATGTAATCAACAGAATTAAGCGTAACTCAAGCGCAGGGTAGCACAACCTTAACCCTTTGCGCTTCGAAGGTTGAGCTTGAGAACCTAATGGATAAATACTAGGCAAGTAAGCACTCATAAAACTTTGTAATTCCTAAAGGCGATGTGAATCGATCGACCGTATCCATAAAACTGCTAATAGATCTTGTGATCATCCACTCAACAACAACACCGATGGTGAAATATATTTTTAAAAAATAAACGCCCGAATTGGTTTTGATGGTTCCTAAAATTTCCATGTTTTGAAGTATCAATAGCCCTTGCTTATACCATCATTCGCAGACACATGATGTCTACTGGCTCGTTGTAGGTGACCTGCAACCACTGTACCGATTTTGTATTGGAACCACGAGCATGTTACTCTTAATAACTTTTTAAAGACCTACAGTCTTTGTGTACTTATAGGTTAGCATAACACACTTGTAAAATTTCGTCTTTGGACACTGCAACCTGTTTTACAAGGAAAAATCGACAGAAAATAATCTATCGATATTTTATACACCTATATAAGCTTTCATCGATTGCTCATAAAAACGAAAAACGACTTGAGTGGTATACTCTTCACTTTATTTGATTAATTCGCAAACACGATAGTGTAGACATGCGCGTGCGACGATCGCGCTACTCACGGCGATGATTCGTTCTTTGATATTGAATTATGAACGTGGGAAGCCATTGTGTTCACAGGCGACCACACCTGTGAGCATAATTTCGAAGCAGTGTTTACTTCGGCGTGTAGCTTTTATTGTTACATGAGTAGGTACCTACTACCTATTGTAATCATAAATAAAACATGGATAAGAATAAAATACAAAACATTTATTGACGGTGCACACGAAATGAGAAACATAATTACGAAGTATGAAATACCTTTTACAAAAAGTAAACCATCTTGATGTCTCCGTCCTTATTGTGGACTATGAAGCTAGCTAGTTCACAGCGGGCACTGAAAAATATAAAATATAAACATTCATCTTTCTTTCATTCATTATTCACCGCCTTAACTTGCTACTTAGCTATAGGCATTTATCTCATTCTCTATCGTTTAGCTACCTTTTCGTTTCCGTCTGTATCCCAACCAGTCAAATACCACGTGGAGTGGTCTCTATAACTCAGTTCCGATTAATGACCTGGCTTGGATATTCCATGTTAAACGTCCCTTGCTTCCTGAGTCGTTTGTCATGTCTTAGGAGATAGTTGGAAACTTGTTGAAATTAAAACACTTCTAGATCTCGTGCAAACATCGTACCACAGCGTCCACATTATTGTGGTTAAAGAATATTTTGTTCGGTTTAAGTAATTGTCAAAGATTTAACTGTGGCATTTTGTATTTTCACTTAAATAAATTTAAAAACTCGTAGAAATCTCAAGGGTGTTGTTGCACAGTAATTTGGGTCAACCGTTTTTACTGCTTAATTTAATTACTTGCTTGTTACGACATTTGCTTTTTTTATCTTGTTGACAGTTTTTTTTTACTATTGTTCTAGAAGAGACTTAAAGCAGCTATTATAATAGTACCAGTAGCTAAGTCGTTAACAACAATTTTCTTTACATAGACCCGCCGCACAATGACAAGATGTGCACCATGTGCATAAGATTGGCATAAATTGAGCTTCATTGCTGAACGTAGATGGGGCAATGTAAACAGTGTCGTGATTGAGCTGTGGATTACTGCCCAACACTAGGATTTGTTTAATATAAGTATGCCAAACTCCTGGAAGCTGAACTCCTTGTTAATTATCCGCATGGGCTTGAACCCAAGATCATCAAGTAATCCTCACCACAAAAAAGCTGGCTAAGATATCACTGAGTGCTTTGATTCATCCACTTAGCACTTCATACAGAGCTGTCTTACAAAACACCTGGTTTGTTTACATTTGTTTTGTTACGTATTTCTTCCACTTGCACATTCACTACCAATGAATGAGTTGTCATAACAATCAGCTCCAGTTTCCGTCTTTACCGTCTAATTTCACTATCAATCGTATTGTTGTAATGCGTGCCAGCGGTGCGCGTGCGTCGATTACGTAACGCAACGTACGTCTGCAAGCGTGCGCGGCCATAGGGTTGCTACATAGTGTTCTAACGCCTAGAGCCATACGCTTGAACATAATATCATTAAACCTAGCTGGAAGAAATGCAAAACGTTAAATTTAGGAACCTTATTTCTAGCCAATAAGGTTCAAAGTTCCTCTAATGACTTTAATCCAATACTCACCCGGCGATCCACCAGACCGATTTATCATGCACGCTGGCGTGGACGCGCGCGGCGACCGTAGTCCTATTTAGATTCGCGTAACCGGCATGTGCCGGGTCGCTTCTTTCCTCAAACCTACGTCCGTTTGCCATCTCCCAGTAACGCCCTAAGCCGAGGTTCGTGCCCCGCCTTGGGGCGCACTTAGGCACGTTACTTAATGTTTTTAAGTTCAGAAACTTTCGCTCACCCTCTTGTCCGGTGAAGCTATGAAAGCTATTAGCGCCTAAAAGCATTTGTCACTTAGAAAAATAAAAAATCTGGCCCAAAAAAAGGTCTTGTATATATTGGATGACCAAGACTGATGTTTACTTATTTAAATACAATCTAGTGGTCCTCATACACAAAACAGACGTCATTTATTGTAAGTTAAAGTCAACCAGTATAAAGTTTTTGTGGAACAGCCCGAGAATCAAAGAATATTTGCACTGCAGTATTTATTTAGTATCAATCATTCATTCTTGTCTGTCATGTGCTAGCCCTGTGCGCAGGCGCGGCTGTCTGGGCAACGTTACGAGAGATGATGAGCGTTGCATAATAGCGGATCTTGCTTCGATGCGTAGGTCAGGTACGACGCTGACCATGTTGCTTAGCCGGCCTTCCGATATCTACGGCCTAGGCACGTGCTGATTAGTATTTGATAAAAAAGCTGATCTTAATATTCTTGCAAGCTCTAAGCCCTAGCCAAGAGTGACATGCTACTTTAAATAGTCTGGTAATGATGAAACTGCAAAGCTGAAAGCTGCTCTGGTAACATGCTAAAAGAACTGAAAATGTAACCATATTTAGAAGTCATTTTTTGTTTGTTTTTTGTCTTCTTTCCAAATATACCACTTTTATTGTGAGCGGAAACTTTAAAAAATTAGCGGCTATTCTAGCCTCCAAACAATAAAATTCAGACACACAGATTTCAGGGGTCAGTGGGTTAAAAGTTGATTAAGTCGATTATCAATTAGTCAAGAAATAGAATAGGTCAACTATGGCACGGTCTATGACAGATTTGTCCAAATTGTAACAGATTGATGTTACATCGTTATTAGACAAAATCAATTTGTCTAATCGCAGTTGTCACGGTCATCCGATGAATTTCTACGAAAGTTATTCAAACCAACCGGTCAGCAGTGGGTCAAATCAAGCTGCATGAGATGGAGATATAGTTTAAGCCTGAGTGTGAGTGGATAGTGAATTCCACGGAAATGTTTATTACATCACAATATTGGCGTACCTAGATCAATTCTTGCGGATTTTGAGCGTTTGCTGTGAGTGTAATGTGGTTGCAAGACCGAGCTGCTTGTGAAAGTAGTCAGCACCAGAGTTTGCCCAAGCCTAGCCTACATAAACTTGCGTATACTCAATTAAGTGCTCGATAGTAAATAACCATTCCCAATGCGAAGTACCTAAATAAGTTTAAAGTTTGTTTTGTTTCAAATATCCTGCTGATAGCAGTGACCAAGTGACCAAATGATGTGTTATACTCACTCGAAGAGAGATCCCTTCGGGCGACAAGGTAGCCTTAATTGTACTAATAAAAGTTTTGCAGCATAATTACTGTTAATTGTTTCATTTGTGAAATAAAGGACACCTTATCTTATCTTTCTTAAGAGTACATCCGTTAAGTCAAAAAAGGGCATAACGAGAAGAGATATTCTTAAAGACCATTTCAGGAATACAAACCATACTTAAATGAAAACAGGCAACGTAACCGAATACTGTATTGTTAATAATATCTCTTAAACAAATAACCAACCATTTATATTAACAGACTCATTTCGAACAGATCGTTATCTTTGACTTGGGGCCTAAATCAGTGGCTCACTGATTGCTTAATTGAGCAGCTATATGCATGCTTGTGAAATGCTAATAAACAGTATTAAGTGCTCTTGCCTCGGTCGCTGATCCCTCGTACAAGGTATTATGGAAATCAGTATCAGATTGGTCATACATTTTCGTTGATAGGTCATCATCTTACCAAAAAACAGCCTTAACCTTTATTTCCAACAATTTCATCTGTCCAAATACCAACTTTATCACCATTTTCAGTGGTTGTCGGTTATTGTTATGTGACATGCTCTGAGCAATCCAAAGCAGCAATTGACCTTCGTGAAGCACTGATTTTTCGTGTGGTTCTCAGTACCTATCTCATGGACGCTAATCAGGCCACTTCAATGCCAGTATTGAACATAGTTTTGTACATTAACTGTGAAAATGGTGCATCCAACTAAAGGTTCGCGCCACGACCGAGACCACGACAAACAGCAGACCGCGATCTGTGCTGTCTCTTCTCTATGTCTTTGTTGGGGCGCCAGTTCGCGCTTGCGACCGAGACTGGACACCGAGACGCGACACACCCCATACAAAACGCACTATCTGCCACCCAGTAGTCTAATTAATTTATTGATATCTTCTTATTTATCTTCTATCTTTGAAAATGAGATTGTAATTTTTTTTATCAACTTTATCTTGTTTTCCAATAAATGCATCGGCCACTTAACATATTACCTTAAGGTCCCTGAGTACTTTGACCTCTAGAAATTGCATGTCGAAACCCGATGTAAGTGATTAAAATATATAACGAAGGTTAAGGTACCGACCTTAATTCGTAAGGTACTTCCTTGTCCTCAAGGCTTCGTTATTGCATCAGAAGTACCAACTTATCTTAAAACAAGATAGCAACTTAATTCACAATTTCTGTTAATAATGTTAACAACATCTGAGGATATAATGTAGGTTAAGACGCTACAAGAATTGCTGTTCATTAGGCGAAAGGAATAGCTCATACTCGAAAGCTGTGACTAATTTTTTGCCATTATGATGTCTGACGTCACAGTTTAACCTAGATGGTAATTGAAAATGATGATTAAGCACTAAACTGATTAAATTCCTCAGGGACAGTTGAGTAAAGGGGTAATAAATTGCTTTAAAAATGCATACCTATACATTTATGATATGAGGGCGTTACTAAAAATATACGTTGTAGAAATAACTATACTCACATTCATAGGTTAAATCCGCTCAAACAGTGATACTATAAGTTCAAAACACCAAAAGACATTATTTTTGAATAATTAAATTATTCTGTTCGAAAATCAACCGCCCGGATTGGGAAGACGCGTGTTAGACTACCGCTCGCTCCCTGGGACCTTTTCTGTTTCTATATAAAGATGAAAGTTCCTATTTCCTCTCAAATGTGCTATTCAGTGTCGTAATCGTAGCCGCCATCGGACGCTAGAAGGTGTAACTAATCTCTGTTTACAATTGATCGCCTCTAGATCTCATAAACTCGTGCGCCGTATTGTTTGTCGGTTTGTCCCATTATGTAGTTCCGAGTGAAAGCAGGGGGTCTTTGCCCTGTCCTGTTCCGCTGTTTACATCGCCTTTATTTTGTTTTCCCATACCATTGCGGTTGCGGCGCTGAGTCGCTAAGTGTTTAGCAACTGAAAATGCAAATTGGTTGATTGTCAATATCGCTTTCTTTTGTCTGAACGTTAATATTTTTTCACTTTGGTAAAAAAACGTGTTCGTCATATTTGGCGATCAGAAGTTTTGATTATTTCAGTTTGCAGACAGTTATGGTATTCCTCTTGACGGTCTGGCATTCTTGACTTCTGAGCATTACTCCGCTATTGAACCTAACTCTGGGAAATACATTAGTCTAAATACGCATTTAAAAGTAATTTTTCAGTTACAGAGCTTTGACTGTCTGTCAGTCTCATAGAACGAAACAATTTCACATTTGTTAGTGAAATATCAACAGGTTGGGTTTCATTTACCTTATCTCAATTTATAACGAAAGACATCAACGTCATTTACTCGGAGTGTTAAAAAAGACCCGAAGGTATTGGTTGGCTTATTAATCACTGATTTACCTCTTTCGTAACTAAATCAAAAGATCCTAGATTCATATCCTAGGTCAGGCAAAGTAATGGCGTCTTTTTTTATAAATAAGCTATAGGATTGTCTTTCCCATGATAGTAAATAAAGAACCAAAGAGATTCGAAACAAAAATGCGACAGCGATTTGGAATTTGAATAAAATTATCATTATCTTCCTCCAACGAACTAGATAAGGATGAACTCAAAAAAGAATTCAGGTTTAGGGACACAATTTTCGAAAGCGGATTATGGTGGCCATATATTATTATTATTATCTACACATTGAAAGGAGGGTCCAGGGGCCGTATTACAATCATTTGCCACTGTCGCGGCGACGTGGCCGTCTGCAGTTCTAAAATTCTCACTGACTAAAATTATTTAACCATTTACCGGATGGTTTGAAGGAATTGCCTTACAACAGGTTTATTCACAAATTGCGCATAGTCTTGACTGAAATATGTTTTTACTCTATTGACGAATATTTTAAATTCTCATTTACTTAGATTAACAATATGGAAATGGACATGGTGGTAATTTATAATTTAATTTGGCTGTGTAATATTTATTTAAACGTATTTACTAATATTTTTTTTGTTTAATTTTAATTGGTATGTCAAAAATTGTATTAAATTAATATTAATGAACCTCAATGGATATAATATTTGCATGCTGTTAAACAGTTAAATGTGTGCACTAATTTTGTTAAAATAAGACCACTTGTTACCACATCTACTGCAAATAAAGAACTTTGACTAAAAGGAAGCATTTTAGAACCGTGAACGGTCGCGCTGCCAAGATGGCGTCCCCGCCACCCTGGCATTGTAATACGGCCCCAGACCAGAAACCCTTGAAGCAAAATGAACCTTGAAGTGACGTCGTATAGTTAACCTTAATTTAACTTGAATAAGGTATTAGCGAACGGCTATGTTAGTTTTAATACTGCTCTACGAGATTAAGGTTAGGCCCGCCTAGCACCGCATGTATAATTTAAAGTCCAAAAAACTTTAATAATGAGATCACTATATCATGTTCCGCTTTTGATAAGATTTGGAATAGGAATGTTTGTCCTTTTATTACCACGTCGAGGCCGGGGGCGGCCACTGACCCGGCATACATTCCTGTGCCCGCATTTTGGGCATCTCGTTAACACCTGCTAACTCAAAGTGACCTAGTCATCGTAAGACCGTTGGTTCATACCCTTTTAGGTGTGTGGCTCAAATTCATAAAGTTATTAAATACTAAAGCAATCGCAATCTTTTAATTTTCTTATTACATTTATTTGAACACAATTATTTGAATACTTACTTGTTGTTCGTTAATTATCTAAGATCATCAATAGTGTCAAGGCTGATGCTGTCAACGAATACCGACTTTTTCTTCAGTACAGCCTTTTACCTTTTCACAAATGTTAACTCTTAATCAAAATAAACGTTTGAGTTTGAGTTTGTAATATTATTCACTCATTTGTCGAATGCCGCTCACAAATCGGATAAATTTACTGTCGCTTTTACTTAATTTAGAAATAGAATAGAAATAGAAAATATTTTATAAACCCAACAAAATGCACAAGGGACAAAAACAATTCAACAAGAAAAAATAAGAAAAAGAAGACTACAAGTAAATAATAACAATACTGGAGGTTATCAGGTCCCTGCCGCAGCACATGCCGCCGCAGTGCAGGACTGCAGAGACGCTGATTCTGGCAGGGCCTGTAGCATAAGTACAAAACAAGAAAAACTATAAAATAAAACAGAAAATGGCAATGCTAATGTGTGTGGACTGAGAAACTGTGCATGAATGTGGAAGTGAGTGTGAGTGAATGTGGAGTGTGCCTACATCTAAGGTATGAGAATTACAAGAAAAAGAAAAACAAAAAAAATAGAGATTTCAACAATTTCAAGACAATTTGAGATAGAGATTTCTCTCTATCTCAAATTTAAGTCATGATCACCAATACAACTCTTAGCTAACTGTAAGCTTCTTGGTGTTTGATGGCAAAATTGTGCTTACTTTGAACTACTTTAGTTTGATGAAATTGTTAGTTATGGGCAAGATACTCGTATCATATCGTAACAATTTAAGGTGAAGAGTTAAATAAAGTTGTTAAAATTTTCAAAATACCTCATTCGTTTTGCTAATCGCATCTTCCCCTATAGGTTTTGGGCAGCACGTTGTAACTTTGTAAGCAGCCTGCATCCACCAGGATTAACTGGTAACTGCTAAGGTCCTGCGGACGACCGGTTTGGCACTTTGCTACTCAGCGGGCGAATATGCTAGCTCTTTTTGGAGTCACTCAGCGCACGCAAAGCAAGTGGAAACCGTATTGAACGAAACTTGCCGAATAATCACAGGCTGCCTCAAGCCGACCCCGGTAAACACGCTGTATCCGCTGGCTGGAATTGTTCCCCCACAGTCCGCCGAGCAGTTGTTAGTTTTACTGTGATAGCTAAATCTGATCAGGACCCCCGTCACCCCCTGCATGTCTACTCTGTCACAACAAAGCATGCGATTGTGGCGTTTCCCCACAAAACATGAGTAATCTTTTACTGTGCCCTGCGTGCCCGGATGAGTGCCAGCAATAATACCGCGCAAGTTGCGGAATTCTATATAGGCGCACGTAGTGTAGTGTTGCCACTCGACACGATAAGAAGAACTGGTAATATAGAGGAATTGCCAGGTAACATAATTCTCACGTCTCTCAACGATGTGCATATAAGGAAAAACTGAAATCCTTATTTTGGGAATCGGTTATTAAACAATGGTCGCACTTGCTGCGAGGTCACGCGTCAGAGAAAGCGCGATCGGGACGATACGCAGCGCTTGCGCAAGACGCTTGGTGCGCGGCACAAGTGCGAGCGGAAAGGATAACGTCATGCTCCTTTTCGTTGTTCAAATGATTAGAGCGTTTTTTACGTTTTCATTCCATTACAAGAAGCCTTTAGACTTTAAGACGCTTGACGAGAAGTTTCTTTCATAGCGCCTTATGCATTTGTCGCATCACCTTCCTCTGTTTTCTGCCTAAGCTTATGGCGTGCAGAGTTTAGGCTCCGCTTTTTACTATTTCATTCCTTAAATTATAAAATGAAGTTTAAGTTGATTGAAGCTGACTTGTGACTCTTCTAGTATTTTGATATTGGTGGTTGCTGGCCTGCCACAGGCTGAGATTTATTTTAACATTTTGTTTTTAGCCCATGACAGGTTAAAATATTTTGCTAAGAAATAATAAATTTACACCTCTATACCATGTTTTAATGCCTATAAATATTTATATTCCTACTTAGGTTATGTAGACACTATCTAAGTGGTCGAGTTGTAGGAGCGCTTGGCCCGAACTTGGGCAACTCGCTAACGAAATGCCCGTAGTTTCAGAATGTGTCAAGAAAATCTACAAATACACGATATTTTGGTACATTCATTTGTGTATGGTGAATATCATATTGAAGAGTACAAAAACACATGACGGTTGTTAAAATTGTCTTCGTTTGCATACTAATTAAGGCCATGTTAGTTTTCCCGAAACTACACGGGGTTAGTGAGTAGGCACCCCGATACCAACTCTGACAAAGTGTATTTTCGGATCTTTTGGATCATACCCCGGGATTGCGATCACCACCGGCTTATCTTAGAGAGCTCGTGCGTGGGATAACGCAATCTCTTTTATCTCGCGGCACCCGCTAAAGTCAACACTGACAGTGGACAGCGGCGGCCACACGCGTTATGGAATAGTGAAACTTATTATCGTTATTATACTCCTTTATATTATAACAGTTATATATATACGGACGGACGCATTACGCAATAGTCCGCATTTACCAATCCTGCTAATCCTACCGAACGCTCAATGGTTGATTTTTATAGATTTTCAATTGATTCTTTTAAATAGCTTTGGAATTTATAGAGCTGTTTATATGACAAACCTACAGAAAGTCCATAACTTGGCACAACAGCCGTGAGGATCTGTTCCATTAACATCAGAGAAACATACCAATTCATAGCATTACTAAAATTCATTAAAATCTCTGCTGCAGCGTACTTCTTGTACAATAATAATTTTTCAATGCGCGTACAAATCTGCTAGTATCTACTGGTGTGTGCTAATTATAAATTAAATACAAAAGTTTTGAAAGTTTCAACTTACAATTCAATTATAACGATTTAAATCCAACGATCACTAAGGTGGAAACCTATGTAATTTATCCTATTTAGGCATTTTAGCCTCTATATCTTTAATCGAAATGAATTGTAAGAAATTACGGTGATGGTGCCCTTAGACTATGCACCAAGAATTTAATAAGCTAGCACTGTAATAATTTCCATATATTGATCTATTTTCATTAAATCATTTGAAGAAGTAACCAATTGTCATCCCTACTAAGATGATCACTAATCCCAATTTGTTAACCCCAAAATGAATGTCAATTATCCAGCTTGCAATCACCTAAAATACCTCACTACATTTTACCATATTCCTATAACGTAAATCATTTTGAACGAAACGTGAAGGCATCTGGCGTGACCCAATCTCAGTTCCACTAGCGGCAAAAACTCGACCACCTATGACATTCTAGTTGCAAACGCAACACTGAAAACGCGCAACTTAATTAACTTTGACCCGTCATTCCAAACGTGAAGATTACTAGAACACATTAGGACATCATTCATCTCGGATCTCGGTAATAATTCTTGAGCTGTGTTGCCATCTTGTGACTAATACAACGAGTATTAAGTTTTAGTTAAGTAAAATTTCGAAGAATACAGGAAAACTTTTAGTTTTTGCATATGTTGCTGACTAAAGATATTATTAGACTATTAATTACGACGGCTCGATTGGAGCTCTAATACATTTTATTTTTTTATTTATTCTTTATTGCGAAGAATTTAGAGTACAAATTGCGGACTTAAGAGTCATTCTCTACAGACAGAAATGTTACAGACAATGAGAAAGATAAGAACAGGAACTTCGGGAGAATTTTTCTTTTATGCTGGCAAACTTGACCATTCTCTCGAACTAGCTTAAAATATGATGGAATGTTACTAAAAGTTAACGATTCCCTGAAATACTAATTTAACTAGATATCTTTATCTTATTCGAGTACCTAACTCACAGTTTAACGATCGCATTATTAAGCACCTGTAAAAATAATAAAACTGCCGGAATCAAATATAATAAATTTACATTGATGTTTTACTAATGAGAAAAAACATGGAGTTTGAAAAAACATAGATAGCAACACCAGCTCTGCAGCTGCTACAAAAAGCAATCAACGGCTGACATTACCGTACCACTTCTTGGGAAACTGTTGTTTCCCAACCGACCATCACCCAGTCCCGAGATGCATAGCAATGCACTCTGTCGTCACTCGATACCTGCGACTATCAGTCACCCGATAGCGTCACTGTGCCACTGAATTACTTACATATAATGCAACAGTTTGTTGCGAAAACCAGCGGCTGATTTGATTTGCTAAAGCGCGTGCCCAGGGACAGGTTAACTATGTTTGAATAATGACAATGCCTAATCAAAACTGATTTACACTCATTAACGAAGATTAGTGAACTTTTGTCAAAATAGAGAAACACTAGAAACAAAGCTTGCTCGACGAATCGGGTGGGAATCGAACCTGCAGCCATTTCCGCACCAGTCGTCCATTCTGTGAAAAGAAATGGTTCGATTACCACCAATTGTATTGTATAAAAGATTAAAGAAAAATAAGTATATAGTCACACAAAAAGTAAAATATCGTGTATTTTCGTGAATAAGAGTGACATTACCGAATTTCATGTAGTGTTATGTGAACGTTGTGAAGTGTTACTAACAATATATACGACTCAAATCGTCATCTGCAACACTATTGACACAGCCGGCAATTGTGCGTCTAATAAGTGACATGACAGCCACGGTCAAGTTATACTGTGACGTCAAAAATTTCAAAGAATATACGATTTTGTTTCATAACATCGGTTGAGATCACAATGGAGTGGAAGATGTGCATTGTCTGACGATGTCAAATTTTAATCAAAAGAGATAGTTTACGATGTGAAATACTTGAAATGTAATTTTGCAATGGTTCCAGCACTATTCACTAGTATTGTTAGCAATGCAGAATACATATAATCAGTACCTCGTAGTCGGTACTCGTTTATTCTGAACGCACGCGCACCGCGCACTCACAACATGTTCAGTGATCGTTGCGGATCCCAAGGTCGCGTTTCAAAACAATCGAATGCGAAATGCATGTGATTAGACTAACTTGTTTAGTTGCACTTGACTGGCAAGTACATTCGACGACAGCTGGGGCCGTATCATAATCTCTTATAGCCAATCAAGTTAATTTCCTAAACTAAGTTTAGCGAGAAATTTCGTCAGTAAATGTCTGGCCTAGAGGATGCATTATTGACAGGTAAACCCTGACTAGCTGAAAATGAAAGATCATATTAGGAAATCACTCGCTCGCTACGCTCAGTTTAAGAAATTAACTTGACTGGCTATAAGAAATGGTAATACGGCCCCTGGAGTGTCATGACAGCATAAGTTGAGCTTGCATTGCTATGAACTAGCATACGACATGTGAATAAGCGGTGGAGGTGTGGTTGAGTGTATTCGAAGCACTGTTTTGGATACTGCTAACGGAGACGGGGGGATATGTATTTTGGCTTGTAAGTACTGTCTATGTCAGAGACTGATGTCAGTATATATATACTTAAATAAGGAACTCCAGACTCAGAACAATTGAAAATGCTTAACACATTAATGGTGACCTGGCTGAGGATTACACACGACCAGTGATTTCCTAACTAACAAGTTAACAAGTCAGTGATGTTATCATATCTTTATCTTTCGACACTGTTGTCGAAGATGATGATGAATGAACTTATAGTGAAAGAGTTCAGTCTGTAAGTGAAAAAAAATGTACAGCGAAGCGATGACAATTCAATGGACATAATAACAATAGGTACAATGCTGGTAATGCACCCGGCGCACCCGTGCGGTCACCTTGAGGCCTGCGTCCACTGCGCATTGACCCACATATCGCCTGTCACGGTACTACGTTTCACCACCCTTCGATTACTTGTTTATGCTTTTAAATTACCAACGTTATAGAAAATTGGCAACGAAAAAACAATGCAAAGAACATGAAAATAAAGATATTTTTTTATAATATTTACAGTATGTAAACACTTTATTGAAGGTACATAAAAAGACAAAACACACGGCCAAGGTTAAGGAGGATTTTTTTTTTGTAAAACAAACAAAGTTCATAAGAGTAACTAACGAGTTTCTTGCCGGAGTCTTCTCGATAAGAAGCAACGTCCGAACCGGTGGTAGATTCACATTATGTATATTCACGATATGTACTAATATTGTACTATTTTATTTACGTTTATTATTATTATTTCTATATACTTTTTTTGACATGTCATAAGTGCTTTGTACAAGCTTAAATGAATAAATGTTTTTTTTACTTTACTTTACTTTACTTGCAAATATATTTCTTTTGTAATGAACTGGAATCATTCCCGAGAAGAATTTCTTCCAGCCAACAAATGTTATTTGTAGATAACATAACATTATATTATGTTAAGTATGCGGTAAATAATGCATCGTCGCTCAGAATTAAGCTTAGAAAAATAGATTCGTAATGACTACTGCTGTTTATTTATTATTAAATTAATTTATTAGATTACTGACGCAAGATACAGAAATAATCGAATTAGTTTTAATAAATACATGGTGTACGAGAAATTGATGTAGCATAGAAGTTACTTAGTTCTACTATCAGCCTAAGGGCGCTTAATAAACCGAGCTTATGTTCTGTGATTGACATTGAGGGCATAGTCTTACGTAGGACATTACTGGAAGAGAGCTGTCAAGCATTAGTTTGTAGAAAAAAGTTACTCAGCTCAAACCGATGATGGTTTTGTTCGGGTCGGGTTTGTTCAACAGATCTATGGCCAGTTTAACACATTGCAAATGCTTCAAACGAGATCCGAGTAAAGTGTTTCGTATGTACGCGTACTGGGCGTTGATGAATCGCTTTTCAAGAGCAGATCATGCATGATTTTCAGAATAATTTCTATTTTAGTATTTTAATCGTGTGTTAAGAGAAAGTTAAAAAAGGAAATAACCACTTTTATCCATTAACATAAAATCAATTTAATTGAAAGTTCATTATTGGTCTGGTTTGTTGATTAATTTGCATAAATTAATTAAATTGTAAGAGCTTGTGTGCGAAAACTGTAACATTAAATTTGCATATTAAGATAGGAAAACATAAATATGATTAACTCAATGCGAATGTTTATTGTCTGTTGTTTTTTTTTTTTTTTTAATACTAGACAGTCATTTGATCGCAATCGCACCTGATGGTAAGTGCCGATGCGATCTATGGTGGTACATGTCTGCCTAGTAAATGCCCATTCACTCTTGTCTTGAAGAGACCCAGATTGTATCGGCACTTGAACACATGCGCGGGCAGCGAGTTCCACTCCTTTTCTGTTCGCATTATGAAGGAGTCCGCAAAACTTTTTGTGCGAATGGCTGGAATATCCACAACGTGCGGGTGGAGGCTATTGTGCGTCTTATGCATAGAGTACTTTATTATAAAAAGGAATGGTCTTATGCTCCGATGGTGAAAAGGAGACGGAGGAACCAACACATGCAGTTCGCTCGCACACTCCCCGAAATGAAGCCTTTAAAACGGGGGACTAACTTTTCGCGTAACGTCGATTATCCTAAAGACGCTTGGCATAACTCATTAGGCATAACATCAAAAAGCATAACATTAACATCTCATAATTTATGCTATGTATAACTTTTATGTAGCATAATAGTCCAAATGCATATTATTACATAGCATAACAGTCTAAATGCAAATTATTACATATCATAAGTAGTGAAAGCACTTAATACTTTTGGCATAATATAGTTATTCCTAATATTTTAAAGCACAATTTGAGATGGATGATAATTAATAAAATCCATAATACCAATTTCACTCGGTTTGTTAGGTCAATTCGGCCGAAACAGCTAGATTAGGTTAGGTTAGGCCAGAACCAAACTTAACTTATTACACTTGGTTAGTTACAAAGTTAGAGCATGTTAATTGAACCAAAATAAATATTTTTTGTAAGCATAATGTTCATTGTCATAATATGATGTCAATTTATTATTCGTTTTAATTATAATGCTTTTTTCACACCACATGCTCGACAATGCCGAATTATATGTCATGTAAACCTTATAAGACATTATATCTCTTGGCTACCCGCTGGTCAATAATGTGATTCTCACTTTTATAATTCTTATTGCCATGTCCATAAAGTCTAATTTCACTAAACAGAATGTGTCCTCAGCGGGCGCGGCCAACTCGATTTTCGAAGACCGAGGCCTTGGCCCACTAGATTCGCACTGAGACGAACTTCATTTGTTTGTCAAATCGAGTAGGCCACGCCAGCTGAAAGAAGTTGCTATAGCCGTAGCTAGTAGTACTACTAGCTTTAGAAGATTCTATAAATATTTCAAAGAAAAAATAAAAAATGTCGAGTGATGAAAGTATTTTGACTCTAGAAGCTATTAAATTAGATGCCATAGGCATTGTCAATAATCTGCTCCCAGAAAAGTCAGAGGAAAAATACCTGAAAACGTTATCTTTCCATAATTGGACTAATGTCTCCAATATCAATTTGCACTTTTAATATGCTGTAATAAACACTATCTTCTAAGCCTGGTTTTTTATTGTCTCGCATATAGTGAGAAAAGTAGAGTAAACACCACCGGAATAAAACTGTTTTTTTCTTGGGTGCTTGAATCCCTCACTGCACTCAGGACTCAATCTTAATTCCCTTGCTTTGCTCGGGAATTAACTTATAACACCCTCGCTGCGCTCGGGAGTTAAATTTGGAGTCCTTCGTTACGTTCAGGATTCAATGTAGCGCCCGTGACATAAAACAGTGCTTTATCCCCTTGGTGTATAACCTACTATAAAAAATGTACGTTTAGTTATTATTCGTTTTGATTATTATGCTTTGAAACATTATGCATTATTTTAAAATCAGATGACTACGATAGGATGTCGAATATTTAAAGTTCCGAACATTACCGTGAATTCAGCTTTTGCCCAAAATTTTCCCCCTTATATTTACACGCTCATATATATAAAGTGTCATAGTTGTAAAGTGCTGTGATGTACGTAACTCTTCATGTTATGAAGCAAAGGAAACAATTTCAAGATGGCTTTCCACACTAACATACGACGACACTGAAGATTTACTTAAAATTTTATAGTAGTTTATTACATAATCTAAATAATATCTTTATATTTGTAAATATATGTGATATGCAAATGTATATATATGTATGTGTGTGTGTGTGTATATATAAATTGCAAGCATTTATTATTTGTGATTTAAAATATAGTTTCATTTAAAGTTACATATTTTATGTCTATAATATCATTACCACACGGATAAACATAAATATAATATATTTACTGACGAATACTAAGTAATATATACAAATAATAAGTTCTGATATTAAGTATTTGTTAACAATTTTAAACAAATGGGTTTAAATTGTTAAATTGTAAAACGCTTAAGATCCAGAGGCCTTGTGTGTATGGTCCCGGCGCCTGCGACACAGACTATGTCTAGTGTGGGAGCCACGGTCAAATATAACACTGAAACTGCCTCCATAAACGGTGTACCTATTTTAGTAGACTAGTTTGTCCATGTATTTTTATAGTTACCCGTTTATTGCAAATAAATGAAAAATGAAATGTAATTATTCTGCCCTACGAGTTTAGGCGTTTTAATACTTATGCCGAATAGTTTTAGCCCACACTATATTAGGATATCTAAAAATATGCCACACAATATTATAGCTCGTGACGATTAGGAAAATCAGAAATATGGAACATGATATTATGACAATGAACATTATGCTTAGAATTAGTGAACTCTGCGCCGGTGTTCTAGATTCTGCAGATCAGGCGAGAGAGCCGGATCATTAATGAGCATCACGGCCCGTGACTCTACCGAGTCCAGAGCAGCAAGCTGATATTTAGGTGATCTGCCCCAGAGGTGACAGCGGTAGTCCATACATGGCCGGATTTGCGCTTTATATAATTGGAGCAGCTGCACCGATGTGAAATGTGTGTTGCAAATGCGATGCTCTTGAAACAATTGTGCAGGAAGTTTATTCCCTTTGTAAGATTAAATTTATTGGCGAAGCGATTCGTAATGGTGGCTGAAATTGGAATATTGACAACGTAGTTAATCCTCAGAAAATAGAGAAATGGTACCATGGAGTTCCTTGTATATGGTATAACATGGTAATTCAGTTTTTCGGTAACATTTTTAATTAAGTTTTAAAGGATACATATTCTGAGGTCAATGATGAATTGACACTGACAAGCCGCAATATGCCTTCATTAGGGGTCAAAAAAGTCAAAGCAACTTCTTTCAATTGACTAGGGACTGATGAGACAGGCTTGTTTAATGAGTAATGAAGGTTTTTCACAATAAAAACTTTATTTCTGTTGAAATTATTTTAGTTTATTTACTGATATTTAAAAAAAAAACTAGTTAAATGTTTTTAATAATCACGTGCAGTTGCTTCATGGAATTTGGGGCTTGACTAAGTGAGTACTCATGGCTTATAATACCCATTCAATACCTATTGAAGAAACTAATACGCATGTTTCAAATGCACAATTTGTACAAGTACTCGTCGTAGTATTTTGTATGTAAAATTTAAACAAAATAAGCGTTTTGCATAATGGTGTGCCTTTCATTAAATACTGGTACCATAAAAAAAAAAGTAAAATTAAAAAATATCTTTATTCATTTAGACTTATAAAAAGTACTTATGACAACTCAAATACACAAAAAATATTGGAAAAATGTACTAGATTAAATAAACCTATATAAAAATACTAAAAAGTAAAGTAAGTAAAGTAAAAAATATCTTTATTCATATAGACTTATGAAAAGTACTTATGACAAGTCATATACAAAAAAAAAATGTAGCAAAAATATACTGAAAAAAAAATAAACTTACATAAAATAATACTATGATAGTTCATATCATAATTGAACATAATGTGACTCTACCACCATTTCGGAGGTTGTTTCCGATCGAGTTTCTTGCCGGAGCAAGAAACTCGATGGTTACTCTTTTCAATCTTGTTTTTATACACAAGAATTTAATTGACAGAGTTAAGTCATAACAAAAATGTGCAGAGGAGCAGATTATACCTAAGATGACCACAAATTCTTATCATTCAAGAAATCCTCTACACTATAATAACCACGCTTCACTAACATAACTTTAATTTGTGACTCAAACTTGTGAAGAGGCAGTTCAACAAGAGTTTGCGGAATCTTATAAAAAAAAATACACATTGACCAACAAATGATTTCCCTACCTTATGCAGTCTTAGACTGGGAGTTTATTTTTATTTATAGAATGTTTTTCTTGAAGAGATGCAAGTTTTTACGTTTACATTCGTTTTGTCTCTTTAATTCCTTTTCTCTGTTTTGTAGAGATATTTAAGTACCTGCCCATTTCGTCAGGACAACTTCACATCGTATCTGCATATCACAACATGTGCACTAATCGTGAAGAACTGCAGTAAAGTCCTACACCTCAATAACACTATTTCATCAGTCCTGAAACTTCTAGATATTTGCACGCGCAGTATACTTATGCACTTCATAACATCCTGAATTTCTTCAGCCATTTCGAACTTTACGCTCTGAATGAGCCTTTATGACACGTTTGCGAAATAGTGAGGCTCACAGTGATTATTTACTGGTCAAAAGTGTCGAAGGTGACTGTATCTGCAATATCCTTTACTGGCAAAACCTGACGTGGCTGTTTGCACGCGAAGAGGTTGCGAAGACTTTATGCAACAATTTTCTACGTATCTAAATAGCTATGCGTGTTTATATTCGTATTGTTATGTAATTACTGCAATTAGTATTTATTCGCAGATTTTTCAAGTAGTAATTTAAGCTTGAAATTTTTTATTGTAAATTAACGATACGAAATCCTCATAAATAAACCTTCTAGTGATATGTTTGTTGGTACCGGCAATGTGCACACAATAATTATTAGTTTTCAGATCCTCTGCAAAGTAAAAATTTCATAAACTCAACAATCTAACTCAAGATACAGAGAAGGATGGAGGTGTGCGATGCCAAACTTACAAAACCTCGGGAATAAATAAAATATGTATTTTGAATATTTTAAATGTCTTCGGGAACAGACAGCGTTTTTAGCGAATTTAAAGGGATCAGTGTAGAGCTTTGTAAGTACTAATAATAAGGTGCAGATGACCCTACGAGGTCAACATACACGATGCACCTTCTGTCCTTTAGTACCCTACTGCAGTCGTCAATGGTGTTAAGATTAAGAAATTGATCTTTTTGAACTTACAATGCCATTTCTCTGACCTTCTTTTCCTTGGTATTTTTAGTCTGATATAATAAAATATCAATTTCAGGTGCATTATTTTAAACAGAGGTCAAAGCAGCAGTGCCCAGCCGTGACACGCAAACATGACGTCACTGAATCCTGCTCCCTACCTACAAATAACGAGGCCGCCAGCTCTCAATCGAAGGAAGTGAAATAACAAATAATAGCTTGCCGAACGGAATTGTTCGCACAACATTAAATTATGATAAAATCATTTGATTGCGATATTGCATTGGTTGGAGCTGCTAATTATATCATTAATCATCAATGCAATCCAATCAATTCAATGCACACTCGAAACAGTTATTAGACACTATCATTAGCCTATTTGATGTCGTAGGTAAACTTCAAATGTCAAGCTAGGATGGATGATGGCAAAAAAGTCTGGCAACGCCTAAGTAATTACCGTTGCCACAAAGTTATTTACATACCCGGCCTAGAATTACTCGTATATTGATAAGCTTGTCCCATGTCCGCGACTTCGTACTCATATAAACGTGAAATATGTTTTTTCCAGTTAACGTAGCAATTGTGGGAAACACCAATACTTTCGAGTGTGCATTGCCCATCAGTCACTCAATCACTCAATCACACCCCCAGGAACCTTATCAAGTTTAATGAGGTAATTGTAAGTTTCTCACCGGGTCTTCTCAGTACAGAAACAACTTTGACGCGGACACGCGGTGATAGAGTTGCATTATATTATATATATACTTTGTATTTATGTTTTCATATTTTCATACTTGGTATTTATGTTTATTATTTAGTAAATAAAGATATTTGAGACTTAGGTTCGAGTCTGATAAATCTTTACTTATAATAACAGTAAATATCCACACCGGATGATGATTAAATCACAAATAAGCGATGACTGGCTGGCAAAAGAATGTTATTCATCAGAAGCCGTATTACCATCTCTCATAGCCAGTCAAGTTAATTTCCTAATCTTAGGGTAGCAAGCAATTTCGTCAGTAAATATCTGGCCTAGAGGATGCATTATTGATGACGACCGACTTGGTGTAATGGTTAAGAAGTTGGCTACTACACCAGAGGTCGCGGGTTCGATCCCCGCACAGTACAAACATTTGTGTGCATGAACATGTCTGTTTGTACTGGTCTGGGTGTCTCCTATGTATAATAAGTATGTATTTACAAAAGAAAATGTATTTAAGTATGTTTATCCGTTGTCTAGTATCCCATAACAAAAGCTTTAATTAGCTTACTTTGGGGCTAGATGGCGCTGTGTCGAATAATGTCCAGGGATATTTAAAAAAAAAAAAAAATTACAGGTAACCGCTGACTGGCCGAAAATAATAATAATCATATTAGGAAATCGCTCGCTACTCTCAGTTTAGGAAATTAACTTAACTGGCTATAAGAGATGGTAATACAGCCCCAGGAGTTCATGGTATAATTATTATGACAGTCTGATATTAGTACTGATATGTATTTCAGGACGCAGATGCAGCCAATTCAACTATGCACAGATGTTTAATTTTCAATTTATTAAGCTAAATATCTTCCGCAAACTCTTCATCATTGGAAAAGCGGAAATACGCTGTATCAGGGACACAATGCCCCGATCAGCGGTGAGCTGTGCAAATGTCACGGCCCAACTTCCTTATGGAAGTCGCGATGCGAGCGATTACAATAGTGACCGCCGAAGAATGCTTTCTTTTATCGTCGTTCATTCTGAATTCAAGGATTATTTTAAGCCAAAATCATTATTTAATATTCATGACCAAAATTGTGAGGCTACATAGCGTAGTAATAAATACTGCGGTTTTATTGAGACCCCAAAATAGAAAAAGGATCGAATTTAGCTGGATTTCGCTGGTTGAAATATTAAATGTCATGTCGTCCTCACCGTATCCGGCGCGGGCGTCTCCTGTAAGTTTTTTTACGTTGGGTCTCTATTGCGGTGAGCTAAATATTCGATATGACTAAAATAATATACATTAATCCCTCAGCTCATAATTAAGTAGTCAATAGTATAGATTTTATGCGTAAGCATAGAAATGTGCAACAACGGCCCTGAGTAAACGTTTGAGATAAAATATTTTTAGGTGGTTGGTAAGTCAGTTTAGATTTTGGTAGTTTGTATGAGTCATGTTTATCGTGGTCCATATTTCATTTTATAATATTCAAAAGAACGTTCTAAGCCGTATCATCGAAAACAATATGTACACTTGTACTCAAAAAACGACCGTGTCTTTGGCAAACAACTGCCTACGCAAATAAGTTTTAAACAATCTGAAGTTACAGGTTCACCAATAAAAAATAACAATAGAATATCAATTTGCATGCACATGTTATGTAGGCGGAGGAATTTATACAATAAAATAATACGTTGCTAATGATGAGCGGAGACTGTTTATGATTTGATTTTAAGGCTAACTATATACCAAGGTTTTTTGCGATTGGTAGGTATACTCGTACTCGTAAAGTGTCATCAACTACCAACATAAATGACTAAAGATTTTGCTTGAATGTATGTACAGGTATTGACGTAATCTATTCTGTATAAAATTCTTCATCTATAACAGCATGAATCGAAGGTGTCACCCACATAATTTACTATAAATGTTCATGAATACACTTCTTAACACGTTATATTGTATTGTTTCAGTGGAAGACGCGAGCGGGCGGTACACGTCCATGTTCTACTGGGGCAACAACTACTGGACGGGCTCGGCCGAGCTCTGCCAGATCCTCAACGAGCAGCATGCGCCCGCGCCGAGACACAATAGTAAGTGCTAAATGCAAGGCAAGCTCAAAGGAAAGTACTTTGGTTTGGAAACTGTTTCGCTAAGAAACTTACAAGGAACAGTTCTTGTTGTGATTTTACTTTTTAAGATGCTGCTAATCAAAATGGAACCACCAATTAAGATTTTTCCTAGCTAGTGCGTAAACCTTTCCCGAAGTTGTACCATGGGTTCCTTCAGTGAAGATGTTAAGTGCTGAAATAAATCTTTTAGCGTCCGCTCTCCAACATACAAAACGAGAAAGCGACTGTTCACCCGCCCTATGCCCGTGTTCCTAATTTCTAAAAGGGTAGGTTAAGGCTGTTCACGTCTCCTCAGACTAATATCCCCTATTAGTGAAAAACAAGATGGCCCCGTAGTGTAAAGTGGGGTAAAAATATTTCACTGCCCTACTTTGAAAT
Organism: Udea olivalis; assembly: GCA_947369235.1. Classification (NCBI taxonomy): domain Eukaryota; kingdom Metazoa; phylum Arthropoda; class Insecta; order Lepidoptera; family Crambidae; genus Udea; species Udea olivalis. Next base: position 1,551,597 of record OX376342.1, read on the forward strand.
ATTCCATTGGGTACGATCTGGCAGCTTTATCATCAAGCAGTTGTACAGATATTATTTACTATTTGTAATGGAGTCAAATACTTCAGGAAGGCACGAAAAATAAGACAGTAAAAAAACCAGTGAAACCGTATTTAGGTTTAAATAAATCTGACAAACACAGTTCACTTGTAACTTCCTGTAAGTATGTATGATCACGTGCGAACCAATTTGTTATTGCTTACAAATTGCTAACAATTTCACCATTGCATGTGGTCGATGGCGACACCTACGGTGAATAACAGTCATTGTCCGTGGTTTTGCATATCCCTGTTGCACTATTGCACTGATATCGTTGATGTAACGGCAACCCAACCGTGGAAATGGAACAAGTACTTGTAACCTAGTGTTTAGAAATTAGTGTTAAACATTTGCAACTCGTATGGCGCAAATACAAATAACATGTAAGATCCGTTTTAATCAGTTCTTTAGTTCAAAAAATTAACAGACGTAAAGGAACCCAGGTAACACGCATTGGAACTCGATGTGGAAAAGTGTAGCCGAAAAAATACTTTTCTAAGTGTAAACTTTCCGAGGTTGATATTTTTAAAATACTTAATTACTTTCAATAAAAACCCAAACCTACAATGTAGAAAAAACTAATAACCACTTTGATTGATAAAAAGGCTCGTCATATAAAAAGATAAGCAACGAAGTATTTTTAGGTCAAGAGTGTAAACTTAAATTTTGCAAGGCAGAGATAAGACATGCGACCATAATCAAAAATCTATAAACATCCGCATTGGTAGAGCCGGTCACCGACTCTCCTTGACCTAGTGTTTAGCGTTACATAAGGACCGCCACGCAACCACGACGCATAGTTACGCTTTGCTTGCCCACTATTAGCCAATTATGTGAAATGTTCTATGATTTAATCATCTTGTGCAGAAAGAAAGATGAAGGAAAATCTGCTTAATTACATCCAATGCCTTACACACACAACAAGCACATTTAGTTCCTCACGCACGCACTCACACGCAAGTACATCCCATGCACGCCCACACACATACGCGTGCGTATTTAAACACATTATGTACTCGATGCAGTCCAACTCAGACAAGTTTCAGGAAAATGTATCTGCGATATCTAATTATGTGTTCTTCCTCGGATTTTGTTTCTTAATGCCGAACCAAATCCCAAAAAATTAATAAGCAGACGTTTTATATTCGATTTTGTGCAGCAATGTACTAAGTATTACATTTTTAAAAGGTACTTAGTGACACAATGTTTATTTTTCTCAGAAGCGAGCTTTCTGAGCTGAACTAGCTAGTTATATCCTTGTTATAAGGGAATAGTGTCAGAAAAGATTTAGCAATTACTTGGCCAACGCAATGGTAGTACTGAAATTAATAACCAGGCGTTTTCCCCAAAAAATAACCAAATATACACTAGTGGTAGTTAAGTCAGTGGGTCATCGAATCTCCTTGACCTGAGGCTGAGGACCTTGAGGCTTGAGCGTTTCGTTAAGTAAGAGAAACGCACGCAACACAACAAACAGTTGCGTTTTGTTTGCTCGCTCTTGACCAATTTCGGAAATGAATTAATCAATATAAAAATATCTGACACCTAACACCAAACTAAGCAAAGCGCTATGGTTGTCAGTGTGATATGCATACACTTGGATATTCTTAAATAAATACTTAACTCTAAAAGCATACACATTCGGGGATATTTGAATTCTGAAGTTTTATTAACATAGTTAGATACCAACATCCTTATAACTTTGAAACAAAATACAAACTGCCATTGAACGTTTAAATTTATACTATTTCAATATTTCAAAGATGTTCAGTAAAACTATTATTGGTTAAGTTGGCATTTTATTCTATGTTCTTTTATGAGAACTGAACTTATTATATAAGTTCAGTTCTCTTCATTCTAAAGTTTGAATAAAACAATATATATTTTTTCAATATTTATGTCAAATACGCTCTAGCGTCCTTAAAGATTGTAGTATGAGAGCTCGTTGATGTCTTTTCTATGAGCGCTTCTGTTGCGCGAGCGCAGCTTTTGTTTATCATGGTAATGCGGCCGTGGCGTGGGCGAGAACGTTAATAATCCTGCCACTGTTTATGGTGCTATAAACATTTAGGGAGTGTATATGTCATTGTCATAGTTTACCAAATATGAACTTGATGTTTATTTACTTCATAGATCAGAGGCCCTAGCCAAGAGCAACACGCTACTTTCGTTTCGATATTATACGTGTATTAAAAATGTATGAAACTGACATCAAATCTCATTTTGATTAGATAAGTGCTAATTTCTTAACCGTACATTTTTAAAATTGACATGTCGAAAAGAAAGCAACGGGTTGAGCCTCCCAAATATTGTCCAAAATGCCTTTCATTCCTTCTTATCTCGTCCAAAATATTCTTATACATCAACATAGATAGATAAACTTGACTGCGAAAACGAACAATAACATTTAGTTTGTTTATTTGTTTTATTGTATAAGTATGATAGACTGCAAGGTTTATATGTAACTTTTGTTGTTAATGTTGTCTGAAAGAAATGGTTTTTAATCGTTTGGTACAAGCTGGCAGATTGCTCAGAGGCCTTTTATTTATCTATATGTGTTTAATTTGTGCATATATTTGATAAATGGTGAGAAGATTCGACGTCTTTACAAAAGAGAGACGCTCAAATAATGTGACAATAATAATTACAAGCTTTTAGCTGGGCATAAGCCTTATATTACTTCCTACGATCTAGTGTTACAGTGGACAAAATCAAATACGTAAATCTGGATTGTTGTTAATCATTTATATTTGACATGGCACAGGACATCCAAGTGGTGCATTGAATAAAGTTTCGATGAAACCTACTACCTATAAATAAAATAATATCTATTTATTACGGACCCATAGCCCTAGTAACAAGTAACCTTATTAACTGTTTGAGCTTAAATACTGGACTATTTTTGAAAGCAAAGCCCTAATGTTATGGAAACTTTAAACTGTAATTGATATGTAAGCTGTTCGTATTGGTTTCTCAGAGAGCAGCGGGTCGCAGATCTTCAGCGAGTGGCGGCAGGACGTGTCCATGTCGGGCTTTGGGCCGCCCTTCGAGGCCGCCTTCTACACCGTGCGGCTCAGCGTCACCAGCGAAGTGCCCGACATTGTCAATACTGTATGTTGCACTTCAATAAATGTATTTCTGGATTCATCTTTAACGTAAAATAAAGCAGAGCCTGTTATACGGGTAGCAAAAAGTGCCACACCTACTAAAATGCTTCTAAACGAGGTAGTGGGCATCTTAATATATTAGAAGATATAAGAAACTGTACACATTAATGTTCAATGTGAGTAGGGATCATTTCTCAACCAAGTCAACGGGCTAGTCAAATCCTTCTCTAAAGACTATATGTGTACAACGAGTAAGGTATTTTTGTGAAACGTCAGGTCTGACCTTTTAAAAGTTCCACCCAAAATGCGAGCTGATGAAGTAAAGAGCAAACATTTCAAACGCTGCCAGAAACGACATTTCTCAAGCATTCAGTCCTTGTTCATCTAATTACCTAGCGAAATCACAAAATAACTCATATCATCATCCCGGTTGTGAACCCACACTCGTGTGTGGGGTCCCAGGGTCCAACTTTCTTATTTTCTTAGCTCACTTCCTGCGGTATTGTGTATCCTCAGTGGTGAGTCTGTTGGCACGCATGTCACCCTTAACGACGTCGAGCCACCGCTTCTTGGGAATCACGGAATAACTAATAAAGTTCATTAAACATATTCTTCGTTGCAACATTTGATAACCCACCTACATTTGATCCACAGAGACGCACCCTGCACCTAGGCCTGTGCCTCCCGTACTCCTGCTCCCGCGACAGCGTGGGCGCGCTTGTCGGCGCCGCGCGCTCGCCGCTGCTGCACCAGAACATCGTGGCGGTGCGCTCCCCCCAGCACGGCGGGTACGCGTACACCCGCGACCCTACTTTCCAGCTGCTTCTGTGAGTAACATCTGATTATTCCCGCCAGTAGAAGAAACAATCTTAACCACTTGCAGCCTATCCTTCCGGCTGGTTCTGTGAGTGAGAACTTGACTAAATATGTGGTAATCTGTAGTTCTCTCGGAATCATTAGGGTACCTTTAGCTTTGCTCCTGTGAGTGACTATAGTACTACTCGTATTTCCACCACTAGACAGGGTTTATACCCAGTGGTGGAAATAGACCAGTGTCCAAAGCCTTATCGCTTCATCTACGTATAGTTTATCATTGTGAAAGTCCATTAATTGACCATAAACCAATGTAATTTAATGTGTATATTCGTAATAAGAAATAAATAATCTAATCTAGTGCCAATGAAAACGTTAGTGTATTAAGTTCGACACATACCTATACTCAGAGGCTACCTGGCAGCTGCGGCTTCGTGGGAATACTAGACTATACTCGCTGATTGGTAGCTATCTCTGGTTCCCGCGGAAGAAACAAGTAAAAATAACTAAATGAACAGATGAAGTTGTAGTACGAGTATATCTATTTTATTATTATACATATATACATACATACCATCACGACTTTGGAGTCAGAGGCAAGTGACTGTTGCCGTCATGGTGAACGGAACACTCATAAGCCCACTTACATTTTATTATAATAATAATAATAATAATAAAATATCCTTGATTTTTCCTCTGTTTTTATACAATAAAGAGTATCTTATCTTAAATATCACTATATCAAATTGATTGATCATAATAACCGCAATGAAACAGCAAATATTATAAAATATTTGGGTCACGTTGCGTGTACTCATGCGCAGCAATCACACAATCGCCCCCGGCTGTGTTTAGCAAAAACCAATTGTCAAAATTACACGAAATGCATTATTTCACACAGCATTTTAAATAATAATAGGGATATAGATAGTATGAAATTAGCTAATGATGGCATTATTCAAATTCAGTTGCAACATTGGTCAACTGACAATGATTATATGATATTTTATCTCTGTTTAGCATGATAAAAAATCATCAAGTAACTTGTAATTTGAAATAGTGCAGGATGTGTGTCAGAGTTGTAATTAGTATAAAGATGGTAGGGTAGTCTTATCTACTATGGCCGCGAGATTGTGGCGCTGATCCGCCCAAGTCACGCACACCTCTAGCGTAAGCTGGGCGGTGTCCTCGTCGGCACCACACTCATGGCACCTCTGGTCAGGCTCCCTCTGGGCCACTTCGTATAGGAAATCCTCCTAGATATCGGCAAGTTGCTACAAATGCTATGTATTCACGAATGTTTTTTATTCCAGTGCCGTATTCTGCCTGGTGACAGTGCTCCTGATCTCAGCGACAACCTACGACATGAAGATCGCGAGGGAGGTGCGCAGACGCCGCCAGCGCGCCGCCAACATGGCCACCGCTGACCCCGGCGCGCGCACTGACCTCAAGCTCGACCTCAACGGTCTAGATGAGATTACTGTTGCTAATGGTTAGTTTCATTTCCTAATATCATGAAGTGGAAGATATTCATGAACTATCGCGTAGAACACAAGTAGCCACTTTTTTACATGTAGAAACTCTGAAGGGTATGGTAATTTAATTTTAAATAATTTTGATATTTGGATCGCTGATTAAGTGTGTGCTTTAATCTCTGTGGTGCTCAAAAGTGAAAACCATCGCATACCTTTTTCATTATTAACATTAGCTACCTGAAGGGTTATAAGAAAAACATCATCAAAAAACATCATCAAAAAACATCAAAAAACGTCAATTCCTCATTATATTAACATTCGTTTCGTACTGTGAAAAACTCTGACAGCAGACTGATCTAGAGGTCACTCGGAAGAATGAATCGAAATATTAATTAGCTCTAACTCCTGGTACTTATTTTCAGGCAAGGCGATGTACAACGTGAACAACAACATCGCGATAAATAGCACTCACTCGGAAGAACGACTTACGGGTGAGACCGCCTCCACCGCTGAGGAAGAGCTGAAACTTAGTAAGTTTAATTTTGTGAAGATCACACTCTGAGTATTTCCCGCAGAATGAGTAAGGGCATGCCAATATTACTTTCATTCATGTTTGAGAGTGAACTAGCTAAACTAGCCTTATTATTGCACAGAGACCCTGACGGGTGAAGACGCAACGAAAGAGACTATTGTAATTTCCTGCCCACGAGCTCTGTCACGACTGTGGTGCAAATTCCTTCCTCGTAAAAAATAACAGAGAGATTCACATAAATACTCGTAACCAACAACCAAATTGAAAATTGGTCATAGGAAAAATTTATTTTTATTAATTTAACCAAAATATTTCCAGGTGTGTGGTCAGAACTCCTGCTCTCTTTCTCCATGAAGGCTAACATTCTTCAGATCTTCGACCAGTCCGTGGGCGCCGACACTGTGCCTGTAGTGCACGGCCTACGGTCTCTCTCCATGGTCTGGGTCATATTCGGACACACTTGCATCGTCGTCTTCAAAGTGCGTATCCCAACAGATAGTACTAATAAGGTTTTTAATTTCGATGGTAGTTATAATATGTAGGAGGAGCTTTCATAATGACTAAATATTTGAAGAAATAAATTCAACGGACGACTGTCGTAGTACGACAGCATTCTCTTTCTTACTTCTTACTTTATGAACTGATCCTAAACTAAGTTAATGTACTATGACTGTCGAAAGTTATGTACATTAAGATGCAATTAATTGAGAATTCTTGGTCCCTTTGATGGAAGTTTTTCTACATTCCACCAGAAGACGTGCTGTTGAAGTTATATTTGAACTTTTCACTATCTGAAAAACATCATTATATTTCATTCTTCGACAGTATGCAGACAACACAGCCCTGCGAGCCATCCTAGAGAAAAGCTTCTGGTTCCAACTTATCCTGAGTGCCGTATACAGCGTGGATACATTTTTCTGTCTTGGGTATGTTTTTGATTATAACTATATACACAAAATAATCACTGATATCGCCTGAAAACGCACTGTGTCTGTGTGCGTGTGATCAAAATGGCGGGTTTGTTCTTCTAAGCGGACTATCTTTCAGAGGCGTCGCGCCGCATTCGTAATTTGTGTTAGATAAACATATATTAGTACTTACTAATGTTTTTTTTTGATTCTGCAGGACACAGTATCTACCTACATATAAAATTATTTGATAAAGCAATTTAACAACTGATGGAAGGGTTTCTATCTCATCAACCATATCCAGAAAATGAAAGTCAGAAGGAACTTAATATCTTCCTCAAAAACCCTGTTTCCCATCAAAGACCGTTCGTTTCACAATTTGTTTCATTTCGATAAAAGTATTCAAATATTAAAGATTTTTTTTTTCCTTACAGAGGCATGCTGGTGTCATTCCTGTACTTCCGGACCAACTCTAAGGGAAAGCTAGACTTGCTCACGAAAGGCCGTAGGAAGATTACCTCTGGGATTCTGCAATTCCTCGGACTCATGGGGTACAGATTTGCAAGGTAAGAGGCATTACTCTTATTTTGGTCGACAACGCGCGAGTGATACCCCTGGTGTTGCACGTGTCCATAGGCTGCGGTAACCGCTTACCATCAGGTGGTCCGCATGCTTGATTATCACCGACTTGGTATAAAAAAAAATACTTGGGATTAAGTACACTTGATTATAATTATGTACTTGGTGATTACTTTTAGATTACTGACCTTAACTGCTGACTGAGGTAAATTCACTTTGACCGTCGAAACAATTTTCCTCAGGAAATTGCATGGTAGGCTTAACTAATTCATCTAGTTTTTAAGTTTACCTAGGGCTTACCTAGTAGATGTTTGCGATACAAGCGACAAGTGTGACCATGATTAGCTACCTCAACTAATGGCGCACTTGCTATAGGCCTATCTCTGTGGCCTACTTGAGATTAAATCCTCCAGTGAAGTGAGAACCCAAACCACACAGCTGAATGTAGCAGCAATAGTTGCCATGTTTTGGTCAGGGTGTATTTTACTACTACGATCATCGCAAAGTTTACGGATGTATGGCCGTCAATTTTCTACTTCTTTAGAACTATAACCATTCCATTCTGTTTAGATTGACAGCACCGTACCTGTTCATGTTGGGAGTAGTAGAGGTGACGATGAAGTGGTTCGCGCATAACGCCGTGTTCGAGCCGCCGGCGCTCGACCACGAGACCTGCCCGCGCTACTGGTGGCGCAACCTGCTCTACATTAACACGCTCTTCCCCGTCGAGCAGATGGTATTTACAACTAACTACAGATAACCTTAACACTAATCCAGCAAGCAACAAGGGTAGCGCTGAAGGAAACCTTTTAGGTAGAAAATCATCGATGATTTACATCTCATCGTTAATCAAAAATACCAGAAGGTAAGACATGGAAGAAGATGAAAGGAAATTTGTGTCAGAACTTAGGGTTTATGACATTTGAAGGAAAAAAGTCTTGATGTAGCTGACCAAGAAGGAATTGCGACAGCACAGCTAGTTCTACCAAGAAAGGCACGGAAACATGATGAGTGAAGTCCAGAAATTAAAGATCTTAGGAATATACCGGCTGATTATCAAAAGACTTACAAAAACGATATCAAACTCAGTAAGTGATGTAGTAACTATGTAAGCGATAATTTGATTGTTTTAAATAACTTTATTTTTAAGGTTTTCATACAAAAAATACTGACCGTTCGAGTGATTTGTATGATGACCTTGGAATGGAAGTTAGTTACATGAATTTCATTTTCACTTAGATAGTTTTTACATCACTTAGTAAGTATACCATATCGTCTTTGTAAGTTATTTTATAATCACCCGGTATTGAGGCTTCTCATGTTGCTGATCTGCAACTTCCGATTTTTAAAACATTGCGTCGAAAGCTTAAGCTTATTATTTTCAGGGTTATAAGGTAAGATACCTGACAGGTAAGAGAACCAATCTCCGATGCCTCTGTGCGGATTCTATTTACACTTTAGATCTCTTATCTAAAATCTGTAAACTCAAACTGTATTTTGTGTTACAGTGCATGCTGTGGAGTTGGTATCTCTCGGACGACACCCAATTCTACGCAGTCAGCGCCATCCTTCTCATTTTGGCCACCAGGTCTGTTTATTTTATTCTTTCATTTTAAGATCACAGGAGTCTCTGTTTTTTATCAAAATCTTCACACTTAGTTAACGGGTAATTGCTGGTTTATTTGTTAGCACTATAGTCTATGTTAATAGGTGGGTGGACCCATTCACTGAAACGATTATTTCAATGAAACAATCTGACGAAGGCACATAGAACTAAACCAAAACAATGACAATTAGGAGTATGAGTAGTTTGGTCCCCTGTGATGTTAGCGATTAGAGACGACAGCAAAAAGATATAAAGATGATGGCTTTGAATCTTTCGTAATAACTTGCATCTGTTTCAGCCACTTCAAGCTCTCCGTCTCCCTCTCCGGCGTACTATTCGTTTCCTCCCTCTTCACGACGGGCTACGTGTCCTACAGCAACGAGCACGTCCCCAACAGCGAGGACCCCTTCACGCAGTTCGACAAAATCTACGACAAGCCTTGGACGAGGCTCGGGCCTTACCTGGTGGGGATGGCCACTGGATGGTTGTTGTTCAAGACTAATTTGAAGATTAGGATGGGCAGGGTGAGTTTTTAGTATTATGAAAGTGCATTGACATACCAAACAAGCACAAGTAAGTCGCCGATCCACGTCTTTTAAGACCCCTCAGCAATTATGGCATACTGAAACTGAAGAACAATGAAAAAACTTCGGACCTAATTCACCGTCTGAACTCCCATATACCCTGTCGTAAAAGAGTTTTAATAATCTTTCCGAGCTTCCAACTGACCTCACAGCAACGGACAGTTGATTCTACCTAAATACATGTATGTACCTACCTTACCTTCAGACAGCGACTCAACATTGACGGATCTGTGAAGGCAGTATCCAGCTATAGTTTTCATAAAATGGCTATTGAATGATAATGAACCGTCCACCTTATAATCATTGGATATTTTTAATAACCGTAGTAATCAAATTATTATTTTCTACCAGATATGGGCATGCATAGGATGGATAGTATGCACAGGCACGCTCCTGTTCCTGATCTTCGGGCTGTACCAGACGGAGCTGAGCGTGGCGAGCGCAGCCGTGTTCAGCGCGCTGTCGCACTCGCTCTGGGCCGCCTGCATCGGCTGGATCATCATCGCTTGCTCCACGGGTTACGGAGGTATGTGTTGCTTTGGTGTCTATTTAAAACACGGGATGCTTCCAAACTTGAGTATCAGGCTAATCGTCATGAAAAAATGTGAAATGAATTAGTAGGCAAATCCTAACCTTACATATTGTATTTTGGCTCACTAGGATGAAATGCCCCTCATTACGTTGGGACTTGGATATTGATATTTTTTTTTATTGTTGATATTGAATTGTTATTTCGTTCTGTATTCTCCTCCTCACCCTCTTTCCCGGAATAATTAACGTCCATCACATTATGCACCTCTTACAGGTTATACAAGTATAACTGTCCATTTAAGTTTTGCTGATTCCTCGCCTATATTAAGGACGGAGAGTTCGGGGGTTTCAAAACTGATCAGTTACTTATCTGACTGTACCTACTATTCGATCCATCAAACACTCCTAATCATTATCGGCAAATGTTATTAATTCTTGCGTTTCTTGCTTAAAAAATGTTAACCTGCGTGTATATTGTAATACAGTATTGCCTAATAAGTGACGCACTATATCAGGTTGGGTGCGATCGCTGCTGGCGGCGCCGGTACTGTACCCGTTCTCGCGCGTGACGTACTGCGCCTACCTCGTGCACCCGGTGGTGCTGCGGTACGTCGCCATGCACCTCACGCATCCCATACATCTCGGGGAACTGCTTGTGGTGAGTTTACTGTGAACTAAGTTAATCTGGATGGTGCAAGCCCTGATTAATTTGATGTACCCATTTTATTGTAAATTATGTATTTATTTCTAGGTATATTTATATCATGTTGGATTAATTTCACCGCTAACGATGAGCATGTATGATATTATTATCATACATGCTCGTCGTTAGATGATCTTGGTGTTTTGTCGTAGATTTCCATAAGGAAACACCAAGATCATCTGACCTGACCATAATCTAAGCGGAGTTTGTACTATAGGCATTAGACTAATAAACATACTTAAATCGTTTTAAATAGATAATAACACCCAGACACACAACAAGCACACACATAACACATGTGTATGTTCGTCAGTTTCGTAATTGAATGTTTGTCATGGGTGGCGATCGAAATCACGACCGTTGCCTACGGAAAAATGAGGGAGGCCCTGTCCCTTTAATATTAGCTATATTACCGTGCCCTGACTGTCCCTTTTGTTCACTTTTTTAAGAAAGTAAAGATGTACTATATGTATTGTAGGTATTGTATGTGTGTGTTTAGGCTTGTGTATTTATTATTAGTTGTTACAGAAAGATGTAATAATAACCATTTTTATTCTCTTTCAGTTCGTGTTGTTCCTGGGACTAACAGTAGTTTCGTACGTGTTAGCGTTCATGATATCCGTGGCGTTCGAAGCGCCCATCGTCACCATGCTGAAGATCCTCTCGCCGCAGCGGAAGCCTCACAGAGTCTGACTGATGTCACGAGCTACCACGCAAGGACCTACCAAGGTTGTGGACTTGTTTCATTGTCAGCGATGACCTTCAGCGAAGCTATTAGACACTTGTTTTGGTTTCTTTGCCCTAGGTTTTAAACTTTACCTGTGATGTCGTCTCATAAGGCCACTAGGTACTTAACTTCGACTGGATTGTTGTGATCACCAGTAACTTTAATAGAAGGTCGGATTAGCTAAACAGCTTTCAGAAGTTGTTAACGTCACTGTCTCCCACGAAAACCCATGTCTAGAAATAGAATCCTAAGGAAAGTGGGAACAAGTTTAAATTTCGATTTCCTTCAAGAATATTCAGAAATTAAGTTACTAAGCAGTATCATTAGCATAAAGCTGTTATTACCAAATTGCATCTTGCTAATGCACGCCCACAGTGTACCTACATCAGTAATGCTTTTAGGTGAACTCAATAGTTGTAAGCATTCACAAACGATTTTGTGGAATTACATCTTTACAATACATTTCAGTCCATTTGTAAATAAGGACATAGGTTAAGAAGAGAATAATTATAATTAAGTGAAGTGCGATAACTTCGATACGCTCGATTCAAGAACCAGACAGCCAACACAAGATAATGTACAAACTCACGTACAAGAATACTACTATACAGCCCTAGAGTTATTTTGCGATCATATTCTATTGAGCAATGAGGCAGTCACATAAATGTACCTAATTTGGACGAGTGTGACAAAAACACAATTATTCACAGCAGCGAGGCGAGAACAGAGTTAAAAACATTATCTTGCACCATCACATTAGCTAGAAATCACAAATTTAGCAGTAAGTAAACCCTGAAAAGTTTAAGGAAACTATTATTTTGTATTTTTGTTTCAATGGGAGTGAGAAGCAATACCTGGATTCCACCGAATTAATCCTAATTTGGCGTTACTGTTTTATATTGATCGAACACAATACATTTATTGATAGATGTGATACTGATAGTTATGACTAAACTAAGACTAAAAGTTTGTATGTCTGCTCAAAATATAAATGCGGCACACTTTTGAATAACATTGAAAGAAATTTTATATTGTTAGACTGATCAAGACATTGCAAAATGGTACCTATTGTAAAATTGAAAAAGAGCTCAATTTAATTCTAGTAAAGCAAGGTGAAACAGCTTTATTTTTAGTAGGTCAAAAAAGACCAAAGTATTTAGAGTCTAAACGGCGCAGCTAAAATGGAATAGAAAAAGACCTGTATTGGCACTCTTCACCCAGTATTATTTTTTCCCTCCCGGTAGACACTATTCTTGGAAGATAATAGAAGAAAGGAGAAGAAGCTTATACTCGCATACTCTGAAAGCTTAAGAAGACACCAGATTTTGCCAAACATAGAGCACTCAGTCAGTCTGTGTAATTTCGTTGGTGTCCGTGCGTGCCCTTTGTTTTATTCATTTTCAATTCCCTGCCTAGCTGCACGATCTTAGCACCTAAAATTTATTTGTATATCGACTTATTTAGCACTTAATAAAAATATTGTGTGTGTAGAAAGAGTGGCTGTAGGCTAGAGATAAACTAAGATGGCCGTTTGTTCGATGCAAAGGCATAACAAAGTGTGATAATTGTACCGATACTCCACTTTTTAAATATTAAGTTTTGTCTCAAACTGTAAATAAGTCTGTTTAATTTACCTAATTATGTAAATAGGCTGTAAATATTAAAACTCGTAAGTTTTTTTACTGATTTATTATAATTTCATAATGTAAAGATTTTTTATAAAAATAAACTAAGTTATAAATAAATATATTTACACTCTTTTATTATGTTACATAATCTTAGGACTAAATAGTTTTATATTTACCATATATGTACAAATAAAAAAGGCGAATGATTCAGTCTTTAAATAACAGGCTTTTGATATTTTCAATAAATAAAGAAGATTCATTTTTTTTTCTCAAACTTAAAACAATTATCATACACGCTTAATAATATCATGAGCATTTTTGCGATCAAAAGTAGCATATTATTAGTAGGGCTCGCTTTTTGTGAGAGCGAAGCGAGGCTGCTTGGCGATGAGCGGGAGAATGAGCTACATAGCTTAATATTTGTATCAATTTCCTAGCGCATTCCACAAAATAAATAATTTATAGAAGCTCGCGCCGTTTTACTAAACTTGCGTGACGTTCAAATGAAGTAGGTAGGTTATACCTACTCGTCAGAACCGGCCAAAAACAAAATTCATCATGTTAACAATTGGGTGCAATTGTTCACATGATGAATTTTGACACAAAAAGTTCTTTTTTTTTTATGTAATATTCGACAAAAACAAAAACACTCGCGACAGTTTGACTGGCCGCGGCACTTATTTCACCGGTATCGCCTATAAAATCACTGTGTCTGTGTGCGTGATCAAAATCGCGGTTTTTTTTTTAAGCGGACTATCTGTCAGAGGCGCCGCGCCGCATGCTTTAATTCACGTTATCGTTCGCGTAATTTTTTTGTAAAGGATTTCGTTTAGGCGCCTCTGTTGTGTCGAAATGCAATTCAAAAACCGTACCTTATGATGCTATTGTTACGTCAAGTCTCACGTTACCTAGGATAGTTAACTACAGCGTCTTGATGCAATTTTTAGACCCATTCATATTCACTAAAGGCGCTGTACCGAGATCCCATACAGACACGTCACCGCAGTCACTAACTAATGTCATCGATATAACCTCATTGCAGGTAGGTGTCCAAGCACAAAATAAAGAGTTTGCAGAAGGACCGCTCGCACCTTTTTCCAAAACTTGCGTGAACCGCCTATGGTTACTACTATATTCGCTCTGAATTTTTAAAATGAAGTAAGTAAGTAATACCTACTTGACAGAACCGGCCAAAACGAAAATTCATCATGTGTAAAATTGCACCAAGTTCGACAAAAACAAAAACACTCGCGACAGTGTGACTTTCCGACTCACCGAAGCTCACTGACTTCGCTTGTAAACTCATGTCTCTGTGTGTGCGTCAAAAATGGCGTGTTGTTCTAAGCGGGCTATCTGTCAGAGCGCCGCGCATGTGTAATTTGTGGTACAAGTCGCGATCTCGCCTCGTCGAGACATCGCACAGACAAATCACTAGTGTCAAAAGATCATTAACAACTGCCTCACGTTTACAACGGTACGTCAGAGTGTTTACCATATTACCTCTACGCAACCAAGGCTCAGCTGAGTATAAACACTATTTTACACAGTGGCACAGTCGGACAGCTTCCGCAGCAGGCTGCAGCACGGCATCTCCACCAGCGCCGACAGCAGCAGCGCGCCCAGCACCGTCAGCGACGTCGTGCCCGCGAAGTACGACCACTAGTAAAACATTTAAGTTTTAAAAGTCAACCACTAGCAATACCAATTATCGTGAAATGAGATTTCTTTACATGGTGCTTCCTCCCTAGACGCTTAAATTTCTAATGAGAATTTCATAGTATGAAACACTAGTGTTGGGTCGCCGGCAGGACGCTGACGCTCTAAGAACGCTAGTGTGGGGTCTCTCTAAGTTGAAATATTCTGTTGTTGTACTCACAATACACGCAGCATGCGAGCACAGCGCGCTGTCGGCGGCGAGCAGCAGCGCGCGCGCGACGCAGCCGTGCAGCAGCAGCATGCTGTAGCACAGCCGGCTGAGAGCTGCTATCGTGCCGTTGTCCAACACACGCCGGGCGGCAGCTGGAAGCAATTAGGATTTGATAGAATATGACAGTTCATTGAACCAAACTATAAGTTACATTTTGGCGTTGATGTACAATTGGGTTGATCTTATTGTTGAAAAGCATATCTCTAACTACCAACAGATAGATATAGGAGAAAGTGTAAAGAAGTGCACAAATAATCCGTGATTAGGAGGCGTGTCAAAACACCATATTAGACTCATGACTTTATCCCACTTCCTTATGTGGTGGGAAACAGTAAGTGAAAGGTTATTTCTCAATTTGAAAACAACTGAAAAAATATAGAAAAGGATGAAATAAAATTTATTCGAAGCAATAAGTACATGATTGTGGATTAACATATAATTTAGTAAACTCTTGCCACAGAAAAGGTGGCCACTCAGCTTAAGCCAAGACAGAAGCGTTAGCGCTGGTTTTATGTGGAACCTCTTGAGAGGGGCCTATGAAGACAACCGAGAATTTCTCTGTTGTCTTCGTAGTGAAAAAAGCACTCAGAGAATCACACGTTATCGAAAGCTCTTGAACTCACGATGCTAAGGCGATCCTTCAAACATATCTAAGTTCATTGGTGTTTTACCTATCAACGGAGAGCTAGCCACGAAATCGTAAAATAACACAAAGCGGGTGTTCTTAGGCCACGACTCGCCTATGAAAATCCTCATTGACATAAAGCTTTGATTGAAAGGCAACTCCGTAAATAAGAGAACTAAAACTCACGCGCAAGGTTAGTAGCGCAGACCACGGCCGGCCACAGCAGAGCTACTGGCCAGGTCAGGTGCACCCAGGCCGTCAGCCAGTCCAGTGCCAGCCACGGCACCAGTGCCGACGTCAGCATAGTCGAAATTGCGGCCGACCAGAGGCAGCATGATGTCACCTAGTTTATAATGAAAGGATTTTTGAACAGAAATTCAATAAAGAGCATGAATCTGATGAACACTTGTGTTTATTTCAATCTCAGGCATCCATGGCACAATGTCTGCTTAGTTTAGGTTCAGATAGATTTTATAAAACATGTTATTCACAGATCTTTTCCGAATAATGCTGACATATGGTTTTGATGATGTTACTTGGACTTCGCAGAAGCGTTTGATTAACTTTACTTACGCAGTAAACGTATCTTTGAATAGTAGGTATTCAAACTTACTTTTGATACGTTAACCCTTCCGTTAGTTTTATGGACCAGCCATCCAGTGAAGACACCCACGAAGTATGGGACCACTCTTGCCCAAGGTCGTTCAATTATGTACACGTAAGCTTCAGACAACCCCGGCAATCTGTTAAGCATAATCAGTCAGTGAGCATAGTTAAGAAATCTCATAAGTAATATTACAACTGACTCATTAGAGAAACTACTAGCTTGTATAACTAGCGAATTGTCCCGCAAGAATATAACAACGTTTATTACTCTATTTCAATATATGCACATCTTCAGCCAGCTCCAGAAAGTGAAAGCCATAAATAGTCATGCAATTCTATGAACTACGCGTCGGTGAATTCGTCAACGTAGATACGTTTAATAGATATACAGGGTGTAATTAAACACAAGGAAACCCATGAAATCTAAAGTTATAAATTCAATGGGATAAGATAAAGCACTTTTACTCAATGGTCCATCAGATTTCCTTGTGTTTAATTTACCACGTTTGTTAGAGAGATTTGATTATGATTGACCCTATCGATCGATGCCGTAAAAGTACAGGGTGTTATTTTTTCGCATTTTATCCGGTTCGATTCCCGGGTGTGGCAAGCGAATTTTCGAAAATCTGTGAATGCAGTTCTGTTTGTTTTTAAAAATAAAGGAATGTTTTCTTTGAGTAAAGTTGTCTATCTCCAGTATGCACAGTACTTTCTCTCCAAGTGGCGTTAAAAAATTCCACCCTGTATATTGTTTATAAACAAGTTGTAGGGACCTATCTCCCTGTGAAAGGGGAATTTATTATAAATACTTCACCAATTTCGTCAACTAGCATAGATAATTGATGCTGTAACACTATGAGGTTAAGTGACTGCACATGTGCAGTAGTGTGTCCGCTGGCCTGTGCCAGGCTCTCTAGTCAGTTACTCACACGTGCGGTATGCCCAAGTACGCGCTGCTGACGTCAGCAGCGGTGGCGGCGAGCAGCGCGCCAGCCGCCAGCGCCGCCGCTACGCGCCCCCGAGCGCCGTCCCACGCCGCGCACAGCAACGCGCCGCACATGTGCAGTTGCGTCTCCGCTGACAGGTACCAGGATATTTGCATACACTAAGAAATTAACATGATAGTATGGATCAGTATGAAAATCTGCTTAGAACCAAAGGCCCTGAATTTTTTCTAAGCAGATTTTCTTAATTCTATAGAAGGCCCTAAAAATATTATAACTTATCCACATGTAAATGGATGAAAATGCGGTATCCAGTGAATCCGGAGCGTGCAGTAGTTCTCAGTTGAAGGTTAATAACTCTCGGGCAAATATGACACGAGCTACGCCTTAAAAGACCACTTTAAACTTACCCTCTCCTCTGGTGGGTAAATATTGGTGATGTACAGCAGATTGCGCCACCAGTAGAATTCGCAGTTTTCGCTCTCATTGTCCGGCAGAGTCAAAGCGGACGAATAGTGCGAAATACGCGCCATCACACCAGACAGCAGTATCGCGTAAGCATATGAAGGCAACAACCTGGAACATTACATGGTTTAAAGAATTTGTTACAACTAATTTTATTCCTAATCTTTTACTGCTAGGCGCAACACACTCGTCAAATTGTGCCTACATGAACGTTCGCAGAACCGACTTAATCAAATATTTACCGTAACGCTCAAAGTCAGACAAGGACTATAAATATCCCTGGACATAAATATTCCACACAGCGCCATCTAGCCCCAAAGTAAGCTAATTAAAGCTTGTGTTATGGGATACTAGACAACGGATAAACATACTTAAATACATTTTCTTTTGTAAATACATACTTATTATACATAGGAGACACCCAGACCAGTACAAACAGACATGTTCATGCACACAAATGTTTGTACTGTGCGGGGATCGAACCCGCGACCTCTGGTGTAGTAGCCAACTTCTTAACCATTACACCAAGTCGGTCGTCGTATTTATTTATACACCCACACTATAAGTGTGCCATAAATTCAGGGCCTTTGGTTCTAAGCAGATTTTCATACTGATCCATACTATCATGTTAATTTCTTAGTGTATACACTATAAGTGTGGGTGTATAAATAAATGGTCGTATGTTACACAACAAATACCTTATAATCCTGTTTGTCACAAAGCAGACGAACTGCAAGATCTGCCCGCAGGGGCCGCCGAAGCTGACCAGCTCCTCCACCGTGTAGTGACTCTTCAGGTAAAAGAAATGGTGTGAGCTGAACAAACCACTACAAACAAAGACACATAAAAACAAATTGTATTCAAAGTGGCTGAGTATTTTTTTTAAATGAAGTTGTGGATAAGGACACAAGTACTTTGTAAAAGTCCCGAGGTAAGTTAACATAATATGACAAATACCTGACAAAAAGCAGCGTATCAAATGCCAAAGTTCCTATAGCCAGCGTGAAGTAAACCTCATTTCGTTCTCTTACTTCTCCAGCATCCTCTGAAAAAAAATCCAGGTTAAAAAACACAAAATTTCAGTTAAGAAATAATTTCAGTAAAACAACCACGAACCTGCCACATAGTTCACGATGACGGCAACGTGCACATACATCGCCCAAAGCGTCGCTACTATCCTTAGCAAGTGCATCACCGCCAGGTCTTTATTTGCCATGCTGGTGTTGAAGATTCTCCTTATCGAGTATCTCAGGGAAAAGCATAACAGTAGCTTCTTGAATAAGTTGGTTTGCCTTTCCTGTGAAGTCTGGCTTGTCACAGTGCAGTACTTCACCCGTGGACATGACGTGGTCGTCATATTATCAGTCGGGGCAGGTGTGTTGTTACACTGTTTCTTGTATTTGCCACACCTATTACAGCTGCCTATCGCTCTCTCCATTACGTCCAGCGTAATCGCCGAAGGAGCTGCATTAGGTTTGACGCTTTTGACCAGGTTTCCATCGTTCATATCGACAATTTTGTTCAACTTCCCCAAATTAGGATACGCATCTTTGAAAATGTTCTCGTTGGTCTTCTTTTTAATATCATCGAAGTATTTCCTATGAGAGTTAGTGTTATTGTGCTTCTTCATATTAAGATTGATAGATCTTGAACTATGCGGTCTTAATAATCTGCACTTGATAAGATCAAGTTCTATAGCTGTTGCCGCCATTGATATAACTAACAGGATTATCGTGAGAATGATAAGAATGATCGCCCCTGTGTCTGTTCCGATGTGGTAAGGTTCTACATGCCTCAGGGATGTGATCTTGGTAATCCTTGGCACTGTTTTGTTCGATCTCAGGTTGTCGTTAATCATGATCGAGAAAGCGATAATCGATTCTATATCTTTAGGAGTGCAGGATCGTGGTAGGCACAAACCAAGAGTTACATCGTACGACTGTAATAAAATAGCAACACTTATATGAAACTTCTTTACTGCAAAATTATAATATTTTTGAAAATGCAGCAGTCTAAAAACTGTCCCATAAAATTAGTACCTACATACTGGCCAAATTGCATTTTTAGGCAAACTGTATGACTCAGCATATTAGACGATCTGTTAAGCAATGATTCGGCAGGTTTTTTGTTGCTATTGTTGCTTCATAATCTCATCACCAAATAATTCATCTCGGTGTATATTTAAAGTTAACCTGGTAATAGAACTACAGTTACAATACAATCACTCATATTAAACACCGGGCAGATATCATTGCTTATATCAAGTTGTTCCTGATTAGTGGCCATTATGACCCTCGTTGGCTTGACACCTGGCGGGCAGGTGCGGCGTGACCTCTGCAACCTCGCGTATGTTGACATTAACGAGAAACGGTTTAACGTAATTGGGCATGATTGCCAAGCAGAATGATACTGAACAACAATACAAAAAATAACAGCATTTACCCAAGCCTTAAACGGAATCATAGGACAAAAAATAGGCGGTGGTATCTACTGTGCAAAGGATTCCCTGTCGTTTTTCGGGAGACTGCGATTTGAAACTTAGATCCAATTATTTTTATTCCCGTAAGGCAACTGTGAGTTGGTGTTGTATCTTGGGATTGGAGCTATTGTATTTTATTTCTAAATTAAATATAAATTGAGGGAAATATTAAACAGAACTAAGTCAACAACCTGACAGATGACTTTGGTATATAACAATTTACCTAAAGATCGATTTAATTTCAGTCTGGATTTAGAGCAGAATACCTCAGTAATGGTGATCTTCGTGAGGTTGAGCTGCAGCGTCGCGGCGCTGTAAGTGAGGCGATACGGCGGCCGGTTGGCTGCGGCCACCAACCGCCTGATCAGGTCGTCACGCTGCGCCAGCTGCCGCCACTCTTGCCCACCTACACAAGATTAATGAGGCAGAAAAAAAAACGTTACACGCTATGCTTTTAGTACCTACAGCCAACCTTCGGCCTAAATGGTAGTAAAAAATACCTTTGGTCAAAAAAAATTATTGTGTAAAACTCTGCCGAGTGTAAGTATTTTCATCTGGGTTGCTTCATTTTTTGAACGGTATTTCCCATCGACAGTATCGATTAAGTTATGGTGGCTATGGTCAGGATTTTAAAGACAACCCCTTCGGGGCTCATCCCGTTATGCCACGGACACTCACTCTCGCAAAACCTTTATGTTATGGAAAAACTAACTAAGGATAGGAACTGAGTTACTCTTCAACCTTTTACATAACGTATATGGGTATTGCTAGTGCAAAAAGTGGCCAGGGGCCATATTACAATCACTTTTAGCCAGCCAAGAACTTTGAAGTATTCAGCAATACGGACAATAGTAAACCTTTAATCACCTAGCTCATCACAGTTTATAAGCTCTGGCGCCATATTACAATATCTTTTAGGCAGCTAAGTTAAATTCTTAAACTGAGCGTAGCAAGCAATCTCGTAATATGAACATTCATTTCCAGCCAGTCAGCAGCTACCTGTCACTAATGCATCTTCTAGGATGGACATTTACTGATAAAATCGCTCGCTACCGTCAGTTTAGGAAATCAACTTGGCTGGCTAAAAGGGAATGTAATATGGTGCCAGAGCTTATAAGCTGTGATGAGCTAGGTGATTAAAGGTTTACTATTGTCCGCATTTGTTGACTACTTTAAAGTTCCTGCTAGAATTAGAAAGTCTGATTTGACGGAAACCTCTGATGTTCCAACACATGTCTATACGCTGCGGTAACTGCGTAGAATAAAGCTGTCCACATGCCGGCTTGCTATCTACCTGAAGAGATATGTCATGCGAGTACATTATTATAAGTAGCTCACCAGCTCCGACTAGCTTCTCCTTCTGCAGCAGCGCTGCAAGGTACTCCCCCTCCTGGTGCACGTCTAGGGTAGAGTTATCACGCAACAGGAACTCATGATCCTGCACACAATACAAGATAACATCAGACCCAAGGTGTGTGACTCTACCTAAAAATCCGTGTTTGTTAGTGTTTATTGTTTCATAAATAATTTTAAACCTTCTTGATGTGTATAAAATAGTTTTTTATCGTGTTGACTAAAACTGTTGGGCATTAAAATATTCGTTCCCGAGTTTTTCAATACATCAAATATTACTCTGGATAAAAATATTATTTCGTATGAATACAATTCCAAATGTTTTATTACCTTCTCGGCAAGGCTTTTCTTTATTATGAGTAGGCATAAACAGAACCACGAAAAATAATATAAGAGTCATCAATAATATGTAGAATACTGCAATGATAAAATACGGTAATAATATTAGTACGAGATCCGACTGCAAGTTTGCCTACTTTAGAATAGAATAGAATATTTATTTATTTCCTGAAAACATGGTACTATTATAGATCTTAAAATTAAAAATGTTCAACACATGTTTTATCGATCTGTCGATATGCAAATAGTGTCGTGATGCTTTTTTATTTCGCAATTCTAATTAAAACAATATTACAAAAGAAAACCATTAAATACAATAATAATAAAATCCCAATGTCAATATCCAAACAATCTCAAAATCAATCAATTAGAAACAACAAACACCACAAGCAAATAGAGTCAAACATAAAATACACAAATTAAGCGATGTCCAACATTAAAAACAAATAGAAAAAAAACATTAAATTTACAGATTATCACAAGTTCTCTTTAAATGCCCATTACTGCAAAACTTGACAAATTCATCAGTTGCGTAAAAAAAATGCTCAACCAGAATACCAAACATGATCCGTTTAAATCGCGTGAATTTGAGTTTTGCGATACGATCTGTAAGCAAATTAAATAATTTAATCCACATGCTGTAGCTATTTCTAACGAAGCAGGTGGTCGATGAAAGTGGTATCACTAGCTTATGGAGTAGTTAATTTATTTATGGAGTTCATTCCGGGGACTAAAGGTCGCATCCGTAGCATTATCATTGGACAGCTAAGATTTAGCGCAACTAATCTATTACGATGAGGTGCGGTGTCGCATCTAAGGCCCAGCTAGGAATATTATCAGCTATTCAAAGGTCGCGTTAATGATAAGCAAAGCAGCCCGCCGCATCAGATACTTCGTTCCGTTGCATATTTCATCCAAGCCATTTTCATTCTGCTCGTTCCGTGCAGTTCTTCATAAGGAATAAGGTCAGACTTGATTTATTAACCTTTAGATTGAAAACAAGAAAAATTACAGTGCCTGCCCTTGATGATGTAGAGCGGCCGCTCCTATTCCGGACGACGAGTATTCGAACAACGCTAGACTCGGCATCATCAAATGCTTAAATTTTATTTTTTCTAGTTGTCCTATCTTTCGATTTGAAAATAAGCATTTTGAAAATACTAAAATTATATTTTAGATAAGTAGTCATATTGTTTACAGCGTGTATCTTTAAAAATGTTGTAAACTAGCAGTTGGACCTTGTACTATAAGTTATCGACTTACAAGGATCCGACAGCGCTGCTTGGAGCCCAGCCAGAACCGGCCTCCGCCGAACACGCCGCCCTGATAGCGGCCCGACGCGTCCGCCACTGGAAGGAATAATGCTCGTCCGTGTTAGGGCTCATTTGAATAGCCACATAGCTTCGACTCTCGGTTTTTATAAGTAACTATATTTGGGACATCTCATTCACACAGCATATTCATATTCATATTCATATTCTTTATTGCACTCCATAAGTTACAAAGTTGGTAAAAAACATAATACAGGACATTATGGACCCTGTCGGGCACGGCAAAGATAAGAGAGGGGAGGAGCCACCCTACGCTCGTATTTACAAGAACTATTATTAATTATGATGTTAGTTTTTAAATATATATTATTTTATTGTACTTGTATAAGTATGTTATTTAAAATATCAATAAATCCTATGTGTGTAAGTAGATACTTACAGAAAAAGTTATGAATGTTATGATACTTATTAATTCTCAAATATTATATATTATTATTATTATATGTTTTGAATATTGTACATGTATATTTTATTTAATGTCGTGACCGTAGTTACATATTATTTAAATCTATCCTCCAAAAATTCCTGTAAGGAGTAATAATTTTTGTTATTTAATAATGTTTTTACTTGATTTGCAAAAGGTTTTTCTATATTGATATTTTTTATTGAGTCTGGTAATTTATTGTATATTTTTATGGACATTACTAGAGGGCCTGATGCGTGAAGTTTGAGATTTGAGGTTGGGAGTATTAATTTATTCCTATGGCGTAGTGTATATTTTAATTGTAATTCTTCTCTTTTTCTATAAAATTCAGGGTATTTTTTGACAAATTTGCATATTTCCAGGATATATATACAAGGCAAAGGTAGTATTTTATATTTTTCAAAAAGTGGTTTACAACTTTCTGCATTTTCGATATTAAATAATATACGGATCAGTTTTTTTTGCATAGTGAAAAGGTGAGAGGCGTTTGTGCTGTTTCCCCACATGATGACCCCATAGCTGAGCCACGAGTGTGCATATGCGTAATAAGTAGCTAGGGCCGCTTCTATCGATGTGGTTTTTTTCACCTCACGGAGTGCGTATGCAAAGGAAGATAGCCGAGTTTTTATTTTTTGTATGTGGGATTTCCAGTTCAAATTAGTATCTATCTCTATGCCTAGGAGAGTAATGTTGTTAACTTGTTCTAATTGTATATTATTGCATTTGAAATCTATGTCTAAGGGGGCTTTTTGATATGGATGAAAGCTAATGATTTTAGTTTTGGTGAAGTTTATTTCGAGATTATGATCTTTCATCCAGTTTATTGTTCTGTCTAACATTGAAGATAGTTTAGTGTGTATATCTTTATTTTCATCATTACATGAAGTCAGTAGGGAGACATCATCTGCGAAAAGGACACAAGGTTCATCCATGATCTTTGGAAGGTCATTTATATGAATGAGAAACAATAAACAACCAAGGACACTCCCCTGAGGGATCGACGCGTTTATAATTTTTCCTTTGGATCTTATTATTTTTATCTCTCTTAAACCATGGTCATAATATTCAATATCGACAAATTGTTCTCGATTTTGTAAATATGATGCGAGCCAATTGTATGTTTTACCTCGGATACCTATTCCATATAATTTTTTAAGTAATATACTGTATTGAACTTTATCGTATGCTTTAGTCATGTCTAACAAGACACCAATTGCATATTCTTTATTATTTACTATTTTGAGGATTTCTTGAATGTATTTAAAGACTGCCAAAACGGTTGATCGTTTTTTACGAAAACCATTTTGGCAATCGTCAAATATTTGGTACCTTTCACAGAAACTAAAAATGCGATTACACACAATTTTTTCAAAAACTTTAGAAATCGATGGTAAGAGGGCTATCGGCCGATAGTTATTCGGATCTGATTTGCTATTTTTTTTATGTAAAGGTTTTATTAAGGTGACTTTCAATTGGTTGGGGAAACGTCCTTCGTCGAAGGATTGATTGATGAGTAGGCTAAGTGGCAAGGTGAGTTCAGCGGCACATTGTTTAATCAGGCTAGGGGGGAATTCGTCTATACCACAACTGTTTTTATTTTTTAATTGTTTTATGGTTTTATTTATTTCTTTACAGTCTACTGGCCAAAGGAACATCGTATTTTCAGTGGGAGAGATAACAGAATGTCCGACAACTGTAGGTGAAGGGTTCTCGCCAATTGATGAAAAGAAATCATTAAATGTGTTTGCAATTTGTAAGGGTTCTGTGATTGTATTATTATCAATTACTAATTTTATGTTATTTTTTTCCTTTCTATTATTTTGGTTCGTCCGCTCTTTTATTATACTCCACATTGTTTTATATTTATTTGATGACATTTTGAGTTTATTTATAAAGTAATTTTTTTTCGAAATATTTACAACTTTTTTGAACCATTTTTCGTATTTTTTATAGTGTTCTAATAGGATCGGGTTTTTAGATTTTAATGTAAGCATTTTCAACAATCGCTTATTTTGGGATGAAATTTTTATACCAACCGTCAACCAATATTTTTTGTTATTCGTTGTTAACTTTATTTTTCTTTTTGGTATACATTCATTTAAATTATCTAATATTATATTAAAGAATATTTCATAATTTTCGTTCAGATTTTTATTTTGAGATAGTATGTTATGCCACGGTATATTTTTTAAATTTGACTTGAACTTGTGAACGTTAGCAGGGTTGTAAAATCTTTTTTCTGAATTCCAGGTTATAAGACTATTATATGGATTTGACTCAAGAATAATTACTGTTGCGGCGTGATCAGAAAAGCCTAATTCTTCAACTTTTGTAGTAAATTGTTCTCCGTCTATCTTAGTGAAAATAAGATCTAAACATGTTGATGACGTTGGTGTTATATGAGTTGGGTCTTTTATGTTTTGAGTTAGGTTATATTCTGACATCACATCTAAAAGTCTGTTAGTTTTTGGATTATTTTTTAGAATATTTATATTGAAGTCTCCACCCAAGACAATCTTATATTTAGAATATTTTTTGTTTATATAAGTAAGTATTTTTTGGATTTGTATGTAAAATAAGTCTTCCTCTCTCTTATTCCAATACATGACAGTCAACAAAACATTTATCTTTGGTAATTCAGTTGCGCACACTTCCAATACGTATTCTACAGACATATCTGCTATCTCAGTTCGGTTGACGCATTCAACATTTTCTTGCAATAGTATGCAGACTCCACCACCACATCTGGTTTTTCGGCAGTAAGAAGCTGCGATTTTATATCCGCTAATCTTGATTAGTTCCAATTTAGCTGGTGTTAACCAAGTTTCTGAGATACAGAGAGCTTGGTAAGATGGATCTGAGTCGATGAATGCCTCTAATACATGCTGTTTATTATAAAGACTCTGAAGGTTTTGGTACATTATTTGAAATGCTATTTTCTTTACCCCGAAAGGGATGGTTATTTCTTTGTGATAGTTGATGATGGTTGGTAGTAGATCCAATTTCCTTGCAGGGCGCTTCGGTGGCTGCCGTGGTGTTGTTTGCTGAGTAATTAAGGGTTATATTTGTCATATTGTGTTTCCAGTTTATTAGCTTGCCTTCAATGAACAGCTGATTATTGCGTATCACAGCGTGTAGTCCATTTCTGCGTGCATCCATCATTTGTTCTTGCATTGCTCTTTTGTCTTTCAACTCTGCCTTATTTAGGTATTTAGAGATTGACAGTCTCGTGCCATGTAAATAGTGGGTATTTTTTATTATGAATTTAATCATTCTTTTACTTATCAATTCTATTACTAATGGCCTGTTCTTGTTATTATATTTTCCTATCCAGTAAGCGTCCTCAATAAAACTGAGTATATTTATATTATATATTTCGTTGAACATATTAATAAGCCTGTTGTGCAAGTCATTTTCAGTTTCTCCGTAACGTTCTCCAAATCCATAAATTACTATTTTTCTATTGTTTTCTTCAGATTTTGTGTATTTTTCCGGTGTTGTAATTTTCAGATCAAGGTCTTGTAATTCCTTTTTTAGAATTCTATTCTCTTTTTTAAGGTTTTCTATTTGAGTATTTATGTGTTCTATGTCGCTGTTCAGTTTTTCGTTTTGTTGGTACAGGGTGCTAGTTTGTATTGTAATATTCTCCTTAAGTTTTAGGATTGCTTTGTTGATTTCCTTTTGTATCGTGTTTCGTAGATCATGAATAATGGATGTGTTATTTTCTTTTAGACGTGCAGTTATTAATTCGCTCAGATTATGCAGAGTTAGTTCCGACTGGGGTGAAGAATTTGCAGATGTATCGTGATTTTGAGTACAGGCTGTATCGCCCAGCAAGTCCAGTTGTGTTGAGTTCAGGGTTTCATTGGAGCTTGATGGTTTTTTCCTAATAGTGACATTACTTATGGCAGTTCCAGGTGACAGTGTGCAGATGTCATTATCTCGTGGACGTAACGGCGAATTCGTGTTGTTACCTTTCGGTGCCTTACATACACATAGCATAGCTTGTACATAAACGTATCTAACGTATATATAAATAATTGCAAGAATTTGGGTAGCCGATTTACATTGGTGAGTTAATTATCTTATCATAACGGCAAAGAATACTGAATATTGCCAACGTAACCTAACCTAACGTAGTGATACGCCTATCCACCTGCTGAAATCACAGCGCCCGAATCACACCTTGATGTTTGATGTATTGAGAACTTTTTTTTTAATATCTCAAAAGTGTACTTTTTGCACAAAGCAGATTTTAGATTGACAACGATGTAAAATGTTTTGTACACAATACCCACAGTAAAAGAAATAACCCTGCTGCTGCTATTAGGGTCAAAGAGTATATAAACACTACGATTATTAGGGGTATTCCTATGTCAGATTCTAGCCGTACCACAAGAAGTGCACTAGATGGATCCCGTACTGATGATTAATGAAGCATAGAAAACGTCTGGAGACCACGTACTGGGTGCCACACGGAGAGCTAACGGTGCAACGATGACTATACTCGTAACAGTTATTATTACGAGGGATCTCCACCTATTTGTCTAAGTACATGCTGACTATGTCTATAATGTGTATCTATAGGTATAAGAAAAATCACTGTCAATCATTACATTATTTATGTCAATTTGTCAGTATCCTGAAAATTATATTGCCTTAATTTTTAACAAAATACGACAATCTTTTGAAAACGCATTTGCTTGTCTGTTCTCATTTGAAATTTAACTCTTTTTAAGTAAAGGTAAATCTTAACGGGGTTTTATTTGAAACGATATATTGGAGTTCTTAATAACATTGTTCCCTGCAGTTTCAAGGCCCTACCTGCGGTGCTGTGCACAATTGCACATGTGTTTGTATGTACTGCAACACGAAGGATGGATGTGGCAGGGCGTAAATAGCTGGAAATCATTAGGACCCAGACTCAGACTAAGAGACCCAGGTTAAGAGAGAGGTTAGGGGCTACATGGAGCCAAAAATTATGTAGCCCCTATGCATAACACTTATAGCTTTAGAGGTCTCCTTACTGTCTCCCCTTGATGTCAAACTGTGTATTTTAGATTTCGTAAATTTTTGGCAACTTTCGCTGAAACTAATGATTAAGGTAATCTAGAATAGGAGGTTTAATGTAGATTAGTATTACCAATTGCAATTACCTACTCATTAATAAGGTATTTGTTATTACATTCCTAAGTAGGCAATTTTATACATAGCTGGTTTTCACTGACAAGTTTTATTTTAAATGCCCTACGTGAAACTAAAAATACGTTAAATATTTCGACATTGATTAGAAATAGGAAATAGCAAACAAAACAATTTTATTCAGAAGTTATTTCTATTTTATTGTTGTTGTGTGCGAAATAAACCAATTTTACCATTATCACTTTACTCATCTCAGAGGTCCTGAATAAGTATGACAAGTTTAGATAAAAAGGGGTATTGAGTTGGTTACAGCGATCATTCTATTCGCTAAGTATTACTTTTTATTATTTAAACCAATTTGAAATTTCTATTGAATAATTTACAGATTTTACCATAACGATTTAAATCTCCATTGCTTTATTTGGTTAGTTCATCTTATATCTATATTACTTTATTAATTTAGAAGTTCTTTCACGGTCTATTTCATTAGTTTTATATGTTACTTAAGAGAAGTTGTTTCTTACAGTCAACAACAAAAGTTGATGATCAAATTCAGTTAGAAAATCAACATACTCGTATATACGAGTATGACAGCCCACTAGTTTTGAAATATTTTTTCAATTTATTGGTTTTGATGTAAATTACGATTACATATTCTAAAGTTTAAATATATCAGGGATATGTGGCAATTTTGGCACTAGCTTATATTCGGTCCATTTTACAATCACCTACTATAAAAACGATTGGACTTCACACAGCTGCACAGTTCTGACGCAAAGAACAAATCAGTTATCAATTTCTGAATTTGCCCAACTTATGCTGTCGTTTTGTACCGAAGCGAGCATACAAGAAATAAAAGTTAAATAACAGTAGATCATATCGTTATAAAAACAAATCGTAAGTAATCACAACAACCGCTAATGCCAGTGCTTGACTGTAAGTAGGTACTGCAGTGGAAAACAAGACACGCCACATCTTTTATGCATGAATAACCGAAGCGACTGAAGATCGACATGTCACAGACAGTGTGCAATATCAGCAGTTGAATGAATGTTTGTAATATATATTTTGGGCGTTTTTGATTTTGTGCGGATTTCATCACGCCACGCGGGATTACATGAGAAATAGTCTCCGCGGGCGAAGCCGCTGACGAACAGCTTCTTACTCATACTAAAGATGCGAAAGTTTGTGAGGATGTATGTATGTGTGTATGTTTGTTACTCTTTCACGCAAAAACTACTCAACGGGTTCAGATGAAACTTTACAGCAATACATCTAGCTGCTCGCTACATGATGAAACACAGACTACAATTATCGCAAGAAGCAAGAGGAGTTGTGGCCGAGGTAGCCGCGCTCTGCTGATCTCCGGGTTCTCGTTCTATTCTGTTTCTAACAGTTGAGTCGAAAAACAGTTGTTGTTTTTTTTTCACAACCTCCTGTTTCTGGCGATAATTGTAGAGTCTATGTTTCATTATGTAGCGAGCAGCTACACATACATCAGAATAACACATGGGCTACAAATTATAACGAATTTGGTTATGATATACAGGGTGGTCCAAACATAGACGTCAATAAAAATTTTTAGCTTCCTTACACTCAGGGGTATCCGAAAATAGGTCCATGTATGTTACACGATTTTTTGTAGTTTTCGAGTTATGATTTTTTTTACGATTTTTGGAAAATTTTTGGGTTGAGTCACTTTTTTGGTCAGTGTAGCGTGATCCGTTGAGATATATGCCTGATTTTTTTTCTTAATAGCGCCAAATGATTCTGAAGAATTCACATCCATAACGGTTATCATAACTCTAAAAAAATTATGAAACTGAAAAAGTTAGAAATGCTGTTTTTTTCCTAAACTTTAAGTGCCGTTTTAAAAAAAAAGTTATCCAAAATTTTTCATCCAAATCTTTTTTAAAAACTTAGCTATTATTTTAACTATTTACCATGTAAATTTCAATGAGTAACTTCAAGGGCATCATCCCTAAACTTTCAAAGTGTCAGAAGTGTAATATTCAAGTAATCTGTGTATCTACTAAAACTTTTTAAAAATATTGTTTCAAAATTTCCCTTCAAACTTTTATTTAAATATTATTTATAGGATTACCGCACAATCTGTGACAATTTAAAATAAAAATCCTTATAAAAAAACCCATCTAGCCATTTTATGAAATGTCAGACACCATTTACGTTTTCCATCTTCCACTAAACCAAGCGTTTTGTAACAAGTCGATGTCCGATCGAATAAAATAAGCGTGACTTCGCAAAAGAAAACAAATATTTCCAACAATTGCTGCGACATTGCATTCTGGTTGCTCAAAAGTTGAAAAGTTATGTTTACCAAATTCTTGAAAAATGCTTAGTAAATTGTGGTGAACAATCGTCTTAGCATTTCGAAACTGTGACAAAAGCCTAGTGTTCTTCCACAAGGTAAAATTAGCCCCTACAAAAATACACAAAAACAAATCTGACATTTGGTTCCGTCGTATACGACAGAACCGATTACGGATGGGTTATGCTTGTTTTTATGTGTAGACCGCGTTTATAGCTGATGCCCTCCAGCCTGTATTTGGAGGCATTAAGCTAGGCCTTCATCCAGCCCTAAACGGGTATCGGACACTGGATAATGACGATGATGGTTTGCAATAGCACATCTTATAGCGGGTTGAATCAGCCACCTTTCGATTTACAATCCCTGGATCCATAAATCCATAAGATGATATAGTCAAAGCGGGTATGAACTTCTGGGATATTATGTAAATGAAAATGTCTACTTTCTCCACAAGTCAGGCCGAGTTTTTTCCACAAATAAAACCTTCAAAAACTTGACAGACTAATGCTATGCTTACCAGGCATCAGCTTTTTTACCAAGAAGTGCCTCGTAAACTAACTAATTGACGCATAGGTTTGTTCTTGCAAACCCTTGCGTTGCGTTTTTTCGCGGTGTCCCAACATCGCTATTGCGTGGGCAATTACCGCAAATGAAGCGTGCGAACTGCGCGCGTGCGCCACTGAACTTCAACGGACGATGCCTCCGACGAAAGTGCCGACGTCACCTTATTGCTATTCATGCATGCCAGAGAGATTTATTATCCAGTTTATTTATTGTTAATTTTTCCGTGTCGTTAACGATATTGCTTTATTCTTATACGTTTTTTATTTCCTGTTCGTTTAGTCTATTGTTAATAAAATAAAAGTAAAAGGTGCATAATTAACGTAACTTTTTGCTCAACTCTAATGAAATGATACAGCCAAACTGTCGTAGACCATTTGAATTATAACAGCCTTGAACATTTAGTAATGTTATTTTATTTAGGTACTTTCATATTTAATTACTGCTACAAAAAACCTAATGGTAAGTTCAAAATATAAAAAAAATATCTCGATCATCTAATACACTTTTTACCCCGTAGGTAGTCATCGCAGATCATAAACTGTCCTTGCATGCTATGGACAATGGACATACAAACGCACTAATGAACAGTTTAAAAGATGGAAAGTAAGCGAGTAAATGAGCTATCTCGTGATTCTGGTGAAAAATGTGGTGTTTAATTAAGAATTTTATTTGATTGCAAGGTTCTGACATAACTTTTTGAAGCACACATATGGTTCTTTCATTAAAAATAATTCATTCTATCGTTAAAGTTTACAAAGAATTCTTTCTGCGATTAGTTTTTTTTTCATTTAGGTAAATACGCTGACAAAATTTGTGTCTGCATGTGTGTTTTAAAACTATCTACTTACCCTACCTATCTACATGGGGATTGATAACGAATAGCAAATACGTAAATACTAATCTAACTGCTTAACTAACCATTTTTGGAATCTAGAGAAAGTAGGTAAAAAATATGAGCCTTAGGGTCAAACATGATAGTGCAATTATGTCTGTGAGTTCGCAATTTAACGAAGTAGGTAGGTAGGTCTGAGGTTACACCAACTAGACAATGTAGTTTTTGTTCGAATGAAATTGTTACATGACCTCGTAGAATAACCATCAAATTCTGAAATTGGATATTGTTCCTGCTTTTATGGTATGAGTGTAACAACAACAACACTCATTGAGAGAGATTTATTACTAGAACCTGACATTACACACACGGTCCGTCAAGCATATTTATGTAGCCGGAACGGCTATTCCAATACAATTGGATTGGACACCTATCCTAGGTGCATCCGTTTCATTAGGTACCTACCAAATGGTTGGGGCGTAAATGGGTTGATCGTGAGTTCGATCCCCGCACCGCATAGGTTTGTTTATGAAACACATATTTGCGTCTGAAATAAATAAATAGGTAGGTACGATCAGCAACAGAAGTAGCTGCATACTAGTACTTTGTTCTGCCATACTTGTCATCTGTTAATTGCTATAACTTGGACAAAATTAATTTGACAAGGTACTATAGTGTTAAGTTATTCCGACTGTACCTACCTACCCTATACAGTGAGGGCACATGCTGGGGGTGATTCGGGTTAAAATTCAAGAGCCAAGACGATTGAATCTGCGTGTCATGGTGCGCAATGTAAGCTTAGTCGTATTTATTTATTTTTCTTCACGAATCGTAAGCGAACTAGCTCAGCTCCCCATTCCTGTGCATTTTTCCCGCCTGTCGCACCCCTTCGCTGGACCATGGCCTCGCCTTGATTGCGCATCCTAAATTCCCAAGACTTCGTCTCGTCTTTCAATTGTTTCGTAAATAGGTAGGCTGAGTGGCGCTTTAACAAGATTACTTGTACATATTCTCTGGACACTCACCATTAAAAGCCCAAGCTCGTCCTTCCGACAAATCCGTAAAGAACACTGTCAGGTCTTCCCAGCAGAAGTGCCCCAGGTTCAGATGCATGCCGTTCGAGATCTTCGGCCACACTGCCGACAGGAAAGTGAGATCGAGCACTGTGAACAGCTGCTCCAGGGACTCCCCTCGGTTCCTGTAGCTCCTTGGCTTGTCTTTCTTCGCTGGAGTGCGGTAGCAGCTCGCGGAGGCAAACAAAAACAATAAACAAACTGCTTTGATATCCATTATGGTAATGTCATAATTTGAGGTCGGGCGAGAAACGCGTGCGCATCCAACGGGCGACTCAGTTAACTGTGCGCGGCCGGCCGGCCGTATGGCGTATGTTCGAACGTTTGCAGTAGCACGACCGTAGTGCAGTTTCTCTTTATCACAAGCACATCTTATTAAATATGAAAATGAGAAAATATCATTCATGTTTTTAGGTACAGTATTACCTACTACTCGAAAAACTACTGTATCCAAGGGCGTAAGATGCGCACGGCGAAAAATGACTCGCTTTATCTCGTGCAAGTCGTATAGTTAAAGGACGTTGCAGCTTCGCTGGTTCGGAACTGCCATTTTTCGCTTTAAATTTGGATTTCTTGCGATTCTCCCACCTTCTGCCGACCGATTATCTGTCTGGCTCTACCCTAGAGCCCGCGCATGGCTGCGTGTATTAAATAATTTGACCATCGAACTTAATATAATAATATTAAAATGCGCCAGACAACACACCTCTTGTCATGGTCTCGAAGTAGGGATAAATATCCCTGTGTTACGAGGTACTAGACAAGGAATTAAGCCAGGGGCGTCTCCCAGCACACCCAGACCCAGGCCAATTTAGAAAAGATCATTTCCTGAATTGACCTGACCGGGGATCGAACCCGGGACACTACGGAATTAAAGGCGAGAAACCGTGCTCCAGCGCACTACGCCAATCGTGTCGTCAAAAAACTTGAAAGACCATTTTCCGTTATCTACTATTTACCTAAGTACTATGGCCAAGGACTACTTACACAAACACAACAAGTAGGATTATAAGAGATCTAAACTTGTGTCTTGTTGAGGTCTCCACACCCATGCGACCATTGGTCGGAAACACCGCACACTGCACACCGGTCGCCGTCACTTTCTTTGCACTATTAGCGAATAATTAACAACCATAAAAACATTAAACAGCAATTAAAACGGTGTTTTAAGCGTG
Organism: Udea olivalis; assembly: GCA_947369235.1. NCBI lineage: Eukaryota > Metazoa > Arthropoda > Insecta > Lepidoptera > Crambidae > Udea > Udea olivalis. Next base: position 1,586,455 of record OX376342.1, read on the forward strand.
GTTATCTCCGTTAAAGATAAATTAGCAGTAAATCTGCGCGGCTGAACGGTGAGATGATTCTTGGCATATACGTAAATACTTTTCTTCATTACTGGGTATCTTAGGCCCGTATTCTAGAATCGTACTCAAGCACTGATCTGTACTTGAGTAGAGATTTCAAACCGTCAGTTCATACACAAACGTCTCTCAGATTTATACTCAAGTACAGATTTGGTTTTAGAATATGGGCATTAGTTGAGTGCGTTGCTTCAGCAGGAAAGTAGCTTCTAGAGTGATTTGAGTGGAACGTAAAGTTAGTGAGATATATGCTGTGGATGTGCGCGGCATAAAAAATTAGTGGGCGTTGTGGTTTTGGAAAAAAATGAAAAAAACGTTTCCTGCTGCAGTAACGTTGTTCTAGCAGGAAAATTCTCAACGAATGATCGAAGAGAAAAATGTTGTACATTGGCAGATAGCTTACTTCTGGGGAAACATGTGCGCCAAAAATATAATATGTGGGGCTTCAGGTTTTCGAAATATTGCGTTTCCTGCTGGGGTAACGTTTTGCGGAATCGTGTTTCTCTCAAACCATGGCATGTGCGTCTCTTTAATAAACATTCACTTGTAGCTCTTGATTTGTGCTTCGACCAAAATTCGACCAAATTAAAGGGAAATTATTGGCGTACGGGCACATCAACTCTATCGCTAACTGACAAAGACTTTTCATGGGTTGCTTTTGTCTGAAGAACGAGTGCAGTTTGTCGCAAGCCAATCTTATTCTTTTTTGCCGGCGAAGCCATACTTACTTTAAGAACATAAATTAAGAGGATAAAATGAGAATTTCAATTTAAAATTAAGCTCTTTCATATAGGCTCATAGGTATAAGCTTTCATTCATATTTTTAAATTTTACTCTAATCTAAGATGAGGTTCTAATTATTGCCAAAAACCGATTGAACGCGATTGTACGGGCAAGAGTTTAGTGTAATACGTCCAGTAAAGAAGGTCATCGATATGTATGAAACCGTCGCTTTTTCGTAGTCGTTCGAATTTGGTCGGATAATCAGTCGTTGTTGAAAGGTTTTGATTTTTGTTTATTTCTAAATACGAAACATTGGAGGCTGAAAATTTTCACGGTGTTATTTTATGAAACTCACTGTTTTTTGGTTAACACTCACTTATCTCAGGATGAACTGATTTCTTATATTTTGACGTCAAAGTTATGTACCGGTGGTTTTGTTATTTCGATCTCTCTTATTCGATAAAGCATGTATGTAAACTTTTGAAACATTTTCTGACCATTAGATGTGTAAAGCGGAATCGAATGCAGTTTTCAGCGAGTTGATACAGTTTCTCATTTAGGCGCTGTGATTTTTTTTTCAGTGAGATTGAGTGCTGAGAGCATAGAAGACTCTAAAAACCAATATTTTTTTTTGGCTGTACCTATCACAATCTTGTCTTGCTGCATACTTACCAATTAATTGCCATAATCACCAAGTTATAAATTATTTCCAGTCACTTTCATTTAACTTTCCTGACCGTCACATAACAAAATAGAAAATAGTTTACCTATGTTACCTACCTGGATAGAGAGCAGAGGCGAAACATGGGACAGGTGCGAGTTAATTTGAAGGCAGGCCTCACGACGTACGCGGAGATAAAAGTACGTTCCGCGAATACAAAATCCCCCGCGGTTGCACGGACTTAACGCACACGGTGTGCGATCATTTGTTGTCCGAGAGTATATGAGATTTCGTTGTATTGTGAAGTGAATGACTTCACCATCGCGTTTTGCTAGCACGTAAATCTCTATTTGTATGGTATAATCTAGTCAGCGCCATTTAGCGGCAAATTCGTGGAACATCGGGGGCGCTAGGTGGCGCTGACTCGATGCCATACAAATTCGCGTTTTTTTGCTCGCAAAACGCAATGGTGAAGTCATTCACTTCTATCACTGCAACTCGCACTACGCACTTAGGTTCAAGAACGTTATTAATTAAACTAATTATTTAACTGGTCCAAAAACTACCATTGGATTTGACTTGAAAAATTAAAATATTAAACTTGACAGAAGCTTGACAGTTGCTAAATTTAAATAAAACTTACAAATCCTCTGCAATCACCGATTTTCTAACTAGTACAAATAGGTACGCTAACAAAAATAAAACAACAAATTGTTAGTAATTACATTTATTACCTGTCAAAAGACAATAGCTTACAATAATTATTTTATTTCATGTACTTAGTAAATACAATTAGCTAGATTTATTTCTGATACTGAAACTGTCACTGTAGTCTCTGGACGCCGGGACGCCTGGCACTCGCACAAACACTCTGCGGCTCCGCGCGGTTACATCTGCCGCAGCCGCTTGTTCGGCCGCTGCCCGTCGCTCATGAAGCCGCCCTGGGGAATACAACGATATGTTACACTCGGAATGGATGCTTCAAGGATATGACAATAATGGCTACAGCGAGTTTTATTCAAATGTGTATCGAATTAAACTGACAATAGGACCCAGATAATAAGCTTTTTAGACTGTTCGTGATCCGCGGAAAAAATGATAGAAGAATAATATTTCAAACTGAAGCCTAATTATCTGAATTTGATCAAATCACAGCCTAACAAAGGGGCCAAAACACAAAAGAAATAAAGGTTATTCTTTATCAATCTCGGGTTTCACATTTGTAAATTTTTAATGTGATGAAATAGCAAAAACATGAAGTTAAATACAATTTAGCCACAATTTTGCTACACAAGACAGCTAACTTATTATTTACCATTTTAAGAAAAAAAACTATTCCTAATGAAACAAAGAGTCAAACTTCGTAAGCAATAAAGATAGCATTATCTTCCGATTAGATGCTCCAGAAATCCAGTGGCTTGGGCAACACTTTCTTGTTTTTGATTCGAGCGTAGGTAGTATCGGGACCTGGCAATCTGCCATCTAGCACTGTATCTCGATTTCATATGAATGCGAATTCCTCGCATCAGTCAGATAGACTAATAAAAAGTAGTCAGTTATTTCAAGTTAAGTTTGCTATGTTTGTATATAGCAAACTGTAAATTTTGTAAAAATTATGTAAATTATGATTATGAAAAGCAAGACGTAGTCAACATTTATGCAGGCAACTCCCACCCAAATAAACAAATAAAGCCTGACCAGGAATATAAATCATTTTACAAGCACAAGATATTTTTATTTAATTGCATGAAGTAGGTTGAGAAGAAATCTGAAGAAAATGGGAGTGTGTTAAAGTAAAATGAGAATATATTATGATGACGAAAAACTGAACCCTACAACAACACTCCACCACCACTTCAGTATTCAAATAAAACGAAGAAAATCAAGGTCATATTTCTGGCCAGGCCTTAGTAGTAACATGACCGGAGTCATTTTACCTGACATCATGGCTGAGCTAATGTTCTACTACAGGTAGCTCTGAAAAGAATGCACAGAATTCATTAATGCAAAGAGGTAGCAGCCCTACGGCACACACTATTGGGTATGTACTGCATTTCTTTGCATTTTTCTATGCACTCATTTCTTTTGAATTATGAGCATGCAAATAAAAAAGGAAAAAAATAAAAGCATGGTTTCGAATTTGCAAAAAAATACAGTAACAACTATGGAAATGATAAAAAGGAAACAAAAATCAAATTTAACATAAAATTAGGTCTTACATCAGTGATAGATGTATGGTCAGCAACATAAGCCCGTAAACACTTTAGAAGCTTGTCATCCTTACTTTTTTTAACATTTTCATACAAAATATCAAGCGACTGTGTGTGTATGTATAAAAGTAAAGTGCTGTGGGGACTTATGGTGCTTTAAACACGATAAATAGTTCGAAGCGGGGATAGTCAGTAATGTTTGAAGCAAAATATTTGGTGCAAAGTACTGAAAATGGTAGCGTGGGTGAGCGATTACAGGCTTACGAAGATTACAAAGTACATATATATAGAAGTTTTATTAAATAAATATGTACAGTAATTAGGTTTCAAGACACTTAAGGTCAATCCCACTGGAGGAGCTGCGGCCGGCAGCAGTTTTTTGAGGTAATATATTACAAATCATTTTGAATCTTATCTGATTATAAAGTTTAGTTATTTGAAAGCAAAGGAGTATTCCGGACGCCGCAGTAGGCATCCGCCGATCAGTCACTCTCTCACGGCCGCTGGGCGCCGTTGCTCTTACAGTGGGGATTGACCCTTACTGAATTCACCTGGTGTTAAATTACAATTACATTCCTGGAAGAGTCTTAGACGATGTGAGAGTGTGTGTGATAACAACAGCTAAGTGTGATTTCGAGAGAACTACAGACCTTGATCAGTGCCACAAATTAGACATGCGCGGCGCTCTGACAGATAGCCCGCTTAAAACAACACGCCATTTAAGACGCACGCACACAGAGACATGAGTTTACAAGCGAGGTCAGTGAGCTTCGGTGAGTCGGAAAGTCGCACTGTCGCGAGTGTTTTTGTTTTTGTCGAACTTGGTGCAAGTTTTCACATGATGAATTTTGTTTTTGGCCGGTTCTGTCAAGTAGGTATAACTTACTCACTTCATTTCAAAAATATAGAGCGAATATAGTAGTAACCCTAGGCGGTTCACGCAAGTTTTGGAAAAAGCTGCGAGCGGTCCTTCTGTAAACTCTTTATTTTGTGTCAGTGCAAATAAATATGACTGAGTAAGTGTGCATCACGTTTGGTGTGTGTTTCTTTCGGGTCGTTTGTATATGCGTATTGCTGTATGTGTGTCTGTATTTGCATCTCGCTTCTTGTGTGTATGTGCCCCTGGTGTGCGTGCGCAGATGTTTGCGAGTATTAGCTTGTCAGCGTATTCAACTCACCGGCCTGCCCATGAAGCCCTGCGGCGGCATGTAGTTGCTGACGGGCGCGAAGCCGCCGCGCGGGAAGGCGCCGCCGCGCCCGCCGAAGCCGCCGCGCCCGCGCGCGCCTGCACAGCAAATGGGGTTTACATTTTTCGCAATTTGTATCTGCAGCGTGAATTCGATCCCAGACCGCAGAAGATCAAAATTATCACTGTTGTAAAGAGGCGTTCACATCGTGCTGACATAAGACCCATTTGGCAATGGCAATGGTTTTGTAAACGTTGATGTGAACGCCTCTGTACATTATAAGTGTAAATTCAAATTAAAAGGATTTCAGTCTTTATTGCACAAAAAAACAGGCAACAAGTTTTTACAGCAAGTCCTACACTTAAATGTACAATTAAGGCGATCTCTCCCACTTTATTAGAGAAAGTTCTGCAGAAGTAGTATGCATGCTATAACACTAGACAAACTCCTTCTGTACCAAAATAGAAAAACAAAACTCAAAACATGTTTGTAATATGAAATATCGTATCGGCTTGCTGCAAGGAGTCATTAACTTGCTAAAAGTCAATCTTGACAGAGTGGTCGTTGTCAAATATATCAAATTGCTCGATTCTTGCGCCATCGCTGCTTCGCGATGCAGCTCGATGTTTTTTTACTGTGGTACTGTTTTGATAATGAGACTAGAGACTTATTTCCATAAATATTATGTCCCAACAATGACTTTTGGCTGACTTCTCTTGTAAGCCGACGATATGTTATTAAAAAACAATTATAATTCATTTTGTTAGTTATTTAATTGTTATGAATGGGGTCGATTACCGTTCCGGTCATTTCAGGAAACGAACTTTTCTAAATAGGTTTCCCATACAAGGAATTAAGCCAGGGACGTCTCCTAGCATACCCAGACCAGAGTCAATTTTTAAATCTCATTATTTTCACTGATATTAGAAAAATGTGTTGTCAACTTAAAAAAAGGATTTACCTCTGAAGTTACCGCGCGCATTGAAAGCGTTGTTGCCGCCGCCGCCGCCGCCGCCGCGCGGGCGGAAGCTGTTGTTGCGGTTGGCGGCGTTGTTGTTCTGGTTGGCGTTGTTGCTGTTGTTGCGGTTCTGCTGCTGCGGCCGCTTGTTCTACACCACGGACAAATTATACATTTATTTGACTTGACTTAGAAGACAATCCCGCCAGCTGTACGCTTAGATCTTTCTAGCTACGCAACGGATTTTAATGCGATTTTCATCAATCAATTGTGGTTCATCATGAAGGTTTGTAGGTCACTCCACACTGACACTACATAGCACCCGTGCTAAGCCGGGTCGCTGGTAGCATTATACATTTCAAAAAGAAAATTACCTAATGTAACCTGAAATTTATTGTCAACAATTTACATAACAAGAATATGGTGTATAATTCACTTTACTCCACAAACAAACTATTATGTTTACCACTGGGTAAGCCCTAAGCAGAGGTCCGTGCCCTCAGGGAATGGTACAAAATAAGGGGTCAGAGCCTAATTTGGAGCCCCAGGCTTGCCCAAAGTTGGCAAAACAGCAGCAGTCTAGTCCTTTACTTGTGTGCATGTGGTACCTTGTTGGCGTTGGCCGAGTGCGCCTTCTGCTCGTCCTCGTCGCGGTACTTGGAGACGGTGACGAGGAAGCCGTTGATGCGCAGCTCGCGGTCCAGCTTCAGCGCCTTCTCCACAGACTCCTTCACGTGGAATGTCACTCGTACTGCACACGGAAATGTTCAGTTATAATGGCGTTCAACAATAATCATTACTATGTGTTTTCTAACAATAAAAAACTCAATATTGGTAAATCATCCTGAGTTTAAGAGGGTAGAGATGAAATAGCATGAAAATATTCATTAGCAGGCATTAATAATAATTATTCACTGCTCCCCATAGATTGGGAGCTGGTTTATATCTAACCCACGAATTCAGAAGCAACACTCTGAGTTGAGCATCCCTTACATGTATAGCTGTCTCTTTCATTTCTACTGACGTGTGACAGGACGGCATAACTTTTAAGGTAGCTCACCTTTGCGTCATGTTTCTGAATTTAGGCGTAGGTCTTCAGAACGGGCGTCATCTGATGCAATCTAGTCCTGTCAGTGTCACACCTTCTTCCGCTTCAATGTTTACGAGAAATCTGCTTATTTATAAGAAAAAACGTTTCATAATATTTGTGATATACTCACAGATCTTGTACTTGGTCTTGCTGAACTCGTGTATGTGTGCAACCTCGCCGCACTGCGAGAACAGCAGCCGCACGTAGTCGGTGCTCGCCTCGTACGGCACGCCCACCAGCACGGCGGTCTCCGCGCGGGACTCCACCGCCACCGAGATGGCCGCGCCGTCCAGCACCGTGCCCTCCTCCGACAGGGCCTGAACACGGATGGCGGTGAGCGAATGTGAGGGTGGGGCGCGTTTGGACGTTTCATTGACGGAACGGAAATGCAGGTGCCCATTGGCAGGGCTAAGATGCGTGCCACGAGAAAATGTTATAGCGCGGTATTTCTACAATTCGTATGGACTAAGAGCGACACCAAATGTGATGTAATTTACCGCGGTGCACATCTTAGCCCTGCAGGACGCCCTCCTCCGAAAGGCAGTAAACATGGCGTTGTAGCTACTATTCAGCGCGACGTGACCAGACTCAGACGCTTCGTCACGGAAGCGTACGTCACGAGTGAGCCAAATGAGAGTTTATTCGACCAAACAGAGCGCGTAAACGAAAATTGTTACCTGAACGTGCTTCCAAATAGGCACCACCGCGGATGTCTCAAAAATTCGCGTTAAGGCGCTCTATGAGTCTGATTGAGTGAAACATAAGGCCCTCAAAATGCTCCTTCTCGCTAATTTCTTTCAAATTTATTATTCATGCTTCGGCTCTGATTGAAAAAGATATGAGCCAATTGGCTAAGCAAAAGGCCGCGGATGAAGGTACGAGTGTTGGAGAACAAGGACGACGCGACGTCACCCCATCAAACCGTATGTTTCTAGGAATTTGCGGCGCTATCAGAACCTCTTCATAAACCGATCTGTGAGTGCCTTTTTTTCCACCCTAATGAAGACAACTGTCGAAGTGAGCAACTAATAACCATGGTTATTTGTTTCATTTATATAGAGGCGAATCGATTAACAAATGATTTATTGGTATAAAATAAATTAACTGTACCCGTCGAAGATTCTCAATCATAAAAATATGTCAAAGGGAAAACCAGAAGTGAAACAAATGAAAGCAGTCACAACTGAATAGATAATCTATTGCTTGCAGGTCGCTCAACAAGAAGCACATTGTTTCAATACGAAAAGGCAATATGGGGTAGATTAATAAAACCTAGAAGTGCAGTACATTATAGCTTTTCGTTCGACACTAATCATGGGAGACCGACACAGTGTGGCACAGAAACTGTATGGTGCGATATAGAACGTCAAAAAATCGTTCTTGTCTCACCGGTCTCGCATGCGCTCTCAAAGTTCACAAGAACATCGAGCGACTCATCATGGTGGGATTGGATAAGGCAGCGTACACGTCCGAGACACAAAATAAATTGTAGCCGGGACGCGGCCTTCGAAACGGTCGAGCGACTGCTTGATAAGACCAGTGCGTCATTTTTGGGTTAAAAATACAAGTCACCTTGTGACCTTTACCGAGAGTGGCGAATGTTAATTCTGTAAGGTTTATTGAACTCGCGCGGTAATTTCATTACGTCTTTTAACAGAGAATACACATTTACTTTTACCACCACGGAAAAGATAAAAGTCTGAGAGATAGAGATTAAAAATTAAAACTCGTTTTCTTGACAATTACTTGCAACTGGTCGATGCAATTGATTAATGTTGGAGAATATTTTAAGTCATGCCATAAATACCGGTGTAGAGACTGCCTTTTTATTTTTGCTAAATAGACGATGCTACTTGAGATATCTCGTTTCTAGTGCTCAAATAATTCTACATACCTAGTTACTTACTGAAAGTAAACGAACTACATTAAAAGTAAAACCCTAAACCTGCTGCGATAAAGTTACCAAAAACCTGTTCACAGAATAACAGAAGGGTGGCTTGCGTCAATAAGTGCCGCGCTTAAACAGGGGTGAGGCAGAGATACGCTGCCCATGTGCGATGCAATGCTTTCGACACGCGGCGCTGTATGTACCTACAGCGTGGGTATGTTTACATCGTGCGTAATGGGCGCGAGCGCGCACTGCGCAGGCCCCGCGACCCACGCTTGAGACCCCTAAAGCGATTCGCGCGTCCGTATCGATCGACCGACAAGTGGAGATGCTACTACAAGCACACCTACAACTTGTTGTACGCTGTGATTCAACAGTGTCGACTCGGCTTTTATATTGAATCGGATTGCTTTAAAGGCTTATAGACATAGACAATGAAAAGTCGACGTCGCCAATGTAATTTAGATTACTGTTTAAAAATATTTAGTTAACACTTTGACTGCCAGAAAACCAGACACAATAGAAAATTTATTGTTTGTGTATCTAAAAGGATACACTGGCGCTGAACGTGTACAACTTCTTGATAAGTTATCAGCAAACTTATCAGCAACTGGTAAAAATCTAATACGTCGCTTACACGTTGTAGAAAAATTTAATAATTTTACTTATAATTAGAAATCAAGCATCTTTTATAAAGGGCTGACTGACTTTTTCATGATAGAAAATATCAAAATTCAATATGAAATTGAAAACTTTACAATTTCCATCAGAAATTATGAAAGAACCCAATTTATGATTTTAGCATATTACAGCAAAATAATAATAAAAATTAAAACCACCTATTTAGTATTAAAGTTTTAGTAACTCACCTTTTTAAATATAGGTACCAGTTGATAGGAATATTTTGGAAGAGTTTAAAATTATTATATGTAAAATATTTTTGAACCAATTGTAACTTTTGGAGTAGCTTATAGCTAGACCACAATATTTTTCACCAAAGAGCTTGATTTAAACAAACTAATGAATGATAATTCAGCTGCACAAGGAAAAAAATACTTTAATTTAAATGAATAAGTAGCTATGTAGTTGGAAAAATATTGTGTAGGCTTAGGGTAAAGTAGCTTAATATGATAATTGAATACACTGCAGTAGCAAGTAACAATAACTGAGTTGTAAATGTTTGCAACTTAAGGAAAATGTTACTCAGCTGTATCTGTACATAAGTTGAGTTTTGTATGCACTGACTTAGTCAAAAGACACTGCTAGAGCTCCTCAATATTTGCCAGAAGAAATAATCGGAAAAATATTTCGTGGTGTAAACTAAAAACAATATTTGCTGTTTAATACTGTTAGTTGCTACTACGGACCAAGGCCTAACCATAACCCTTCAGAGCAATATTAAAAGTCATTTACCATATTATCCTAAACTCCACTTCAACCCAAGACCAAAAAGGTGTTGATGTTTATCTAAGAAGTTTTAATACTGCTCTAAAAGATGGCAGTTAGGCCCAAGAAATGATACACATAAATAGATATGACGCCACAAACACGATAGGAATCAGTCAGCTGATCTACTACCTTAATGATTTTAGACCAAAACTTCTGTTAAAGTTACGGAGTTGGCAATTGAGGAATACCTGCTCTTCTCAGTAGAAGACCAGCCGAATCAAACATTCAAATAGCCATTCAATCTGCTTAAACGGTCTAGTCACAGTACCATTTAGGTGTAATTTGGAAAAACTCTTTGCCTTAAATTAAAGTGCCTTCTTGGCCACACCAAATTAAGGCACAGTTATTCTAATATTAACTACTAAGACTTCAACAGAAGTAAATAATGTTAATAAACTTTTGTTTACCTTGTCCAGAGACTCTTTGTTTTTGAATTCGACTATTGCCGATAATGTCGGAGTTGTGGTCAGTTCAGTAACAATGATTGGACCACGTCTAAAAAGAAAGAAAACATTTCTCTCATTAATACTCCGCTCCAGTGGAGTGTTGCTTGTGAGTGCAGTTTGCAACTCGCAACACACAATAGTAATTATAAATTAAACACAGGTATTTGCAAAAACTAAGATAAAGATCATGGCAATTTCAGGGACTGATATTTGAATGTTAGCAAAAACATGTTTCATACATTTGTAATTGAAATATCAGCATCAGTGTACTTACTTGACTCCGAGGACTTCTCCATGCTTAGAGAACAACTCCTTGAGTTTGTCTTGGTAATCAAAGAGGTAGCTTGATGGGAGGTTCTCCACAAGCAGTTTACCAGTTTGAACTTTCTCCTCTTTCTTTTCTTCGGCTTTGGCTTCTCCGTCAGCGTTCTCCTGGTTCTGTTCCTCACCGGTGGCCTCTTCGCCTCCCACGGCCCCTTCGGCCTGCTCCTGCTGTTCGGCGTCTCCGTTGTTGTCCTCGATAGCCTCCATTTGCTCCTGAACCTCGGCCTCCTGCGCTTGCTCCTCTACCGCTGCCGCTGCGGCTTTAGCTTTCGCCGCCTGAGTAGCCTTAGCCCCACGCCCTTTTTTCTGAGCAACCATCTTTACTCACTATAAAAACACAATTCCTAATTTACTGCACACAGAAACCCATGCAACACAACATGAAGGCAGTCACGCTCTTCTAATCTGACTGTTTCCCGCCATGCTAATAATCTATTTTTTGCTAAGAACGCGACGACTTGACTACTACTTGGCGCCTATTCGCAGATCTCAAGGACAAGAGTTAATAACGCGCGAAACATCGCAATTACACTACACCACAGAACATTACAAAATAATATAATTACTAGAACTCATGATTAAAAAATGACGCGCCTGATCGCCATAACGGTAAAATACATCAGAATATAGCCATTACACGCCATGGAACATGGCGTTACTACGAGTGGAAAATACCGAAATCGCCCATGTTGGACTCTACGCTTTACATGAATTACGAAACAAAGACGTGACATTTCAATAATATGTAAACTGTTTCACTTACCAAATCACTATTTACAATCAAAATCAATGGATAGCACAAGTTTTCACGAAATGCAATGAAATGACGCCAAATTAGAAGCAATAATAACACGAAACCGGCATCACGCAAGCGCAGCCGCCATTAAAAAAAGTGAGGTTATCAGTGTTGCATGCATTAAAAAAAGACCCGAAGCTTTTGTTTTTTAAAATAGCAGTGGTAGAAAATGGTAGAATATAGATAGAACTCAGGCGACTCTTCAATGATCAATCAATCTTCCTTCATTGATCTTCATTCATTCCCTCCAGTTCGGGCACGTTCGACAACTGAGTTACCGACCGATTCGGTCAAATTACCATAAAATGCAATTCAGATTAATCGAATTAGATAACTTTGTCGTGTCCGCGCTATTCGGACATAACTTTTTGACTGTTCGAGTCGATATTATTGTCCACTGTAATTTTGCCATTCGATACTATTAGATGTTGGTCTCGATCTACCGGTATGGCAGAAAACTGGACAAAAACTAAACATTGTCTAAGATTACAAGAAACAATTGTGATTAGAAAAGTTTGCATTCGATTCAACTTTTGTTGGTTTGTTTAGAACATACTCAGAGTAGTATTTAAAATTATTAGTAAGTAAGTCGCTGTTACTTTACGCGGAAACTGATAGCCCTGCAGCGCATTACACAGAGATACGTATATTAGAGCTTGAAATTGTGTGGAGCGCTGCATAAATAAATATCCCTGGACATTATAAATATCCCTGGACATTATTCCACACAGCGCCATCTAGCCCCAAAGTAAGCTAATTAAAGCTTGTGTTATGGGATACTAGACAACGGATAAACATACTTAAATACATTTTCTTTTGTAAATACATACATAATAAACATAGGAGACACCCAGCCCAGTACAAACAGACATGTACATGCACACAAATGTTTGTACTGTGCGGGGATCGAGCCCGCGACCTCTGGTGTAGTAGCCAACTTCTTAACCATTACACCAAGTCGGTCGTCAACATCATCGTCGTACTCACGTCGTACGTCGGTGCAAAGGTGTACTCAAATCACGTTTTCGTTATTTGCTGGTCTATAGAGTGTTGGAGTACACACCAGAAAAGACTGGCCACGTCATTAATGCCTGTGCAGTATTGAACAACATATTAGGTATATGTACATATATAACCAAATTTTGACAATGACATTGCAGCCATCACAGGCTTCACATGCCAAGACATATTTTTGAATAATGTTTCAATAAGTAAATAAGTAATAAAATGGTGTGATTTTTTATGTAGATGTTTATGTATTAACATAATAATACCTAGCCTTTAAAAAAAATTATAATGCTTTGCATTTTCTTTTATTGAGTACAGCGAACGGGACTGAGTACGGTTATCATCATCAATCAACTTCAGACCTGAAATAAAAACATAAAATTAAGCAAGCTCACTTAATTAACCTAAGTTCGTTACCAGCTTGTTCGGGAGGCTGGAAGTCATTACTGTGATATAATTCAGAAAATTGCTGGGTATAGTTTCAGCCCCAATTCAGCCCTAGTTATTCTAATTGGAAACCGAGGTACTGTGAACAAAACCCAAATGAAAAAACATTGTAATACTTTACGTTAATTACTTAATGTCAATAAAATAGTGATGTTCACATTGCCTTAAAGTAGGGGTCTGTCACAAGCAGAAAATGAAAAAAGGTTTAAAATCAATATGACACTTGATACTGTGACATTCTCAAATAATTTAATTAATCTAATTGACATCAATCCTATTAATAATAATAATATGTACCTGACGAAAGGTAGATTTCATTCATCAAATTCTTATAAACGACAGAGAGCTATGTCGCTTTCTTATTTTTTTATGATTTCAGACAATCACTTGGTTATCTACTCTGCTTTTATTGAGCAGAATGCCGTTGTACCACAGACTTTGGAACTTGTTCCAAATAATTTTAATTAGATATAGAGACAACAGAGGTAAACTCTTGCAAATTGTTGACAATAGATAAGCCCCAAAATAATTGTATAAACTTTGTGCATCAAAACATGCAAGGCTTCTCTGGCAAAGAATTAGAAGTAGGATTATATATATATACATGTATTATGTTTAGCCGAACACTGGTTGAAGAAAAAGATTGTATGATTAGTACTGATAATTATAGTGTCATTATTTCTTTCTTGAGAAGTTCTGGTATTCGCGGTGGGTCACTGATATTAATTCATAATAAGTTTAAATGTAGAGAGCGAAAAGACATAGTAGCACTCTCAATTGAGCGAAAGATTGAACTTTCATGTGCAGAGTTAGAGCAGATTATTATTGTTTGTGTGTATAGGCCCCCTTCGGCCGATTATTGTCGGTTTGAAGAGACGATGGAAGACGTGCTGAAGAAGGTTTGTAAAGCAAACAAGAAGGTGGTTGTATGCGGTGATTTTAATGTTAACACTTTAGACTCTTCTCAGACCTCTGTAAGATTTTTCAATCTTTTCAAGTCATTTAATTTACTAAATCTATATGATAAACCAACCAGGATCACTGACACATCAGCCACCTGCTTGGACATTATTTTTTGTGAAAATATCTCAATTGAAAAATCAATTATAAATTGTTTGAAATCAGATCACTGTGGTCTATTGACTAAATTTGAGCACCGTCATGTCTCTCAATCAGTGGATATTAGTTGGAGACTCATTACTAAGAATCGAGTAGAAAAGTTCAAGAGTAATGTGAATAAAAACCTTTCTAATCTACTACCCCAATGCCACAACATAGATGATCAGTATATGCATCTTTTTGAGATAATTAAACAGGAACATAATTTTATTTTTCCTAAGAAGAAATTAAAGGTCGATAATTTTAAGTTCACGTTTAGTGATTGGGCTACGCCAGGCATCCATAAAAGTAGAAATAAATTATACGAATTATATGGTTTAAAAGCTAATTCTAAGTGTCAAAAACTAGTAGATCATGTCAAATTATACTCAAAAATCTTTAAGATATCATGCCATATGGCTAAGTCTCTCTTTTTGCGTGACAAAATAAAACAAGCAAAAAATAAAATTAAAACTACTTGGAACATAATTAATAAGGAAACTTGTAAATCAAAACCTCGAGATCACTCATTGGCTCTTAAAATTCAAGATAATTTAATTGAGTCTGAGATTGACATAGCTAATACATTTGAAACATTATTTTCTAATTTACCCATTGTAACTACAAGTACCTTAAATTCTAGTGCACCGCTAGCTAGGTCCCTGCTCACATCTAGTGTTGCTGAGTGCTCATTTCAGTTCAACTTTGGTCATATAAATTCTCATGACATAATCAAGGTGTTTAAGGAACTTAATATGAAAAACACCGAAGATCTGTAGGGTATTTCGATAAGTCTACTTAAATCAATCATAAATATCAGTCAGTTACCCAACTTAATGAAATTTAGTAAAGTCATCCCGCTTTTTAAATCTGGTAGCAAAAGTGACCCATCTAATTATATACCCATTTCTATACTACCAGCTCTTAGTAAAATCTTTGAAAAAATTATATTAAATCAGCTGCTTTCACACTTTACTTTAAATAAATTACTACATGAGAAACAATTTGGTTTTACTAAACATAGAAGCACTACTGACTGATGCAGGTGTAGCACTTATCAAACACATATTTGATGCTTGGGAAGGCAAGCAGGATGCAATAGGAATATTTTGTGATCTTTCGAAAGCGTTTGATTGTGTGGATTATGAAATCCTACAGATTAAGCTGAGACATTACGGTGTTTCAGATATTTCGTCTAAACTTATACAATCTTATCTCACAGACAGAACACAAAAAGTGAGTATAAACGGAACCACCTCTTCCTGGAGATGGCTTCCTCTTAGCATGAGAGTGCCCCAGGGATCGATATTGGGTCCACTGCTTTTTCTTATTTATATAAATGACCTTCCTTACTTTGTCAAAGACATTTGTGAAATAGTATTATTTGCTGATGATACCTCGTTGATTTTTAAAACCAGGTAAGCAAGCATTTGACAATGTAAATAATACTCTTTCAAAAGTACTATGTTGGTTCACAAGCAACAATTTATTACTTAATGCAAAGAAAACAAAGTATATTAAATTCACTATGCCTAATGTTAAACAGGTTGATACCATTATCAACCTGAATGATGAGACATTAGAAATTACAAACTACGGTATTTTTAGGAATTACTCTAGATTCTAAGTTACAGTGGGGTCCACATATAACGGCTCTGGCAGGGAGACTTAGTTCGGCCGCTTGTGCTGTCAGAAAAATTAGACTCCTGACTGATATTGAAACAGCAAGACTAGTGTATTTTAGTTACTTTCATAGCGTTATGTCGTATGGTCTACTGTTGTGTGTGGGGCTCAGCTGCAGACCATAACACTATTTTTGTACTCCAAAAAAGAGCTATTCGGTCGATATACAACCTTAGGCCACGCGACTCGCTCAGAGAAGTATTTAAGAAGATTGATATTTTAACTGTGCACGCTCAGTATATTTTCGATAACATAATGTATGTGCGCAAAAACCCTGCATATGTTCAAAAAAAAACTGTAATACTCATACACACAATACTAGAAATAAAAACAAACTTATTACTCCAAGTTTGAGGCTACATAAGGTAGGAAATTCTTTTGTGGGTCAATCTGTAAAATACTTTAACAAAATACCTCAAAGTCTTGTTGATCTACCTCTTGACAAGTTCAAGTCTACAATTAAAACAAAGTTGATAAAACATAGTTATTATAACGTGGAGGATTACTTGAACGACAAGAATTTGTGGTCATAGTAGGAATAATCTGCTCCTTTGCTCAAATTTATTTGTTGTAAAACAAAACAAAGTTCAAAAGAGTAACTATAGAGTTTCTTGCCGGACACTTCTCGATAAGAAGCAACTTCCGAACCGGTGGTAGATTCGCATTATGTTTATTTAGAATATGTACTATTATTGTATTATTTTATTTACGTCTATTATCGTTTATATATTTTTTTGTGAATTTTGACATTTCATAAGTGCTTCTTTGTAAAAGCTTAAGTGAATAAATGATTTTTTACTTTTACTTTACATCGAACCTGCGTGCAAGACGGTTCGTGATGGATGACCCTCGAGAACTGCTTGTAGACATGGCTCAGAAGCGAAATGGATTTGTAGTTCTTCAGAGAAGTGTTGCCACCTTTCTCAAAGCACCACTACGCCTCTGTTCCATGCCTCTGGCGTTACACCCTCGAACAACACGGATTTAAATAGCTTCTGAAGTACAGAATGTCACACACGCACATTTTCCCTACTTAGATAGGAGAAATGAAACCAGATTTAAGTATTAGTAAATATAATATAGATCTCATGGTTGGAGTTCTTAAAATAGCACCGAGCCGCGAAACCCAAAGAGAGCCACTTCCCTGACGCAGCGTAGTGCTCGGCGATATCCCGGTCTTGAGCAGATCCAGAGCAAAACAGCAACAGCAGCGGGTAAAAGATGTCAGCAGCCGTATTCAGATTGCCGTGTTCAGTGGCAGTACGGAAGAACCCTGAATTTCGATATTAGCCATTTCAAAAAATGTCCGGTCTTCCGTTACGAACTGCAACATACAAGGCGTAAAAGCATTATGGTTTCGTGATCGAAGATGTTGCAGTCTTAGCAGTATTAAAATAAGTTTATAATCTAAATTAAATTAAGTCTAACACAATTGTCAAGATACCACGAAACCCATATATATATAAAAGGTGTAGTGCTATTGTACATTGATACTTATAGCAATTGAACTATTTATATAATTCTGAAAACACTTACTTAAAAATACGCTCCTTACAAAAATGTATGAAGGTAGAATCACAAGACTACTTTATAGAATATATGTTATCGCTTATTCATATTAACAATGGCAGGAATTATGTAGAAAAGCAGAGGAATTAGGAAAAGCTTAGGCTAGTAACTACTTATTAACTTGCATACATTTACAACAATTAACAACCTACTTAAGCGTTAAAGCAAAATGAAATACAACACTCACCCATTATGGGGTTACACCTCCGTATTGTACGTAACTTCACTTTTACCTATAGTTTCTGTTGGTATTATTTTAAATAATACTTATGGCACAATGAGTTTGGCCGAGCAGATTTAGCGAGGAGACTAAGATTATCTTCGTCCTAAGTTGGGCAAGTCTCAGCAGTTAGTGCTTGCCGGTCAGTTGCACACTCTCTCACCGACCCGTGCGTGCGTCGCAGGTTACTCTGGTCGGCCGGCGAGTTGCGGCTAACCGGTTACGCAACAACTAGGTAACTCGCGAAGTGTTGATTGACGTTGTTGATGTTTTGAATGTACGTATTTTAACTTATGTAAATAGATTTAGTTGTTGTGTTATTGTTATTTTATTCTTTCTACAAAGTATTGCTTCATTTTAATTACTGTATATCATTTATAGATTGAGTTACATAAGTTAATAGAATTAGGAATTGTATTTTTGTAGGCATTTAGTATATAAAATAAGTTATAAAGTTTGTAAAACAAGGTGTTACACCTGCCTTCAGAAGCTCAGTAGTAATTCCGTCATCGCCCGGCGCCTTGTTGTTCTTGAGCTGTTTGATAGCCATCCTAATCTCGTCGAGGCTGATGTCCGGGATATCTTTGGTGTAATGTCGGATGAGCTTGACTCTTGGGTCTTTGGCTTTGCTACTACCGAGTTTGGCGGTCGAAGTGTATAGCTGTCCGTAAAATCTTTCAATCTCCTTCAATACTGCTGTTACAGTCGACGCCACACTTTCGTCCTCCGTCTTCAGCTTCGTCAACCGACTTCGCCCAATAGACATATCCCTCGCAAACACTTTGGACCCTTTGTTCCGTTCGATCGTCTCTTTGATACGATTTGTATTAAAGACTCGGATGTCGCGTCGCAAGGATCTCCATATGTTTCTATTGAGCTGCCGATAGTTTTCAGCCACGGCCAGGTTAAAAGAACCTGGATCCAACCGCATGGACAGCTTCCACAAAGCTGTTATTTATCATGTCGTCCACCATAACGCAATTTTCCAGGCCAGCAAAGCGATTTTTCAGCTCTAGTTGAAAGCTTTCGGGGTTCTGGATATGTGCACGAGTAGGTCGGAGCGTGGACTTTATCAAGCGTGCCCTTTCAAGTTGTTGTCAATATTCAATGTGCCTCTTATCAGTCGGTGATCGCTACTGGTTTTTACCCTACTGATCACTGAGACATCGTTGAATATTTTCCTCTTTGTGATGATCCTTATGATGAAGTCTCATTTCTCGTTGAGCCATCGGGACTCATCCAGGTCGACTTCCTGTGAGGTGGCTTCTGAAAGAAAGAGTTCATTGCAAAAAGTCCCTTTTTCTCCAGGAAGTCGGCCAACCTCTGTCACCTGGGGTTCCGTTGCCCGTATCCAAAACGCCTCACTTTCTGCTCACAATCTCTTATTTCGCCTAGCTTCGCATTAAAGTCACCCATAGCAACATTAAAATGTGACTTGGAGGCGTGTATGGCTGCACTGATGTCTTCGCACAAAGCCTCTACCTCGTCACGTGGGTTCGTCGAGGTCGGTGCGTAAACCTGTATGACCTTCAGCAAATACCTTTTGGATAATCTGAGTATGAGGTATACCACCCTGCTCGACACACGTTCGATGGACACAATGTTGTTAACTCACCCGTAACTTCCTCCGGCTAACTAGGCTTCCAAATTGCCAATGCTGTTGAGGGACCGCCACAGACGGCCTGCTATCTGACGCGCCTCAGCACCGAGGCTGAGCCCTACTCAGGTGATTGCCATTTATGAATCGAACACTACTATTATTTGTACGCGTCCTTGGTACATTTCAGTTTGCGATATTTAGCACTATAACTCCCAAAGATCATGCTCTAGTGGAATTTGTAACACTTATAGTAATTGAAAAACTAACTTGTGTTAGTTTTTAAAGCTTATAAATATCATTATTATTTTATTAATCACTGTTTTTATCATTTAATAAGGGACTTGTGAACGAGAAAACCGACACCACCTTAAGACTTCTGGTCGCCCTACCGGTAGTAAAGTAGGTTACCAGACTTCAGGGTTATCGAGTCCTCGCCCCCTCTACGGACTTCAGATAAACCCACGATGTCCCAGCGAAACCCACTGATTTCCTCTTCCAGGTCGAGGATTTTCACGTCGGTCTTCAGGGTGCGTATGTTGTGTGTTACCAGGGCCAATTTTCGTCGGGGGTAGCAAATCGATCCAAACCGGAGATTTTTAGCACCCTCTTCCCCACCATTACCGTGACCGCTACCATGGCCGGGAACAGCGGGGCTGCTGGAGACTGGGGGCGTGGTCCTTTTTTTGTTATTCATACTAGGGGGTTGTTGCCAATACTCGCCTCGCTTGGCAGGCGGGTTGGCGAGCGCAGGGCATACCTTGTAGCGTGTGCCATTTTTTGAGATGGATATCCCGACATCTATCGGTCGCCAGAGCCTCGTCCGTTGGCCAACAGGACGCACCGCGTGAAGGTGAGGTTGGCTTGGGATTTTAAGATTTTATTACAACCTCTTTACATCCCGAGGTTCCCGGAGAACACGGGCAGTATGGAAATTAAGTTGACGTCATCTGCCACCATTATTCAGCGTCCTTACAAACTATCAGTTGACGAAAAGAATAGGGTTCGTGACATTATTAACGACTTGTTAGATAAGAGAATCATTCGCAAGTTGAAATCTGACTATGCAAGTCTTATCATTCTTGTCAAAAAGAAAGACGGGAGTGATAGGATGAGCGTAGATTACCGCGCGCTTAACGCCGTCACCGCGAAGGAGAGGTTTCCCTTACCACTTATCGATGATCATATCGATAAATTAGGCAAATGTAAGTATTTTTCTAGCCTCGATATGGCAACAGGCTTCCATCAGGTGCCAATTAAAAACGATGATGATTCAATCAGCAAAACTGCCTTGTGACGCCCGAAGGGCAATAATGATACCTAAAAATGCCCTACGGACTAACAAATGCTCCCGTGGTCTATCAGATAATCATAACAAAGACTCTGAAGCCTCCAATAGATTCTGGGAGCGTTCTAACATATATCGATGACGTGTTAGTGCTGTCTAATTCCGTTGACGAAGGTCTAAATACTTCACGAGAGGTCTTGCCTGTATTAACTGACGAGGGGTTTTCCGTCAACCTGAAGAAGTGTACTTTTCTTGATACCGAAGAGGAGTATATTGGTCGACTAATAGGTCATGGGCAGGTACGGCGGAGCCTAGGAAAGGTGGAGACCCTTGTCAGATCGCCAAAACCTACAAAAGTAAAGGAAGTTCGCCAATTCTTAGGCCTTGCGGGGTATTTTAGGCGGTATATAGCCGGGTATGCTTCCAAAACTGCACCTATCGGTCGTATCGGTGGCGGTCTTGCTCATAAAGTTTACTCACAACACAGGCCACTTTTTGTGATGTGGCCCTTTGTCACTAAAATCACATGCGCTCGCGACGACGCCCGGTTTGCAACTCAAAAGATGGCCGCTTTGCTCTGAACTAAGCCAGCGATGCGTACAAATGCCAAAAGGGCGCGTGCGTATTTTTGTTGTTGGGAAGCCGATTTTGACTAGTGTCTTTGTGAAATATAAAAATATGAGTAGTTTTGGCCATATTTTTGAGTAAAAACGAATCACGGACAACTTTGATTTGTGGCCCTTTCGTTTATAAATTCAAATTCAAATACTTTATTTGCTCTTAAATAGGGTGGTTACAAATAAATGTTGATGGTAATATGTACAGAACACAGTGCACCTATTTAGCCATATAAAATAGCATGCAAATGAAAACGTTAATATGAAATACATTAATAAATACATTTTTAAATACATTATTGAGTAAATTATTGAATACATTATTAAAAGTTCTATTATACAACATTAAAAATAAATACTTAATGTCAGATTAATATGCTTTTTAGCGATAAAGCAGCCCAAAGCGATAAGCAGCGATATAAAGGGTAAGGTTGCTAAAAAAAATACATTTTATTCGTCTGAACTCATATCACAGTCAGGAACATCTGAATTGTCACTAAATTCATCATCTGAATCTGTGACAAATATTAATAACGATGACTCCATTATGTGGTCAATATGTATGTCACGATCCCAATCAGACATAATGTCCCTTTTTGTTTTGTTCACGACCTTCGACCAGTCTTCAGCTTGAACGTTGTTGATTGCCTCTTCCAATAGGACTAACATCTTATTTGCCGTAAATGGCGGCGAGGTATTAATTCTTGCGGGCGTGACCTAAAAATAAACAGACTCATGAAAAAAAAGTATTTCAATTCAATCAATCATTTCATAACCTATGAAATAAATGATTATTTAAATAGGATAAGAAATAAATGATTATTTCAAAATGGGATTGAAATTAAAAGCATACCTTTTGCTTGTGCCCAAATCAGTTCAATGGCGTTATACTGGCAATGGTAGAGTGGCAGTCGAAGAACCTCGTGGCCTCTTTCTTTTGCCATCTCGTCCAGAGCATAGGTAGGAGTTATTGGCATATGACGCCGTACTTAGGCAATAAGCTCCGTTTTTAAGTCATATATCAATTGGACATATTATTATACCTGCTTATATTCAGCCGTAAGTGCAGTAAATCAGTAATTTACTCCTCACTGTTTATTTACTACGAATCGGGGCAAAAACACATGTGAGAACATTACGTGAATTGGTGACGTCTGAGTTCGCAATGTTTAAAAATTAATAAAAAAAATAACTACCGGCTAGATCAACAAAATAATCAAATTATAGTTACTTACTTAAAATAGTAAAGGTATTTATAAAAAAACATGTTCCCATACCCAATTGGGTATATTGGTAAATCAAACATGCACTAAATCGAAAACCATTGCAAAGGTATTTGTATTTTATACCTTATTTAAATATTTAACATTTTTAAAGGAAAAGGATCTAGGATATTTTTAATTAAATACGTTTGCAATCTGGGGTCAAATAAATAAAATTCCAATATATTTTTCCACAAAATTATTAATTAATTTACGCACATTGCCCAGACGGGTAGGTAGGACTTAAGTAAGTAAGTAAGTAAAAAATCATTTATTCATTTAAGCTTGTACAAAGCTTTTATGACATGTCAAAAAAAGTATACAGAAATAATAATAATAAACGTAAATAAAATAGTACAATATTAGTACACATCGTGAACATACATAATGTGAATCTACCACCGGTTCGGACGTTGCTTCTTATCGAGAAGACTCCGGCAAGAAACTCGATAGTTACTCTTTTCAACTTTGTTTGTTTTACAAAAAATAAATTCAGAGTACAGTCAATGCGAGTAGAAAAAAGAACAGAATATTGAGCAGAGGAGCAGATTATTTCTACTATGACCACAAACTTTTGTCGTTCAAGTAATCCTCTACATTATAATAACCTTGTTTCATTAACTTTGCTTTAATTGCAGACTTAAACTTGTGAAGAGGTAGATCAACAAGACTTTGAGGTATTTTGTTAAAGTATTTTACAGATTGACCCACAAATGAGTTTCCCACCTTGTGTAGCCTAAGACTGGGAGTTTTCAATTTGTTTTTATTTCTGGTATTATGTTTATAAGTGTCACTGTTTTTTTTGAACAGATGCAAGTTTTTGCGCACATACATTATGTTATCTAAAATATACTGAGCATGCACAGTTAAAATATCGATCTTCTTAAATACTTCCCTAAGCGAGTCGCGTGGTCTAAGTTTGTAAATGGAGCGGATGGCTCTTTTTTGAAGTACAAAAATGGTGTTCAAGTCTGCAGCTGATCCCCACAACAGTAGACCATACGACATAACACTATGAAAGTAGCTAAAATATACTAGTCTTGCTGTTTCAATATCAGTCAAGAGTCGTATTTTTCTAACAGCACAAGCAGCGGAACTGAGTCTCCTTGCCAGGGCCGTTATATGCGGACCCCATTGCAACTTAGAATCTAAAGTTATTCCTAAAAATACAGTAGAATTTGTTAATTCTAATGGCTCGTCATTCATAGTTACAATAGTATCAACCTGTCTCACATTGGGCATAGAGAATTTGATGCACTTTGTTTTTTTTGCATTAAGTAATAAATTATTACTAGTGAACCAACATAGTACTTTTGAGAGAGTATTATTTACATCGTCAAATGCTTGCTTACCTCTGTCGACTTTAAAAATCAACGAGGTATCGTCAGCGAATAATACTATCTCACAAATATCTTTGACATAGGTAGGAAGATCATTTATATAAATAAGAAAAAGCAAAGGTCCTAATATAGATCCCTGGGGCACTCCCATACGTATGGTGGCCCCGGAAGATGCAGTTCCGTTGATACTAACTTTTTGAGTTCTATCTGTAAGATAGGATTGTATTAATTGAGATGAGATACCTGAAACACCGTAATGTCTTAGCTTAATCAGTAATATTTCATGATCCACGCAATCAAATGCTTTTGAAAGATCACAAAATATTCCTACTGCATCTTGCTTGTTTTCCCAAGCATCAAATATGTGTTTGATAAGTGCTACACCTGCATCAGTTGTGCTCTTGTGTTTAGTAAAACCAAATTGTTTCTCATGTAGTAAGTTATTTAAATCAAAGTGTGAAAGCAGCTGGTTCAATATAATTTTTTCAAAGATTTTACTGAGAGCTGGTAGTATAGAAATGGGTCTATAATTAGATGGGTCACTTTTGCTACCAGATTTAAAAAGCGGGATGACCTTACTAAATTTCATCAAGTTGGGAAACTGACCTTGGTCTATGCAATTATTAAAAAGTTTAGCTAAGTGGGGTGATATCGTATTAATGATTGATTTGAGTAGATTAATCGAAATACCCCACAAATCTTCTGTATTTTTCATATTAAGTTCCTTAAATACCTTGAGGATGTCATGAGAATCAACATGATCAAAGCAGAACTGATTTGTGCACCCATCAACACTAGATGTTAGCAGGGACTCAGCTATATGTGGACTAGAATTTAACGTGCTTGTAGTTACAATAGGTATATTAGAAAAAAAAGTTTCAAATGTATTTGCTATTTCAATCTCAGACTCAATAACATTATTTTGAATTTTGAGAGAGAATGAGTGATCGCGAGGTTTAGATTTACAGGTTTCTTTATTAATTATGTTCCAAGTGGCTTTGATTTTATTTTTAGCCAGTTTTATTTTGTCTCTCAAAAAAATGGACTTTGCAATATGACATGATTTCTTGAATGTTTTTGAATATAATTTAACATGCTCAACTAGTTTTTGACAGTTTGAGTTAGCTTTTAATCCATATAATTCGTATAATTTATTTCTACTTTTATGGATGCCTGGAGTGGCCCAATCACTAAATTTAAACTTAAAATTATCAACAGTTACTTTCTTCTTAGGAAAAATATGGTTATGTTCATGCAATATTATCTCAAAGAGATGCCTATACTGATCATCTATGTTATGATGACCTTGGGGCAGTAGGTTAGAAATATTTTTATTTATATTCGTTTGAAACTTTTTTACTCGACTCTTGGTAACTGGTCTATAACTAATATCCACTGATTGAGAGACATGACGGTGCTCAAATTTGGTCAATAGACCACAGTGATCTGATTTCAAACAGTTTATAATTGATTTCTCAATAGAGATATTTTCACAAAAAATATTGTCTAAGCAGGTGGCTGTTAACTCGGTGATCCTGGTTGGTTGATCAAAAAGATTAAGTAAATCAAATGATTTAAAAAGATTTAAAAATCTTACAGAGGTCTGAGAAGAATCTAAAATGTTAACATTAAAATCCCCACATACAACCACCTTCTTGTTTGATTTACAAACCTTTTTCAGTACTTCTTCCATGGTCTCTTCGAACTGACAATAATCAGCAGAAGGGGGTCTATAAAACTTAAAATAAACTTAAAATATCTATTCGCTATAATCCCAATCCTTTCAGGTAGGGCTGGTTTTAGAACTTCGCAAAATGAATTGTATCTGAAGTCTACTTCACACATTGTCTTGAAATTCTATATTATGAACGGCGACCTCTGTTTCAGTCGTAAGTGCAGTAAATCAGTAATTTTCTCCTCATAATTTATTTACCACGAATCGGGGAAAAAACACATGTGGGAACACTAAGTGAATTTGTGACGTCATGAGTTCGGGATGTTTAAAAATTAATAAAAAATGTACTAGGTACCGGCTAGATCAACGAAATATTCAAATTAGTTACTTAAAATAGTAAAAGGTATTTGAAAAAAATATTTAAAAAAAAGTTCCCATACCCAATCGGACAAACTATAACGCAACGGCAGCGCTGACTGGTGGCAGAAAAAGTATCGAAAACCCACATTGAGAGTGAAATCGAGGCTGACCGAGCTGTCACCTGAGTTTACTAGTTATTTCGGAACGGGTTCATCATCTTATCGTACCGTATCATCTTACGGCTAGCGATCAATTTTGACAGCTGTCAACGTTCACCAGGCAGGATAGCTCGTCCTTGGCTGACAAGATGTCAAAATGCGAGCGACTAGCAATCGACTGGAGTTGCTAGTTTTAATCTCTCGTCGTAAACCGTTTTGGCTTGGAACGTCGCGTCGCTTTGATGTTGTTTGACTCGATGCCGTAGATTAGTGTTGTTGCGATAGCGATAGTTTCGAAACCTTGACCACCTCGACTGACTCGACCACCTTTAAAATCAGTCATACTATCGAAACTATCTACCCGTGACGATACTATCGATAGTGAGAATTAAGCGATACTATTAATCTTTTTCGACAATATCGATACTATCGATAGTATCGCGCCTATCGATAGTTTTGCTTTAGTAACTATCGAGGTATTTTCGATAGTATCGACTGGGAATAAAACGAAACCTTTTAGCTTGCAATATTATCTACTACTTTCGATAGGACTATCGATAGTACAACTGATTTTCGAGGTCACGAAGCATCACGATACTATCGATAGACTATCGCTATCGCAATAACGCTACCGTAGATATTAAAAGGAAGGAAGTGTTATTTTATATCTGCACGATTTTATTGGAATGTAGGGATTAACTTCTAAAAGCTCAATGTAAAGGATATGTTCACTTTGCTTGGATTCCTAGCCATCATAACATTGTAGGTAGGTAATGAGAGAGCTGACAGATTGGCTAATGATGCGGTCTTATCTGTTGATTTGTTCTCATATAAAAATTATTGTTCTGATTTGGTTGCTCTACCAAAGTCCCAACTCCGAAGATCATGGGAGGAAGATTGGGAACGTAGAAGTCAAATTAAAGCAAAGCACTTCAAGTCGATTCAACCAAACCTTCCTATGAAACCTTGGTTTTACATCCTGAGGCTCGGTAAGTCCGCTACAACATGCATTATACGTATGAGGCTTGGGCATGTTTGCTCCCCAGCCTTCCTTTCAAAGATTGGAAGCAAAGATGACGACATGTGTGATTGTGGTACCAGCGTAGAAGACCTCAATCATATTTTTTTGCTTGCCCTGACCATACCTACTTCTTTGCTTTACTTCAATCCCTCCATATTCCTTTTCCTTCTTCTAATAACTCTTCACTATAGATAGATATACTTTATTGTACTAAAAAACAATAACAGTAATGTTCAACAATTGAAACCATTTGTACAATTTAGGCGGCCTGATCGCTAGAGAGCGATTTCTTCCAGGCAACCTTACTATTAAAAGTACTTGACCGTTATTCGTAGCTTATAAATGAGATAGGCATATCCGCTTCCCGTAGTCTTTTACCATTTTAGTACTCTTTGATGACGTATTTCCGTTGCTCAGTAGGCAGTGGCGCCATCTGTAAGCTTATAAAATAAGTGCGGCGACATTTTTGCCTCATTGGCGTTTCGATTCCCGTAGCAATTGGTGCGCTCACGCGTATTAAACAATTATCAAATATATACCATAAATTATCGAATATATAAGTATACATATTGAAATCTAAGTGTGTGTTTCAGTGATTACAGTGCTCAACGAAACTTCGTTTCGTAAATTAATAAAATGATGGTGGTTAAGAGATATAATTTTCTCCAGTGAATTTTGTGAATATAACTTATCTAGGATATTTTAACTATCCTACTTTGATAGACTAGCTCGACAGCAATCGTTTAAACTGAGAATACTAACAATTGTGATGCCATCACTACGATTAAATCTTAATCACTACGAGTAAATTTTATAATCTTTTATTTTAATCAAGTACAAATTTGCGTCATTTGTACAAAGTTTCAATAAAATCTTTACAATAATAGTTGCTAAATCAACTAACGCGTCTCAGCCTTAGGTGCTAATAAACCTAATTAACAAGGTTCTTACGCTGTTTAACCACTAGGCCACGATGGAGAGTGATACAAATGTATTCCCAAAAGTTTAGATTGTTGCTGATTTTAACAAAGGCTGAGGCATCTGTAATTCGACTGTTCATTGATAGAGTTATTCTTGCAAAACACTATTGAAGGTAACTTGTTTCTATTGAAGGTACCTAAGTTTGGGTTTTAAGGAATTTATATTTGGTATGGTTTCTTCTAATCCGCAAATATCTAACCAATCACAAGGAATAATTTCAAATTTAGTAATTATACTTCATTAAAATTGTGGCTCAAGCCTATTGACCTAATATTTTTGGGTTATTGTCATTGATGCGGCGGATATCAATCATGATATATTATATAAAATAATTTAAACGGGCTTTCCCATGAGAGATTAGTTAATCAAACCATTATAAAAGCATATTAGTAATATAGCTTCATTTTCAGAAAGAGTTAGTTAAATTCTGCCCCTTGTGATGATGAGCCAGTAGCCGGGCCGAGCGAAGTTCGCCGCAAACGCGCTCGTAGCGCCTGCAGCAGCAGTAGCAGCTCCTCGAGTAGCTCAAGTGGCAGCTCTCCTTCTCCCAGCTCAAAGCGGCAGCGATTACTGCGCCACCGCCATAAGAAGAGTAAGAGAGGCGGCCCTTCGTTAAGGCAGCTAAGGAAGTAAATATGTGAGTTGCGCAATGTTATTTCTCAATCCCCCGCCTATCAGGATGGCCACTCTATTGACCAAGAATCTATTTGTTCGGGGGTCAGTGGCGAACTTAATGAGAATGAACTTCATGAACAAATACCGAATTGCCCTGAGCCAGCAGGTTCTGATTTCACATTTGAAATCGACACAAAAATAAGAGAGCCTTCTGTTCCCAAAGCTCCTGAAAATTTCGTGAAAATGCTAGCAGATGTACAACATTTCGGCAATGCTGATTGGTCCGAAGTGAGCATGCGGATACCCAAAAGCTTTACAACCACACCCCTGATTTCGTAAACCTTGAGTCGAATGGAGAAATAAGACAATATGAGTCCTTGGTACATGTGGCCAAAGGAAAAATTGCATTCTTAAGCAAAAAGAGTCTCTAAAAGAAAACATACGCAGTCGTTTAAGTTGGGCTAAATCTGAGAAAAGTTTAAATAATTTTAATTTAAAAATTAATGAGTGATTTTTGAACGGAGAGTTTCATAAGCTTCAACTGATCTTTTGCAAATGGTCTGTGGCCATAGGTCAGAAATTATACAAATTAGTAGGGACGCAATTTTAAAGAATGTGAAAGACCCTGTGGAGAAAGTTGCTCTTAATAAAATACCTCCCTCTACAACACATATTTTTGAGGCTAATGCGTTTTCATCTGCGTTAGAAAAAGCAGGGGGTGTTCGTAAAGCTTTCTGGCTCCCTAAATCGGATAATCTTCAAAAAAGGCCTGATAAAGGCTTTATCAGCCATCGTATCGCCAGCCCTCGAAGGGCCTAGGTGCCAAAAAACACTGGCACATCGAGAGGAGCCCAAGTGCCATACTACGTATCAGGTTCGTTTAGGCCTATACACAATCATTTACCACTCTCGAGGGGTGAGTACCTTAATAATATTATGAGCAATGATAATTAACAATGTGATACAATAACGATGCAAGGCAACAATGCAAGGGGTCGCTTTCAATACTGGGACTCAAGGCCCCGTGGTTCACAAAGAGGAGGAAGAGTGCGAGGACCTCCTGGTAGCGCCCCTAGAGGCCAATCCAAACGTAGTTCACAAAGAGGAGGAAGGGGGCGAGGACCTCCTGGTAGCGCCCCTAGAGGCCAATCCAAACGTAACGAGCAATGACGCGAGGTCATTGTTTCAAGCCGAACAGTTGGTTCATCATTACAAGACTTAGAAAGGAATGGGGGCCCCAGAAATAGCATTGAAATTAATAAAAGGTTACGCATACCATTTATCCGGAAACCTCCTCTGTATGTTCCAAATCAACACAACCAGTTTCAAACTTGTGTTTCAAAAGAAATGACCATATTAGTTCAGAAAATGAACGATCAAGGCGTTCTAAAACCGGTAAATTGGACCCCCAGTGTCATTTCACATCGTTTACTAGTTCCGAAAACGGACCCTCCGACCTATTTCAATCTAAAAGTCTTCACAAACATTTACAAATGACTTTGAATCTCCTTCAAGTACTCTGATGGAGTATAAACATGGGAAAAAATCAATAACGACCCCAAAAAGTGTCTGACGTACTTAGGGATACTGTGGGATCCGTAGGACAATTTAAAGGCCTTACCAAAAGAAAAGACACAAACTTTTAAAAAGAAGACCCAACATATTTTAAAACAAAGGTCGGTGAAGCTAATCGAAGTTCAAAGGCTTGTCCGTTTGTTGAACTTTGCCAGTTTTGTGGTCTCACGAGGTCGTTCACACCATCTACACCTGCTAAGGTTTATGAAAACCCTATTAGGCAAGCCAACAAAGAAAGTATTACTTGCCGAAGTCGTGGATTCAAAGCTGTCAACTCTCGACATTGTTGCACTTGCCTCCTCCAGCCCACTTTCGCACAACCGATGCATCTGACCTAGCCTGGGGAGCTCAACTAAACAACATTCCCTTGAGAGGGTCTTGGACTCCAGAGGTGCAACAACTGCACTCAAATCAAAAAGAAATGCTAGCTATTTTGCACGTCGTTCAGAATCAGGATGTTGGGAAACAGCTCTGTGCTAATGCAGTGCGACAACCAAACCGTGGTAGCTCACTTACGGAAAGAAGGGGGTACCAAATCGATGGCATTGATGATCATAACTCGTCAGTTATTAACATTATTGGACCAGTTTCTAATAACTTTCACAATTCACTACATCCCGGGCAGGTATACTAATTATGCCGATCATCTGTCAAGATATCGAATCGCGCCGGAGTGGCATCTGTTGCCGGAGTGCTTGGTGATAATATTCGCGAAATGGGGAACTCCAGTAATAGATCTTTTTGCCTCGCAGAGAGCTCACGTTGTCAGCAATTATGTATTCCTAGATCAAAGGGACCCGAAAGCTCTATTTTACTATGCATTCAGTGTAACGTGGAATTATCCTCTTGCATGGCTGTTCCCTCCGCCATTCCTTGTAACCAAAGTGTTGACACACCTCAATCAAGCGATAGGGATGTTCTAGATGTCGTACCCTGGTGACAAAAAGTGAAAAGCGAGATCCCTCTAAGCTCCATTAGTCCTGAGGAACTTGAAGGTAAATCTGACAGAATTACCACCTCCCAACCTGGAGGATCTAACACTGAAAGTTGGAGATTTGGTGGTAGTCTGAGGAGATCAACATTAAAGACGTATAAAATAGCATGAAATCGGTGGTTAAACTGGGCAAAACTAAAAAAGGTGGCCATTAATAAACTGACAGGATCTAAACTTGCGCAATTTTTAGCCGACTTATACGTAATATAATTACAATTTCTTTTACATAAGTCTGTACTCACTACACTTTGTACATCAAGTATGTCAAGTTATCTAAGCTCTCATGCCTTAGAAAACATATCTTAAAATCAATTTCCTTGAAAAATGAATAGAAAATTAAGCCACCTATTTAGGACATCAACGATTTAGCGAATACCTGTCTAAACGATCAATAGATAGAAATAATATACTCGTTTATCAAGTTTCTCGCCACACAGCTATTTTATTGCTTTTGTGTTCTGGCCGGCGTATTCACGATTTATCTTTATTTCGAGTCGATCCCGATCATTGCATTAAATCTCAGGAAGCTATGATTTCATGGCCAGAGTTTGGATCAAAAACTGATAACAGCGATTACAGGCGATCAGGTTGGAAATTATTGGGTAATTCAGATAATGCTAACTTGAACCCTATAGTTTGGATACAAACATTGATAACGCTGCTAAACAATCGGCAAGAGACTGCGAAGACTTCCGAGTTTACTTATGACGTTTAGGGGGCCTCCTAAAGCTGCCTCACGAGCTGTCATTGCTGGCTGGATAGAACACCTGTTTAAAGACGCAAACATTCCGTTTAGTCCTGGTAGTGTCCGGTCAGCAGTAGCGTCAAGAATTTTTTAATTATTCCCTGGTGGAGATCCTCTCACGCGGAAATTGGCTTTCCGCCAACACTCTCAAGAAATTTTACAGGCGTGAAATAATGCAACGAAATATTACTACGAGCGTGACTGAATTACTCAATCCTGTTGATTAATGTTCACACAATTCATTCAAGTTAAAATTAATCAATGTATAAACTGTAAGATTTAAAATTTCTAATCAATAATTACAGCTGATATAGCTTCATGATTTAGAATGATTGACTAGCGAAAGACTAAAACTTTAATTATCTTTCCGAAATGTCCTTACAGAAATCTGTTTAATACAGCAATATGTTTCACATTGGCGTTTTCTTCATTGTGTACCTTTCCGTTCCTCACCAGGCGATAACAAACACTTCTCATTTATAAGCTTCGATTAACGGTCAAGTACTTTTAATAGCAGCGTTTTCACCTGAAAGAAAACGCATATTAAAATACTTACCTTATTCGAAGCTTACTTTATAACTCTGCCTGGTGAATAAAAGCCAATGAGGCAAAAATGTCGCCGCACCTATTTTATAAGCTTACAGATGGCGCCACTGCCTACTGAGCAACGGAAATACGTCGTCAAAGAGTACTAAAATGGTAAAAGACTACGGGAAGCGGATATGCCTATCTCATTTATAATCTCGTTAATAATATCGTTTTCTTTCAGGGGAAAACGCTGCTATTCTTTTGTAATCCTGCTGGTTGGCCTTCATCGGTCTGGAGCGGGGTGGAGCTCGTTATGACCACCTCCAAAGGGAATGCTCCTTTGCTGATGTTTATACTTTTTATCAATATACATTACATATGTACCCAAAATAATATTCGTTTATAATTACCTACGGCTACTAACTTACCTGATCCGATCCAAATTTCCCGTTTAAAATCCATTTTTTTTATTTTGCTTGTTTCCCTACCTATTGATTAAAAACTCCAACACCCTTGTCAGTGGCGATTAGTGGCGAATGCACAAACCGTGCGAGCCAATTGAAAAAAAAAAGGGTTATTTGTCAAAAATTCGTGCACGTGTCGTGTGTTTGTTTGGATTTTTTTAAACTTCAAAATGGTGCGTAAACTAAAGTTTCACGAGCAGAAGCTCCTAAAAAAAGTAGATTTCATATCATGGAAGGTAGACAACAATCTACACGAAGTGAAGGTTATGAAAAAATACTACATTCAAAAGAGGGAGGACTACACAAAGTAACCTTGTTTATTATCCACTATTTTTGTTTATATAATCGAACTCTAAAATTAACTCAAAATGTGTTTTACCATCAGATACAATAAGCTATCGAGGGAAATCAGAGACCTAGCGAATAAGGTCAAAGATCTGGATGCCACAAATGAGTTCAGAACTGAATCCAGCGCACAGTTGTTAGAGAAATTGTATCAAATGGGACTGATTCCAACGAGGTGGGACTTGGCTTTAGCCGTAAATGTGTCGGCTAGCGCATTTTGTAGACGAAGATTACCTGTTGTCATGGTCCGATGTAAGTTTCTCATACATTCTTGTGCTAAGAATACCCATCATTTAAATGTTTTTAAAAACACTAAAATCTTACAGGTAAAATGTCAGAGAACTTAAAAGAAGCCACTAAGTTCATAGAACAAGGTCATGTGAGAGTTGGGGCTGAAGTAGTGAAAGATCCAGCTTTCCTTGTAAACCGGTCTCTGGAGGACTTTGTCACTTGGGTTGACAGCTCAGCCATTAGGAAACATGTTATGGAATACAATGATTTGGTAAGGAATAATTATGTTATTATTTTATCAATCAATCAAATCATTTATTTGAGAACCAGCATGTTGTTCAATTTATAAATTTTATGAGTCAACACTGATGTAACTTCTATATTTTGTTTCAGAGGGATGACTTTGATATGATTTAGGACCGACAAGTTACATACACTTATTTAATTTTGTAAATACAGGCTGAAGTGTGCAGTTGATATGATTAATGGGAAAATGTGTGAAAATCAATAAAATTAATGTAATAAAATTATTATACCTCAGTTCTGTTTCAACTTCTATTGCACTACTTTGGAAAAGATTAGTGTATTTTCACTTAAGGCCATATTAAATAGGATTAAAATGATAAAATATCCAGTAGGTACCTATTAAAATTGAAATGCCTCAAAAACTAAAGACTAATCGAATCCTGGATTTCCATCATGTCATTCTAAGTTCAGCTGCTTTTGTCTAAAGTATACCAACAAAATATGTGTTTATCAATTTGCTTCTTAATGTTTTTTAGTGTTGATTTTTAGAAACCAACGAAATTGCAAATGATTGAAAAAACAAACTAATATTGACAGGACTTTTATTAGTAGTGTTTTATAGCTGGCTATCCATTTCAAATATAAGTTTTTAAGAAAATTGTTTTTTTCCTAACTTCTTAAATAAATAAAACCGTATCTTAAAATTTATAAGGTATGTACAAAATAACAAAAAAATTTTTTCAGCTCAATGATTTACACTACTCAGAGCTTTTGAACCATTGCCAGCTCAGTATCCTAGGTCATTCAAGGAACAGGCCCAAAATGGATCTAAACATACTACTAAAGGTAATTAGATTACTGACATCAGACCCGTTTAGTTAAATAAAATGCAATGTATCACAATTTTATAAAAGCACTTCCAAGCCACTTCAAATAGAATAACCTGGTATTGATGCAGTTGAAGATACTGACAGACCATCATCAATGGGCCTCCGGTTTTCAATTGCTGCTGCTATCCTCATCATAGCATTGGCCTGGGTAGCTGCAGCATCTGCCAGCTTCTTCAGAGCTTCTGCCTGGATGAGAGCAGCTTCTGCACTTTTTGCTGAAGCCCTGGCTCGTTTCTCTTCAGCTGTTGCCCGCAAAAGCTCTGCATCTGCTCTTTTTTTTTCTACTTCTATCAGCCATTTTGGATAGAGATCTGTAATGAAAAAAATAGGTGTTAAACCTATATTTTCATTACAGATCTTTGGTAGAGAAAAAATAGGTTTAACATCTTGTTAAGATTAGAAAGGTAGGTTGGAAAAAAGGTCCATGTTTTGTCTACATAAGAAGTAAAAAAAAATACTAACTGTGTACCAGGGGTTCATTAGAATTAGGATCAGTGTCTTCTTCATACTCTTCATTGCTGGACTGACTACTTCCATCACTTTCTTTTTCACCACCTTAAACCAATCATAGTAGTAATTAAAATAATATAAAAACATAAATATCTTTGCATTATACGGTGAATGCACACTTGCTTGTTTTATTCTTCAATTAGATTCTGATTTTGAGAAGCAATTCATTCATAATTTAACTTAAGTTGGATTTGGTTGTGT
This sequence comes from Udea olivalis, assembly GCA_947369235.1. Lineage (NCBI taxonomy): Eukaryota > Metazoa > Arthropoda > Insecta > Lepidoptera > Crambidae > Udea > Udea olivalis. The sequence continues at coordinate 1,621,912 of OX376342.1, forward strand.
CAGTGCCTCACCTGATAATCTGTCATTAGAATCTACTTGAGATTTGCAAAAGTCATTATTATCTTGGTAAGCTTCCAGTTTCACTTCTGGAGGTATATCATTCTGAAAAAGTATGAAAAATTTACATAATGATATGAACTAAAAATTAGTATGATATTTTATTAGGCAGTTGTCATTCTAACCACTTAGAGAAAACCAACACTAGCATTCTTTGAGCGTCGGCGACCCCCCAACCCTAACGTTTAAACTGGCACTGCTGCCTATTGTAGCTGCTTGTTGGTTGAAAAAATGACTCGTAATCTTATTATAAAGTTTTGGATCACATGGTCAGGTGTTAAGATATCCCAAGGATATTATGAATGCATATTTCATATAGTATATATTATATAAAACATAATATGGCGACATGGAAAGTTTATTATTCTTCCATACTTACAGGTATCTTATCCTCATACAGCTGTATCCTCATCAACTTCTTCTCAAAGTGTGATCCCAGTATAGAAAGTGCTCTTTTCTCCAGTTTTGTCAATGGTTTTACACTTTTGTCAAGTGATAAGCCACGTTTCTGCTTTTTTAATATTTTAGCTTTGTTCTTCAATTTATTTTTGAAGTCACTCCAGTACTGAAATATACTTACATTCACATATAGCAGGTATATAAACTGTATTTATACAACTTTATGGCCACAGTAACATAACTGAACTATTTGCTTAATAAATAGCATACATACAATACTATCAATTAATTTAAACAATAGACAGTCATGAAACCATTAAGTTCAATAATAGGCACAGAAACAACTGCTATGTTAAAATAATATTATGCCCTGCATCTGTGTTTCTGGATAGTGGATACTTACAACCTTGATGTCTACAAGGCCAGAGTGAATAGGCATTTTCTGAGTAAGCATGCACCATTGGCCTCATCATCGCTTACCACCAAGCGAGTCTGAGGCCAAACGCAAACCCATTTAAAAAAAAGACTGCTATCAATTTATATTATTTAAATGAAATAACTACCTTACTCCATCCATCAGAAGTCTTTTTTGTGCCTATCCTGCAGTCATTTAGGACCTTAGTTAGCTCGCCCCAGAGTCGCTTGGATGTGTGCCGTGCTTCTAACGTGCGAAGACTACCTGTCGCAAATTCGATGTTCTGCCCCATGAAATCTAGCATTACCTTCACCTGCTCGTATGATACGTGCCGGGTACTATTTTTATCCTCAGCCATCACACTTTATCTGTATACATTAGGCCGAACTGGCCGAATTCATACCTAAACTATTTGTTATGATGATAAACAAATCTTAGTCCTAGTTTATAACAACAATGTTACTCGTTCGTTGTAATCGTTAGTTAACACCGAATGTTTTGACTTCATTCAACAGTAGGATTTGAATAACACCATTCAGTTAAATTGTTTCTGAAATCAAAATTATTTTCCCAAAGAAATTTTCATCACGACTCGCTCGTAAATCTTCGTTCGTTTACATATGCCAAAGATGATAAAATATAATAACTAGCGTAGCGTTATAAGAGACGGGACTCCAACAAGATCAAAAAAGGCAATATGTATGAAACGCATGGACTGCTCAGTTCAACCATATAAAAACTATGACAGGCTATACTGCCAACATCATATCCAACATAATAGGGTTGTTCTAACCAAAGAGTCTGTGTATTGGTGGTATCAATAAAATGAGATCGAAGATACCTGTAGGAACCTACCAATTTCACTTAGGATTAAGGGGTTAAATTCAAAATAAAAGGCCTTAATTTTAACTTTTATTTATTGACAAAGGACGTAAGACAAAATAGGCTCACTTGACATAGCATGTACCTATACAATCACTCAACCCTTTATAAATCGGGCCCACGATAAACATAATATGAGTTACCTTCGTTTCATCCAAAAAAAATGAAAAAATCATTGCTACTCCCGAACAATTTTTCAAAAATTTCATTTCCCAAATTAATACTCTTCGCAAATAATTGTAGACAGCTCTGTAAAGTGTAAAATTTATAAATTAATTTTTTTTCTTAGTTTTGAAGTTGTTTATATGTATTTTATGTGAAAAACAAATGAATGAAGAAGAAAATGTAAACAGAAAAACGAACCATTTGGGCATTGAGGTTCTGAAGGCCGATATTTTACAGCTTTTTTTGCTATATGGATTGGGTATTGACTCAAAACTTCATCACATAATGGCTGCGCAGTAATTTCAAAACATGGGATAGAATTTTCCGTAGTTGAGTTTTTTCTTTTTGAAATCCTTAGGATGAAAATGCTTTCCGCAAATATGCTTTGATTGGTGTAGTTTTTCTATTGGCACATATGCCAAATCTTCTTTGCCAGTAACTTTTACCCATTGCCCGCAACTGGAAAGTGAATGAACATTAAGGATAAAAAAATATTTTGAGGATTAAGAGCCGCGGAGGGATGGAGGGCTGGAAAAGCTGATAAAATTTACTCTTTGTAATAGAGACATGAGAGAACGAAATGTGAAATATAAAAAGAAGACTATCGATAGAAAATGGCACTGCACTATTATGTTCGCATGTAAACCGGTTATGATTTTTTTTACGATAATCTGCACTAAAATCCCAATAAACTACACCATACATGACCTTAAAACAAAAACAAATTATAACAAGTAATAACCGATCTTCATTCAGCGGGAATTGTGCCATAAATGTTCGTTTTTTATTTGCACGTTACTATTGGCATCTTGATTAAAGACAATATACTTGGCAAATAAATCACTGAATTTGTTAGATTTACTAGCTTTTAAACACTAAGGGTAGGTTGCACCATAGTAAAAGTTAAAGTAAAAGTTTTTGTCAAATTTGAAAGTAACAGAAGCGCTGACTATAACGGTTAAAGCAAAATGTGTTGCACCAGCGAATTCATTACCCTTGTTATAGTTATTAGGGTTGCAAGTCAAATGAGGTGTAATTTACCCCAAATTCGTTGCGGGTAATATTTTTAAATCAGACAATACTAAACAAAGCTGCTCTGGCGCTGTCATTAGTGCCACAGCCATTATTTCATTTGATGTCAGTGTCACACTATCTTAACAAACAACGAGGGGTCTGGTTTCTGTTTTTCTGTGTTATCTAATCAAGTAAGCTAAGAAGTTCTTCGGATTCTGTTGAGCTGAAAAAAAATTAAATCATGGATGAATATTTGCTTGCAAACATTCAAACAAAGTAAGTACCTATGTATTGCTTTGTCTTTAGCACGTGTTATTTTCTAGTTGAACAATTACGTACCTACGTTGATTAAATAACTTAATACGCCTTCGCTAAGTTATATTTTAATGTTTCAGGGAAAGAAGTGTAAACTTTACCAAAGCAGAACTGGACAGACTGCAAACGCTTTTAGCAAAATATAAAAATATTTTATTTTGCAAAAAGACGGACGGCATTAGTTCCAAACAAAAGGAAAGTGCGTGGAGTAACATCGAACTTGAGTTCAATGCCCTTGCAGACACTCCACGCACTGTAAAGCAACTAAAATACATATTTGAGAATTTGAAGAGAACAGCAAAGAAGGTAGTTAAATACGTATATTATGTTGATGAAATACACACATCAAAAGTGTCTAGGGATCAAGCATTTTTATGCGGATTTCTTGAGATTGAGATGTGGCTTTGTAATAAATTTATGATTTTATAAATTTATATGGATCCTTTTTGGTGCATTTCATAATTTGAAACAGGAACTGTCAATCAAATTCGAGTAAAAGATGAAAATCAGCTGTCAATATTTTCCCTATAAAAACATACAACGCATTGAAGACATTATTAGTGCTACTGTTTCCCTACTACTGATTAAAACCAACGTTATTATGGAGCGGCGACGTCATTTAAGCAGGGAAGAAATGCTCAAAGCCGTGGGAATGATAGAAGCTGGTTCCCGGCAACGTACTGTGGCTTTAGCTCTGAATACAAGTCAGAGTGTTATTAGTTGACTTTGGACACGTTACCGAAGCACTGGTACCGTGGCTGAGCGCCATGGAGGACGGTATCGCTGCACCACACGGAGACAAGACCGATACATTCAAATCACAACTCGAAGAGCTCCAACAATAACCGCCATGATGTTAGCCGTGAGGCTTCATCACTCTTCAGGGAACTTAATTAGCGACCAAACAGTCAGAAACCGCTTGCATGAAGTGAACCTTCATTCCCGAAGACCGCTAAGGGTACCACCTATAGCAATGCACAATCGTAGGATTCGATATCAATGGGCACTTGAACACAGAAATTGGGCAGAAGAACAATGGCGTTTCGTGTGCTTTTCTGATGAGTCTCGTTTTGGTATGAGACCGGATACAAGACGTATACGACACTGGAGAACCCCTGGACGCCAACAGCAATTAAAATCCTGCCAGGAAGTCCATCCTTATAGTGGTGGAACCATCATGGTATGGGCGGGTATTTGGATCGGCGGAAGAACTGAGTTGATTTGGATCAGAGGCAACCTCAACGCTCAAATTTATGCTGAGACGATTGTATCAGACGTCATCGTGCCTCTACATGTGCAAATCGGTCCCTTATTTCAGTTAATGCATGATAATGCACAACCGCACACCGCAAGAGTTGTAAGACAGACTCTCGCCGCAGCTAACATCAATGTCCTGCCCTGGCCTGCTCAGTCGCCAGACTTGAACCCGATTGAGCATGCATGAGATATGCTACAGAGAAGAGCTCTGCCGAATATGGAGGGTATCCAGTCGCAAGAAGACCTTTTTTTGTTGTTGCAACGAACATGGGCGGCCATTCCACAGCGTGATTTGGATGAACTCATTTTGAGTATGCCAAACCGATGTTCTTGTGTTGTTAGTATTCGCGGTAGAAACACGGATTATTAATTGTTTAAGTTACCCAATAAAATTTTAAAGAAAACTGTTATTTCAGTCTTTTTTTCGAACTTTAATGTTAGTGGTTCAAATGTCAAAAATCCCTTTATTAGGAAAATGGCAAATTTCTTTATTAATGCAAAGGTGACTTGGTTTATCGTTACTGTAGACAAACGAAAACACTTTATTTGATGAATCCTTAAAGAAAATTTTAATTAATATCCATCAGGAGAAAAGTTATTGCAAAAATATATGTTGATCCCTAGACACTTCTGATGTGTGTATTTATATGCCATCTAGTGCTTTTCGTATTTCATTCAAATACACATACCCAATTTTAATTTTTATGTCAACAGGGAGCGTGCAAAGAGCGCCAAGAAATGCGCCGCACTGGAGGAGGACCACCATCAACTCCACCACCTGGTTTGGCCGATGCTACAGACTGGCTGAAGGCAATCATACCATCTTCAATTTATGGGAATATGGCTATTTATGATGATGATGTCATAAATTCCATGCCTGTCCTTGTGAGTGCTTAGTAAATTACTGACTATTTACCTTCATGTAGTTCTTTTAATTAAAATAATAAGTTTTATAGTGGTGATTGCATTTAAAATTCTTTTGACAGCCTGCAAAAAAGCCAGAGAGCATCATCATTGGAGTGGTTGAGAACGACATGACTGAGGGGTCTCTTCCTCTCACAAAGGTATTATTTATATTACATTGAAATACAGAGCTTGCATTATCATAGGCAGATGGGGGTTCGGTCTGTTATACTTACTTATATTAATGTAAATGATGATGTCATAAACCAAGAGCCTGTCTTTGGGAGTGCTTAGTAATTATCCTTACCTTTGTGTGGTTCTTGGAAAAATAATAAGAACCTATTTAAAATTTTATTCACAGCCTGCAAAAAATCCGGAAGCTGTCATTGAGGTACTCGAGGAACCTATGATTGAGGAGTCTCATCTTCAGTTCAAGGTATTAAACTTTCTTGTTGCAATTTAACTAATTCTAATTCTAATAAAAACTAAGTTCAATCTAAGTTCAAGGTATTATTTCCATTTAAAAAATACCTACCATACAACTCTACTGATCACCATATTGAGCAGGCAGGTTGATAGATTGATTTATTAAATATGAAGTCAGTAACCAATATTGCTACTCATTTCACAGATTCCTGATAATAACATAATGCCAGCAGATGTAAGCGAGGTCTCTGCAACCAAAGAGAAGTTGGACTTTGACCCAAGCACACCCTATAGTTCCCATAAGAGACCAATATCATCACCGCTAAAAAGTAATGCATAATAATCACTAATACTTAAAACGTGTAGAGAAGTAATAGATTGTTATTTTAAATAATAAAAATATCATTCACAAATGATATTTTTATCTAAAGATTTTCTAGTCCTATATATTATATTAATGGCCAATATATACTATATATTTATATCGTAAGATATGGCGTTTGTGAATGAAAAATAATAATAAACGATTAGTTTAACAGATAGTTTCATCCTAATCTAAAGTTAAATATTTTCATTAATATTTCTCTCTTATGTTGAAGGTATACATTGATGAAATTAACGCTGTCTTGTAGCGTTAAAATACACTAGAAGAATGCCACTGCTCAGCCGAGGTCTCGGTAGCTTATTTTAGAGCAGGGCGGTTTATGCAGGTTCGAATCCTGCCTGATTCCTAACCTTTTTTTTAGTATTTCTATCTTTATATCGAGATGTGTAAATACATTGTAAAGTGCTATTGACAGGTCGAGCTAAAAAACGGAGAAATGTGGAAAATGTCAATGGCAACATAGTCTGGCAGTTGCTGCGGGAAAAAAAACTATCAGTTATGGATAATCTGCAGGAACTGAAGCTCCAAAAAATTAAAGAATCCATAAGGCACGCCCAGGAGCTTCATGAACAAACGCTGCGCTATAACGAGGAGCGACACAAATTAGAAACAGAGAAATTGCAAATACAAATTAAAATATTAAAAAAATCTGCAGAATTGTAGTTAAATTTTGATAGTAAATAAAAATAAATACTTTGTTTAAATATTTTTATTGTTTGTCATTCCTCACACGCTTACTGACGTAGCCTACTGAAATAATTGTTTATTAATTGTGACCTGTTAAGATCATCATTCCTTGTCACTGAATATACTAAATTATTTATTTATTTATTTATTCAAAATCCTTAACATCTATCATTACAGGCAAAACCTAATGCGATAGTGTGGCTATTTACATGGTACCTTATTGACTAAATTCCTAAATAACATAACATGCTATATATAACACTATCCTTGCGAGTTCACTCAGATTGCCCGAAAATACATCAATCCGCTCGTGAACTTTGTTCACCAAGCGGATCGTTTGCACAAGCGGTGTTTTACTGTATAAATTGGTCCTGGCCACGGGCACCGCCAGCAGTGGCGGGCGACGCCGCCTCCACACGTAACGGTCCGGCACGCTCAGCTGCAGGTGGCGCAGGACTCCCGGGTTGCACGCGGCGCCTCGCAGGAGCTTCAGCACGTACGTGGCCAGTGCGAACTGCCTTCTCACTCTGAGCTGGTTATAACCAACCATTCCGAGTACGAACAAGGTGGGGTACATCAAGGGGTAAAACGGATATACCCCATACAGCTTAAAACATAAATGCCGAGTGAATTTATTCTGGACACGTTCTATCATTAGGCTATATTTTTCCTCGTGCGGTGCCCATACACCAGCTCCATACTCCAAGTGACTCCTGACCAATGCGTCATACAACACTTTCAGTGTGGTAATGTTGGTAAAACCTCGTGACTGTCTAAGAAAGAAACCCAGATTCCTATATGCCTTCTTACAAATTTTTACAACATGCTCGCGAAAGGTCACATCAGCCGTGAAATGGACACCGAGATCTCGCACCTGCGACACACGCGTCATCGGGACCTCGTCCACTGTGTAGTCAAAAAGCACAAAAAGCACCGGCTTACGCGCACGGGTGAATGACAACACTGAGCATTTGGACACGTTAAAGTAGAGTTTATTGTCGTGGCTCCACTTTACCACTCTATTAATGTCCTCCTGCAAACGCTCACAGTCCGATGTATCGCTAACCTGAAGCAGCAACTTAAGGTCATCTGCAAACAATAAGCACGTACTGTCTCTTACAACCTGCGGTAAGTTATTTATCAAAATTATGAATTCGAGAGGCCCCAAATTACTGCCCTGGCTCACCCCGGACCTTGTAAAGTAGAGCCCAGATTCATACCCATTAAATTCTACATACTGTTGCCGGTCCTCCATATAGCTGACAAAGAACCGGAGCATTTGCGGAGTAGATCCAACTTGAGCTAGCTTCTTTAATAGGACATCATTATCTACTGTGTCCAATGCCTTCTTAAAATCAAAGTACGCTGCGTCCATTTGTCCTCCCGCATCCACCGCCGGCACCACATGGGCCATAAAATTGAGCAGGTTGGTAGTAGTACTACGCCCCGGTCTAAATTATCTTCCTCATTGGATGATGAACCAGGGTCCTCCCTCCTATTTCCATTACTATTTGGCGCCAATGGTGGCATAGGATCCCGCATTTTTTCACATATATTATGCAGTACAGCAGTTGCAACTATGATGGGCTGGACAGGGCAGGAAATCTTCTTTTCCAACATCCGAACCCCCTTTCTATTACATTTCTTGTACGGATTTGACTCTCGTTGTAAAATTTCTCTCCATCAGTAACAGGATCACGCAGGGGTGTTAGCAAATACGGCTTTACAGCATAGCCTTTGTCACCAACCAACCAGTATCCTTTAAAATCACCATCTTCCAGTCTACCCTAAAAAAAGTGAAACAAAACAGCATTTAAAATTCTGATTTGTAGTAATGGTATGTTAGTATTTAATAAATGTGGTGTATTAAAATAAGTTTGTACCTTGATGACACTGGAGTTGAAAATATGGCTGTCATGGCTGCTGCCAGGCCAACATGCAACGATATTTGTGATGTACATTTTTGCATCACATATTACTTGTACATTCATAGAAAATATCAATTTTCTATTTCTATAATTTTCAGAATCTGAGCCGCCTGAAAATAAAGTATAATTAATATAGCATTTCTTCTAATTGTTAACCCTACTTAACATGCCTCATTGGACTGGGAACTTTTAATACCTGGAGACTTTATCGGTATATGAGTGCAATCAATTGCTCCAATTACTTTCGGAAAAGCACTAAGGGCATAAAAATCTGTCGCTGTTTTGTCCATCTCCTCAACGGTCTGCGGCATGGATATCCACTCTGCTCGCATTGTTGCAATTGCCTGGCTCACTCTGTATATTATGCGTGATACTGTTGACTTATGCACACCAGCTGTATCGCCAACGCATCTTTGGAACGAACCACAAGCATAATATTCTAATGCGATGAGTACTTGCTGCACTGGAGTTACTGCTTTATTTCTGAAAAATTAAAGATAAATAGGTATGTTACAAAATCAGTAACTATTTAGATAACTACATCTCATGACAATAATTAGTTAAGTAGGAAGCCATATGGAAACTTACTTCATTGTAGGAGGCTTTAACCAGCGTTCCAATCGTGTAGTAAGCCACCAAGCTACGTTTTTGGAGACTCGAAATCTCGCCAAGAAATATTCTTCATCCCATGTGGAAAAACGATCGGGTCTTGGTAAATACACTTTTCTTTTTCTATGCACACTGACCAGTTCATCACTTTCGTCTTCAGAACTGGTTTCCGCGAGTATTTCTCGGAGTAGGGACATGATGTTGGAGGTTATATTAGACGCGTTTGACAACTTGACAAATAAATTGACGCAAACAATAACACTAACCAGCGAAAAGTGAGCGGTTACCGTTACGGTTAATGTTATGACGTCATTTAACTATTTGTCAACTGGTGCAACTCGTTTTTGGCCTAACCGATACTTTAACTGAAATTTAGATGTTAAAGTAAGATGGTGCAACCCACCCTAAAAAATAACAAACTTTACAGAAACAGTTTTATCACTCACATGGCGATAATGACAATTCTACAGATTACGGAAAAGGGAAAAAACAAATTGTCAAATTGCAATATGCTAGGGCGGTGACGTATAACATGGCTAAAGAAAAGAGTCCGCAGCGTCTACGCAATCCTGTAGGTTTGGTACCTAGTCTTAACTTAGACGGGTTATGCCACCATAAGAAAATCCATGTGTTTCATACATTTTTCTTTTCCTGTTGAGCTTCGCCAGACTGGTTTATGCAGTGCAGTCTGCAGTCTTCTTTCTAATCTGAAGTCTGCAGAAGTGCAGTCTCTTTTCTGTTAATCTGTGGCGATGGTATGCAGCCAGGCCAACCAGCCAATAGAATCAAACCAAGCCGTCTGCCAATAACCGAAAATATAACTTTTGATTTATATCTGTGTTTTAGTTGTTTTTTAAATACAACTGTCTTCGCACGTTTTGTTTGACGACTTCGTTTTGTTTGTTAATTTGTTTTGTCAACGAAATTCCTTTGAATACGTTCGGTAAGGAGATGTTCAGGTGTAGTTGTTGAAATACTACTTTCATGTATTTTCAGTGGGATCTCCTTACAGTGTTTCGTCAGTCTTTAACGTTTGACAAATGGAGAAAAATTGGTTTGTTAAGGATAAGGTTAAATTATCCATTTCAGTACTGATACCTTGGTGTCGAACTATCGGTATAAATACCGATACAAAATTACAGTACCAAAATACCGATACTTTAATGTGTCAGTATCGGTAAAGGTACTAAAACTAAAATACCGATATTTACAAATAACTTCCGCTTGCAACTTGTAACGTTTGCAACATATTATTGCATTGTCTTTTTTCACAAGATTAAATATTGAAAATTTTCTAAAGCAACTGCACAAGACTAGTATAAACTTATTTACTTAATTTATAATTAAATTCAACGAAAAGAATACGTTTCTACACGTGGAAAGGAATGTTTTGATAACCTTGTGGTTCATAAAAATATATCGGGTTAAATTAACTTAAATTGCTTATTTTTCATTAGGTTGGGCTCGGGTGGTGTGGGCATACTTAGCAACCCTTTCAACTTCAACAAGCATTCTCCTCACCGGGAAGATACCTGACCAATGGAGACTGAGCATTATCACGCCGGTGTTCAAGGGCAAGGGCTCGGTGCAGGAGAGTAGCAATTATCGCAGCATAAAGGTTATGTCCCACACCATGAAGCTCCTCGAGCGCATTGTGGACTCTTGGATTCGACAGGAGTGTACAATCTCGGAGTGTCATTATGGGTTTCGACCGGGTTGCGGAACCATGGACCCCGTATTTGTCTTGAGAACGCTCTTGTAGGGATACAGGTTGAAGAATACACCTCTGCATCTCATTTTGGTAGACATGCAAAAGGCCTTCGACTGTGTCCTTCGTGAGATGATCGGCTGGGCGCTGCGGTCCAGTGCCGTTCCCGAAGTCTTTATTGACATGATCCGGGACATGTACCACGATTCCAGTTCCATAGTTATAACTGCGGTTGGTGACACGCTTCCCTATCACCGTTGGAGTACACCAAGGCTCCGTGCTTAGCCCGTTTCTGTTCAGCGAATATTAGAAGTTCTGTCAACGAGACCACCACGAGCAACCACCCTGGTTGCTAATGTATGCTGATGATATTGCGCTAGCAGATTTGGACAGGGGACGGCTGGTACAACGGGTGAATAAGTGGAAAAATTCACTTGAAAACGGCGGTCTGAAACTTAATGTGGTGAAGACGGAGTACATAGCCTGCAACACCTCAAATCCCCAGTCCGTCCGCAGAGGCGTTGACGTGGTCGAGCGCACGGACCGTGTCAAATACCTGGGATCTGTGTTAAGCGCGTCCGGGGACATTGACCTCGACGTCAGAACCCCAATTTCCGCGACTTGGGCCAAATGGCGTGAGGTGACTGGTGTCATTTGTGACCCCAAAATACCGATCAAGCTGAAGGGGCAGGTCTATAAAACCATCATTAGGCCTGTCCTTTTATATGGCAGTGAAACATGGCCGTTACTATAGCGACACAAGCAGGAGCAGCGCGTCACGGAAATGCAGATGCTGCGGTGGATGTGTGGAGTCTCACGCAAAGATCGCGTGCGTAATACCCACATCCGCGGCAGCCTTCGTGTTCGTGACATCGCAGACAAGCTGCAGGAGTGCCGCCTTCGTTGGTATGGTCATGTCTCACGAAGATCAGTAAACTACGTGGCCAACAAATGTCTAGCCATGCCGGCCCGGCCAGGTACCAGTAGAAGAGGTCGTCCCAAGAAGCGGTGGCTCGACGTCGTTAAGGGTGACATGCGTGCCAACAAACTCACCACTGAGGATGCACAAGACCGCACGAAGTGGGCCAAGAAAATAAGAAAGGCGGACCCTGGGAACTCACACACCAGTGTGGGTTCACAACCGGGATAGACCGCACGGATGATGGTGATGATGATGATGCTGATTTTTCATTAGGTTATGGGATTTAAAACATTTCATTATGTTTATCCCGTAATACTCCATATTTTTGATTGATATTTTTGTAAGTGTATTATCAATTTTGATAAAAAAAAATACAATAAATGCTCATAATCCATCGATTGCTGGTGGATCAAGCATAGCATCGCATTTGAAAAGCTTTCAGGCGTGAGTAACTACAATTATTCATGGAAATTTTGGATGAAAATGTTGCTGATCGACTGTGGTCTCTGGAAATTTGTAAATGATTAGGATTGCACTGCACATTGGCGACTTCCGATCCAGATAAAGACTAATGCCAAGATATGCTTGAGCATACGAGTATTACCCGTGTACCGGTCCCATGTAATTAATGCGAAAACAGCTTCAGAAGCTTGGAACTCACATAAATCAAATTATGAGAATTCTGGCATTAGCCATAGATTGCAATTGAAGAGACAACTTGCTCGAATAAAATACACAAACCATCAATCAATGGACCACTACATAGGTAATATAATTACAATTTACTTATTTTGTACAAGAATTGGAAAATATTGGCTGCACAATAGAGGATGGGGAACTAGTGAAATTATTGTTCGATCCGTTGATAATGGCTATCGAAGCCACAAATACCGATCTCACTACTGAATTTGTGAAGAATCAGCTGATCAGAGGGGATTTCAAAATGAAGCAGAAAAAGAAGCAGTCCAACCGTCAAGATGAAACTGAAAAAAGTAATGAAAATATTGGTAAAACCCACTTTACTCAGAATAATTCTGCAAGCAGTGACACTTGGATTCTTGATTCAGGTTGTACACGTCATATAACTAATCGTCAAGATTAGATAGATGATTTTAAAGCTGTTCCTCCCTCTAGCATAGCAACCGCCAACAAAGATGACATAGTACAGGCATAGGCAATGTTGATGTTACCTTAGCCAATTTAAATGAGAAAACTGTAACGGACGTTCTTTATACTCCTAAAGTCACTGTTATTCTTCTTTCAGTTAGTAAGATCGCAAAAAAAGACCATGTTTTAGTGTTTGATAAACATAATTGTTCTGTTTACAGGGACAGCAATAGAAAGGTGACTGGTTCTTGCAAATTCAGCGCAACTAACATCGGCGGACTTTATGAACTAGATCTGTTAAATTCTCAAAATGCGGTAAACCAAGGGCCTAATATTACAGCTATGGGTAAATCTTTTATAACAAAGACTGAACCGTTGCGTTTGTGGCATCGTCGCTTAAGCCATCTTACGACCGACTTGGTGTAATGGTTAAGAAGTTGGCTACTACACCAGAGGTCGCGGGTTCGATCCCCGCACAGTACAAACATTTGTGTGCATGAACATGTCTGTTTGTACTGGTCTGGGTGTCTCCTATGTATAATAAGTATGTATTTACAAAAGAAAATGTATTTAAGTATGTTTATGCGTTGTCTAGTATCCCATAACACAAGCTTTAATTAGCTTACTTTGGGGCTAGATGGCGCTGTGTGGAATAATGTCCAAGGATATTTATTTTATTTATTTATTTATTTATCTTAGTTTGCCAAGTATGTTATTCCTTCGCAACTCATTAGCACAAGGTATTGATTTCCAAAACGTAGATTTGACTCCATGTACCCCCTGTTTTTAAGGAAAACAAAGCTGTAAATCTTTCCCCCAAGGTCAAGCACATAGAAGCGTGACTAAACTGGTTTTGATCCATACTGATATTTGCGGCCCTATGCCCGGTAACAGTTGTTCTGAAACTCGTTATTTTATCAGTTTTAGTGATGATTTTTTTCTGGCAACGTAAAGATCAATGAACAGTGCTAAACACCTTTATTGCGTTCAAAACGATGGTTGAAAATCAGACTGATCTTAGCATCAAACAAGTTGGGAGTGATAACGGTATGGTATATTGTAACAAAAGCTTCGCGGACTACTTCAAACAATGCGGTATTGTTCACCGTCGTATGTATAGATTAAGTGATCTCTCAGATGGTTCAAAAATTATTAAAGCTCGTTCCGTTCAATTTCTAGAAAATGTCAAACACACATCGTATAAGAAAGATGACTTTCATTTTGATGACTCTGTTTGCAGTTCTAATAATAATCGTGTGGATGATGAAAATGAAAAATGAAAATGAAAATATTTATTTCTCAGAGAGTGGTAGTTAAAGGTTTTACATTAGAAGATGTCCAGCACAATCTGCCACTAGTGGCGTAGAAATATTCATATTACCTAACTACTTACAGGTTATTACATTAAAATTCGTTGTTTACATACATTCGTTGTTTGCCATATTAACATTGATTCACAATCATTATTTTATTTAAATATAATTCAAGGGCACTACAATACAATACAATTACAATATAATACTAACTTTCTATTTAGGCGTCCATTAATTTTATAAGATTATTATTCAAATTCAAAAAGTCGTTAATAGTATAAAAACATTCTTTCATCAGCCACTTTTTTAAAGTGTAATGAAAATCATTAAATGTCATACTCCTAATAGTAGAAGGGAGTTTGTTATATATCTTTATGGCCTTGTAGTACACATTATCAGAACATATTTTTAGCTTAGTGAGTGGCAAATATAGCTTATTTTTATCTCTTCTTCCCCTGTTTTCACCAAGCCCTTCGCCCTTAAGAGGAAAGTGGTGTGGGTTTTTCCTGACGAATAAGCAAATGTCAAGAATGTACTGACATGGCAGGGGTAAAATTTTAAGCTGTTTGAATAATGGCGTACAGTGGTCAAGGTAGTCGGCACCACATAAAGCCCGAATACATTTCTTTTGAACCCTGAAGACTTTTATTACATCCACCGAGTGGCCCCACATAATAAGACCATATCGTAGAGTTGAAGAAACATATCCGTGATAAGCTAATAAAGCAGTCTCTTGAGTTGCTGTGAGCCTTAACCGACGTAGGGTAAATACAAATTTATCTAATTTTGTGCAAAGTTGATTAATGTGTTCTTTCCAATTTAAGTGTTCGTCTATCGTAATTCCCAAGAATGTTGCACAGTTTACCTGCTTAATATTCGTATTATTGTAATTAATATTGATGGAAATGTCCTTATTATTGTATGGTCTAAAATAAATTGTATTGGTTTTGTCAAGGTTTATTTTTAAGTCATTTTGTTCGAGCCATTCTATGACATGACACAGTTCATCATAGACTAATGTCTCAAGGGATTTTTTATTTTTACTTTTAATAACTATTGTAGTATCGTCTGCAAATAGAATACATTTTTGTTTTATTGAATTCGGGAGGTCATTTATATATAATAAGAATAGTAAGGGACCCAAAAGGCTCCCCTGCGGTACGCCAGAGTCTTTGATTTTGCGTGCAGATTGAGAAACATGTTTTTTGTTGCCAATTATTTGACTTATCTCAGCGTACTGAAAACGCTCGAACAAGTAACTTTGAAGCCAAGACAGGGCTTTGCCTCTGACGCCATGTTTTTGTAGTTTCAAAAGTAGTCGGGGATGAGAAACATAATCGAATGCCTTGCTCATGTCAAGGAACAGCCCCACAACCGCTTCTTTGTTATCAAAAGCCTCTGTAACTGTTTTAACTAAAGAAAAGCAGGCATGAGTGGTTGAGACACCTTTTCTAAAGCCAAATTGGTTTGATACGAGAACATCATGTTTAGTAAGAAAACTTTCCAATCTTGTCAACATAGCTTTTTCAAAAAATTTTGAGATAACTGGTATTAATGTGATCGGCCTATAATTACTCATGTTCGTAGAATCTCCTTTTTTAAATAAAGGTTTAATTACAGATAGTTTAAGTCTGTTTGGAAAAACACCCTGCTCAAACGAGAGGTTCATTACATAAGCCACCGGTGGGGCTATAAGCTCAGAACATAGTTTGATAATTTTGGTGCTTATCTCGTCATATCCCACGGAATTAGTATTATTAAGCGATCTGATAATTTTAATAACTTCATCAAGAGTAGTCGGTTTCACAAATATGCTGTTTGCCGTATCACGAACATTAATATTTCGATTTATTTTGTTCATGTCATATTCATTATTCGCGGTTAAGTCGATAAAGAAGTCGTTAAATAATTGGGATATGTCATTGGGATCCTTATATAATACATCATTTTTAATAATAGTCTTTATGTCATTTTTATTATTAGTCTTATTGATGTTTTTTTTAATCACGTGCCATGAAGCCTTGCCTTTGTTTTTTGACTTAGAAATATATTTATTATTGTTTATTTGATGCGACTTTTGAATACATCTTTTCAATATTCTGGTATAATTGGTGTACTTTTTATTGTTATATGTTTTATTACTAGCTTCTCGTTGGTATTTGTAATAAAGTAACCTTTTTGTTCTACAACACTTTTTTAAACCCTTTGTAATCCACCTGATATTATTACTCTTGTTTCCAACTTTTATACGTATTATTGGAAAGCAGAGATTATAAAAAAGTTTAAATTGGTCATGAAATTTCTCGAAGGCTTTGTTACAGTCGCTTTCCCCATAAACGTCACTGAAAGATAAGGATGCGATGCACTCACAGAATTTCCTAATATTATCCTTACTCAAATCGCGACGGTTTTCAAACCATTGTTGTTTCAGATTTATGATATTACCTGTTTTAGGTATAGAAAATCGTATAGTTTGTCCCGTGTCATGATCGGATAATGCCAGACGGTGTACACTACTTTCTACATTTGAATTACCCAAGTTACTGGCTATCTGATCTATACTGGAGGCTTTTCTAGTTGGTAAATTAATGTGAGAATACATATTATGGTTCAGTAGAATCGCCTCCAGTTCCTTACGTTGGGGATTATTTTTTAGAACATCGATGTTCCAGTCACCGCATAACACAACATGTTTTTTATTATTCTTAGTAATTTTAGATAGGAGTTCTCTCAGTTTTTCAAAGAAGACATTTACATTTGAATTTGGAATTCTGTAAATACAAACAATAACAAGATTATAATTAGTCACTTCTATTCCACAGCATTCAAAATAATTCGTGCTGGCTATTTTATTTGTAATTTGTAAAGGTATGAAATCTAGGTCATTTTTTATTAACAGACATGATCCGCCTCGCTTTTGCTTATCTCTGCTATACCAAGCAGATAACTTATAGCCAGGTAGTCGCAAATTACCTTCTGATCCTTTTTTTATAAAGGTTTCAGTAAGACATATGAAATCTATGCGGCCAATGGTTTTTGTTAGTTCAGCTAGTGTCAACTCAAATATTTCGTTTTTGTTAAGAATACCTGCGATATTTTGATGAAATACAATGAAGATACGTTGAGTTTCCTTAATAGTTAGATTATAGGATGGAGCCGACTTGTTCTGGGAAAAAAATCAGTTGTCCTGTGATTGCAAGTAGGTGTCATAGGGCTACTACTATTCATGCTTATAACAGGGAAATAGAATGGAATTGTGCCTTTACTATGGCGTGATTTAGTATAACTACATTTACTAGTTTTGGTTTGGTTCCTTTTAATAATATTTCTTAAGCCTTTCAAAGACAGGTACTTAGAATCATAGTCATTATAATTTATTATAAAATTAATCTTTTTACATGTCTCATTCAAAATTGTCTTATTATTATTTATGTATTTTCCATTATTTATGTCTATAAATGTACAGTTATTAGAATTCCTACACATATTAGCTAGAGTACTATTAAGTTTAAATGTATTCAAATATTGGTTATGATTAACGCCTAGTACAATTATATTTATACAGTCAAAACGTTTCAAAATTGAAGCAAATTCCATAAATACTTTCGTCGGATTACAATCGTGTTCGCCTGCACATAGTATTAAATAGTTCTTTGACGAGTCTTCAATCGAGGTCCATTCTTTTAGTATATTCTCAGTCCTGGCGTTAGGTTTTGTAAAGGCGCAGACAGAGTATTTATCATGACTGTTCCCAAGCCTAGACTGGTGTAGTCTTGAGCCGAGGCCAACACATTGCTGACTACCCAAAATGTATATTTTGTTATGCGATTTGTTGATTGAATCGGATTTTTGAGTATCATTCTGGTTAGATATTTGAGACTTGGTCTCTTTTTCAATTTCTTCTAAGGTAGTCGTAGGTATGCTTTGCACAGTCTCATGACTTAAATCTGGATTACTCAAGTTAAGCTTCTTTTTAGTAGTAGACAAACCGGAACTGTGATCTGGTGTGCGTGAAGATATCTGACGATGTGTTTTTGAAGGCGTAGATTTACGTATTGTAGGCTCTTTAAGTAGTTGCCTAAGAACTTGGCTTTGCCTTTGCTGGTCGTCCATATTTCTCTGTAAGTTAGTTATTTGCATATTCAGGCGTTCTATTTCCGAGTGAGCACTTGCCAGTTGAATTTTAAGTAAACTTACTTCTTCCTGAAGCTCCTTATTTTCCACTAAATTAGCATTTAAGTCTGGGAGGCTCATACGAGTATCATCCAGTAATGTTGAAGTGTCCCTCATTGATCCTTCTCCATCGGAATGATCCAGTAGCTCAACTGAGGATGCACGGGGTACAGTTCTCTGTCGCATTGTTATGTTTTCATATTCAGTACAATTTTTGTTTTTATTTTTATTTTTATTTTTCGGTGTTGATGCAGAAGTATTACTGGTGGTTGGAGTGTGTGAGTGTTTAGGTTTAATCAGGCATTTATCGCATCTCCATGACTTTTTTCTGTCCGCCTCCATGATATTAAATCGTACGAATGGCACATTTGCGCAAACTAAATCCAATTTAAGTTTGCAATTCGCACATTGTAGGTATTCTCGTCGTGTTACGATGTTTTTGCATTTGTCACATTTCATTTTCGTATTCGACATGTTTCATGAAATGTTATTAATTAATTGTGTGGCAGTTCTTTAGCAGTTTCCACAACTGAGTACAAATTGACTATTATAATATATTATATTTATTATTACAATAACTTTACAAAAAGATCTTCATACTAAAACTTGAGTGCCAGTTCTCAGGCCCGAACCCGGTCCTTTTGGTAGTTAGCGCTACAATTTTACCTCTGAGCTACCACGTCGCTTGCACTTCTCGGCGAAATAGTCGTCCAGCTCCGAGTACGTAGGTAACAGAGCTTAGTTAGATGAATCATTAACCGTGGCGAGTATTTTTATGCCCATAAAAGGTAATGAAACACGATCTTGCGCACTGTTATGAGTCACTACACTTCACACGTTAATTTGCTACAGTGTTTAAAACATTATAACGTAGAATCAGCAGATTGTTTATTAAAACTTTTTGCACAGTTCGATAGGAAAACATTTGCTGCTTTTACTTAACTAAACTTTTGGGCAATTAAGCACTAAAAACAATTTTTAAAGAATTAAATACACAGGAGCACTATGTTTCGTTGCTATCGTGTAGCGCGCGCGTAAATTATGATGTTGTTATTGAACATGCACAAGTGGACGTTGATGTAATTCAACCTAATGTCATCATTGATCCTAAACAACCAAATGAAGAACCTGATTCCAGTGGTATTTACGAAGATTCTGTAGAACCTACAATTGGGTATGGGAACAGTTTTTTTAATATATATTTTTTAAATAACTTACTATTTCAAGTAACTAATTTGAATATTTCGTTGATCTAGCCGGACGTTAATTTTTAATAATTTTTAAACATTGCGAACTCATGACGTCACAAATTCACTTAGTGTTCCCACATGTGTTTTTTCCCCGATTCGTGGTAAATAAATTATGAGGAGAAATTTACTGATTTACTGCACTTACGACTGAAACAGAGCTCGCCGTTCATCATGTACAATCTCACGAGAATGTGAGAAGTAGACTTCAGATACAATTCATTTGCCAAGTTCTGAAACCAAGCCCTTCCTTAAAGGGTTGGGATTAAAGCGAATGGCTATTTTAAGTTCTACCTACCCGCCAGGCCAATGGGCGTAAATTAATGTACGTATTATTAAAAATAACTTTGTGGAAAAATATATTTCAACGGAAGGAATTTTAAATCTGCTATCTGGAAACCCCGTTAATACCATGCAGTAGAATTACCTAGCTAAAAGTCTCACGTATGATACAGATTGCGTCATTTGATTGGTTGATGGATAGATTATCAACCAGAATAAGACTAAGAAAAATTTATTTGCTTTTGTACAGGGTTTACAGAAGAACGAACAGTAATAACATAGAATGATCGCCTATCCAGCCATTACAATAGCGTGCAAATACATTTCACAAAATTATTATATGGTTAGCATAACATTCGCCACAGAACTCAAACTTTAATTTCATCTCCTGCATCTCTGATTGAATCTGACTATACATTTGAGAGTCAAAATGGTTACATTAATGTGTTACAGATTGCTGATTCTCTATAATATATAAAAAGTCTTTGAGGGAATAATACAAATGCGCTACAAGCCACTATCGTAAAACCTTCTTAAATTGATTAAAGGACATGTCTTTTAGATATTGCGGAATCTTATTATAAATTAATACACACATGCAAAAAATGTTTTTTTGAATACGAGTACTTTTTGGGATGAATTCAAGGACCAATCTATTACAATTTCTAGTATTTCGGGGATATAAATCTCTAGCTTTTTTTAAAAAGATTAGGGTTTAATTTGACTTGGTGACTTCGAATATATATAGAGAGGGCAATGGTTGGATGTTCAAAGATTTGAAAAGTGGCCTACATTATACATAAGGTGCTACTCCACAGACTGCCCTTACACATTTTTTCTGATCGAGGAATGCCCTTTGCATATCAGTGCTGTTTCCCCAAATGATTAGTGCGTACCGCAGCACTGAATCTACATATCCAAAGTAAGCTGTGAGAGCTGTGTCCTTTGTTGCTGTTTTTGTCAATTTATATAAAACAAATGAAAATCTATTATTTTTTTTACATACTTATCCACATGTTGTTTCCAGTCAAGTTTATTGTCTATTTCTATGCCAAGAAATCTTACACAATTTTCATGTTTCAGTACTTGTCCTTGATAATTTTATACTTAAGTTTGTGAAATTATTAAAATTTATGTAGCATGTCTGGTCAATATTCGTCTTTAAATTATTAGAATTAAGCCAATTAATAATTGTATTGAGTGTTGCATTTACGTCATGCTCGTGTTCAATTATGTCCTTTTCTTTATTCGTTGATACTATTACTGATATGTCATCAGCAAACAGTATACTTTTATGTTCAATGCAGAATGGGAGATCAATAACATAAACTAGAAATAGCAGTGGGCCTAGAATGCTCACTTGTGGAACTCCAAATTCATTGGCTTTAAATTCAGATTTGTGAACTTGTTCACTATTTTTATTACTGACTTGAGTGATTTCCACCGACTGCATTCTGTCACGTAGGTATGTCATGATCCAGCTTAAGGCTTTACCTCTGATACCACCATTCTCCAATTTGAACTTGAGTTGGGTATGTGAAACAAAGTCAAATGCCTTTGACATATCAGAGAAAAGGACGGTAGCGTAATTATCATTATTTATACTTTGTAGTGTATTATTGTATTATTAACTAAGTCAAAAGCTGCTAGCGTTGTTGATTTTTTTTTTTGGAATCCATATCAATTTTTATTCAATACGTTATATTTCTCGAAAAATGACACAAGCTTGTTGTGCATTACCTTTTCATACACTTTTGACACAACAGGTATAAGTACCAATCACGTGAAAGGACGTTTATACGACCCAATAGTTTTCAATTGTGAGATGTCAATTTGATTACCAAGTCCAATAAGAACCTTAATGTACTCTTTGCGGACTTTTTTCATTCATTCATTGCAAACGTATTTAATTAAAAATATCCTAGATCCTTTGCTTTTAAAAATGTTAAATGTTTTGATCTATTATATAAAAATAAGTCGGGTTTTCCTTCCTGACGCTATAACTCCAGAACGCATGAACCGATTTCCACGGTTTTGCATTCGTTGGAAAGGACTCGGGCTCCGTGAGGTTTACAGCAAAGAAAATTCAGGAAAAATTTCAACAGAAAAGCCGTGGGCGGAAAGCTAGTAAGGTATAAAATACAAATACCTCGAAATGGTTTTCGATTTAGGACATGTTTGATTTTTGTTCCCATGCCCAATTGGGTATGGAAACATTATATGTTTTTTATAAATAAATACCTTTTACTATTTTAAGTAACTGATTTGAATATTTCGTTGATCTAGCCGGTAGTTAATTTTTTATTATTTTTTAAATATTGCGAACTCATGTCATGACGTCATAAATCCCTTAGTGTTCCCACATGTGTTTTTTCCCTGATTCGTGGTAAATAAATAATGAGGAGAAAATTACTGATTTACAGCACTTACAGCTGAAACAGAGCTCGCCGTTAATCATGTAGCATCTCACGAGAATGTGAGAAGTAGATTTCAGATACAATAATTTATTTTGCCAAGTTCTGAAACCAAGCCCTACCTGAAAGGGTTGGGAATTATAGCGAATGGCTATTTTAAGTCCTACCTACCCGTCTGGACAATGGGTGTAAATTAATATTCGTATTACTTTTCGACCCAATAGGTTTCAATTGTGAGATAATAATAATATACTCTTTGCGGTCGTTGGCAAACTGGGGTCATTCATTTGACTCCAGTTTGCCAACGTATTTAATGAAAAATATCCTCGATCCTTTGCTTTTAAAAATGTTAAATATTTAAATAAGGTATAAAATACAAATACCTCGAAATGGTTTTGGATTTAGGACATGTTTGATTTTGTTCTCGTACCCAATGAGGGTGACAAAAGGGTTAAAATGTTACTCTAAAATATAAATAACATCAAAGTATAGACAAAGCAGGTTACCTTAGTTTTTATTTCATCTAAATCGATGCATTATTACCGAAGTTATCGCTGCGAGAAGTTTAGAATAGTTTTTAAATCTCCGAGATGTCGCGCGCTCTTGCGCGCACTGTGTGAGTTGTGATTCTTTTGCCGAAACAGGTTAATTTAGAAATCTTCAACATTAGGTAGCTATCCTTTTTTAGTAATATTGTAAAAAATCATAAAATCCTATAAGATAAACGCGATGGAAGAAGGATTTCAGAAAAGCCAGTCGGACAATCGGCTAAAAGTGTATAGCTTGATGGTAGCTCAATAATTTATAAAAACAAACTAGCGACTCTCCCCGGCTCCGCACGGTTGCAATGCTGATACTAAATATACTACAGAATGTATACATATTATACGTTACGGGCTACTTGAATAACTGGGCAGTATTATTACGGGCCGGTCCTAATGAATAATGACTAATAGCTTGATGGTGGCTCAATAATTTATAAAAAAAAACTAGCGACTCGCCCCGGCTGCGCACGGTTGCAATGCTGGTACTAAATATACTATAGAATGTATAAATATTATACGTTACGGGCTCTTTGATTAACTGGGCAGTATTAATACGGGCCGGTACTAATGAATAATGATTAAATGCATTGGTCAATTAGATAAAGTAATTACCTTGGCCGGACAATATGAATAACGACAGACTACTCGTAGGCAGTTTAATAAATAAAAGTTGAGATAGCTTGAATTTGTCAGTTTTACAAGGCATTATGAATAATTTCACTGACAGAATCGTCCTTTGGCATGTATTTTGGGTGGGAAAAAATAAAATCGGTTCGTATGATTTCTTTATCAAAATATCTTTACTTAAGTTATAATATCAAAGTATTTAACGGCATAAAGAAAATGAGGAGAACTTTTCTTTTATTTAATTATTTTTTTAAGATAGGTAGTTTTTATATAATTTCGTTTATGAAAACTAAAGGCTTTTGGCTTTAACATATAAAACTATTGATTGCTACCGTTAAGCGGGTCATTTACTATAATCAAAAGAAAGTTACCGAATCGGTCAATAACTTCGTTCTAAATCGGAGGGCAGTTCGTCTCTGGCACTCACTGGCCGCTACCACGGCACGCTCGCTTCGCTCGCTCGGCTCCTACAGCTTGTTCATGTTAACCTAACATGCTAGTGGCTTCTTAATAAACCCCCTTCTCACAGAGCGGAACACCTTCTCTTTAAAAAAGTTTTTTGTGAGTAAAATTGAACAAAACTAATTACCAATAAATGCATAATGTACAAATACATGCCTGTACAACCCCTAGTGATACATTGCCTAGGCATTGTATACAATACCTGAATTATACAGATTGCCGGTGACGTATACATACTTTGCCTATAAGTTGATTTTACATAATGTATAAACGCGCTATTTATAGGAACGCACCGCCGGGGCCCGGCATACATAATAAAGTAGAGAAACACTGATAATTTTAGAGATTTCTAATGTGATGTCGTAAATAAACACATTTTATGCGCTGACATTGCAAACTTTGGCTAAACCCTACGAGATAGATCTAAATAATGTACTACAGTATTGTACACCTTAAAAGGTTTACAAAAAAGACCGCGATTGTATATGTCTATCTCTTAGGGTTAACCTACAATAACCATTTTTTATCTTTTATGTTTTACGTAAAATAATGGTAATTTACGAAGCGATTTAAAGCAATACAGCACCAATCCTTATCCAATTAAGTACACATATTAAGTATACATTATACATTTTATATAGATCAATATGGCAATTTACAGCATGTAGTTTAACTGAATATTTTCGAAGATATTACAGATTTAAAATGCAGGGACATCGCGGTTGCGGCGGTACCGGCCGCGGCGCCTCTCGAATCGTGACGTCATAGCACGTTTGAGGGCCAGTGTGTTTTTAAATATTTTTAAATGAAATGGCGCACTTTGATCCTAATTTTCTCAGCCGTTTTTAAAGATAGAAAAAAGTAAAACACATTTTTTTCCGTAATTTTTACTCAATACAATGACATTTTTAGAAAAAAACTTTTGTCAGCCTCATTGTAAGATGTTAAAAAATCGTGAAGATAGAAAAAAAAAAATTCAAAAGTCACGGTTAAACGCTTCCACATTTGACGTTATTTTGCTTTTATTTATTTATTTATTTATTTATTTACCACATACAACTATCATTACAGGATAATACCTAATGCAATAGTGTAGTTATATTAAGATTAAAAGTTGACAAATTAAATGCATCAATAAGAGCAGAACAGTTACATATTCTTATCATTATTCACGTACACTATAGGTACACATGCTATAAGCCACTCTTGTGAATTCGTTCAGTCTACAGTTAAATAGGTCAGTCTGTTGTGCCAACGCATTGAGCGCCCGCAGCGCACGCGTCAGGGGCGCGCGTTGTAAGAGGTTGGTGCGCGCGCGCGGCACCGCCAGCAGCCTCGGCCTCCGCCGCCGCCCCACGTATTCATCAGGGACACACAGCTGAAGCAGCTCCAAAACACTAGGGTTATGTATTTTTCCACGAAGTACTTTAAATAAATACGTGGCGACAGCTACATCCCTCTTTACTTCAATTTCATAATAACCGACCATGCCTAATATAAATAGTGTAGGATACAATAGCGGATAACCTGGGTAAACACCATACATTTTTAAATAGATGAATCTTACAAATTTGTTTTGTATACGTTCGAGCATTAATTTATATTTAGCCTCATGCGGTGACCAAACAACCGCATTGAACTCCAAATGACTTTTTACTAGTGCTTCATATAGTGCTTTCAGAGAACCTATATTAGTAAATTGGTTAGCTAAACGTAGTACCATCCCTAAATTCCGGTAAGCTTTCTTGCAAACGTTCATAATATGGACCCTAAAATTAACATCAGCAGTGAGCGCTTCACTGCTGATGTTAATTTTAGGGTCCATATGTACACCTAAATCCCTGACCTCGGAAACACGCTGCAGCAGCTTTCCGTC
The DNA here is from genome assembly GCA_947369235.1 of Udea olivalis. Lineage (NCBI taxonomy): Eukaryota > Metazoa > Arthropoda > Insecta > Lepidoptera > Crambidae > Udea > Udea olivalis. The sequence continues at coordinate 1,648,030 of OX376342.1, forward strand.
TATGTAGTATTGATGATAACTCGGGCTTCGCGCTCGGCTGAATGATAATACAGAACATTTGGCTACGTTAAAACATAATTTATTTTTTACACTCCATTCTTCGATTCTAGTTATATCCTGTTGTAGTATGTCATGATCCTCCCTCTGATTTATTTTCAGAACTAGTTTCAGGTCATCAGCAAATAACAATGGTCTAGAATTATAAACTACGTTCGGCAAGTCGTTTATGGTTAAAATGAAAAGTAAAGGCCCTAAATTACTGCCTTGACTCACCCCTGATCTAGTAAAGTAGGGTTCAGAAAGGCTTCCGCTACAGTCAACATACTGACACCGGTCTCTTAAGTAATTAGAAAAAAAAAACAATGTGTGCGGTGTGCAGCATGCGCTGGCCAACTTCGTTAGGAGGATGTCATTATCCACAGTGTCGAAGGCCTTCCGGAAATCGAATTAGGCCACGTCCACCTGTTGTCCGGCATCTACTGCAGGTACAATGTGTGTCATAAGATCCAGTAAGTTCCCCGCTGTCCCCCGCCCAGGACGAAAACCGTGCTGCGCGTCAGACAACAGAGAACTCACCTGTGAATGAAGGCTACTGTAAATGGCCGACTCAAACACTTTAGCTGGAGTGCTCAATACTGCCACGGGTCTATAATCACTGGGGTCTGTTCCTCCACTACCCTTCGGTACAGGTACCACCCGAGTTAGCTTCCAGCGATCAGGAAACGTTGCAGTCCTGATAAAAAAGTTGTATAAATGCAACAATGGCTTCGCTAATACTTCGCGACAGTCCTTAAAAATAAAGACTGGAATACCATCGGGTCCAGCGGATCGCTTAGATGTCAAGCTTGCGAGCGCACTCCGTACGTCGGCGGGGCGTAGCTGCGCGAGGTGCGCCCACGCTGCCGGCGTCGCACCCGCCGCACGGCTCGCATTCGCCGCCGACACGCTCAGCACGGGAGGATTAGGGTTATATACCGACTGGAAGTAACGAGCGAACTCTTTCGCACATTCATGTTTGGATAATACCCGTCCGTCTTTGATTAGTTTCCGATTATTAGAGTTCCCTTTCCTGGATCTGATATACTCCCAAAACGCTCGAGGTTCTCTCGCCAAATGTTGTTGTACGCGGTCGCGGTATATGTCATGCGCACATGTGGTTTCCGCTTTAACCATCGCCCTGTACCTTGCAAACTCCTCATAATCACTGGGTAATTTACTGGATTTGTATTTTTTATGCAATTTGTGTTTGATTTTAATGTCTTTTATCAGTTCAGCTGTATACCATACCGGGTATATATATCTATTGTTTAACAAATTAGTCTTTTTTGGAGGAACACACTTGTCAAAAACGTCATATAGCTTCTCATAAAATAAATTGAAAACTAAGTCCGTGTCCTGCAAGCAGTACATCTCACTCCAGTCTATTTTAGCTAATAAATCGTACATTAAGATGAAGTCAGCTTTATTGAAATTATATGTCACTTCATGAATTATTTAGGCTTGCGTACGCGGGCTATTAGGTAGCAAAAAAGCGTGTATAGGTGGCAGAGACACTTGCTGGGCGGATGGTGCAGGGAACGGAGGCGGCGACGACGGCGACGACAACCGCCGCGTGGACGGAGCGCGCGCACCGAGTTCGACGCTGACCGCCAGTGGCGGGTGGTATGCGTCCGCGGGCTCCAGGCCCTCGTCCGCCGCGCCCACCGACACGCGTCCGCCAGCGCTCAATACGAGGTCCAGCTGTCTATTGTTACAGTTAGGTACCGCATTACACTGAATGAATTCACAAAAGGTCATAAAATATTCATAATAATTAGAAATATTTTTATTACACGAATACATATTAAAATCACCTAAAATGACTAAATTACTTTTATATTTCACACATAATTTTTCTAATATGCCGAACATCAACATATATTCGTTTTCGTCAGTTTGTGGTGGGATATATACAGTACAGCAAGTGAATAAAAAACGGTTTTTAATGTACACAGCAGCACAAATCAGTTCAAATTTCAGATTGTCGATATTAACATCACCTGGCACAGGCACCCGTCTCAGCTCATACCTCGGTGTGGCCACCAAACAAACGCCTCCTTGTTTACGCCCATCAACTCGGTCGCAGCGAAGTGTTTGGTATCCCGGGAGCACAAATTCCGCGTTTTGAATAGCTTCATTTAGACCCGATTCTGTAATAGAAAATAAATCCGATCCTGATGATTCTAACAGAGATAAAAATTGTGTAGTCTTCGTCCTCAGTCCTCTCACATTTTGATATAAAATGTTGAAATGTCTACTTGGTTTTTCGTCTCTGTTGCTCTGGCTGAGTGTCGAAACCAAATCCATTCACTGTATTCAACATTTACTGGCCATACTTCTGGGTCACAAAGTTTCTCAAAATTAGATAAACTTATTTTATTTTATCCAAGCACAAAAAAAAAGAATCGTAAAAATTCGAAAGAGTTCTATTAAATGAAGGTTTATACTACTTAAGTACGAATACGTTATCTTCTAGTTATGCTGGTTCTGGTTGATAAAAAGTTCCGTAAGTCGGAATAACGTCGAGAATGTCTGTGGCAAAAATAAAAGCCAAGGTGAATTTTAAGTGTCTTGGCTTTTATTTTTTTATTTTTTAAGGTGAATTTTACACACAGACATTCTCGACGTTATTCCGACTTTCGGAACTTTTTATCAACCAGAACCAGCTTAACTCACGTGCTTGGCGTGGCGGGTGGGATCACCGTTTTGCGCTTGCGCCACGCATGAAATTTGACACCACTCCGGACCACTCGCCGCTTGAGATGTAAACGCGATTTATGAGTCACACGTATGGCTTTAAGCTAAACAAATGTCTGTTTCTAACTGAGGAATAGATGCTCTATTTGATTTTGAATACAATATGCTTAGCATACTTAGTAATAATTTACAAAAAATATCAAACTTCATTAGTGCGAAAAATTTCCGACTTGGTGAACGAAATTTTTTTTACTGTAGAATACAGCACGATGACATATGTTTTTTATATTTCAATCCATCATAATATTCGTTTTCCTTTTTATTAAGATAATTTTAAACATATGTTTGACTTGAAAAAAAACCATAAAAAATTTCAATGTTTGCAAATAAATTTCGCGATTTCAGCGGAAATAAATGAATAAATTAAATAAATGTCTAAAAATAAATGTTCGAAAATAGAACAAAAATATGTTCAGCTATAGAAAGATACGTTTCCTATCTTTAATATTTGGTATGAAACATGGTATTACTTATCAGGAATCACCAAGTAAATAAATAGAATAAAAAAAATATTAACCAATTTGTCCACATTTCAGACAAATACTTGGTGATCTTAAGAAAATCTGTTTCAAAATACTCATATTTCGAAACAGAGCCAACTGAAGATTATTTTGATATACAACACCTTTACTAATACAAAATTCTAGCATTTTTAAGGAATTTACGAACACATATTACATCATCATCCATGCTAAGCGGCAGCCAGTTTTCATCAAGCATATTCTGTCACTGTCATTTAAAAATTCTTTGATTTATTTTAACGAACGCATGACTTTGAGTGATGCATTTGTCCATAGTCTATGTATAAAAGGAAAGAAACCGCCCAGTAATTCAGATAATTGAGCCTGTTGAGTATGCGAAGCGACCCACTTGCCGCCGTGCAACCGTGGTTGCATGAAAGCACTTTGGACGTCTGTTTTCATGCAACCGTGGTTGCAGAAAGCACTTTAGCGGCTAGAAGATAACGTATTCGTACTTAAGTAGTATAAACCTTCATACAGCTAATAAAAAAACTTACCTTTGATAAATTCAAAGTTGGTGTAGCCCACTGTTCTAGCAATAGATAGGTAGCGACTTAGCTAACTTATTTTCTCACTGTACAGCTACTAACACTAGCCATAAGTTAAATATGTAACTAAACAATATGGATTTGATGTCCGAAATAAATGATTTATTATTATTTTTAGCATTTGATGCATTTGGGAGAAATTGTAAAGTGTCATAATACTTGTTCCCTAGTTAGTCTGTGGTCATAATAAATGGCAACAATTGAACTGCCATGCGCGATTTGCGCAAAGAAAATAAAAAAAAAACTAGGAGTAGGAAAAGAAATGGCAGTTACTCGAGAGAAAGAAAATTGTTCAAGGAAAATTAATGGGAATATACCTGCCTTATCCCTCAATAGTGATAATATGTCGACATCCACGGATAGCGACGACGTAGCAGATCCAACATATGAACTTAGGAACATTCAAAGTATAATAAACGTAACCCGAGAAAACATTGACGCTCTAAATGCAAAATTCGCTGGTTTCCAACATCCACCGTCGTTGTATTTGTCGGAATATCAAGAGTTAACATCGAAGTTACACGACTTAGAACTTAGAGAACAGACTTTGCGTGAGTTACAGACTGAGTCGCCAGATAGAAGTGAAGAGTGTTCTTTGCAGGATGATAGTAAGAAGTATGACACTCTTACTCGTCAGCCGAAGGTGTTCCTGCGGGCGCACTTGCCTAACCAGCAGCGCACCAGCGTGCAGGTTAAAGAAGGGGTGACGTTGAGGGACGCGCTCTCGAAAGCGTTAAAACTGAGGAACTTGACCTGTGAAATGTGTGAAGTGGTTAGGACAGGCAATAACCAAGTGATACCGTGGGACGTGGATATAACTTTGATTGATGCAGAGGAGGTCAGTTCCTATCAGTTTTGTTCTTGGGTCTCTTATGTGAGTGTTATAAAGTGGTTGTGTTTGATGGGGGTCATTATTTCAGGTTTATAGAATGTCCTGAATAAATCTTCTCAAATTGACATTTATATTAGACATGCGCAAATCATGTCCTAAACTGGATTGAACCTGGAACGGTTCTTTTGCCTAGAGGAACTAGTACCAGGAAACATGTTCACGGAACTATCTAGTTCCACTGGTTCGCTGGCATCTCTTAGTTATCATGAGCCAGTCGTTCATAGAACTATGAGGCTCTATTCAGTCCAGTTCGTCGGACATGTAAGACAGCGCGGTGTGGGAATGAGTTTTATTTATTTTAAAACTTTTTAACCAAATTCAATTGATTTCGTTCATACTTTTCAGGCTTAGGACTGTCAACCAATAGTAATTGAATAATTGATTACTAAGTACTCTAAGTGGTAACTCAGAGTACTTGGTGATCAATTAAATTTATAATAACAAAATTAAATAGTTATTTAAGTTACCTTACATAACTCTAATAAATTTTAACATTTTTTTTTGGTTGGCGCATTTATAAATCAATTGATTGTTTATACACGATTTTTATGACTAATTTACTAATTATCCTACTTATTCATTCTTACTTCATTTCACGTGGCGAGAAGTGTTTGGGCATCATTGGGTGAATTAGTATCGGACGGACTCGACTCGACTGGAACGGAAAGTAGAAACGATCAAACTGTCACTTCCACTTCGCTCCTCTAGTTCGTTCGATCTCACGGACATGTGAACCTGTCTAACTGAACGCCTCGGAACAGAGCTGTATCGTTCCAACAGAGGACATAGTTACTGGAACTATTACGGTCCGGAACTACACATGTCTAATTTATATCATTTAACTTGGTTTACAGAGTCTGCGACTTACAAGTAATACCCCTAGTGTTGTATGTATTTGTAGGCTACAGTAACCACTTACCGTGCAGGCATTTTATATGCTTGCATACCACCAAATATGTGAAGAAAATCTTTCCTTCCTAAATCATTTTTTGCTGATTTTTAAGCCTAAAAACTACAAAAAGATAAGCCATATTTTAAACATTGTTTCTAATTATAATACTCCAGAAATTGTAGAAGCGGGCTCTAATAGTTAGAGTCTGCTTCTACAATTTCCAAAGTCACTTATTAAATATGGCCTTTGCTATTATTCAAGGTATTCTGCATTAATATCAGGCTCCTGACTATTGAGTCGAATATCTCCAGATTGGCATTACATTAATGTCACCAGAAATAATTTTGGGCCATGTCTTTGTAATAAAGTTCATAAATTGCAATATGCAATTCTGTTCAAGAGCGAGGCCCCTGATCTGATTTTGTCAGTAAGACAGCTTGAGGCTGACAGAAATGTACAATCTCGGAATGTCAGTAGAGGTTTCGACCGGCTTGCGGGACCATGGATCCCATATTTGCATTGAGAACGCGCATGGAGGGATACAGACTAAAGAATACATCTCTGCATCTTTCTTAGATATGCAGAAGGCCTTCGTCTGTGTCCCTCGTGAGATGATCGGCTCGGCGCTGCGGTACAGGGCTGTTCCCAAGGTCCTTATTGACACATTATCCGGAACATGTACCACGTTTCCAGTTCCATAGTTAGGACTGCAGTTGGTGACACGCTTACCTTCCCTATCACCGTTGGAGTACACCTAGGCTCTGTGCTTAGCCCGTTTCTGTTCAGCGTTGTATTAGACGCTCTGTCAAACAGCACCCGAGACCACCACAAGCAACCACCCTGCTTATGCATGCCGATGATATTCCGGGTACATCGACAGCGACGTCAGAATTTCCGCGGCTTGGGCCAAATGGCGTGAGGTGACTAGTGTCATTTGTGACCCCAAAATGCCGATCAAGCTGAGGGGACAGTGCTATAAAACCATCATTAGGCCTGTCCTTTTATATGACAGTAAAACATGGCCGTTTCTAGAGCGACCCAAGCAGGAGCTGAGCGTCACGGAAATGAAGATGTTGCGGTGGATGTGTGAAGTCTCACGCAAAGATCGCGTGCGGAACACCCATATCCGCGGCAGCCTTCGTGTTCGTGACATCGCAGAGAAACTGCAGGAGTGCCGCCTTCGTTGGTATGGTCATGTCTCACGGAGATCGGCAAAATACGTGGGCAACAAATGTCGGGCCATGCCGCCCCCGCCGCGCCAGGTACCGGTAGAAGAGGTCGACCCAAGAAGCGGTGGCTCGACGTCGTCAAGGGTGACATGCGTGCCAACAGACTTACCACTTAGGATGCACAAGATTTGACCATGCAAAGTGGGCCAAGAAAAAATTTTAACAAAAAAAATACCTACTTCAAAAAAAGTATTCCATAACAAAGCACTAAAAAGTTAAGAAATAATTGAGTATTCTTTTAAAACTTGTACGATAATATAATGTAGGTACAATTATTGTTATTGTTGGAGTCAGTGTCAGCCAAGGAAACACTACAATATATTGTTTACATCTCACGTTTATGTATGTATGTAGGTAGTTACAAACCTACATTGGCTGACTCCAACAATAACAATAATTTGTACCTACATTATATTATCCTATAACTTTTAGAAGAATACGCAATTATTTCTTTACTTTTTAGTGCTTTGTTTTGGAATAGTTTTTTTGAAGTTTGTTTTTAATTGTAAAAATTTTTGTTTATTTCTTGATTTTCAGTGAATATTATTTATTTTATACATCAAGAAAGTATCGTCCAAAAGCTCCTAAGAGTTCCGTTACTTTGTCATGTATCCCATAATCAGATCCTAACCAAACTCTCATCAAACTAGGTACCCTTGAAGTATAACCTTTCCAATTAAAAAAGAAGCATCAAAATCGGTTGACATGAAATTGAGTTATTCGTTCATTTGTCGCGGATATGGTTTATCTAGATTTAAGACTTATATGGATTTCCTATGGATTCCACTGTCAGAACTAGACCAAATTAAAATGGGACCACTCAGGAAGCACCAGCTTTCAAATAAAAAAAGAATGATCAAAATCGGTTCACCCAGTCGAAAGTTATGATGAAGTAACAAACATAAAAAAACAAAAATCATTTAATAAACATACAGTCGAATTGAGAAACTCCTCCTTTTTTTGAAGTCGGTTAAAAATAAGAAAGGCGGACCCTGGGACCCCCACACACCAGTGTGGGTTTACAACCGGGATAGACCGCACGGATGATGATAATGATGACAGCTCACTGAGTCTTATTTTGATATTTACTCTACAAATGTTTTCCATATTTTTAAAAATTAAAAAAGAAAAGTAGTAAGTTTTAAGAGACACATATTATTCTTATTTACTTATCTATAAACCAAATGACGTATAGTAGGTATAACATTCCCATAGTATGCTGACTTAATATTGTTTTAGTGTGTCTCCTTAGTAGTCACAGTGAAAAGCCTTATGTGTTAAATATCAATTGGCTTTTTAAACTTTAGCCGTCTGTTAGTACTTCGTAGATATTCTATCTGTTCAACTCAGTTATAATTAAAAACATGATTTTTAAGAATGAAATGAAATAACGAGATTATTGATTTAGTTGGATTAAGAAAGGTATCTCAACCAAAGCTTATATTTTGCAGACCAATCCTAAGCGTTCTTCATAACATTAGGAAACATTGTTTCAATTAGGGAATCCAATCCCGCATTTGCGGGATCCCGCACATTATTTGCGGGATCGCTCATGAAAAAAAAAAAGAGACATCAACTAAAATTGGCTCATTATAATATTTTGATTATTTTTAAAATCCAACAACCTCATTTACAAGTTTTTTTTAAAAAACTGTCTGATTCAATTTATTCATTAACAAATTACATTGTGTATAAAATTACAATAAAGTAAACACTAAAAAATTAAATAAAATAAGACAAAAAGACAGAACAAAGAAATGTCAGCTACGAATTAGAATGATAATAAAATTTTATTTTTCCAAATTAAAAATTTGAAAATTATCATAACACGTCTATACTGTATAACCTTCACGTCGACTTCATCACGTAGACTTCTTAGCACGTAGCAAGCCGAGCTTACCGGCTTTTCAATACAGACTAGTTCCTGTTTCCATTTAAGCTCGGTGTCGAGAGTTACGCCTCATGTCTCATGAAACTAATATATTAACGAAAATTCGCTTGTTCTAACATTTTGATTATTTCAAAAATCCAACACAACCTCATTAGCAGGTTTTTTAACAACTGTCCCATGAAACTTGTAGCTTTTCTATATTGTGTATAGAAAAATATTGTACGTATAGAAAATATGTTTTATTATTACACTAAATTAATTTTGTGTTTATATTTTGTGTCGTGTATCGGATCGGAACGGAACGTAATCTATGTCAGTTCAAATAAGGCCAACCGACCAATCCGGATGTCTGGAGAGCCTTCTCTCCAGAAGTTAATTCCACCACCTACAAGTGTTGAAGCCGAGCGTGCTTTTTCCTCCGCTGGCTATGCAACAAGATAAGATCAAATCTGAATGATGAAACATTAGATACTTTATCATTTCTACGAAAGTAATATCAGAAAAAATAAGTTGACTTTTAACATGACGATGTAACTTCACTTTAGAAAAAAACGTCAATCCCGCAAATCCCACGGGATTTGCAGGATGAGGTTTTTTGTTTTAAAGGCAGGCTTGCGGGATTGCGATTTTGATGCGGGATTGGATTCCCTAGTTAGAATTCAGTGAAATTTTGAAAGCAATGTTAAAATGTAAATATTCTAAATATTCAATTTTGGCCTGTACAAAAACTAGTATTTATAAGGTACTAGTTTTCTGCCCGCGGCTTTGTCCGCGTGAACTTCAGTTTAATATATAGTCTATAAAAATTGTAGGCTATGTGATATTCTGATGTAAAAAAAATTAGGCTATGTGATATTCTGATGTAAGTATAAGCTATTAAGTTAAACAAGTACATACCTACTGTAAAGTTTCATCTAAATCGGTGTAGTAGTTTTTGCGTGAAAGGGTAACAAATACCACGGACGTAGCTATAACTTTGAAAAGGGAGGGTGGTCCAAAATAGTAGATTGTTACACAAGGTGAGAAAGTTACCTTTTCAATGCACAAGATGGTTTGGAGCGCGAGCGTAGCGAGAGCGCTAATAGTTCGAGGGCATTGAGAAGGTCTTTCCTCCGAGGTAAACACTCTGCTTTTCATTACGAATATAAGGAAAGTCAATAAAAATCAGATACTTAAGTTCAACTAAATAAACTTCTCACTCGATTTACGAAACAACTGAATAAAGTTCGAATGGTTGCAATCCTGCCTTTTTTTCTGTGGAATTCCTATTTTTTTTAATATTTCTAAAAATTTTTCCTATTTTATTTCAAGTTTCTTTTTTCTTTTCTATCGTAAATGCTTAGCTCAAATTTATTCAACTAAATACTAAGTGAAACATACATTAATGAGTATCTTCCTGTTTCGATTGTTTACATATTCATTTGAAATCAAGATAAAGAAATTTCAAATACAGCTGTGGCTGAATAGAATACATCGACTTGCCGCAAAAGGAATGTCAAAATAGAAGGTGACATTTGACAGTTATTTACTTTCAGCCCTAGGGCTGAAAGTGAAGCTTTCAACCCTATGCTCAGGCAACTTCAAGCGTACTTTCCGTGTATGAGTAATGAAAAGTAAAAAACAGATCTCTAAACGCTAAAATCTATGAATTAGAAATTACGTAAACATTGCCCATGACTATGTAATACGCATGGACCTAATATACAAATAGAACTGAGCACTCGCAGCTGAAAAACGAGCCGAGCGAGATATGTAGAAGGAAGGCTGTATGTCTCTTACTAATAGGGTGATAAACAGGTCTTTGCTATGAGAGACATCGCATGTTGCATCTTTTTTAAATTAATTTCACAGCAAAACATACCTTTAATTGTTATTGGTTTGAGTTAGGTATTTGGTCTAATTTTAGCCAAAAATCAAGATTTCATATGTATAGGCAGGGATCTACTGTTGATTTGATTGGATACCGTTGGTTGAATTACGAAATAAATAATACTAAAAGTACACAAAAAAATTTTTTTTTATTATTAACATATTCTTCAATAAAAGTAAAAGCGATTGTAAGCTTTTTAATCTGTTGTCACGCCTATTTAGTCTTTGTGAAAATACTTTTACTTTTATCTTTAAATCATCTTGTATGGGATTAAAACTTCAATTAGTAACTGTCTAATCACCGACTTTCTTTACATTGAAGCAGAGCTTCTTCTTATGAGGTTCTTCTATTTTGCTTGAATTCGTAAAATAATTATTATTCAGAGTTATTATTGTATTAAAAATCCTCAAAACAAAAATATAAATATACCTATATTGATACACAGAAGTCCTCTAAATGGATGTTTACAATAGTAAAATATACTTACCATAAGAGAAATCGTCGTTATCTTTTAAAAATTTACGAGAATTCGCATTGCAAAAGCTGGAAGCTTCGAAGTGACAACTGCATACGACTGAATTCTCTGTATTTTTCTGCTTTACGTGTTATACTGCTAAGCCATTTTTGTCACATTTCTTCATTGTTCGGAAGATTGTAATTATTAATACAACAGTACAGTAAGTAAGACCTACCTCGACCACACAATACAAGAATTCATAGACAACATGGTTGTTAGATTAATAATAATGTTATTTTTAGCTGGCTAGCAGGTATCTGTGCAAATATAAATTGCAACCACTATGATTCACTTGGGCAAGCATAAACGCAACACTTTTTTATTATTTTCGGCTAAAACAAAATCTGTACTCTGAGTGACGTTTTTGTATGAACTGACGTTTTGAAATCTCTACTCGAGTACAGATCAGTGCTTGAGTACGATTCTTGAATACGGGCCATAAACTGTTGATAAGCGAAATGAAGTAATCTCGTCAAAATGTTACTTAACGAATACGTAAACTGTCAAATCTATCACTGCCATGACATTAAGGGTTACCAGTAGAAAATTAAGCAAAATATAGATTTGATAAAATTAAATGAAATATTTGTGTTATATGAAAATACACACATCAACATGGTCTAGGGATATTTCAATTAAACCTAAATAACTAAAATTCTATTAACTTTTTGCTAGGACACCTACACATTATAATAAACCTTGTTTAATAGTCTATCTAATCTGATAAATAAACTTTTAGATAAAGTTAAATTAAAAAAAAACTTAGAAGACGAGGAAAAACTCAGACAAAATTTCAATCTTAACTTTATTTTTGAATCATCAAAACCTAAACAAAACAACAATTTTTTTTATAAAAAATGTTGTAAACTTAAAATGTATAATCCGTGGATCCACCTAGGACTCTCCTGACACATCTGCAGCGGTTCTGCATATTTAAAACAAGGGTGTCAATATCCTGTTGTGGAATACTGTCCCAAGTCCTGCTAAGATGCAAGAAAAGCTGGTTTTCATGCACAATATCTTCAGGGAAATTCCTAAGAGCTTTTCTCGGAAGCATATCCCAGGCATCCTCAATAGGATTTAAGTCAAAGGATTGTGCAGGCCAGTCAAAAGCTTGTGGCCTACGAGCACGTAGGTTGACTTAATGCAGTCGTGTTCTCAAAGTTTGACCGCTTACCAGCAAACCATACTCTCTCTGTAGCCTTTGAACCAATTGCATCGCCGTTACATTTGATTGACTTCTGCAGCATTTACTATGAATGGGTCCTGTACATGTGTTTCAATGCGTTGAGGTCCTCGGTGTCGTTCCACCACTTCCCCCGTGACACGATAACGTGACCAAAGCCTGGATATAACGCTCTGACTGGTCCTCATGGCTTCAGAAACCGCAATTTGGGTAGCGCCAGCTTGAATCATGCAAGGCCAGTACTTTTTAAGTTATTCTAGCAAGATGAAAGAACGAGACACATGACATCACTTTGTATAATTACTTGTAATTTCGTGATTCTGAGTTATAGAGCTATGATTATTTTTTTGTGAATTAATGTGCTTTAATTTGTTAATAAAATGGTTGGCAAAATCATATTCATTTGAGAAAAACATATACGAGGGTCATTCAATAAATACTTAGCCTACAAAAAGTAAACGAAAATTTTGGAATAGTGGCAATTTATTTTTCAACATAGTCTCCTTTTAGTTCGATACACTTAGCCCAGCGATGCTCCAACTTTTTTAACTCGTCCGAAAAATAGTTTTTGTCAAACTCTGCAAAATAGGCCTCCGTGGCGGCGATGACCTCCTCATTTGATCCATATCTATTCCCGGCGAGTGATTTTTTCAGATTAGGAAACAGAAAGAAGTCACAAGGAGCCAAATCTGGAGGATACGGTGGATGGGGCAGCAATTCGTAGCGTAATTCGACCAATTTGGCCATGGCAACGGCAGACGTGTGAACCGGTGCGTTGTCGTGGTGAAACAGCACTTTTTTCTTCGCCAGATGGGGTCGTTTTTTCTTTAATTCGGCGTCGAATCGGCCCAATAAATCGGCATAGTAAAGCCCTGTAAAACAATCCCTTCTAGAGGTAATCGATGTAGATCACACCTTGTGAATCCCAGAAAACGGTGGCCATAACTTTTCCGGCCGATTTTACAGTTTTCGCCTTCTTTGGAGCACGTTCCCCGGTCTGGATCCATTGTTTTGATTGCTCCTTGGTCTCTGGTGTGTACCAGTGGATCCAGGTTTCATCGACGGTCACAAAACGACGCAGAAACTCCGCTGGATTCCGCTTAAACAGCGCCAAACACGTCTCCGATGTGGTCTCACGGTTGCGCTTGTTTTCCGGTGTGAGTAAACGCGGCACCCATCGCGCCGACAGCTTCCTCATGCCGAGTTCCTCGTGAAGAATATGATGCACTGTTCCTTCTGAAATGGCTACAGTCTCAGCTAGCTCCCGAACTTTCAATCGGCGATCTGCCAATACGAGATCATGGATTTTTTTAATGTTTTCCTCCGTAGCAGCTGTTTTCGGTGCACCTGGACGTGGTTCATCAAAAACCGACGTACGGCCACGTGCAAACTCGTTGAACCAATTCTTGACGGTGGCCATCGATGGAGAAGAGTCACCGTACACAGCATCCAAGCGCTCTTTGATTTCAATGCGCGTTTTCCCTTTCAAAAATAGGAATCGAATCACCGAACGATATTGCTCTTTTTCCATTTTTGTAAAACCGATCGACACGTTCGCTTCCATAAGTTGTCAAATTAAAACAACTGAAGGGATTGGAATGAAAATTTGAAAAAAGAATTAAAAAAGAATGTGCTACACTGTGGTAAAACTCTTTTGAAACTACAGCGCCCTCTGGCGATGAGGCTAGGTACTTATTGAATGCACCTCGTATTTTTTTTCACACTTCCTAAAAAAATACAGTTTTACATTACAAGTCAGTAATGTTTCAGTGATTTGTAGCATTGATAGTGTAGTTTTAAAATGAATTGTGTATGTTGATCTACGGCCTAGTTTTCAAGAAAAATTTAATATGTAAAAAAAAAACTGATTTTTTTAGGAATTTTCACAGAAAACATTTTGAAAATATTGGTAGCCATTTTATTTTCAAATAAAAGCATACAATTTAAAGTATTTAATATTAATCATAGCTCTAGATCTTACAATCACAAAATTACAAGTAAGTAACTACACAAATTGAAAGAAGAGTTTGAAAAAAAAATTGTAACTCCTGTAAAATTTACAATAACAAGATGTGGGCTCTTATTTTATGTTTTTTGCTGATGAATTCAATCCTAGCTTATAGCCTTAAAGTTTGTTACACTACGAACGGGTCACATTATTTATCTTGGGTTACAAATACAAATACAAATACAAATATTTTATTTGCCATTAGGTAGGGTACAGTACATTAAGTGATATAAATGATGAGAAGTGCATTAGCCTACCTAACTACAATTGTATAGCATGCAAACAATAATAATTTAAAAATAATTCACAGTAACTTAATCAGTGCTCAGATACGCATCTGATAACTAAATCGATAGCATTTATTATTTAAATAGTATTAATTCATTTATCTATAAAAATTAAATATTATTTACTAAATTACAGGCTAAACATCAAAATCCTGTATCAACCACATCAAACTTTTACAATTCTTTATATTTCAAAAAATCATTGAGTGAGTAAAATGTCATGTCCAACAACCACCTACGCAAAGATGTTTTAAAACTATTATATGGGAGTTCCTTAATGCGATTTGGTATTTTGTTATATATAGTGCCGCACATAGCATAGCAATTGTTTTGGAATCTTCTCGTTTTTGGGACTATCTCTAGCACCAGTCTATGACGATTTCGAGTTGTTCTTTGGTATACGTCCTTCGCTTGTACGAACTTGTGAATATTCCTTTTGACAAAAACACTTACTTCTAATATGTAAAGGCATGGCAGTGGCAGTATTTGAAGCGACTTAAAGTACGACAGACAGGATACATCAGGTGCTATATTGCATATGGCTCTAATACACCGTTTTTGGGCTATGAATAGTTTTATTATGTTAGTTCCATTGTCCCAGATTAATAAACCATATCTCAGAACCGACTCTACATACGCGTAATAAGCAAGAATAGCCGTACTTACATTTGCAACCTTCGATAACTTAAATAGAGCAAAGGCAAATCCATTTACTTTGGTACAAATTTTCTCTATTTGACCCTTCCAACTTAATTTTGGATCCAAAGTTAAGCCCAAAAAAGTCGCACTATCCGCGTTCCGCAAAGTTTCTCCATTAAAATAAATGTCAATTAATTGATTTTTAAAATTATTAAAATTCATTAAATGTGTCTTCTGTAAATTAATTCTAAGATTATTTCTGTTAAGCCACTCAGTTATTGAGGTCAATGTTTTTATGATGTCATATTTATGTTGATCGAATGTAGATTTCTCGTCAGTAGTAACTATAACTGAAAAATCATCGGCAAATAATACGCTTTTTTGTTCCGTTATATCTGGCAAGTCATTAATATACAAGATAAACAGTAACGGGCCAAGAACACTCCCTTGTGGAACACTGAACTTGTTATTTTTTTGTTCAGATTTATATGTCTGAGCCACGGAATTGGAATCAAGCTGAGTTATCTCTACGTATTGTGTTCTGTTTGTGAGGTAGAATTTAAGCCAATTTAGTGCTGGACCTCTAATCCCACTACGTTCAAGTTTAATTATCAATTGATCATGAGAAACGCAGTCGAAAGCTTTCGACATATCTAGAAACACTACAGTTGCATAGTCTTTCATGTTAACACTTTTCATAACATCATTTATTAAATCAAATGCCGCATGTGTTGTCGATTTATGTTTTTGAAAGCCATGTTGGTACTTTTTTATTATTTCAAATTTACCAAAGAAGGCTGTTAATTGACTATGCATGACCTTTTCAAAAAGTTTCGATATAACTGGGAGGAGCGCTATTGGTCTGTAGTTGGAAATATCTTTTTTATCACCTTTTTTGAACAATGGCTTCACAATAGACAATTTCAGTTTTTCGGGAAATTTTCCTGTCTGTAAAGACAAGTTTACCAAAAAAGCCAACACAGGACTAAGTTCATCTTTACACATTTTTAAGACTTTGGTACATATACCGTCGTACCCTTCAGATAGAGTATTATTTAGTGACATTATGACTTTTGAAATATGTTCTTCATTTACGGGTGCTAAAAAAATACTGTTTTGTAAGTTTGTCTTCAGTGTGTTTTCTGTACTTTTATTAGATGTGTTTGTTTCATTTATAAAATAATCGTTAAATATTGTGGCAATACTCATAGGGTCTGTTATTTTCTCATTATTATTTACAATTTCATTTGTGTAGTTTTTGTGATATGTCCCATTTGTTTCATTTTTTATAACCGTCCATGTTGCTTTGCAAATGTTTTTACTTGCTGATACATATTTCTGATTAGCAATCCTTTTAAAAACGTTTATGCATTTCTTAAGCAGTTTATTATAGTTCATGTACTTTGAACGACTTACATCATTTTTATCTGAGTAGTGTTTAAAGCGAAGTGATCTCTTTGTAAGACTGCTCTTTTGGAGACCCTTTGACATCCATTTAGGCTTAGCTGAAGTACTATTTTTTATTTTTATTTCCGGAAAGCAAAGGTTATAAATGAGAAGCAGAATATCATAGAATTCATTAACTTGAGCCGTATCATGGTCGGATAACCACAACGTCAAAACATAGCCAGTGGCATCCCCTATATTGCTTACTATTAAGTCGAGGCATGCGCTTCCTCTTGTAGGTTCAGATATGTGCAATTTAAAATCATATTTTTTTAATAGATCCCTTAGCCTTGCTGTGTTTTCGTTTATGACAAGCATGTTGATATTCCAATCTCCAGTAATAATTATTTTCTTTTTTGAAAATTTGAGTAAGCATTTGTGTAACAACATGTCAATCCTGCTAAAGAAGCAATCAATGTGTTCTTTTTTCTTAGAGGGAATTCTATAAATGCATACTACTATGATATGATTTGTGGTTAAATTTATTGCGCAACATTCAAAGTGATGTGCCGTAGACAAATCAAAGCAAAATAATTTCTTAAATTCGAGTCCTGTCTTTATTAAAATGCATGATCCACCTCTTTTTGTGGGTCTGCAGTAACTCGATGCTAATTTAAAGTTCTGTATGTGCACGTTTCCCTCCTCACCATGTCTAACAAAGGTTTCGGTAAAACATAACACATCGGGTATTGTTTTAGGCCTTATACTTGAAAGAGATAATTCAATCATTTCTTTCTTTGATAAGACACCGTGTATGTTTTGGTGAAGAATAGTACATGCATTTTCAGTGCTAGGCACGAAAAAATGTCTCGTTTTCGCATGGGAGAGAAGTCGGTGGTTGTTCACTACATATTTTTGATTTGAAATAGTACGGTATCGTACCCTTTTTTGGGGCGATATCATTAGAAGAAATAACTTTTTTTGTCTGATTAAATAAAATCGTTGATTTTCTAATGTTATTTCTGATAACTTCATAAGATAAATAATGTTTTTTATATTTAATATAGTCGATACATAGATTGATTTTACCACATAAATAATTTTTAAATTTAATGTCATTGAAATAAAATGTAAACATGTCAATGTGAGAGCAGAAAGCAAAATGTTTAGTCCATAGTTTTATATTATAATTTAGTGTAATTTCGTTAAAATAAGGATTGTAAAAAATGGGCAACATAATAACAGATACCTTGCTTAATTTGTCTAACAAAATACAAATATTTGAGTGCAATTTATGCATATCAGCATCATGACTACCAAAACCTAGTATTACAATGTCATTTTCTGTTAAATTCCCTTTTAAACCATTGCAATGCTTCAATATTTCGGTACTGGTGGCTTCAGGTATGATGTGAGCATAGGTTTTATACGGGTTTTGCCGTTTTTCGAGACCAGATTTCATGAGGAAAGCTGAAAGTCCTTTCAGTTGTTCATCTCCAATAATAAAAATCTGGTGTCCTGTATTTTTTTTTATGGCAGCGCCCTCCATTGACGTGCTATGAATATTATTTGTGTTCGGCACTTGTCGCTCATCAATTTTTGTGTTTAGCACTGTTTCTTGATGTGACGTTTGTTGCTTTGAAATTTCCGTACAAGAGAAGTTCAGCCGTTTTTCAATAGAGGTCGCTGTCTTCTTCTTAATGTTGGTATTTTTTGGAGTTCTGCAAATGTGGGTCAGTTGATTTATTTTCAGTTCGTAATCCGCAAGTTTTTTTATCAAAGCGCAATTTTCTGTTACCAAATTAGATATCTCATTTTCGGCTATTTCAAGTTTTTCTTGTAGTTTCTGCGTTTTCTGTTTTAACTCATCAATGTCTTCCTTATAGTTAGCGTGCAAGGTAGATAAACTACGGTTCATGTCAGTTATTGGTGAAAAATTTAAAGAGGTATTTTCTGCCTCTTCATCTGTTAATGAAACAAACGAGTTTTGCGTGGAAATGTTTATCTCGTACTTGTTTCGCTGTGTTACATTGTCCCTTTCTTCGTTAAAACCACTTGTAGAGGGAGCAGGACTAGCAGGCTGTGACATGGATTTCCTAATAAGTGTATTTGGTGTGGAGCAGCATGAAGTGCATTTGTATCCTTTTTTGTTGGCTGCTGTCATAATTTTGAACCGTTGAAATGATACACTGGTACAGTCCAGGTGGAAAGATTTATTACACACCGAACATACCAAGATTTGCTTATTGATGATAGCTTTATTACATTTCATGCATCTAGGTGCCATCTTTCGGCCAAGTTTTGTACTATTTATCTAGGCACCTCACTTGCTTGGTACTTTCGGAATGCTTAATAGATCGCTTGTTTTGTCAATCGAGGCGAAGTCACGTATTGTTGACCGTGTATTTCGCTAGATGTCGGTAAAAGCCGATGTATCTTTCACTTTTGCAGGGCACAGCTGTTTAAGTGAACAGGGGTCAAAGTTCAACAGTGGGTTTTGAATGTTAAACGGTTTACTAAATACGTATCTTTGTGAATAATTAGTTCAATTCTCAGAGTTTACAATATAGTTCGTCACGAATATCACTGTTAGGTAAAATCATTTACGATTTTGTAGTAATGTTCCCATAAAACGTTCGAAATTTAGAATTATAAGCAATATTTCAGGCACTCAGTTCACAAGCCGATAATAGTTTACTTTCTTCACTTTTCACCTTGCTAACAATGTCACACTGAGAGGTTATTTATATTTACCGAATACACTGGTTATACACTAAAATAAATCGAAATAAATAATTTTACGGTTACAAAAATACGGAGCTCAATGTTTACATGACTCGAGCGCCATCTACCGCTCTAAGTAGGTGCCTAGTAACGAATATGGAATGTAAGTATTGAAATAAAGGGTGACCCCATTTTAACTACCGTACTTTCATTTAAAAAATAACACACAACGCGCAATTTTGTTTCAGTTTTTTCTTTTCTGATAGGTTGGGGAAAAAGTTTCTTCGCATTTTTAAAGAAAATTCAAAACATTTTTTTATATAGTTTATTTACGCATTAGTAAGGTTAGTAAGAATCAAGATAATTTAAGGTATCCTGATAGTAATGATTGTTAATTGTTTTAAAAATGTTATCTATGCCTGCATTGCAATTTTGCAATATTTATTTGAAGCTATTCCATAATGCATCTTAATTCAAAATCTCTGAAGACTATTGAATTAGGGCTAAAATTAGGCATTTTTACGAAACGATTTTGTTGATTCGTAGAGATACAAACTGTGCAGGTACTCCAGTACGTACCTGTAGCTGATCCATGAGTTTGCACCGACATCATGGGAGTGGAACTAAAAGTGACGATTGTTACTATAAACTGCCGTAAGTTACTGTAGCTAACTATCGTAATTTAAGTGGTGTAAAGCTATGGTACAGGTACTACACTACGAATGAGCCCCCGATTCAGAAGGGATTTATCGACCGAGAGTCCTACTCGCAAGGCTTATGTGAGACGCGTAGACTGGAATGCGCAGTCCATCTGTAGCCTTAGAGCTTCTGCATCGATACAATCGCGTTGTTGCATCGTCACTGCATAAATCAACTGTGTACACGATGTATCTAACAGCACTCCGTACCGTGAGAGCGAAGTTGTGGACCAAATCGGTTTAACAGACGTACATTACTGCATTAGACTTACTTAACTCAAATACTTTACAAATTACTTTCAATTTCAAAGTCTCTCTGTTTCTCTGTGCAGTGCAACTAATTGCAAGAAGTTCATAGTAAAATCGTAAGCCCGCCTCACCTGTCCTGTTTATAGAAAAAGCTCTGACCAATCACGGGGTATCCAATGAAAATGGCGTGCACAGGACGCCACAAAGTGTGTCCTGTAGCGCTAACATGCGCACCACGTCAAAATATATCACGCTTTTTCACGCGCTATTTTATACAAATTGTATGAGATAGCGTTTAGCAAAATTTTCTTGCGCAGCCGATCTTAGCCCTACTGCGCTCACTTAAGGTACGTACCCACTGTCACTTGATGGTGTAACGATGGGACGCTGCACGTGCTGTCGGCAGCTCAGTTTCAAATAGTTCTTTTACTCTCTCGATGACTGTGTGTTTACTAGTGGATGTCTTGCAGCAGCGAATATTGATGTTTATGATTATAAAATTCATCCACTAAAAAGCAAGACATGTCCATATGTTACAGGTGACCGTCCGAACGTTGGACAAGCTACCGATAATGTCGCACATATCGCACCAGTTCACGCGGAAGACTTTCTTCACGCTCGCCTTCTGCGAGTGCTGCCGGAGGCTACTCTTCAACGGCTTTTACTGCTCGCAGTGCAACTTCAAGTTCCATCAGCGATGCGCTGATAAAGTTCCCAGTATTTGTCATCAGGTAACTATTGGTCAGCTTGTTCACTATGCACGGGAGCAAATAATGCCTTACCTCCCACATTTTTTATGTTTTGTCTTTATTTTATTACCAAGAATATTATCGACGAAACAATAAAAACGCAGGTTGCCCATGTGTCAACATTGCCCAACCACAGGAAAATCTGCCTCAAATCTTAGTTCAGCTAATATTGCGAATAGAGATTAGTCCTCATCGAATCATTCAATTAGGTGCGTCAAACTCACGGTCATTTTCCATCCTATGGGCAAATCCATTTTAGTCTCATCAATACTTTTCAACCCTGGTCTACTCGTAGGCCTTGTAGGGTTAAGGTGCGCGCCACGAGAAAATAATGTCACGCGCTATCTCGTTCATATTGGACTGGGACGAGAATAATTTTGGCGCGGTGCGCATCTTTTGCGGGGCTAAGATGCGTTTCCCACGAGAAGAGTAGACAAAATTCAGAAAAGTATTTTTGGTCTACTCTTCTCGTGGGCGCGCATCTTATCCCCGGAGGTCTTACTTTGTTTAAACTCAATGGCACCGTCTACAGGTTCGGATGACGGACACGTACTACGCGGCGCTACTCGCGCAAAACCCCGAGACGCAGGCCGGCATCTTACACTTCCCGCCGCACTTTGGCTACCATCACATGATGCACAGGAACGACCAGAACAAGTAAGTCAGTTAACACAAAAATTGCAGAAGTCTTATCAAACTTTAGCTATAAATATTGAATCAAAAAAGGGAATCCGTAAAAGAACTAACCGACGCCCCGATGTACCTATCGATAAAAGTTCTAAAATGCGACATTCCAATGGCAAATCCGTCAAGATGATTCGAAGAAAATGCTTTCGTTGGATGCAGCAGAATGCAACCGAAGCTTAATTTTAGTTTCCAAGGCATTCAATGACTTGCTTGATTTGCTTTGAAAATTGAAAAGGGCTGTGAAGATAACATAACATACATTAGGACCAGTGTCGGGATTTTGAAACTTGGGTGAAAAAAGCGGGATTCTTTCGTCAAAAGATTTTTTGGTAGTTTTCGAGTTATGATTTTTTAAAGAATTGTCGAAAATTTCTGGGTTGTAGGTATCACTTTTTGGGTTACTGTGGCGCGAATTGGTATTGAGGTACATGCTTTTTTCATTGTTAGCTGAACTGACACTAGGTCTACTTTAATCAGAAGCATACAAATTATACCACAAAACAATAGTTTAAAAAAGTATATGGACCTCAAAAACTGGAAATAACAGGTTTATCACTAAGTTATAAAGGCCATTTAAAAAAAAAACATAAATTTCAATGGGATACTTTAACGGCATCATACTTAAATTTACGTTCAATGTAACGGAAGTAAACATTTCAAGATCTTACGGTAGCAAATAAGGTTTGAGCTACTTTGGCCGCACCGCATCGCACTTTCCTATGCTTCTATCCTTTTCTATCACTCAGAATTGTCACTTACTAGAGCGAGAAAGAGAACAAGCGCCGAGCGCCTCGTCGGTTCCGCCGCGTGCGGTCGCATTTTGTTCTCTGCGCGATGCGGTGCAGCCAAATGTAGCTCAACCCTTAAAGTTACGTTATAAGTACGCATGGTCGAGCTAGCCCCGAAAGCGGGACATTCAATTTAGATTTTGAAAATCGGACGTCTGGCAACTCTGATTAGGACTATCATAAAGGGAAGGCATCGTCGTGGTGAATCCTACTAACGATTCGGCGAGAGCTACTCCACGGGAGATAGCAGATATCACGCAGAGTGAACAGGTGCAATATGTTACTTTTATCAGATATCGCTGAGATTGTCATGTTTGTTATGTCAGCCCACAACAAATACAGCTGATAAAAAGTAGGTATCTCAAGTTACGTGACAGAATTGCCCTTTTCAACTTGGTCCATAAAACTAGGTATTTTTTGCCGGAAATGGAGTGTGTGCTGACCTCATTGACGACTTATTCAGTAAAACGAATGCAGAACATAAAAATTATTAGCCAAACAATGATACGTCAAAAAAATAATCACGAAAATATTCAAAACAGCGCGGCGGCTACAACTTTATCAACGAATCTGGCCAGATACTATAGGAAACTGAAAACAGTATACAAATACCAATTAATTATAGACTGATTTTACATTGAAAAGTAAATGATATTGACTAACAGGCATAGAATGTCCAACTTCATTTATATCTTGTTAGAATTGTTGAAATGTTATGTGAAATTCTATGACTTTGTCGTGTGCAGGTCTGTCTCGCCGGCCAAGAAGATGAAGGACTTTGATGTGCACTGGTGTGTACCTGACTGTACTTGTGCTAGCTTTGTATATAAGTAGCACACGCGACTGCACTTTGTATACAATTGTACATAGTTTGTTGTCCTTCGATGTCTAATACATAAACAAAGCACTATCTGACCTGTATATGTTTATATTAACTAGCTGTCCATCAGCGGCTGGCCCGCGGATACTATTTCTTCCGTTAAGATATAGCCTAAATAAATGGTTCTTATTGGTTTATATTTGTAAAATAATTTTTCAAATGGATCAATTTGTTTTGGAGCCTATTCAATGCAACATACTAATAATTAAATCTTGTATTGTTATCGATTGATTGAAGGATGTTCAATTTTTACACATATAACAAAATTCAAAGAAACGGATAAAGTTTATTAGCTGAATCGAATGTTTTTAAAAGGTGTTGTGAGTGGCAAATTTAACATAACATGCAATGAAAGTCAAAGCCGATTACTGGAACTCTATTAGTGGATTTTTCTCATAAGATTTCTTTCAAATCCACATCACAAACAGAATATGAGTATTCACGAATTGCCAGAAAACTGTTATAGTGTGCCCCCACAATAGCGTTCTTCGAGCGTCGGCGCCGACGCAACGCTCGCGTAGCGGCGCGGTCCACTTTGTCACTGACTGTATAGATAGGGCGTCTGCGCGAGCCCCGCGCCGACGCTGTGTGGGCGACGCGCCGGGACGACGCAACGTCCAAATTACGCTAGTATGGGGGCAAGACGGTGACGCTTAAGGAACGCTAGTGTGGGGTGTCTCAAAGTATTAAATCAGCGTAATAATCCATATTTTGTCCATTATTTCGAATACTGACGAAAGTGAACTCTACAGTCACCAAAAAACTATAATAATCTTAGACAAGTAATAATTTATCAATTCGACAATAAGAAAGAGACTGATTGCATGATTTGAAATGGAATGAAATTGGTCAGCTTGTGTCTCTTTCAAAAACTTATCTTTATCTACTTACAAAACAATATCTCTTCCTTCATAATTAATAAGTTGCTCGTGGACTGTCCTATGAAGTTTGTAGAATATAACGTTATGCCTGTGTTTTCCTATCCACCAATGTCTTCTCTTCACTTTTAGCTATCTGTGTTGTATTTCTCCCTATTCTTTCATTCACAGCTGCACAGATTTCAGACCTATATTTGAATCAGGGAAAAGAATCTGTGTTGTTGTTTTATTAAACTGTTAGTGTGCTGTAGTTTCTGATAAAATTTCTGTAATAATTTGTGTCATGGTTGGTAATAAAAAAAACGCCTAGTAAATATTTTAAAATTAACATGCATGGTAATTTTTTGTTATCCAATCAATTCCCCTGTGAATTTTTCGTCTCCCCTCCACGTCTTAGCCCCGAACGTCAGCCGTCAGCCAAAGTGCAGTGCAGTTAAGTGACTGCCAGCGCATTGGATATTTTGAAAAGCATTTGAGGATTCAGAGGTATACCATTATACAACATAAGAAAATTATTTGCGCAGGCAACAGCATCCACGCTCGCTAAATCAACAAGACCGGTCCAATTCGGCGCCCAATGTGTGCATCAACATGGTGCAGCGGCCTTTGACGCTCGCCGACAGCCAGGCCAAGCATAACCAGGTAGCTTTTAATAAATTTTAATAAAAAAAAACGTGGTGCAGTGATAATGGCTCTTGCCGGCCACATCAAGTAGGTAGTGAATAAGAAAGAGGTATTCCACACCACCACTATCGACGCTCGCTGAAGCAGCAACGCTGGCGCCCAACTT
Source organism: Udea olivalis (assembly GCA_947369235.1). Taxonomy (NCBI): domain Eukaryota; kingdom Metazoa; phylum Arthropoda; class Insecta; order Lepidoptera; family Crambidae; genus Udea; species Udea olivalis. Next base: position 1,673,135 of record OX376342.1, read on the forward strand.
GGTGTACAATTTAACTAGCCGAATGTAAGTCAAGATATAAGCAGGTTCCTGTGGAGTCAGTGAGAAACAGCAGCATCATCCACGCTCACTTAATCACCAACGATATAACTGACTCCCACCATGGAGTGTGGTACTGTGTACCGTCGAGGTTGGTTTCATGCTACCCAAAGTTAATTAAAGAGTCAGATAACTCTCTGACCTAACGCTCAAAAAAGAGCCTTTAAACCATAACCTTTCACTTAACAGACTAGCAATTCCCCTCAATCATCGAACTACCTATCATCACGTCACGCGCGGGAAGAGCGCGAGCGAGCCGCCGGCGCCGCGTCGGGCGAAGCTCACAGTCACAGTACACAGGCGTCGCCGACGGGCACGCTGCGTCCTCGCCGAGCGCGCGCGCGGTCGGCCGACGAGTCGTGGAAGAACGCGCTATCGCCGAGAGAAAGCTATGACGATTGGGTTATACACGCTGATGAGATCCTGATAGGCCCTAGGATAGGTAAGTAAATACTAAGAAATAATATTTACAAATCATTTGTTTTCTTTTCTCATCAGAAGTATTAGAGATTTCTTCATTCTATGGGAGAGAGAGAGAGAGAGGGATCTAAGCTTGAATTGCGCTTAAACATGTAAATTTATCTTGCATATTTTGTTTTGCGCAGGTTCGGGAAGTTTCGGGACTGTATACAAAGCGCATTGGCACGGGCCCGTCGCCGTGAAGACGCTCAATGTCAAAACGCCGACGCCCGCGCAGCTGCAAGCATTCAAAAATGAGGTTCCTTTAGTTTTTCACTATGAGGCAGTTGATAATGTGAAATATTGACTTTTTATTTTAATTAGGTTCAATCATACAGTTTTATTGTTAGATTTTCAGTAATATTCGTATTGATACTGAAAAATCTAATTTTAATCCAATTTTATTTGCCAGGATAACATAAAATAAATTCATAATTTTGAAAAAAATCTGATCAGTAGGTATGTCTCATAATTATTGCCGTCATCAAGACAGAAAAAGTTAAATGCCTTTAAAAATCTCTCATCAATATTTAAAGTTCTATTCCTCCAAGATATACCCTGTGGATAGTTCTTCTCCCTTCAACCTGCATACGGACATTCTCTTTCCAGGTGGCAGTCCTCCGCAAGACGCGGCATTGCAACATCTTACTATTCATGGGTTGCGTTTCAAAGCCCTCCCTAGCGATCGTAACCCAGTGGTGCGAGGGTTCCTCTTTGTACCAGCATCTCCACGTGCTGGAGTCGCCTTTCCCGATGCTGTACCTCATTGATGTGGCAAGGCAGACCTCGCAGGGAATGGACTATTTGCATGCAAAGAATATCATACACAGGTATTTTGTAGTTACTTAAAGATTCGTTGGGGTAAATTGCTATTATTACTAAAGTGAACAGTATCATTCACTATTTCCTAAGTTCTTGGTCAATAATCAGAATAATAAACTCCTTTGCAAAACCTGAAAATGTTAACAAAGAAAAATCTAAGCTGTAAGTTAGATACACTAAGTAAAGAACAACACAGTATCATCATTCTTCTTGGATTGCAGAGACCTGAAATCGAACAACATATTCCTAAGAGACGACTGGTCAGTTAAAATTGGAGATTTCGGCCTGGCGACTGCCAAAGTAAGGTGGTCAGGTAAGTCATTTCTAGACAAGAAAACATGTATAACTTTTATGAGGAAGATAATATGAATGATCTTTTATTCTTTTATGTTTGTTTTTTTCCCATTGTTTTATATTCTTTAGTTTAGACTCTCCGTAGGTTTATTTGTATCAAAATGACACATTGTACTTTACTAACGCCTGTTGTAAACCCAAAACAAGTTTAAAAGAGTAACTGCTGAGTTTCTCGCCGGGTCTTCTCAGCAAGAAACAACTCCGACGCGGTGGTAGAGTCGCATTATGTCTGTATACTGTGTATTTATATATCCATATTATTTTAGTATTTATGTATATTATTTAGTATATCTTGCTTTAAATTTAACGATTTAAAAGTTCTTACTGTGAAAGTATATTTGAATAAAGTTATTTGAGTTTCAGTTTGAATAACTTCTGCTTTGTTACTCAAGGCCCTGTATTTTGCAATAAAAAGTAACCTATGTGACATTTTGTAGGAATAGAAGCCCTAGCCAGAAGGGACCTGCTATTATTGTCTTGACATGTCAAATTTAAAAATGTATGGGAGTGACATCCAATGTAATTATGATGAGAAAAGTGCTAATATCATTTCCATACATTAAAAATTTGACATTGCAGAGGCTCATCATGTCATCTCTTCTCTGCCTCAAAGTTATCTGAAATAGATCGGTTTCTATTGTACATGTGATGTTTATTGTGCAATGAAGAGTTTCTTATCTTAGAGCGTTGATCTTGGCTACGGCTTTTGGAGCAGTTAAAATTCTAACAGAAAACTCTTATACGGTGTTCGTGATTTTGCCATTTGCTATTGACTAATTAGAAACTAACCCCTTAACCATCTTCAGACACGTCAAGCGCAAACGGCGTGCAATGGCAGCAGCCGACCGGTTCAATCTTATGGATGGCGCCCGAAGTGATCCGTATGGAGGAACCCGCGCCGTACACGTCGCGCTCCGACGTGTACGCGTACGGGATCGTGCTGTACGAACTCATGGCGGGAGAACTGCCGTACGCGCATCTCAACAACAAAGATCAGGTGAGATATAGGGATTTTTGGGTGAATCCCACTTTATCCATGGGAATACCCAATTTAGCGCAAACGGCGTACAATGGCAACAATCCACTGGCACAGATCACTTAATAGTTACTACGTAACAGATAAATAATTTTCTCATTTGTAAATGCGTGTTGTCATGTGGCAGTCATCTGCCTCTTTCGAAATAGGTGTCAGTAGTCGTTACTTTCAGTACGTCATCGCGTCAACGTCAGTTCAACCGCAAGATTCACGTACAAATGCTCTACGCGGCTGTTGACAACCAACTGCCAAATGGGTCTTGGAAGACCTGGCGGCTGGTAGGTAATTATCGCGCGCAAGTATATGAAGTGACAGAGGCCTGCCACCGTGGCTATCCTGAGGTTGGCGCCCGAAGTGATCCGCATGGAGGAGCGTCTACTGTACGAACTCATGGCGGGAGAACTGCCATACGCGCATTTCAACAACAAGGACCAGCGGGGCTAAGATACGCGTATTTATCGATTGTGTCGACAAAATCGAGAAATGACGAAATTTGATTGGAGGTTTTTTTGTGAGGCGCATCTTAGCCCCACAGCTGCCCAGGTGAGAGAAAACTTAGGTTTCTTTCCGTTTAGCCGTGCCTACCTGCATCAAGATGAGGCCGTCGGGCCACACAGGTGGGAAGAACCTACCTTTATGCTCCAACAGCTGTCGGGTTCCTTCAAAGCTAGAAACGTGAATTTAAAACTTAAGTTTTGCCTTCGACTCTGTCTGAAAACTGAATTTATCTTACGGTTAGTTATGTTTATTTGTGCAGTTATTTTTTTAATTCCTTAGGGTGGGTACTGAATGGCGTCTAAGTCAGTACGAATTGCTATTACGCCCTGTAATAATTTAAAAACAAAACAAAATTGATAGTTTTGGATTTTGTGTAAAAATGATATTTCAAATTATTCTCGGAGATTTTTTTTAGTATGTTTTGGTCCTTCCTTACCCTATGACAAATGATGTTCGTTTCTAATCTTGCTCCATCTAAGATATGTTAACTTGGTGCAAACAAAAACATAACAGCATAGTCCTTGGTACTACGTAAATTATCATCATCGTTAAGTGATATTCTTGGCGCCCAACGTGTTGATATGCCATTTGTACTCCACTAACTCTCATTGTTAAATGACAACAAGTTTAAAAGAGTGACTACTGAGTTTCTCGCCGGGTCTTCTCAGTAAGAATCAACTCCTCCGACGCGGTGGTAAAGTCGCATTATGTTTGTATACTGTTTATTTAAATTTTCAATTATTATAGTATTTATGAGGTGCCACGGGGCTAAGTGACGGCAGCGGATCGGCAACGATCCGATGTTAAGCAACGCAGTCAGGTCGGGTTATGGATGGGTGACCATCCCGATCGAAATTAAGTGATGTGTTTTTCGGGCATCTCCGTGCTTCGGAAGGCACGTTAAACAGTTTGTCCCGGCTAACGTCGCAAGATATCAGTCGTAAAGCCTAGTCAGAGGTTTAAAAAGGCGGCTTGATAACATCTGACGGTAAGGTTTATCACTGGCCTCACATTCACCTCTCCAACAATCCGCACTGAGCCCGCGTGTTGGAGTATGGCTCGTACCACCTCATAGTTGAGGTGAGGCCTGTGCCCAGCAGTGGAACGTATAAGGCTGTATTTGTTTGTATTTTATTTGTATAGTATTTATGTCTATCTATTATTTGGTAATTTTCTTTTACAAACATACCCAACGGGGTAGGCAGAGACCACATCTTTCCACTTGCTACGGTCCTGACACACCTCTTGCGCTTCATCCACTCTCATTAATCCTTTCATACATGCTCGCCGATTATGGGTACTCCTGACCTGACCTTTTCTGAGCACGTCTTTTTGATTTTTTAAAAGAACTGATTAAGTCTACTCGAATAAAGATGTTTGAGTTTGATTTCATTCCACCTTGTCCTTGCCAGATCCTCTGGATGGTTGGGCGCGGGCTGCTGCGGCCGGACGCGCGGCGCCTGCGCCAGGACGCGCCGCAAGCGCTCAAGCGGCTCTTCGACGACTGCATCAAGTTCGACCGCTCGGCGCGCCCGCTCTTCCGGCAGATTCTAGCGATGCTGGAATCGCAACTGCGAGCGATGCCGAAGATCACGCGGAGCGCGTCCGAACCGAACGTGAATAGGCAGCTGCACGCGTCGGATGACTACCTCAGTTATAGCGCGGCGTCGCCGAAGACGCCCGTCAACTTCCAGTTCAACTCTGATACTAGCTTCCCTGCTTTTTATGGGTGAGTGAATTAGTATGTGTGTTTTTATGTGGATGATGTGTTCACAGGGACCGCGGGGGCAGAATAAATAAATAAAATAAATAAATAATAAATATCCCTGGACATTATTCCACACAGCGCCATCTAGCCCCAAAGTAAGCTAATTAAAGCTTGTGTTATGGGATACTAGACAACGGATAAACATACTTAAATACATTTTCTTTTGTAATTTGTGTTAGAATATCTTTGCATACATAGTTATAGCGCGGCGTCGCCTAGGACGCCTGTTAACTTCAGTTTCACTCTGATTCCCTGCTTTTTATGGGTGAGTAGGCACTGGTCCGGCAGATTCTAGCGATACTGAATTCTTAGTTGCGAGCGATGCCAAAGATCACGCGGAGTAATTTAGTATTTTTGTTTTTACATAGATGATGTGTTCACAGGGATCGCAGTGGCAGAAGATCTTAAAATACAGAACTCCTCTGATACATTAATACTAAAAGCTGACGAAATCTTCATACATTCAAACACATAAGAGCTTCAGATTCCTGGGTTCAAATTTCAGGTTGGTCTACTGTGTTTTCGGAACACTACCCGAGTTTGTGAATCTTCCTATCCGCCTTAAAGAAGGGTTATGTAAGCCAATACCCATCAATTTTGTAATTGAAACCAGATGTCAGCACCATACTCGCTATTTGTTCTTATAAAATTCCTAGTTGTTATTCCTAATTGTTTTTTTCTTGACAGAATCGGTGTACCGAACCAGCGGCACCCCTAGGGGTTACGGAAGGGCTACGAATAGCCCGGCACCGGCTGCGGGTCATCTGCGTCACGCGCGCATCAAACACGTCACGTTCGCGTCAAACACGCCACGTTCTCGTCACACGCGTCACGCGCGCGTCAAACACGTCACGTTCGCGTCATCTGCCAACGCGCGCGTCAAGCACGCCACGTTCGCGTCACACGCGCGTCGAACACGTCACGTTCGCGTCACACGCGCGTCAAACAGGTCACGTTCGCGTCACGCGAGCGTCAAACACGTCACGTTCGCGTCATCTGCCACACGCGCGCGTCAAGCACGCCACGTTCGCGTCACACGCGCGTCGAACACGTCACGTTCGCGTCACACGCGCGCCAAACAGGTCACGTTCGCGTCATTTGCGTCACGCGCGCGTCAAACACGTCACTTTCGCGTCACGCTGACTTACCACCTGCCCGCGTCCCGTTATCGGACGCGCGCAGACTCTAATCCTAGGACTTTGATCCAAGTGATGTTAGGATAAAGAACGCACTAGCGATTCGGAAGTCAAGTTTCAGAGTAAGACTGCTAGTGTATTGACAGGTCGTTTCAATTCAGGAAATAGATGGATGGAGTTATGCAAAATACCTCTCACTAAGTGTTGCAAGTGACAACTAACTGCGGTAACCGCTAACCATAAAGGGGTCTGCGTGCTTGTTTGCAATTGACTTTGTTTATAAAAATACTGAATTGTTTGCCTGCAATCGATGAAAAGATAATTTTCTGTGCCTACGCTAAAATTGTTAGACAAATTGATATTTTTGTTACATAAAAATGTAAACTGTATTTGACCCAAGTCATTGAATTGAAAGAGTTTGCATAACCTCATCCAAATCCATCTGTTTAAAATAACATTCATTCAAGCATGGTATTAAATATTCTAGTGGCATTTTTATTATATCATTCAACAAAACAGCCTTCCTTGGAAGTATGGGAAATCCTAATAAAACTCCGTCTCTATGCGTGCCAACATTAAATGTGTATATTTTGTTCAGAAGACTGGCCTACTGGATATCCAATAGGAGAGGCAAGGCCGCTTATTAGAGAAAGCTATTACCTACTTTACATAGTTGTGTGTAATGAACGAATTACCAGACGAAATGAAACTGATCATTTAAATGATATCGAAATAGTATTACAACGCTGCAATGTGGTATTTTATTTATTGTTTATAAGCACCCAGTTCTGACAACTGTGATTTTGATTGTAATCTATTTTTTTGTAAAGGCGAATGTGTGCCAATGGATTATCGCCAAATAAATTGGTGACTAGCTGTACTGGTTCTTAATATCTTTGCTTTCTGTGTACAGGGGCCAGATTCTGCTATCTAAAAACCAATGGAATCGTAATTGAATGGCAGTTTTGACAGTTATAGTATGAACCAAATGTCAAATTCATGCATTGGCTTTTAAATAGCAGAAACAGCCCCTGGTGGTGTTAGCGATAATCTAAATAGAATATAAAAGTTTGTAATCGACGTCAAGAATACAATTGTAAGTTTCCAGGCATCCGAAAAGAAACCTTTCGGAAACCTCTTTCAGATAGTCGAATCTTCAATTTACAAAATCAAAAGATATATTAACCAATGCTTATGCCGATTTTGTGCTTTCAGTGACGCATTACTCAAAGCCCTTTGTACTTGATGTACGGTATTGTTGTCAAAGAAACAACAAACAGCACTAGTCGTTTAGTTCAAGTAATCATTGTTTACTTTCTATAAAAACCAGTAGCAAATGTTTGATACTTTGCTAGCCCATCGCAGACTTCTATTCTTTTACGGGAGTCGCTAGCGCCATAGATAGCGCAGAAAGCCTAATCACTTTTATAAAGCTGATCGACCATGAACCATAGCTACGAGGTACATACATATTACGTTAAGTAGTTGCAATGTCTGAAAAGTGAAGACTCGTAACAATTAATTAAATTTTCGTTACTTTACTATCTATCTCCGCTTTAGTAGGCATCTCATTTGGTTATCTTACTAAGAATCCTAATGTACATTTTGATAGTAATAAAAAGTTATTAAGAACTTTTTTGCCTTCCTAATAGCAATTTTATTTACGAAACTAGTTATAATGATAAATAATTAACGAGACTCATAACATAGTGTGCAAAATAACTTTGACTTGAATATGGAGTAGTTATTTATTTATAATTGACGGTATAAATATGTAATAATTTTGAAGTATATAAATAGCAATTTATTTGTGTATGCGTTTCAAGTATTATTTATTTTGTTTTGTAGTTGTACCCCGGTACCGCGACACATATTCATATATAATGTTGTAAATAATTATTGTGATAAGCACGTCGTAGCTTACGTCGTCTCGTTGGAGAGGATCTTGTGTATACAGTATGATTAATTTTAACGCATAACTATTGACTTTAAGGAACACAATAAATTATTGTTTCAATTTACATGAGTTTTTATTGTTTGCGATAAATTGATAGATGTCTTTGGGATATTTGGAGTGCCTCCGCCTTGGTTGGATCAATGGCGAGTGTCAGAAGTCCGCGGTACCAAGTGATAGATTCGAATACTGGATAGTTAAAGAAGTTAATTGACTTGAATTTAAAAGTGACGACACGGTTGATGTAGTGCGCTGTAGCAAGGTTTATTGCCTTGACTTGCGTGGTGTCTGGGTTCGATTCCCGGTCGGGTCAATTCAGGAAACTATCTTTTCTGAATTAACTCGGGGTCTGGGTGTGCTGCGAGACGCCCCTGGCTTAATTCCCTGTCGGGTACCTCTCAACACAAGGATATTCATCCTTATTTCGAGACTATGACAAGTGGTGTGTTGTCTGGCGCATGTTTATATATTCAATTCTGCGTTTGTACTGTTAAGTACCTATACTCAAAAAGTTTTTACTTAAAAGTTTTTTAATTTATTGCATTTTTAAAGTGGTCTGCCATTCTGACATCAGAATGGTGGGACCACTCCCAATTTACCATGCAAATTCCAAAAGCGGAGAACGGAGTTTTGAAATGATGTAAGTACCTTTTATATACCTAAACATACCTTAATTACTCGTTTAGTCATTCATATTTTTAGATTTATGAGCTTTTTGCGTATTGGGAATAATTAACGCCTGATTTTGATAATCATATGTTTTTATTATGTAGGTATATTATCTTGTTATTACTGTGTAAACTTATAAATATACCTATTATATTATTGTCTTTCATTGCGTTACACTATACAGGGTGATAAAAAAGCAAAAATTCAATAATTTTTCCTACCCAATAGTCCAACATCGAAATCTGAAAAAAATCTGCCTTTTTTCATTCGCAACAAGAGCAATTCAATATAGAAACACTATGGATCAACCAGTGTATAAATACTAATAAATGACATCTTCTTAATTTTTTTCATTGCTCAGAACAAAATAACAGGCGTTAATTATTCTTAATAATGGAAAACTCATTAAATCTTCAAGCTATAAATTTGTAATAAATATATGTTTAGGTATGAACGAGGTACTAACATCATCATCATCCGTGCGGTCTATCCCGGTTGTAAACCCACACTGGTGTGTGGGGTCCCAGGGTCCGCCTTTGAACGAGGTACTAACAATCGTCTTATTCAAATTTCTGTTCAAATGTTTGGAACTTGATAAATTGGGAAAAGAGCATTCTGACGTCAGAATGGCGGGCCACTTTAAAAATGTAATAAATTAAAAAACGTTTAAGTACAAACTTTTTGAGGTAAGTATAACAAGCGCAAACTGTAATGTTAGAAACTCGAGCATTACAACAGTGAGGGAGGAGAACCGCGCATTACAGTACGCAGCCTATTGTTACAATGTGTAATATTTTGATACAATTTCCATGAAGTTTTGTAAGGCATAATTGTTATGTAATGCTCAAAATCGAATTTGAAATGTAAATTACAGGCAAATGTTCATGTCAAGGAGGCAGTACTATATTGTAATCCTCAAAACCGAATCTGAAATGTTACATTACAGGAAAATGCTCCAGGTGAGGGATCACCTTTATGTATTATAATTGAGCAGTAAATAAGATCGATAGGTATGCCAATTTCGGTCACTGTAAATAAGTTTCCGTGGTGTAGCGGTTATCACATCTGCCTAACACGCAGAAGGCCCCCGGTTCGATCCCGGGCGGAAACATATCTTTTTGTAAACTTTGATTATTTTAGCATTTTACAATGATTTTGTTTTATCATAATGCAAAGATAGAAAAACTGAAAAAAAACGATTACGGACCTTGATGATCTTGAGCGGGCATCGAAGCTGCGTCTTTCACAATAGGGGTGACTGCTCCAACCCACTGAGCTACCGAAACCTCGGTCGGAGTTTTTCTATCTTTAGAAATGAAATTGTTTTACATTTTAATATGCAGTAGGTACATATGTATCCATTTAATTCTTATTTCATTTAATTTTTAGGTCTTCCCAAAGGCCTGCATTATTGACGTTTCCATCACCAAGGAGAACCAGTGGATGCCAGGACATACAGCATCACCATGGCACAAATTAAAAATCTTCATATAACAACAAGACCATTTATTCCATATTATCTTTATTTCGTAAAACAATGAACAAGCAACAAAATTACAGTCATACATCACCTAGTTTAAAACAATCGTCTGATATACATTTAATTCAAACTATTCTGGCGCGGGCGTTTGGTTTCCGTTGCATTCTTATTTGCCAACGACCTAAGGAATAAAGCAAAGTAAATGCGAGGTTACGAAAATCCTACGCCCGTATTCTGAAACAAAATCTGTCTTGAGTATCGATCTGAGTGTTTTTTGTATGAACTGACGTTTTCAAATCTCTACTCCGGTACAGAGTGCCAAGTGCGAGTTGCAGTGAGAGAAGTGAATGACTTCACCATCGCGTTTTGCGAGCACGTAAATGTCAATTAGTATGGAATCGAGTCAGCGCCATCTAACGGCGAATTCAGGCAACATCCAGGCCGCTAGATGGCGCTCACTAGATGCTATACAAATACGCGTTTTTTTTCTCGCAAACGCGATGGTGAAGTTATTCACTTCTCTCACTGCAACTCGCACTCGGCACTCAGATCAATGCTTGAGTATGATTATAGAATACGGGCCCTAGTGAGATATTACAGAAGTTAAGGGTACGTAGGTAACCAGCAACTAAGATTCCATTTTCATATTAATGGCTAAGAATAAATGTGCTGCTACTTTAAATTAATTAAAACATAATCTATTATAACAATCAAATCACATTTGGCACTTATTTGAACTATTTAGGCTAATCTATGAACGTCGATTAGCATAGTTGTAAAAAGTTGAGTTAGAACGTCTTCAGAGTACTTTGTGTTCATGGAACTGTATCAATTCATGAACACAAACTACCACCTGATGACATAACCAGTATATTGCGTAGATCAAGCTAGCCTAAGATACACAAATAATAACGGCTATTTATTTTGCTATCATTTTGACACAATTTTTTGTTGGTGAAAATAGATAAGGTAAATTTGGAATAGATAAGGTAATTTTATTGTATTAAAGGAATTGTATCTTTAATTTAAAAACATTATAAAAGTTACTTAGAGTTAATACCAGGATGAAAATGTACAATATGGCTAAAATATTATCATTTTTTTAGGTCTTACTAGGAAGGTATATACTATTCACTAAAACTGGTATTCACAGTCGTAACAGAAACATACTTAAGTAGTTTCTTAGGTTGGCACATGAGCATGGTATTTGACCATACTAATGCTTAGAAGACCGCAACTATGTCCTCCTTGACAGCGTGCACTGGGGCTGGATTGGTAAGTTGTTCGTTAAATTCAAAAAGTATGTTTTTTTCTCTGCTATATTCTGCACGTTGTTATTTATAAAATTAACTTTATAAGTTAAAACTTGTCTTTTTTATAAAACGTGACATGGCTACCTATCATTCGAAGATTGTCTATGCAAAACATAGCAGAGGAAAAAATATACTAAACACGAAAATCTTTTAAAAATGCGACGTTGCCAATCACTCACTAGCGCACGATCTTAAGCCCGGTTTCCACCTGAACCGAGGGATGTGTATTGAATAACCAATAAGATTTAGTTGTTTCCACATCTGACCGTGAAATACGGAAAACAGATTTCTTTTTAGGCGCTTTGCAGACGGCGGGGCGGGGCGGGCCGTCAATTTCACCGCGAACGATAGCACAAAGTGAATCCTATACTACAAACGCACACAGAGGGCAAAAAGACCGCGCCGCAGGTGCCCGGGGGGACTGGCGGCGGTCTTTTTGCTTTGTGTTCGCCGTGAGGGCAGTCGCGGGCATAGACGAGCAGACGCGGTCTTTATTCCTTCGCGGTCAGAAAGGCCGCCCCGCCCCGCCGTCTGCAAAGCGCTTTATTGGTTATTTAAAACACCTATCTCCTCCTCTATGGTAGAAACTGGGTCTTAAATTGAACTAGTCCTCTTCTTGAGTTTAGACTGCAAATGCCAGTTCATATGGTAGGGATGTAGATACTTAGGGTACCTACCTACATTAAATGATAACAATTAACTGACTTGAAACAGTTACATTCTTCAACTACTTAACTTCCAAGTTATACATGATCATAATTTAAACCACTATCCACGCTACGAGTTTTTACTTACACAGAGGCGGAACCGATTATTCTGAAGTGACATTATTTTCAATTAAAAATATTTACATTATTATTAGATTAATTAACTCGTCTTATTTATTAGATTATTTCTCATCAAGTCATTTACTAAAATTGAGCATGTAAAATCACACAATTTGCTTTCAGAAGCTGATTAAACACAACAAAAGTGAAGAGCCTGAATTCTGAAATAATTTTCGTTGCTACGAAATATATTTTACGAAAGGCACATTGTACATTTCCTAGCTGAAAAAATGTGCTTAAATTGCTCAGTTTTTCACATTTGGAACAGATAAAATCAATAAAATAATAATAATCTAAATAAATAATAATCCATTTACACAAAAAGAACTAAAATAATACACCAAATTTTATCATAGCCCATTTAGCTCCCTAGTTCCGCCCCCTATTAACTACCTTTGTTTACATACAAAATCAAAACTCGTACCTTCTACGTTAATATGCAAATCTACAAGTTAGTCATCGGAGCCCTCACTGTCCGCGTCCTCCTTCCTGGGCTTCCGGCGCAGCTGGAAGCGCGTCGCGTGCACCTTCTTGCCGGCGATGCGGCACTCGGCGGCCAGCGCCAGCGCTCGCTGCAACGCGTCTTGACCGTCGAACTCTACGAACGCTGTAGCTGGAAGGACAACATGTTTTTCAATATAACCCGATAGTAATTTATGCTGAACTGTGAAGAACTATTAATAAGCAAAGGAGAATGCCCATTTGTGGTACAGGTTTGTCCCTGGCTTCAAGATAAAAACTATGTTAAAATTATTTTACCTATTTTTTAAGCCATCGTAGCCATCTTTTTTGACGAGCTTTTAGTTACATAATCTTTATTGCACAAACAACCAAATACTAATAATAGGTTATACTCATACAATGAGTAGACATAACATGTACAAACTTATAATTCTGTAAAGTGATCGTTTCCAGATAACCTACATTCATTAATAAAAGCTAAAATAATCTTTCTGGCACAAAAATAACAATTACTAAAATTAAGCTATCATAACTTAAAAGTACAGTTACAGTACTTTTATGCGGCCTTATCGCTAGAAGTGATCTCTTTCAGGCAACCTTCAGGTAGTGAAACAAAAAAAGTGAAAAAAATGAGCAGTTAATTAATAACAATACCTAGATTAGATAACACGCCATGATAACAAAGCAAGTAAGATTTTTCTACAAGAATAGCATTCAAGACTATTTCTTAGTCAGCGTGGTTGGAAATGCAAAAACAAAACCGCATCACTTGTCAGAAGTGTTTTTTATAATAAAACTTAAGATTAAAGTTATAAAAACAATGATTCATAAAAATACTATAATAATCTTTATATATCATTCTTATTATTACTTATAATTACAAGTTACAGTTAAAACAAATCAGAAACAAAACATTAAATAACGCGTTCTGCGCGCGCGGCGGGTGTGTGAGCCAGCGGCAACCTACTGTTATACCCCAGAGAGGGGCCACGGCGGCCGAGCGTACCTAAACTTTGAAGTGACACAGGCTTGTGTTAAACAGCGCCATCTGTTGCACCCACAACAGATTAGCTTGTTTTCAAACATCATCAATGGTATAACATGGTGTCTCCAATTAAGACAAAGTTCTTAGTAATATACATAGATGTCGCCATTACCTTGCCTATATCAAAGAATGTAGATATACCTAGTATAGTCATGCCTATATAAGGAGCTGAGATGTGTGTGATAAGAAATTCCGCTACGTACAACATTACAATATATTGCTCTTTACCAAGTACCTACTCTTTTCATTCTCTGGGCCGACTTTACAGCTTGACATAACTTACCAATGGATTTTTTTCCCTTGACGAGGTGCCGAATGTTGCGGATCTTGCCGGCCTGCGCGAACGCGCTGGAGACGCTCTGGTCGGTGAGCTCGGCGTACGAGCGCGCCACCAGCGTGCTCTGCGGCGCCGCCGGCGCGCGCCGCACGCGGATCACGCTGCCCGACACCTCGCTTCGGTCTTCTTCTAGCGCCTGTGGAAGTGAGGAAAAGCTGATAAGATACCTTCTTCAACAGTAAACTAATTTAAACATTGATCAGTTTAATAATAATATTTATCAAAAAAAAGATGTAGGTATATTTATTCCAATCTTCAAAGCTGCCAACACTTTTGTAAATAAATATTTTTAAATAATATGTTCTTGATATCTACTCCCTCTTCTACTACTTCCCGGCAATTATTATTTAAGGATAGAACTCACCTTTAACCCACTTCCAAGAGAGCAAATTTAGTAAAATAGAAAGGTGTTTATTGACATAACATATTACTATATTCTTAATGTTATTATGTGCTTCATTACAATGGAAAGAACACTCATCTCAAATACTATTACTCATCTATATATTACCTGCTCAGCTGCTGCTTCACTTTGGAATTGAATAGAAGTAGTGAAAACTGGTTTTGATTCCTCTGCAGGATATACCTCTGCAACCCTAAAAACAATTAAAGCAAAAAAGTTAATACAACGTGTTAATTAAAAAGTGCAAAACCTGGAAATAGTTTGTTCAGAATCGAGAGTAGAATCGATTCCACTAATAAAAAGGGGTCAAATTTTAACAAAATATTTTCAATTTACGCCGTGTTAAATCATTGCTTAAATTATTTATTGCGGCGGCACGCGAAGCGGCAACGTCGCCCTAGATCGCGCGTAATTACCATAGACTTTTTAATTTGCAATAAACACAAGAAAACAAAAAAATCTAATCTCTAATAATCCGCGAAAATTAAATTTAAAATTTTCTTCTTGTATAATAAAAATAAGTTGGAGTGTCGGAGGTTTTGCGCTTTTTCATTAACCCTATGTTAAGGCAATCTGGTAAGTAACTCATTTTTGTTCTACCTTCCTTTGGTAAAATAAATGAATATGCAAGAATAAGCTGACACCCAACAATTGGTGTGATTGTCAAGGACTCCAACAGATAATACACATATGGGAATTGGACCTGGGGCACAACACACGTCAAGCCCACAAACTGTGCTACAGCAATCATATTGTCAAAGTCAATTACAAAGAGTATTACCCAATTTTCTTAATCAGTCCATGTTTTCCAAATTGGTCTGCTAACTGTTTCTTATAACTACACACAATGGAAAGTGGCAAGTTGTCAATGATCACACTTGTGGACATTCCATCTTCATCTGCTTCCCCTTTCTTATCCTTGTTCCACTTCCTCTTTTTCCATTTAATCTTTTCTTTCACTTCCTCTGTCTTCTTCAAGTCTCCTGCATCACTGCTGGAAGTGTCTGTTGGTGGCTTTTTTTCATTCTTACGCTTTTGTCGGTTTTTCTTCTTCTTGTCTTTGTCTACAACGGTCATGTCATCAAGCAAGTTAGTCAAAGTGTGTGCATTGTCTCCTATGCTTAGATTTTCAAGGTTTTCAACGATTGCTTCAGGTTTTACTTCCTTTTTTTGGGCTTTTGCTGCTGGTTCCCCATCCCCCTCCACCTAGAAAATGTGAAGAAAAGTCATAGAAGAACCCATAAGTTATTCAGCATACTATCTTGTATATTTATTTACTGTGTCTAGGCCTGCCAACCGTCCCGGATTATCTGGGACGTCCCGCCGTGACCCCTTGCGTGACGCCTTTTGTCTCGGAAATCAGTGTCATGTCATTAACATTAAGATCATTTTGACATCACGGATAAATCCCCTGTCAGTATTGGAAATTGATAAACTTTACGATGAGTATTGATTGCAAAACAAAGACTGGTTAAAATGCGCGAAATCGCAAAATAACAACCTAATATGTAACTTTTCTTTTAAATGGCTTTCAAAGCTTTGGGATAAAACAGTATTTTCCACTTTTTCAGTTTCATATATTTTTTTAAATTATTGTTGTAAATGTAATCCTTCTAAATCAAGTAGGCCTAGTATTCAGCTGACAAAGAAAAAAAATTGAGCCTATATCTCAATTATTCTTGCCACATTGACCAAAAAAGTGACACAACCCAGAAATTTTAAAAAATTCATAAAAAATACCATAACTCAAAAACTACCAAACTCGTGGAACATCGATGGGGGTGATTCGGGTAGCCCTAGTGATGCTCTATCATGGGGCTCATCACTCAATTTTGGGACCTCCTGTATAGTTTTTTTTCCTAACCATTTTGTATGTGTCGTGTCGTGTTGCGTGTGTCCTGCGCAATATACCAAGTCCCGGATGTCAAGCTGGGTAATCCCGGAAATGCCTTTTCTGGAGTTGGTAAGCCTAACTTTACATTTTACATAAAAAGTTCATTTCAAAGTTCTTAATTGGCTTAAAAAAGAGAAACTATCAATCATTTAATAATTGTAAGAGCTTGAGCTGTCATGTCATATGACCATCCAACTGATTATTATTTTAAATTGAAATGGAATACATGTAACTTACCCCTTCTGTATTTTGTTGGCTCTTGGCAGAATGTTTCTTTTTCTTGCTTTTTTTATTTTTGTTTTCTGTCTGATCTTCATTATTATTGCTCTCATTGAGAGATTCCACAACTTCATTGGAGTTTTGTTTATTAAACTTCTTAAATTTAATCTTTTTATTGATATTCTTCTCTCCCTTGGTTACTGTGGAGTCTATAGGAGTCCCATTGATGCTGTCAGATTCAGATTTTTTGTCTTTGCCTATTGGTTCAGTTTCTGAGTTTACATTGTCATTTCTCTTATTCTCTTTACCTATAACATCCTTTGTCAAATTGTTTTTTTTAGCTTTGTTTGTTTCTTTGGGACTTTGTTTTTTTGGGGTATCAGGTTTCCTGGTAATGGATTCATTAGACTTTGTCTTCTTAATAACCAGTTCTTCAGTATCATCAAGCATGAAGCTGACAGATTTGTTTCTCTTTTTTGGTTTGCTAGGAGAACTGTATACAGGGGTATCAGATTGATCATCACTGTGAGTTGATGTGTTTTTCATAATAGACTTGACCTTGGCCTGACTAGCTTTACCTAAGGTTTGAGGTGTAGATGTTAGTTTTGACTCGTTCAAAGGAGTGCCTTTAGCGATGCTTGTGTTCAAACTAGGACCTTCAATGTCAATATGTGATATGTCTAGCGGCTCTAACTTGTTTTTCTTCTTGTTTGGGGACCGCTCACGTTTCCCTGGCGTGCTATTCTTGACCTTTGAAAACTTAATGTCCTTGTTGATGTTTTCTGTGGTAGACTTGGGGTTGTCTACCGCTGATCGGGTTTCCGCAGCAGATTTATAGTAGCTGGTAAAATCGAACGTCTTATTCTGTTTTGCCTTTTCGGATGAACTCCGCTTAAGGTCGAACGACTTAGACTTCATTTTGTTTTATACTTATATTCTTTTTTCGAGGATATTGTCTAACACATAATTTTTCAGCAACACTCCTGCCTGCGTGCAGAATTTAAGGTTAGGTTATGTTTTTGATTGACGTTTTTTTTCCGTCCTCCACTCTTTCTCGGCCTCTAATGTCAAAATAAATATTTTTTACACTTAAGCGGGTGCTACACGGGGCCTGCAGGCCGATTCGGGCAGGGTCGGTAAAAGAACCGTATCGTACGACACGCTGAAACTGGCGAATCTATTATTCGATAACTTGCTATTCAGAGTAATCGACTTTTAGATCTGTGTTTTAGATTCGGTTCGGTTCAGATAAAATTGCCGTGCCGTACTATCGTGCAAAGAGGATTTACCTAGTATCGTGTGGCCACAGAGTGACAGAGTAGTTATTTATGCTTAAATACTGTAAAGTTTTAAAATAAATAAGCTCAGCAGTAGCCATTAATTAAAGAGGCAAAAATCAATAATACAAGGTTTCGTAATGTGCCAACCTCAAGCGTTTTTTGATGACGGGCAATGTTGTCAATCGTAGGTGGAAACATTACAAGATAACTTTGCCCATCATCATAACCTCTCGTCAGTCCGGCCTTTTTGGCAAATATTTGAGCCAATTACCATGCCGTCCCTGGCGGACGGCCCAGCCTTCACGCCGAGCCTCCTCACGCAGCAGGGGCATCCCGGTATACGGGGACACCCCCAGACAGGAGCACCGTGCAATGGGGTGAAAGCCCCCCGACTTTTACCCCGGTGCTGCTTTTAGGGAGCGGGGAGAAGGCGCGCAAACCGCCGTCTCCTCACTCCCCGCCGTCTGCGTCGGAGGGGGCCCACCTGAGGATCTTCCTCCCAGTTTTAAAAGACCCTAAGCAATGATACTTACATTAATCTACAAGTAATTTTCTATGACTTTTTTTATAGTAAACTAACATGTGTT
This sequence comes from Udea olivalis, assembly GCA_947369235.1. NCBI lineage: Eukaryota > Metazoa > Arthropoda > Insecta > Lepidoptera > Crambidae > Udea > Udea olivalis. The sequence continues at coordinate 1,691,735 of OX376342.1, forward strand.
TTCGTCATCTCGCAGAATTTACTATCAAATGTGCACTATAATTTGCCCGCAGAAACAGAGACCTCACTCGACGAGTTCCTACAAGTTACTAAGCGAAGTGAGCGACAAAAACGATAATCAGTATTGCCAAACATTTAATCTACTTTCGGCCGAAGTCAATCAATGTTTCCATATTACAAAGATATTTTTGTATATCAAAGTTATGCTTAAAAATTGTTCTTCGGGCAAAGTAACCCTTGGGGGCAATGTTCACATATTTCACGGTATTTGATGTGATGAAGAAACCAACAAAGTGTTTGATGGTCTCAGAACGAGAAACATGAGATCCACCACTCCACTAACCTAACGCCTAAAGAAACATCAATGACCTACCTTATTTGGTCAAAGACCTATGTGGGATTGTATTATTTGCTGATGACACTACTCTGATTTTTAACGTAGAAAGAAGTAACAAAGCACTTGACGACGTAAATAATACTCTCTCTAAGGTACTGCATTGGTTCACGAGTAACTACTTACTGCATAATGATAAGAAGACTAAATGTATCAAATTTTCTATGCCCAATGTAAGACAGGTCGATACCATTATAAACATGAATAACGAGCCATTAGAGATTGCAAATTCCACTGTATTTCTAGGAATTACGCTCGATTCCAAGTTACAGTGGGGTCCGCATATTTCAGCTTTAGCAGGAAACTTAGTTCGGCTTATGCTTTTATAAAAATAAGGCTCCTGACTGATATCGCAACAGCAAGATTAGTGTACTTCAGTTATTTTCACATTGTTAAGTCGTATGGTCTACAGTTGTGGGGCTCGGCCGCGGATCTCAACTCAACACCATCTTTGTTCTTCAAAAAAGAGCCATCCGCTCCATTTACAACCTTAGACCACGCGACTCGCTTCGTCAAGTATTCAAAGAGATAAATATTTTATTTATGTTTATTTATTAATACAGAAAAATTATCATACAGTTAAAAATACCCTGCAAAACTGTATAAACAGTTTGACTGCAGGAAGGAATCTCAAATAATACATGTATTAACACTTAATAGCTTAATTAATGTATACGCCTTAGTTAAATATGTTATTTTCACACAAGCGAATCCAAAAAAAGCTTTTTTAACTTTTTTTTGAATTTGTTTTTATTCGGTTCAAGGCGGATGTCCTCGGACAAACTATTATTTAGCAGATAAGGTAAACGCTTTTTTAGGGTTCTGACACCATAATAATTTAACACTCTTAATTTATTTATGATAATGTAGTATATGTCCGTAAAAACTTGCATCTCTTCAAGAAAAACAGTGATGTTCATAAACTCAATACCAGAAATAAAAATAAGCTCGTAACTGCCAACCCAGTCTAAGACTGCATAAGGTAGGGAAATCATTTGTTGGTCAATGTGTAAAATATTTTAATAAGATTCCGCAAACTCTTGTTGAACTGCCTCTTCACAAGTTTAAGTCACAAATTAAAGCTAAGTTAATGAAGCGAGGTTATAGTGTTGAGAATTTCTTAAATGATAATAATTTGTGGTCATCTTAGGTATAATCTGCTCCTCTGCACACTTTTTTGTTATGACTTTACTCTGTCAATTCAATGTTTGTGTATAAAAACAAGATTGAAAAGAGTAACCGTCGAGTTTCTTGCCGGAGTCTTCTCGATCGGAAACAACCTCCAAACCGGTGGTAGAGTCACATGATATTTAATTATGATATTAACTATCATAGTATTATTTTATGTAGGTTTATTTTTATTCAGTATATTTTTGCTACAATTTTTTTTTGTTTAAGACATGTCCTATGTACTTTTTATAAGTCTTTAAGAATAAAGATATTTTTTGCTTTTTACTTTACATCAATGCTCTGACTTGTCTGATTTTAGAGGAAGTATCAGTACCGATATTTTAGAGGAAATATCGGTATTACGCTTAGATTAAAACAAAAAGAGAAGATACGGTACAAGCGTCTCGCAAGTGGGCCGGCCGCTCAAATTAGGTTCATAGTTCATGGACACAATTTCACTTCAGCCCACGGCATCACTTTTCATTCGTAAGTATTATAAAACATATATTTTCTTATAAAATCACGATTACTTTTGTTTTTAATTCTCCATGTTGTGAAAAAAGGATAGGGACTTTTATCTTTTTTATGTGCAAGGAAGAGAAACTACTTCAACTGACACTTCCCGACTAGCGGACTCTTTCTCGCTTGCACTGGACCTAAACTCCTCGATAAGTCTCGCTCACAGGTTTGACACTCCTTGTGACACGATCTATGTGGTGCAGCAGGGCATAGTTAGTCTGTGGGCATAGTTTTGGCCGCTACAGCAATGTATGCGCGTACCGTTTACCTTTTTGTTTGAATCGGTAAGTAATAAGGTCTCTGCGTCAAATAGCTTTAATCGCTGTCAAAATAACCCCCCGTGGCCAAAATAACCGACAGACCGAAAAGACAATCGAACTTCAGAAAAAGATAGAGTTGAAGAATAGGCTTGATGGATTTCATCCCGAGCCGTAAAACAATACAGAAAAAAAAACAAATCGATCAAGTTTTGGTTTGCTTGCTTGCATTAATTAGGTATTGATATTTTTTTATTGGCATACCTATGTACGCATCGTCATTCAATTCAACCACTAAGTTTTAGTAGTTGAAAAAACGATGGATCGTAATTTTAAAGTTCCTCCCAGTGGTTTTGCAGACTATCTTCAGTCTATTGTGCAACTGAACGCTATGGAAAGGATCACAAAGAGTTTGGATAGTGAACTCGCAAATTCTCAGAATGCAATGAAAGAAATAAAGATTACTTTTGAATCTATACCCATGACGCACATGACGGCAGAAGCTGAGAACAACGGTTTGAGGCATGAGGACGTGTCGAAGTTTTTAGATGCGGGAGTACCTAAGTTACTGCTGCCTGACATGATAGAAAATAACATTGAAGTGGACTTAGATGATGTGATTGCTACCATGAAAGGTTATGCTGAAGATCTTAAGAAGAATTTCGTTGATTCCCTGCCACAGGCAAGTGATGCAATGAAAGAGATGAAGAGCCTGGAGCTAGAGCAGTATGCTTCGAGCCTGGACCAGTTCAGCAAGCGGCTGGCAAACATCAAACTAAGCAGGCGTGATGATCTTAACAATAGGAATTTAGATCTTGAAGCCAAACTGACTCAGCTTTGTGACGATGTAAACATGTTCACTCAGGTATGTCATATTTCATGACTGCATGAGTGCTATGAACCTAAGTTGTTGTGACAATAAATATAAATTTCTGTATGTTGGAGTGTTGGGAGTTTAAACAGGTTTTTTCTTATTTTCAGATGGTACAGTCAAAGACAGCTTTAAGCGAGTGTAATAAGAATTGGACAAGTCCCCAACCAGATGGCAAGACACTACACTATGATGATATAATAAACAAATTGCTTTCAGGTATTAATGAAGTCACATATTTACTTCAAAATAAGAACTAAACTTTAAGATACTGTATTAATGAACTGGGCAAAAAACATGTACGTATGTTGTTTGTGATTCAATCTTAATCTTTATTGAAGCACTTTCAAAAAATGTAGTTTAAAACAAGTGATTTATAAAAATGTAGGTTCAGTGTGTTTTATGGGATATGTATTCGTTTAGCATTAGGATGTCGGCAAAGCGATTGACCACTGCGACCAGGATTGATCTATTGTGGTCATCATCCCCTCAAAGATTACTCTCCAGGCCTACAGCCATCATGAACTGAATTATTTTCCTGGGAGTGATGTCATGGGTTATGTACCTATGTATTGTAATTTATTTAAGTATAAGTAGCATCTAATATAAAAATTATTTCCTGATTGTTAGTTCTCTACTAGGCTAATTACCTATCTAGTATAAAGTATAGTAATTTTAGCATAGACATAGACATAGTATCTTTAGGTGTTAACTAAATGTTTTGTTTCAATGTAGGGTTTGGTTTATGTACTTGTCCTGTATCCAAAACTTCTTTCTGATTTGAGTAGTAATAATTTATTTAAGTTTATTTATACCAAATTTGTAAATCATTGCTAAACACTGGACATATAAAAATAACTCACTTTCTCTACCAACTGCTGTAAACTTAGATTACAGTAAATTTAGAAACAGATTTTACCTGTATGGTTCATTAAATGAAGCATCTGCATGAAGGCACGAGCAGCTTGCTACTTATTTAGAAGAAAACTGCACTGAGCTGAAATCAACACTGCTGGCTCAAGCAACAGTACTGGTGCCAGCTATACAAAAGCTAATTTGTTTGTATGGCATGATTTTGACATTCACGCCATTGGTAAAAGCAGAATCTGACCGTGTAATAGCTGCGCACATGACATTGGCAGAATTGTGGTCAAAAAAACCCAGAGATCACCACTCAATAAAAGAAGAATAAGCAGAATCTGGGCCCTGGTTACGATAAATTGGTATGAGATGAATTCCAAGTGTGGTGGCAAATTATTATCATGTCTGCAGCGCAGCTAACGCCAGTTTTGGAGTCTACAATCTACTGTCAAGGGTGGAATCACACCTTCACAGTAGAGAGAGTAAGTTATAGTAGTAGAAAATCTTCAAGTACATGTTTGTGCAAGTAGTTTAGTTTAGTTAGGGTCTGGCAGTAATAAAAGTCAGTCATAATTCAACCAGTTATTGTATGTTCACATGTATTCATCACTGTCTATAACACAAAATAAAATTATACATTAATGAGTTTTTCTTTTAAAATTTGATTGTCACACCAAGTTTTGGTTAATCAAACGTCTAGTCACTGTCCGAAGTTCACCAGAATATTGCTATAGTAATAAGTTTTGTTAAATGATTTTAAAAGCAGTAAACACAAAATTTCAGATAAGAAGATACAGTCATTTTAGTCACTTCAATATTTAAAAGTGGGCTTTTAAGTCCTTATAACTTATCTAAAACAACAACTTATGACAATTCCCTATCATTGTGATGTAGTAGTTTGATCCTCTTTCTTTCCTTACCGTTTTCTGAATGTGTTTCTGATGAATCATCTAGATTCATTCTATGATCATCATCCTTAGATGGCCTCTCATCAGCTTCCAAAACCTTAAAATGGACGCCTCGTATGACTACATCATGAAGAACTGACATTGCTTCTGAAGCAGCTCTTGTTGATGCATATTTGACAAAGCCAAAGTTTTTGTTTGGGAATGTGCACACATCAATGAGATCTCCAAAACGGCAGAACAAGTCTCGCAAAGCAGGTAATGGAGGGGGTTGAGGTTTACAAACAATAAAGCATCTTTGTGCCACTCTGCTGTTAATACTGGCCATAGGCTGACAGGGAGGCAAACATATGCCATAGGATTCATCTGTGTAGGGCCCCTTTTGATCTTTATTGCCAGATGTAGCAGCTTTGATTAATGATGACGTCTGTGCTATAGCATCCGCCAACTGAAGCAGATTAGGGTTCCCAGCATCCAAAGAGTTCTTGAAGTTATTTACGATGTCAGCTAAATTGTTTGCAACTTTATTTAATGGATTATCATCAGGTTTAATAGTGATAATTTCACCAGATGGAAATTCAAAATTGTTAATTTTTTCATAGGCATAAACTGCAGATTTTTTACTATCATAAGTGATGACACATTTGCAGTATCCATTGTATGTGTCTAGTGTGTATTGGCACTGTGTCATGCCTGGCACTATGCTGAATAATCTTTCTATATGCTTCTGAGGAACCTGAGGGCTGCATGTCACTATTATAGTATCATAACCAGGTGTAATAGAATTGGCTCCCAAAGAAAAACTATCTTTTTGACTATCTCTCTGATACATGAAATTATCACTAAAGTTATCTCTTGTATTATCTCTCATGTTGTGGTTAGGTTCTGTCCTTAGGTCTTTATGGGGTGAATCACTGTGAAATCCACTTAAATCAAGGCTATTCCTACTACGTTTTAATTCATCCCTTGGTGTTGCAAAAACTGGTTTATATGATTTATCACATTCTTCAAAAGCTTTAGCAGCACCTAAAAAGTTTGTAAAGTGTACATAAGCAAAGCCTTTACAGAGACCTGTATTTCTATCTTTTTGTAGATGAACAGAATCAACTTCACCAAATTTAGAGAAGTGTTCATCTATTACCTTTTCTTGTACATCTCTGGGAACTCTTATAAAGAGCCTTTTGTATTTCTCTTCATTAGTTGAGCTGGTGTCGTTTTTGTTGGTAGCTATTAACACCTTGATTGGCTTTATATTGGGTTTCAAAGATTTCAAGTGAAGTTCTTGTATGGCAGCAGCTGCTGAAGAAGTTTTTGCGTACTTTATGTATGCTATGCCCTTAGATTCGCCAGTGTTACGGTCCTTGGGTATGTACAAATCTTCAATGTGCCCATACTTTCCGAATGATTCGGTCAGTTCTTCCTCATTTGACTGTCTGCTACATACGACAAATATCCTCGAATAAGGAGGTTTCTCATCCTTGCGATCCTCATTACGATTCTGATGACTGTTGAACATTCCAAGTAACAGTAAACACAGTCGGTCAAACAAGTCAAGTAAACACGTCTACAGTCTTCCATACAAAGTCTACCTTCAAGTATTTGTCGGGAAGTCAATTACGCTCAACTTTGTTATAATTTATAAGTCTCAAATAAAAATAGTTAAAGAATACATAACACAAAGAAGCATCACACACAAATCGTCGTGAAGTTAATAAAAAATACACACGCAATCAACCCGATCTGATGCCAAACAAGAGCGCCATGCCATTCCATTCATCATCACCACAGATTACAGAATGCACAGATTAAACAGAATGTCACTTCCCTCCCAGAGTATTACTTTTCTCTATGAATGTCTCAGATTAAATATACTCTATGGATTACATTTTTTTTTTTTGTATGGACGGTGCTGCTTGGCCTCGACGGCCTTAGCAGCTTCACCGTTCTGTAGGGTGAGCGCAGAAGGCTCTCAACCCTAATAACCCTAATGGTTCACAGTTCACAGATTATAATAATATAGATAGGTACGTGAAAATTCCAAAACGGTCGATAGCCGACTATCATAGACTAGGGCGATGTACACTTTACGACGGTATGAATCGAAGTGTTTCTTCTCTCCGAGTCTGCTTTATCTCTGCCGCGTTTTGTAATCTGTGACACTGCGAATTTATTCTCCAGCCAGAGTCTTTGGGTGTAGTCAAAGAGAATTTCTGTAATCCATACAGACTCGGAGAGAAGAAACACTTCGATTCATACCGTCGTAAAGTGTACATCGCCCTAGTCTATGATAGTCGGCTATCGACCGTTTTGGAATTTTCACGTACCTATCTATATTACTATAATCTGTGAACTGTGAACCACAGTGGTAACATTTTTCACATTGTTTTTGACAAAATGTCATTTCGGTAATTTTTTTTCTAGTGTTTTTTTATCAGAATAAGAGACGAATTAATACCTACAAGTCCAAGGAATAATATTGAAAAAGAATAAATGTTGTTTAAAAACTAGCTCCTACTACCCATATTTGTTAAGTTTTTTTTGGATTCATAAAAAACATAGATAATTCTGTAGAACTTCCTTGTCGGCGCTCAATTTAATAATTTTAATGTAATAAACGTGACAATGAATATGTTAACCAGCTCCGAGAGCAGTTCCTTTCTCCCTAAACATAGACTGTTTAGGAATGGAGAGTTCGAGGTCGAATTAAATGACCTGTTCAATAAGAAATACCAGTTCCGTTTTAACAGCAGCTGGAAGTTACCAGTAGGAGAGGTCTGGTTCTCGGCACCTCCCTGGAAAGTAAAAGAGCTCGAGATTTTAAAGAACCGACTGAACTTTCACAAGAGTCAACTAAATGACTTCAACATCGAAGAATGGAGCAGTCATACGAGGCGGCGGAATCCCGCCGGTGAGGTTGGCTGGAAGATCCGTTGCCTCGTGAACCCAGAGTTCCTTACACAGGCGTGGACAAAGTTCTATGAATGTGCCAGCACATATAGCATAGTGCCAAAACAGGCAATCACAGATATGAAGATGGTTTCTCTGCACCTATGTGAAGCTCCAGGAGCGTTCATAACTTCCTTGAATCATTATTTGAAACTAAATTACCTCCACATTGATGTAAGTTGTTTGATATATATACTTGCAATATTAGGTACTTAATTTTACTTATAATTTTTCCAAAGATAGTTTAATAAAACACTTTATTGCTTATAAAACAAAGTAATTTACAGGCAGCTAATTAAGTGTTAATGTACAATTAATTAAGGTGTTCCTATTATCAATGGTGTAGCAATCTCTTCCAGGAGACTTGTAGGTTGGTGTTTAAAGGTAGAACAGAGAGGGTTAACAATTGTATAAATACTACAGGAATTAAAGATGTCTTTACTAAATAAATGTCAGTCCTATGCACACCAATAATTCGATGATTACTAATAAACTTATAAAATATATTATATCACACTACACATAAGATAATAAAAGTATACTTACCTCCCTAAATGACAATATAGCCTACATTCTGTAATATGCTATTTGATAATTAAGGTATTAAAAAGCAAAGTAATTAGGTAAGCTATTGGATTGATTGTAGTCCTAACCTAACCTATTCATTGCCACCAACGCACCATTTGCGTTGATCGAGATTGCTAAGTCATGCCACCAACGCACCATAATATGCATTAAATGTACTCTTCGTCTTTTTCTGGCATTACATATTGATGGTAGAAATTTATACCAATATTTGGCAACATTTATGGCTAGAAACAATTTATAAATGTGGAAACACTGTTGGTTTTTGCTTTGGACTGTCATTCTTGTTTTGGTGAGAAAAAACAGTTCGTGCTTTGAAGGGCTATTTTGATTTTGAAATAATGTAAGCTCTATTGAGTGTTCAAGGTGTTTTGTCTGGCGCATATTTATGTTTATATTTTATTTATATGTTATGTTATGTTATGTTCACAAATATTTGTGAATTGGAAGATAAAGATAAGCAATATATATTAATATTCTTCATTTTATCATTATTTCCCATTGTTTTATCATGTATTTGTATAGAAATCGCATTCATGCATACTGGCATAGCGGTTTAAATCTTTGTTGGATGGTTTTATGCATAACAAATTATTAAGGTTAATATTTTTCAATCAATCATAAATTAAAAGGGCTAAATTTACTACTCATAATCTATTTAAGAAAATGAAAACTGGCCGTATCATTTAACAAATTGAAAAATTTAAGAACCCATATAATTTTCATTTCAATTCAGCTTATGTAAAAAACAGCACAAGAACATGTTGCTTAATACTATCCACACGTCAACGCAAACGGTGTGTAGAATGGCACTTATGATTTAAATTCTTTTACCAGTGCCACCAACGCCATTTGGTGCGTTTACCATTTTCAGATGGGTTTTTGTTATTTAGGTGGTTTTTTAAATTGAAAAACATAAAATTAAGTATTTTCGATTGTAATCAATAATAATATTATGTGGCATTTAGATGATGTGATTAAAATTTAAGTGGCAATGAATGGGTTAATTCGCCTAAATGTAAATACATATATTTTATTTCAGTGGAAGTGGGTGGCTAATACTTTAAACCCATATTACGAAGGCAATTCCCCATCAAACATGATCAGTGATGACCGGTTCATGTTTCACACAGTTAATAACTGGGATTTTGGTGTGGATAATACAGGAAATTTGATGGTCTGGGAGAACTCTCAGGCCATTGTGAAGCGTGCAAAATCTTTGGGCAAAGTAAGAAATATGTTCATATTATACTCCTTTTATAAAACACATAGTTACTTGACATATTTTACAAGAATTACTTCATGGTTGCAGGTGCTCCTGGTAACCGCTGATGGCTCTATTGACTGCATGCAGAGACCAGATGCACAAGAGGAGGTGACATCCCCACTCCACTATTGTGAAATCATCACTGCATTGCAGGCTTTGAGTCCGGGTATGGAAAACCCTTTCTAAAATTTTATTTGTTTTTTTTAATAGATCAACTTATTGTAGTTAACATTTTATATTTCAGGTGGGACCTTCATATTTAAACTGTTTACAATGTTTGAGCACTCAACAGTTTGCCTGCTGTATCTCATCAACCACTTATTTGGTGAAGTCAATATCTATAAGCCAGTAACCTCTCGACAGGGTAACTCTGAGGTGTATGCTGTATGTCTTAATTATAAAGGAATGACTTTATTAGAAACATTTATTCCTATTCTGAAATCTGCATATGGGAATGAGATTTATGGAAATCATGCACTTTTCCCTCTGGATGGCATACCAGAAAGTTTTCTGAAACAAATTGAAGAATGTGCATCATATTTTTCTGCAGTGCAGTGTCATGTTATAAATAACAATTTGCAGGCCTATCTTATGCAAAAGAATGTTTCTTTACACAGAGACATAAAGCAAATAAGAGCACTTGTTGCTACTGAGTTTATTTGGCAGTATAGCGTGAAGCCTCTGGAGTATGAGTTGGAGATATTAAAAGGTGCTCTACATGAAGAAAATAAGGTTAATATGAACCCCAGATACCATCGAGGTTCATACACAGAGAGGCAACTGTACAGCAAGATGTCTCTGAAAGAAAAGTCGAAAAATTTGAACTCTTTCCTACAGGCTGAAATTTTGTCAAATCCACTTATTTTGATTAACGAACCTATAAAATGGTTGTCATTTTATGATAAAGATCTATTATTAAAACTTAATTTCACCTATGGTCTTCCATTGAAAAAAATCAACAGCTCAAAATTCATATTTGTGCCAATATTCAGATTGTATCAGCAGATATTGTCAGAGGAAGAGTTCAAAGAAATCATCTTTACTAGAGGTGTCAAATCTGCCAACCAAGACTTGAAGAACTTAAATTTTGAGATACACAAGACGGTGTGTTTGCCGGAGTTTGATCTCTCTGAAAGTTACAGTGTGTTTGAAAAGCGATGTTTCCATATCATTCTAAACTCATTAGAATCATTGACACTAGGAGAGACTCTTGTGGTTCACAATTTTAATATATTAACGCATTTTAATGTGAGTTTAATTTATATTTTATCTAAAAAATGTTTTCAAAGGACTGGTTTTACATCTAGTGACTGTATTGTTCTAAACAATTTTCTAACTAAGGCAGGGTTTGAATACTTGGATCTTATACGAGGTGAATGTGAGAAAGTGCGCAATGAAGACAAAAAGGATGTACTGAACTCTTTGCCAGTGCAGACAACTAATGTTGGAGAGTTTTTCAATAATATTGTTTTTTATAATAACACATTTTACAGGAATAAATGTACATACTACTTGTCTGCTATTGAACAAACTATTTAAGCCTAATAATTAGGTCAATAAAAGATTGTTTTTTGCATTTATACCTACTAGAGAAGATATTTATTTTTAGTACTTTTACTGGAAAAATCTAACTGTCTGTGACTTTACTATTGTGATTTAAACTCATAAATGTTGTAGATGGTCAAATAAATGTAACGCAGTTCTTAACACTTTTATTTTTGACAAATCTAAACCAGATTTTACGCCGAAATTGATAACGAATTTTGTAATTTGATTTTGCTTAAGTTTAGGTCGAATTAGCTCGGCTATTTATGACTTCGAACATGTACATACGCACATCCGGCGTGATTTTATAAAGGTGTTTGGTTTGATTGAACTTTTATGGATAAGTCACCACTCGCCATTCTGTTTTTTTCTCGTTTCCCTAACACGATAAAAGTGGTATAGAAAGAAGACACTTAAACAAACAAAAAATGACTGCTAATATGTGTACGAACGTCGTACATGCACACGAACAAAAATTTCAAGCGGCAGCACAGCGTTGCGTCAAAGTGCGCGGCATTATATATCTACGCACGGCGCAGTTTAAATGTTACTTTATGGCAGCCACGAGTGCCACGGCTGACTCCCCTTTTCTGTTAATATGTGGACTCCCCACATTTCCCCCTTTCATTTTGTCAGTCTGTGCGTGCGACGCGCGTAGGAACGGGCATAGTATGGGCGCAGATACAAACCGTGGTCGGAGCGTATGTATGAAGACAATCTCCTTGTCCTTTTACTATGGCACGGTCGATCCAACCAAGGTCACCTCTGTTGGTGGTCTTGTTGGCGACAGTGTAGTACCCACCTGAAAGTCCTAAAACTGCTACCTATAAATGTAGCGTGTTCTATCTCCTAAACTAAGCAAAATCGTAGAACATACATGGGGGTGATTTGGATACATCCCGATGTAAGGCATCTAAACTCGCCGGCCACCCTGTACGAGTATAGCTGCAAAATAAATGTTGTTCAATGCAAGAGGATTATGTTATCCCTTGAAAGTATCATTAGCCCTAGAACCGTACCCTGGGGTACAACTGAAAAAAAATATTTAAAATTGACTATAACTTTTTTGTTTTAAAACGGATCTTTTCGCACCGGCGCGTATTTACGGGGGTCGGGGGGTCGTGTCGAAGCATCAGTCGGGCGCGAGTCCTGTTAGCGTGCGGTCGTGGCAACACGTGTGTGGGGTACTCCAGCACCCCTGGGTACATGCCTTTGCCTATGCATCTACAATGAAGTATTGGCGGTATTTTAGAAAAAACACGACCTTCTAGTGCTCCATCCTCTTCAGATTCAACATCTTATAGATGTTGATTTTGTCCCAGGTCAAAAGGCCGTAAATCACGCACTCGATGTTAAAAATGTAAAAGTTTTATATGTTTAGAGCACCAAAAAGAGATTAGCCAAAATTATTAATTTAAGTTTGTTATTTTTTTGTTTAATTATGTAACGTGAGACTGAAATAAGTGCCATAAAAGTCTATGTATGTTGATTATTAATAAATGTCTATTCTTATGTAAAAAAATTGTTTTCTTTAACGGGGTACACTAGAACCCCTGGGTACTGTTAATGAAAGTTTATTAAGGGTACGGTTCTAGGGTTAGGTAAAAATGAAACTTTATCGGGCAAAAAAACTATGTAAGCCACCGAATTTGGCAGTAGCGATACTTTCCAATATTTCTACTATTATTAGGTACATACTTAAAATATAAGATATATTTCCTTTACGTCGGGCTTGAGGTATTTTCCTTTCCTTTCCAGAACCAGTGCTTTTCTACCAGAGATGCGCTATGCTACGTTGCTGTGGAGCCTGTGGATGCGTTTGACATCCACCAATCATACAATAATTATTTTAAATATACTCATACGATTTTACCATTTTACGCACTTTTTCAACCTAACATCTACAATGATAAATGATGATGATTTAAACAAGTACAGTACGATTCAAACTTAATGGCGGCTGTGAACATCGTGCGAGTCGTTCCGCAGAACAAAATTTTAGGTGTCCGCGGGACGTAGCAGAGGGGGCGGGGGCGTGGCGTCCCCCGCTCCCGCTGTCTAGCACCCGCAGAAGCCCGACGCGTAATAGCGTCAGTGTGTGAGTTATGTCCGTACACTGCATACACGCGTGCGTTCCTTTTCACTTACCGTCGAGTGCTAAAGTTGTTTTGTTATTTTCTTGTTAAGTTTTTGTTGTCATTGTTGTTACGTTTTGATTATTTGAATAGTGTTTGGTTATTTGGGTTTAAAATGCCTCGCGGGCGTTTCAACGTTCTACGCAGGCAAGCGAGAAAAATGGTCTACGATGTATTGCCGTTTATGAAAAAGGAAAGTGAGGAAGGGATCCAAATTCCTTTGCAGCTGGTCCAAAACCGAGCGACGCTGGCTACAGGCGTCTCACTAAGGACTGTGCAAAGAATAGCGGCAGCAGCTAATGCATCTGATGGTTTGTTAACTATCTTCCGTACTCCAGGCAAAAATGAGAAAGGTAAAAAAAGAGTGACGGACATTGATAGTTTTGATCAAGGTGTGGTCAAAAGATGTGTCCATAATTTTCACGTAACAGAAAAAGAATTACCTACCTACTCTGAAACAATTGGCTAGAAAATTGAAAGCGGACATTAATTTTAGTGGCTCAGTAACAAGCCTCGGAAGGATTTTAAAAAGATTAGGGTTTCGTTGGCAGAAAACCCAGAACGTAAGGCAAATATTAATAGAACAAACAAATATTCGTTTGCAGCGCATTGAATATCTGAAAAAAATTACACAATACCGTTCGGAAGGCAGGCCAATAATATATACCGACGAATCTTATGTTGATTCTTCGCACAGCACGTCGAAGTCCTGCGGCGATGTATCTAAGTCAGGATTAAAGACCAAAATTTCGAAGGGCCAAAGAGTGGTTATTGTGCACGCGGGGTCTGAGGCCGGTTTTGTACCCAACGCTCTATTAATGTTTAAAGCCGGTGCAAAAAGTGGCGATTATCATGACAATATGAACCATACAAATTATGAAAAATGGATCAGAACGCAATTGATACCAAATTTGCCACCCAACTCGGTAGTCGTGGTCGATAACGCATCCTACCACAATAAACAAAATGATCCCGCACCGACTTCAAATGCAAAAAAAGCAGAAATGGTTTCTGCTTTTTTTGTGGTGGTGGCTTCGTGAAAAAAAATATACCTTTTCGTGATGACATGTTCAAGCCTCAACTTTATAAGTAAATTTTAGATAATAAAGAGAGGCACAAAAAGTTTTCTATTGACAACATTTTAAAAGAACATAACCACTCTGTATTACGTCTCCCCCCTTACCACCCCGACTTAATTAAACCCCATTGAGATGGCATGGGCAGCAATAAAACAATAGGTACGTCGCCAAGAAAAATACAACATGGAATATTAACAATGTAATGCAATTAGTCAAAGAAAAAGTAGACGAGATGGGCGAAACTGAATGGGCAGCATTGTGTAAGAAGGTAAAAAAGATAGAAGAGGAATACAAAAAAAGTGACGCTGTCATCGACAGATTAACTGACGAATTGGTAGGTAATAAATGTCAGTGACAGTGAGAATGGACAAGTTTGAATCGTACTGTACCTAATTCAAAAAAACTTCAAGTCAAAATCAGGTACAGTACCTGATTTTGACTTGAAGTTTTTTTGAATTAAGAAACATTTTTAAAATGCCCTAATAAATAATGAAGGTAAGTTTTCTCACGCCTTGAACACAATAAATGCTACTTCTTTTGGTGAGAGAAGTTGTACGAGTGATTTTAGAAAAAATCGACGGAATCCATTTTCTCAGAGCCGCGCAGAGGCCGCCCAGCGGCAGCCAGCGAGTGCGTTACTTCAGCAGGAAAGTAGCTTCTAGAGTGATTTGAGTGGAACGTAAAATTAGTGAGATATATGCTGTGGATGTGCGCGGCATAAAAAAATAGTGGGCGTTGTGGTTTTGGAAAAAAATGAAAAAAACGATTCCTGCTGCAGTAACGTTGTTCTAGCAGGAAAATTCTAAACGAATGATCGAAGAGAAAAATGTTGTACGTTGGCAGATAGCTTACTTCTGGGGAAACATGTGCGCCAAAAATATAATATGTGGGGCTTCAGGTTTTCGAAATATTGCGTTTCTTGCTGGGGTAACGTTTTGCGGAATCGTGTTTCTCTCAAACCATGGCATGTGCGTCTCTTTAATAAACATTCACTTGTAGCTCTTGATTTGTGCTTGCGGCACATATAATAAGATTTTGAAAATTATTCTTACATTTTCAGTAATTAAGGTGTCTCTAAAATCTGAAAAAAAAATCACAGCGCCTAAATGAGAAACTGTATCAACTCGCTGAAAACTGCATTCGATTTCGCTTTACACATCTAATGGTCAGAAAATGTTTCAAAAGTTTACATACATGCTTTATCGAATAAGAGATCGAAATAACAAAACCACCGGTACATAACTTTGACGTCAAAATATAAGAAATCAGTTCATCCTGAGATAAGTGAGTGTTAACCAAAAAACAGTGAGTTTCATAAAATAACACTGTGAAAATTTTCAGCCTCCAATGTTTCGTATTTATAGAGAAATAAACAAAAATCAAAACCTTTCAACAACGACTGATTATCCGACCAAATTCGAATGACTACGAAAAAGCGACGGCTTCATACATATGGATGACCTTCTTTACTGGACGTATTACACTAAACTCTTGCCCGTACAATCGCGTTCAATCGGTTTTTGGCAATAATTAGAACCTCATCTTAGATTAGAGTAAAATTTAAAAATTTGAATGAAAGCTTATACCTATGAGCCTATATGAAAGAGCTTAATTTTAAATTGAAATTCTCATTTTATCCTCTTAATTTATGTTCTTAAAGTAAGTATGGCTTCGCCGGCCAGCTTATAGTATCAGCACCAAACCCGTAAAGACACCTTAAAGTATCGATATTAGATATCAGTATTTGGTTCCCTTTATTTCTCATGTAGTCATTTATGTCCGAATAGGGTATTTTGACAACATCGTCAGATGCTCAAAAATTATTTAATGAATGTAATCAAAAATACATTAAAAAGGGGTCTTTAAGGGCCTTTTGTTTACTCATGTACAGTTCATTTTATAGCCCTTTAAACTTGGTTAGGAAATTTATAGAAACATTTGTTAAGAAACCACATTTCTAAACGCAAAATTTAATATAGCTGCCGAACGAATGTTTTGCAGAACGCAAGGAAATAGACAGCAAATGACGTCCTTTGACGGCAGCAGTTTGTAGCTAGCGTTTTGGGCAAGTCCAAAAATATATTTTGTTGCGATTGAAATATATTTTTTATCAATGTTTCTATAAGACCTCAAAAAAAAGTCAAATCTCCTATTCTCTTATTGCATAATAATCGTTTGTAATTAAATCAGGTTTCAGTGCCAGAAAATAATCACCGGAAAACCTACTTCACATAGTTTTGTTCGCCCTACCCCAAAAGTGTAATTCATAGCCGTGTAGCTAGGCGCGTAGGGACGACGCGGCTTGCGAGCTGAAGCTGGCCGCCGGCCAGCAAGCGGAAGCTGTGGAGATGACTGAAAGCCGTCTGCGACGATTGGCACGCGCGGAGTCCTGCAGCGCCGGAGGCATCAAAGCCACGGATTTACTTGCCTGCGCAAGGAACTTATTTCCTTTCAATACTTACCTACATTAAGCACCAAGTTGGATTTTGGTAGAAATGAAACAATTGTAATATAAAATCAGATAATATTTATTAAAACATTACTCAAAGGTCATTTTACAATTTGAACAGAACACTAAGCTAATTTCGTACTAGCTGCTTTTTGTAGATCAGCGCGTTCAGGCAAACAAAGACAAACAAACTCTTCAGCTTCAAGATATTAATAGTAATTTGACATATCAAGTTCGGGCAAGTTATCATTCGGAGAAATTATGTTTATGGTAAAAAACATCATGAGATGTTATATAATGAATAAAAATATACCTAACCTTTATATCGATATTTAGAAATATGGGTAGGAACTTATAATATTCGGACTATTCGGAGTAGGTATAAACTTTCTGTTTAATAAGGGTAACCCTTTAATATATTGGGAATTAAACTCATACGTGATATATTTAGAATTTTAAACTGTTGATAACCTGTAAATGATTTTCATGTAAGGAACTGCTTATAATTAGATTCTTAAACTGCACTCGTTCTTCAGACAAAAACAACCCATGAAAAGTCTTTGTCAGTTAGCGATTAAGTTGATGTGCCCGTACGCCAATAATTTCCCTTTAATTTGGTCGAATTGAGTTTTTCTACTTCAGTGTACTTAGCCAAAACTATCTTGTGAGTAAGTTAAGAAGGTCATCGATATGTATGAAACCGTCGCTTTTTCGTAGTCGTTCGAATTTGGTCGGATAATCAGTCATTGTTGAAAGGTTTTGATTTTTGTTTATTTCTCTATAAATACGAAACATTGGAGGCTGAAAATTTTCACAGTGTAATTTTATGAAACTCACTGTTTTTTGGTTAACACTCACTTATCTCAGGATGAACTGATTTCTTATATTTTGACGTCAAAGTTATGTACCGGTGGTTTTGTTATTTCGATCTCTTATTCGATAAAGCATGTATGTAAACTTTTGAAACATTTTCTGACCATTAGATGTGTAAAGCGGAATCGAATGCAGTTTTCAGCGAGTTGATACAGTTTCTCATTTAGGCGCTGTGATTTTTTTTTCAGATTTTAGAGACACCTTAATTACTGAAAATGTAAGAATAATTTTCAAAATCTTATTATATGTGCCGCAAGCACAAATCAAGAGCTACAAGTGAATGTTTATTAAAGAGACGCACATGCCATGGTTTGAGAGAAACACGATTCCGCAAAACGTTACCCCAGCAGGAAACGCAATATTTCGAAAACCTGAAGCCCCACATATTATATTTTTGGCGCACATGTTTCCCCAGAAGTTAGCTATCTGCCAACGTACAACATTTTTCTCTTCGATCATTCGTTTAGAATTTTCCTGCTAGAACAACGTTACTGCAGCAGGAATCGTTTTTTTCATTTTTTTCCAAAACCACAACGCCCACTAATTTTTTATGCCGCGCACATCCACAGCATATATCTCACTAATTTTACGTTCCACTCAAATCACTCTAGAAGCTCCTTTCCTGCTGAAGTAACGCACTCGCAGCCAGCCGCAGGCGGCGCCGGCTAGACGCTGACGCTCAAAGAACGCTAGTGTGGGGTGTCTCTAAAGCCTCCTCCACACGTCGATAGATGCGTCCGCGGACGTTGGCATATGCATCAGCAGATGGATCCCCCCGAGCCGTCCACACGTCCGTTGGCCCATCTGTCTGTGTTAATTCTCGCCAGACAGAACATGGCCGCAACATTTTAAAAAATGGATGTTGAGACTAGCGGCTGCATCTGTTTATTTGTATAGTACATATAACTACTACTTGAGTGCGCATCGAAGAAGAGTTATTAAAAAAAATGGTAAAGACGAAGGTGGTGGATGCTGGCTATACATAGAAACAGAACAAAGTAGGTAGAATACGAGACTGAATAAAATGTTGATTTAGACTTTTCTGATCCATCTTGTCTGGTTTGTTGTTTGCATTCACAACTCCGTACTGACTGATGCGTCGTCAGACGTGTGGACAGACATCGGGCATCTCGCTGGAAACCCTTTGATGTGGGCCGAAAAACCGACAACAAACGGATTAGCGGCAGACGCATCCATCTGCCGACGTTAGATACCTACCTACCACAGACGCACAATTCTACTTGGCTACACGTCTGCGGACGCATCCGCAGTTGACATCGGCAGACGCATCTGTCGACGTGTAGAGCTGGCATTATGGACAATCTTATTCGTATGAAAAAGCAGAGGCGTAGGCGTAGTGATTATTTTCTTTAAGGGCGTAGGCACAGAAGAAAATAAAAAGGTAGGCGCCCTAAAGAGATCGTGGCCATGGACATGAAGCTCCGCGGCATGTATAGAGGCGTTCACATCAACCCTTACATAGGGGCACCTTAAGCTGCCGACCTAAGCACCATTTTGTAAAAGTTGATGTAAACGCCTTTGTACATCGCGCGGAACTCCTTCCACGGAGTTGTATGTATCGTCTGTTTTTTTTTGGTTTTGGCTGGTGGTTTTCTTTATTTCATCTGTGGCCACAAAGCATGTCAAATGTCAGAATTCAGAGTTGTGTTGTCAAACCCAAACCAAATCAAATTTATCTGCCAAAAATTTGATCGAGGAGAACTGAAAATCTCAAACAAAGTGCCGATTTAAAGTAATTATTTAAATAAATGTATAAAGTGAAAAGAATAAGTGCGTCACACAAATTTTAGAGTGAAAACTTGTTGAACGCTTTAGATTAGTAATGGATATCAATGAAGGTAACAGAATTTGTCCGCATAACCTCTACGCTAACCCTATTTGGCGGCTATTTATTATTTACACTTGTAAAGCTATTTTAATCTTAATGTATTCAATAATGTTTGCTTATTCCTAAGCTGATCAAAGCTAATTATCATTGTATAATTGTTGGGATATAGTAGTTTCTGTACATTGTTTTTATTGGTTATGAAATTGGCTAGCTTATGTTTGTTTTTCTTTTCTACCTTCTTCTTCTTTAGCCATTTTCAACCGCTTGGGTGTAGGCCTTCGTCAGTTTATGCCATCTTTTACGGTCTTGAACAGATTCCAACCACTTTGTTCCCGCCAGTCTTTTAATGTCGTCACACCAACGCATCTGCGGTCTTCCTCGTGGACGCTTCTCGCCCCACGGCCTCCATTCCACTACCCCCTTGCACCAAGAGCTTTGCTTACGGGCGACATGGCCAGCCCACTCTCTTTTCAATTTCACAACCCGTTTAGTAATGTCGCTCACTATACTACACTCTCTAACCCACTCATTTCTTTTACGATCCTTCAGCTTAACTCCGAACAGTTTTCTCTCAATTGCTCTCTGAGCCACCTGAAGTTTATGAAGAACTTCCTTAGTAAAAACCCAGGTCTGGGCCAGGCCTGTGTCACTACATAATTATTCACCTACATGCTCGGTCCACCCATGTGGACAATTTAGTCGAGTGTCACGCATGTAAAGTAAAAAAAAAAACTTTATTCATATAGACTTATAAAAAGTACTTATGACATGCAGTATGTACGCGTCTGACGCGGGAGTTTATTTTCGCAAGTTGGAAGTTCACAGGATGGTTAAACAAAAGTGTTACTGTACTGCATTCGGATGCACTAAAGTGCGGTCGCCAAGCAGAAAGAATTTCATATATTGGCCTGTTATAACCTGTCCCTGTCGCTCCTGCGCAAAATATTTTGCATCACGCTGCACGGTTCAATGCCTGGTGTCTAGGGGATTGCAAACATTTTACCACAAGAGTAATGTCTGTTCTTGTCCTCGCGCTTTCCTTGACATTTTTGAAAATGGATTATCGTTTGTTATTTTTCAAAATATCAACTTATATATTTTTTGCAGAATAAAATAAATAAATAAATATCTGGGACAATTTACACCAAGATCATCTGACCCCAAACTAAGCAGAGCTTGTACTATGGGTGTCAGAGACTGATAAACATACTTAAATATTTCTAAATACATACTTATATAGATAATAACACCCAGCCACACAACAAACACAAATGTTTGTCACATAAATGTTTGAGTTTGAAATTCAAATGGCTATGTATAATTTTACTGATCATATACGAAACAACATTTAAAAACCTCTATTTGTCTGCTTGTATGTTCTTCTTCATCACATGAGAATGGATTTAAATGAAACTTTCCACTCAAACTGTCAAAGCTTAAAATACAATGTACTTCAGATTCAAATACATATTGAAGAGATTCAAGAAATAAGTTAAGATGCAGTTATTATTTTTCGTTATTATTCCTTTAGCATTAGGATGTCGGCAAAGCGATTGACCACTGCGACCAGGATTGATCTATTGTGGTCATCATCCCCTCAAAAATCACTCTCCAGGCCTACAGCCATCATGAACTGAATTATTTTCCTGGGAGTGATGTCAATGACATCTAAAGGGGCAAGCTTGTGCCTGCCGAGAATGCAGCTTCTGCTGTGTATTAAAGCATCACAATCGCATAGGACTCTCATAAAAGGAGCAGAATTTTCGATAATCCAGGTATACGCGCCTACAGATAAATCAAGCGACGATGAAATCGAAAAATTCTACAGTGAAATAGACAAAGCTCTAGCCGGCGACAACGACAAAATAATCGTCATGGGAGATTTTAACGCAAAAATAGGCTACCCCAAGAAGGAAGAACATCGAATTATGGGCAAGTATGGCTACGGGGACCGAAACAAACGAGGAGAAAGACTCATAGACTATGCACTAGGAAATAAACTGTCTGTAATGAATACCTTTTATAACAAAAGATCGAGCAGAAGATGGACCTGGATATCACCTGGCTAAAACACTAGGAATGAAATAGATTTCATAATGACAAACCGACCAACACACATCACTAATTTCGAAGTCCTGAATAATGTACCATTCCCATCAGACCACCGACTTCTGAGAGCAACATTTAAATTGAAACATCCAAAAAAGAGTCGAAAAAACTTCCATTCCTCAATTAAAGGCCTCAAGACAGAAGAGGAAATACATAATTATATCAGATCAGAGAAAAAACTAGAAAACAAAAAAGAATACACAGGTGTTCAAGATTACTACAATAAAATAGAAAAGTCAATAATAGATAGCACAACACAGAAGACTAAGACTGACCACACAAGAATAAACAATATCTTTAGCGACAATACAAAACAACTAATAAAACAACGCACAGAACTAATCTTTAAGAAAGACAAAGATCAAGACATGAAGAAAGAACTTACCCGGCTGTTCAAGGAAACTAAGAAATCTATAAGAAAAGACTACAGAGATCACAGGAAGGAAGTAATAACAAGGAACCTAAAGAAACACAGAAGTACAAAAAGAGCTTTAAAAGAACTTAATCTAAACAAATCCTGGATACAAAAACTTGGACAAGACACAGAAGAAACAAAAACAAGGCAAGACGTGATAAAACATGCCACACACTTTTATGAAGAACTCTACAGAATGAAAGACTACAACCACATACAAGAGGAAACACCCATTGCAAATAATGTAAACTTGTCAGTAAAGCAGATCGAAGAAAAAGAAGTGTATGAGCACATAAAACAGCTGAAAACCGAAAAAAGCCCAGGTCCAGATGGAATAACAAACGAAGCTCTAAAACATGGTGCTCCAATTCTGCTACCACATTTAACACATCTATTCAATATGGTACTTAATTCCGAAACCGTACCAGAGCAATGGTGTACATCCGACATAATATTGCTGTATGAGAAAGGCAATTCCTTAGACATCGGTAACTATAGGCCAATCAGCTTACTGGCGAGCATCTACAAACTGTTCTCCTCAATAATGTTAAGGCGACTATCCAAGACAATTGACGACTCGCAAACAAGAGAACAGGCTGGCTTCAGGGCAGGTTTCAGCACCACTGACCACATACAAGCACTAGATCAGATAATAGAGAAGTATAAAGAGTTCAACAGAAACCTATATGTCGCCTTTATAGATTATAGCAAGGCATTTGATAGCATCAATCACAGCGCAATCTGGAATGCATTGAAACAGCTTAATGTGGACCAAAAATACATTAATATTATAAAGAATATATACGCGAAAAGCACTAGCCGAGTCAAGCTGGAGACAAGAGGAAAACAAATAAGGATAGAGAGGGGGCTCCGACAAGGAGATCCTTTATCACCCAAGATCTTTATTGCTGTCCTGGAAATCATATTTCGGAATCTCAATTGGAAATCAAAAGGCATTAACCTGGAGGGACAGTTCATGGACCATTTGAGATTTGCAGACGACATTGTCATAGTAGCCGAAACTGCAACAGAACTAAGAGAGCTTATAAAACAACTTGACGAAGAAAGTACCAAAGCAGGCTTATTATTATTATTATTATTTCGACTGGGGACGCTGGCTGTGGGCCGGGTGATCGGTCCGCTAGTTATGGGCCATTTCACCCATTTCCCCGGGCCCCCTAGCAGGGGGTCTTTAGGTTGTCCCATTTTCACGGCGTCCCGTCGAATCTTCCCGTTGCTTTGCAGAATCTTACTATCTGGTCCACCGTCAGTTCTTTCAGGTTACCTTCATCTAGCGAGTCTGACCCCATGAGCTCCCACCGTATGTGTGAGTACATCGGGCATTCGGCGAGTAGGTGGAAACTCGTTTCCTCGCTGTCCATGCACTCCATGCATGTAGGGTTGTCTTTGATGCCTATTACTGTTAGGTGCCTGTTTAGTCTAGAGTGTCCTGTGGCGATTTCAGTGACCATACGTACACTGTTCCTTGACAGCTTCAGTAGATGACCTGTCTTCTTCGTGTCCAATCCGTTTATGAACATTTTAGACTGTCGCATGCCTGTTGCAGCCTTCCAACGTCTGTTTGTTGCTGCTGTGGTTAACCTTTTAATTACTCCCTTGGTGATGTTGTGTGCTATTGGCAGCCTGGGTTCCGGACCCACTAAGCCTTCGGCCGCACCACCCCTGGCTAGTTCGTCTGCTAACTCGTTGCCGACATTTCCCTCGTGTCCAGGGACCCATGCAATCACTACGTCTATTTTGTTTGCGAGTTTCCCTAGAGCTTTTTTGCATTCTTTGACAGTTACCGATGTCGTCTCTGCTTTGCTAAGCGCTTTCAGCGCTGCCTGGCTGTCACTGTAGATAGTGGCCTTGCTGACACTGTCCTGATTGTCTAATATATCTGCGCATTCCATGATAGCGTATATTTCTGTTTGGAATACGCTGGCGAACCTGCCTAGGCAGATTGATCTGTTTATCACTGTACCGTCCTCGCACCTTACGTGCACACCCGCGCCAGATAGCTTCAGTGACTCAATTCTGGAGCCATCTGTGTAGCAAACTGTTCCGCTTGTGTCTATGTTCCATTCATCTCTTTGTCCTATGTGTACTTTGTATTTCTTGTCAAAGATCTTTTCTTTCCTTGTTAGGTCGTTGTTGGTAAAGATCATTGACATGTTGCTCTCGATTTCACTTCCGATGCGTAGATGCCCTCTGTCCGTGTGGTTACCGATCCAGAGGTTCGTGCTCCTGAGTTTGAACCATTGTTCGGTCGCTTTTCCTTTGATCGCTAGATCTAGCGGATCCAGCCCGAGCATGATCTCTAGCGCTGCTGTGGGTGTTGTTCTCATTGCACCTGTGATCATCAGTGCCACTAGTCTTTGGACCTTGTCTAGCTCTAGTTTGTTGGTCCTTAGTACCGCCTTATGCCACCATACCAGTGATCCGTGGAGGATTCGTGGCAGGATGATTGCTTTGTATATCCATAGTACAGTCGCCGGTTTGATTCCCCATGTGCGTCCTATGGCTCTCTTACATTGCATCATGGCCATTTTGGCCTTAGAGCAGGTGGTACTTATGTGTGCTTTGAAAGTTAGTTTGCTGTCCAGCGTAACTCCTAGGTATTTGATCTCCTTGACCATTTCTAGTTCGGAGTTGTCTAATTGCACTATTTCTTTACTACCAATTTTACGTTTATTGGTGAATAGGACTAGTTTCGTCTTTTCGGGATTGAGGTTGAGTCCCTTACTTCTGCACCATGATAGCGCCGCTTTCAGTCCTCTGTTCATGATGTTGCACATGACGCTGAGGACCTTTCCCGTTACTAGCAATACCCCGTCATCAGAGTACACCTGTGTGTATATGTGTGTCTTGTTTATCTCGTGTACTAGTTCATCTATTAGAATGCACCATAGTAGAGGGGATAGGCATCCCCCTTGCGGGAATCCTCTCCTCGCCCTGACCGTGTGTGTAACCCCTGCTAGCTCAGCCTTTATCAGGCGTTGTTGAAGCATGTTCTTCACCCATCCTGATATATCTTTATGAATGCCTTCGCGGTCTAAGGCGGCTTCTATCGACTTAGGGCTGGCCTTGTCGAATGCCCCTTCTACGTCGAAGAAGCAGCCCAGTGCGTATTCCTTGTTGCTCAGAGACCTTTGTACTCTAGTAACTAGGTTGTGGAGGGCTGTTTCTGTGGACTTACCCTCCATGTATGCATATTGGTTCTCATGTAGCGGGGATCCACTGTTCTCTATCTGGGCTCTTATAGTTCTGTCAAGGATCTTTTCCATTGTCTTCAATAGAAACGAGGATAGGCTGATACATCTGAAGGCCTTCGCCTCCTGATATGTGGCCTTGCCAGGTTTCGGTAGGAAGACTACCTTGACTTCCCTCCACTTCTTGGGAATATACTGCATTCTTATACTGCTGTTGAACAGTTTTAAGAGATCTTCCTTGATGTACTTTAACGCTACTTGCAGCATTTTTGGAAATATTTCATCCGGGCCTGCCGCCTTGTATGGCTGGAAGGAGAAGATGCTCCATACTAGTTGTTCTTCCGATATGGCGATGGCCTCGCCTGCCCTTACCACTGTGGGGTTTGAGGTTGGCATGTCTTCGTCTATGTCGTGCTCGCAGTCTGGGAAATGAGTTTCTATCATGGTCTCAAGTATCATTTTTGGGTCAGTTATCAGTTCTTCCCCCTTCTTGATACTTCCTAGTTTGCAGGTGTTGTCCTTGGATAGCGTTTTGACCAGCCTTGCGGCATCTGGGTGTTTTTCGATCCCTTCGCAGAACGCGCTCCAGCTGTTCCTGCATTCTTTTCTGCTCTCGCCCTTGAACTTGTTTCGCTCGTCTTTGTACTTACGCCAGCTCTCTTCGTCACCCTTTTTGAGGGCCACCCTGAGAGCACGTCGGGTCCTCTTTCTGGACTTCTCTAGTGACTTAGTCCACCACGGTTGTCCCTTGCCTAGTTTGATTTCTCTAAGCGGACATGCTTTATGATAGGCTTCCCTGAGGGCCTCATCTAGTTTTGTCGCCTCTTTTTCTATCTCCATTTCGTGCTTGTGTAAGTTGTTGCTTCCAGGTGTCCACTGTTTGATATAGTTTTCGAAAGTAGACCAGTCTGTCTTTTTTGCGTTTCTCACTCGGATCCTGTCGATGCTGCAGTCTATACTGAAGGTTATACGTCTGTGATCTGACATGGATTCATTTTCGTCTACCTTCCAGTTTCTAATTTGTCGGCTGATCGTTTCTGATGCGATGGTGATGTCCAGCACCTCACTTCTCGCTCTGTTGACAAACGTTGGTGTGTTACCTACATTTAATAACTCCAGACCGGATGCGCTAATGTACTCTAGGAGTGCTTCCCCCTTCCTGTTGCAGTCCGTGCTGCCCCATACCACGTGGTGTGCGTTGGCGTCACACCCTAGAATAACAGGAATGTTCTTACCTTGGTACTTCTTGATGGTATCTTCCATTTCTCTTGTTGGCGGCTCAAACTCACTCTCGCTGGGAAGATATGCGGAGACGAGGAGCACCCTTGCTTTGTTCTTGTTTAGGCTCGTTATTGTTAATTCGACGCTTGCCAGATCTCTGTAACAGTCTGCCTTGATTAGTCCTAGTGTGCTTACTCTACTGCTCGTGAAGATGCATGCTCTCGGGTTGGACTCACCATCATTGTGGTAGATGAGGTCTCCACCCAGGGAGCCAAGCCCGGCCACCCGTCTGTTTATGACGTATGGCTCTTGCAGTAGAGCGATATCTATGCTCTCCTCCACCACATATCGGCACAGCTCCGACATGGCTTCCCGGCAGTGGTGCAGGTTGAGTTGAACTATTTTTATCCTTTGTTTGTGTTTTTGTGTTGTGTTACTGTGTGTGTTCATATGTGTGGTGAGTGTGTGTATCGTGTGTGTGTGTATATTTGGTGTGTTTGTGGCCCCCTCTTGACTACTCCGTTTCGGTCTTCGGGTCCCCGTACCAAGGCGGTTGCAGAAGCGCCACACTTGGCGGGGGAGCGCGATCCCTGAGCGGTGTCGTGAGGGGGGTGGGTGTGGTGTGGTGTGTGGGAGGTTCGGGGCTGGCTATTCGGCTGGGTGTGCGGTAGTCTAGGGGTCCTTCTGCAGGGTTCCGGATCTGACTACTGCTCTCCCCGCCGGCAAGCACCCCCCCCTCTGTGTCCTGTACGGCGTGTACTGGGATGGAGCCCCGACGGTCGTTGCTGCATCCTGCAGTGGGGATTCCTGTTGAATCTCCAGGCTGAGTGGTGCTTATCCCACCGACGGGCTCGTTTCCCCCCTGAGTCGTCTTGTCGCGGTTTAAAAGCCGTGCTTGCACCTTGGTGTACTGGTAGTGCAGCATCACGTGGTCACTGAGGGCGTCCTGAGGGACCACAAGTCGTTGGCCAGTTGGCAACGTCTCCCTGTAGATGAGGTTCCACTCAGGCAGCCTCAGTTCGACCCTGTGATCGTTCTGACCACGAAGCATCTCCAGCGGATCACTACCCGGCTCCCCGAGGTTACCCGGCAGCCAGATTGATACTCGCTGGCTTTCCAGTCTGCGAGCCCTCAGTGGCATTTCGCCTTGCCCGCTAAGGTCGCAGCCGAGCAGCCAGTTGCACGCCTCCTCGGTGCTGGGTGTCACGAGGAAAAATCCCTCTGCCACCAACCCCGAGGCCTCGAACGACAGGCACCGCCCCCCGACCTTAGCCCGCACGGCGCTGGTCATGATCGCAACTAGCAGGCTTACAAATGAACAAAAATAAAACCAAAATAATGACAAACAGCAAACAAATACAAATAAATATCAACGGCAACAACATAGAATATGTAGACCAATATATATATCTAGGAAAGCAACTGTCCTTTACAAAAACAAACAACGAAGAAGAGGTCGAAAGGAGAGCCAACGTAACCTGGAGGAAATTCTGGTCACTGCAAGAAATCCTTAAAGGCAAATACAGCTTAAACCTTAAAAAGATAGTGGCAGATACATGCCTTCTACCGAGTCTGCTCTATGGGTGTCAAACATGGACTTTTACAGATAAAATAAAAAGAAAGATAAGAACCACCCAAAGAGCCATGGAAAGGAGCATGCTCAACATAAAAAAGATACTAAAAATAAAGAGTATGTCTATAAGAGAAAAAACAAAGATACAAGACGCACTAACTCAAGCCCTCAAACTAAAATGGCGATGGGCAGGACATATCGCGCGGTATAAGGACAAAAGTTGGACAATATTGGCAACGAAATGGAGAGGCCCTATTGGCAAAAGGAAAGTGGGAAAGCCATACAAGCGATGGCTAGATGATATAAAAGAAACTGCAGGAACAGACTGGCTGAACAAAGCGGAGTACAGGCAAAAATGGAGAGAGTTGGAGGAGGCCTACACCCGAAGAGGGGTCCAAATTAAATAAATAATTAGTAAATACCAAAACATAACACTAACTAAATACTTTAAGGAACATACTAACCAATACAGAAAAACTAAAATGTAACAACCGGAAACTTGGAATAAAAGGCTTTTTTATTTTATTTATTTTAATCGCATAGGACATGGACCAGGGTCTCTTCCTCTTCGCGACAGAATGTACAGGTTGGTGACTCAGCGATACCAATCCTGTGTCCGTGTTTGTTCAGCCCACAGGGCCCTGTAAGGGTTCTGGTAAGGATTCTTATCTGTCCCCTTCCTAATCCAAGGGCTTTTGTGGTGAACTTATGTGAGTAGCCTTCAATAAGTGCCTTAGCATGTACCATACCATTGCTGCTGGTGCATTCGGGCTAATAGCGGCTCTCCAGGGCGCATTTGGGTATACCCACCACAGTCTCAGGGGCATGTGTGATGGTTGCCGCACCCGCCCTGGCCAGTTCGTCTGCTGTTTCGTTACCTGGGATATCACAGTGTCCTGGTACCCAGTGTATTGTCACCCTATTGTTGGCCCCGAGTTTGTTTAGGGCTTCGGCACAATCAAGGGTGAGTTTTGAGTTGATTTCAACTACATCAAGCGCTCTAAGCACTGCCTGACTGTCTGATAGTATATATATATATATATCCTCTTATTTTCAAAAGCGCGTTCCAGGTTCTCCAGTGCAAGATGGCGGTCATTTCGGCCTGAAAGACGGTGGCGTGTAGGCCCAGACTGCTGTGAATCTGCGCTTTTGGTCTCTCGCCATAGACTCCATAGCCAGGAGCTTTCAGGTCATTCCAGATACTTGACCTCCTTGGAGAACCCTATAGGTTTGCTGAACAAGGTGGGCTTACGAATGCCTTCCAAGTTCCTTTTCCTGGTGAACGGCACCAGTTTGGTTTTGTCTGCGTTGACCGACAGGCCAACTTCCCGGCACCAGTTCTCCACAAGACGCAGAGCACCTTGCATTCGGCATTGCAGATGGTGTTCAGGCATTTACCAACCACCATTGTCACCAAGTCATCCGCATATCCCTGTGTTGTGAAGTGTGCGTTGTTCAGACGGTAAAGAAGTTCATCAACGACAATCGACCACTCCAGGGGAGACAATACGCCCCCCTGTGGGCAGCTTCTTGTCACTTTGTCTTCTACGAACACATCAAGGAGGGACGTTCTTACCGTCCTTGATGTTAAATAACATTAGTTGGCATAAGTCTAATATAACTAACATATAATTAAAATTTGCATGCCTACATAACTAGGGTATAATGTTGTTGTTACTTTTTTTATATCATTGTCACTCATCCCAATGTAATACACAATGTTAAGCAAATAAACGTTTGAGTTTGAGTTTGAGTACCATAATGTGTAGTGCATTGTGCTTTGTGGCGGCAGGACCTACCGCAGATGGTCCCTGGTACACTTCACGGTGTGCTAGGAATAGTGTGCCTTTCTGCATAACCGGGAGGGTGGTCGGGGGGGCCACTAAAATAAATCTCAGTAGTTGGGTAAGGGTCATGCTCTTCAGGTGGGAGACATATTATGTCGGCCGGTTGATGTTACCTACCACCATGCAGTGAGTGAGTGACTCTGACCTATCTCGGTCAGGTCGCGTTTCAGGATCAGCACTGCACTAACCGGTGCCAGGGCCGGCCTTCAAAATGGGTATGGCCAGCTCAGTGATTGCTTTGCATTATTGTGCTTGTCATCCTCATATCTGGACCTCACAACTGCTTTCCATCAGGTGAAGTGAAGTCATCTTGACGGGCACTATAAAAAAAATATATATCGAGTGACGTCGGCGATCAGACTCAGCCCTGCGGCTTAGCTTTTTTCTGGAAAAAGCGCGATTCACGTCCATCGCAAAGGACACGAATTCTGTGTCCCTCCAGAAATCCAGCGATCCAGTAGCATAAGCGAGGTGGCAGGTCGTGAAAGCGAGCGGCGAGCGCTCGTAGCGCGTTAGATGGATATAAGATTTACTTTCGATTTTCTTGGCCGTTGAAAGATTTAGGTACGAGTATAGGTGCAGTTTTTTTTGGACCGTATTGGCGCGCACCGAAGGTTGATATTGTATTGCGATTGTGTCGAAAGTGGGTCTTATGTTTTTATTTTATTCTGTGCTTGGAGTAAGCTGCCCAAGCTAGTCTTAAGCGCCTGTCGATTTCTTTAACCTGGGTGTCCTTTCCCATTACGCCCTCATGACCAAGATACACATACTCTCTCTATGAAAGTGGTATTAACGCATATGTTCGCGGTACTATTAACATAGTTGGTCATAACCTTGGTTTTGTCAAGGTTCATTTCTAAACCACACAGTTCAGATGCTTGATTGAGTTCCTGTATCATAGCCTGTCTGACATTTTACATAGTGCGGCCCCGATTTCGGCCTTTGTTGTCTCCGGTACATCTTCAGATCCAACATTCGTTACTTTTCGGATCGCTACATTTGATGGTTTAGGATTCCTAGAACTATAAAGTAGCTGATAGTACTCTTCTACGACTTTCAGCAATTTGTTCTGTTCAGTAACTAGGATTCCATCTTTGTCATAAAGCTTTGTGATTTGTTGAGTACCGGGTTTTATAGCCTTCATAAATACTTTTGGACCTTTATGCTTCTTGATAATCTTTCCAACCGACTTCAAAAAAAGGAGGAGGTTCTCAATTCGACTGTATGTTTTTTTTTATGTTTGTTACCTCATAACTTTCGACTGGGTGAACCGATTTTGATCATTCTTTTTTTATTTGAAAGCTGGTGCTTCCCGTATGGTCCCATTTTAATTTGGTCTAGTTCTGACAGTGGCATCCATGAGAAAACCATATAAGTCTTAAATCTAGATTGACAAAATGCGCGACAAATGGACGACAAATGGACGAATAACTCAATATTACGCCAACCGGTTTTGATAATTCTTTATTTATTTGAAAGCGGATGGTGCCCGTGTGGTCTCATTTTAATTTGGTCCAGTTCTGACAGTGGCATCCATGGGAAATCCATATAAGTCTTAAATCTAGATAGACAAAATGCGCGACAAATGGACGGGTAACTCAATATTACGCAAACCGATTTTTATAATTCTTTTTTTTTTCGAAAGCTGATGCTGCCCGTGTGGTCCCATTTTAATTTGATCCAGTTCTGAAAGTGGCATCCATGGGAAATCCATATAAGTCTTGAATCTAGATAAACCATATGCGCGACAAATGGACGAATAATTCATTATCACGCCAACCGATTTCGATGCTTCTTTTTTTATTGGAAAGAATATACTTCAAGGGTAGTTTGATGAGAGTTTGGTTAGGTTCTGATTATGGGATCCATGACAAAGTAACGGAACTCTTCAATTCTTAGGAGCAATTGGACGATACTTTTTCGATGTATAAAATAAATAAGAACTATTTACTGAAAATCAAGAAATAAACAAAAATTTTAACAAAAAAAAACCAATTTCTAAAAAAATTATTCCAAAACAAAGAAGTAAAAAGTAAAGAAATAATTGCGTATTCTTCTGAACCTTATACGATAATATAATGTAGGTACAATTATTGTTATTGTTGGAGTCGGTGTCAGCCAATGTACGTTTGTAACTACCTACATACATACGTAAACGTGATATGTAAGAAATAGGTATATTGCTAGGTATATTGTAGTGTTTCCTTGGCTGACACCGACTCCAACAATAACAATAATTGTACCTACATTATATTATCGTATAAGTTTTAGAAGAATACGCAATTATTTCTTCACTTTTTAGTTCTTTGTTTTGGAATAGTTTTTTTTGAAGTTGGGTTTTTTTGTTAATTTTTTTGCACGGAGTTGTCGCGGCACGCATCAATATCTCTCTCGTGTCTCCTTACAAACTATTTTGAAATCGGCAGTATTGCTTTTCCCTTGGTTGATTAGGGTCTTCTCTTTTGCAGTAATGCCTTTGTATCT
Organism: Udea olivalis; assembly: GCA_947369235.1. Classification (NCBI taxonomy): domain Eukaryota; kingdom Metazoa; phylum Arthropoda; class Insecta; order Lepidoptera; family Crambidae; genus Udea; species Udea olivalis. The sequence continues at coordinate 1,724,300 of OX376342.1, forward strand.
CCCTTTAGTTTTTGTGCTCGACCAGAGATGTTCTTCGATGCAACCACTTTAGCTGCCTTACAAAGTGAATTGCTAAGATGTTCTAGAAGTTCATTCATATTAGATGTACCTATCAGTGCTGTTGGAAATTAACTTTTTCACTTCTTTTTGATACTTCACTGAGTTGATTTTTAGGCATTCAGGGTTTACTCTAAGCTTTTTTCTTCTAATTTCCGTGTACCTTCCTAGTTTTGTATTGATCTAAATTATTAGATCAATACAAAACTAGGAAGGTATGAGACGATGGTCGCTTCCTGTATGAAAGTTATTTAACACGGTGACAACCTTGAATATACATTTGTGGCAGGTTAACATATAGTCTATTTTGTTATTGAATCCTTCACCCTGTGATAACCATGTCCACTTTCTATTTCTCTTTCTTTTTTTAAGAACGAACTCACGTGAAACATTTTATTCTATTCTAAAAAGTTAATTAACATGGTTCCCCTAGAATTTCTATTCTCGTAACCAAAACTACCTATCACAGATTCCGAGTCATCCTGTTTTTTACCTTTAAAAATAGTATTTATTTAATCTCAAATTCCATGGAAATATTCCATGAATATCCTAATTCCTAAAAAATTCCTTTACATCACTATTTATTGAGAGATTTAGAAGAATGCTACACATGTAATAAGTATATTATGAAACAATGTTTTGACGCTTGGTCATCTACAGGATCCACAACAGATGACCTATGGACACCGTACAAGGAGCTAGTAGCAGTGGTGGAGGGCTACCTTACTCATGAGAGTGGTGGAGCACCCTATGCTGTACATACCTTTGAGTCCGTGCTTAGACGGCACAAACAGACTTTCCTATCACTACTGAAAAATCCTGTAAGTAAAATGTGTACTTCAAATAATTATTGGTATAATATCCAGGGTAAACTTCCATCATTGGACACGTATGCAGCTTAAGAAAGTATTGATAAGTTCACGAACACATTCACGAAGCTGGTTACTAAAATTTATGTTATATCTTTAGTTTAATATGTATCCATCCATGTATAATAAAAACCATATTTACCAGCAACAACGCGAAAAACGATCTGTTTATATCTTGATGTGGCAGGATGATATCGTAGTTAATTTTGAAATAAAATTAGCCTTTTCTTGAATTTTGTGTAACAATTAACACAATAGTTCTGAATTACAATAGTCTCATCGAAGTTGTATAATGCATATCGTTTTCGCGCCGAGCACAAATTATATAACAAAAAAGAAAATCGAAAAGAGTTCTGTTTCTCCAACACTATCATTGTTTTTAAACTAGCCAAATATACAGTTATTGGCCAATATTTTAGTCATTGGACAGTAGAATTTAGTCATTGGACAGCACTTTAGTGCACATTTTAATCTTCGAAAAAGTCAATAATAGCTGCTCTCGAAGGTAGTAAATTAAACAAAAATACTGTTTAAATAGGTAGGTAGGTTTATTAGGACATTTTAACAGTATCATACTTATCAACTTCGAATAAACTTTTTTAAATCACATTTAGTAACAAGACTTATAATTTTAGCTTAGCAATAGGTTTAATGCTTAATAAGTTTTAACTTAAAATAAAATTAAAAAAATATTTAAAAAAACCACAAGTTCTATCGATCCACCCTGTCCAAAGACTAGTAGAAGGTGCATAAAAACAATAAAAAGCTGGTTTATATAACTATAAGCCAAATGCAAAACACAGTTATTGGAAACCTGTTCATTAATTTAATTTTTAATTACTGGGCAGTCCTTATTAACCTATTAATTATAATTTAGGATACCAATTCCTATTACATTCCATACACAATACGATAATGCTTCACTCTGTATGAAACTAAGCACACAGAATCAACGTAAGCAAAATGAATGTTTAAAAACTCTGTGAAGAAATTGGCCAATTTATTTTTCACTAGAAAGACCGTTGACCTCGAGGACGCCGCGAAAAGTAAATATTTTCAAACTAGTCCTGCCATCTATTACTGATGTTTTGTAGTATATATACTATTATATTGTATTGTAATAAAGCAGAGTTTGGATGGTACCAATTCCAGTGTTTAAAGTTTTAAAGCCACCTTAGTAATTAGTTTTTTATTGCGTGCTGTCCAATGACTGGTATTGTTCAATGACTAGAAGTTTACCCTATATCTATATTTTAATTGGGTATGGGAACAAATTTTTAGGTATTTTTTTATATTTTTATTCAATACCTTTTCCTATTTTAAGAAACCAATTTGAATATTTTTTAGATCTAGCCGGCAGTTAAATTTTTATTAATTTTTAAACATTACGAACTCATGACCTCATAAATTCGCTTAATGGTCCCACATGTGTTTTCCCCCCGATTCGTGGTAAACAAATAATGACGAGAAAATTACTGATTTAATGCACTTACGGCTGAAACAGAGCTCGCCGTTTATCATGTAGCACCTCACGAGAATGTGAGAAGTAAGTAGACATAAATGGAACATATACACAAGCGGAACAGTGTGCTACACAGATGGGTGTGCACATAAGGTGCGAGGACGGTACAGTGATAAATAAATCAATCTGCCTAGGCTGGTTTTCCAGCGTATTCCAAACAGATATATACGCCATCATGGAATGCGCTGATATATTAGACAACCAGGCCAACGTCACCAAGGCTTTTTACAGTGACAGCCGGGCAGTGCTGAAAGCACTCAGCTAAGCAGAGACGACATCAGCAGTTGTCAAAGAATGCAAAAAAGCTCTTGAGAGACTAGCAAACAAAATAGAAGGGTGATTGCTTTGGTCCGTGGACACGAGGGGAATGCCGGCAATGAGCTAGCAGACGAACTAGCCAGAGGAGGTGCCCCTGTAGGCTTAGTGGGTCTGGAACCCAGGCTGCCAATAGCCCACAACATCGCGAAGGGAGTAATCAAAAAGAAAATCACAGAAGCAACAAATAGCCGATGGAAGGCAGCAACAGGTATGCGACAGTCGAAATGTTTATCAGCGCCATGAACATGAAGAAGACAGGTCAACTGCTAAAGCTGTTAAGGAATAGTGCACGTATGGTCATAAAAATCGCCACAGGACACTCCAGACTTAACAAGCACCTGACAGTGATATGCCCGGAGTGCATGGACAGCGAGAAAACGAGCTTCCACCTACTCGCCGAATGCCCTATGTACTCACACATTCGATGGGAACTCATGGGGTCAGACTCGCTAGATGTAGAAGATCTTAAAGAAATGACGGAGGACCAGACAGCAGGATTCTGCAGAGCCACGAGAAGATTCAACGGGACGCCGTGAAATTAGGACAACCTAAAGACCTCCTGCAAGGGGGGCCCGGAGAAATGGATGAAATGGCCCACAACAAGCAGACCGATCACCAGGCCCACTGCCAGCGTCCCCAGTTAAACATAATAAGTAGGCTTAAGATACAACTTATTTTGCCAAGTTCTGAAACCAAGCCCTACCTGAAAGGGTTGGGATTATAGCGAATGGCTATTTTAAGTCCTGCCTACCGGTCTGAGCAATGGGCGTAAATAATGTACGTAATAATAAAAAAACTTTGCACTGCTATAATTTGACCTTGTAGAAGAATAATTTTCATCTGGCGAAATTAAATTTTGCTATCTGGAAACACCGTTAATACCATGCAGTAGAATCACCTAGCCTAAAATCTCACTATCACCAATGATACAGATCGCGTCATTTGATTGGTTGCTGGATAAATTATCAACAATCACGTGAAAGGACGTTTTATATGATCCAATAGGTTTCAATTGTGAGATGTCAATTTGATTAGGTACCGTCAAGAGTCCATTAAGAACCTTAGGCTCGTATTCTGAAACGACGCTCAAGCGCGCTTTGAACTGTGACTAAATGATCCACCTTGAGTTAAGAATCTGTTCTTGAGTACGTTGCTTATTCTTAAACGGAATTGCAAACGGGTCTCATCAGTAGAATCGAGTTTCAAACAAGATTTAAGTAGAGATTGCTATTTGTCTATGAATCAGGTTTGTTGTTTTCGTGTACAATAATTCATTTTTACCTTTTTTACGTTCCATTACATGCAGATACTATGTGTTTATTGTAAAAATTAAACCGATACTCAATGTATTTGCACTAAGAAGAAGTTTAACTTGCCTTTTGATACTTAACTTGTTTATGTAATATAACTATTACGCTGAAACTATTTCAATTCAAGTTTTATCTTGATAATTGTTAATTTAAGCTATTAACAGTAACGGAACGTAATTGTACCCTGACAAGAAAAGGAATCTATATAATCTGTGCTTGGTGTGTATGTGTGTGTGGTTTACTATACCTACCCCTACATTTATAGATTTGCATTCCCACTTTGATTTTTCATAGGTACTGAATTTCTTTCTAATTATGGTTAATTACAAATTGCAGTTAATCCAGGAATGAGAAAAATGAAATTATCTGTATTCATTGAGCTCGTCAAAAATATCTAAGGATCCTTCGTTGAAGGGATCCATCGTTCTTGACAAGCAAATCTCTACTCAAGCTTGGTCAAGAGACCTCCTCAAGCAAGTGACCACTTGCGTGATCACAGATCAAGTCTCTACTTGAGCGCCGATTCGCACCTGAGTGAGATTCGGAACAAGTGTAAACTGTGTTAATGAATCTGTACTCAGGGGCGGTACTAGAATAAGATCTCTGCTTAAATCGAGTTTCAAGTCAAGATTCACGCTTGAGCGTCCTTTCAGAATACGGGCCTCAATGTACTCTTTGCGTACGTTGCCTTTCTGGGGTCAAATAAAGGTCAATGTTATTTAATTAAAAATATCCTAAATCCTTTGCTTTCAAAAATGTTAAATGTTTTTTTTTATATTGCCCGTCAAGATGACCTCACTCAACCTGATGAAAAGCAGTCGTGAGGTCCAGATATGAGGCTGACAAGCCCAGTCATTCAAACGAATCACTGGGCTGGCCATTCTCACTTTGAAGGCCTGCAGAAATGCCTTTTCACTATAAAAGGAAGGAAACACATGTGCTGTAAGGGCGTTTCACGTCTGGATTGGTACGCCAAAGAAACTAGTCCCCGAACCTTTATAAAATACAAATACCTCGAAATGGTTTCTGATTTAGGACATGTTTGTTTTTTTTTCCCATACCCAATTGCTTTAATTGAACTGATAAATCCTAATGATATGTTTTAAAATTGTAGCTGCGACAATACTTTAACTATTGTGTGAAACAATGAAATATGTAACAGGCTTTCATTCAGAGGCAAATAAGTAAGTAAGTAGGCAAGAAATCTACCTCAAACATGTCAAGTGTTCGGCCTCATTTGGCAAATGTGGTGCATGTGTCCTACAGGTGTTGTGGTTGCTATTTTTTTAAACGTAATAAGAGGGGCTTTGTTTTCAATTATAGGCAAAAAATCCAAGCAGCAGAGATGAGATCAAACGAGGTATTACTGAAGGAGTGAATCTGCCCAGTGTGGGCCGGACGCTCCTCTCTAAGGAACTGGTTGATGAGGCTATTATTATATCAGGTATGTGACTCGGAATTACTGCATCTATCTGGTAAATTGCTAGTTTTTTTCAAATTTTGAACTGGAGGTTGTTTCATAAGGCGTTTTGGCCAATTTGGAAAATTTATTAGTGTAAGTTAAGCTGTAGTGCATAATTATCAAGGGCACTTGTCCTATTTTACAAAAAATTCAGGCTGTTTGATTTTGTACAAAACTAATAAAATGCTAATAATAACTAGTAAAATTTCCATTTCCTAAATCTATATCCATTTGTCCTCAGACATGTACAATGTGAACGAGTACTTAGCTTTAGAGCTGCTTCACACGGCGCAGCGGCAGTCGCCGCGGCACCCGGGGCTGCCGCGCGGGCTCGTGGCCGTGCTGCTGTACTACGACGGGCGGCGCGCGCTTGTGCAGGCGCTGAAGGAGCTCGTCATGGCGCGGGACGGCGTGTGCTGGTCAGTACTAACCTATTAGGTCTATTGCAGGTTTCAAACTTTAACGTCATATAATGGACTATGTGACACATGTCAAAATATAGATTTATATAATATTATGGATTTGTACGCGAATATACTATTGTAACGTTACACGTTGTGCTTTCTTCAACCGATGTATAAATATTCGTGAATAGCTATTAAAATGCGCAAACTATAAACTAAAACGACTCACGAGGTTTCTTATCAATTATCATGTTGTCTTCTAATTTTAAAATGTAAAAAAAACAACGGTAAGTGTCACTATTGCAATGTCATTTCATGCATTACGCATTCTTTGCCTAAGATTGAAAATATATATGAAAAACATTTCATAGGTTCTTTCTACAAAACTATCCGTTCGCCGGTGTGGTCGCTGCGTCACTGGAAAACACACAAGGACGGACATTTCTTCCAGTGGTATTTTAAAATTCTTTCTTTTCTTTAAGAGTCTATCTCAAATTTTAAACTAAATTTAGACTTATATCAAAGGTGCTGAATAACATAAATGTACTTGTGTGCCAGGTCAATAAGTGCCCGAGAAGAGATAGTGAACTACGTGTCCCGCTACGTGGCCCAGCTGATCTCAGACGGGCTTCTGGACAGCGTGCTAGATGCTCTCCGGCAGTTCACACTGGAAGGCGAGCTGGAGCTGCTGCAGCAGAACCGCGCGCTTCCTCCTCACAGGCACCACGCGCGCCTGCAGCAAACTATAGAGAACACGAGGTATGTATAGTGCATTGCCAAAATCAGTCTAACAGTCGTTGATTTTTTTTTATACTGTCCGTCAAGATGACCTCACTCCATCTGATGGAGAGTGGTAGTGAGGTCCAGATTTGAGGCTGACAAGCCTTATTACTACGTCACTTGAGAATGCCATATCGTTTTTGATAGTCTTTTCATATTCACCAGGTATATTGCCATTACAATCGCACAAATACAGATACAGAATACAGATTGTTAAAGTACTCTTAACATGAATAAAACCTATTGCAGTATAAAATGTGTACCAGTTGGATGATTGCCCTGCTCACAAATACAAAAATAACTAATTAACAAAAAAAATATATAATTAAAGAAAACAAGTTAGTACTCAATGTAGATAAGATTGAGTCGAACATTAGGGGCTCTAGCCAAGAGCAATATGCATCAATCGTTTTTACATGACGAAATGAAATATGTATCTATGAGTTTGACAGATAATGTCATTTTATTTAAAATTGGTCATGTAGAAATTTGGCTTTGGCCTCAGGTGTTATATTTGTAGAAATAGCGAGTTGTCTAACTATAGGCGGCATAGAGGTGATGTCCCACACCATGAAGCTCCTCGAGCGCATTGTGCACTCTCGGGTTCGACAGGAGTGTACAATCTCGGAGTGTCAGTATGGGAGCGTTCTCTAGGCAAATACGGAGTCCATGGTCCCGCAACCCGGTCAATTGCGGGACCATGGACTCCGTATTTGCCTAGAGAACGCTCATGGAGGGATACAGACTGAAGAATACACCTCTGCATCTCCTTTTCTTAGACATGCAGAAGGTCTTCGACTGTGTCCCTCGTGAGATGATCTCCTGGGCGCTGCGGTCCAGGGCCGTTCCCGAAGTCTTTATTGACATTATCCGGGACATGTACCACGATTCCAGTTCCATAGTTAGAACTGCGGTTGGTGACACGCTTCCCTTCCCTATCACCGTTGGAGTACACCAAGGCCCCGTCCTTAGCCCGTTTCTGTTCAGCGTAATATTAGACGTTCTGTCAAACAGCATCCTAGACCACCACGAGCAACCACCCTGGTTGCTCATGTATGCTGATGATATTGCGCTAGCAGATTCGGACAGGGGCGGTACAACAGGTGAATAAGTGGAAAAATTCACTTGAAAACGGCGATCTGAAACTTAATGTGGCGAAGACGGAGTACATGGCCTGCAACACCACAGATCCCCAGTCCGTCCGCATAGGCGTTAACGTGGTCGAGGGCACGGACCGTGTCAAATACCTGGGATCTTTGTTAAGCGCGTCCGGGGACATCGACCGCGACGTCAGAGCCCGAATTTCCACGGCTTGGGCCAAATAGCGTGAGGTGACTGGTGTCATTTGTGACCCCAAAATGCCGATCAAGCTGGAGAGGCAGGTCTATAAAACCATCATTAGGCCTGTCCTTTTATATGGCAGTGAAACATGGCCGTTACTAGAGCGACGGGACTGAAGATGCTGCGGTCGATGTGTGGAATCTCACGCAAAGATCGCGTGTGGAACACCCACATCCGCGGCAACCTTCGTGTTTGTGACATCGCAGACAAGCTGCAGGAGTGCCGTCTTCGTTGGTATGGTTACGTCTCACGGAGATCGACAAACTACGTGGGCAACAAATGTCTGGCCATGCCGCCCCCGCCAGGTACCGGTACCGACCCAAAAAGCGGTGGCTCGTCGTCGTTAAGGGTGACATGCGTGCCAACAAACTCACCACTGAGGATGCACAAGACCGCGCGAAGTGGGCCAAGAAAGTAAGAAAGGCGGACCCTGGGACCCCACACACCAATGTGGGTCACAACCGGGATAGACCGCACGGATGATGATGAGCAAATTGTCTAACTCTGCAAAAGGTCCTGCCCGCGGACAGTTTAGACTTTAGACAAATCCTTACATTTAGTATTTCTTGCAAATTTGACAGTGTTTGTCATATAATTATCTTTTTGCAGAAAATTACTCGCTGGTGTGGTGTTCGCAGCGTCTGCTCAGAGAGGCTTGCACAGAGGACTTCTTAGGCTCATCAATGAGGTATATTAATGATTTATACAGGATTATTGAGAAAACATCAACAACCTCGCAAGACTAGGAAGCTACCATCATACACAACAACATTTGTTCTACGACTTTTGATAATATGACACATTTTACTTTCATACAAAAATAAATATCAATTTAATTTTACGTCTAAAACTCTCGAAAGCAGCTATTATTGACTTTTTCCAAGATGTAAATGTGCACTAAAGTGCTGTCCAATGACTAAATTCTACTGTCCAATGGCTAAAATTGGTCCAATAACTGTATATTTGACAGTTTTTTTTAAATAATGATAATTTTTCGCGTGATTGCCTATAAATATGGTTTTTAAGAATATATTATGTATGGATACATATTAAACTAATGAAATAACATAAACTTTAGTAACCAGCTTCGTAAATGTGTTCGTGAACTTATCAATACTTTCTTAAACTGCTTAAGGCCCGTATTCTAGAATGAATGATGAAGTAAAGATTTCAAATCGTCAGTTCATACAAAAACGTCACTCAGATCTATACTCAAGTACAGAATTGGTTGACCCTATATAGAAAAAATTAATCATAGTGCTGTTGGGTTTTAGCTCAATAATCATTTTGACTTGCAGCAAACAACATCGCCATCGTTAGGACCCACCGGAGCACTGGACGAAGTGTCACTAGCTTTACAAATGGCGCTCCTTTATGCGCTGGATTTATCAGTATTGCACAGGTAAGTTTTTATACATTCAGGATCATTATACAGTGACATTTTGCAGCGATACAGGCGCGATGCAGCATCGAGACAGTCACAAATCCTTTACTAAAAGCAGTGACGCAAAAAGTCGCATTCTATAAAAGGCCTACGTCCCTGCATTTTTTATTAGGGAAGCTGTGATCTAAGTGAGTTTGTGTCCCAATGCCTTATGGTTTTTGGAGAAAAGACCCACTCTGAAGAGTGAAAAAATTCAAGAGGGATGGAATTAAAACCCAAAAGGTTTTTTGTTCAATTCAATTTACCTACTACGTATATTTATAGACGTGAAGACGGCGAAGAGTTGGCAAAGAAGCTGCCTCTCATCGAGGATCCTGAGCTGATACCCATGTTGCTGGACCAGCTCTCGCCGCCGCAGGGCGACAGTGTTGCTGCCGGAACCGGTGAGTACGAACACTTCTCTAATAACTTACGGTTTATTTTAACAAAGTTTAGATGATCCAAATTGCGTTCTCTTTCACTTGTTCCATAATGTACTAACTCTCCTCCCGTCTACTTTTTCTTCTAGTTTTTAAAAGATCGTAATGTCGTATAATGCCTATAAATTTTCCACGTCTGTTGTCTATGGTCCATGATATATTCATTATTATTTATTTATTCTTTATTGTACATAGTCTATGGTACAAATGGCGCACTTAATGCCTAGAGGCATTCTCTAGCAGTCAACCACACAGTCAGACATAGACACTACAGGCAGTGCAAGAGATAATAGTTTAAAATTAGGTGTTAAGAAGGTGAAATACCTAGTTCAAATTAAAATAAATATTTCAAGGAAATTACATAAACATGAACATAATAATAGCAATTATTTATTTCCAATTATATGAACAAAAAGTAAAATAAGAACAGACAGATAAATAGGTGGATCCAAGAAAATGACAAAACTACAGTTCTTGGGGCGTCATCAATCTTTTGAAGTGCTCACGCAAAGCCTGTTTAAATGCTTATTTACTGCACGCCTTTCTAACCGAGACCGGCGGTTTGTTCCAAAGTGTATTGCCGAAACAGTAAAGGAACTAATTCGTCTTTGCGAAGCCCAAAGATGAAGCGAATGCAATTATTAAGCAGATAGACGTTCAATTTTCTCTAAGAGATCTTGTAAATTATATTGTTCTTGTGAATATTTCTGTCCACATTTGTTTTCCTTTCTTTCTAATTGTTTTTTTTTATAGTCTAACTACATAACCGCTTTGAAATATTTTTGCACAAGGAAGTGGCCATTGCGAAACTTTTTGTGCCCACTAGGCGTTTTAGGTGTTAGCGGTGTAAACACATAAAGACATTATTACTTAGCATTTTACAATGCTTGTTTTTCATATCTAAAGAAAGAAAACTGGAAAAAATCGATTTCGGACCTTGATGATCTCGAGCGGGAATCGCATCCGAGTCTTTCACAATCCGGGTGATTGCTCTAAAATACTGAGCTACCGAAACCTCAGCCGGACGTACCGTTCGATTCCCGCTCGAGATCAAGGTCCAAAATCGTTTTTTTCCATTTTTTCTATCTTTACCTAAAGACATTATTTCTCCAGTTGTTCATACTGTTATTGCTAAGTCTACTGTTCTGTGCGTAGTGGGCGTGGGCGGCGCGGGAGCCCAGGGCGCGGCCGGTGCGGGCGCGCGCGCGCTGTGCCAGCTGGCGCTGGGGCTGGCGCTGGCGGCGCTGAAGCGCGGCCCGCAGTCGCTGGCGCGGCACCAGCTCAAGTTTGAGCTGCTGGACCAGGACGAAGTGCTGGTGGACGCCGCGATTGACGGCAAGGTTTGTGTCTAAACAAGGTTTTAAATATATTCAACAATTTTGTCACCAGATACTTAGAATAATTCTGATTTAAAATAACTAAAAAAATCGTTATACGAACTTTTCTAATAAATGTTCGAAAGGTAACATTTCTAAAGGTTAATATGATTGTGCTACAATGGGGAACAATACTGCTTTTTGATCCCGACAGAGGGCGTTCTAAGCAACTGAACCTAAATTATCTGTCTAAGCTGTGAAATGCGATACAAAATAACATGGAGCGAGTTTTCAGCAATCATTGTGCCTCAACGTGCTGCTTTTGGTTGTAGAAACAATGGGAATCATGTATTTCCAAATGATACTTATTTGAGCAAATTGTGGGAACAGTCTACCAGAAGGAAAAGTTGGAAAGCTTTTAGCTCATTGAGGTTATTTTTTGATGATGTTAAATCCGGTGATTATTATGGTGGAAATATAGCACAAGTACTCTCAAAACGCCTTATTTATACTCATTATATAAAAAAAAAATCCGCTATTATCACTATTACAATAAAAACTGTACTTTTGTGGCATAAGAAGGCTGTGGCTTGCGTGACTTTGTAGGTTAAAAACTGTACTTTTGTGGCATAAGAAGGCTGTGGCTTGCGTGACTTTGTAGGTTGAAAACTGACTAATTCGAAGTCTCTGGGAACCAATTATTACATGCATATGGAAACGTCATGTATGTATTACACTAAACTATTAGTAATAGTAAAAATATAGGTTTATTTAGTTCAGAAGGCTAATTAAGGAAGTTCACATCTCATCGGAAGAAAATCATATTTTAAAACTTTAAGCGTCACGCGTCAGTAAAGCCCTAAAGATATTGTTTTATTTGAATTTCATAATCATTCTAGTAATCTACAATCAATTACGCTAGTTTGGGGGGTCTTGCGTTAAGTAAAACCAAAGAAATATATATTTCGGGACACGCGAAAAGTCAGGTCGCTGGTGGCGCCATCTACAATTAGCTTTGCGTTTTGTTCCCCATTTGGTAAATGTCGCCAGTATCGGGGCACAGATATTGAATTGAATAAAGTAGTAGGTGATTCAGCATTCCCTATCATTATCTTAAGATTTTAAAAACAAACCATAATTTTGAGAAACTTGTATTTTGTTTTTTGTAAAACCATGTTCTAATTATTCATTCTAATTTTTGTGTAGGTGTTTGAATACCTGGATGAAGCAATACTGTCCACCGACTTTGTGGTGAAGGAGGAGTACTATCAGCGGCGCATTCACACGCTCATCACAGACTTTATAGTTTTGATGCACTCAAAGCTTATGGAGATGAGAGTCAAGTAAGTATAGACTTTTATACCGTAACAATATTATGATAATGTTTTAATATAATCCATAAAAACTATTCTAACTACGACGAAACAGAATCGCTTATTTCAAATAGATAAACAAATACATTCTCTCTCACACACACAAAAACCCATAAACTTATTTATAAATAATATGTTACTGTTTTTATTTTTTATTTAAGCCTTAACTGCGAAATTTAAATGTTAATCGGTTTCCCAAGATACAGGTCTAGCCTAGTTTGGGAACTGCTGATGTAGAGAGTAGTATTTCACTGTGTTATTATTTTATTTTATTTATTTTGAATGTGTTGTCAATAAAGAATTTTTATTTTTATTTTTTTATTTATATTTATTCAAATAAAAATTTTCTAGTTTGTCAATTTTAAATAATAAAGAAAGATGAATATAAATGGCATTTTCTCAAACAAATTTTTTGCTAAAAGTTTTGGTCAAAATAAGTCTTTTGTTTCAACAAATATAAGAGTGAAGGTGGCGGTTAGCGCGATCGCGACCGGAACCCAAGACAAGAGACCGGCTCTTATTATTTTGTCTCGGTAACGAAAAGGCATAGTGACAAGCAGCAGTCGCAGTCTCCCGTCTCGGTCGCGGAGCGCTAGCAACCCACGAAACAGATAATATTTTGTGTTCAGGGCGGACGAAGCGGCGCGCGCAGTAGCCATGTACGCGGCCGAGGGCGTGGCGCCGCCCGCGGGCGCCGGCGCCTCGCGCACGCGCCTGGACGCGCTGCTGCGCTGCGTCGAGCGGCTCTACGCGCCGGACCCGCTGCGGCTGCGCGACGAGTACTGGGCGGCCGTGAGTAGTTTACCTGCCTTCTTTTTGTATCCTGGCAGGGTCGCCGTGCAATGTGGGGGACCCGGGAGTGTGTAATGAAAGGTTTTACTTGGTCCACGACTGATTTATTAAAGACTTACCTTAGAGCTACCTTAATTCTATACTGATATTATAAAGAGGTAAGCTCCGAAACTACCGAACCGATTTTAAAAATTATTTCACGGTTAAAAAGATACATTAGCCCTAATTGCTATAGGCATATATTTGTTTTGAAATAATTAGTTTTCAGCCGGATCAATCAACACTTATTAAGTAATCCGGAAAAAAGCGCTACCGTAAATCTTTTCGTGCGTGCGCTGACCCCCCTGTTGAATATACATGCATACAATGTACTACAAAAGTATAGATTTTTTAGTAAGTCCATAAAAAAGTCCGCGACACAATACATCTATCTTTTTTAAATAAGTAGCTATAAGGAATGTTGCGTGTTAAAAAATAATGTAAATTAAAAGGTAGATCTGGAGAATTATTACTTACTACACAACCATATCAATCCTTATGATTAAAAGTTATTTCATCATCAAGAGAATTTCACGGAGATACATTCTGTCCTTATAACACATTAATTGGAATAATAGGTTCTGATATATCGTGAATTTAAAAATACGCATGCAGATTTTTGAATAAAGTGAAAGGTCATCACGAAATTTAAGAAACTGGAAGTGCTAGGAGTTTAAAATTTTGCAAAGAGGTTCTTTCTAGGACGTATATGCTAACTAAGGTGGAATTTTGTGAATAACAAGTATCGTAATACTGAAAAAAATCCTATGTCAAAAAAATAAGTTTACGCGGGCGAAGCCGCGGGCGGAAAGCTAGTACTAAATACAATGAGGCGAGGTGTGTCATACACTACAGGCTAGGAAACGGGTTTTTGGAAATTCTACCCTTAAAATGATCAAAAAGTTGAATAATTGTTATAGCAAGTCGAAACCGCTAGAGCTAAATGGATGTCAACATTTATTTTTAAACATTTTAAATTCTTAAGTCAAAAAATTATATCGGACGCCATCTTTAATTAGTGAGAGCGATTTCTGACTAGCGTTTTTTTGTGCGTATTATCGCATTGGCATATGCGCTTTCACGCGAGCTACATTTCGCGCTTCAAAAACTAAACTCTTGTACTCGGGCTTATTGCGGCGTGTTTGCTCTAACCCATTGGTTCTCAAAGTGGTCCAGGTGAACCCCAAGGGGTCCACGGGAGACTCAACGTGGGTCTATGTTGGCGTTATTTTTTGTCGAGTTTTGGTAATATGGTAGGAAAGTGTAGTTGCAGGGGGTCCACCGGAACCAGCTAAATTTTGAAAGTAGTCTAAGCGAAAACAAGTTTGGTAACCTCTGTAAGCGGTAGTGGTGAGTCAGTGCCTTAAGGGATTATACGAGCTTATAAGCATGTCAATGCTCGTGCGAGTGACAAAAGGCGCACCTACATACGCCAACAAGCGCTTTCAAAAACGAGCTTATACGTGTGTAAAACGTTGCTCTGAAACCTTGATCTAAAAGAAACGCTGGTCTAAAAGCATGTCGTTTTTGTAATTAGCCCACTAAGAAACCTTGGAAACCCCACCCATGTATGTTTTTTATTGCCGCTATCTTATATTCAAAAATGCATGTCCCGAATCAGCGTGGAGTGGAGAGTCTTGTGGAGAGTGATTGCCAGCAGCAAAAACCATGCACTCACTTTTCTTAGTGTTGTATTTTTAACTTGCAATAACTACCCGACTGCGCTGATCTCTGCAATGAATTTATTTTCGTATTACGATGAGTTTTGAGTATCATTGATGCTATTTAGCTGGTTTGTGAGAAGTATATTTTCATGTCCAGGCATCAGCAGCGCACGAGCGCGCGCCCCAACGCGGCGCCGGGCGCGCCGCGACGCTGTACAAGTTCGTGCGCCTGTCCGGCGAGCTGGTGTGCGCCGCGCTGCTGCCGCCGTACCTGCGCGCGCTGGCGGCGCTGGCGGTGCCGCAGCACACGTGGGCGCTGCTGGCGCGCCGCGACGCGCTGTCGGCGCATCACTTGCTGACTGCGGCGCAGAGATACTACACGTGAGCATCACATTTGGGCGGTCAACGTGTCATGGCCAGTGCTGAGCTATTAGGCTGCTATCGGGGTCTTTAGGAATGCACTTAGTTCTTCCGTCCCTTAAGGCCCCTTTCGGTCCTTCAAACTGTTAGAACAACCTTTTCTAACATCATATTGTTTTAAACTTACATGGTCACTAACATTAGAATAGTTATTAGTTACGGGATTTTTACCATGTTTTTTGTTTTCGATATTTTGGCACTGTTGCAAGTGCTATGATCACGGAGTAACTGAAGATCTTTTCTAACATGTCTAGTCCTGGATAAATATCGTAACAGCCTCAAGAATAAAATAAAATGCAGCACTAATGAATTAAAAATCAGCTAAAAAAACGTAAAATGAAGCTTCAGTTGAAACCATTATTTCAAATAATACAGCATTGTATAATCCTCATACAATTCGCCGAAAGATGAAGGAAGTCTGAAAGTATAATTGTCTATCACACAGAAATCTCCGCGTTGACCAAACACCGTTCTCGGAACACCAGCACTCGTCTCTCGGCGCGTCGGCCATCATAACGCCAGCCGCGAGGCCTGGGAAACTGCTCGTACGGCAGGAAGAGGTAAGTGATAGTTTCAACCACGCGAACTGTGCTATTTTTATGGGCCTGTCGCGGTTGCATTTATGGCTCAGCTGAAGAATCATTTCTAGTAAAAATGCACCATACCTTTGCAGCGGCTCAGCTCACCTGGTCTTGCAAAAGGTACCGCGGCAGGTAGACCTACATTGAATGGGGGAGAGGTACCTTTTACGAGGCCGTTTTTTGTGTTGTGTCTTTTAAGTTGGCTGTTCTTGGCACTGATGAAGTTGTTTATGCTGGTTTATTTCATTTAAGAGATGTTTAAAATTGAGACTGGATAATGTCAACATGCCAATTATTCATTTAGGTAGAGGCGATGATCGCCGCCCTGAGGCTGATCGCGGCTGTGGCAAAACAGGACGAGGCGGCCTGCATCAGCATTTGCGAGAACCTGCAGTGGGATGCCGTCAATTGCATGTTCGGTAAGACATAATTTTTTTACCTTAACCAATTTATCTAAGGACTCTCGATTCGAACTAATCATTAACGGTTCGAGTTTTCTTTCAACCTAGAGGCCTTCTTGTGATATCAACGATACTGATGTGCCATGATTGTACGGGCCAGCACATGCAGTCTGTTGCGTCAGCATCCTCACCTCTCATGCATTATTTCAAAAGTTTGTGTGCGGTCACGTTACAATCAGTCTGCGCATTTTCGTCATAGTTTTTTATTTGTCGTAAGACCTTTACCACCATGGACTTTCATTCATTTCTCACGGACAGGTTGTTCAAAAAGTACAATGATCGTTAGTTCGCCGAAAAACAATTCATATTGCAGGCCTGGTCTGCTGCCACGTGCCGATCCAGCTGAAGGCCGCGCTACTGAACACTCTAGCGGCTTTAGGCGGCACGGCGAGCACGGCTGCGCGCGTGTGGGCCGCGCTCGAGGCCGCGCAGCTCGTGTCCGCCACCGACGAGAAGCGCGCGCTCAATGGAGATCTACTGGAGGTGAGCAAATCATGGATTTCTGATGAAACAAACCATTGTATTGTGGTATTCGGGACTATACTGTCTTAACGCTCAAAGTGGCTCACGCCTTAGTGAGACGCTTATTCCTAATTGAGACACGTCCCTAAAGTTCACCTAACATTTTCGGCTTAGATTCAGCAGGTCTTACGGCTGCACAAACTAAAATTTACGCAAAAAACGTAAACATACTCGGTCCTAGTGCTTGAATTGAGAAAGTAGGGGCCAATTTATGTTTTAAAATGTTCGTAATACTTTAAATTCACTGAAAAATAAGCAGCACTTTTCTGAAATTTTGAACGTCGGTCGGTTGTGCTTATTTTCCATAGTGACTGTTTTCTAAATAAATCGTTTGTCACAGGTGGAATGCCGCATGGAAGAGTACCCGCTCTCCCGCGCGTTCGTGTCCCTGCTCACGTCCCTGTGCTCGTCGGCGCCGTGCCCGCGCGCGCTGGGCGCCGGCTGCCGCGCGCCGGGCCCCGACCCGTACCTGCAGCACGTGCTGCACCGCCTGGCGCTGCCCGCGCCGCATCGCCCGCACGCGCACCCTCAAGAGCGGTGGCAGGTAAAGATGCCGAATGTGTTAGCTCGCCGTGTGTTTCAATTATTCTTTACTCCCAAAAGCACAGTAGCCCCTGCAAAGTAACGCTATCGTCATAGGCTCAGCGTCCCGAGTTAGATCTTGACCTCCTTTACCTACGAAACAACGCTGCCATTTGCTGTTGGGGATCCAATCCAACCAGGATTTCCAGCAAATATGTCTTTTTAGTAACTAATTCTATTCACTAGTAGGACTTTTCAGAAACCGTGTTTTTTCATCTACACAGTCTTTCCATAAATTAACTTTTTTTTAACGTTATTTAACCTTTTTTTCGTGCTGATACATAATTATATTACTCTCCAGATGCTATCCCTCTGCTTCAACCTCTTCGCCCTCTGGCTGGACGACTACTCGCCGAGCGCCGCGGACTTCCCCTCGCGCTCCGCGGACAGCAACCCGCCGCCCGGGCTGCGGCTGCTGGTGCAGCTGCACTCGCGCTCTGAGCTGCTGCGGCTGCTGCTGTCCTCGCTGCAGCAGGCGCTGGAGCTGCTGGAGAGGCCGCCGCTGCTGGGCAGGGTGAGTGCTGCTACCATTCTCTCTCTGCTGGATTTTGTATTCCTACTGGTGTTTAAGGTAAGAAGAAAAGAGCTGATGTTTTGTAAACTGGAGGACCTTATTTCTTCTTGCTAATCTATACTATCTATAATAATATCCAAACCGATTTTGACTACGGCGACCACTTCAACCCCTTACTGGCGTCTTTCACAAGTGAATAAACGCATACACTGCGGACAAGTTAGAGCACCATTAACATAATTATAGCTGATTGCCGCTGGTGGTTGGGCTTTCAGCTCATCACGTCTGGCATTCAATTCGGCACGCCGACCTGCTTCAAAGTTAAAGACGTTATTTTTTACTAAAGTCCTTCACTCTCTACGACTAGACGCTAACTCCTCCCACCGAGAATGATCTATGTTACACCTCTTCATGTGACGTTTAAGCACATCCTTATATCTTAGTAGCGCTTGCCCTCCTGCAACTCAGAATAGAGAATGCGCTTCGCCAATCTTTCCTCCGGCATGCGCGCTACATGACCACACAAGCAAAGTTGTCTCCTCATGGGATACGACTCAATGCCAACTACCCACGAAGCAACACGAACTACCCAACGAATAACCACTAAAAACAACCCGGGTACACCTCACAGCTTTGAAACGGGACGACATGGAGCTGAAGATTACCAAGTCGTCCCAGCAGTCGGCCTATCCTACGTGCCGGGCCTCCTCACGCAACGGGGGTGTCCCGGTATACTGGGACACCCCCAGACGGGAGCACCTTGAAATGGGGTGAAGGCCCCCTGGCTGACACCTCGGAGCTGCTTTTAGGGAGCAGGAAGAGGACGGGCAAACCGCCTTCTTCTTGCCCCCCGCCGTCTGCGTCGGAGAGGATCGTCCTGAGGATCGTCCTCTCGGGCCCTCTCCTCGGTCTCCTTCTGCGTCATCACGTCCTCGCAAAAGGAGACCATCGCCTTCCATGCCTCCTTGCTGCCGAGCATGGCCTGTACTAAGGCCGGGAGCGATAGGTCTCGGCCTACAATTGCCGTAAAAGTGCGACGCTGACCCGACCACGCCGGGCACACTGCTAGTGTGTGCTGGGCAGTGTCCACATCAGCGCCGCACTCGTGGCACCTCGGAGTGGGCTCTCTCTGGGCAATTTGGTGCAAGTACTTTCCAAAACAACCATGTCCTAAAAGCACCTGCACCAGTCGGTATGTCAAGGGCCTCTTTTGTCGACATACCCACTGTTTGAGGACCGGCCTTATCGCCTCTATGGTGTCGCGGTCATAGAGCGGATCGGCCGGATCGGTCCTCAGCCCACCTCCGGATCAGCGCGTCGCTTGCACGGCGCCTGACGGCCTCCACCTCATCAAAATAAAGGCGCTCGGCCCTAGCTCTCGCCGCTGCCCTTAGGTCATGGACAGCAGCGAGAACCTGCGCTCCCACAGGGGCATACCTGCGAGGACGCAGGCAGCCCCCGCCGAGATGGGGCGGTATCCCCTAATTGCTCTCACTGCCTAACTCTTTGCGGGGCCCGCAAAAGAATTTTGTTCTGGCGAGTGAGAGCATCGGCCCATATTGGCGCTAAGTAGAGCGCCATACTATTAATGATGCCGGCGTATAGTCGCCTAAAGCTCCCGCAGCGCGGATGAGGCGTGGGGCGAGACGGGTGAAGTGCTCTCCGCATCGCCATGTCCCGTCCAAGAATAGGCCCAGATATTTCATCTGGGCCTTCACCCTCACATGAGCCCCATTGAGGCTCACAGAGGCGCCAGGTGAAGGTCCCTGCCGAGGCCTATGAAATAAAAGGGCCTCAGTTTTGTTGAGGGCCACCCGTAGGCCTAGCGCCTCTATCCGGTCGATGACGAGGCTGGCTGTGACTTCTGCCAGCCTCCTGGCCTCGAGGAAAGGTCCCCCTCTAGATACGACTAGGGTTTCGTCCGCATAGTAAAAGAAGGGGAGCGTGCCGCGGAGCACCCAGTCGTATCATATGTTCCACAGCTAGGGCCCAAGAACGGCCCCTGGGGAACTCCACACCTCATAGGGCGGCGGACGAGCACACCATCGCTGCCCTCAAACAGCACCTCTCGGCCGCGCAGGTAGTCATCCAACAGTCTGCCGAGGTAAGAGGGCACTCTAAAGTAACGGAGCGCCTCTTTTACCACACTGAACGGCAGACTGTTGAAGGCGTTGGCGATGTCCAGGCTGATCGCCAGCGACCTTTCACCCCGAGTGGAGGCTGCCTGGGTCTCCTTCTTGAGGAGTGCCAGAGCATCAATTGTGGATCGCCCCGCCCTGAAGCCGAACTGCGCCGGTGACAAGTTCGGCCCCCCGGCATTTAGGTGCTGAATGAGGCGGTATGCATATCATACGCTCATAGAACTTCCCGGCCTCATCCAGCAGGACAATCGGCCGGTATGCTCCGGCTTCACCTGGGGGACTCAATGCCACCTACATTAGCTCGTCTCAATACCTCACAATTACGCACACGATCAGACCAATGGATGTTAAGTATTTTGCGCAGGCATTTAAGGAGGAAACGGTCTATAGGTTAACCGCCGTAGAGTCGATCCTCCTGATGGTCCGCGGAACGCGGGGCGTGGGGTAGCACGGGTACACACGGCATTACGCCGCGGCGAGATATCTCAACACATGATTATATTATTAATATATAATTTATTAAAATAATTTGACGACCGACTTGGTGTAATGGTTAATAAGTTGGCTACTACACCAGAGGTCGCGGGTTCGATCCCCGCACAGTACAAACATTTGTGTGCATGAACATGTCTGTTTGTACTGGTCTGGGTGTCTCCTATGTATAATAAGTATGTATTTACAAAAGAAAATGTATTTAAGTATGTTTATCCGTTGTCTAGTATCCCATAACACAAGCTTTAATTAGCTTACTTTGGGGCTAGATGGCGCTGTGTGGAATAATGTCCAGGGATATTTATATTATTTATATTATTATTAATTTAAGAAAATTTATTTATTTTAATTAATTAAATATTTAATATATATATATATATATACGTAAATATTTATTTATAAACCATTGTTAATATTTTTATATAAGATAAATTTTTTTTTATTAAAAACAAGCTATAATGATTAATAAAATCTCCGTGTTGTTATTTAGGAAATAGGAAATTTATAGCTTCAGATGTTAGGTTAGTGTGCCGGATGGTCACGTAGTAAGATTAGGCACACACAGTGTACGTGTATGAGTTCGTATATAAGCTTTAGTAGAATTATAATAAACCAGACTATTACCAACTGTTGTCTCATTTCACTGCCATTCCGTCTGTGGTTATATAGTAATTCTTAAGGTCCAACTGTGTCTTATTGCGTCTCCTCGACAGCACTGCAACAGTGGTGACCCCGCGTCGGAACAAATACGCGACCCTGAAACAACAAAATGGTATTTCCGCGCAAATTGTATATCAGTGCGTCGCAAGAAGTCGCTACCAGCACTGCCGTCATATTCCATATTCCGGAATTCTGGAAGGATCAGCCCGTCTTTGCTTTGCCCAGTTTGAAGCAGTCATCGCACTACAAAAGCAAGCCGTCACAGAATCTTCGGATCTAGATAAAGGACACCCTGTTTATACGACAGCGCAAGCGAAGGTCATTATCAAATGTTAGAAAGTGTGCTGACACAGCTAAAACAAGTACAAACGGAATTGTGTGCAAAAACGGTACGAAACGCAAGTATAGCCGACGCAGCAATTATCGCAAGTATGTATTACGCGCTAAAGTCAAGTTCAAGATCGCGTAACCAAGAAGCAACAATTTGTCATTATCATCGTTAAAATGGAAAATACTCTCACAGATGTGAGGAACCATGCAATTGGAAGCAACCCTTTTTAGCTACCGAAAAGGTCGAGGTTGAGGTTTTTTTAAATCGATGCCGGAGCGAATATCTTGGTTAATGTAACCCCTCATTGTTACCGACCGAAAAGGTGGTATGAGGTATTTTAACGATACCGGAACAAATGTCTCCGAAGTGTAAGCTACATCTAGGCCGCGGATGGTTCAAAAATTAACCCATGGAGATTGTGTTCGAAAAATTTTACGAAAATGGGTAAATTAATTGGTTAGTTAATTCCTCCAGAGCGAGTTTGATTTCTTAGGTTATCGTGTAACGAAACGAGCCAAGGGATACGCCAGGAAGAAGAAATATTATAAAGCATCAACAAGTTCCCCAAGCCGAGGACAACAAAGGTGCTAAGAAGATTTTATTTCACAATATTGCCCACATAAGTGACCGTGACAATATTGTCGTAAAAGTGCATAGGCATACAAAATCACCTATAATAATAATAATAATAATAATTTATTTATTCAGACATCATAATATGGTCCATTTGGTTAGTAACAATATAGCTTACAACTAGGTTAGTAACAAGACAAATTCGGATAAATTAGATACAACCAGACAACACATTTAATTAACATAATAAATAGGGTTCAGGTTTATGAGTGCAGTGATCCAGTGCCGTAGTAATGCACTGTCCCACCTCCCCGCCAGTACCCTTAGAATCCTGTTGGGACTACCGACCATTCTGTTTTTAATGGACAGGATCTTCTTCCTAGCCACTGCATGGAAGTCGTCTACATGGGCGTCGGCGAACATGCCAGACGCACTGCAGAATCTCGGTAGTCCCAAGAGGACCCGGAACATATTATTATACAATACACGCAGGGCGCTGTATGATTTTTGTGTATAACTTACCCACAAGCCGCTCGTGTACAGGGATTGTCAGAAAGACTTAAACAGTGATATTTTAACCTCACCTGTACAGTGCGCGAACCTGCGGGCCAGCATATTTCCTCGCACTGCCAGCGCCCTACGCTCCCTGTCTATGTCACAATCGTCTCTCACGTCATCAGTGATCACGTGACCCAAGTATTTAAACACAGGCACAATGTTCAATGCCTCTCCATTCAGCCTAATTGGTGGTACGTGACTTGAAGATAACCCACGCGCCCCAAACACTACGACTTCGCTTTTTTTACAGTTGTATCTTAGCCCATGATTAGAGACGTATTGTTCGCAGACGCGCAGCATCCTCCTCAACGAGTTGACCGACGGACTCAGAAGCGCCATATCGTCTGCGTAGCTTATATTGTTGACCATTTGCCCATCTACAGAGCAACCCACGTGCATACTGCTAAGCTCGTCGATCAACCCGTTTATATAGAGACAGAACAGTTTTGGAGATGTTAACCCCCCCTGCCTAACTCCACACTCCAGGCGATACACATCGGATAGTTCCCCTGCCCACTTCACATAGTTGTCCTGATGTTCGTACCAATACCTAAATACGTTAACGAGCTCCCGAGGCATCCCCGTCGCGCCCAGTTTGGCCCATAATATCCGATAGGAAACCATATCAAAGGCCTTTGATAGGTCGAGAAAGCACCCGTATACTCGAGTCTTCCTTTGTGTGTAGTACCTGACTGTCTCCTTGAGAGAAAAAATGGCACTCTATGAGAAGGTATTTGCCTGCACAGCGTTTATTATAAATAATGGTTCGAGAACGTGATGGTTGGAAAAAAGAAAAGAGCACGTACATGACAAAATCAGGTAGATTATTCAAACCAGTGCTCAGATTCCGTTGAAGTGATATAATTTACATCCTCTGTCATTGCTATTTTACAGGACTTCAATTTAGCAAGAGGGTAAATTATGTTTTTTTTTTGTTTTTTAAAAGGGGGGAGTACTGTGCCGGATGGTCACGTAGTAAGATTAGGCACACACAGTGTACGTGTATGAGTTCGTATATAAGCTTTAGTAGAATTATAATAAACCAGACTATTACCAACTGTTGTCTCATTTCACTGCCATTCCGTCTGTGGTTATATAGTAATTATTAAGGTCCAACTGTATCTTATTGCGTCTCCTCGACAGCACTGCAATAGTGGTGGACCCCGACGTGATATCAGGTCGGGGTCCGCAACAGTTAGTATTTGTTTTAGTATTATAAATAAAAATAAACTAATTAAATATCAATTATTTTCATTAGACGTGCGACCAAATACGGACACCATAGCCTCTGAAATTGTCTTATTTACATTTCTGTCTTCACCTGGAAAAATTATGAATACAGTATACTAACGAAATAGCTAAAACAATGTAAAATAATCGAAACACATCGAAAGTACTATGAAAACTTTATTAACACAATGTAGAAAACGAAATGAATGCACACCTGAAGAAGACGCTTGTTCCAATTTTTTTCGCCACGCCATTGACTTCTTAATTTTTTATTACGTAGACTCGGCAATTCCATTTTTGTATTTATCACATGTGGAGCAGATACTAGGCTGCAACCGCGCAAGCTTTGAAGTTGAACGTCTATCGCTGTCGGTAGCCGACAGGTGACTGATTGAAGTGATTGATTGGGCGAAAGCATTCCCCTCCCGCGTCCCGCGCACCATCAGGAGGGTCGACTTTATAGCGGTCGAGCTATAGTTGGCTCATGAATGTGGCGTCGGTATCGTGTCCATGTTTCAGAAGAGTACAATAAATTAGGTAGGACCACTGCCATGTACACAGAAACTTTGGTAGCTGCTTCAGCTGCTTCATGCGAGGCGCAGACTTTAATGTTAAGCTCACCAAAATTTTGCTGTTATAGTGCTCCCCAAATAACGAAATTTGTCCACTTGCTTCACCGAGCTTAATGTTCAGCTCCTCACGACCACAAAGATCCAGCGTCATCACTTCAGCTAAATTTGCAGCATTGTTCGTCAAGGTTTTCAACAAGCTGTTGCAACACCTCTGGGGATTCTGCCACAACTATTTATTTTGTGTACTATCTATACTAATATTATAGAGAGGAGAGATTTGTTTGTTAGTTTGTTTGTATTGAAAAACTGGACTGATTTTAAATTAAAAATTTTTTCATCAATGAAACAAAGCTTCATCATTAGGGAGTGACATAGGCTTTTTTTTTGTCATTTAGGCTATATTTCGACGGGAAAGACAGTCGGGTCAAGCCGCTGACGGGCAGCTAGTACTATGTATATATATATTCGTAGCTGATACTAATGTTCCCTTTAGCTTAGCAGGGTCTGCAACGCGCGAGTATGCCTCTGCGTTGCAGGTGTTCGTAAACAGTGTTAATAGCTGCATACCAGCAGGCTTTCTGCATTCTCATTTGCCACCCAATATGACTAACTAATTTCTCCCATGTTTGCAGAGCTTCGTGGAAGACTGCCTGGTGTCGGTGCTGCGGATCCTGGACCGCGCGCTGGCGCTGGAGCGCGCGCTGGCGGCGGCCGCGGCGGACCAGGGCCGCGCCGTGCAGGTCGTCGGCCTCTCCAAGCTGTTGCTCGGTAAGAGAACATCCGGTGGATCCTGGACCCATGTGACTCATCTATACTAAATTACTCTGAGCGGCGCGGACAGTCTGACAGATGGACATGGCGAAACTGAGACGATCCATGTTGATTAGGGTTCTCCTTGTAAAAAAGCTACTACTCCAAATTGTTTGGCGTAAAGTAACCAGATTTTTTGAGTATGTGCGAGCCTAAAGGGATTTTTGTATTGCTGCGTTTCAGCCTTTTGGCGCATTGCGACTGTTTTAAATGAACTTAAAAATGAGAGTAGGCCGAGTACAAATTCTAATGAGAAATTTCTAGACGCTATAGGGCGTACACAGCTTACCCTACACTCTGGATATTTGTTGCAGCAGGCGAAGGTTCATCAGGCGGCGACCACCTAATCACGGTTTGCCGTGTGCTGCAACTAGGCGGCTCGCTGCCTGCCGCGGCGGCACGCGCTACTCAGCTGCTGTGCCGCGCGCTGCAGGCGCCGCACGCCGCGCGGCACCTCATCGCCTCGCTGCAGCACAAGCACGCGCTAGCTGCAGAGATCAGGTGAGTGCCGGCTAGTCACAGTCTGCGCTAGTGCTGCCACTAGGTGGCTCGCTGCCAGTTGCGGCGGCACGCGCTACTCAGCTGCTGTGCCGCGCGCTGCAGGCGCCGCACGCCGCGCGGCACCACATCGCCTCGCTGCAGCACAAGCACGCGCTAGCTGCAGAGATCAGGTGAGTGCCGGCTAGTCACAGTCTGCGCTAGTGCTGCCACTAGGCGGCTCGCTGCCTGCCGCGGCGGCACGCGCTACTCAGCTGCTGTGCCGCGCGCTGCAGGCGCCGCACGCCGCGCGGCACCTCATCGCCTCGCTGCAGCACAAGCACGCGCTAGCTGCAGAGATCAGGTGAGTGCCGGCTAGTCACAGTCTGCGCTAGTGCTGCCACTAGGCGGCTCGCTGCTTGCCGCGGCGGCACGCGCTACTCAGCTGCTGTGCCGCGCGCTGCAGGCGCCGCACGCCGCGCGGCACCTCATCGCCTCGCTGCAGCACAAGCACGCGCTAGCTGCAGAGATCAGGTGAGTGCCGGCTAGTCACAGTCTGCGCTAGTGCTGCCACTAGGCGGCTCGCTGCCTGCCGCGGCGGCACGCGCTACTCAGCTGCTGTGCCGCGCGCTGCAGGCGCCGCACGCCGCGCGGCACCTCATCGCCTCGCTGCAGCACAAGCACGCGCTAGCTGCAGAGATCAGGTGAGTGCCGGCTAGTCACAGTCTGCGCTAGTGCTGCCACTAGGCGGCTCGCTGCTTGCCGCGGCGGCACGCGCTACTCAGCTGCTGTGCCGCGCGCTGCAGGCGCCGCACGCCGCGCGGCACCTCATCGCCTCGCTGCAGCACAAGCACGCGCTAGCTGCAGAGATCAGGTGAGTGCCGGCTAGTCACAGTCTGCGCTAGTGCTGCCACTAGGCGGCTCGCTGCCTGCCGCGGCGGCACGCGCTACTCAGCTGCTGTGCCGCGCGCTGCAGGCGCCGCACGCCGCGCGGCACCTCATCGCCTCGCTGCAGCACAAGCACGCGCTAGCTGCAGAGATCAGGTGAGTGCCGGCTAGTCACAGTCTGCGCTAGTGCTGCCACTAGGCGGCTCGCTGCTTGCCGCGGCGGCACGCGCTACTCAGCTGCTGTGCCGCGCGCTGCAGGCGCCGCACGCCGCGCGGCACCTCATCGCCTCGCTGCAGCACAAGCACGCGCTAGCTGCAGAGATCAGGTGAGTGCCGGCTAGTCACAGTCTGCGCTAGTGCTGCCACTAGGCGGCTCGCTGCCAGCCGTGGCGGCACGCGTATGCCAAGGCGACACAAGGCTAAAATTAAGATCTGACGTAAAAAGGCAACAATAGCCGGCACAAACAATGCTTTCTTGCTGCTTTCTTTCATTTTCTAATCAGTGGCAATCGTCGCGTAAGTGTCGTACCTCCAAATGATAAATGATTCGTATGATTGTCACAACTATCATTTGTGAGAAAATGTTATATTCCTTTCTTTAAGCTCCTACCAATGCCTATTCTATGTAATTACATTGTTGTGCCTACTTCCAGACACGGCTTCGTCGAGTGCCTAGAAGCCGAAGAGTACGGCTCTGAAGAAGCGCAAACAGCAGTGCGACAGGCCAAGGAAGGGATTCTGCTGCTTCTGCACCAGGCGCTGCCCACCGCGCCGCCTAACCTCGCGCACTTCCTGCTCGGGTACAGGCTGGATGAAGAAGTAAGGATATTTCAACACTAACGTAATATGGAACTTGTTCTAGAATAAAATTATTGTTTCTACACTGAGGATGCTGTATTATAGACGCCACAGATTAAGATACAAATCCGAAATATAACATACAAATCAACTTTGAGGTGTGGGTATCATAGAATGGAAAACATTTTGTTCTAATAAATATTTTAGATTTTTTGTATTTTAGCGCCAATTTTACCTTTCTATCAAAATATTCCGATTAGGATATAATCTCTTGTTTGACTTCTCAGACAAATCTTTGACCGTTTATCCACCTCTAGATCGCGCGTCAGCATTTTGACCAAAATGTAGAGATAGTTTAACAATAGATAGAAGAATATTAAAAACACACACTTTATTTATTCTTTATTGCACACGAGCTGTCCAGACAGACTTCGTTCTGTCCATTGTTTGACAGCTGGTGTCCATTTTGCCTGCTTTTCTTTGACTTAATTTACTTGTACTATTATTTTTTACTGAATTTTTTGTTTAATCAGAATTAAAATAGCCTTAAAAACTCCTGAATAATTTAGCTTTCTGTTAGTGAATGAATTTTCACGATCGGATCAGTAGTTTCGGAGATTATCCAATACAAACAAACAATCAAATCTTTCCTCTTTGGGGTGTAAGGTCCGCCAACATCTTCGGGCCCCAAGCCAACCTCGCCTGCAAGTTGGTGCACCGTGCTGATCAACGAAGGAGGCTCTGGCGACGGCTCCCCTTTATGGGTTGGGAGGTCAGAGGGCAGTCGCTCCCGTACAGCCAACTCAAGCCAACAAAATGGACAGTCAGCTAAAAGTACCCGACTTGGATAGGGCGTCGCCGGAAAACGACGCGCAGAGGGATCGCCCTACTCCTGTGTTAAGTGGGTTAGGGCTACCGGGCCATGGGCGGGCCCGGTTAAAGACATTAGTCCAGAGGAAGGTCCGCTTCGCATCGTGGAACGTTGGCACGCTAACGGGACGCGCTTGCGAGCTGGCCGATGTGCTCGTCAGGCGGAGGGTGGCCGTCAGACTCGCTGGAGAGGCAAGAGGTCCCGGAACATCGGGCACGGCTACAAGCTGATCTACGCGGGTTCTCCTGGTGAGGCCAATGGAGTGGGGGTGGTGCGTCCGAGGAATTCCAGAATAGTGTCTTGGAAGTAAATCGTGTTAGGGACCGCCTTGTGGTCGTGAGGGTGCTTATCGAAGGGGTCACGACAAATGTGATAAGTGCCTACGCATCGCAGGTCGGTTGTAGCGTTGCGGATAAGGCACTGTTTTGGGAGCAAATCGACCAGCTCCTATGCACTATTCCATTGTTGACGACCGACTTGGTGTAATGGTTAAGAAGTTGGCTACTACACCAGAGGTCGCGGGTTCGATCCCCGCACAGTACAAACATTTGTGTGCATGAACATGTCTGTTTGTACTGGTCTGGGTGTCTCCTATGTATAATAAGTATGTATTTACAAAAGAAAATGTATTTAAGTATGTTTATCCGTTGTCTAGTATCCCATAACACAAGCTTTAATTAGCTTACTTTGGGGCTAGATGGCGCTGTGTGGAATAATGTCCAGGGATATTTATTTATTTATTTATTGTCCCAAGGCGTCGTTCTGGGTGGCGATCTGAACGGTCTTGTGGGCGAACAGTGTGAGGAATACGGGCGTGTTCACGGTGGTTTTGGTTTTGGCAGTCGTAACGCTGAAGGCGAAGAGATTCTCAGGACGTATATGGCTGCCGACTTGGCCGTCGTGGCGTCGTGAACACGTTCTTCAAAAAGAGTCCCGAGCATCTGGTCACCTACAAGAGCGGTAGAAGCGCAACCCAGATCGACTACTTTTTCACCAGGAGAGCCCAGATCGGCAAGGTTAGCTAACTGTAAGGCACAAAATAAAGAGTTTACAGAAGGACCGCTCTCGCCTTTTTCTATCAACTTGCCTGATCGCCTAGGGTTGCTAGTCGCTACTATATTCGCCAGATAAGCGCGATTTGACAGATACCGCCAAGAATAAAATACATCAAGTGAACAATTGGACCTAGTTCGACAAAAACAAAAATATACAAAAGGGGTCCAGTTAGATTAAAAGGAAATACGTATAAAAGTATTATATTATAAGAAGTCATTTACCGGGGTCCAGGTGCTAGCCTAATGGCCTTGATCATACAGTCCTACCTAGTAGGCTGTAGATAACACCATGAGCCACCGCTTCGGCGGTCACCTGTCGGCGGCGCGGCGCGGATGCAGCAGCCGCGCGTGCTTTAAAAGAATATACCAAAAATACTTGTGTTTTACCAATGTGTAGCGACATCTATCTCGCCACAGACGAACTAAAACATTGACGTATCCTACATCGCGATATTTAAGTTATCCGAGCGATTGGAAATATAATACAAGAACCCGACAACAACCGTCGGGCAGTAGCCCACCAGACACAACACCCGTCTGGTCGGAGGATCCTCCCTTTTCAATGGTGGATGAGGAACTTAACACCCTGTTCCTCACACACTCCAAACTGGTGACCCCGAGCATGAACGTCAGCACAGAGCCTTCTCAGCGACCTTGGCACAGCACACTGCACTTCGGCCGGTCAGCAAGCAGAGACGCACTTCTCTCCTGGTCGACGCAGCAGCCAGCCACTACGCAGCACTGCACCACTCCGACTCACTGGAGCATTCGCAGCATCACCCCGACTCACTGGGGCATAACCACTCACCGTGAACTATGCGGCATCTGGCTTCGATTCACTGGAACATTCCACTATCGACCTCCGGTCTCGGAGGGGAGTGATGTAGCGACATCTATCTCGCCACAGACGAACTAAAACATTGACGTATCCTACATCGCGATATTTAAGTTATCCGAGCGATTGGAAATATAATACAAGAACCCGACAACAACCGTCGGGCAGTAGCCCACCAGACACAACACCCGTCTGGTCGGAGGATCCTCCCTTTTCAATGGTGGATGAGGAACTTAACACCCTGTTCCTCACACACTCCAAGATACATACATAGATACATTAATAGATAAGTTATGGAAAAAGTAAAAGAATATTTGTACTGGATTTCAATGTGTTACGAAATGTAATGGTTTACCTACCTATATACTTATAATACTCGTACATAGTACCTACTACTAACTTGCAAACGTTATCTGAGTTTTACTTACCTTTCAACATCATTTGGTAACTTAAAAAACGTATAATCACAATTTCGTGTGGTGTTATACAGCCAAATACACATGCAACAGAAATATCTGCGCGAAACCATTTTTGACTATTGAACTATAATTTAAGTATCTGACGACGTCCAAATAATATCTCAATGTTTTTGACAGTGCGACTGACCGCGACACTGATACTCACTGACTTCGCCTGTAAACTCACGTCTCTCTGCGTGGCTCAAAAATGGCGTGTTGTTCTAAGCGGGCTATCTATCAGAGCGCCGCGCATGTCTTATTTGTGTGTGAGGTCATACCCGGAGAGAGTCTTACTGCCCAACACCGTCTACTTGTGATGGATCTGCGTGTGAAGCTTTGAGGCAAATGCCGGGAGCGCTGCCCGCCCCGAACCAGGTGGTGGCTGCTTGAAGGAGCCAGATCCCATGACTTTGCTGCCGCTGTCGGTGACCAGTGCATCGCAGCGGATAGTGAGTCCGGGCAACAGCTCTGGTATACGTGTCAGGCAGCTATCACCGGGGCGGCGAGGGTGGCGTTGGGTGTCTCGGGGTGGACGTGGGCTTGACAAGGAGACCTGGTGGTGGAACGAAGCAGTCCAGAAGGAGATTAGGGTAAAGAAAGCCCTCTTCAAAGCGTGGCAAGCGTCCAAATCTCCTGAAGAAGCGCCGCGTACAGGGATGCCAAACGTGCCTCTAAACGAGCTTCAGCCAGAGCCAGACGTGACTACTTACGTCCTTTGTACGATAAGTTGGAGTCGTCTGAGGGGCAGAAGCTCGTTTACAAGTTGGCACGTTCGAGAGTCAAAGCGGCCCAGGATATTTCTACAAACTCACCACAGAGGATGCACAAAACCGCGCGAAGTGGGCCAAGAAAATAAGAAAGGCGGACCCTGGGGCCTCACACACCAGTGTGGGTTCACAACCGGGATAGACCGCACGGATATGGATGATGATGAAACGAACAATCAAATCTTTCCTCTTTATAATATTAGTATAGATAAATAAGAGTACAAATGGCGGACTTGATGCCTAGAGGTATTCTCTACTGACTGGTTGTTGGTGGTGGTTGACTAACCACAAGGGTACGTATCGCTATATTTTTATTTATTTTTATTTTATTTATTCATCAAAAAACACATACATTAGGCAGAAATTTGAATAAAGCATAATGATTTACCAGTGCTAGAATTACTTAAGTAACTATCATATAATATTAATATTAAGTATTGTTCCGTTTGTTAGCTGAGTCGCAGCGCGCTGAACGAGGCGGGCGCGGCGGGCTACCCGCGCACCTGCCTACACTCCGTGCTCGACGTGCTGGAGCAGCACATCGCCGGACAGAACAACGCTGACAAGTGAGTGCGCTTTTGCATACACCTTCAATGTCAGAATCCACAGCTAGCCTTCGATATCCAAGAGTCTAGCATTTACGCGTTGTCAACGGGAGAAAAAGTGCACTTGACGGCATTCTAAGCACACTTCCTCAGTTATAGTGTATTCTTACACCTTTCACTCATAAATGTCAAAAAGAGTCGGAACTCACTGTCACGCGTGAGCCATTTTTAATATTTTTGTCTCAAGATATTAGTCGTAATGCCTGACGGTAAGGTTTATCACTGACCTTACGTTCACCTGTCCAACAATCCGCACTGTGCCCGCGTGTTGGAGTATGGCTCGTACCACCTCATAGTTGAGGTGAGGCCTGTGCCCAGCAGTGGGACGTATAAGGCTGTATTATTTATATTATAAAGAAATTGTCCATTGTGGAAGTGAAAAAAATACACAGCTCAGTGTACGGCAAAATACGGATATTTCACCACCACAATACCACCTGTTAAAATAATAATAGGTCAATAATAACATAATTAAATACATACTTTATCGACTGTCAGGGAAGCATCAAACTTGGTGGAGAGCTGCTACCGGCTGGTGTACTGGCTGTGCGCGCGGCCACACACGTCGGGGCCCGCGCTGCGCTTCTTGCGCTCACGGAACTACTTCTTGACGAGACATGTCAAGGCTACCGTCAACTTAGAGGTGAGTTGCATTTAAATGTTATAAAACATAATTTATTTTAGCAAGGGTTCTACGAATATAAAATACTATGATAAAATTATAGCAAGTTTTCATTTAGACACGATATTTCAATATGCATTCTTGACTGCGGCCTGGTTTGGGTGTAAGCGCTTAAAATCATCTCGAAATGCTTTCTCTAGGCGAAAATATAATCTTGAGCGTAATGTTTTATTGAGATGGGACATTGTCAATTTGTGCAAGAGTGTTTTTCTTTTTAAAACTATGCATTTTAATGTGGTTTGTCCTACTGTGTTAATATATAGATGGATAGAGGCAAACAAGTTGATGTTGTGTATTTCGACTATCGCAAAGCATTTGATAGAGTCAATTGTCGAATCCTCTTATCAAAGCTCGATGCTCTCGGTTTTTCCACAAAACTTATTCATCTGCTTACTGATTACTTCAGAGGTCGTCAGCAGTTCGTGCGACACGGTTGCTATGTGTCTCAAGCTTATTCAACACCTTCTGGCGTGACCCAGGGATCCATACTAGGTCCTTTGCTCTTTTTGCTGATGATCAATGACGTTGTTGATATCCTAAAATATACTAAATGCCTTCTTTATGCCGATGACCGGAAGCTTTATGCAGAGATCAGCGACGAAGTAAGTTGTGAGTTAATTCAGAAGGATATCGATGCGCTCCTTAGGTGGAGTACAGTGAATGATTTAGAGTTTAACCACAATAAATGCTCAGTCATGACCTTCAGTCGCCAGCGAAATCCTGTGAAATTTAATTATTTGCTTGGTTGTAATGTGATCGATCGAAAAGACACTATAAAAGACCTAGGTGTAACATTCGATTCCGCTCTTACTTTCAATGAGCACATTACTACTCTAACTCGTAGTTGCTTCCGTCAACTGGGATTTGTATTACGTAATCTGCGTGTCTTCCACAGTCCTGATGTAACCAAACTTATATTTATAAGTCTTGTTAGAAGCTCATTAGAATCTAGCGCATGTATCTGGAATCCTCACGAAGCTAAGTATAGGCTAATGTTGGAAAAGATTCAAAAGGCTTTTCTTCGGTACTTCTATAAGCGAGTGTATGGGTATTATCCCTTCATGTATCCCACCGATTTTTTGCTGGGAATGTTGCAGATGAACTCTTTGGAAGTGAGAAGAGCCCGTTTGGAGGTTTCAACTGCCTTAGCAATCTTGCGGGGCTGGATGGACTCGCCCGAGTGTGTTGAGCAATTGTCCCGTCTATATGTGCCTGATAAATATTTACGTATTCGCTCCGGTCGGAGTCATCGGCTGTTCGCTATTCCAACGTGTCGTACAGTAGCTCGTGAGCAATCACCGCTGTGACGTATGCAGAGGGCGCTAAACATGTTACTGGTCGCTAACCCTGAATTGGATATATTCATTGACAGTCCTCAATCGATTTTAAACAAAGTCTAAAAATTGGTGTTATGTATTCCTTCCTGTAGCTTTCATAATTATGTAACTGGGATTATCCCGTTTAATTGTGTTGAATAAATAAATAAAATAGGGTAGAATTGAAATCATGGGCCAAATTTTAAGGAGTGACTCAGAACCTTAATAACTGTAATTGTAGAACCAACTCCATGTTGGAGTCGGTCCGCTAATAAAAGTTTTTCAGGTTCGTGGTCTGAGTCACTCCTCAAAATTTGGTTCATGGTTTCAATTTCACCCTGTATTTGTTAGAATCATTTTTTGTGATAGTTGATTTGTCTACTGAAACATTTGTGTATCGCCGTCCATAAACTCAACGGTTGCGGAATGTTTTTTGTTAAACAGTACTCGCTCCAAGTTGTTTATAGCAGGAAACCTAAATAAAAAGAGTTAGAAAGTAGACATCTAGGACTCGTCTAGTATTTAGAGTTCCCAATTCCAAATCATTTATTTGCAAAAAACATGGGTGTTTATTAAACAGATGTCAAATTAATGTCAGAGTGAACTAGATGTTTGGCGCAATCTTTCCTTTTTCTTATCTCGAAGCGAACTG
Source organism: Udea olivalis (assembly GCA_947369235.1). Taxonomy (NCBI): domain Eukaryota; kingdom Metazoa; phylum Arthropoda; class Insecta; order Lepidoptera; family Crambidae; genus Udea; species Udea olivalis. Next base: position 1,759,261 of record OX376342.1, read on the forward strand.
TAGTTAGCAATTGTTTTATAACTATACTTGTTTGTTTATAATACTTGTTTGTTCCCAGAGCGCAAGCGTAGTGACCCTATCAGCGCGCTCGTGGGTGCTGCGCGCGTGCGCGTGCTCGGCGGGCGCGGCGGCGGCGGGCGGCCACCACGCCGCGCTCGCCGCGCTGCTCGCCGCGCTCACGAACACCGACCGCTCGCACGCGCAGGTACGTACACTCTACAGCAGGAATTCTCAAACTATTTTGAGCAAGAGACATTTTCGTAGCCTAATTAAGTTTAAAGTACCTATAATATCCCATCGCGAAGTTTGAAAAATGAATGAAAATTTTAACGATTGGTAGGGGAATGATAAGAAATAACTGTTTTGAACGTGTTCCTGGCCACAATTCGGTGATAGTCGCCTATCGTCATCAACTGTCGCCTTTTTGTGCTGTGGACGGTCGCTGGCTGTGGCTTGTCTGTAAGCTCACTTGAGGTTGCCGACAACTATACTATACTGATATAATGTCAAGGTTGTAACAGACTGTTGTGTATTGCAGCAAGAATGGGAGTGGTGCCTCCTCCGGCGCACGCTGGAGGCGCTGCCCGTGACGCTGGCGGCGGCGGAGGAGCCGCGCTGGGAACTGTTCCACGCGCACCAGCTGCGGCAAGCCATCGCCGAGTGCGATCTACCTACAGGTGCCGCCAGCATTTTCCACAGCAGTAACGCACAAGCACAGATGTCAAATGCGACAAAAAAGATCTCCATAGAATTTCAGACCGGCCGTTTTTAGCAGTTAGCCAGCATCCTCCGGCACCTGCGATCTACCAGCTTGGCTTTAGTTTTCAAATTGTCTGCAATTCAAATTGATTTCTCGCTGTGCTCTATACCCAATACCACAACTGAACTAATCGCGTAGTCACATGCCGAGCATAGCCATCTTCATTGCTTATGGAATTATTCCTCTCATGCGGTGAATAATCAGAGTACAATTTTTTTGGATCATTACATATCTTTATTTCATATTACCCAACTTTTTTACTATCGTTGAACCACGATAGTATAAAAGACTACCATAAACTACATATTCTGGTTAGTTCGGGTTCAGATTGATGTAAGAAAAATATGAATGTATTAATCTGTGCAGGTCTGGGCGGCAAGCGCATCAGCGTGCCGCGCGTGCACGCGCTGCTGTCGCGCGAGCTGGCCGCGCTGCACGCCACGGCGCCGCAGCGGAACCTCGTCTCCATCGAGATACAGAAGGTAAATGAATCATGCGAGAGACTGTCTCAGTAAAAAGAACCAAGGTTCTAGCAGGTAATTAGGCAAAAAGCATCAAGCGTGTAAACACAGTTTCCCTAAAATACCCGCCACCAGAAGCCCCACCCTGATTGAAAGAAAGAAAGAAAGAGATTGATTCATTAATATTGCTGTAAAAATCAAAATAATGATCAAAATAATGATTATGTACTTCTTATTTGTACTAATTACTTACTCATGTCCGAATTCATTGTGTTGGCCCGTAACTGTTGTCTCCTTAGCCTAAAGTAGTATTTTCGCTGCCCAAATTTGTCGGATCGATATAAATCTCTACCTCTATGAAATCAATACAGTAACAACCTGTATTGACTTCATTGCTCTTTAGCAATTGTATATTTTTTGCAAAACACTACTTTTAGTGCAGTTCATGCCTTCTTCTTCTCATCACAGCGCAGGTGGTGAACGACAAAGCAATATGAACCTACAAGAGTAGATGCATCTTGATAAATTTATAATTTTATAAGTGGATTTGTCGCTATCCCGTCTCGTTCTGGTTGAAAGCCGGCCTTAAAACAATGTCTTTGACGAGGAAATACATTTGTATCATTTTGGAAGCCATATTTTGGTTTTAGGTTTAAAGAACTTTATTTCTCATAAAAAACATAACAGTTTCATTTAAAATGAGATACAGATAAATTGTTTATAATATGAATACTTGATAACCGCTGGGGCTTCTTAAATTACCTATTAAAAATTAAATAATATTCAAAATCAATTAATAATAATATGGGACTTAACAATGATTAAAATTTAAAACAAACATGAATTAGGAATAAAATAATACATAGCAATACAAATCATAAAATAAAAATTGCAATGAAACACACTTATAGGGTCAACATGTTTTTGAGCTTACTTTTAAACATGGTCACAGTATCGCATTCTTTCACATCATTTGGTAGGCTATTGTACAGCTGCGCTCCCTCTGATAGGATGGTCTTTTTTCCATAATTAGTTCGTGCATTCGCAACCTCAAGTTTGTGTTTATTTCTAAGATTGTGTGTGTTTTCTCTTTTGTTTATTCGGATATTAGATTTAATAGAATTTGTGGAAATATTTTTTATAAGTATACAAGTATAGTATTTGTAAAGCTGCGTGAGGTTCATTAATTTAGTGTCTTTATATACTTGGGTCGTAGGAGTAAGGTAATGGTAGTGGTACAACACCTTTATAATTTTATTTTGCATTCTTTGTAAGCAGTTAAGATGTGTTTTGGATGCAGACCCCCACACTTCGATTTTCTCTTGACTAGAACGCCGTATTGGTTCATTATTTATGCTGAGAGGTGTGAAATCAGGTATTATCTTATTCTTTGCTGAGAAAAGCATGTAGACTGTTTTTGCCGTGTTAACAGTTAATAAATTAAATTTAAGCCATTCATTAATTATATCCAAATCTTTTTGAGCCTCAGTTATGATATTTTTTATAGATTCACCAAAATAAAAAAGACAGGTGTCGTCCGCATATACTGTCAAATACCCTGACAGACCTATTTTATTTATATTATTAATGTAAATCAAAAACAACAGCGGACCGACTATGGAGCCCTGAGGTATACCGTATGAGATACTCCGAGAAGAACTTGTGAAACTATCGATCTTAACAACCTGCTGCCTGTCTTGCAGATACGATTGAAACATCTTCAAAGCCTTACCATTGACACCTATATCGTTTAGTTTTAAGAGCAGCTTATCGTGACTCACGGTATCAAAGGCCTTTCGCAGGTCGATAAAAATACCCAATGCGATATTTTTTTTATCAATATTTGTTTTAATTTTGGTTATTAGGTCTATGGCTGCTGTAAGTGTACTAGATTTTGATCGAAAGCCGTACTGTTCGTTGATTAGAAATTGTTTATCAGTTAGATAGTCATCGAGTCGAGTATACAATAGTCTCTCAAATATTTTTGATATCAGTGGCAACACTGAGACTGGTCTGTAATTGCTCGGATCAGTCTTAGGCCCAGCCTTATAAATAGGAGTGACTTTGGCAACCTTGAGAGAGTTTGGAAAAATACCCACAGAAAAACATTTATTTATCGAATGCACTAAGTTTTCTACTATGAGATTCTTTAAGCATTTAATTGCTTTAGCGGAGATTCTATCCAGTCCCATACTAGTATCTGAGTCAAGGTTATCTATAATTTTATTGACCTCGTCAGTAGTACAAGGTGTAAGTTCATCTAATGTGATGACGTGTGTGTAATTTTCTCCAAACATAAGAATATTTCCAGTCTCAATGTGATATTTATGGGGTATTTGACCAGCTAACTCTGCGCCTATGGATGAAAAGAATGAGTTGAAAACATTGCATATTTCCGTACCGTCGTTTATAATCCCGGAATCAGACACCAGTTTTGGGGGAGCAGTATTGTGTTTTGTTTTATTAGCTGCCAATGCATTTATCAGTTCCCACATTTTTTTAGGCTTATTGTAAGTGTCGTTAAAGAGCTTGTGATAGTAGTTTCCTTTACATGTCTTGATCATCACTTTAACTTTCTTTCGTTCCTCTATTAAAGCCTTTCTCAGGTCCTCATCGTCCGGATGCATTATTGTTTCTTTCCATAAACAGTTCCTTTTATTTATTGTGTTGATTATATCTTTATTTATCCAGTCCTTCTGTGGTGGATTGAGTATTTTAGTCTTCTTTATTTTATTACTTTCTATATGTTTTAATACAAATTCTTCCAATTTACAGTAATTGTCACCACCAGAGTATGATGCTTCAGAGACGCTTTGGTGAAGTTTTTCGAAATCTATTGCTGTGTATTGAGTCTTAAGATTTGTTTTCGGTGCTAATTTGCCAATATCAAGATATAGCTGTTTGTGGTCTGAAAGCGAGGATTCTATAATTGAAAGACTGAAGGAATGGTTATTTATATTGGTGCTGACGTGGTATATTATTGTTTTGGTTGTGCTGGTTTCACGAGTACAGTAGTTTAGGTCAACTTTATTTAATATTTCGTAGCCAGATTCTTTAATCTCATTTGTGTATTGTGTGACATATTTATCTTTACTGGTCAAATCGATGTTGAAGTCTCCGAAGACTACGGCCCTTTTACGCTGATCCAATTGAGACGAATAAGTCTTAAGAAAATTATCCATATCAGCATTTCCGTCAGGTTTATAAACAACTCCAATATTAAGTGCTAATTTATCTATATAAATCCACAAATAATGGTTCCCGTTTTCTATAACATTCTCTGTTAGTTCAGATTTTATGGAATCATGGACATATATCGAAACGCCACCACCTTTGCGGTTTTTTCTGTAGTTGTATATATGTGTGTAATTCGGAATTTGGTACAGTTTAGCATCCTCTTCAGAGACAATCCATGTCTCCGTAAATATAAGCAAGTGGGTGGTTCTGGGAATGGCTCTTAGTATGCATTTTTTTATTTGTAGGTGTTAGACTACGTCACAGAAGTGAACCGGCAGCGCAACCTGGCGGCCACCCTCACACACTACTACGACTCGTGGCGACAACTCACCGAGATCCTATTCTGCGTCGCGCCTCCAGACGTCCTCAACCTCGAGTCGAGGAAGAACCTGCTGCTCAACATCCTCCAGGACCTCCTCAACAAGATACCACCAGCTGAAGTTCTACCACAACTAGGAAACCTTGCTTCCGGAACAGTATTGTTACTGCTAGTCAATCTGCGGCATTGCTATATAATGCAGAAGAGAGAAACTAATCTTGACGCTACTGAATTCGAAACGTCGTTCTTTGGGCCGTCGAATCAGATCATGCAATCGAAATCTTTGACTCTAAAATTCATTCTCCACAAGATTTTGAGCTGGATTTTAGTATCAGGCGGATCGACGCAAAAGATGCGAGTTAATCTATACGGAGCGTTACTAAACTATCTAAACATAGTAAATTTAAAGCCAAGCGCGGCCGATCCAGAAGAAGAACTAAACGTGACATACGTCAGTCGACTAGACAGTTCAAAAGCGCGTCCTAGTAAAGAAGAATCCGCGTTGAAGTCTATGGTGATCGACGTTATAAGTAGTTTTGGGGAGAATCTCTGTTCGATAGTTTGTGGAGACTGCATCGGCGCGGGGCACGATGTCTGCCGCATGGTGGCGCTGGCGTGCCTCGACACGCTGGTGGAGATCAACCCGCGTACTGATTGGATGAACACGCTGACCAATCAGGGGTATTTGAGGAGTCTCATTGACAGTCTTATGCAGGATGACGCGGGGCTGAAAGAGGTTAGTAAAGGTTTATATATTGAGAGGTTAGTAAACTTATTTTGTGTTCAATTTTCTTTTTAGAAACTTAAAACTCTAGCAGTTTCCTATACCGATACAGGTATGATTTTAAGTACTCTACTTTCTAAGTGCTGCCGTACTTTGAATATCTATTGGGAATTCGGGGCAAGAGGTACTATTAACAAAACATGCCCGTTTTTGTAACAACCAGATGGCAAACAACAAACGCGGCTTGGAATTTTATAAGAAATAAAACAGAATGACTTGAAATATTTAGGTTATTCCTATAAATATTTCAAATCATCTGATACAATATAACGTGTATTTTTTTGAACCAGGCATTAGAACCAAACCCCAAATCCCTCCGCGTGCTATACGTCTACGAATCAAAAATGGCGCTACTAATGAAGCTAGCGGGCACGCGCGCCGGCGCAGAAACGATACTAGCCCAAGGCGCGCTGTCCTGCCTCGCCAACTTGCGGGTTTTGTCCTGCCATCCGGACATACACGCGCCCACTGACCCTCACAGAGACACAGCGTTTGTGCCATCGATACCCAACAGGTAAGAAGCTATGCTGAATATCAGAAAAAACTGTATCGGTTGGACTAGCCCGCAGCCGCGAAGATCAACATGCCCACCCAAAGTCAAAGTCACTTTTGTGCTTTATGTCTACGAATCAGAGATGAGATAAATGTGTAGCTTAAATCTTGTATTATGCGTATCCTATGGACTTACATAGCTCACTTGTTAATTTAGTAACTTACTTGAGTTACCGTTAGTATTTTTGTAACGGGACGCCAAGACTGTCAAGAGTCATATTGCAGGCAGGTCTAACGAGGGATCTTTACTTTGGATTCCACGTACAAAGCCCGCATAATTTGTACCAATAAAATAACCAATGACCACACCTTAACCTTACGTTACTTCCGTCCCAGGTTCCGCCAGATCTTGGTACCGGCGCTGGCGCTGTGCGACGCTCTGCTGAGCACGCTCGGCACGTGCAACCACAGCTGCGTCATCCACGTCACGCACGTGCTGCTCAGCCACCGCGAGTGCGTCGACATGGTTCTGAGGTGACAATTAATGATGGTTCTGCTTTGGTTTCATTGGAACGGCTACACATATAAAATTGACTTGCACCGCAAGATTAGAAAGCACTCTTTTTTTTGCAGCACTAACTAAAATCATAAGTTTGAGTCAAATAGACAAAATTGTAATCCTCATTTTAAAAGCTTCATAAAAAAATGTATATCGAAGAACTCTTGTTGATGACAGGAAATCATTCTGTGAACGTGCTTGTTTACGAATTGTCAAACGATGCAATCCAGTTTTCAACCGACTTAAAAAAAAGGAGAAGGTTTTTTTTATGTTTGTTACCTCATATCTTTCGACTGGGTGAACCGATTTTGATCATTCTTATTTTATTTGAAAGCTGGTGCTTCCCGAATGGTCCCATTTGGTCTAGTTCTGACAGTGGCATCCATGAGAAAACCATATAAGTCTTAAATCTAGATAAACAAAATGCGCGACAATAATTGTACCTACATTTATCGTATAAGTTTTAGAAGAATACGCAATTATTTATTTACTTTTTAGTGCTTTGTTTTGGAATAGTTTTTTTTGAAGTTGGTTTTTTTTTTAGCGAAAAGCATCGTTAGCTGTCGCATCTTGCTATTCAATTGCTCAAGAATATAAGAAATTAAGTGCTGTTAGTGATAAATTTCAGTTTGTACCAAAAAACATCGTATATTTTTAATAAGACATATCACCTGTACTTTTTTCTACAGAGCGGCCCATCCGAACTCTCCACAAGAGCTCCTAATCGAAGCCGAAGCGCTGACCTCAGTGATCGCGCGCGCGTCCGACGCCGCCGTGGTGGAAGCGGTCCGCAGCGACTCAGCGCTGCAGCACAGCGCGGCAGCGCTGCAGCGGCTACACGCGCTCGTGCTCGCGCTCGTGCCGCGCTTCGCCGCGGGCGCGCAGGGAGGCGAGCACGACCACAATGTCTACTATAAGGTCAGTTTTTATTGCAGGTTTATGACACAATTTTGAGTGTTTTAATTATTTGCCATTTTATTTTATCATAAATTTAAGAATGATTCCAGAGTAAATCTTTTTATAGTAATTAGTTTTAAATTTTTCGGTCAGTCACCACACACACACACTTATCTCTGTTCATGCATTTGTACTGAAGCTTCAGAAGAAATAAGCTTTTGCCACTTTTTGGGTAAGCAAATCGTAGTAAGCAAGTATACTGACTGAACCAAAAACCCAGCCTAAATACGCCGTCATAATAATTTGTATAAACTACGGCAATATGACTTCATGCTTCACTTTACCTTGTCAAATATCTACATGCTGAAGTGTGCTTGCAGATCGTTTGCAACCTGCTGACCTTCGCCCGCAACATGATCTCCCAAGACGGCAAGCGGGCACTTTTCCGCCCCTCACTGGGCGGCGGCGGTGCCGACGCGGGACCGCACCTGGGCGCGCTACTGCAGCTGCTACAGAACATGCTGCAGCGCTCTCAGCACCACGAGAAGCTGCTGGCGACTGCGCATCATCAGCTTCATAGCGTGCCCAATATGACGCTGGACGGTATGTAAAAATAAAAATGTGATTTACAAGATTGTCTCTCTTGTGGTTAATTGTTATAATAAATTGATAGTAATTATTACTATTTGACGTCAAATATTGCCCTGCCTCGATTCAGTATGACCAACAGTCGCATTGTGTCGTAGTGACCTCACGGCCCCTTTACATCACAGTGCCTGAAGCAGTTGAACATAGACTTAAATCACCTGACCATTTCGTTTTGCGAAAAATGTTGCCCAATTTTGCTACTAGGTGGGTTACTCAATATGGTGATGGTTGTGCCGGATGGTCACGTAGTAAGATTAGGCACACACAGTGTACGTGTATGAGTTCGTATATAAGCTTTAGTAGAATTATAATAAACCAGACTATTAGCAACTGTTGTCTCATTTCACTGCCGTTCCGTCTGTGGTTATATAGTAATTCTTAAGGCCCAACTGTGTCTTATTGCGTCTCCTTGACAGCACTGCAACAGTGGTGGACCCCGACGTGATGTCACGTCGGGGTCCGTAACAGTGGTGACCCCGCGTCGGAACAAATACGCGACCCTGAAACAACAAAATGGTATTTCCGCGCAAATCGTGTATCAGTGCGTCGCAAGAAGTCACTATCAGCGCCGCCGTCGTATTCCATATTCCGGAATTCTGGAAGGATCAGCACGTCTTTGGTTTGCCCAGTTTGAAGCAGTCATCGCACTACAAAAGCAAGCCGTCACAGAATCTTCGGATCTAGATAAAGGACACCCTGTTTATACGACAGCGCAAGCGAAGGTCATTATCAAATGTTAGAAGGTGTGCTGACACAGCTAAAACAAGTACAAACTGAAATGTGGGCAAAAACGATACGAAACGCAAGAATAGCCGACGCAGCGATTATCGCAAGTATGTATTACGCGCCGAAGTCAAGTTCAAGATCGCGTAACAAAGACGCAACAATTTGTCATTATCATCGTAAATATGCTAAATACGCTCACAGATGTGAGGAACCATGCAATTGGAAGCAACCCTTTTTAGCGACCGAGAAGGTCGAGGTTGAGGTTTTTTAAATCGATGCCGGAGCGAATATCTTGGTTAATGTAACCCCTCATTGTTACCGACCGAAAAGGTGGTATGAGGTATTTTAACGATACCGGAACAAATGTCTCCGAAGTGTAAGCTACATCTAGGCCGCAGATGGTTCAAAAATTAACTCATGGAGATAGTGTTCGAAAAATTGTACGAAAATGGGTTAATTAATTGGTTAGTTAATTCCTCCAGAGCGAGTTTGATTTCTTAGGTTATCGTGTAACGAAACGAGCCAAGGGATACGCCAGGAAGAAGAAATATTATAAAGCATCAACAAGTTCCCCAAGCCGAGGACAACAAAGGTGCTAAGAAGATTTTATTTCACAATATTGCACACATAAGTGGCCGTGACAATATTGTCGTAAAAGTGCATAGGCATACAAAATCACCTACCTATGAGAAGGTATTTGCTTGCACAGCGTTTATTATAAATAATGGTTCGAGAAGGTGATGGTTTGGAAAAAGACAAGAGCACGTACATGATAAGATCAGGTAGATTATTCAAACCAGTGCTCAGATTCCGTTGAAGTGATATAATTAACATGCTATGTCATTGCAATTTTTCAGGACTTCAAATTTGCAAGAGGGCAAATTATGTTTTTTTAAAAGGGGGGAGTACTGTGCCGGATGGTCACGTAGTAAGATTAGGCACACACAGTGTACGTGTATGAGTTCGTATATAAGCTTTAGTAGAATTATAATAAACCAGACTATTACCAACTGTTGTCTCATTTCACTGCCGTTCCGTCTGTGGTTATATAGTAATTCTTAAGGTCCAACTGTGTCTTATTGCGTCTCCTCGACAGCACTGCAACAGTGGTGGACATCACGTCGGGGTCCGCAACAATGGTCAAGTCATTCGAATCGCTTTGTGCAAGTCGCTCTAGGCACGTAGGTGACGTAAATTCATTTTTCGGATAAAAAAATCGTAATAAAATCTGTTTGTGACTCCAATTCGTAATAAAACCTGTCAAATTACCCTATGCCTTCTCTTTTCAGACATAAAAAAGCTAGTCCCCCAAGAGAGCCCAGCCTCGTCCCCGCTGGAAGCGCGCGCGTGCGCGGTCAGCGTGCTCCGCGCGCGGCTGACGCAGCGCCGCCGCGACCTGCAGGCGGTGCGGCACGCGCTGGACGCGGCGCTGTACCTCGTGTGGACGCACCTGCGAGTGTTCCTGCGCGTGTGTGCGCCTGCGCCCGCGCCGCAGGGGGACATGTGTGAGTATATACAGCGTGCTCCGCGCGCGGCTGACGCAGCGCCGCCGCGACCTGCAGGCGGTGCGGCACGCGCTGGACGCGGCGCTGTACCTCGTGTGGACGCACCTGCGAGTGTTCCTGCGCGTGTGTGCGCCTGCGCCCGCGCCGCAGGGGGACATGTGTGAGTATATACAGCGTGCTCCGCGCGCGGCTGACGCAGCGCCGCCGCGACCTGCAGGCGGTGCGGCACGCGCTGGACGCGGCGCTGTACCTCGTGTGGACGCACCTGCGAGTGTTCCTGCGCGTGTGTGCGCCTGCGCCCGCGCCGCAGGGGGACATGTGTGAGTAGTTATGTGTGTAGCGCGAAAACAAACCATAATGCCAAAGGTAATGGCGTGACTGAGATGTCATGGTCAAAGCTTTCCAGGGAGACCAGGGGGCTTGGCTCCCGTTCGTCTAAAATAAGAAGTAGAACGCCTAAGCGTTGAAAATACTTACACCTAAAGATTGATATTGTTTTCTTATTAATCATCACTATTCTATACTATCTTATTTGTTGTATGTATCACTCACTACATGTTGTATGCTTTTTAGCCTTCCTAAGGTTCATGAAACTTTTTGCACCAGTGTAGGCCCCGTCTGCATTCCACAATTTTTTTTATCAATTTGTGCTGCGTTTGCACACATGGTAGCCGTGTCAGAAATTTTCTTCCTCAGAGGTTATTTGAAATTAGCGCTTCATCTTCAGTGAAGTATTCAAACTCTCTCCGACTCATAGTATCGAAGTAAGTAGAAGCTAATGTATTGCTTGTCGTCAGCGATGACTTTGGGCAGCGCGTGGCGCGCGGCCGAGGGCGCGGAGCTGGCGGCGCTGCGCAAGGGGCTCGTGGCCATCTTCAACGAGCGCTTCACGGACGACCTGCTCGAAACTACCAAGGTTAGTACTGGCTGATTGTTTATGCCGCTAGGAAAATGTCATTTTTTATTCAGCAGGTGATGTAGAAGACATAGATTCATTCCCATTTAATTTGTATTTTGACATTCAATGTCTTATTTAACCCTAACTTGGTTTATTTGCTATACTGCATAGATTATCGCGAGAAATGGAAACGTTCAACATCAACAGCATCTACATGCCCACTAGCTGCCCCTGCATTCCTACTGTCATGTTTATAAACCACATCTGTTTGAGTTGAATGGTGCTAAAATTCCAAATTTCTGGGTAAGCCATCTAAATGAGTACTTGACTCGTTTCCGTTTACTTCCCAATTAAATATTAACTTTTGCGTCATTTATCGGGTTAGTATATTAAGCAAATACTTACATTAGTAATTTTTACTTCGCAGAGCCAGCCGCCGGCGCAGCGCGGGTTCCTGGAAGTGTTGCTGAAGGACATCAAGAGCATGATCCAGTTCTCGCCGCTTTAGCGGCGCCATAAACTTAATGCTAGTTATAATGTTAACAGTCGATTCCGTTTTCGTATGATGTAATAAAATTAATTATTTTCCTAATTGCATTTTTATTCTTAAATATTTAGTAAGCCCTTACGCCCTTACGTCGTCCAAACATATTTTTTTGCCACAAACATCAAAACTCGTAGTTAAGAAAATCGATAGGTTAGAACCATACATTCGAATTGCGTAGTAGGTACATACATTACAGGGGCCATAATACGATCTCTTATAGCCAGACAAGTTAACTCCCTAAACTGAGGGTAGGGTTTGGCCTAGAGGATGCCTTATTGACAGGTAACCGCTGACTGGCTGCAAAAAAAGATCATATTACGAAATTGCTCGCTACGCTCAGTTTAGGGAATCAACATGTCTGGCTTAAGAGATCGTAATAAGAAAGAAAGAAATAAAAACCTTTATTGACCCAAACATAATTTAGCTTAAACTAGGGGGTACAAAGTAAATACAAACAGGACAAAAAACAGTTCGTCCGCATAGGCGATGACGTGGTCCAGCGCACGGACCGTGTCCAATACCTGGGAAGTGTGTTGAGCACGTCCGGGGACATCGACAGCGACGTCAGAGCCCGTATTTCCGCGGCTTGGGTCAAATGGCGTGAGGGGACTGGTGTCACTTGTGACCCCAAAATGCCGATCAAGCTGCCCCTTCAGGGCAGGTCTATAAAACCATCATTAGGCCTGTCCTTTTATATGACAGTGAAACATGCCGTTACTAGAGCGACACCAGCAGGAGCTGCGCGTCATGGAAATGAAGATGCTGCGGTGGATGTCGCAGACAAGCTGTAGGAGTGCCGCCTTCGTTGGTATGATCATGTCTCACGGAGATCGGCAAACTACGTGGGCAACAAATGTCTGGCCATGCCGCCCCCGCCAGGTACGGGTAGAAGAGGTCGACCCAAGAAGCGCAGGCTCGACGTTGTCAAGGGTGACATGCGTGCCAACAGACTCACCACAAGGGTGGACAAGACCGCGCGAAGTTGGCCAAGAAAATAAGAAAGGCAGACCCTGGGACCCCACACACCAGTGTGAGTTCACAACCGGGATAGACCGCACGGAAACCCATACTGAAACTCCGAGATTGTACACTCCTGTCGAATCCGAGAGTCCACAATGCGCTCGAGGAGCTTCATGGTGTGGGACATCACCTCTATGCCGCGATAATTGCTGCACTCCTACACCGAGCCCTTGCCCTTGAAGACCGGCGTGATAATGCTCAGTCTCCATTGGTTAGGTATCTTCCTGGTGAGGAGAATGCGGTTGTTTTATAGAAATACTGTACAAATGTTATACTTAAGTTATATGATGAATAAAAAGAATAATAATAAAATCACACGTGGAGTGAGGCCATCGAGAAGCACGGGGAAGCCTTGGCGGTGTTGCTCGATATATCCAAGGCCTTTGATAGGGATTGGCACGGCAGCCTAACAAACAAGCTTCCATCATTTGGTATTTCTGTAGGCCTTTGTAACTGGATCACTGACTCTCTTAGTGGGCGTTCGTTTCGGGTCGTGCTTAAATGTGCACGTCTCAAGAACAGGCTGTTAACGCCGGTGTCCCACAGGGGTCGGTTCTATCTGCAACATTATTTTTGCTACAGATAAACGATTTGCTTGTGCCCGGTACTTTAGGGTATGCAGACGACAGCACAGTTGTAGCTAAATATGTATCCAGTGCAAGGGCCACTAAGGAGGAGATCCGGACGTGTCAAGAGGATCATGTAAAGCGCATGAATCTGGCCCTAGAGGCTGTGTCCGATTAGGGCGATGCAAATCTGGTCAGGTTTAATGCAGCCAAAACGCAGGCGAGTTTGTTCTTGGCGAAGCGGAGCCCTTTTGGTCTGGCTGCAACTTTTCAGGATGTCTTTCTTCCTGTAGCCGACCACATGCTTTGTATTGAGCTGTCGGCAAGCTTCAACTTCGGCAACTACATTGAGTCCTTTGCAAAAACTACTGCCAAAAAGCTCGGCATCCTTTCCAAGGTTAGTCGGTATTTCACATCGGCGCAGCTGCTCCAGTTATATAAAGTGCAAATCCGGCCATGTATGGAGTAGGTACTGCTGCCACCTCTGGGGTGGATCCGCTAAATACCAGCTTGCTGCTCTGTACTCGGTGGAGTACACGCGCCGTGAGGCTCATTAATGATCCGGCTCTCTCTGTCGGTGTTTTGCAGGCTTTATTTCGGGGAGTGTGCGAGCGAACTGCATGAGTTGGTTCCGCCATCACCTTTTCACCATCGGAGCACAAGACGCACATTAGCCTTCCACCCGCACGTTGTGGATATTCCAGCCATTCGCACAAAACGTTTTGCGGACTCCTTCATAATGCAAACAGCAAAGGAGTGGAACTCGCTGCCCGCGCATGTGTTTCCGAACCATTACCATCTGGATCTCTTCAAGACAAGAGAGTGAATAGGCATTTACTAGGCAGACATGTACCATCATAGATCGCATCGTCACTTACCATCAGGTGCGATTGCGATCAAATGACTGTCTAGTCCTATACAGGGTGGCCGGGGAGTTAACGTTCAAGCGTAAAATTTAGATACTTTATGATGAGGAGTATCCAAATCACCCTCATGTATGTTCTACGATTTTGCGTAGTTTTCGAGTTATAATTTTATTAATGTTTTTTTTCGTAATTTTCACCTAACATCAGTTTTCGATTTTTTCCTCATTCTGTTGGACGTTTCTGGTTAAGTTTTTTTGTGATAACTGACTAACATAGTCTCACCTAGCACCCTAAAACTTATGGTTTATCTAGGCATTGCAGAATTTACTTAGACTTTGTTCGAAAGTTCAAAATTACGATTTGAGCTCATTACACACAAATTTTCAAAGTATCAAAAAAAAATGTAAATGGGGGGATTTTGAGTTCAAAGTGCTTTTAGAAACTTCCTGAGACATTACACTTTAAAACAAGGCCAAATAAAGATAGGGTTAAGGGGGGTTTATTTTCTGTAACTGACCTTCAAAGTAAATTAAGGCATTTTTCAAGAAAAAAAAATTATTTTCTTTTGTTTAAATCTTTGACTTTCTATGAGTTTTGATGGATTTAAATAAAACGCAGTTAATTGTTAACAAAATACATTTATTTAAAGCAAATTTTCAAAATTTCGCCCCCCTACAGAAATACACAATCTACCTACATCTGCGCAAAGAATTATGTTTTAGGTGCCTAAAAGCTTCACGGTTATTTTTCACAGTGGTTTCTAAAAATAAAAATTATAATGAAACGTTTATTTGCACGAATACCTACTGTACACTGAGGTGTTAACTGGTAGATATTGTCCAGTGCATTCAGTTTTTGTTTACTTTTGGGTTTTGATGTACCTAACGTATGTTGTTGTATTGTCAATGTTATGTTAGAATGAATGAATGAATGAATGAAATATTTATTTCCTCTTCACAATAGGACCTTAAATATAGCACTTAGGTATATTATTACGAGAGTTATGTATATAACAAATTAAATGTAGGTATATAACAAATTAAAAGAATAATCCTGAGGTATGAGAGGCTGGTGCCTGAAATATGTTTAAACCAAACCTGTGTTGTAGGTCACCCGTGAGTTTGAACAATGGTATCTAAGGCCGCGTTCCTACTATGCCGGACTGGCTCATCGGGAGATGAGCCAACCCGGCAGGGCATCCGGTTTAATGCCCTATGACCGGGTGCCGGTTTCCCTCAAATCCACCGGTTTGCCATAGTGGGAACGCGGCCTACCAATACGATAAATATCTTTTGATTGCCAAAAACGAAAAGAAAGTCAAAATATTCTAAATGGCAAACAAACAATAGTCACATCTCTCAGCGACGGTGTTCAACATGCTACTCGTACTTGTATTGATGTTCGATCACAAACGAACAAGTTTTCACAACGATACTGTTTATTTTTGCGAATGAATACTAAGGAAAATAGCTGTGACCTAGGCCGTAGCCAACATGAGGAAACAGAAATGAGGCAGACACTTACTGCATCAGCCATATTATTGATATCACATCGTCTCTCTCTCGATTGCTTCTCTGGGGAATATGGGAGCTGCTCCCGTAATACTGAGTACTCGTATTGAGCCAACAGGGATTGAGATCATCTTCTGGAAGTCATTCCCCGCAGCCTGGGAGGGAAGCCCCGGCTCATGACATTTGGCAATCAAAACAGCATGGAACATATAGTGTTATCTACACACTCAAATTTATTTAGTTATAGTTATTAAAAAATATACTTCACTACACTTCAACTTCACATACTTACCTAATGAACAATTACTGGTAGAATACTATCAGTCAAAGCCAGTTGTGAGCTCTTCTTCGAAGTTACTTACTTCATAAACCGAGTTACTCATATTTGACTAGTTATCTAGGTTTATTTTGAGTCAGGAGTATATGAGATATCATTAAAAAAAAGGTATTACTTACGGGCATGCTAGATCATGTTACTTTTTGTTAAACGTAAATAAACGTTTATTCTATTCTTTACTTCTGAATCCCACTGTGCGGGTATTTAATTACAATTAAACACAATGCACGACGAACAGCGGAAATATTGCCAAAAGAAAAACTCATTCGTCGGAAACCGAAAACCAAATGATATGAGGAATAGGTACCTATCCTACACCGCGATCTCGACCCGACCACTCGACAGCAACTATCAATTTAATTGGGGATCCGCGGGCAGCCTATTTACCCGCTAACTTTTCGATTTACATTCAAAACGGTCTTTTAAAAACGAACTCAATAACTACAAGTCTAAACCCCCGTTTCAATGCGTACTTTACAAACCGCTCGCCTGTAAAAGTTTCTGCATCCACCGCCATTGGTAGTCCGCTTTGGGGCGGAGTTCCAAGCCCCGCCCGCCTCGCTCTGCGCATGCTAAACGCGATTTAAAGCCCGTTTAAGCGGTATTTTGGCCTAAAACCGCAAGAAAATGTATGTAACGTCGGTTAGGGGTAGGGCGTAGCTAAATGAAAAGATTTTCTCGAATGAACGACGATTTTTCGAAAATGGCGGACAGTCATCTCGGATGCGCGGGAAAGTGCAAGCGCACGTTCGAATTTTGACTCTTGATTTTAAAGTATTGTTTGAAATTACCAAGAATCTACTTATTTATTGTTTCTTATTTTAAATAAATAGGTGTACCTATCGTAAAGCTCAAGTGTTGCAGTATAAAGTTCATAAGTTTAGAACAATCAGTAAAGCAATTCCAACAAACTTTTTGATTTGTTTCTCTTACACTTAATTATTTTAATAGGTTTATGGCATAGACTATTTAGGAACATGAATTAAATAAAAGCTCGATATAAAACCGCGTTAGTTGAGTGATATGGATTGTAGGATGCAGGACAGCCACAAGTCCTTCTTGATCAAGGACCTGCTGGGCGACGTGCTGCGGCCGGGGGCGCACCAGTTAATCGGTATGATCATTCATTGTAATCATTGTTTTTTTGTCTGCTTTATTTTGCCAGTTTTCTAGGTTTCCTGGATAAAGTTCATTTTCCTAATTTAATAAGAGAATTTGTTAGTGTTTGAATGGATTTTCAAAATGTTAGTTTTTAACCCCAGTGATTGACACATCAAGCGTTTGACAGATAAGCTAAATACGCTACATTTACAATAATCTCAATCGAAATTATGGTGAAGTATTTAGCCTGTATAGGCCACTGCTTTCGGCAAAGGTCACCATAATTGAAATCGAGTCATTGCTTCATCATATTAGATCAAATTTTGACTAAATTTCATTTCTTGGAAAAGATTTGCCTCAATACTAGAAAACAATGATGTTTTTTAGGAACATCGTAGTTGTTAGTCCTATCTGTGATTTGGCGCAATCAAAATATAGGCTTGATTTTATAGGAAACCGCCAGAAGCGTCAATTTCACCTAGGTTTCTTTCAGAATTATTGACCGCCATCAATTTAAAAAAAACGTACCCTGTAATCATTTAAAAGTGGTACATTGTATACACGATAATAGTAGGTAGTCTTTCAGAAAGCTTGGGAATGAGAATTACCCATTAATTTTGAAGGCTTAAAAAACATATTTGGCGAAATGTTTTAAGGGTTTGTAAGGGTTTTTTTATATATATATTGCCCGTCAAGATGACCTCACTCCACCTGATGGAAAGCGGTCGTGAGGTCCAGATATGAGGTTGACAAGCCCAGTCATTCAACCAATCACTGGACTGGCCATCCTCACCATGAGGCCTGCAGAAATGCCTTTTCACGCCCCGCTTGAAGATCCCGAGACTATACGAGGAAAGAAATACATGTGCTGTAAGAGCGTTCCACGTCTGAAAGGTACGACAAAGAAACGAGTCACCGAACCTTTTAGTTCGGGCTAACAAATGTTGAATTGTGTGTGGGTGACGCCGTAGTCCAGCACGCGTGGTACGGGAGTGGAAAGGTGAGGGTGGAATAAGCTGGAATAACTCATCATAGCCCCATTGTAGAAGCGATAGAGAACACTTAGCCTGGCAATGTCTCTACGCAATTGGAGAGGCTCAAGGGTCAAAGTTGCCTCTGGGTTTCCAATAATACGGATAGCACGCCGCTGCAACCTGTCAAGAGCTTCGAGTAGGTACTTGGCGGAACCGTCCCAGAGATGAAAGCAGTATTTCACACACGAGCGAACTTGTGTCTTATACAAGAGACAGAGCTGCTCAGGCGTGAAGAATCGTCTCACTCTGTTCAGGACTCCGAGTTTACGGGATGCAGTTCTAATGACGCTCTCAATGTAGTCCCGCTGGTTTAGGTTGCTACGAACATCCATGCCAAGGATGTTTAGGCTATCCTTAATCGGTAGCGGGGTGCTCTGAAGAGTGGCATGGGAAAAGAACGGCGACGCCTTTGCTGTGAATGCACACACCTGCGTTTTCTTGACATTGAACTCGACCAGATTGCATGCACCCCTTTCTGAAATGCGGTCCAACACTCCGTCAAGCTCAACAACAAGACTTCGCCTCTTTTCCTCGATGTCAGTCTGCTTTGCCCCAGGGCGCTCGAAATAACGCGCGTGGACCGTGCTATCATCCGCATAGCAATGAATATTACCAAGAGATAACATGTCATTGATATGCAGAAGAAACAACGTTGGCGACAAGGCGGAGCCCTGCGGCACTCCGGCATTAATCTGGAGAAAGCGTGATTTTCGACCATCGCAAAGGACGCGAATTCTACGTCCCTCCAGAAATCCGGCGACCCAGTCGCATAGGCGAGGTGGTAGACCATTGCCGGAAGCTTGGAAAGAAGCGAACGATGCCATACACGGTCGAAAGCTTTGGCAATGTCAAGGCTGACGGCAAAAGATTCCCCATGCTTGTCCGTAGCCTCGGTTCGAGCCAAGATGAAAAGTAACCCTAAATTAATAGTATTTCATATATTTTTCCTAGTATTTCAATATTTTTCCTTTCATTCTTTATTCTTGACTGCGCAAGACTGCTGCTTTCTAGATCTCAATGAGAATGTTGTTGATAAGCCTAAGCGGCTCTAAAATTTTTGCATTCGCATTATTTTTTGACTGCCATACTATGAGCAAGATTGGATTAGATTTATTTCTCTCTTAATACAAAATTACAACATATAGGTATTACATTAAATGTCAGATATAAGAATTAGTATTAACGTCAAAAACATAATAATAGTAATAAAATTCATAGAAACAATATAAAAAGCAATGTCCAGGTTCAAAAATAACAATTACAAATTAAAAATCAAACAATTACAATGAAATTAAATTCAAAAGTCAACCAAAATGATCATGTCCAGCCCAGCTTCGTCTTCGTCGAGATTCTCATGTTCTTTTATTTTGTTTAGGATATGTCATACAACCTATTTTCACTACGTTACCGCCGTCTAAATCTGAACGTCTCTGGAATTCTTTACCTTAGAAAGTTCAAGTCCCAATCCATTTTTAAAACTAGAATCAAAGTAAATTTCCTCGTGTACACTGAGCCGAAATGGAGTTGAAACTATTGTGTCAATAAGCAAGGCATCTTCGGGTGGCTAGAAAAAAACTGCGGAAAAAAAATTTAATGAAAAAAGCAAGGTCACCTTGCTATTTTCATTTAATTTTGTTGATTATAAAAGAACAGTTCAAACTTGTCTAACTTCTCGAGAAAATGAGCGAATTTCATTATTCGGGTTGGATCACGTTTTTCTAGTGCATGGACCGATTTGGCACGATGAGTGTGTAAACGTGCATATAGGTGGGATAATCCAAGGCTAAATTCTAGATTTCGGCGAGATGGATTTAGTATTTATTTCTTCTTCCTCTTCAAGAGGATGAACAAGGGGTCCACCTGGATAACTTGTACGCCCTACAAAACGCCCGATTTCACGGACGTTTCGATTGTGTTCAAAACTTTGACGTTTGGTAGACGTCGATCAGGAATACGTAGAATATACTCTCTTTGTGCTGCTAAGCGTCACCGTTGGAAAATCTGCCATTTGAGGCTTTTAATAAGGGCGAGGCTTGTTTTATTGGAATCTATTATACCTAGTCCGGCCATAAGTGCTGTAATAAAAAAAATACATTTTTTATGGAGTAATGTTATATGGGTATCATTTAAGCTATCGCTAATTTAATTGGTTTTGTATTTCTTAAATAGTAGGGTTATCCCGCAAAATAGTAGATTTGTCGCCAAAATGTAGTCGCCGAACAATATAAAAAAAATTCTACAATCAATCACCTAAAATCATCGAGATATATGATTTAGTGCCAAATAAATATTTTTGAATTTATTATAATAGTTTAAACTCAATAACTGTATAGTCAAACTAATTTAAAGAGACCATTAATAATTATATTATGATGTCACTTGAAAACTTCATAAAGCTCCAAAATAATGTAGGGTCGTCGTCGTCATCGTTTAAACTAAAAGACGTCTACTGCTGGACATACGAGTAGGCCTCCCCCAAGGATCTTAATTTATATTCAAATATCTTAATTTCAATAATAATTTCTAATAGAAGAGTAAATAAAACACATAGGTAATTAAATTCTAGTCACAATAACCAATATTTATTGTTAAAAATTACATGAAACAATTTTATTATTGAATAATCAGCGCTGGTTCTGTTTTCGAAGGGCGCCCTTTCCCATTTTTGGCCAATAAGCACGTTTTTTGCTTCTGGTGGGGCTTGGCCAGCTTTAAGCGTAGCTAATACCATAACATGTTTGCACATATAATTTTTGTAAAATATAGGGCAGTTGCATTTCCCATGCATCCAGTCAATATTGTGCGGTAGATCCACTTTCCATTTGTTGAACCATTGGACTCTGTAATCATCACAATCAGTCCATGCATTCTCAAAGTTTTGTTCTTTTTATTTGCCTTACCAGCCGGTACTTCGTAGTGTTTAAAGGTAAACTGATCTATGAAATTGGTAACGAATAGTATTTTTTTAAAATCTGAACGAAACAAAATGTAACCACTGTACCGGTAACAATAAAAATAAGTCGCAATCAGGGACCGATAATCGATTTATTTGGCGACAGATCTACCATTCTGAGCACGAAGCTATTATTTAAGGAATACAACTATTATTATAAGAACGAAGTTTATATTCATCCAATGAACTACGATTTCATATGTAATCCAACTCTTATTTCAGATATATATTGACATTAATTTGATAATTTATATCTGGGGACACTTTTTGTTTCTCTGCGAACGAAAATATTTCGTGGTGATAGATCTAACTCAAACTCAAATATCTTTATTTAAATAGACTTAATCAGTACTTTTAAATAGTCAAAAAATATACTAAATAGTAGACAATATGAAAATACTTTATTAATATGAATAAGTATATAAATAAACAGTATACAAACATAATGCGAATCTATCACCGCGTCGGAGAAGTTGATTCTTACTGAGAAGACCCGGTGAGAAACTCAGTAGTTACTCCTCTAAACTTGTTGTGGTTTTACAATGCGAGTTAGTAGAGTACATTTGTACTCTACTAACTTGCATTGCATTTTATGGATTAGATGATACAAGTTGATGACAAATATAAACTTTGGTGACAAGAAATAATAGTCCCCATGTAACATTACTAAAACTTACATGTAACAACTACATATTTATTAAAATCTATCAAAAAATAAAAAAAATATTCTATTCGAAATGGTCACCTTTAGCTTTTATACAGGCCTTTTATAAGTCTGGTGAAATAATAGGTTGGGGAAAAAGTTACTTCGCATTTTTTAAGAAAATTTAAAACATTTTTCAATATAGTTTATTTACATTTAACTAACGTATGCTGGTGCCATTTTGTTCGATTACTTTTTGCCATCTTGTAGGTAAGGACATGATCCCAAGTGGTGTTGGCAGTCCTCTCGTGATGTTAACCTGACACTGCCTAAAGAATTTCTGAAAATAACGAAACAGGTGGAAATCTGAAGGTGCAAGGTCAGGACTATACGACGGATGCATTAACACCTTCCAGCCAAACTCTCTTAATTTTAGCTGAGTAGCTAAAGATGTGAAGTCTAGCGTTATCATGATGAAAAACCACACCCTTTCTGTTGATTAATTCCAGCCGCTTTCTCTCAACTTCTTTTTTTTTATATTGCCCGTCAAGATGACCTCACCTGATGGAAAGCGGTCGTGAGGTCCAGATATGAGGTTGACAAGCCCAGTCATTCAACGAATCACTGGGCTGGCCATCCTCACCTTGAAGGCCTGCAGAAATGTCTTTTCACGCCCCGCTTGAAGAACCCGGGACTATACGAGGAAGGAAACACATGTGCTGGAAGAGCGTCCCACGAGCGGATGGTACGACAAAGAAACGAGTCACTGAACCTTTTAGTTCGGGCCAACAAATGTTGAATTTTTGTGGGTGACGCCGTAGTCCAGCACGCGTGGTACGGGAGTGGAAAGGTGACTTCTTGCTTTAATCTCATCATTTTCTCAGTGGAGTTCAGAATCGATGGTCCTGCCTGGTGGTAACAGCTCATGATTAATAATGCCCTTTCAATCCCACCACGCACACAGCATCACCTTGTTGCGAGTTAACCCGGGTTTCGCCACAGTCTGTGAAGCCTGACCGGCCTTTGACCACGACCTTTTTCGCACGTTCTAGTAATACGTGATCCACTTTTCATCACCAGTTATTAGTTTCTTTCAAATTTGCTTCGGTTTCATTACGTCTAAATAAAGAATCACAAATGAGTACACGGTTCATTAGGTTTCTTTCAGTGAGCTCGTGAGGTACCCAAATATCGAGCTTTTTTGTGTACCCATTTTTTTCTCAAATGCGCCAAAACTGTTTTGTGGCCAATTCCCAGTTATTCAGCTATGTCGTAACTACTGATATGTCGATCTTGCTCCACTTTTAAAAAAAATGGTATCCATTTTATCCGTAATAGGGCGACCAGAGCGACGTCTTTGACATAAACATTTCCGGATTGAAAACGCTTAAACCAAATTTGTGCTACTCTTACAGACACTGTACTAGGTCCGTAAATATCGCAATTATTTTTCGCGGCTTGCGTTGCATTTTTACCTTTTTTGTAGTGAAATTTTAAAATGTATCGAGTTTCTTCATTCGATTCACTCATCTTGACAGTAAGAAAAACAAATGGTGAATTTGAATTTGGAATTATCTTCTTTAAAATTTAAACTTTTAATGATAACAAAACGAGCCAGATACAAATAGTATAGCGAAAGAGATTTTTTTATAACAAGTTCATACATACTAAGCGAAAAGACTTTTTCTGAGTACAAAACAATTGAAATGGCTTCCTATACGTTTGCGGCGGAGTTATCACATACTGGTCAACTCTTCAATGTACAGTTTAATCCCGCTTCCCGATCCCGGCTATATCCGTGAACGTTTTACATACGTACGAGTATTACACTGTCCGCACAAGGCATCTCCGCAAAGTAAATTTTAATTATTTTGTGGTGAGAGTGCCGAGTGCCGACCCGCCATCTGCCGACCTTCGTGAGCGAAGACTTATGGACTTTTGCCTGCTGGCAACGCGCGGTACACGTCGCTGACTCAACGTGTAACTTAGCTTTAGAATTGATATTGATACTGAAATAAATGAGTTATTATTGTATTTTTTCATAATTTTGAATAATTATTAGAAACCGATGATGTTGTCCAAAATCCATTACGGAAAAACATTGTTGTATATTTGTGATAATTCCGCACATGTTTCTTATTTAGATAAGATTAGATACTCTTCATTGCACAAAAACGAAGAAAAATAACAAGTAATGAAAATGAAAAATTTTAAAAGTAAAACATTTAAATTTGATGTAGGTACAATTAAGGGGATAGACTAGGCAGTCATAGATCTCAATTATATCTGTTGGTTGGTAACGATGTGGCATTTAATGATACATGTCTGCAGGTTGTAGTGTTCCGGACGATTTTTTTGATTAGACGAGTGCTTATGTCATTCCCATAGACTTTTATTTTTAATTTATTATTCATCAAATATTTAAATTAACATGTCGAAACGCTAGTAGCGTGTTGCTCTTGGCTAGCGCGTCTGGAATGTTCGCAACGTAACGGTGGAAAGTAAAGAGCGTACAGTGTCCATTCGGAAAACTGGACGCTCTGTACTTTCATCAGAGTATTCACTCTGATGCTGAAAAGGTGGTGGCGAAACCAGTTGTGCAGGTCACTCGCACACTCTCCGAAATGGATTCTGTAGGAAACCGACAGGCGACTCTGCACTAGTGTTCAAGATCCTGCAGGGTAGCAGTGAGCACCTCGTCACTAACGATCCTTACGGCATATTTCACCGTGGACAAAAGTACTGAACACCGTCAGATCGTAAAAATGGAGCAAGAAGATCGAGTGTTCCTGAGACGAGCTTCCTTCAAACACATGAAAGTCCTTTAAGAAAGTCTGTAAGTCCAGATGCAAAGACTTTTTCAATTCGAAAGGCCCGTGTTTGGCGTTAAATGGTATCAGTATAACATCGCTCAAATGTCCGCCTGTGAGAAGTCACAGTGGCACAAGTAAGAGTCTAGCTAGCGGGATCAAATGTAACGTTTTTGGTAGTCTTTGGTAACCTGCGCAATAACCGTGCTCTACATCGTCACTTGTGATGAGGTGAGACTGTGATCGAATGTTTTCCTACTTTGCCTTTAAAAAACAAAAATGTTAACAAAAAAATAACCAACTTCAAAAAAAACTATTCCAAAACAAAGCACTAAAAAGTAAAGAAATAATTGCGTATACTTCTAAAACTTCTACGATAATATAATGTAGGTACAATTATTGCTATTATTGAAGTCGGTGTCACCCAAGGAAACTCTACAACATACCTATTTTTTACATATCACGTTTACGTATGTATGTAGGTAGTTACAAACGTACATTGGCTGACACCGACTCCAACAATAACAATAATTGTATTTACATCATATTATTGTATAAGTTTTAGAAGAAAACGCAATTATTTCTTTACTTTTTAGTGATTTGTTTTGGAATAGTTTTTTTTTAAGTTGGTTTTTTTTTGTTAAAATTTTTGTTTATTTCTCGATTTTTAGTGAATAGTTCTTATTTATTTTATACATCGAAAAAGTATCGTCCAATTGCTCCTAAGAATTGAAGAGTTCCGTTACTTTGTCATGGATCACATAATCAGAACCTAACCAAACTCTCATCAAACTACCCTTGAAGTATATCCTTTCCTATAAAAAAAGAAGCATCGAAATCGGTTGCCGTGAAATTGAGTTATTCGTCCATTTGTCGCGCATATGGCTTATCCAGATTTAAGACTTATATGGATTTCCCATGGATGCCACTGTCAGAACTAGACCAAATTAAAATGAGACCACACGGGCCGCATTATCTTTCAAATAAAAAAATAATTATCAAAATCAATTAAATAATTACCCAGTCGAAAGTTGTGAGGTAACAAACATAAAACAAAAAAAAACATACAGTCGAATTGAGAACCTCCTCCTTTTTTGAAGTCGGTTAAAAAGATACAACTAGTCGGTCGCTACACTCACGAACAAAACAAGGAATCCTTCGCAGCTGCTCATAAATATTAACACTAACCAAGTGAAGTGCTGTGAAGCGCGTCCTTCCAGCGTCATTATTAGCGGCATACGTGTCCAAGTGCAGGCTCCTCGCTAATGCATGCATGTGTCTGTAGCCTTACTTATGCAGTTATGCACCCAACTGCATGAATTAGGACCTAATTTGGAACTTGAATGTCTAATTGGCTACATGTTATGAATTTTTCATGGCGATAGGCAGTTAGTGCAAGCACTTTGATGTGAGGTCTGCGTGAGGGTATTCATACTGTTGAGTCTGCAAATTCTGGGGAGTTGACGAGATTGGGGACTCCTACATTGCGTGAATTAGAACATGAAATTAGAAATAAATAATATAATATCTGGGATAATTCACATCAAGATCATCTGAGCCCAAACTAAGCAGAGCCTGTAATATGTCCGTCAGAGACTGATAGACATACTTAAATATTTCTAAATACATACTAAAATAGATAATAACACCCAGACACATAACAAATACAAATGTTCGTCACACAAATATTTGTCATGTGTGGGTTTCGAGCCCACGACCTCCGGCGCTAAAGGCAGGATCGCTGCCATTGCGCCAACAGGCCAGTCAGGATATAAAGAAAGATAATATCGTTTTTTTAAGATTGAAGAAAGCTTTTATGACAATATTTTAGTCAACATTCATAAATAACACTGGTTTTACATTATTTTTTGCTTCTTGCTGAGACAGCATTACCTCACTGCTTTATTTGGTTGTATTAGTGTTTTTTTTACTGACAATCATTAACTTTTGTTATTTTATTTGTGAGATTTCTAAAGTTTCGTAAGATTTTAATCTGTATTGGCCTTTTGTCAGCAATCGTGCGTAGCACATTTTTTGAATCTCAATTATTTTCTGAAATGGTAAGGGAGAATTCTTTCATACCTACTGCGGAATCGTCCACAACGTGGCGAATATATGAAAAGCGAAGTTTCCAAAAAATACTAAGCAATATTAGGTAAATAACTACTGCAAATACAAAACAGAATATCATGCGCTCTTGCTCTTGCTCTTGCATTACTTGTGGCTTTGCCTCTGTTAAGGGGCCCTTATTGTTTTTTGGTACAAGAGTACCAAAAAACAAGCAGAAGAACAAATAAATGAAAAAAGGTAGTATAATTAACAATCTTGCTTTAGTATTTACCCTGGCTTAGGTGTTTGTTTAGGGAGATAGTGGCATACGTTCTATTTCGCTCTTTTTTTGATAACCTTCCCGTGAGGCATTCTTGATTATATTTCCAGGGCAAATCTCTTGCAAGTGAACTAGTGTCTCGTCAGTCAGATCCACTTGGCAGGCCTATTTAGATACTCTTTATTTTAAGTAAGCTATAAATAGGAGTACGTTTCTCCTACCTTAAGGGCACGTGCATATCCCGGGGTATCATGGGGGCTACTGACCATGTAAGGCTAGCGGGAACCTTCGTGTAGTCAGCACGACGAGCAAAAGCAATCTCCAGATTGACCACACAACAGTAGCTCCCAAATTAACTCCGGCGACATATCACCACCACGCCCGGTGACAGGCAGTAGCGGGTGGTAAGTCTACCGCACCGCCATCGCCACGCCTGAGATCTCTTACCTTCCTGGTGGTTCCACCTGCAACCAGTATTAAAGAGATCATTGGCCAATAGGCCAGTCGAAATAATGCTTTCCTCTTTATCGGAAAATACATATAAACAATATGATTGTGCCATTAGGACATCATGAAGATAAAGATAAAGAGATAAAATAAAGATGTATTTATTTGTTCGAAACATGTGAATTACGGAAGCTGCAGCTGGAGGATCTAAAAAAAACTAATTTATTTAACTATTTTTATTAAAAGTATTACAATGATTGCCTATAATCTAGCCTAAAACTAAGATGCGAC
The DNA here is from genome assembly GCA_947369235.1 of Udea olivalis. Classification (NCBI taxonomy): domain Eukaryota; kingdom Metazoa; phylum Arthropoda; class Insecta; order Lepidoptera; family Crambidae; genus Udea; species Udea olivalis. Next base: position 1,787,002 of record OX376342.1, read on the forward strand.
GATGTTCGAAGTAAGAACAAAAGTGTCTTCAAAATGTAATAATTGTGGAGACGGAATACGATGCGCCGGTCGACGGGCACGTTGTGCTGACGCTGCGCCTCGTGCAAGCGCGGCGAATGGGGTCACCGTTGCTATGTTGAAATACTCTAATGCGAGCTTGTACATTAGGTATATGTAGGGGTATGTAATTTGTGTGCAAATAAGTTAATAAATAAATGAATATTAGGTTTCAACATGTCGTGCCTTTGCGGCATACAACTTAAGATACGTTACTACAAACATAAAAATGACAAATCTAAGGCATTCTAGAAAAAAAATACAACAATAAGTACATGTCAAATTATTAAAAATATGAAGTCAATCCGTAATTATATCAAAATTTGTCACTTAAGAAGTCCGGCGTATTATAATAGCATAATAAATTCTTAAATTTCATTTAAAATTCATTGAAATCTAAGTTTTTCGATGTCATTGGAATTATATTGAATATTTTAGGTGCCATACCTAAAATGCTTTTACTCTTTAGAGCTGTCTGTGATGGGGGCATACGTAATCTTGTGTCGTCGCGTCGGTTTCGACTAACAGCATCTACCAAACGAGGGAAAAGTGACGGATTGGCTTTTACAAATAACGCTATTTCAAAAATGTACAAGGACGGAAGTTTATGTTTTTGGAAGAATGGTTTGCAACTATCAGTTGGTTTTAGTCCAAACATTGCTCTTATGAAATGAAATGAAAATATTTATTTCAGACCAAGCACACATAAAATGATACAGGTCCATAAAATGTTAGTAGGTTGATACTTATAACTATGTTAGTAAAATTTAAAACAATTGTTATTATTTTGGACATGCATGAGCGACCAATGCCGCAGGATTTGGTTGTCCACTCTGTCCGACACCACGTTCAGAAGCGTGTTGGTGCTGGCCTTTATCCGAGACCACAAGGAGGCCGTTCTTCTGCGCAGCACTGCATGAAAACCATCCGTACAGTGGTCGGCGAACACGCCAGAGGCACTGCATCGCCATGGGAGCCCCAACAAGCCCCTGAACGCGTTGTTATATTGGACGCGCAGAGCATTGTAGGCTTTTTTAGTGTAATTGCACCACAGGCTGCACGTGTATAAAGTTTGGCAATAGCTTTTGAATAGCGTGACTTTAACGCCACGTGAGCAACGCGCAAACCTGCGAGAAAGCATATTACCTCTCACCGACAATGCCCTGCGCTCCCTATCCATGTCCATATCATCATTCAGAGCTTCATTGACCCAGTGACCCAAGTACTTAAATTTAGACACTTGTCGTAGGACAGTTCCATTTAGTGTGATAGGAGGAACATAGTAGGTCTTAGTCTCAGCCTTAAAAACTAGCAACTCGCTCTTTTGAACATTATACCTGAGCCCATGGGCCATTGCATACCGTTCACATATGGTCAATAGTGACCTCATGGCACTGATTGAGGGGCTCAACAGTACCATGTCATCAGCGTAGCTAATATTATTAGTTAAAACACCATCCACTGAACAACCGACACCAGCACTGCTGAGCTCCCCAATCAATTCATTCACATATAAATTAAAGAGAGCAGGTGAAGTTAATCCCCCCTGCCTTACTCCACACTGCATCCTATATTCATCTGAACATTCTCCCATCCACCTAACAAAATTGCTTTGGTTATCGTACCAGTACTTAAATAAATCAACTATCTCTACTGGCAACCTGGTGTTCAGTTTTATCTTTCTCCACAAAACATGCATAAGACACAGTACCGCTGATTCTGTAGATAACCCAGGTCGGAAACCGAACTGAGCGTCATGCAGAGAGATGTGTTGGTTTAAATGTTTGTTAAGCACACCATCCAGTACTTTGCCCAAGGTCGTGGCCAGAGATATAGGTCTATAGTTTTCCTTGTCCGAAGCATCACCAGTTTTATTTTTAATTATGGGTACTACTATGGTCCTCATCAGATCGTCTGATAGGTAGTTATGACGTAGACAGAAGGTAAACAACATGGACAAGACCCTGGGCAGGTGAACACCCGCATGTTGCAGATGCTCGATGCTGAGGCCATCGTGCCCCGGTGACTTCCTTCTGGTCATCTGCTTTATAACGTTATCAACATCCGCATAGGTTATTTTAACTGGGGGGCACATCCCAGCATCAAGCATCATGTCGCCATCTTCCGGTTTCAAGAGCGGATCCACTCTAAAGTGGTTTCGAAATAGGTTTGCCACATCACGGGGAGCACTAACGCCCTCCACACTGGCTGGGAGATTTATGCATCGTTTCTGCATTTTAAAGATTGTTTCCTTTTCCGTGGAATTTCCCCAGAAAATAACCCCATATTTCAAAGTTGACGACACCAGGCCATGGTAGGCCATGAGCAAAGAACCGATATTCAGTAGTGGAGCTAATTTATATAATGCAAAAGCAGAACTGCTTACTTTCTTACTCAGATACTCTTTATGGGCCTTCCAATTCAGTTGTTTATCTAGGAATATTCCTAGAAATTTTGCGTTATCGACTTCAGCCATCTTCATGTTATTGTAAATTACATTTATGTCAGATGTACGAGTATGTATTGTTCTTTGTCGAAATTTGATAACTTGTGTCTTAGATAAATATACCATACGACCTTATCCCAAGCGGGGTAGACAGAGGCAAGTGACTGTGCCGTCATGGTGAACGAAACACTTAGAAGCCCACTTTTCACCAATGGTATTAGAACCTAACGTGGTAGGTGGTGAGCCTTCCGCCGTTATCCGGGTTGATTTGGTTTGTTATTGATGTTCTCCATCACCGGAGAGTTAGTCGAATATTTAACAATGAACACAAAGATTTTGGTTCTGGCCAGATTTGAACTCGGGATTACACGATCCACGATCTGAGTTCGGGTGCTGAACCACTAGGCCACGACGCTCTTTACGTGCCATTAGGAAATGGTTGAATAATTGTAACTCACATTGCTATGATCATACATCAGTATCAGTACCAATCGTAATACATTTTTTGACTGAAGTTTTTGATCCAGGAGCTAAATATGGAACTCATAATAGCTATAAATCAGCTTTATCATTGTTAATCAGTAACAACATAGCTAATGATGATAGGATTAAAAGATTAATGAAAGGAGTTTTCAGGTTAAGACCAACAAAACCAAAATATGGCATAACGTGGAATCCCAGCAGTGTATTGGATTATTTAGTCCAAGACTGGCCCTGGCTGGTAACGAAGGTCTTTATCTGTTCTTATTTTTATTTTTTAATATATACTTTTTATTTGCATACGCAATGTTTTGAATACTTACCAGAGGGCCCTAGCACTATACTAGGCAATTATCACGTTTTATTTGTTAATTCTTTTAACATCTACAATATGTGAGAATATAAATCGCTAAGAATGAAGCTGACAACATAATCGATAATCAAACGAACTTACCAAGTGAAGTTCGATACCAATTATGTGACAACTTCATTCGACGCGATTTATATAAACACACCCGATCATTTATTTAGTTTAGAATCACCTTGCAATAAGTTGAAAACCAATTTGTACTATAACGAATCATCTACCCTACCCTATAAATAAAATGTAGATCAAAGAGCATTGATTACCCTAAAAAAATGCTTACATATTATACGATATACTAAGTAAAAAACTATTGTCTTTTAAACTATATGAATAAAATGTTGAAGTCGACCCGAGCCGTTGAGTCGGTAGAGTGGGGGTAGTGGGGATATTGACTGAAGAGGTCAAATGAGTGACTTACATTTTTGTTTTACTTTAAAAATCATGTTAGAAGGCAGCGTGGTTAGTTACGCTACTACAATATGTGAGAATATAAATCGCGTCGAATGAAGCTGTCACATAATTAGTATCGAACTTCACTTGTTAAGTTCGTTTGATTCTCAATAATAAATGCATTTTATTCGCAGATGACACTACTTTTATATTTAAATGCACCAACAAAGACACATATGAAACTGAAATAGATGAATCTATCAATAATATTGTGACATGGCTTAATGCAAATAATCTATTAATAAATGTTAACAAGACAAAACTAATACAATTTAAAAATTACAAATTGAATCTTCCAAAATGAATCATTTTTTTTTGCGGCCAGAAATAATTTTGCCACTGTTTTATAGCACCCTAAGAAAGAAACATATATGAGTTGTCAGAATTGTTCTAAGTGATATCGGAGCCGATTTATGATTTCTTAAAGTATCATTCTTTGTTTGGGTTTCATTTAAGGCTATGCTTTCCCAAGATTGTCAATGTTTGATCAACTTAGTTGAAGATAACTACTAAATTAAAAGAAATTTTAGCAAATAAAACATTTTACGAGTAGGTCAGTGTCTTTAACTAACAACTTTTCCAAAACACGATATAGCATAATTTCACCTTTTCGGTAAAAAAACACAAAGAAATACGTTAACGGTTTTTTGTTTTATTCTCAAATATTCATTATTAACATTTTGCACTTAAAAAATATAAATATAGATAGGTCTTTGTATATTCAAGATCGACAACTTTTATAACTTTTAGATTTGTCTAATGGTATTTCATAATGAATTAATTACACCAAAACAGAAGGAAGCTGCAGCGTTGTTCCGTTCGCGCAGAACTAATCAGCGGCCCACCGAATGCTCTATCGGATGGCGTGCTAAATTCCAGCCTTACATAATGGTTCTGAAATGTTACTTCATGAAGCTAATCTCACCTAACAGCTGATATAAAAGATACAGAAATAGGAGAGGAAGGTTTTCTTTTCAAGATGTACCGGTTGAGTGTATTTTTCTAATAAAAGTACATCCAGCAATACTTCAAGTTAGATATCCATAGTTGTACTGCTGTCTATATAGCAGTAATAGTTAAGTATTTGGCATTAGGAATAGGGAATAAAACGCAAAGCTAATTGTACATGGCGCCACCAGCGACTCAACCATTCGCGTGGCCCGAAATATATATTTTTACGATTTTCCATAACGCAAGACCGGGGGGGTCAAAACTAGCGTAATTGGTTGTAGATTACTACAATGATTATGAAATTCAAACAATAATAATAATAATTAATTATATTTAATTAGGGCTTTACTGACGCTTAAAGTTTATAAATAAGGTTTTTCCGATGAAATTTCGAAGTTTCATAGTTCAGAACTAAATAAACCTATATTTTTACTGTAACTAATAGTTTAGTGTAATACATGCATTACGTTTCGATTTGCATGTAATAATTCGTTCCCAGAGCCTTCGAATTTGTCAGTTTTCAACATACAAAATCACTCAAGCCACAGCCATTTTTATGGCCCAAAAGTACAGTGTTTATTGTAAAAGTGATAATAGCTGACACATTTCTTTCATAATGAATGGGCTTAAGGCGTTTTGTGAGTAATTGTACTGTATTTAGACCATAAAAGTCACTGGATTTAAAATAATCAGAAAAAAAATCGGAAGCTTTCCAATTTTCCCCTCTGGGAGACTGTTCCCACAATTTTCTGAGCTAAGTATCATTTGGAAATACATGATTCCCTTTGTTTTCATAACCAAAAGCAGCACATTAAGGCACAATGATTTTTAAAAACGTTATCTATGTTATCTTATATTACTTTTCTCTATGGTTATTTTGTATGGCATTTGACAGCTTTGACTGATAATTTAGGATAGGTCGCTTCTAACGCCCTCTGTCGGGATCAAAAAGCAGTATTGTTACCCATTGGATTACATGCTATCACGAAAAACGACCTTAACGTCAAAGACATCGAAAAGACATGTTCTTATAGTCAATATGTCAATAGGAGGTATTGTATCCTAACCGTTGACATTACATGGGAAAAACAACTAAAAGTCTTTTTACCCACAATAAATGAACAAAAATTGCCCTATATTGAAAACTAGCCTTCTCAATTCATAATAGCGTCGCATAAACATGCGACGCAATTATGATTTGAGAATCCAGTGTCAACAAAAATTTTAACAAAAAAAAAACAACTTCAAAAAAAACTATTCCAAAACAAAGCACTAAAAAGTAAAGAAATATTTCGGTGTCAGCCAAGGAAACACTACAATATACCTAGAAATAAACCTATTTTTTCCATCTTACGTTTAAGTATGTATGTGGGGGTAGTCACAAACTTACATTGGCTGACACCGAGCGGCTCGTTGCTTGCTCGTTTCCCCGTACGTACGTACTGACTACATGAATGTATTTCATGTAGTAGTGTAGCTAGTGTTACTAGCTGTGTAACATGTTACGTTACGCCTCGTAACGTTGGTCAGTAGTCAGTTAGTCACCTACCTTTAGTTTTTTTAAAGGTTTTTGTGCTTCATTTGTGGCAGTGCGAGAAATAAAATAGGAATTTGCCGACCGGCCATGTTAGGCCATGTAGTACGTACATTTGTTGTACAAATGTACGTACGAGGGGCATGCCAAAAGAAGTTATGTACTCTTTACTCATTTGATTGACACTGGCAAGTTATACACCATCTTATAGGCTGGTTGTTCATTGATATATTTGAAAAAAGAACACATATATTTTATTTTTCTTTTTATTTGAATGAGCATAATTTTTTCGAGAATCTGGCGGGAATTCACTTGCAGCAATTGCGCCGCGACGCTATGATTTATTATGACTATAAAAAAGGTTTAAAGCCTCAAGAATGTTCACGAACAACAGTATTTAATTGGTTTGCTGAATTTAAAAGAGGACGGGGATGTCTCGAAGATGAAGCGAAGACAGGTCGGCGGCCAACCGCGGTCACACAAGAAAACGTTCGTGCAGTCGAAAAACGTATTCGCGAAAACCGATGAATTATGTATGTAGAGCTGGAGCGAGAACTGGGAATTGGATCAGCAGCAATGCAAACCATAATTCACGACCACCTTTCTCTCCGTAAACCTTGTTCGAGATGGGTGCCGCACAAACTTACCGATGAGCAGAAAGACCGTCGGGTGGTTTGGTACCGATTCATGATAGATAAATTCGACTGTGGCGAAAAATAAATGTGTATGATATACTGACTGTTGACGAAACATGGCTATATAACTATGATCCCGAAACAAAGCGACAGTCGACTGTATGGTCGTTTGAAGAAGAACCAACTCCAACGAAATGTCGCCGTGCACGAAGCACACAGAAACAAATGGTCGCCTCGTTTTTCTCCAAAATGGGTCATATGTCATGTTACTGTAGTGCTAGAGGATCAAAGAACGGTGAACTCTGAATGGTATGTGACAGTTTGTGCTCCAACAGTAATATTAGCTTGGTGTGACAAGCGACCGAAGTCAGGAATCCGGCACCTTCTCTGGCACCACGACAATGCGACGCCGCACACGTCTGCCAGAATACTTGACTTTTTCAACTAAAAAATGTGTCAATCCTTCCTCACCCACCATATTCCCCTCACCTGGCGACTTGTGATTTTTACCTGTTTCCAAAAATTAAAGAAAAATTTAAGGGGAAGAGGTTTGAAAGCAAAGAAGATGCACCGACTGCCTGTAATTTCGAGATTTCTGAGGTGTAAAGAAGAGTGGTCACAAGTATTTTCCAATTGGTTCAAACGTATGGAAAAGTGTATACGCACGTGGTCAGGGTGAATACTTCGAAAAGATCGATACTTGTAACAAAGAATAAATTTTATAATTTTTGAGTATCTAATTTCTTTTAGCAAGCCCCTCGTACATGGCCGTTGGCCACCGTTGACAGTTGATTTATGTTCAGAAATAAAACACAGTTACCAAGTAAGTAATCTTCAAGTTTATTAAAAAATACTGCATATATACCTACTCCCATTCAGTGCATGAAGGCTTACCGCCAAAGTTAGTACATGGGTTTTTGATCTATCGTGTCGAGGCATTATCTATTTTGTTATCTATCTATACATATATATAAAAGCGAAAGGTCACGAAATCTCAGTAACTATAAGTGCTAGGAGTCTCAAATTTTGCATGAGCGTTCTTTTCAGGACGAAGGTACTGGCTAAGATGGAATTTTACGAATCAAGTATCGGAAGTCGGATAAAATCCTGTATGTCATAAAAATGAAGTTCACGAACGCAGGCAAAGCCGCGTGCGGCAAGCTAGTAGTCATATAAATTACAAAGACTAGACTTTAAATAGCGTAACGGATGTTAATATTTGGAAGTTTTGCAGAGATCTCTGCGCAATATCTAGAGGTATACTGTGCAATTGACATATCTCTTATTATCAAAAGGCTTACAAAAACGAAATGGCTTAATACTCAGCAAGTGAAGTAGTAACTATGTAAGTGGTAATCTTTTAAAAATTGACTTTAATTTTAAGGTTTTGTGACCTTGAAATGAAATGAAATGAATTAAATTTCATTTTCACTTAGATAGTTTTTATATTGCCCACTGAGTAGGCCATATCGTTTTTAAAAGATATTTATGATAATCACTGGGTATAATATTCATTCTTGCCTGTAGAGTTAGGTACCTGCTCGTACATAATAAAATGATACTGTTTGACAGAACGAACGCATATGCGATTATTTATAGCTTCTTTTTTGAAACTTTCGTTACTTTTCAAAGCCGTATTTTTGTAAAGTAAAGTAAAAGTAAAAAATATCTTCATTCATATAGACTTATAAAAAGTACTTATGACAAGTCATATACAAAAAAAAAATTGTAGCAAAAATATACTGAATAAAAATAAACTTACATAAAATAATATTATGATAGTTAATATCATAATTAAATATAAAGTGACTCTACCACCGGTTCGGAGGTTGTTTCCGATCGAGCAGACTCCGGCAAGAAACTCGATGGTTACTCTTTTCAATCTTGTTTTTAAACACAAAAATTGAATTGACAGAGTAAAGTCATAACAAAAAAGTGTGCAGAGGAGCAGATTATCCCTAAGATGACCACAAATTCTTATCATTTAAGAAATCCTCAACACTATAATAACCTTGCTTCATTAACTTAGCTTTAATTTGTGACTTAAACTTGTGAAGAGGCCGTTCAACAAGAGCTTGCGGAATCTTATTAAAATATTTTACACATTGACCAACAAATGATTTCCCCACCTTATGCAGTCTTAGACTACTGGGAGTTACGAGCTTATTTTTATTTCTGGTATTGAGTTTATGAACATCACTGTTTTTCTTGAAGAGATGCAAGTTTTTACGGACATATACTACATTATCATAAATAAATTGAGAGTACACAGTTAAAATATCTATCTCTTTGAATACTTCACGAAGCGAGTCGCGTGGTCTAAGGTTGTAAATGGAGCGGATGGCTCTTTTTTGAAGAACAAAGATGGTGTTGAGTTGAGATCCGCTGCCGAGCCCCACAACTGTAGACCATACGACATAACACTGTGAAAATAACTGAAGTACACTAATTTTGCTGTTGTGATATCAGTCAGGAGCCTTATTTTTCTTTGTGGCTAACTTCGTCGAATATGTTGTTATAGTGATGAATAAAAAAAACTAGAGTCAGTTTTTCTTCGTTATCTAGCAAACAATCGTCTTGTATTGTGGCCTGAAGACTGGTGCAAGGATTAACCTGCCCCAAAAGATGCAGGTGCCGCCCAAAACACAAAGTAAGTAGTGGATGTAAGTTCGCGGACACACTCGAGAGCGGACGTGTCTTTCCTGGGTGAAGTTTAGTGACTAACGACCACTCCATGCGGACCCCTGCAATTTCGAATGTAAAAGTAATGTCTGTTTATGACCCTCTTCGAAGAAAAAGGCTTTTAGAAATGAGTTCGTACTCATTTAATTTTTTTCTGTCTAGTGAACACATTTCATCATAGACCGCAGCGTCCGGCTTACCAGCAGGTGTGATTGCGAACAAATGACTGGATAGTCTATTATTGTTTTATTATTCCAACAAAGTAACGCGATCTAAAACTAAACAACGTGATAAGTCGTGGACTGACATTCAATAATTAAAAAAAAGTATTTTTTAAAAATATTTTATTGTTGTTTCAATACAATGCCTAATTTGGAAGTTATAAAAATAAATCAATTGGATGGCGCTAGTTGGCGGCTAAACTCGCCTTAGCTATGCTCTGAGCCTTAGCTAGAGGATAGAAGATGAGCGTTTGTTAGGAGATTTTGTTGCCATGTTACATACTAATAGTATCTAGTAGCAATGTGATGTAAAATAGATAAAAAGGTGCATGCTTGTTTGAAATAACGAAACGATTAGAAATTTATAATCATGTAAAGGGAAGTGCAAGTTTAAAAAAACCTTTAATATTTTAAGTTTGATCAAATCATTGCAATGCAAGTTATATATATATAAACCACTTATCATTTTTCCTCCTAGAGTGAATCAGGCACTACACAAATAATTAACCACAACTCAAAAGCTGATTGCACAAAGTATTTTCTCTATCAAATAATAGAATAACAAGATTCTGTGCAATTAATACAAAGCGGCGTAATCACTGTAGAATGGTGAGAGCGGGAGCGTGTCCGGCGCGTGCGCACACGAGGGCCGCCCGCGGCGCTCGAGAGCATATGCGAGAGGGCGCCACTTGACTCGAACTGGCCAGGGGAAGCTTGTAGGTTTTATCTATTATCAACGAATACGTTATTGTAACAGAATGTTAGACTTTCTTAGAACATGCTTGCTTCTAGAAGTTCCAGCAACAATTTTTTATATCATAGTCATAGTCATATCATTTATTGCTCCATGTAGGTTTACAAGATCTTAAATGTAGAACACCAGTACTAAAACATGAACCCCGTAGGGGCACTGCAAAAATGCCGTTGAGCACCTTCTCTCTCAACAAATAAAGTTATCAATACTTAACATCTTATTATATAACTAGTATTAATAACATCTTCTTATAAAACATCTTATTATATAACATATTTTGTTGTATTAGGTACAAACATCGTGACAAATATGAAGTTTTAGGATTAAAATTACATTTTCAGTTCGAAGTACTCCTGCATACTGTAAATACATTTGGACAGCAATAGCTATATAAGGCTTCTACAGAAAACAGAGTCTTTCTCAATATCCTTTAAAAAGGAAGGCAGCCTATTATAGACTTTGATGGCCATATAATACGCACCATTTCGGACTATGTTCAATTTTGTGTCAGGTAGTACTAGTTTATTTTGGTTTCTTAAGTTGCGTGGCTTTGAATCGTCGACATAATGACCGCACTCCAGTCCAGATAAGAGGCTGACAAGCACAGTCATGCAAATGAATCACTGGGCTGGCCATCCTCACCTTGAAGGCCTGTAAAAATGCCTTTTCACGACCCGCTTGAAGACCCCGGGACTATAATAGGAAGGAAACACATGCGCTGGAAGAGCATCCCACGTCTAGACTTATTCCACTTATGGAAACGATAGTTAGGTATACTGAATAGGATTCAAAGCATGTTTAAACAATAAGTCAGTCATAATTCGACCATCTGCTGACCAGCTCACATGGTCTGAAGCAATGTAAAGAGAACCAGTTGAAGGAGTAAAATCAGGAATAATTTATTATCATCATCCTTATCGTCAGCATTAGTCACTTAATTACAGGACATAGGTGCTCTTCATTTCCAATTTGAAGTTCGCTATACCTCGCCGGCGGACACTATACACTTAATTCAAGTCAACTCTAACAAACACATCTTCTGAAGAAAGGAGTTAAAAAGTACCTACAGATAAAAAGGACTACTTTTCGAAAAATTCTGATAGTTGAATTAGGTGACAATATTTCTGGGCTACTGCTCATAATCCGGTCATTATCGCCAATACCTATTAAAAAAACGTGTTTGTAGAAAAAAGTCTTGATTGACTTCAATAATTACATACCACGTAGGTACCCGTAGTCTGCCACTGCTTTTTCCAGAAGCAAAAATTCCAAAACACGGTGGGTCTCTGCTATAACTAACTTCGAGACCATTACAAGAGGTGTGTTGTCTGGCGCATATTTTAATTTTCTTTTCTGACTTAGCCCAAAAGGGGGTTATCTGTCATTCAAAATTCGGTGCTAAGTAAGCTTAAGTCAAATGAGCTGCCAGAAACGTACCAGTCCTCAATTAAGAGCTCCAATCGAATGTACGAGTATGTTGCGACGGCCTTTGTCGAATTTAGGTAAACAGTATTTGGGTGTTATTGAAACGTTATTTTAGAAAGTTCATCTCAGAGCGCTGTGCTTACCGTTTTTTCTCGTTATCGGATCTACAATAACAAAATCCGCTAAAAGAACAAAAAAAAAACAACTTCTATTTGTATAGTTACATGTTAAACTAACACCAACCATTACAATTTAAAGTGCCGACCCAAACATAATGTTATTCATAAGTCGTGATTGTTTTTATTTTCACTAAAGGGTTAGATAACAGCCCGCGGCCCCTCAGATTCACCGTACAATTGTGGGTTTAAATAATGCATGCATAATAACACGACGCCCCCGGATTATTGTTCAATCGGACTCTAACAAACAACTTGATCTAACGATTGTAGCGCGCTCTAGCAGCGTTGACACATGTAATATATCTTGTAAAATATCGATGATCTTCATTTACTTTAAACAAATACGTCTAGCAATAAACGATTCTGCTAAAAATTTAACTTTTTTAACTAAAAATTTCCTTCAGAATATTATTAGCTTGAAATTCAGACACCCATATACGTATTCCTAAACAAAATATTTACTTCTAGCTTTCCGCCAGCGGCTTCGCCCACGAAGACAATTTCTTAAATATGAACTTCATTCACTGAAATATAGCTGATCAATATTAATATAGTCTATGTTACTCCCTCATAATGTAGTTTTACATTGGTGAAATAATTTTTAAAATCGGTCCAGTAGTTTTGGAGTTCATTCACACACACACACATTAAAGCTAACTAAAGAAGAGCTTTAATCATACTCTTACGTTCTTACAGCGATAGCATAATTGTTTTATATTTTGCAAAAAAAAAAAAGGATACGTGCAAAATAACCTTATGGTTTTTCGAACTATGTGAAGTGAAAAGTAATTAACAAATATTTGACTGAACTTGATCGCAAATCTAAGAAGAAAATTGTATTTTGGTAATGTATAAAGTCAAAAACTTCTGGACTCTAACCTCCAAAGATCATCTTCTTTACTTATCACAGTAAACATCTGACACAGTACATATTTAGTCGTCGTTCTCTTTGCTTAGATTTGGTTTCGTGTTTTCAAAATAGAGAAGTGGTTTATCGATTTTGAAATAAATTGTCTTATTCAAAATTCTGACATCCATATTCCTTCATGGATACAAAACTAAATAGAATGTAACAAATTCAGATAATACATATGATAAGAAGAACAAGTAGTGGATTTTTGTGATAAAATATCAAGATTGTACGAAGCACCTATACGGGTGTCGTCACTAAAGGCCCAGCGGGACTCCGCTAATTTGTCACGCGCCATCGACTGCCGGGAGAATCACTAGTGCTCGTGTCAAGAGTCCATGATACCTCGAAGAAGGGTTTGAAGACCTGAGTTTTGTTCGGAAGTTAGAGCTGACAGGATCAAAGTACTTGGTGGTACCATAGATAAAATAAACAATATTCTTTGGTGGTACATAAAAAGGTTCGACGACACCATGAAATTGAATATTACAAGTTTTTTGATCGGTAAGATCAAGCTTCCAAAATCAGTAAGCCAAAAAATATATATACGTGACCAAAGGACTGCGGACAGATCAATAAATAATTAAATATCTGGGACGCCTATAATTTTCAGATCATCTGACCCCAAACTAAGCAAAGTTTTTGCTGTGGGTGTCAGAGACTGATTAACTAACTTAAATATTTCTAAATAAGTATATACATATAGATAAAACACGCAGCCATAAAAGAAACACGAATATTTTTCCTATGTAGGGATCGAACCTGCAACTTTCGACGCTAGAGGCAACCAATCCTGTCAATTTAAAATTTAAAGAAAAATAAAGTAACTACGATTAGCAATAACTGAATTCTATTTAGCTCGTGTACGATAACTATGGCCGACCAATTAATCTTTAAATTCTTTTGGACCATAAATGCTTGATTTGCAAAAAATATATCTTCACATGTAAATATTTGAAAAATTATCAGTGTTCACCCATTTTAATTCCAATTCCAATAAAATCAATAGTTTATACTATGGATGGTCACTGAGCCACGTATAAGCGATTTGTTATGTCCTTCCAGTATGTCTACCACGAGTTGCAACTTTAAATTTACATTATCGTTCGTGTAAAAAAATGTATTAGAATTTGACATTGTAATGTCATGTCATGTCATGTCAAATACACAACTCCTTTCCAGACAAAAGGTTATTCAGAAAAAAGGTGAAGAGAATGCTTTAAAATAGTAAACTAGGTGACCCCCTTATGATCTACGATGCGTCATTATTTTGATAATTTCGCATTAATACCATTTTGCATAAAATATGTTGTGTACAACAAGCGACTGCTCTGTTCAAACTTTTGGAATTCACGTTATTCGTGAAAGTACTCGTACTTGGCTTACCCATCAGCAGATTTCAACTCATCTTGCTCAACATTTTCAAGTCATGCTCGTTATGGATATTTCGGTGAAAATATTCATGCGTAAATCTTAAGACCTCTCCTGAAGGCTAAACCATGTTTATGCAAGATTATAACGAGGAACCGCGACCCCGCCACTTCATCCTCGTAACGAGTAATCGCGGGCGCCATTACTGAGCAAACTTTCTGACTCCATGAAAGCTCGGCCTCAATGTTGAATGCCTTTGCCCACTCTCCACCATTTTCACGCAAATTAAAAGACACAAACGAGACCATAAACAAGATTCCCGCGCGCGCTAAAACACACCATTCACAGACGTCGTATTCAATTGCTCGAGAGCGAAACGGAACGCTCCGAGGCATAATTAGAGCAGGAACTCGTGTCTATGGACGTTCCTTTTTAAAGCGGGTCTTTATGCGAGACCCGCCTTTGTGGGGCTTCTCGCGCTGGATGAGTGTCAGGCCTAGTGTTAGGGCTTTAAGGCCATCTCTGTCAAGGAAATGTTTGATGCTAACGATCTTTGTTACACTTTGATTCCTCTAGAGACGTACTTAATAAGCTAAAGAACCGTCTTTATGGGAGTCTTCGATTTTCACCAGCTTCGTATTGGAATAATATCATACACAAATTGACGACACGATTGGCGTAGTGCGCTGTAGCAAGGTTTCTCGCCACGATTTCCGTAGTAATAGAACGCAATATGTGACGATTTCAAATATTGACTCGGATATGAACCTCCATGATTTCAATTCAGACATTAAAAATAATAAATATGGAGTTCCGCAGGGCAGTATATTGGGGCCGTTACTTTTCCTAATTTACATAAAAGACGTAATAAACTTTAAATGCACCCTTTTCGCTGATGACGTATCCGTTGTCATACCATGTAACAATACTGACAAATATAATCAAGATATTAATGACACAATTCGTAAAGTTATTGATTGGCTTAGCAATAATAATTTACGGGTAAACTTGGGCAAAACAACTTTCATTCAGTTCATAAATAGAAATGCAAAAAAACTCTCGCTTAATGTACAATCTGAGGGTCAGAATATCGAAGAGTCAAATCAAATAAACTTCTTGGGAATTGTGTTGGACGATTGCATAACATGGAAAGGTCATATAGATAAAATATGCACGAAGATAAACTCTTTCGCTTATGCGCTTTGGCGGCTAACCAAAATATCCGACAAAGGGGTTGCCTTACAAGCTTACCATGGCTATGTATGCTCGATTCTAAGATACGGGATTCTCTTATGGGGCAACTCCAGCCACGTAGGCAGGGCTTTTATATCCCAAAAGCAATGTCTTCGAGCTATCTGTGACGTCGATGCTACAACTTCTTGCAGGCCTCTTTTTAAGGAAATGAGCCTATTAACTGTACCTTGTATCTACATTTTTGAGATGTGCGTGTTTGTTAGGACAAATCTTCACTTGTTCAAAGCAAAAAGAAACGAATGCAAATTCAACACTAGATATCCGGATAACCTAAATTTACCTGCAAAAACAACAGCACTATACAGCAAAAATTCTTATTGCATGGTCATAAAAATATATAATAGACTTGACAACGAACTAAAGAAATTGCCGTTGAATATATTTAAAAGCAGGCTAAAACGATGGTTGCTGGAACATTGTTTCTATTCGACGGATGAATATTTCCAGTCATTTGTGAATCGTTTTTAATAATGATATGTATTGAGATTTAAATATTAGTGAACTTAATGTTAATTTTGTGTAACCCCTGACATCTGCATTCCGACATTTAATTTAAAATTAGTGATTTTATATTCATTTTTATTTTTGTTTTTATTGGATTTATGTTGCTTAATTTTGCATGCCATCTTATGGTAAATTGTGCGAACGAATTATATTGTGTCACCTTTTTGTACCACTTTTTATGCAATAAATGAATTTGAATTTGAATTTGAATTTAGTGTCCCCGGTTCGATTTCCGGTCGGGTAGAAACGATCTTTTCTGAATTGACTCGTGTCTGGGTGTGCTGGGAGACGCCCCTAGCTTATTTCCTTGTGTGGTACCTCGTAACACAGGGATATTAATCCCTACTTCGAGACCATTACAAGAGGTGTGTTGCCTGGCATTTCATTTATTATTATTATAAATATCATACAAATTTTATAACATTACAATCCCCGATTCAAAGCACCCTTTACTAAATAAATGCAATTGTTAATTATTTTCGTTACAAAGTTTTCGATGTTTTTCTAACAACCGCTACAACACATAATATTTATACAGGAGCGCTACACAGTGAAGAGGATTCAGCAAGGTGCAACTCGTCAGACACTAGCCAGAATCTAGAAACTTCTGACGTCGAAGACGACATATCCGTCGGTGATAACCGCAGTGAAGCTTCCACACCTAAAGGCGTGACAGCATTCGAGGTCACACCAGAGGCTCAAAAAAGAAAAGGAGAATCAGAAGACAATGGTTGTTCTTCGCCTATAGAATATAACATCAACGATCGAATACCGAATTCTAACTACAATTCTCCATTCAAAGAAGACGACAATGAATTTGAAAATCGAACGGAAGATCGGATGAAATACTATGATAGTGGTCTATTCCACTTGTACCGGTCAGATAGGGAGAGTAACAAAGAGGAGGGGAATGAAGGGGGTTCAGCGTTTGGACGCTTGAGTGGGGCGCTGCCGGACAGCATCTATGGAAGGTCGATGGACCTAACGAAGAATTCGTTCCAATCGCAGCTGCTGGCTGGATTTGCAGCGTCTGTCATGGCTGGCAACTCACAGAGGGAGTCACAGGAATCTGCTGGTAAGTTAAATAGTCGTTAATGTCTATTTTAAGTTTAGATTAACTTTTACGTGTTGGTTGATGATTGAAGAAAAGCCACGTATTGCAATTCAACTCCTGGTTTAATAATCGGTAAATAAAATTGATGTACAAACGTGATGTTGTTGCAATGAAATATCGAATGAATGGTAAAGTTACGGGTGCGCCAGTGTCAGATATTTTTAGTGAGAATAACATTATGAGATCGTAAATGAGAGAAAGCTACATAAATAAGGTCTGATTAATGTGGTATCATGATTTATAAGCAGCTTGAATACATTTTAAGCCTAATCGTAGGGTCTCTACATTACATTACATAATTTGAATGTCAAAATTAGGTTGCATCATTTAAAATGGGGCGACCATCATCAAACAGTCGCTAAAGTAGAAGGCTTTTTTAGATTGGCTACCTGATAACTGTGTATTGTTTTTAAACTTTCATAGTCACTAACGCTCATCATCATCGTTGGGAACTCGAAAACAAAAAACATGGTAAAAATCCCGTAACTAATAACTATCCTAATACCTGATAACTGTTTCTTTGAAAATTTTGCAAACGTTCTCGTTTCCTAACAGACAGACAGCCTTCCATCCGCCCCGCCCCGCCCAGCGCCGGTCGTAAGCCGCGGCGCCGACGTACGGCGTTCACGCACGCGCAGCTGGCGTACCTCGAGCGCAAGTTCCGCTGCCAGAAATACCTGAGCGTGGCCGACCGCGGTGACGTGGCAGACGCGCTCAGCCTCAGCGAGACGCAGGTCAAGACTTGGTACCAGAACAGGCGGTGAGTACTGTGTCACTAGTTGTATTGCACTTCCACCTGGAGCAGTTCCACTGGAGCACTTTTCTGCTCCATCGGCCGCATCATCAGTCCTTTGAGCAATGTGTCCTGCCCGCTGCCACTTCAGCTTGCTAACCCGTTTGGCTATGTAGGTTAACTTAGTTTTTCTACGGATCTCCTCATTTCTGATTACATCTCGCAGAGAAACACCAAGCATAGCTCTTTCCATACCTCGCTGAGTGACTTTGAGCCTATTTAGGAGGCTCACAGTTAGAGACCACGTCTCGGCACCGTAGGTCATCACTGGCAACACTTACTGTTCAAAGACTTTTGCCTTCAGACACTAAGATATTTTGGACGTGAAGACGCTGCGTAACTTCCCGAACGCTGCCCAGCCGAGTTGGATTCGCCGAGTGACCTCCTTCTCGAAGTTGGATCTTCCTAATTGGAACTTTTGCCCTAGGTAGACATACTCGTTCACCATTTCGAGAATAGAGTTCCCCACTGATATTGAGGCGGGCGTTATAAGGCAGTTTGACATGACTTTCGTCTTATCCATGTTCATCTTGAGGCCCACCTGTTGAGAAACTCGATTGAGGTCTTCTAGCATTTTGCTGAGGTCGTCCAACGATTCTGCCATGACCACAATATCATCGGCAAACCGAAGGTGAGTGATGCATTGGCCATTAATGTTGATGCCGAGTCCTTCCCATTCCAGGAGTTTGAAGGCATCTTCTATTGCATTGGTGAAGATTTTTGGAGATATTACATCCCCTTGCCTCACACCCCTCTGCAATGAAATTGCCTCCGTAGTCGGATCCTGTACTTGAACCGACATGCTGGCGGTTTTATACAAACACTTCAGCACTTCGATATTCCGATAGTCAATGTGGCACCGTTGGATAGCCTGCAGCACTGCCCACGTCTCGATAGAATCAAAGGCCTTCTCATAGTCCACGAACGCTAAGCATAGTGGCAAATTATACTTCTCGGTCTTCTGTATTACCTGCCGTAGCGTGTGTATGTGGTCTATGGAACTGTACCCTTTTCGGAAACCGGCTTGTTCGGGAGGCTGGAAGTCATCGAACCTGCGAGCAAGACGATTCGTGATGAACCTCGAAAACAGCTTGTAAATATGGCTTAGAAGCGAGATGGGCCTATAGTTCTTCAAAAGGGGCTTATCGCCTTTTTCAAAGAAAAGCAACACGACGCTTCGGTTTCCTGCTTCCGGCGTTACACCCTCGAACAGGACGGAACTAAACAGCCTCTCGAGGACTTTAAGTAGCGGTGTTCCACCCGCTTTCAGTAGCTCCGAGGTAATTCCGTCCTCGCCCGGCGCCTTATTGTTTTTTAACTGTTTGAGGGCCATCCTAATCTCGTACAGGCTGATGTCCAGGATATCTTCGGTATAATGTCGGGTGAGCTTTGCTCTGGGATGTTTGGCTGAGCTTTTAACGGTTTTGGGACCGAGATGTACAGCTGTCCATAGAACCGTTCGATCTCCCTCAGCACCTCCGGCTTCGTAGACGCTACACTGCCATCCACTTTCTTTAGCTTTGTCAGCTGGCTTTGCCCAATAGACAAGTCCCTGGCAAATATTTTGAACCCTTATTCCGCTCAATGGTTTCTTTAATATGCTCAGTATTAAAGGAACCGACAGATCCGTCTATTGAGCTGCTGTTATGACTCCGCGTCATAAGAGGACCGCAGCGTCATCAAGCGTCGCTTGGCCATGAGGTCCAGAGTTTGATCGGTCAGTTTTTGAGGTCTATCTTTGCGGCGAGGCCTACAGAATTTAGACCCAACTGTGTGGACAGTTTCCACCTAATCGCAATCTAGGCAAGCAAAACCATTTATAAGCTCGAGTTAGAAGCTTTAAGGGTTTTGGATGTGGGCTAGGGTTGGTCGGAGCGTAGACTTCATAAGGAAAGACCGTTCCAGTTTAACACTTATATTCAGGGTGCCTCTGACCATTCGGTGATCGCTTCCGGTTTTCACCCTGTGGATCACAGAGAAGTCACTGAATATTTGTCTCTTTGTGGCCATAATGAAGTCTATCTCTCTTTGGTGGAACCATTGGGGCTCAATAAAAAGCCTCAGCCTGCGCTCAGCCTCAGCGAGACGCAAGTCAAGACATTTGGCGCCCGCTGTGGTGCATTAAACCTTAAGTCTAATAGTCGTATGCCCGAATCCAGACGCGACAATTAAAGTTGAGCAGCCTTCACACACACTTGAGGCATGTGTAAATGTCCCTCCCATTACTACTGACATGTGACAGCATCAATTTGAAGGGTGGTCAACTTTGACTGTCGTTTCTGGGGGTAAGTAAAGGTGATCTTTTTACAGAACACCTTTCCACAGTTTTCAGCGTCTTGGTGAATTATTAAAATAGTAATTTTCATACAACAGTACGAAGTGGAAGCGCCAGAACCAGCTGCGGCTCGAGCAGCTGCGCGCGCAGGCGGCGTCGGGCGAGCGCGAGCTGTCGGCGCACGCGCTGCCGCTAGCCTGCGCGCTGCTACCGCCGTACCCCGCCTACATGCACTGCCATCTCTAACTTGAAATTTAAGCATATTTTGCTTTTAACATTGGAAACAGTCTGGGGAAATTGAATTTCGATTAAATTGAACTAATGGAAACATTTACGATTGGCATAATATTTGGACAATTTTAAATTGAAAAGAGGATTTGGAACCTATAAAGTACTTACCGGTTTAACTGATCAATAACTAAACTTTGAAGACAAACTAGTGAGGAAAATCTTTATTTTATACTTTACATTCTGCCATTCAGTAACGCATAAGTAAATTGATAATTATTGCAGTAAGCTACAAAAAAAAATACACAAGTGTATGTTTTCGATTGCATTCCTATCAGGCATTTAAGATTTTAAAAGTCAAAATAACTAGCTGTGTGATAAGATTTCTTTTTTATTTGTGTTAAATCACTTAATTTCATTGATTGTTTATCCATATATTTCAATTAATCGAATCATTAAATCCGAATGATTGATAAAATAAATACGTATACTACGTTATTTGATGTAGGTACATCTTCATAGAACTTAATTACGATTTAAACTGAAATTGTAGATAGTTTGTTAATATACATATGTGTATGGTTCAAATGTAAATTGGATAGGATTTCAGAGTTTCTTTCAAAGTAAGACGTTTCTTGTGCAATATGTAGGAATTTGTAGATCTAATTGTTATACGTTGTTGAAATAATTGTATAAATAATGTAATCTAAATCTAACTAGCGCCTTTTAGCGACTTTTTATTGTATAATGAAACCAACATAGATGTATACAGGGTGGTCCAAACATGCACGTCAGTGTTTTTTTTTTAGCTTCCTCACACTCAGAGGTGTCTACGAATACCCCATGTATGTTACCCGATTTTTTATAATTTTCGAGTTATGAATTTTTCTACGAATTTTTTAAAATTTTCGTGTTGAGTCACTTTTTTGGTTACTGTAGCGCGATCTGTTGACGTAAACGCCTGATTTTTTTTCATTAGATGAATAATATCTAGCGATAGATGATTTTGAAGAATTAACATCCATAACTCTAAAAAAATATATAAATTAGCTACCCAAAACTTTTTATCTAATATCTCTTTAACTATCTATCATGTACATTTCAAAGAGTCACTTCAATGGCATCATATCTAAATTTTCATTCAAAGTGTCAGAAGTGTAAAATAATCAAGTAATCAGTGTTTCAACTAAAACTTGATTACAAGTTGACTCAATAAATTTATTAATTAAAAACGTCAGAATCAGTGTTAAAAATGGTGACTTTTACGTTCACTTAGGTTTGATATCGTTTAAAAAAACATTTTATAACAAAAAAGTCGTCTAAATAATCGCATTTATAGCCTTAATTTTTTTTATTTTGACGATGTTTTATCTGTATTGAGCAATAAAGTGGTCATTTTGAAAGCGTTTTATGTTTTTTTTTCATTTAGATGTTTTTAGTTTACTTATAACCAAGTTATAGTTAATACACTTGAATTTTCCACTTCTGCCATTTTGAATGAAAATTTAAGAATGATGCCGTTGAAGTCATTGAAATACATGATAAATAGTTGATGATAAAGAGTATATTGAAGTTTTTTAAAAAGATATGGATTAAACATTTAAGCTAACTTTTTTCTTAAGACGCCCTGCCCTTCCCTTCAAAGTCAGGGAAAAAACAGCATTTCTAACCTTTAAATTTCTCATTTTTTTTTTGAGAGTTATGATAAGCGTTATAGGTGTAAATTCTTCAGAATCATCTAGCGCTATTATTTATCTAATGACGAAAAAATCTGGTATTTATCTCAAGAGATCTCGCTACAGTGACCGAAAAAGTGACTCAATCCAGAAATTTTCAAAAATTTGTTAAAAAAAATCATGATTTGAAAACTTTAACAAATCGGGTAACATACTTTTGTATACCCCTGAGTGCGAGGAAGCTAAAAAAAATTATTGACGTGTATGTTTGGACCATCCTGTATAACAAAAGCTTGCAAATTAGTTTTTAAGTTATGTTTTTTCTTACCTTAATGGCCTGAATGCTGTCTACGTACATAAGACCTTGTCACCTAGGTTTTCCCTCAGGACGAACATAAATTGCAAAATCACTTGGTTTTTTTTTTATGCAGGACGCTATACATACATATACATCGAAGGAACTTTGAAATGTATTATTTACCAATACGAATATCAGTCCCTTCCTGACATTCAAAAACACCTTGTATTTTGAAATTATGTTTATTTTATTGCAATACTATACTAATAAATTCAAAAGTAAAGGTCTGTGTTTAATAATACTCAGTTAATAACAAATAATAAACAGAGCAAGTAGGTATAACTGGCACTGCGATTGTATGTAGTCATTCAACGTTGTGATTCAAAACTAGTCATAGCATTCTGAATAAAATGGTTTCAAATTACTCGCAGCTTTTCAATTGTCGTCAGTTGATACCCATTCTGCGAGAATTATGTAAATGTCGGGCGCCATTTCGAGTCAGTGCTGCCAACCGCTGTCAATTTGCATCTCTTAGCAACTTGTTAACGCGCGGGAGTCAGCGGCTGCAGCGCTTGAATACGCTAAATAATAATAAAACAGAAATATCTAGAGCTTGACTAATTTGAAACGACGTTCCCCACTACTTTTTTATTCGGTTTAGATGTGAAAGAAAGAAAAAAAGATAAATAATTTATTTACCCGACAAATACAAACAATGAAATAATGAAGATAAACAATAAACAAGGGATACAAAAAAAAGGTTTTTACAGAATAATGTGTTAATCAGGCCACTGCCTCAGCATGTGTCTCTGCAGCACAGAACTGCAGAGACGCTGGTATTCTGGCAGGGCCTGTCGAGTGTTCGTCATTCGTGATATATGTATGTGTAAGTGTGTGACGCCACGATTGGCGCAGTGCGCTGTAGCACGGTTTCTCGCCTCGATTTTCGTAGTGTCCCGGGTTCGATTCCCGGTCGGGTCAATTCAGGAAACGATCTTTTCTGAATTGACTCGGGTCTGCGTGTGCTGGGAGACGCCCCTGCCTTATTTCCTTGTGTGGTACCTCGTAACACAGGTATATTAAATCCCTACTTCGAGACCATTACAAGAGGTGCTGGCGCATATTTGTGTTTATTGTATATATTTATAGATGTAAATGTTTTAACATCGCTCCTGTCAAAATGGGCCATTGAGTATCCGGCAGCGAAGTCATTGTTGCTACATTTGTTGGTTAATATTTAAAG
Organism: Udea olivalis; assembly: GCA_947369235.1. NCBI lineage: Eukaryota > Metazoa > Arthropoda > Insecta > Lepidoptera > Crambidae > Udea > Udea olivalis. Next base: position 1,810,849 of record OX376342.1, read on the forward strand.
ACAAACCAAACAAAAAACATTTTTACAAACTGACTCTGACTACCCTGTTTGGGATAATGTCGTGATGGTATGTATGTATTACCAAATTTAAAAAAGTTTGTCAGATAATGTTGTTTGAAGTTTTTTAAATTTAGAACGGCCAGTGCGTCATTGGTACTTTTGCGTTACGTAACGTTAGTCAAAGAAAGATCAAAGTTAGTATGAATATGTCGCAAAAATATTAGTGTAACTTGCTGTTACATAATGGGCGCCATCCTGTTACATTATGGGCGCCATTTTAAGCACAAAAATGGAAAAGGTTGATCGTTACTACAGGTTCAAGGGTGCGATTCCACCATAGGTGTGCGAGGATGCGTTGCGAGAAATGTGTTTGTTAAGAACCATTAGAATCGCTTTCATTAACCTAGCTTCGCCATTCTATTGGTTCCTAATAAACACATTCCTCGCAACGCATCCTCGCACATCTCTGGTGGTAACGCACCTTAAATGTCGTGGCAGTTTTAGTTGAAGATGACAATGACAAACAGCTCACATCCACCCCATGAAAGGAAAGAGTACGTGATAATATCTATTGACGTGCAACTTTCCCCGGTTCGGTTGACAAGGTACACAGTTACAACGAAGAGATAGTTAAGACAGGAATAAAATATATTCAGTTGAAACATAGTGTCCCGTGCAGCCCGTGCTAGATAAAGATCACCATTTGACGTTTTTCAGTGTTATCTTATGACAAAATTTATAAACTACTTAGTTATTTTAAACTTTCTTGTTGCATTTTAACTAAATCTAATAAGTCCGCTCGTGACCACGGTGACATGCAATTGTCGCCGAAACGTCGAGAAAAATAGGTAAAACTATTGACCGTAATTTAGTTTCGTTGCAAAAACCCGTTTTTATTAGAATTACTCAGTTATTACCTACTTGGTCTACGACTACTACTATACGAAAGTCACCTCTCTACCCTAAAAACTATTTTGTTTTATTTCATTGAAAAAATCCCGGAAAAACAAAGCGATCAGCGCTTTAAGACGCTGCAGCCAACTGGCAAGTTCGCCGAGGTCTCAAAGTCGAATTATTGTTTGTCAATTTATTCAAACGAGATGTTAATTTCGGGGCTTTTCGTTTTCAAATTGTGATTATTTATCTGTCTTTATTTCAGATTTGAGCAAACGAGGGTTTATTAAAGGGTGGGGTCGTGCTGCGTAGTAATTGGACTGTTTTGATCTCTCAGCGGGGAGCGGGGATGTGGCGGAGGGTGGGGTAATTGGAGTATTTTCCCAGCGTTTGAAGGGTAGTTACGCCGGCAAGGCTGAATGGATTAGTTAGCGGAGATAACGATCTGTCAATGATGCCCGAGTAATAGGCAGTTCCACGGCGTAAGTGTAGCGGTTTGTAAAGGTTAATTTATCGTTTTGTGTTTAATGCGTATTACCGAAGCTTAACAATCACTGTGGTGTATTTATATATTATTATTTCGTACAGTTAGTTTGTACGCTATAAACTTTCTTCAGTATAGATGCAAAGGGATGAGAAACGATAGGTTGTGTTTCAACATAACATACCATCACGACTTTATCCCAAACGGGGTAGTCAGATGCAAGTAACTATTGCCGTAATGGTGAACAGAACACTCAGAAGCCCATTTTTCACCAATGGTGATAGAACCCAACGTGGTGAGTGGTGAGCCTTCCGCCGCTATCCGGGTTGATTTGGTTTTTTATCAATGTTTTCCATCACCGGAGAGTTAGTCGGAAATTAAGCAATGAACTCAAAGATTTTGGTTCTGGCCAGATTTGAACTCGGGACCACACGATCCGCAATCCGAGTTGGAGTGCTTAACCACTAGGCCATGACGCTCTCGCTCAGTGTTTCAATCTGCTGTAAAAAACCGCTAGTTTAACCGCTAAAAAAATGCGTGGTTATTAACCGTTTTGTATACAGTAATCAAGTAGCCTTACGATTACATACACCTACTCGTATCCAGGTATCGATAAGATACAGAAAGTATAATCGGTGGAAAATGGTATTGTATTTGCGAATAAAGTTTTTACAAGGAATGTGGTAATTCATAGGTACTGAGCCTTATTTAATTTACGCTCCGCGAAGTGCAGAAAAACAATCTACTTTTAATTAATTAAAAATGTTTTCAGTTCAGCTAACTACACTAATCAATGTGAACGTCGAAGAATACAATGTTTATTTACTCGTTTATGTTACATGTAGCCGTAATGATACTTAAAATTAACGGAGACAAAGTAGTAAGTGATGAAAACATAGATAGAAATGCAAGGAAAGATAAGAATACCTACAGTAGAGTGGAGAGAAGATTCATGGACGATCTTGATCATGCGAAATGGCACATTTCACATTTGAAAGATACAGATTTTAATTCTAGAAGAAGTAATTGTCCTGAAGAAACAATCGAAGATAAAGCTGAGCAATACAGGAAGTCGCTGCAAAGAGATGGTGCGCTAGTAGAGTACGTCTCCGCGTACGCTTTGCCTTTTGACTTGAAAGATTTGAAAACTGACGTTTGTAAGATTCCTGACAAAACAGAAAAAGTGTTCAGAGTCAGTACTCAAGCTACTCAAGAATCTGGGCCTAATACAGGCGTGCCATCAATAGTTGAAGTTACGACTGAGCTTGGACGAAAAGCTTCTGCAAAACCTGTTTATAATGATACTGGAGAAAATGAAGGAACTCACAAAGGCGCAGATATCATCGCAACAACGACGGCGGCAAATGACAAAACGGATGAGACGCCTGAGAAGGACGGGAGACGAGCGAGCGAATACATGTTTAGCTCTATCGAGTACTACGATGAGGTAACGATAACTTAGAAGTGGAGGTGGTTTGCTTAATTCTCTGGTATTCTATTCAGTTAGTCCCCAGTTAATCTCAACCAAAACAGGTTCCGATACCGGATGCAGACCGCATGCAAGCAGCCACTTTGGGAATTCTTGGGGGTGGCCTATGTTCAGCATCAATTGATGAACATCATTGATGATGAATTCATCATTCTGCGAATGTTGATAATAATGAAAACAGGTTCACGTGTATTGCATCATCATCATCAGGCATCACGTCATATCCACACATTGATGCATCCAGTTTCTGACAGCAAGTCATCGCTCCACCTGGCGGGTGGGCTTCTCACACTACCTTTGCCGATACCCAGTCCCCACTCTAGAACATGGTTACCCGAGCCCACTGTCACTTTAGCTTACTGATTCTAAGAGCTAAAGTGACAGTGGTGCAATGTGGGGACCGGGAGTACACAAGTTAAACGATGTATGTCCAAGAAAGTATGATTTATTCTGACTAACTTTATGAATACGTAGTAACCTTATATACTAAGTATTTGGTTCAGGCACGTCATACACTACAGTGGCTTTTTTCTTCTCTGTCGGATTCTTGGTGGATCTTTTTTTTATTCTTTGACCTTTGTGTGTGTTTTTGTCACAAAAATTCTGCAAATATCAAGTATAGCGGTCAAGATTGATCGGTGGATTAAATTTTAGGTATCTTAGATTTTTTCCGCCTAGACACATGATCGAAGTGGCGGATCTTATTCTCTTGTTTAGATAACCTCTTTCGAAAGCATCTGGCAATTCGTGTGCCAAGCGCACTGTGGGTGACTTTTTCTCCGCTCCTCACATCAATACACGGATATTGATTGTGGCAGTCAGTAAATTGCTGTTTATCGCAAATCAGACATTCTTAACTTAAATTTTAAAGTAAAAAGTTCCAAGTCCACCACAAACTTATGCCTCATGTATTAATTGTCTGCTTGTAGGGAGCTACATTCAACGCGGACATCTGCCCCGACGCAGTGGAGGAGATCATCCTGGAGCAGGACCACATCCGCAACTACGACGTGCTCTGCGAACAGATCCTCATATGGAAGAGCCTTGAGTGACTCAAACAGCATCACCACAATTCTCGGGAGTGAACGTTTCTTCCAATATGCATTTGATAAGAAAAACATATTTTTATGCAGCCAAAAACCTGAGTACTGAAGAGTTAAACAGCTCTGGATAGGAATTTGGCACTAAAACTTGGCAAAGAATTCATTTATTGACACACATTTTCACAAATATTGTATTTAACACACCTTAAGCTACATTGTGTTTTAGTAGCTACGCATAAGCTGGCATAATATACCATTTGCATGTTATGCAAATATGGCAAAAGTAGCAAAATAAATGTTTTGTAAAATACAATTTATCAAAGATTTTTTTTCATAAATGATTTACTGCTATTTAGTTGCAGCCGAGTCTGGTCAAAGTGAAAGTCAAATATCTTCATTCGCATCTTGTGCCTATTGCATAAAAATTGTCTACCGCGTGATAAAATCAATATGGCATGCTTACTCAGTAATACTCGTAGTGTTAAACTATCAGTATTTTTATCTAACTTTAATTTGAATGTTTTATACAAAATATACGAATATCCGTCACATTTTTTTCGAGATTCTAAAAATTTAACATGGTTTTTCGGTTAGATAGGTCACCTACTCGCCTTCTGAGTAATGAGTATGTCATATCTAGTTTTAGACATGTTGAGCCGCCGCGGCGACAGGTAAGCCGAGTTGTGTGTGTCGGCAATCGACGGCTTAAGTGTGTTGAGGCCTTAAATAGTGACTAAGATCTAAAACGAACCCCAGCGTTACTTTGATTAAGCACACCGATAAAGACGAAAAGCTTTTACTATTATTCTTTAAGATACATCCTTTTGCTGATCAAAGAGCTCCATCATTAAAATTAACCGGTACTTTTAATCGATTTGGTTTGAATCGGCATGGTGATAATCAGAAACCCCGGGTTATGTACCGATAGTACATTTTGCCTGACCTGGAGCTTGAATCCAAGATCCAAGAATCCTACTGAGACTGAAACATAGGTATTATAAATATGGGCTCTTTTCTACAGACCATTTTACATATTTTTTGCCTTTGAAGAATCTAGTCAGTTTCCCCAAATACTTTTTTGAAAGAATAATTGTTTGAAAGAATGTTGTAAAGTCGGTAATCTAAATAATATCATATTTTAATACGTAACTCTTACATTTGACTGTAAGAATATGAGTTAACCTTGTAAAATTTAAAAGGGATCAAACTGAGCTCCTTAAAGTAGCGTGTCGCCATCTTGTGTTATCCATCAGCTCTTGTCTGCTTAATATCCTAATTTCCCGAAAGCACAGAGGTCCTCTTTATTCGGTTATCCTTTTTCCAAAGCGAACTAAGAGATGGCGCTCTGTAGTTACCTCGTAGCTCGTAGCGCTAGGGCCGTAGTCGTAGCGAGTGAGCAGCCGTGCACTAAGAGGGATTGCTACGGAATTTAGTTCGGCAAATTCCTGATGGGTGGTGTTAAAGTGTAGAAACACGAGGTGCTCCACGCGGACAAAGCTTTTACTAAATACCTCTAGATCCCACAACATTTAAAGAGCTAACTACAAATATTTTAGTATCTTATCATCTTGGTAATGATCCATAAATAACTAAATTATTCTAAGTTAGACATTAAAACCTGGGCATTCAGTATTTAATGTTTTGTAGATTACAATTTCTCTAAGATTTCACCAATGAAAAAATAGGTAAGAAGGTAGTCAACTTTGCTTCACTCAACATAATAAAATAAACTTTATAATTTATTCATGCAACAGAACTTTTACCATCTGCTCTTCTCGGCACACACATGGCAATGATATAGTTGCACAGTAAATACGTTCTGCATGTTTATGATATCCTGGTACTTCACAAAAGACACCACGTGGTTTGACCCAAGACTTTCTGCTTATATGATAAGAAAGATAAAAATATACAGAAAACAATGAACAACATTTCAAATAACAAAATTTAGGCACAGGACCTTAAGTATACCAGCACCAGTTGAAAAACAGTGTTTTTAGTACTTAAGGGATCTATGGGGACTTTAGGCATTTTATTTCTGCTGGTCTGCCCAATGCCCAAGGTCTCTCACAAAATTAAGCTTTGTCGGAGTATCTGTTCCGTGGACACCAGGTATTTTTATGTATTTATTGACCGGATTACAAGTGCATAAGTGGATTAAAATGATGAGTAACTACTTTTTACCATTTATTATGTAGTTATGTGCTTACAGCGCCTACTCAGTAAAAAATATGTTTCCCAGTGTTCTACGTTTGTATGTAATATCATTATTAAAACTGCAATCTAACCACATTATGATAATCTACAGCGGTTCCCAAACAACCAAACAGTCATTTGAATTGAATCCAACATTTTACTTTTATTCTGACGAAAAAAATCGCTCAATGTTGTAACCCGGAAGAAACTCTAGGCTTAGTATGAAACTGATATAACTCAAACATTGTTTCAGCAATGCCTTCATACGGTGGCCATGTTGCTTCTTAACAAGCAGAAAGCTTAAACCTCAACACTTGTCCTTTCTAGAACTAGTGTATTTTTACATTCAAGTTATTTAAACCCTATGACTTATAATATTACGTGAGTCTGTATATACTCGTACGTGTGTTACTCTCTTACGAAAACCGGTTATCTCTTTCACTTACACAGCGAAAAGCAATCAGTCTATTCCAACGAAAATCAATACCCAGCTTTCACTTTCAAGTCTAGAACCCCACCCTCAACTGCGGGGACACATCCACATGTATTCTGCTGCCCTGGTGGCCATGGTTCTAGAGACAACGTGACTGGGTGGTTCCACTAGCGATAAAACGCTTACCTAGCGCGATCATATTGAATTGATGATAGATTTTGTCACATAGTAGGTACTAGTTTTTTTATCAGCAAATATTTTAAGGACATGAAATATAATCTATTAAGCAAACCTCATAATTTCTATTACCTGGCCCGTAGGCGCAAGGATGTTTTATTCATGTAAATAGATAAATAAAAATCTAGGACTACTTACACCAAGATCATATGGCTGCAAATTAAGCAGTACTTATATGATGGGAGGCAGAGACTAATACTATAATATGATATTACTAAATACATACTTAAATAATGCGTGATACCACAGAATAGGTAGTACGTAATACTACGTGAAACCTTGTCCGCACTCGAAATCTACCTCTGAAACACGGCTTAAATTATCTAATCTGTAAGTATAGGATTAGGATTGGATAATGAGAAGAGCAGTGAATAGTGTGCTCAATAAACGATTTATTAATTGACGTAGGCCTTTAGTATTAAAAACATAAAAGTTTTAGTTGAAAACAATTTATTTGAAACTTAAAATGAACTCTAAGATTATTTCTTGTTTCTATCACGCAGAACTGTCATTTTCTAGAGCGAGAAAGAGAAAACAGAATGCAATCGAACGCGGCGGAGCCGACGAGGCGTTCAGCGCTTGTTCTCTTTCTCGCTCTAGTTAATGACAGTTATGAGTGATAGAAAAGGATAGAAGAACCCTAAGTGGTTAACACGTCGAGACCAGTTCGACCGCTTACATCACTTTTCTGGGCTCCACTTACTAGGAGTACATGAAAGTGCAATAGTAGTACGGACAAGTGACGTCGTTTGTTTTTCCGATGTAAAATCAGACGACCGATCAGAAGCAGAATTTTATGAAGGCGGGGTCTTATAGCTTGTCTAACCAGAAATGACGCGCCCCACTACATTTGTATTGCGTCCATGTTTAATTTTTTATATGAAATTAAATACCCATCCATTGTAGCGATGACTGAATTTTAATGATGGAGGCTTTTGCCCAGTAGTGGGACAATATACAGGCTATACTTTTCTTAACTTCATTGGCTTTACTTTTCTTAACTTTATGTGTGCATGAACGTGGTGGAGGTGCGTGTCATTTCAGATCAGACGAGCTCCAAAGGAGATTATTCAGGCTCAGTAGGACCATGTGTAATCCATAGTTCTGTCCTAGGTTGTCTGGTAAAAAATTCTTCTAGCAATAATAGCCCAATCCTAAATGAGGATTAAAACCTTTTGTTTTAAAGAACTGGTTTCGTGTGAAGTCAATTATTGTCTATACATATATTCCGATATAGTTGATCAATAAGCCCATGAAGCAAGTAGAAACGTACCGTATCTTCCTTTCATTTGGTTTTGATCAAAGAAGAAAACTTTTTCAGCGCTGACGTGGTTTGTTACTACAGAATGCAGACTACAAGGAGCACATGTTGCCGTAGGAGCTCTTGTTGCTAGGGACGCTGGCTGTCATTACGTGCACTCACTTTGCATGATCACAAATTACCTACAACGTTTGACCGTTGACACTCAAGGGGTTAAAGAGTTCTCAATCATCATTGTAGTCTTTCAAAAGGAGGAATTTACTTGTTGTTATTTTGGAAAGTACTCAGTGCATCAGTTATTAAGGATAAAATGAAGAGATTGCTACAAAGAAGTCTACATTATGACAGTTTTATACGCGTCAGTCAACCCAGGTTGTCAAAGCTCACCCCAAAGGGGGTCACGTTGGCACGGTTCGTGCACTAGGAATGCATATATACAAGATGTAGGTAAGCTTAATATTGGTTCATATGATCTGTTTATATTGATTTATCATCCGCAATTTGCAGACTACTTGGGTATTTATATCTTATTTCTCAAGGGATCGTGTGTGAGATTGATTTGATCATGAATTATCTATAACTAATAAGGTTCTCATTAATTATCATGCAGTCCTTCAAAAGAAAGAACTTATTTATTGATAAGTATGTTGAGAAATACTCCGTGCTTCAGCTATGAAAATAAAGAGATTGCTACAAGTGACAGTTGTTTATCCTTTATATAAATGACCTGCCACATATCACTATATATCATTGCACATTATTAATTAAAATCCAAATATTAATTATGAATATGAAATTAATAATACAATCGATAATGTAATTTAATGGCTCAAATTCAATAATTTATCAATCAATTTATCTAAAACTAAATATATACAATTCTTTAATAAAAATGGGAATCGTCAAAATGTTACAGTAACTTACAACGTAAAACTAATCGAAGAATGCACTACGGCTAGAAATTTAGCCGTAGGCATCGAAGTAGATATTTGACATGGAAGGAACACATATCGGGTGTCTGCCAAAAAATTAATAGATTTACGTACGCCCTATACCGTCTGACAACCTTAAGTAATATAAAAACAGCAGTCACTGCTTATCATGGATATGTCTGCTCTGTTTTGAGGTATGGGCTTGTCATATGGGGAAACTCTACAGATATTAACAGGGCCTTTTTAATCCTGAATAAATGTCTCAGGGCTATGTGTCATATTGGACCCATGGATTCCTGTCGACTATTTTTCAAACAATTAAACTTATTAACGTTGCCATCTATGTACATTTTTGAAATGTGTGTATTCACTAAAACTAATCTATCTTCTTTTAAAAGTAAGAATGATGTGTGTAAATTCTCAACGAGTAATCCTAATCGGTTAGTTTCGCCGTCCTGCTCAACAACCTGCTGCCAAAGAAACTGTTATTTCATGTCAATAAAATTATTTAATAAATTACCAAATTATGTACAAGAATTACCAATAAGACAATTTAAATACAAATTATATAACATTCTATGTGAAAAATGTTTTTATAGTGTGGAAGAATTTATTAATTACAAATTTTAAATTTTATAATACAATTAATATCTATCATACATCTTATTCTCGCTTATTTACTATTCATTTTTTTTTATTCATTGTATTTTTCATTTAATTTTATTAATTCATCATTGTACGTACCTATTATGTATTCATATCAAACTTGTATCCCTCTCCAATGTTGCATGCCAATTGTTTGGTTAAGTGTGAGAAACCAAAATTGTTATTATTTACTCTTGTCAACCACATTTAATGCAATAAAGATATTCTATTCTATTCTATTCTATTCTAGTCGAAAATTAAACAATGAACACAAAGATTTTGGTTCTGGCCAAATTTGAACTCGGGACCACACGAACCGCGATCCGACGAGTTCTCCGACGAGTCTGTTACGTAGGTAGGTACTTAGATTAAATCAAATAGCGGAAGATACGGCGCGTCCTTAAAATTGAGAACTGAAAACCGGGTTGATGCACAACTACATTATCGTTGTGCGATGTAAAAGGCAGAGACAAACCTATTTGTTTTGACCTTAGCGTAACGCCAAAGGCATGGGGCAGAGGCGATGTGATGCTGTTCTTCAAGAAGGGTGACAAAACTCTCTTGAAGAACTACAGACCCATCTCGCTTCTGAGCCATATCTATAAGCTGTTTTCGAGAGTCATTACGAATCGTCTCGCTCGCAGGTTTGACGACTTCCAACCTCCCGAACAAGCAGGGTTCCGAAAAGGCTATAGTACCGTAGACCACATTCATACGCTGCGGCAAGTTATACAGAAGACCGAAGAGTATAACTTGCCACTTTGCTTAGCGTTCGTGGACTACGAGAAAGCCTTTGATTCGATTGAGACCTGGGCAGTACTGCAGTCTCTTCAAAGGTGCCAAATAGACTACAGGTACATTGAGGTGCTAAGGTACTTATACCAGAGCGCCACCATGTCGGTCCGATTACAGAACCAGAGCTCTAATCCGATCCAACTACAGCGAGGCGTGAGACAAGGAGACGTTATTTCTCCGAAACTGTTCACAGCTGCGTTGGAGGATATTTTCAAGCTTCTGGACTGGAAAGGACGCGGCATCAACATCAATGGCGAGTACCTAACACACCTGCGATTTGCCGATGATGTAGTTCTTATGGCTGAGACCTTGAAAGACCTGAACATAATGCTCGAAGATCTCGGTAATGCTTCTCAAAGAGTGGGTCTTAAGATGAACATGGACAAAACAAAAATCATGTTGAATGCCCATATTGCACCCGCTCCAGTTAACGTTGGGAACATTACACTCGAAGTTGTTGACCACTATGTTTACCTGGGACAGACAGTCCAGCTAGGTAAGTCCAACTTCGAGAAAGAGATCTCTCGTCGAATCCAGCTCGGATGGGCAGCGTTCGGGAAGCTCCGGCATATATTTGCGTCCGAAATACCTCAGTGTCTCAAGACAAAAGTCTTTGACCAGTGTGTGTTGCCAGTAATGACCTATGGGAGTGAGACGTGGTCCCTTACTATGGGTCTCATAAGAAGGCTCAAGATCACCCAGCGAGCAATGGAGAGAGCGATGCTTGGTATTTCCCTGCTCGATCGAATCAGAAATGATGAGATCCGCAGGAGAACAATAACAACCGACATCGCTCGAAGGATTGCATCGCTGAAGTGGCAGTGGGCGGGACACATAGCGCGGAGAACCGATGGCCGTTGGGGCGGAAAGGTTCTCGAATGGCGACCGCGTACCGGACGACGTTCCGTGGGCAGGCCCTCTACAAGGTGGACCGACGATCTGGTCAAGGTCGCGGGAAGCCGCTGGATGCGGACAGCGCAGGACCGATCGTTGTGGAGATCCTTGGGGTAGGCCTATGCCCAGCAGTGGGCGTCGTTCGGCTGAAATTATGATGATGATGATTAGCGTAAGCGAGACAGCGTGCGTCAGAGTGAAGTCCTGTCAATCGTATTTTGCGACTGAGTGAAATTAGGTGACGGGGGGGCTGATTTAAGCGGTCCACGCGCTAGAGGCGAGTCACCTATCTTCCTATTTTGATTTAATCTAAGGTTACGTAGTAACTATTCAACTAAGTAATCTGTGCTAGAGTATTTTGTCTGCAAGATTTGTTGAGCATCATCTGGAATGAGGCTGCTTATTCATACATGCCTTATAACAACTCTAAGGTTCTTATTTCGAAACCGTAGTGAGGCGTAAGGCGCATATAATTGATACGATCACGAATTATCTAGAACTAATCACGGAATTCTCATTTCACTGTATTCTTTCAAAAGGATGAACTTTTTTGTTGCAATGTTGAACTTGAGAAGTTCTCAGTGCATCAGCTATTAATAATTAAATTAAGAGATAAAGAAAGGTTATTTTATGATGGTTAGTTAAAACTTAACGCGCATGCGTCACAACCTAGACTGTCAGAGCCCACAGGGCGTTGCCGAAGCCGGCTAGTGCACTAGGAATGCATAAAATACAAGATGTGTCTGCGTAGTACACTGCTTTGGTTTGGTGGGAATACGACCTAAAAACTTAGATTTCAAATAATTTGAAACGTTGTTTTATCATTTTGGCTCAGGCAAAGAGCATCTTCCGATATATGCACACCAATGCTTGTTTCACACGAGGTGCAATTTATTGGCATGTGCTAAGGATCTTACGTTAACATTAGACGTTGTACTTTAAAAATAACAACAAATAATATTATGGGTTAATTCAGTAGATGGGTGATGTATAAGAGCCCTAAATTACTAAACTATAGTCAATAGTCATTTATTGGTAACTAAGGTAATAAGTTATAGGTCAAAGACATAAAAATCTGAGTATAAAATAAATCAAATACAAACGTTGTTTCTGAAAAACAATAAATCGGTATAATGTACGCTATAATGTCACAAAAAAATCAATAGAATAAATGTCAACAAAAATAAACAATAAAAATGAGATAAAAATAAATGTCGAACATGACATTACAATAATAGTTATGAGATAATTCAATGTCAAAAAAAAGAATAAAATAAAAGCCTTTTTAATTATTATATTGCTATGCCCTTGCTGGGCGTCACATGTAAACCGTATATTTTCTTTGTCACCTTTATTAAATAATGTGATATGCAATAAATAAATGAAATAAAGTGACATTCAAATAGTCTTTTTACAAAGCTTTCTCACCTAGCCAATAATTTTCTAGTCTAGAAGACTAAGGACCCTGGTGAGTTGGTGATCACCTGGGGTTGTAAAGAATGCTTTAGATTTTGTATTGACGTTAGCATTATAGTCCGCAACAGACCCATGAAAACTTACTTACTGTTTGCCTAAGAACACGCATGCGTTACATGTGCACGCCTGCGAAGGCTTACCAGGATTACATGATACTACAAGGGGTATAATAAAGTTCCGCGGGAAATAGTTAGCGAAAAAGAACCAGCATAACTTAACGGTGCGTTTACACCAAGCGAGCGAATTCTCATTCCATCACCTCTCTCTTAAATTCTTTTTGTAGATCGTATACAGAGACGCTCGCTTGGTGTAAACGCACCCTAACTAAGTTGTATGAAACTGCGGCGCCGGTTTCAATGTTTTAAAATAATCCTGGTGCCGAAAGACGAGTGCGTTATGCTTGCTTATCTGTGTGTGTTTCCTGCATCCGATCTCGCTCTGACGCCTATGGTTTAGTTGGAGAAGATTGCAAATAAAGTCAAATTCGTCAAATAAAGACTTCCCGACCAATATGATAACTGAATAGCTGACAATATGCCTAATTAAATTATTTGAAGTGAAATTCTGCCATCTTAAAAGTATGACAAGTGAAATGCTGCCAAATTAGGTCTGCCTTCTTAAGAGTATGCCATCAAAAATTCGGACAAATAAACATTCTGCTAATTAATGATTACGAGTATAATAAAATAGTTTTATACCATAGGAATACCCGGCCAAAGAAGATTATGCCAAACGTGTTGTGCTAAATTAGTTTCTGAGCGTCAACTTCCTGATAAGAAGTACCTATTTTAGTCATTTAGATTAAAAAAGCTGAAAATTAAGGCCTTAATAATTGCAGTCAAGTAATAACACAAGACAATTTTTGATTAAACCCACCAGAAACAGGAACAGGATATATTAGCTTCGTTAACCTTGGTGGATCATGAAAGAAATAATAAATATGTGCTTTATTTGAGATGACGGCCAGCCAAACCCATTCATCACAGATCCTCGGACTCGCTATTTTACTGGCGATGGATGATGATATAAACATGGCATTATTTTGTCGATAGAAGCGACGTTCCTGCAGCAATCTACCAGGATTGCATACTCTGTTAAGCAGTAACCGTTGCCATAGGCACCCATAGTTAGGGTTCTTCGATTTCAGTCATTTGACGAAGTCTAGACCAGTCGCGGTTGCTTGGATACGCGTGCGTTCTCTTTCTTTTCTTGCCAGTCACGCTACTCACGCTGCCAAAGCCACCGGTGCACTAGGAGTGCAAAGGTAACAAGAAAATACCGATTCTGTATAATAACGATTTTTGCCGGAAACTTGAGCTTGCGAACGAAGAATTTGTTTATTTATATACCTATCAATTTATCGTAATTAACAAACAAATGTGCAGGTGAAAACATACTTAACTTGATTTAGATCTCTATCGCGAACATAGGAACATAGGATTTTTCATTTTATGTGTAGGTATTTAAAATCTATCCTTCGTATCGTAATGTACCTAACTTAAGGTGTGTTTTTAACACGACGACAACGACGACAAAGACACGACTTTGTGAATATTTAACCTTTTTATAATTTGATTGTTAAAAAAATATAAATTAAATCAAGGCAAGTTAAAGCGGATTTGTTTGTACAGTCAAAAAGCGATTTATGATTACAGAGATACATACGGCAATTTGGAATAAAAATTACCCCGAGCCACAAAAGTCTGAACAAGTCACGTTGTAAGCACTGCAAAGTACAAGGAGAACATCACCTCACAAGAGTCATTGTTGCTAGGGACGCTGTTTTCGTATCACCGGCGGGCAGCGCATCAAAATAACAAATAATGTCGACAGAGAGAGACAAACATATCAACTACTGTCACAAACCAAATGGTCTATGCGCATGCGTGAGATGGGGTCACAACCTCGACAAGTCACGTTCCAAGGACGGAAAGGTACCAGGCATACATGATGCACATGAGACTTTGTTTCTAAGGACGCTACTCCTCGTAGGCATTATTATTCATACTTAAAATTTTGTTTAGTCAAGTAAGTGCTAGTACTGAGCGTATTATATCGATATTAATAACTGTATTGAAAGCTACGTCCAGAGTCGACTATATAAAAGGTATTGAGACAAAATGGCCGTGATAGGTAATAAGATAAAATTCACCATGCCATGTTTATTAGCTAATAAGTAAAGGTCATGCAAATAAAACATAAAGATAAAATGTGTTTTATGTATCTTTGGCAATTTTTACCTGGTAGTCCTGCCTGGTACCAAGGAAAGTAATTCTGACTTCCAAGAAAAACAAAGAAATGTCAATAAAAAAGTATAAGCGTTATATGGGGCGACGTTAAGAGAGATGTAATAAACATTTTATGCCTAACACAAAAAGACCATTCTCCATTTTTGTGACTAACACATAATATGGTTTGGTTTAATTAATAACATTTATTAAAATTGTACTATTTGTAGTGTACTAATATGGGGCAAATCGGGGCGATGATGCCAGAATGAAATATGCACCATGCTCGTACGAAGTCTTACTTAATCATGCATATTTTCAACATTGAGACAAAGAATAGCAATTCCCGTGAAACGCAATTACGTAACTTCTCTCGTGGTTCTGTGTGCCTGGTATTCAGCAGGGATAACCACGTGACAAGCTCGGGGGAATCGGGATAAATATGTTTGTTACTCGGATGCCACAGAATAAATAATAAATAAATATCTGGGCCAAATTACACCAAGATCGTCTGACCCCAAATTAAGCAGAGCTTGTATTATGGGTGTTAGATGACTGATAAACGTACTTAAATATTTCTAAATACAAACTTAAATAGATAAGTACACCCAGACACAACAAATACACATAAATGTTTGTCATGGGTGTAGATCAAACCCACGACCTCCGCCGCTAAAGGCAGGATCGCTGCCATTGCGCTAACAGGGCAGTCAAATAAATAAATAGTTCTTACTTAACGGGTATTTATATTGTTCTAGTTGAAATTATATCTGAATCAAGTATTGATGCAAGATGCAAGATGCAAGACCTATAGGTACTGCTAAAGGGGTTTGAGTAACTTTGTATGGACCCTTGGCGTCATTTTTTTTATTAGCGGCCAGCAATAATTTAAACACTGTGCTATAAGTAGCACCCTAATATACAAACATATCATATCTGAGTGGTCAGAATTGATATCGGAGCCGAGATACATGATTTCTTAGAGTATTATTTTTTGCCATTAAAGTAATAGTTCTGAAATGTTGCTTTATGGAGCTGATCTCACCTAACAACTGTTAAAAAGGATGCAGAAATAGTAGAGGTAGGTTTTTCGTTCAAAGATGTACCTGTTGGGTATATTTTTTTGATAAAAGTACATCTAGTTATACATCAAGTTAGATATGCATTATGATAATGTTGTTTCTAAACAGTATTTGGCATTAGGAAGTGGAACACGAGTTATCATGAAAAACGCCCTTAACGTCAATGACATCAAAAAGACATTTTCTAATAGTCAATATGTCAATAGGAGGTATTGATTCTTAACCGTCGAAATTAGAGACATTCATAACACAGAAAAACACCTGAAACCTTTTTATCCACAATACAAGAACAAAATTGGCCTAATATTGCACCTGGCCATTGAAAACAAGCCTTCTTAAATCCAAATTGCGTCGCATGTTTGTAACTAGTATTATAGATTATGAATAATGCCGCTTTTTTACTTTTTCCTTGGTATGGATCAAGTTCAATTGAGTAGTTAGTCAAAAAAACAATTCCTAATATCTCAGCTCCGATATACTTTAGCTACATGTGCTCCATATAAAGTTTGTTGCTCTCGATACGTTCTTTCATAATAATCAGGTTTGGCGAGTGGCCGCACCAATTTCAAAAATGACGCCAACGTTACCCATACCCGTTTCTTTGTTCGTGCAATATTTTCTTCATCATTGACTTTTATCTATAAATTGAAAAACAAACTTGTGTACATGTCAAATTTTCTTATTTTTCTCTAGGTAGAGCTTTACTCGGATATTATTTTAAAAGAATTTCAGTATTATTAAAAAAAATAGTGAGCAACATTTCAGTAATATTACCCGCTCTAATAACCCAGTTATCAGTAGCCCACTTCCAGATACATCCTGCGTTCCTAGTATTCTTTCTTGCCAATGTGACGCAACAAGAATGACGTGACAGGCCAGGGCTACACTTGACGGAAATTCCGTCGCTGAAGATCCGCGCTCTTTTCCGTGTTGGTTGAGCTGGTTAGTTTCAGGCCATACAAGTATGAGTTTAGTCCGGGTAGCGCTAACCTACTTTAGGGACGTGGGCCGTAGCTTATCAAAAAATCTAAAGGTCCATATACTTTATAGATACAGTTGTACCTAAAATAAAAAGCTTATATTGCGTTTTGTGCCATGATATACGATGCATTTTCAGAAGGACAATGATTGGTTGGTTACATCGAATTAAAAATGAACCATAATTAATTTAAAGTTTAAAAATAGAATGGCACTTAATGTCGTTGCAAAATAAGATAGGGTCAGGTTCCCGTTTTATTTCAAGATTTTAGGTCCACAAACGATTTAAAACACTGAGTAAGCTATCTATACATACATACTATCACGCCTTTTTCCTAACGGGATAGGCAGATACCACATCTTTCACTTTGTACGGTCCTGACACACCTCTGGCGCTTCTTCCACTGTCTCTTATGCTATCTATGGTCTAGAATATTATAGTGGGCCGCGCAGCGTCCGCATCCAATATGAACGTCGACGAGGTACCTAAAGATAGCGTATCGAGACCTGAGTCTACGTTCACACAAAACCTGACAGTAAGAATTGTCACAGCCGCCGGTGGCGAAAAACACTTTGTTGTGGACAATTCCTTAAAGTTTCTCAAGCCAAATCTTTAGTTGAGCTACAGACAACATGGTCTGTAAGTTGAGCAGAGGTATGAGTGACGTTATTGTATGAACTAGTCAAAATATGTCTGCTTAAGAACAAATCAACGTTTCAGCAACAGTCTTCTAAACCATTACATACTCGATTATATCTTAAACTTTATCCATTTAAAGACGCGACTTTTAATCAATAACGAGGAATAAAAATAATACGTTGGGCAAACAAAATAACTTCACTTAACTTTTAATAAAAGAGAATAAACTCTTCATAGCTGCTTTCGATGTTTACGCTGCTGTCAACAACACACCTTGCGTGTGTCTGCAAGCCTGGTACTTGCAGTGTGAATCCACGTGACTAAGGGGAAATGTTCTGCCCCCTTGTTTCTGAAAGTCAGGGCTGCGCAATAATGTTTGAGTTAGTATTGTATTTTTATTTTTAACTCTTAGATGATTTATTTTGGATAGAGCTAAACTGACGATAAAATTGTAATAATAATATTTAGTTCAAATATTTTAACAAAATTTAATGAATTTTGCCAATTAACGCGACTTCTCGTAGTAAGCCGACGAAATACAACTTTACCTTCAGCCTTTTTAGTATCAATACTAGATATACATATTGTTCGTCAATTTTGTTGTGTCCAATCAACTGTAAAAGAGATGATTATGATTTTATTTTCATGATATTGGTTCGTAATAGTGTGGTCATATAGCCTATAGTATTGGCATTTATCACTTTGAAGTGTGTTAGCCTAAATTAATAATATTTTTCAATCAACTTCAAAAAAAAAACCAACTTAAAAAAAAACTATTCCAAAACAAAGCACTAAAAAGTAAAGAAATAATTGCGTATACTTCTAAAACTTATACGATAATATAATGTAGGTACAATTATTGTTATTGTTGGAGTCGGTGTCAGCCAAGGAAACACTACAATATACCTAGCAATATACCTATTTCATACATATCACGTTTACGTATGTATGTAGGTACTCGTAGTTACAAACCTACATTGGCTGACACCGACTGCAACAATAACAATAATTGTACCTACATTATATTATCGTATAAGTTTTAGAAGAATACGCAATTATTTCTTTACTTTTTAGTGCTTTGTTTTGGAATAGTTTTTTTTGAAGTTGGTTTTTTTTTTGTTAAAATTTTTGTTTATTTCTTGATTTTCAGTGAATAGTTCTTATTTATTTTAAACATCGAAAAAGTATCGTCCAATTGCTCCTAAGAATTGAAGGGTTCCGTTACTTTGTCATGGATCTCATAATCAGAACCTAACACTCATCAAACTACCCTTGAAGTATATCCTTTCCAATAAAAAAAGGAGCATCGAAATCGGTTGGCGTGAAAATGAGTTATTCGTCCATTTGTCGCGCATATGGTTTATCTAGATTTAAGACTTATATAGATTTCCCATGGATGCCACTTACAGAACTGGACCAAATTAAAATGGGACCACACAGGCACCATCAGCTTTCAAATAAATAAAGAATTATCAAAATCGGTTGGCGTAATATTAAGTTATTCGTCCATTTGCCGTAAATTTTGTCTATCTAGATTTAAGACTTATATGGTTTTCTCATGGATGCCACCGTCAGAACTAGACCAAATTAAAATGGGACCATTCGGGAAGCACCAGCTTTCTAATAAAAAAAGAATGATCAAAATCGGTTCACCCAGTAGAAAGTTATGAGGTAACAAACAAAAAATAAAAAATAAATAAAAAACATACAGTCGAATTGAGAACCTCCTCCTTTTTTTGAAGTCGGTTGAAAAAGGAGGAGGTTCTCAATTCGACTGTATGTTTTATTTTTTTATTTTTGTAGTGATTCCTTGGCTGACACCGACTCCAACAATAACAATAATTGTACCTACCTATATTATCGTATGAGTTTTAGAAGAATACGCAATTATTTCTTTACTTTTTAGTGCTTTGTTTTTGAATAGTTTCTTTGAAGTTGTTTTTTTTTTTGTTAAAATTTTTGTTATAAGAAATAATGTTTAAAATTAATATGTTTTTCGTGTATCCTATTATGCTTTAGAGTCATCCACCATACCATGATTCGGTGCAGCAGATGACTACCATTCTACTTCTATTCTATAATTTTTATAGAAAGTTTTTATTTGTTTTATCCTAAACTAGTTTTTGCCAGTGACTTCGTCCGTGTGGACTTTGTTATTACAACCCAAAATTACTAAAAACAATCCCATATTAGTCTAAAGCACCTAATTGAATCGTGCCTTCATAGTATAGCTTTACAAAGTAAATAAAAGCACAAACTTAACACACGCACGGCAGTGACATCCAGCTTTCTGTCTCTTTCTGAAATATGTGATGATGAAAAGGATACATTATTACTAAGGAAAAAGTGTGATTAAAATGACGGATAAATGACGGGTGAAATGATTATTTTTGCAACTTCCTTAAGGGCCCCATATACGATACGATTGATCTCGACCCCACCCTCTACTTACTGAAATCGTTAACCGAAGTTCAGTAACCCCAGAGCTTTAATTTCTCGTAAAATGTTGTACATGTTATGCGTCCTTGGTATTTCAGCTTGTAAGAAACGTGGCCAGTAGTACCCACGCGCAGGCAACAGTAGACACCCTTGAACACGCCTAAAGAGGAGGAAACACTAGCACACGTTAGTAAAGCTGTGCAACTGTGAACTTTACTGACAGGATTTTAAGGCTTCAAATGTTTATTTCATAAAACAACGAAAACTCTTATATGAACATGAATTCCCAGTACTTTGTTATGGTAAAAAACGTGACGTGATAAAAGGAGAGGCGCGACAAAGATTGTGTCACACAGGTTGATCCATGTGGTAGTTGTAAAAATGGCTATTTATTTTTGGTAATGTGTTCTTGTTACATTGTTTGTTACTTATGAAAATGGCAAAAAGACCCAAAAATATATTTTACTCACCAAAGCCATTATGGCGAAGTGACAGAAGCAGAAGAACTAACTAGGTACATCTTGAAGTTTGGTGGGGTTAGGTAGGTACCTTCGTTTTAATTAACTGAATTATCACTTCCCAAACAGTTTTTCGCAAAATTTTCTTAAATAGCTATTTTATCAATTTTCTTTTGGTCAATCAAATATTTTAGTTGGTAAAACATATTTCAAGCAAAATATTATATTTTGTAACTCATTTTTTTAGTTTACGTCGCTTGGATTTGAAACTTATGGGCTCTTTTTTAAAAAGGCTTTCATATGGGGTCCCCATATAAAAAAGTTAACCCCCTCTTGATCATAGCAGCAAGAGACCGAAGAGCTGGCTTTTCCCTCACTTAACGGCTAGGTATAGCCGTTCAGCGCGGAAATGCTGCCTCAATCCTTGCTGCCATGCCACCTCAGATCATAGCATGCCACACTCACAGGATTTGTTCAATGATTAGACGAAATATTTATTTTATTTCCAAAAATATATTTGTAATCCTTATTATTATTTTTTTCCTTTTTTCTCCAGTTTCATTTCATAATTTAGATGGATTAATTTTAGGATAAGCTTTGTATATACTATTTTATAATTTAAAATTACTTGTCGCATTGTAAATTTACCATTTCTATTGAGTCAATTGCTTGAGACAATGATGAATGAAATGATTTCTATCTTTAAGATAGTTACACAGAAGACCCGAATTAATACTAATTAATATTACTATACTATTCAGGTAGTAACTTTCTGGTTTTACATTTAAAAATTCATTGCTTTGTTACTGCACTTAAATTTAACGCCTATTTTAATTCATTATTGGTTTGTCGTCCACAAAAATGACCGACGAGTTCACACACGAGACATCTCTTCTAAACCACGACAAAAATAAGGCACCACGTTAGGATCTGTCTACAAAATTGAACTTCCCGTACTGAAATTTAAGTCACAACAATTGCTGCCATGTTAGAAACGGGAGACAAAATAGAGAAACCTCAAAAATCAAGTAATGGCGACATTTGATTGACGTATTTTTTGTCTACTCTTCTTGTAGAGCGCGCATCTTAGCCCTGCTGGAGTTCATTTGATTCTAGTTACTCGTTCCGACAGATGTACCTAAATAATTTCTTATTCATTCATACATTCTTATTCGCAGCACTAAATGTGGAGATTTTAAATAAATCAACACAAAACAACAATACGTAAATAAATGCCCGCAAATGACGGACGGACGTAATGACAGCTTATTTTTTTATACTCACCAATGTTGCCAATTTTTATCTTGATGAAAATCGAAATGTTTTTATTCGGTTTTAAAATAATTAATGTCAAAAATCGTTGATTTCAATTATTGAAGGTAATAAACACAAAATATTTTTAATAATTAGTATTGAAGTAGGCGAAGTAAATGACACGTGCATCTCAAGTTCTAACATACATTTTATTGCATTTTGTTTATTGGTCACTGTTAACGAAACTTATATCGATTGACATTCTCGATTCATATATTTATTTATTATTTTATTATTTTTAATTACTTAGACGACACGATTGGCGTAGTGCGCTGTAGCACGGTTTCTCGCCTCGACTTCCGTAGTGTCCCGGGTCAATTCAGGAAACGATATTTTCTGAATTGACTCGGGTCTGGGTGTGCTGGGAGACGCCCCTGGTTTATTTCCCTTGTGTGGTACCTCGTAACACAGGGATATTAATCCCTACTCTGAGACCATTACAAGAGGTGTGTCGTCTGGCGCATATTTATTTATATTCATTATGGCAACATTATTCAAGGAATCAAAACTAAATCCGGTTATCTTTAAACAATTTACTATTTTTTTAAATTTTAAAAGATGTCCCGCCCCGGTTCGCTAAACAAATATCGAATGCAGGAAGACTTTAAAAATAAAGAAAATGATTTTGATAATTATAGTAGTTATCTTGAAGAGGGAGACAAACCTGTACCACAAATGGGCATTCTCCTAGGCTCCTTTGACGTCGTCAGATGTAGAAAAGTCTTTTTCCACCTATAAATGTATTTTATATATAAAAAGAAATAGATTAAAAGTAGAAAATATAGAAAAAAAATGTTTTTTATTTTAATTTTGTTGTGAAGATTACGAAGATGCTAACTTTGAAAAAGAAGATTAAAATTATGCTTTCAGCTTTCAATCAATCAATTGCACGCGCACTCGTCACAACTTGCACGGAAACCGAACGAATGCGCCACTTGTGTAATCTCCGCGTTCGCCGCGCTCTCGCGCGTTTCATTCCAATAAAGCACTCTTTCAAATAATAAGTTTCCGTAGATAAAAATTACACAAATTAGAAATAGTGTTCTATTACAACATAATGAACGAAAACAAGTGAACTTTAATAACTTGCATTTTTTTTTTGGTGGCTTGTACAGACAATAATGATAAAAAATTAAATATCTACTAATATCGAGGATAAATCGGTTGGCGTAATATTAAGTTACCCGTCCATTTGTCGCGCATTTTGTCTATCTAGATTTAAGACTTATATAGATTTCCCATGTATGAAACTGCCAGAACTAGACCAAATTAAAATGTGACCACACGGACAGCATCAGCCTTCAAATAAAAAAAGAATTATCAAAATCAGTTGGCGTAATATTGAGTTATTCATCCATTTGTCGCGCATTTTGTCTATATAGATTTAAGACTTATATGGATTTCCCATGGATGCCACTGTCAGAACTGGACCAAATTAAAATGGGACCACACGGGCAGCATCAGCTTTCAAATAAAAAAAGAATTATCAAAATAAGTTGGCGTAATATTGAGTTATTCATCCATTTGTCGCGCATTTTGTCTATCTAGATTTAAGACTTATATGGATTTCCCATGGATGCCACTGTCAGAACTGGACCAAATTAAAATGGGACCACACGGGCACCATCAGCTTTCAAATAAATAAAGAATTATCAAAATCGCTTGGCGTAATATTGAGTTATTCGTCCATTTGACGTCCATTTGTCGCACATTTTGTCTATCTAGATTTAAGACTTATATGGTTTTCTCATGGATGCCACTGTCAGAACTAGACCAAATTAAAATGGGACCATTCGGGAAGCACCAGCTTTCAAATAAAAAAAGAATGATAAAAATCGGTTTCACCCAGTCGAAAGTTATGAGGTAACAAACATAAAAAAAAGCATACAGTCGAATTGAGAACCTCCTCCTTTTTTTGAAGTCGGTTGAAAAGAAAAAACTTGACTATTTTCGAAACCTTAAAACTCAGCGCTACGGGTCTAAAAACGAAGTGTTTGAGTAATGCAACGGTAAATTATCCTCATAGAATATGTGAAGGACGAAAAAGACACGTCAAGTAGGTATTAAATGCAAACAAAAAACACCACAGACTTTCTTATTTACTCATCGAAATGAGACTTTTCGGGCATTAAATTCGCGAAAATAGTTATTTTAGTTATTTTAGTTGTGCCGTGTAGTGCGGGCACATAAAAAAGAATAGCACTACCCCCTCTCTTCCCGTGGGTGTCGTAAGAGCCGACCGAGGGCCATACTGCGATCGCCAACCCGCCTGCCAAGCGTGGCGATTATGGCAAACCCCCCCCAAAATGGCTGCACAACCAGAAAATCGGCCCCCAGTCCCCAGCGGCCCTGCTGTTCCTAGCTACGGCAGCGGCTATGGTAACAGCGGGGCAGAGGGTGCTAGGAATCCCCGGGTAAGATCCGGCTGCCAACAACGACGACTTGACCTGGCAACATATAACACGCGCACACTGAGGCTCGACGCGAAGCTCATAGAGTTGAAAGAGGTAATTAGTAAGTTACATTGGGAAATCATTGGGTTATCTGAAGTCCGAAGAGAGGGGGAGGACTCGATTATCCTGCAATCCGGTAACTTACTATACCACCGGGAGGGCGACCAACAGTCCCTAGGTGGTGTCGGGTTCATCGTCCACAAATCCCTTGTCAACAACGTGATTACTATCGGAAACGTTTCGAGCAGGGTAGCGTACCTGATACTCATAATATCGAAACGATATTCGCTGAATGTCATTCAGGTCTACGCTTCGACCTCAAAGCACGACGATGTCGAAGTGGAGGCTATGTATGAGGAGATCTCTAAAGCCATGCATAGCTATAAAACCCACTACACGGTTGTGATGGGGGATTTTAATTCAAAGTTGGGGCAACGTTGCGGTGATGAGTTGAGAGTGGGGCAATTTGGATTTGGGAACGGCCAGATGCTGGCAGACTTCATGGAGAGGGAGAACCTCTTTATGATGAACTCCTTCTTCAAGAAGCCCGTAAGCCGCAAATGGACCTGGATCAGTCCGAACGGTAGAGTCAAAAACGAGATCGATTTTATCATGTCGACGAAGAAGCATATATTCAATGATGTCACTGTGATGTCACAGGAAGCGATCACCGCATGGTCAGAGGCACATTGAATATCGACCTAAAGCTTGAGAGAGCGCGACTGATAAAATCCACGCTCCGACCAATACCGGCTCAAATTCAAAACCCCGAGTGCTTTCAGCTCGAGCTTCAAAACCGCTTCGAAGCCCTTGAGAACAGCATCGATGTGGACGATCTGTACAACATGGTGGTGGATACTGTCCGTACGGTAGGGTCCAAGCACTTTAAAACCCGCCGTCCCAAATCAAAGAAACTCTCCAGTCAGACTCTCTTACTCATGGATCAGAGAAACGAAATGAGGCTACAGAACTCAGCGGATGCCCATAGTTATCGGCAACTCAATAGACAGATATCTAAGTCTTTGACGAGCGACCTTCGCCAATTTAATACCCAGCGTATTAAAGAGGCAATTGAGCGGAATAAAGGCTCCAAAGTGTTCGCCAGAGATCTGTCTATTGGGCAAAGCCAATTGACGAGGCTGAAAACTGAGGCAGGTAGCATCATTTCGTCAACACCTGAAATCCTGAAGGAGATTGAGAGTTTCTATGGACAGTCATATTCCACGCAAACACCTGTTGAAAGCGAGGCTAAAGATCCTAGAGCCAAGCTTACCCGACACTATACCGAAGATATCCCGGACGTCAGCCTGTACGAGATTAGGATGGCTCTCAAGCAGCTTAAAAACAACAAGGCGGCGGGTGGTGACGGAATCACAACCGAGCTCCTGAGAGCGGGCGGTAAGCCGATACTTAAGGTCCTCCAGACGCTCTTCAGTTCTGTCATCCTCGAGGGAAAAACGCCAAAGGCATGGGGCAGAGGCGATGCTGTTCTTCAAGAAGGGTGACAAAACTCTCTTGAAGAACTACAGACCCATCTCGCTTCTGAGCCATATCTATAAGCTGTTTTCGAGAGTCATTACGAATCGTCTCGCTCGCAGGTTTGACGACTTCCAACCTCCCGAACAAGCAGGGTTCCGAAAAGGCTATAGTACCGTAGACCACATTCATACGCTGCGGCAAGTTATATAGAAGACCGAAGAGTATAACTTGCCACTTTGCTTAGCGTTCGTGGACTACGAGAAAGCCTTTGATTCGATTGAGACCTGGGCAGTACTGCAGTCTCTCCAAAGGTGCCAAATAGACTACAGGTACATTGAGGTGCTAAGGTACTTATACCAGAACGCCACCATGTCGGTCCGATTACAGAACCAGAGCTCTAATCCGATCCAACTACAGCGAGGCGTGAGACAAGGAGACGTTATTTCTCCGAAACTGTTCACGGCTGCGTTGGAGGATATTTTCAAGCTTCTGGACTGGAAAGGACGCGGCATCAACATCAATGGCGAGTACCTAACACACCTGCGATTTGCCGATGATGTAGTTCTTATGGCTGAGACCTTGGAAGACCTGAACATAATGCTCGAAGATCTCGGTAATGCTTCTCAAAGAGTGGGTCTTAAGATGAACACGGACAAAACAAAAATCATGTTGAATGCCCATATTGCACCCGCTCCAGTTAACGTTGGGAACATTACACTCAAAGTTGTTGACCACTATGTTTACCTGGGACAGACAGTCCAGCTAGGTAAGTCCAACTTCGAGAAAGAGATCTCTCGTCGAATCCTGCTCGGATGGGCAGCGTTCGGGAAGCTCCGGCATATATTTGCGTCCGAAATACCTCAGTGTCTCAAGACAAAAGTCTTTGACCAGTGTGTGTTGCCAGTAATGACCTATGGGAGTGAGACGTGGTCCCTTACTATGGGTCTCATAAGAAGGCTCAAGATCACCCAGCGAGCAATGGAGAAAGCGATGCTTGGTATTTCCCTGCTCGATCGAATCAGAAATGATGAGATCCGCAGGAGAACAAAAACAACCGACATCGCTCGAAGGATTGCATCGCTGAAGTGGCAGTGGGCGGGACACATAGCGCGGAGAACCGATGGCCGTTGGGGCGGAAAGGTTCTCGAATGGCGACCGCGTACCGGACGACGTTCCGTGGGCAGGCCCTCTACAAGGTGGACCGACGATCTGGTCAAGGTCGCGGGAAGCCGCTGGATGCGGACAGCGCAGGACCGATCGTTGTGGAGATCCTTGGGGGAGGCCTATGCCCAGCAGTGGGCGTCGTTCGGCTGAAATGATGATGATGATGAGTTATTTTTAGGATATTTGATTCAACAAAGCGGCCCAGTTTCAGTGGTCCAAAGTTTTTTTAGTTTAAGTGCAGTTTCAGACCAGTTGGCGATTTATACGCGTGCATAAGCTCGTTTTAGGAAGTTACAGGCGCGCCCTTTTTTTTTTTTGCTATACGAAGAACTCGTACGATCGTCGACGCGCTTATGAGCTCGTATCATCCGTACCTATAGATAAAGACTCACCACTACCGGTATGAGCAAACACGCCACAATAAGCCCGTGTACGCGCGTAAAGTCATCATTTGGAGAAATCGCTATAAGAAATGTTTGGAACACTGAAACAGGGCCATCCTGATAAGTATAGTATTGATGAAGAATCGAGGTTTAGACGTCTATGGTCAATTACAAGGCAAGGATTTTCAAACAGCCTTGCCATTCATGTGCTAGCAAATACCAATATTTTAATTTTGTTACTGGTTCTGGCCCCTAAGACGTGATGCCCTAAGCAATTGCTTAATTTGCTTATGGGTTAATCCGGCACGCATGTCCTGTGAGATTCGGTCTACCGATAGATCGTTTTTGGTTCACGTCGCTCATTTGGATTCGGTATGTCACCTTAGCTAAGGGATTTTCGGTGTGAGTGCTATTAAATCTATTTGTTTGTCTAAAGGCAATGGATTATAAAATAAACATTGAATTTAAAAGAAAAGGATAGCAGTGCAGTGCGATAAATATGCGATTTTAGAAGTTTCCTCCAAGATTGCTGCGCCCTGCCTGCTCTGAGTTGCAGATGAACCTAACGAGTTAAAGAAGGTAAAAAAATAATATTCTTAATTTGAAAAAATAATATTGAAATGAAATTAAAATTAAATTAGGTAAAAAAATAATATTCCTATTTTTCTCTAACGCCCATAGTACAAGCTCTGCTTAGTTTGGGGTCAGCAGATCTTGGTGTGAATAATTGTCCCAGACATTTATTTATTTATTTATTTATTACTGCTTTTTAAGGCTATAATTGCTACTTACTAGCATGTATGTCGAAGCATTGCTAATAATGAGCATGCTGATTTCAGTGAAAAATGAGCATGCTCGTTTTTAGCATGCTAATAAGCAAGCTGTTGTAAAGCATGTGTAACTGTAGCTTTAGTGATTATTGATTTTTCTTAATGTATCTCAGTTATTCTAGCATTCCGGTAGTATGTTGTTCTCTATCTATTGATTTAATAAAGTTAATGTTTCTATGCGCTGGAAGAAGCCACCTCTTCCTACCATTAATAAGTTGCTGCTCGCTATAGACTGCAACAAAGGTCCAGGTGTTGATGGCGTTCGGCCGATGGATGTCAAGTCTTTGCGACAAAAACTGATTTATCCCATTGCGCACCTAATAAACACAAGCATTCGGACTGGAGTATATCCGAAGGAACTTAAATCAGGATTAGTAAGACCTATACTCAAGAAAGGGGATAAACAGGACTGCAGCAACTATCGGCCGATCACAATCTTACCTCTCATTGATAAAGTGGTGGAGAAGTATATATCTCGGGAGATCCATAACTTTTATGCGGAGAATAATATTTTGTCGTCTAACCAATATGGATTTCAAAACAAAAGGAGTACGACACAATTGTTATCCACGTTTACTGACCATGTCAATTATTGCTTGAACAATAAAAATCATGTAGTAGTGGCGTTCATAGATTATAGTAAGGCTTTTGACACTCTTAAGCATGATACGTTGATTCAGAAGCTGGACGAAAATGCCATTCGTGGACCTCTTTTACAGTGGTGTAGAAACTACCTTAAAGATAGGACTTATCAAGTTAAAATCGGAAATGAGTTAAGCAACGAGGTTAAAGTCACTGAAGGGACAGCGCAGGGCTCTGTACTGGGACCATTGCACTACATCTCGTATGTTAATGACATAAACTATCTTATAAAGAGATGTATCATTATGCAGTTCGCTGATGATACATGTCTCATAGCGAATAACGTAAAGATAGAGGTGGCTATCGATGATTTGCAGAAGGATTTTGATCTTTTGTGTAAGTGGTCCCATGATGCTGGTCTTGTGTTGAATGCTCAGAAGACGAAACTTATGCATCTTCACTCCAGCCACAATAAAATAAGTAAATGTATAGAACTTGTTGCACATAGCCATGAATGTCTGCATCAAGACAGCTTTTCTTGTAACTGTCAAGCCGTTGAGCAGGTGCAGCAATACACCTACCTAGGGTTGGTTATAGACCATAGATTTTGCTGGAAACCACATGTTGAAGCTACGTGTAATAAACTAAGGGCAATTATGGCTAAATTTAAACTAATAAAGAATAGAATCCCTTTCAGTATGTTGCTGCAGCTGTATAATGCGCTGGCTGAGAGTGTAATTGCCTATGGATTAAGCAGCTACGGGCGCACTTTTAAAACTTACATAGAACAATTATACAGCCTTCAGCTAAGAATATTAAAAATAATCGTTTCTTCTAAAACAAAAAATAAATTTAGAAATGATGAGCTGGGTCTATTCAAACATTGTAACGTACTCCCAGTTCAAGAAAAGACAAAAATGTTGCTACTTGCGGAGAATTATTTTGTCTATAATTCGAATTATATTAATCATGCGAAAAATACCCGAAAAAAAGCTATGCGGCATGTTTGTGTTACTGGTGCGAGTAATTTTTATGGAGAAGGAACCACAGCATATATAGTTCCAAGACTGATAAACGAGTTACCAAAGGTATTTAAAGATTCGGTAAGTAAAAGTAACATTAGGTATAAACTAAAACAATATTTCATCCAATAGTCCATTTTTCAATTGACAACTAAATACCACAAAAGGAAGCAACCTGTACGCATTTAATTAACTTGTTTCTGTTGTCTATGCTCGATTGCTAAATTCCAATGTACCTACTCGTGAGTAACTTTTTAGTTTAGGTGAGCTACATGGTACGGATTAGGGTCCAACTACCCGTGAATGTGTTTTTATTTTATGTTTTTGTATTGGACGCACTTTATATTGCGTTTCTGTGTTCCTGTAATGATAAGAGGAATTGCAGTACCCAGACAAACCAGTAATGGTTTAGGGGTGCGAAGCAAACAATGTTAAAACTTTAATTGTAAGAAGAAATAAATAAATAAATAAATAAATAAATAAATAAATAACAAATCATTAATTGGGTCGATTTCGACAAGATTGGCGTAGATTGGCGCACTAGCGCTGTAGCACGACTTCTCGCCCATGTCTTGTGTGGTGCCCCGGGTTTGATTCTCGGCCAGCTAAAAAAAGGTTCGCTGTTTTAATATGAAAAAGTTTCAGCACCTACCTAATTAATTACCTTTTTTGATCTAATAAGAAATCTAAATTCAACCTAACGTAGTAACATGGTTTTACACATATTTTGAGGCACTCTTTTCTTTCAAAGATATACATTTACTTTGAGAAAAACTCAGCAATTTAAATAATATGGAAATAACGCGAACCAATACACAAAGAGTATTTAAACACTACGTTTACAATACACCTTAATAATGAGACGTAAATAAAAAGGTTTCTTGTTTTTGTTAATGGAATAAGCTCTCTACAACGTGTTTGAAGTCCTATTAATAGACTCGGGATATCCTGCAGCTGTCAACCACTAGCAGGAACAACGTGGCAAGGCAAAGATAGGGTGGGGCACGCATGCGTAAACGGGTGGAGGTTTTCCTGAAGCGAGCGTCCCTAGCAACAGTGACTCTAGCTACTTTATGCACTCCTGGTACTAAGCCGAGCTTTGGAACGTCGGTGACGTAATCGACGGCTATGACGTGAATAGTTTTTGCCTAACTATGTTCTGTTAGGCTTAACCAACATTACGCGCGGCCACAGCACGCGTATATGCATCGTGATTTATTGCAAATTATGGGATATTCTCATTACGTTTAAGTTCTATTTAACTGATTGGGTTGTAAATAAAACTTTAAGATCACAGGTTTACTGACTTAATTTTTTGATAGTAATTATGCTTTCTTTAAAACCAAAGCCGCCGTTAACTTGGGCTATTATTTGGCAAAACATTTTTATATATATAAGTTAATTTTTTTAACAGTTATTGTGAAAAGTTATGCATACTCTAGTTCATCAGGGGCCAACAAAATGATATGTGTGACGTTTTGGTTGTTTTTTCACCAGTTATAAAGCTTAAGTAGCAGTAAGCTTTAATCAGAGATACCTATAGCAACTTAAAGTTGACACGTTATGGCTTTCTCGTAAATCGAGGTTGCGAGATTGATCATTTTATAAAAGAGATGTTTCATTATGTGTCAATACGAAAGGTTGGTCTATGTCTTGCATATGTATTGAACAGTAAATTTTGGTTTCTTTTTGGTTGAATATTTTGACGAATGAAATGCTTTTGCTAGTACGATTCCGAACTTTTTTAGCAAATAATGCCTTAGGGCTAAGGGCATAACCTCAAACAGCATATCACTAGTACGAGTATAGCTACAAAGACGAGTAGAAATTTGCCAAAAGGAGACTGCGGAATACAGACATTTTCGCCAAAATCTCGCATGCAGTCACAATGTCACAGGCCATGCTCGTGTTAGACATTAAAGGCCATTCTGGCGAACTATTCTACTTAAAGGAACATAGTGTCATGTTTCTCCTCACTAGGCACTCTTATAAACTTAGTTAATGTCTAGTTAGTACAAACTTGTTGTCTACTTTTTGTAGTATGAAACCTGTCCCGCCGGTGTGAACTAAGGCCTTTATCATTGATATGAAGTCATATATGGCCAAAGATTTCAAAATTAGTGCATTTTCCGAAAACACTCAGCCCGACCTGAAAGTTGAATGCAAAACCTCCGTGTATCGGGACGAGTACTCTTACTACTCGGCGACAGTGGCGTACAACTTTATGAAGTGTTGTGTGATGAAAAGTTTTTTTATTATTTGTCCCTGTTACACCTTCTGGTGTTCAGTGAAACATCAGATGCAAGGCAAGGGGTGGTCTGTTTCACGCATGCGTGTTGCTTGTTTTTCGACGACGAGCTTCTGGTGCATTATGCACTCCTAGTATCATTCGTGCTTCGGACGCGGTTTGTGACGCAATTGACGGTAGTGACGCAATTGGTGGTGGTGATAGGAACGTTTAAATAAATAAGTACTACTGATTACACTGTGCACTATACATACAGCAATATGAAATGTTGTCAACTTTTTGTATTCTTTTAGAGAACGTTCTATAAGCTAAGAATCTTTATTGGGGGGGTTGAGGGTTGGTAACCTGAGAATCCTGAGATACAGGATTCTTCCTAGTTCACGTATCAACCTACCATAAAATTGTGCTCTGTAGGTACCAATAATTAATTTATATTCTGTATTGTGTTTTTTCATTTTTTTACTTCTAATTTTTGTAACCATCTCAAATGTATGTAATGTATTTCATGGTAAGAAATATAGTTATAAGTATGATATAATAAATAAAACTAACTAATGAAACAATAAATTTGAACAGCAGGTAGTTGAGACCTTTATGCCAAGCTAGTAGTAAATGTTCCAGTTCGTATTATGTAACAGTTTCACATAAAAATATTTTCTTGATTAATACTTGTTCCACAACTTGTTTTATCCTATTTAAGTAAAAATGCATGGAGCAGTTGTATTTTTAATTCCGATTTGATCCCACAGAAAAATACATTTGTCAACATGGATGAACATACATACTAACCTCGCATGCGATGCGAAGTTACCTGGGTACATTCCTATGCATATATTTAACGCAGAGGTTGAGGGGGAGGAGGCATCGTCCCTAATAACAGCAACTCCTGCCACGTGATGCAGTCCGTGTACTGCACCACCCGGACAAAACGTGACTTCAAACGGTGGAGTGGCAAGCACAGCCATGAAAGCAGGAAAGCTTGCGTAAGGAAAAACAGCAGTTTTTTTTTAAAGTTGTTCCGTGAAAAACTGACGCTGTTAATCGTCGTTAACATGAAACTATGTTAAAATTGTGTTAACCTACCAAGCTGACATATTTTTCAAAATTAGATATCGTTTTAAATCGAAAAATGACGGGCAAATGTTTGTCATCATTTATTTATTTATATAATTAAGTTGTGGTCATAGGGACTTACAGTTAACCCAAAACGCTAGTAATGTCAACAATAATAATTACAAATTATTGAATACATGCAATAAATCGAAAATAACAATATAAATAACTATAAATACATATGTTAAGCAAATATAATTAAAATACAAATAAATACAAAACAAAGGTCAACTGAAACAAAAATAAATCACTAGATGTCAAAAAGAAATTTAAAAAAACTAAACAATTCATTTACAAATAAAAAAATACATTCACACAAAATTACCAAAAATAATTACAAATTCACATAAAATTGCAAATGGATTTATATCATAAAATACTAGATCATTTTTCATTCCTCAGCATGCTTGAATACAATAGGGCTTTGAACATAAATGCCCAAAGCGGTCCGCAAATAGGTCAAAACTATAGTCATTGGCGAGCAAATCTCCAATCATAATACGCAGAGCACGGGTAGTGGGTGCATGAGCGGCATACAAGGTGAGTGCTGAAGGCACATCCCGTAAGCATTATAATTATTGCCTAATGATCACTAATGTTCCGAAAAGTTCGGCACACACTTTGATCTACCTGGGATAAAAAACTGCTTAGATTTAAACTGGCTCTACATATTATTTTGTGATAACAGCCTTAAAAAGTGCAGGGTGAACATAGTAAAAAAAAAAGCTATGAGCTTCGTCTAAATCAGTATAAATACCTCGGTGAATCAGCGTCCCTAACTGCAAAACTCTAGGTGCATTATGCGTTCCTTGTATCCTTCGTGCTTGAGCCGTGAATTGTGACGTTAAGAGGAGTGGCGAAGTCACAAGTGCTCTATGAATATGAAACCAAAAACTTTCTAAACGCATGTAAGATGCGCCTGTATGTTTACCAAAAAAAGGTACCAACCAATATTGCCACAGCGCATTCATTGTTTATTTATTATAAGGGTATAATAATAATAAAATAAACGAATAAACATTCGTTTATTTGCTTTCTAACTACTCACGCCTTTTTTTTTCGATATAATGTACTACAGCCATGTCATACTTTATTGAACCGCCCATTTATTGAAGTAACCTAAGCTTAACAGGTTTCTTATGCTTAGGTTACTTCAATAAATTCGATTCATTTTTATTGAGACCTGTTTTATAATTTGTGGTTACAAATTATAAAACAGGTCTCAACAAAAATGAATCGATCATATGAAAAAAAAACGTACCTATGACTCCATGAATAATTATTTGCAAGGAATTATAATTATTATTTGTAAGTGGATCTACAAAATGGAACAAGTAAAATTATTTCATCAGAATATATTTATAGTTTTTTTTTTTGCCTTTGGTCAATTTAAAAAAGAACTATAATTAACGAATGATAATATTTCAATGCATTAAATCTATTGAAAGTTCTTCTTTAATAAAATCGATTATTATGTCAAATCGAATCGGTAACGTGTTAGGCCTTCACTGATTTCCAACTGTCTCAAATAGTCAAAAAGAAAATAAACGAATTGACAGGGTAAGTACCTATTTTTAAAACAGTTACGTACATACGCCATGTGGTGCAGTATACAATTTTCTTTATGGGTGCAGTCTGCAGCATTGGCACGTCTGCTAAGAGGTCCCGTCACGTAATCTACAATAGTTTCTAATAAGCAAGTTTGTGCATTAGAAACTATTAAGACTGAAAAATAAATGTAAATTAAGTTTAAAAGTGTCTATAAACAAATTGAAGTTAGTCTGGCATACTCAAATAAAGTATAAAAAAACCTCTACCAAATCTACCGCGAAACAATATTTATTTACTTATTAAGTTGCATTGGCCTACGAAGGCAACAGAACGGTATGTCTTGAGTTTAGACGGTGTTTTGTACTCGTATGTTCAGTACTGTACTGGGGGAGCATAATCATTGAACATGTTTGAGGGGAAATTAGAAAATGTGGAACGATTCATTTTCTTGAAAGGTTTATCACAACACAGTCATTTCATGGGTAGGTATAAACAGTAGATATTAATAATATAATTAATATTTTAGCGTGTTTGAACTTTCACGATTATTAGGTCAATTCACATGATATTGACTTTGGTGTTATGATAATGCGCTCCTTGTTTTTCAGCATCCTTAAAGCAATATGAAATGGTGGTTAAATTGGAATGGGGAACCACGCATGCGTATTGTCTGACTATGTAGCCTATTGCAGCCTGGGGTTTATATGTTTAGCCGAATGGGGATACATCGTCCATAGCAACGGATGCCTTCACCGCGTTATGCATTCCTTGTACTGCACCACCCGTAGGAAACGTGACTTCAAATAGTGGGGATAGAGTACGTAGCACATTTACTTTTCTGAGGGATTGTGGATTATGTGATTCGTTGTATTCTCTAAAATACTGCTGCACAAGATTGACAAATCTCGATTGGTGCCTGTCTTGTATTTTTCGCTTTCACTTTGCAATGCAAACTTATTGTTTTTATATTAATAATTTTATTCTAATGACTCTGCTTAAAAAACGGACCTTGATGGCTCTCTGTAGTGACCTACCTCCTTTCAGATTTAACCGTTTTAAGACTTGGCAACCTGCACATAGCTAACTCAGCAATAATTACGGATTTACGATCATCGCAATGGAATCAACATTTTGTGTGAATCGTGGCTCAGCTACGAGTAGTGCAGTGCTTCTTTGGTACTGGCAGAAGTGACAGATCAACAAAATATGTGCTTGAAGAACATTAGTCCCACTCACGTTGATAAAACTTCGCATTTTATTATTAAATATAACCACAAAATTATTCAGTTTTCTGATATTTAACGTGTTCTCAGAAGTGTACGTCCATAAAGTACGTTTTGACACTAAAGTGTATGTATTTATGAACCCTATGAGGTATTTTTCATGACTGTTGGTTCTCTTGATGATCTTTGTGTTCATTGTTTTTCCGACTAACTCTCCGGTGATGGAATACATCATAAAAAATGTTTAGCAACCCGGATTGCGGAAGGCTAACCACCTATCACGTTGGGTTCTATAACATTGGTGAAAAGTGGGATTCCGAGTGTTCCGTTCACATAATGGCAACAGTCACTTGCCTCTGACTACCCCGTTTCAATATAGTCGTCTATGTTATGTTTGTTGAATTGATGTTACTGTACAAAAACACATAAAATCGTCAAATGTAAGGTGCCAATTCATTGCTCAATATTTTTTCACTGATTGAGTGCGAGGAAAAGAGAAAATGCATCGTCAGTTCAGTTTCATTACGAAGCAACAAGGTGCAGAACTTATCAGAAAGAAAAAAAATCCTTTTGATACATATAATCACAAAAGTCTTACAAAAATGCGACGGTTCCGATCCACCCATATCTAACGCTCTGTAACTATGGGAGTCATTATTGAACTGTCGTGTTAACTGACAACTTAAGGGTCTTTCAAATTGTTTGAGATTGGGTATTCAAGCCATTTGTTGTTGATACGGGAATTTGCGTACGAACGCGTCCCTAACAACAGAACTCCAGATGCATTAGGCACAATTGTTCTTCGTTCTTAGTCTGTCACGTCCTTGAGAGTAGTGACGTAACAACTGTCCCGCACAGGAGCTTTTACGTTTACCAAATGACAATCATACCGTATCAAAGTAACAAAAGCATCAAGGCAAATCCAACGTGAGTAAGGTAGCGGAGCAGAAAGTGAGATAACATTGTATTTTTTTGTTGTAAAAACATTTTACTACATAAAAAAATAATGTTTCTTTGGCTAAATAATACCTTGATATCAGCGCCACATGTACTTCTGATCCCGTATCCCGGGGGTGCCGCGTCATCATCGCCTCCCAAGTACTAGGAATGTAGAGTACTGTTAGAGTAGTTTTTAAGATTGAGACAACGCTGCTTATCCACTTTGTTAATCGTAGTTGACGTCTATGTCATCTGACGCAATTTTGGATGTGACTTTGGGGATTCAGTTTTTCAGGTTTATGTAGTGCAGTGCACATTGTCACGGCGCCGCAACGGTACCGCTCCAACCCGTCAATTAACTTGCCATTCAAATTAGATCATTGAATTGTGTGTACTATAATATATTTTACAATGTCAATATGAAAAAACCAACGGCGGGCGGTCAGCGCGCCGTAATCTGTAATATCAATAATATTTTTTGCCATTAATGTTAATTCGCCGACAATTCGGTTCTGGCACTCGCCGGCCGCTTGTCGAAGTGGGCACAGCACAGTTCTAACCTAACCAATAGTAGCTTTAAAAACCACTACAGCCACATTTACTGCAATAATGTGTCATTCTATTCTATTCTAAAAACTAAACTTTACCGTGTTTACTTTAGTAAAACAAAACATACGAAGAAATACCATTCGATCATCTTATTTTACATTAATTTATATACTCAGTCAAAAAGTTAGCATTTCTGATGCAACGTTACGTCAGCTTCTTAGACCTCGTTACTCCATCAGATCAAATTTTACAGGAGACACAAAAAACTTCACCCTTATATTATGGCGGTCGGAAGTTACGTGGTTTTCTATTTAGCATTTAAAACTGCAACGGCTTTTTCAAAGGATTTAATTAAGAGCTTGTATGCGGTCAGAAATTAGTAACAAATTGGTATAAAAATGTTATTTGAAAAATAAATTGAGTTACGAGGTCTGATACTTTAGCCGGCGTAGCATCAGAATGATTGAGGCTCTGGTCCAGCAGTGAGAAAGTATACCAAAATGCAAATTTATTTTCAAAGTTCCTTGCCTGGCAGAGCTCGAGCTCGATACCTCCTCTTTACCATGATATCCTAGTTATTTAAGGTGGTGTGCCATTACGTGACCGATGCGTGAAGGCGGTACGCGCACGCGTGTTAACTAGTGCTTATTTTAAAGTGTATAGGACTGAGTTCCCTCTCGCATTCTAGGAAAAGCGTTCCTACGGTTACTTTCTTCTGCTTTATGCATTCCCTGTACTTCGATCTGGAATAGAGGCGAAACTGGCACGAAAACACCCGACTCGATTACAAAGAGGCGAAAATCAAGTCATTGCGATTAAAGGAGTGCTCGAAAATGTAATTTCTTTACTTCTTCGAATTTAATATTGAAACGAACGATACTCGTGTAGCTGCCGTTGGCGTCTGCTGACAGGTTAGGGGGCAAGATGGTGCTTAACTGTGGTTACCGTTTGATGGTGTTATGAGTTCAGTGAAATCACAATTGCATTTTTTATGTTATTGGCAAACAGGTATTAGTCTAAACAAAGCTGTTACCGCAATTCCGCTCCTACTGCCTCCGATGTAAAAAGTCTCCTTCAGAAAAAAAATGCTTAAATGTCAGTACAAATATAAGTTTTCTGATGACATAATAATGTAATTGTTTATTTGTCTAATATAATGTTCTAGTAGAAATTGATGTCTAGCATATTATTTACTGTCTTTACGTTCTTTTAATTAAAAAATAAATTCAAATTAACCACTCAAAATTATGGAATAATATTATCACTGGTCTACCATTTATATACTGGTATAACATTAGGTCATGGACAGCATAATTATATTCAAATAATTAAACGTGTGCTACGCTGCACCTAATCTCAAAGAAAAGCTTAATTTTTGAGTGTTTTTTGGAGTCGGTTTAATTTTGCCAATTTGAGCGTAAATGATAGTGATATATTTTTTTGCACTATCTCTTGCTTATAGATGTTCTAAGATTTTGGGTCCCCTTATTGTTTTTTTTGTGAATGCAATAATTATTTGTTAATGTTGTCAACGTGTTTTTAAAGCAACTCAATTTGAAGCTTTAGATAAACTTTAATATGGTAGTTAGTAGAAAATTGTTCTGAAATGAATCATCCTGTTTGTAAGGAAAGAAAATCGTAAAACATTTACTACTATTAATATCCTTCCCAAACCGGAGCGTCTACAAAAATAAATGTTTGCCTTCGCCTCATATTTGGCCTCGAGATGTCTCAGTACAGAAAGCAATTGAAATAGCTTCGTCTTATATGTTCACATACGTAATTATGTTCTACTAAAAGATAACGCCAAAATTAAGAATCCTATCCTTTAATGGGCCGCTAACGATAAGTAGCGGCCAGCTCGGTCAGCGGTCTCTAAATCGAATAAACTTCTCAGGGGCTTATGTTATCCTAGTTATTTGGGGTATCTAACAGTGTGAATCACGAGATGGACGTCATTGACGCATGCGTATTCGATAATACAAGCATCTACGTACGTGCAAATTGCACTCGAATGCCGACTGTCCTGTCATGATAAACTTAAAAAAAATAAGCAAAAAGTAATCGGCAAACTCATAAATACTGTCCCACTGCTGGGAACGCAAATGCCTTCAACATTCCAATTGAATAATATTTTGTTACCTTAAGCTCAGACTTCCTGGATATGACGCCGAACTCTGACCACTCTGCCATGGAAGGAAGAAAAAACCTAATGCTCTATCTAAAGCAACAGTGAGGCCGATAGGGTTTTAAGGATAGATATGATCGAATGCCTCTAAAATAATGTTGCGTTTGTGTTGTTACCTGTAGAGGAGTTCACTACCCAGGTACGTCTACCACGAGTTGCCACTTTAAATTTGCGTTATTGTTCGCGTAAAAAATATGTATTGGGATTTGACATGACATGACATGACAATGTCAAAACCCAATACATTTTTTTTACGCGAACGATAACGTGAATTTAAAGTTTATTAAAAACTCGTGGTAGACAGATCATATTATTAAACGGTGTATTATACTCACGTGCGTATATTAAATAACGTGTCGTTGCATTTGATTGTATACGAGTAATGCTGCTTGTCATAGAAATGCACTCATCCAAACTGAATTGACGTCATGTAAAATTGCAACTCTCGAGGAATGGGTGCTTGCAAAATTTGACAAGACTTACACAAACAAAGTAACACAACAATATCAAGCTAAATGAAAGCTTGTATTTATAAATCTAGGTAATAAATAGAACACCATGTGATATGAAAACAAATTACCAAATAAAATCGTGCAAATTGTAGTCGTTCAACCTACTAGTAGCGGTTTTTTCAAAACAATTTACACTAGGACTGCAGAATCCACCGATGTATCGGGTTGTATCTGAAATGAAGAGCGAAAGCTTCAATTGGAGCTCATTCTCTCTCACTCTGACTTTCTCGATCACTAGTTGTTATCATATACCATTGTAGAAATCACTACAAACTTACAATTTACACACACAACCTTTGAGCTTCTCCAGTAGATGTGCGTTGGTTGGCGCTTTGCTTGAAATATCTCTTGATGTCCTCTGTGATCCTAGTAGTTTACCGATGTTAGCAATGTGACTGACTGGTTAGGAACCGGCCGAACCTTTGACCGGCCGATTCGACAAATCAGACGTTTGTTAGTTATTTTTATACAGTAACGAAATGGCAGACTGTCCTTTTCAAACGGTATCTTTTCATGTGATATTCGTTACCTCTTGAGGTAGTATGAAACCCTGATAATTTATCTTGATGGACACGTGACATGGCAGTCCCGCGAGAATGAACCGTAAAAACAACAACAGGAAAATAATTTATAGGCGTAATAAAGATTACTCTGGTATGTAATAAAATTAAAATAAAACAAATTGCTAGTATGGTTGTTCTGGCCTCATCAAAATTATTTTTAGAGATTGGGACCGAGAAAAAAAATAAAGATGTCAAATGTGGATTAAAACAATAAGGTTTCATCAAGCTTTGATGAGCTTGGAGGTGGCACCAAGCCAAACGTTTTGTAGCGAGGTGAATCACTAAAAGTGCATGGTGTTGCAGGAGGTGCAGTGCACCTGTTGCGAAGGAAGCCACTTTCTAGACAAAAATCCACCAACGCAAACTTATTCAGTGTCCACCACTGGAACTTACTGTAGGTAGCGAATGCACGCGGAGATAGTAATTTGTGTGTGAAACTGTAAACGTAATGGACATTTCTCTATTAAGCCAATAATTTTAGCATTCACCTCAGAATGTGAGATAATAAATATGAAAATATGCACATACCTTAAAAGGCAGAGTCCAAAAGCAACTCTATGTATATTTTGATTGTATGACAAAGGCACCGTGCTTGGAAACCACGCTTAACTGTTGGTACTGACTTGATTCGCTAGATGGCGGACTATCAATATCGGGGGTGCACCAAAGTTCATCTAAATTTTCAACTCCCATAATTGGAAGACCGAAAATGTTCTTCCTAACATTTTTCATCCTAACAGTCTCAGATCCTAACTACTCTGTTTCTAATGTTCATAATCCGGATGAACACTCTTCATTTTTCCTCCTAAAGTTTTCATTCATACAATTTGTAGAACTAGCGACTATGTTCCTACCGATTTGTAATCCGAACACATTATACTAACTTAAGAACTTAGCGTTTATGTCAACATAACCCGCTCGTCGTTTCGCTCCTCGCTAACCAAAGCTAGTTCCAGAAGAGAGTTTTAAATAAATTCACTTAGTTTAGCAAGGAGCGGAGGAGCGAACACGGCTGTATCCATTAACAACTATCTGCTCGGGTTTTTCCGAGCTAGTTTCGGTTTGATCGCAAGGCTGAAGTGCAGGGAATGCATGTTCTGCAGAAGTAACTGTTGCTCAGGGCCGCCGTATCCAGGCCCTGAAGAATTTTAGACACAGATATAGGCATGACACGCATGCGCTCAGTCCCCTGCATCCCCACTGGTCACGTTGTGGTTTGCCCTAAATAACTAGGAATGCATGAGCTGCAGAGAACTGTGTTGGCGTTGGGCTGGATAGCATTATCCCCTTTAGAACCATACATTGTTTATTCAGTATGACATCGTAAATATTTGGTTATCAGTGTTATCGATTTTTGACTATCAACTTCCATCCGGAAATCAAAGTCCTTTTGTTTTAAATTTTTAGTTGATTTGATGCTTTATTGCACTTTTGTTACAGTAGAGACGAGCACAACATGAAAATTTCTGACAGTACTAGATAAATGTTGCACAGACGTGTTAATATCAACTTTTACAAAATCATTTATTCATTCGTATTTATATTATTTACGTTTGGAACACATATGCATATGTATACCGGGTGATAATTGTGATGCCATGTCATCTTCCTTACGGGAAAAATGATTACTGTTACTTTTTACACTACTTTATCACACAGTCTTTACTTTTTTTAGGTCGTAAAATACTAGGAAAAGATAATATTATCACAAATCAATGTTCCTTCCCTTCTGTCGAAATCCCTCAGGATTTGGTTGGCTTAAATCCATTCGCATGTTACTGTGCTGCGGAGCTCTCGTTAAAGAAGCCTATCTATCACACCTACTACTGGCATAAGTACAGTTAAGTACCTCTACCAAGTTTACGTCATGTATAGTACGATAGTTAACTACAGTCACTTGTATGTTGTTAAGATTCATTTCTATTCATCATAGGCGCTGTACCAATACAAATATTTTACTAGATACTCTGTTGTACCTTAGCGACTTTCGTACAGCGTTCTAATAAAGAAGGCACGCTAAGATCAGAAAGAAGGAAGATGTCTAAGATATTGATTGTTCAGCGACTTATGTTGCTGACTGTACTTAAGGCACGAACGAGTCGTCGTTTGTGAGTGAGTATGTCTTTCTAGCGTCAGACAGAGATAGGTATCAATTGATTTCCATGAAAACAGTTCCCAACCCCATCCCCATTTACATCCCGATGGTTCTGTAGCCTTGGTGTGGATTGTTATGAAGAAACCGGACTAGGTTAATCACGCGACTTTACTTGTAAAGTACAAGGTATAATTGTTTGTTTGCTTGCTTGTGTATTCCTTATTGCCAATATGCAGGAAGATGATTCTAAGACATGGTCTATACTAATATTATAAAGAGGTAAGATTTTATTGTTTGTTTGGATTTTTGTATTGAATAGGCTCCAAAACTGCAGATCCGATCGTGAAAATTCTTTCACTAACAGAAAGCTAAATTATTCAGAAGTGTTATAGCCTAGATTTTATTATGATTAAACAAAAAATCAGTGAAAAATAATAGTAAATGTAAATAAAATCGGAGAAAAGCGGGCAAAATGGACACCAGCTGTCAAACATTTGACAGAACGAAGTCTGTCTGGGCAGCTCTTATTTAATATTTTTGTTCATAAACTTGGGGATGTGTTGTATTTTTTTTACGGATGCAGTTAGCTTGTTGTAATTTATCTATATTACCTGCTTTTGAGGTATGGATCATTTCCAAACGATCTAAAACAGCGGGTTCTAAGCCAGGTGAGTACCCCGTGGAGGTGAGATAGTGATTCCGTGGGGATACTCTTAATACAGCTATTCGACAGGGGTGGCACTTGATACACTTTGTCTTAGAATTTAGAATTTGACGACCGACTTGGTGTAATGGTTAAGAAGTTGGCTACTACACCAGAGGTCGCGGGTTCGATCCCCGCACAGTACAAACATTTGTGTGCATGAACATGTCTGTTTGTACTGGTCTGGGTGTCTCCTATGTATAAAAGGTATGTATTTACAAAAGAAAATGTATTTAAGTATGTTTATCCGTTGTCTAGTATCCCATAACACAAGCTTTAATTAGCTTACTTTGGGGCTAGATGGCGCTGTGTGGAATAATGTCCAGGGATATTTATTTATTTATTTAGAATCGAAAGAAATTAAGCCTATTCTCCTAAGTTCTGAATCAGGCCATCCAGCAGCTAACGCCAGTCAGCTTGTACTTGTAGGGGGCAGACATATAAATGTTCGATGTGGTTTATTAAAATTATTAATTCATCGACAAACTTCTCCTTCTCGCTTATAAACGAAAAGCAGAAACATTGAAATGAACAGCCAAGTT
Source organism: Udea olivalis (assembly GCA_947369235.1). NCBI lineage: Eukaryota > Metazoa > Arthropoda > Insecta > Lepidoptera > Crambidae > Udea > Udea olivalis. The sequence goes on from OX376342.1 coordinate 1,854,906, forward strand.
ACTTTCTTGCTGGGAAAAGACAGTGGCAGGCAACCCAGTCACGTAACACCAGCCAGGCTGAAGCATCAGGAGTGCATAGGTCTCAGCAGGTGTTGTTAATAGCGACGCTATTCCCAGTCTTCTACTAGGTATATTATTAGTTCTACTACACGCATGCGTATAGCGGCTGTATTCAAGCGGTCACGTTGCTGAATGACCTACATAACTAGGGTCTCATAGAAATTAAGAGTTTACTCTTGGACAGTCAAGCGGTCGTTTTTGGACTGCTTTTATTTCCGAAGCTGGTTGCTGGTTGACTATCAAATCAATGAGAGGTGCTTTTCCACTAGGGATGCTCAAGGATTCTTAGCGGTCCGCAAGATAAAAATCCATACAAAGTAGAATTAAATTTTTCTGTGTAGTGTACCAGGTAAGCAGAAAAAGATAGCTATTTGTAAAAAGCAAGAGACATGTAGGTGCTAGGGATGTGTGCGAAGGATGCCCTATCTAGATAGCTGCTGTGCGGAGAGTATTCGTGAATACGATCATACTAAAGCCGAGGCTCGGCCGCGAAATGAGCGAGGTCATTGAAGCCACAATATAAAAGTAGCAGAGTTTACATTGGTAACAGATGCTAGCGTCAGTGTTTTGCTCCTTTGTATTTAAATAACTATGAACTTTATAATCACACAGATAAGATTCCAAAAAAACATTTGTTGAGGTGTATCGAAAGACCTCTCAAAATAAGAAACATTGGTAAAAATGATAATTCTAAAGCACCAAAACTCCCCGAGATATAGCATATTTTGTAAATGATATTTTTGGACTTACCCAAAACGCTCTCTGGGCTACAAACTGCCGCCTTCAAATGACGTCATTGCTGTCTATTTCTTTGCTTTCGTCAAAACATTTGTTAGGCAGCTGTTTGAAATTTTTGCGTTTATGAATATGGCTTCTTAACAAAAGTTGCCTTAAATTGTGTAGATTATCGAATAGTTTAGTTCTCGCCCTTCAGGTCAAAAAATGAATTGTATATAAGTCTTAGACAAGTAAACAAACAAAAAGTTGTTTTTGTACCTTTTTTATTGTATTTTATAAATTATTTTTAGAATCTGTTGTCAAAATCGCTATGGACACTTAAACATTTGAACAACAACTAAACATTTGATGGAAATAGTGCGAAAACCTTGCTTGCAGTCAACTTAATAACTTTTCTCGCACATACTGTTTTCCCAGACGAATTACAGGGAGTGCATAGTATATGAGAAATAAAATATGTTGCCATGGATACTGTTTTTAAGATAAGAGACCTAGAACTAAATACTGTTGACCTGACTGACGCATGCGCGTGTTTTTTTTATCTCCGCCACCAACTGTCTGCCTCCAACTACTAGGATAACATAAATCACAATCGGAGAATTGCCTTCAACACAGAGTAGCTGAGAGGTAGTGAACGTGTCTCGCTGTTTTAGCAGCTAAATTACTGGGACTGCATAGTTTTGCAGGGGTCTGCTAAGAATCCTGCTTCAACTATTTGAGTGGCATGCAATCACAGAGGTTCTGCACATAGCACTGAAAAGCAAAGCAAAGGCGGTTAGTACGACCCCTTTTCAGGACAGTGTTTGTCTTATGGCCCATGTGTTCGTCGATTTTCTGTCTCCCTCTGATATACCCGGGGCTCGCAACAAAACACTAAAAATGTTATTTTCTTGGGCCACAGGAGGTATTTTTGAAAACCCAACGTACCTACAGATTAAAGAAGACTTGATGGCCTTTATTTTCCTGTAAAAACTATACAAATCACACTTATAGTTTAGGAGCCTTAGCAAATTGAAGTTTTACAAAGACTCTTTATCAAGTTTTTTTTGGATATAAATTTCTATCCTACGACAGTTTCAAACGTCAGATTTTAGTAATATATCTAAGTTTATTAAATAGTTTTTTCAGATTTTTCCCATCCGTTTAGGAGGAGTAGGCCACGACGGAATTTATGATTTTTGCGTGAGTTCGCGCCATAATGTGGTGGCTAAAATGTGTGTTTGTTGTCGATCTGGGTGTAAATATTTATCACTTATAAATGTAAATATTACCTATAATCAATATGCGCCAGACAACACACCACTTGTCATGGTCTCGAACTATATTACAACGTGCCAAGCAAGGAATTAAGCCAGGGGCGCCTCCCAGCACACCCAGACCCGAGCAAATTTAGAGAAGATAGTTTCCTTAATTGACGACCAGAAAACGAAACCCGGGACACTACGTAACGTAAGTTAAAGCAAGAAACCGTGCTGCACTACGCCAATCGTGTCGTTGTTATAATTATATTTGCCCTGAGCGGGCAAGCATAATTATAAAAAATAATAGCCACTACCCCAATCAACGTGCCAACATCCCAGTCATGTCCCCAATATTGTTTCGTTATAATTCGTTTTTAACGGTCTTGAGAGGTCATTTTTGAACGATGCTTCCCTAGCAGGTTGAATTACCAGGACTGCATATTTTTCAGGAGCTACGATTTAGGAGCCCCCGGGGCCTTGCTCGCATTTGTCTGCGAATTGATGGTCCTGGCATTTTGTTCTCTTATTCCCAGTCACGTGACCATTACGTCATGCAAACTCAACTTCTGCGCGGCGTATGGGTAATACGAACTCTTTTTGACGTTTCATACTATTGTTTATCTGTCAAATAGTACCAGCCTTATAAATATGAATTATGCATAATATGAACCTGACGAATGGTACTCAGTACAAATAATACTTTTTTAAATATTTTAAAACTCCAACCTTTGCTCCTCTAACTACGGTAGTTAACTGCAGCCACTTAAATGCCATTTTCAATTGTCGATTCACTTACTCGCAGTATTTGCATGACAATAAGTCAACATGAGGACTTGAACAAAATTACTATCCATGTTATGTAATAGCAAATAAATAATTAACTTATATTATCTTGTTATCGGTGTAAGCTCATGGCAGATGGGTATTGAAGTCAGTTTCATAAAAAATATATTAAAGAAGCATCATTGCTAGGAAACCTTTGAAGGTGATTACATAGTTACATACTAGAACTTTTGCTAGAGCATTACATCGTATTGTAACGCTTCCGTAGCGTGGTTACGTACCGTACCGTAAATGGTTTCAAACCGGCCCGAAACCCGGAGGGGTTTGTGATCACCAACCCGCATTTGGCAAGCGTGGTGATTAAGCCAATACCCATCAATTGTAGCGATGACTTGATTTATTGAAATCAAGTCATATTATTGAATAGAAGCCTTTTAGCCTTTGCCCAGCAGTGAGACAGTTTATAGGCTAATTACTTTATTTTGTTACATTGTAAAGGTAAGATTAGACCGAATGAGCGAATGCTCATTTTATCCCTACTCTTATCCAATTATTTTTATGTGAACAGAGCATTTTTGTGTGAGCATTCTCTTGTCAATCTTTACACTAAGAGAATTTGAAAGAATGAGCATTCGCTTGTTTGGTCTAAAAGTGCTTTCTCACCTGGAGCATTTTCCTGTTATGTAACGTGACAGAGTCGAGCATTACATCAGGATACATTGCGCAAACTTTAATGTTACAAGTTCGAGCATTACGTTGGTGAGAGATAAGCAGCGAGCATTACAGTGCGCAACTTGATGATTCAATGTGTAATATTTTGATACAACTTCCCTGAAGTTTTGCAAGGCAGTATTGTGATGTGATGCTCAAAATCGAATCTCAAACGCAACATTACAGGAAAATGCTCCAGGTGAGGAAACAAACACCTTGAACCAACCTCAAAGTACCGTTTTTACGAATAGTAGGTACTACATAAGGTCTACACTACTAAGGCTGCATAAGGTATGGAAATCACTTGTTGGTCAATGTGTAAAATATTTTAATAAGATTCCGCATATTTGTTGAACTGCCTCTTCACAAGTTTAAGTCACAAATTAAAATTAAGTTAATGTAGTTAGGTTATTATAGTAACTATAGAGGATTTCTTGAGAGACATGAATTTGTGGTTATCTTAGGATAATCTGCACATTTTTAGTTATGACTTCACTCTGTCAATTTATTTTTTGTGTAAACCAACAAGATGAAAAAGTAACCATCGAGTTTCTTGCCGGGTTCTTCTAGATCGGAAACAACCTCCGGTGGTAGTCTCATTATGTTTATTTATGATGTCTACTACCTATCATAGTTTTATTTTATGTACGTTTATTTTTATTTACCATATTTTTGCTAGTAATTTTTTTTTTGACTTATCATGTATGTTTTATAAGTGTACATAGATATATTTTAAATGAGTGTCAGAAGAACACACGGGTGTTCCTAAGAAAACCCTAAGAAAAAAATGGCAAACAATGGCACACCAGAACAATAGAAACACGAGACGGGTTAACTAACTTTAGTACAATACAGGCAAATGCTTAGTTTTCAAAAAACATTTGAACGACATGATTGGCGTAGTGTGCTGTAGCACGGTTTCTCGCCTCGATTTCCGTAGTGTCCCAGGTTCGATTCCCGGTCGGGTCAATTCGGGAAACGATTTTTTCTAAAGTGACTAGCGTCTGGGTGTGCTGGGAGACGCCCCTGGCTTATTTCCTTGTGTGGTACCTCGTAACACAGGGATATTATTCCCTACTTCGAGACAAGAGGAGTGTTGTCTGGCGCATATTTATATATTTATTTCCATGTAAGTAACGTTTTTGGTTTTTTAAATAAAGTGCTAACAAACCATCGGGCTTCATGTTCGCAATGTGGTTCGAGTAAACTTAAAAACGACGAGGCCTCGAAGTTCTGATACAAGTGACTGCTCAAATCTATCAACACCTTAAGCATAGTAGTAACGCATTATAGTAAGCTAAGTTTAATATTAACTATTAAGTAATCTGTGCCTTAGGTCAGCCACATGGTCGGATAATAGTTAGGTTCCACACAAGGTAAATTAAGTATATAAATCACATGTAAATTGACACGCAACACCGGTTTTCCATCACCCATTATCTCGTATGAGTAGTTTGTGACCTAATTAAAAACCTAAATATATCGATTCAGCAGACAGCTTCTTACGTTTTTCTGTGTTCCTGGATGCTTACAACCTTGGTGTCTTCAAGTCCTGAGTGAATAGGGATTTCCTGAGTAAGTACCACCATCGCATACTACTAAAAAAGAGTTTTATAGGCTTTGACAAAGGACATAACATGGATCTGACAAAAGTTGATTGCGGCTATACGTAGAGTCCACAACTAGACGCATATTCACGAAGGTGTCCGTTTTCTAAGTATTGCTCATTCATCATTCAGCCCTCATCAATGAAATAGGATACGAGGAGGTAATGCAGCAACTAAATAGTGTTTATGTAAGGCTATGTATTGTAGATTTTTTTGATGACACGTTTGAAGTAGTACTTTGTAGCGTGGTCTCTCCCCTTAATTTGCGTAGTTACTTTGAATCTAAGAAATGTCTCGATTGAGTTTTTTTTTAAATTGGCTCAGGTCTGAATGCCTGCAGATGCTGCCTTAAATCACTCATGAACTGGCATCTTTAGATACTGTCAGTGGATTTTCTTTTTTAAATATCTATTTGGTGATCTAGCAATCGGAAAATAATTCTCCTTTACGGTTTTAATCATTTTGGTGAGTACTAGACCTCTATCACTAGTCTGATGCCCTAGTGTCTCGTCGCAGTAAAACGTGACTGCCTCGCTATCGTATTCCTGCCTATGCCCCAGCTGGAACAGCACGTGCGTGCATGTCCTAGGACGTCTAGTGATACACTGGCAATTCAGAAATTTGTACTAAGTCAACGGTTTTATTATAAGTTCTTGCATTGTATACTCTCCTGGTAGTTTGATGTTTTCAGCAACGTGGCTGCTTTCTATTAGGAGACCATAAACGTGCACAGGTAAGTAAAGTCACTTTTAGACAATCTGTAGCTTGCCTGCACTAAGCATAAATACGAAAGTTCAATATGTAATGTTTTTTCAGATGTTTTGATTAAAATGTTCTAAATATTACGATTAGCTCACTTGTTTTAAAAAAAATATAACTATGAATATAAGCAATTAAATTATAGCTCGTTATGTAAATAAACACAAAAAAAAGGTGAGACCCATCAATTTTAACGATTCTTTAAGTCAAATATGATCGGAAACTAAAATAATGAATAAATAATAAAATTTAAGGAATAAACCTTGATTGATCGAATAATCGATTGTTTCTCAAATTAAATAAGTCGTCACATGGAATAACATCAAAACATAAGGGCTATACAGTACATGTGACGCCCTGTACTAGGGTGTTGCAATTTTATCTAATTATTTTTCAGTCTTGGATACGAAAAGGTATTAGGAAAAGTGTTTAGAAAACCTAACAATATGTAATATATTTTGTTACTACCTGTAGTTATGAACGTCAGTGATGGGTGAAAGTGATTCTACTCGTGTGGTGGTGAATGAAACAATCCTATTGGTTCTTTACAAACATGAAGTGATTGCATTGGTTATTAACAAACACATCTCTCGCAACGCACTCTCGCACATCTCTGGTGGAAACGCAGCCTTAACGGGTTATCGATTCTCGTGTAGAAATAGCATCCGTAGCAACCAGACCTCTTACATTATTCTGTGGTCCTAGTGATTCTCGGCAGTGACACGTGACTCACCCGTCTCAGCTGTCTTCGCGCATACCTCTCGACACAGAATAAAGAGTTTACAGAAGGACCGCTCGCGCCTTTTTCCTAAACTTGCGTAACCACCCAGGGTCACTACCATATTCGCTCTGATTTTTTAAAATGGTAAGTTAGTAGTAGTTTAAGTTAGGTAAGTTATACCTACTTGACAAAACCGGCCAAAAACAAAATTCATCATGTGAAAAATGGCACCAAGTTCGACAAAAACCAATCTCTAACACGTATGTTATAATTATGTGCAATATGTTCATACTATATAATTATTATCCATTATAAATTCACGAAATTATATACTCCCAAAAATGACATGGTACCTATTGAAGTCAGTTTTATAGAAAATCCGTTTAAAGAAGCATCATTGTTGGGAAACCTTTAAAGGTGGTTACATGGTTCATAACAGAACTTCTGCTAGAGCATTACACTGTAACGCTTCCGTGGCTGAGTGGTTTCAGAGCTCGGCCCGAAACCCGGAATTTTCAGTACATAGCCCGGGTTTGTGATCACCAACCCGCATTTGGCAAGCGTGGTGAATAAACCAATACCCATCAATTGTAGCGATGACTTGATTTCAATGATGGAGGCCTTTGCCCAGCAGTGGGACAGTGTAATAGGCTAATTACTTTATTTTATTGTATTGCAAACACTATTAAACTCTTTTTGTGTTAACAGATAGAATGAGCATTCGCTGTACGAATAGAACAATACAGGCAAATGCTCAGATCTCTAAAAACATTCCCATGTATTGTAACAAACCATCCAGCGTCATACTCGCAATGTGGTTCAAGTAAATTAAAAAACGATGAATGCTCGATTTTCTAATAGTGGTAGGGTAATAGTTAGTCCCACACAAGCGCTGGCTTAGGTAATCTTTTACAGTTTTCAGTGGAAAATAATTATATAAATCACATGTGAATTGATCCGACGTTAAAACACGCAACACCGGGCTTCCATCAAATATCTCACCTCGTATGAGTAGTTGGTGACTTAATAAAAAACAAAATGTATACATGTATACATGCAGCAGAAAGCCATTTATTTCGTTTTGATTTAGAGAGCGTCTGTGTTTCTGGATACTTACAACCTTGGTTTATTTTCTGGGTGACCGTGAACCATCATCTGCCTCGCCATAGCCTACCACAGATAAATAGGCTTTGACAAAGGACAAAACGACATTACGCACGTTTTGTTGCAAAATGAAACCGAATAATGATGTGAAAAAAGTTGAAATGAAGAAAGTTTACGCGAACAAAGTCGCGGGCAAAAGGTATTTCGGCTATACGTTAAGTCAACAACTAAACGCATATTAACGAAGGTGTCCGTTTTCTAAGTATTACTCATTCATCATCCAGCCCGCATCAATGAAATAGAATACCAGGGGGGCTAGCCAAGAGCAATACGCCGCGACGATTTCTACAATAGAAATCGTTCAAATGTATGGAGATGACATTAGCTGTCACTGGCGCTTATGTCATCCCCATATATTTGAACGATTTCTATTGTAGAAATCGTCGTGTCGTGTTGCTCTTGGCTAGACCCCCAGGAGTGTTAGGGATTTCCGAACGCAGCTCTTTAGGAAGCGCGCACATTCCCGCCAACACCGTTTGACAATATCTTCTGTCTCTCTCACTTTTTTCCGTGGTTGTAACTGTGTGTTTGCTCCTTCGAATAAACGATCAGAATGTTTAAAGTAGTTTTTCTGAGCTTCCTTTAAGGAGGTAATGCAGCAACTAAATAGTGTATGTGAGCTATGTAAGGCTATGTATTGTAGCTTTTTTTTTGATGACGTTTAAAGTAGTACTTTGTAGCGCGGTCTCTCCCCTTGATTTGCGTGGTGACTCTACTTTAATTCTCGGAAATGTTTCGATTCAAAAAACTTTTTTTTTAAATTGGCCCAGGTCTGGGTGCCTGCAGATGACCATGGCTCATATCACTCGTGAACAGGCATCTTATCATACTGTCAGTGTATTTTCGTTATGAAATATTTATTCCGGGATCGAATCAATAGTAACAATCAGAAAATAATTCGCTTTTATAGTTTTGGTGAGTACTAGACCTCTTTCACAAGTCTGCTGGCCTAGTGTCTCGTCGCAGTAAAACGTGACTGCCTCGCTATCGTATAACTTGCGCATGCCCGAGTCGAAACAGCGCGTGCATGTCCTAGGAAGTCCAGTGATACACTGGCGCAAGGAGGCAGAAATTTGTGCTAAGTCAGCACTTTTATTAAGTTCTTGCATTGTATACTCTCCTGGTAGTTTGATGCTTTCAGCAACGTGGCTGCTTGGGATTAGGAGATCATAAACGTTCACAAGTAAGTAAAGTCTCTTAAAATGAATATGTAGTTTGCACTAAGCATAGTAATGTCATATTATTTTAGATGTTTTGATTAAAATGTTCGAAAGATTAGGATTAGCTTACTTGTGTTTTTAAAAATACAACTATAAGCAATTAAATTATAGCTCGTTGTGTGAAGAAAAACAAAAAGAGAGACCCATAAATTATAAACGATTCTTTAATTTAAAAATGATTGGGAACTTAAAATAATGAAGTAAAAATAAAAATTAAGGCATAAAACTCTCCAATTGATCGAATGATGAGAGAATTAAAGCAAAGCAGTAATAAATAACTATTTTAACGATACTGGATACTGTGTTTAGAAAACCTAACATTATGAAATATATTTTGTTACTACTAGTAGTTACGGACCTCAGTGAGGGCTGAAAGTTTCTACACAGGTAGTGTAGTAGTCCACATCTTTGAACGTGTTGCAGATTCACGTGTAGAAAATAAATAGCGTCCGTAGCAACTAGACCTCTTACATTATTCTGCCGTCCTAGTGATGTTCGGCAGTGACACGTGTTTCACCCGTCTCAGCTGTCCTTCGCGCGTTGATCAAAGCTTCGCCCGCAAGTCTAGATAAACTTGTAATGTACTTTTCACATGGGATGGGTACGGCTAGTCCGGTCAAGGAAAATTAGTTTGTTCGAGAAAGTTGTTTTCATATTGATTTGAATTATTAATTAGACTAAGGTATGCAATCATATTATGCTAGTTTTTCCCGGAATTCAACAGCTTATTTTAACAAGCTGTTTAAAATATTTCTATCGTAAAAACATTTAAATCTACACGAGTGTTTTTTTTGTAAGTCTCTTTAAAATCAAATAACAGGATACGACGATGCGCTCGTTGGAACCAAACTTCAGAGTTTGGAGCATCGGCGTAAAGTCGCCTGTCTATCGGTTTTTTATAAGGTGTGTTTTGGAGAGTGTGCGCAGGAACTACACAACCTGATACCACCCTCTACTTTCTACCACCGGATCACTAGAGGCCGGGAGGGCTTCCTCCCCCATGTGGTTGACTTTCCAACAATCCGTACTCAACGGTTTGCTGCGTCTTTTCTGGTACGCACCGCTAGGGAGTGTAACGCTCTCCCTGCGTCTGTGTTTCCGGATACTTACAACCTTAGTATCTTCAAGGACAGAGTGAATGGGCATTTTCTGGGTAAGCGTGTACCACCATCAGCCTCGTCATCGCTTACCACCAGGCGAGACTGAGGCCAAACGCAAACCCATTTTGAATAAAAAAATAGATATCTTAGAGTTGTGTGTGGGCGAAATTTGCAAAAAAAAGGATAAAGGAAAGAAGAATTTTCTATTTAAGTATGTATTTAGAAATATTTAAGTATGTTTATCAGTCTCTGACGCCCATATTACAAGCTCTGCTTATAGTTTGGGGTCAGATGATCTTGGTGTGAATTGTCCCAGATATTTATTTATTTATTTTATTTTAAAAAGCAAAAACAACAAATAAACCAAGCTTGATTTTACATTCAAATGTGACTTTAACGACTATAATAAAAATAGAAACAACGAAAAAAAACATACTTAGATACAATTAATGTTCAGCAAATAAAAGAGAAAAAGCAAAAAATCAATTAGTTCTGCTATACCGGTATGAAAATGACTAAGGCATTTTGGACATACTTTTAGAATATTTCCTGTGATTTTCAACTTATGTACAATTTTTTAACTAGCATTTTAGCAGATTGAACATGAATAGGTGATTTTTGGTTCTAAAGTATAGGATGTTCAAACAAAGGAAACCTTACTCAAATCAATAATGAATTTTATTATCAGGAGTTATAGGCAGCAAGTGTTTTTTTAAAACGCTCATTAAGGGGCATACAATAAGGAACAGTGAATTTAGAAAATGGACTAAACCATACGTTTAAAATGTAAATTAAAACATGGTATAAAACTATACTATGTTTTAATTTACATTTTAAATTAAATTTATGCTTTAAAGTATTACATAACATATACATGAAATATGTATACATATTATTCATAAAATATTAAATTGTAATTAAAAAAAGTATTTTAACTCATATTCCTTGATGCGTAAATTGGAACGAGCTCGTTCCAAGAGATTGACACTAAGAAAAAGTTTATATCGGTATTTTTTGAAACGAAGCACTGAATCGTTAGATAATTCGGCAATATCATCTGATGGAAGATATCACTCTTTAGAAATTAACTAACGTCATCTTTTACTATCCCTAATTTTATAAATAACTACAAGTTTGTAAAAGTTAAGTAACTAATGTAAAAGTAAAAAACTTCGTGAAAAAGCTTGGTAGGCGATATTGGAGGTCATTGATGCCAAGAGACATTTTCTAATTGATAAAAGACGAGTCATGGACGACTTGAAAAGGTCGCAAGATTACTGTGGACAAGACAGAATCAGAATGTCCTAGTTAAACAGGTAATTATGTAAGTGGCAGTGTATTCATTGAGTAGCGCGTGCATGACCTAGCTAGACTCTCCTGTATTGAACTGACAACTGATAGGTCTGTAATAGATTTACGACATTATTGAGCTCTTGCAGTTCATGAAGTCTTGGTAACTCGACGTTATTAGTATCGTGGGCTGTCACGGTGCGGGAGCGGGGAAATCAATTCAGTGATTAAATTAAAATATGTTTTACAAATGTCATTTATTGCAATTTCTGTGCGAAATCCATTCCATTTTTAAATCAATGTTACAATTGCTTAATTTATGAAATCAGAGACAATAAAAAACCTAGTGCATTTCACGGAGGCACCTTTACATCTATCACTCCAAAACATAATTTTAGGGAATGAAACAACCCTAACACCCCAGATGGTATAAATATAAGGCTTAGTTGGGTGGGACATACATAGTCTTAAGTTTTGTTTTCCTTGAATCAAGCTTTTTTACCGTGCATCCTCTAGTGGGGCTAACAGAATTGCTTAATTTCTTTAGATTAAAGCCGCCGGTACAGAAGGTTTTTTTAATACTACGTCGGTGTAGTATAAAGTACGGTACTATCAAGCACGCGGACCGACCGCCTGTTGGCAAGCGGTTATCGCAGCCTATGGAGTCTTATATGACACGCATTATTATAGCCATAGATTAATAGATTAGTTGTAGTACTGTAGAAAAATCTGTACTCCAAATAGTTCACTTCCGAAAAGGTACAATAAGCTTAATTATCTTATTAGACGACTTCCGAAAAGGTACTAGCTTAGGTTATATCAGACGTCGACTTAATGAATAGCTGATTTGAGATCAGATTTGCACTATTTTGCACTAAGCTGAGCAGTCCTTTGCATGTATCTGTCCCTTTCATTTCTATTAACATGTGACAGGGCAGCATCAATTTGAGGTGTCCTCAACTTTTGGTTAGCGTTTGTGGATATGATAAAGCACTAACAGCTTGCCCTGGGATTAACTCCAATCGCTTCATGTAGTCCTGGTGTTTGCCATCGTTGGAAACGTGATTGGTTGGGGCTGGTCCTACTTATAAACCCATTCAGCAATCTTACTTACGGCTTCAAGCGCATGCGTCGCGTCGTCTGGAAACAAGCGTGCGTTCACTCACATTCCAGTAGCTCTAATACTCTTATGCACTCCTGGTAATTGCCGTTGCTGGGAACGTGACTGGTTAAGCTTGGACAGCGCTGGTTAATTAATTTCTTAACCGAAAAAGGAGGACGTACTCGTATGTTCGACTTTAAAAATAACATTAATGTACGTCCAGCGATTTCTTCGTCATTTGTAAACCGATTTTAAGAATTACCATTACTTACCATCAAGTCAGGATCTGATGATGGAATCCCAGAGAAATCGGGGGGAAACCCTCAAATTGTAAATGTATTTGATATAAGACCGTATAATTTTATTAACTTACCAACTTAGGGAACAGTTCAAGTTTCATCCTAACTGGTTTAGTAGGACCAAAGTTTGTAACACAAAATTGATAAAAATATTTGAATAAAAACAAAAAACCGACTTCACTGAAGTCGGAGCCCCCATAATCTTGGCAAAGCGAAGACTTCATGGAAGTCGGTGTTATGTTTTTATTCAATCATTTTTTTAACCGACTTCAAAAAAAGCAGGAGCTTCTCAATTCAACACTTTGTTTTTCTTTATGTTTGTTACTTCAACTTTCGACTGGGAGAACCGATTTTGATAATTCTTTCTTCATTTTAAAGCTGGTGTTTCCTGTGTGGTCGTATTTTAATTTGGTCCAGCTCTGACAGTGGCATCCATGTGAAAACCATATAAGTCATAAATCTAGATAAACTATATGCGCGACAAATGGACGAATAACTCAATATCACGCCAATTGTCTTCGATGATTCTTTTTTTATTGGAAAGGGTATAGTTTAAGGGTAGTTTGATGAGAGTTTGGTCAGGTTCTGATTATGGGATCCATGACAAAGTAAAGGAACTCTTCAATTTTTTAGGAGCAAATGACCGATACTTATCCGGTGTTTAAAATGAACAAGGACCGATTCACTAAAAATCAAGAAATAAACAAAAAATTAAACAAAAAAAATATCGTGGGAAAAAAAACTTATTTTTTTTTAATTTGCACTAAAAGGTAAATAAGCAATTGCGTATTCTTCTGAAACGTATATGATAATATAATCTAGGTACAATTATTGTTATTGTTGGAGTTGGTGTCAGCCAATGTAGGTTTGTTATTTACCTACATACATACTTAAACGTGAGATGTAAGAAAATAGGTATATTGTAGTACTTCCTTGGCTGACACCGACCTAAACAATAATCGTAGCTACATTGTATTATAGTATAAGTTTTAGAAGAATACGCAATTATTTTTTTATTATTTTAAATATATATTTTTAAGTAACGTGACCCAAGTACCAAGCCAGTAAGAAGCCAGCAGTAAGCATACCAGCTGGATGCATCGGAGTTAGGGAACCGAAGAGCCAAGAGACTCATTGACGACGATGCGCTCGTTGTAACTAAACTCCAGAGTTTGGAGCATCGGCGTAAAGCCGCCTGTCTATTGGTTTTTTATGAGTTGTATTTCGGATAGTGTGCTCAGGAACTCCATAACCCGATACCGCCCTCTACTTTCTACCACCGGACCACTAGACGCCGAGAAGGCTTCCACCCTCATATGATGACTATTCAGCAATCCTTAATGCAAAAGCTGTGTCTTTTCTGGTACACCTCTAAGGTGTGTGTTTTCGGATACTTACAACCTTGATGTCTTCAAGGCCAGAGTGAATAGGCATTTTCTGGGTAAGCAAGCAAAGGCCAAACGCAAGCCGATATTATAAAAAATTGAATACGATACTTTTAAATACCTGGGTATACTTTAATCAAAGGTTGACCATATTATAATCAAGAAAGATTGAATGCAGGAATATTTTCACCGTGTTAATTTAGTATGTAAAAGATACATTAAAAAAACTTGTTCAAAGCCTTGAATACTTTTGCTATACCGATACTAACTTATTCATTTGGACTTATAAGGTGGACAAAAACGGACATAAACAAATTAGAAATTGAAACCAGAACAACATTACGAGACATAACTATTTAAACCCAAAATCGGCAATAGAAAGGACTACAATTAAAAGAGATCTGGGAGGAAGAGGGCTAATAGATTGATACCTCTCTCAGGGGGACGAATAAACACAATGAGGAAAGATAAAAACTATAAAAAATCTACCTGATCCTGGGACTCAAGCGGGAAGCGACCTTTCACAGTCTGGGTGACTGCACTTCCAACTGAGCTACAGAGGCCGTTAACAGATCTGGCGAATTTATCCAGTGTATTTTACGTTGTAAGCCAACGTTGTTTCATTAATGTTATAGGAAAGCGCCTTTAACACCCGAAATATTTTTTTTTGCAGTTATTTGACTTTCGATTAAGATGAAACTAGCTATAGGAACAATGCTCTATTTTCTACACAAAGATAGAAACTAGAAAAATTCGACCTGATCCTGGAAAAATAGAGCATTGTTGAATGCTAAAAATAAATATTCACTTACAATGAGGAATTTTTTCTACGGGAAGGCAAGCACCAGTGAAATTCATGCAAAAGTAACAGAAACTGATGAAAACTACACCTCCTTAAATTTGAAAGAAAAAGATCTACAGTTCAAAAGCAAACAACAACATGAAGCTGAAAAAACGGAAACTTAGCGAAGAAAACAAATGCGTGGCCGGCATTCCCATGACTTGGAGCAACCACACGTGGATAAACTTACCTCCAATAAATGGCTTAAACTGGGCGTACTTTTTTTTGAAACGGAAGGGTTCATGATCGCAATACAGGACCAGATTATCAACACGCGAAACTTGCTCTAACCTCACTCAAAGCGACTCTCACCGTCATAATCAAATCTGTACCATCATACACAAAAACTAGCCATCAAAAACAAAGTTAGCGCTGAAAAGCCTTAACCATACCAAACCAGTTATAGAAACAGTTGTTACAAATTATGTCAGTTCTATTATTGTGTACAGTACACAATAATAGAACTGACATAATTTTAACAGACAAACACAACAAAACCGTATACTTAATAGACGTAACAGTTTCCAACACACATAATCTACACAAAACCATCACAGACAAGGTACATAAATACACAGAAGTAAAAGAAGAAATCATTAAAATCTGGAAAATGAACCATGTTTAAATAATACCGCTAGTGCTTTCCTGTACTGGAATCATCGCGAAACACCTGCTCACTCTCCTTCGCATCATAGACCTGCCTGAAAGCACCTAAATGACAATGCAAAAGGCGGCAATTTGAAAAACAAGCCGAATTGTTAGGAAGTTCTTGCAGGACAAAAACTCAAACTGCTCTCAACTTCTACCAGGAACTGAGACTCACTTGATCTAGGCCCGTGTGTCTCAGGTATTTACCGAAATAGGGTTTAAGTTGTTTTGAGATATTACGAATTAAAAAGGAAAATAATAATTTAGATGTTAGGAAATTAAAAGATTGCAATAGATTGCAATCTAGTCTTATCGCTGCAATTGATCCTTAAAATCCTTTTGATTCTGCCTCCTCTATTTCTTCCTAATAGTATTTAATCCTAGTTTATTATTTTGACAAATATGAAAAATGAGCAGCAAAAACTCATGAAATAGTATGAATGAAATTGATTACGAATGAAACCTTTGAATATTTAGGTAGGATACGTGAACTTTAAATGATACTATACTGTCTCAGAGAATCTGGTGGTTTTCTGGTTAGCCACTTTGATCCAATTTATAGCTGATCTGTCAAATCCTGCAATTTCGTGTCCACTTGAAAAGATCCGGTTTCAATGCCACCTGGATTTTTCGATTGTTTTTCGAACCATAGGCACCTTTTTTTTTTTTTTTATTATCGTGGGGAAATCCTCATGGATACCTCGTCGCTCGGGAGAACGACGAGGTTATGTCGGACTTCTACCGACTAAAACCCCACGGTACTCGACCTCAACACTTCAGCGGCGAGGCGGGGTCCCTAAAAAGTTTCGCAACGCCCCGCCGCCAGTGTTTCCCCGTATTGGGGCCCCCTCCAGCCGACCCCCCAATGAAGGGGGGAGGCCACGGAAGTACCTGGAGCACGCAGGTACTTCCGCCGTCGGGGTGAAAGCCGTGCATTGCGGGCAAAAGCACCCCCGTACTCAAGCCCGCTGGCTCCCACCGTACGCGGACCCTACTAGGTCCGCAACCACGATCCACCTAAAAGGTGGATCCGCTGCCACATCTGGCGGTGCGGCCCCGCCGAGCCGCAGTGCATAGGGGGGGCCAGCCGCGGATCACTGACCCCCTCCAAACGGTTGTGCACCGCGGCTCCCACCTCGCGCCCTAAGGCGCTGCGCCCGTGGGCGCCCCTTTGGGCGGGCAGTGGTAGCACCATACCACCACCACGCCCGGCGGCAGGCAATGGGTGGGTGGGAAGTCCACCGCACTGCCATGCCTGAGCCCTCTTAGCTTCCCGGTGGTTCCACCTACCACCAGTACTAAGCCCCCCCGCCACGACAAGGCGAAGGCTCATGGGGGGGAACCATAGGCACCTGCTTTAAGTTGTGAACTTTCTTAAGAAAGAGAATTGATAACGTTGCCCTCAAAAAGCTAGTCTGTCCAAGTGTTGAACAAATGTGGAGCTAGGGAAAGGCACTTCAACTAACTTACTGCAAAATCACTGCTAAAGCGACTAATGAGTTGCTAGTTAAACGTCCCTTAGGAGGGAATAGTTCCCGTGAGAGCTAGAACATTGTAGGCATCTCTTGAACGTTATATTGCCCTGGTAGTACAGGGAAGTTCGCAGTTTTATCACGGACCCTAACTTCCCCTTGCGCCGCAGCTTTAGGGAAGTTTCTCATGGGTTATATAGTTTCATTTTTTAATGTTTAGTTCGATTAGTTAGCCTCGCCTTTTTTAGCCTCTTAATATTAACATTAGAACACAAAAAATATGTACTTATCGCCCATACTATCCCACTGCTGGAAATACAATCAAGTTGTGGCTATAACTGACGGGTTTGAAAATTCCCGGGAAGAATTTGAAGCTTTCTCCATACCAAGCAAGGTAAGAACGTTATATTTTTGCAAGATGCGATGTAATAGCGCCATCTGTTTGGTAGCGGATGGACCTACTTTTTTCGCTAAGGTGGTAGCTGCTGGTAGCTGGTAGATGTCGGTACCAAACCAAGGCTTATACTTCGCATGGCTAATAAAAGTTGGTACATCAATTACTTAAAAAATCCTTGTAACGCAATAAAACTATTTCCTACAGTTATTTGAAACAAACGACGCAAGTTCACTACGTAGGTAGGTATGGAAAAAGTATTGCAGTAAGCTTTCCTGCTACGTCGTAGCGCCACGTAGCGCGCTTTCGTAGTACTGGCGTCCGTAGCAACGCCAGCTCTTGCAATGTATGCGTTTCTGGTACCTCCGACCCGCATATAAAAATCCTGGATCCGCTACTGTGCCCTCTATGGCTGGCTGCGTTTCCACCAGAGATGTGCGAGGATGCGATGCGAGGGATGTGTTTGTTAAGCAAGTGGAAACGCAGCCTAAAACAATACGTCTACCACGAGTTGCCAATTTAAATTTACGTTATAGTTAGCGTAAAAAACTTGTATTGGGATAACATATTATGACATGACATGACAATGTCAAATCCCAATACATTTTTGTACGCGGAAAACTCATGGTAGACATTCAGGCCTTGTTTTATAATACGCGCAAGAGTCCTAGCGGGAATCTTCATTTCTCGCGGTAAGATTTTTTGCTAAATAATGAGGTTTTGACGAATTCTGGCTTTAACAGCATTAATAGCCCTTGTAGTTCTAACAGCACGCGGCCGCCCGATCTTTTATGGTCTTAGACAGAGCTGTTGTATCCGTTGATAGTACGATACACTCGTACGAACATACGGCTAATACCAAGCTTTTAAAGTGTCTTAAATGTCTTAAATGATAAGAATTTGTGGTCATCTTAGGTATAATCTGCTCCTCTGCACACTTTTTTGTTATGACTTTCTTCTGTCAATTCCATTTTTGTGTATAAAAACAAGATTGAAAAGAGTAACCATCGAGTTTCTTGCCGGAGTCTTCTCGATCGGAAACAACCTCCGAACCGGTGGTAGAGTCACATTATATTTAATTAACATATTAACTATCATAGTATTATTTTTTATTTATATTTTTCATTTTATATTTATATTTTTGCTACAATTTTTTTGTTGTAATTGACTTGTCATAAGTACTTTTTAATAATATAAGTCTATATGAATAAAGATATTTTTTACTTTACTTTTACTTTACTTTACTCTGGAATATACACGACGGCTCTATATCCACTTTGTGCAAGGCGATCACTGCAATCCTATGTTCTTTTACCTACTCCATTCCAGATTGTAATTTGATAATGTTACACGAAAAAATATGTGAAATGGCGGGAAATTGAAAAAAGTTTTTAAATAATAAACGCGTTCCAAATTCAAAATGATTAAAAAGTTGAAAAAAAGAAGCACCTTGACATCACATCACTTTGCTTATAACCAGGAGCCCGATTCTGCTATTAAAAAGCCAATGGAATCGTAATTGAATGGCGTGATTTTGACAGATTTAGTATGGTCTTAATGTCAAAATCGTGTCATTCAATTACGATTCCATTGGATTTTAATTAGCAGAATCGGGCCCCAGGAGTAAAAAATTGCGATGATAATATTGGAGAAAGTCATTTTTTTTGATAAGCCTTGGTAACCTGTACTATCACGCTACTCAGAAGTAAGGTGTTTACCAAGTTTCTCCATGGGTCTCGATTTAATGCCACGATTTGCCAGTCCTTTTCATGCTGCCTCAAGTCGTCACTTCACCATTTTCTGGGAAAGCTCCTTCACCAATATCCGTCCGCAGGCTGTCACATTAATTGTCTGTACTATACCCATGTACCATAAATTCACAATCATATGGATAGTAATATGGATAATTATCTAATCTACAATTTTTGCCCAAACAAGTTCCATGATAAAACTTACCGTTTCGCTGAACGCTTTCGATGAAATCGTTTTTTATTTATTTATGTTTTTTTTTATTAAACAAGAAAGTAATTATCGTAGGCAACACAAGTAAAATAAGAATATCTAAAAATTACCAAGCATAGAAGGCTTGTTATTTAAGTTTCTACGTCGATCCATATATTTCTATGCGCACGTGGGTAGTAAAATAATAAATGCAAAAATACAGTTTTAAATGCTGAGACAGTAATTAGGACGTAAAAACTGATCCTCAAAAATATTACTCTCACTAAAAACATGTGTTTCTCGACCGTGACAGGACTCGAACCTGCAATCTTCGGATCCGAAGTCCGACGCCTTATCCATTAGGCCACACGGTCGCTTGTAGGTGGTGGTGAAATTTATCACTACATGCCACCCAAGAACAGTTTGTAAGCTATACTGCCACGTGTCACGTACAAAACTTAACCAAGCAATCGTTGTAACAGTTCAACATAGTTTTGTTACAATCGTTGCAGTAACGTGGTTATCGATTTGGAATGGTTTAGGTATATATAGGTTTTCATGAGTGATAGAGTTCCACGGCGTCCATAGCAACGAGGCCTCTGCAATTCTATGCAGCCCTGGTAATTGGATTCGTTTCGCAACGTGACTGCCGCGGTTGGGGTTGGGTAAGTTGGGTTTCCCCCTTCCCTTTTCCAGATAATAAAGGTGAAAAATAAAAGATTTGCAACAGTACAGCTGCTAATGGTATCGGTATCGTTAACTGTGATCGGATTATGTAAATAAATAAGAGCTCACATCAACCTTTATATAGGGGCACTTTATGCCGCTAACATTAGGATCCATTTTGCAATGGTTTTGTTAAGGTTGATGTGAACGCGTCTGTACAAAAATATGCCACAGACCACACAATACTTGTCATAGTCTCGAGGTAAGGATACATATCCCTGTGTTACGAGGTACCAGACACGGAAATTAGCCAGGTGTATTTCCCAGCACACCCAGACCCAAGCCAACTTAGAATAGAACTTTTTCCGAATTGACTCGACCGGGATTCAAACCCAGGACACTACGGAAGTCACGGCGAGAAACCGTGCTACATCGCACCACACCAATCGTGTCGTCACTTTGCCATAGCCAGAAATATATCTATTGATAAAATAAATATAAATCAATATAATACTCGTACATAGGTAAGCCAGATATGAGACAAGTAACAGTACTGCGATTATAGACTAGGCAGTCATTTGACCATAATCGCACCTGGTGGTAAGTGATGATGTGGTCTATGATGGTGCATTTCTGCCCAGTAAATGCCTATTCACTCTTGTCTTAAAGAGAACCAGTAGGGACGTCTACCATGAGTTGCCACTTTAAATTTACGTTATCGTTCGCGTAAAATATTTGTATTGGTATTTCGTACAGCGCCTCTGTTGAGACGAAATGAAACTATAAACGGTATCATAACGTAACGATAGCATTAGGGTACCAAGCGCCGTGGCACTGCACGGGCAGCCATTTCATATCAATACATACAAACCAGTATGCAACTT
This sequence comes from Udea olivalis, assembly GCA_947369235.1. Classification (NCBI taxonomy): domain Eukaryota; kingdom Metazoa; phylum Arthropoda; class Insecta; order Lepidoptera; family Crambidae; genus Udea; species Udea olivalis. The sequence goes on from OX376342.1 coordinate 1,875,932, forward strand.
GATGATACAAAATGTAATATTTTGATACATTTTCTCTAAAGTTTTGCAAGGCAGCATTGTACTGTAATGCTCAAAATCGAATCTGAAACGATACATCCTAGGAAAATGCTCAAGGTGAGAGACTATCTTTAGGTTAAAAATAAAATGTGTTACGGTTTTAAGCACATAATCAAGTACGTACCTATCTTATACTATATCAATAAATATAGATACTTCTTTGAGGACGTGGTTTCCTAGTGTCTGATATCTATCTGCAACATGGCAGTCAGAGTTGGGTTCTCCTTCTTTTACTACCAATTCAGTTTCTTCCAAGAGTGAGGGAGCTGACGACTACATTTGCTTTTACCAGAAAGAGACAACATAACAAATGCATGCGTGGCAACGATGCACGTTGCCAAGGTAACGACACCAACACATATATATGATTATACCCATTGCATGTGGAACCTTGTGTAGCTGTCTGATTCATGTAGTGGTGTTTCCACAGTCTAAATTTTTAGAATGACTCAACAAAATTTAATGTTTGTAGCCAATGACACTTGAATTAAAAAAACTCCGTATCAGCGGTCTGTTAAAGAAACAAAAAAAGTTCGCTTAACGTCGTTATAAGCACACTTTTTTTCTCAGTCACAATGTAGTCGTACTACTTTTTCTCATACATGTTAAATGTCATGAAAGAGCCAGAAGGCAAGATGTCAGTTTGACACGTGTTATCATGTTTAAGTTTTCTAATTATGTGACGTGCATTATCCAGATAGAACAACATTATTTGTAGTATACAAGGTGTAGGAAAAATTGCCAAACCTCGCTGTGTGTGCCTGTATAGTAGAGGTTTAAGTTAGACTGTGGCGCGTTCGAATGTAGTGGCCTGTAGCAATAAATAAACCTCTTACAGCACATGCACTCCTGGTGTTGGAGATCGAACTTTAACGTGACCTGTCAGCTGAGTTCCTTCTACGTAGTCTATTTGTAGCGTTCTAAATCTTACTAATAATATCTAACTTCTTGCTATCTTCCTGATATTATAAATGTGAAAGTTTGTGAGGATGTATGTATGTTTGTTATTCTTTCACGTAAAAACTACTAAACGGATTTAAATGAAACTTTACAGTAAAACAGCTTAACACATAGGCTACAATTTACAAAGAATTTATGTAATTTTGCCTATAACATATGACGATAACGCGGGCGGTTATAAAATTAATAAATTAACACACAATCCTATTCATCCAGTACCCCACTATGAGTTTACATTAATGACAGTCAAAACGCTAGCGTGACCGTTGATGTTTTTGTATGGAATTTTGTAACAGCGCCCCTAGTAAATGAAAATTAGCAGTTCCTAGCCTAAAAAGATTGTTGGCCCAAAAATATATTCTACCACCATTCCCAATATTCTCACTACGGGATAAAAGCCACCTGAAAATCAAGTTTTCACAACGATAACCAAGGTCTTTTCTAAAAAACAATATTCTGCTCGATCTGAGATTTAAGCTGTAATAATAGTAAAAACGGCCAAGTGCGAATAGCTAAATTTCAGCGTCATCATAAATTGAAATCAGAAAACCGATCCATAGTAATATTAGTTGAACAATCAAACTAGCTTACCTGTAAGCGCCGTTCGATTGATATTATTCCTGTTGTTGTCTCGTCCTCGATGATGAACTATTTCACTAAGGTAGTATATTTCCCGGTTACCTGAGGGCGTCACATACGTTTAAATCTTGATCTTAAAATGAAATAAAAGTTTTGTACTAATACGAACGCTCCCAAATGTAGCTCCCCACTCTATGATCTATGCTCTTCATTTAGTTAACAGCTCTATTATTATCTGATTTTTACAACTATCTGGGTGTTGCTATTCATCAGCAACGAACTACGGGTGGGTGGGACTCATCATCTTCGGACGAGACAACAACAGGAATAATATCAATCGAACGGCGCTTACAGGTAAGCTAGTTTGATTGTTCAATTATACCTGTTGTTGTCTCGTCCTCGATGATGAACTATTTCACTAAGGTAGATGTTCAAAGACTGTTGTAAAATCAGATTATTTATTAGTTAGGTTTATCGATACCTTAGCTAATAACAAATTTCTTAAACCAAAAAGAAATAATAATTAAGAAAATACAGCTTCTGCAAAACTTATATTCCTTACAGGACGGTTATAGAACCTTGCGAAACAACTAGAGCTATCAGTCCAACCAGCCGTTCTCCTGATCTCGTCAATCGAGACTCCTCTCTTTAGTGCTGTAGATGTAGACGCGTGACGCGTGCTGTGAGCAGTGAAGGTATTTATATCTATGCCACTTTCTTGTAGCACAGTCTTGATCCAACGGCTGATTGTACTGACAGTAACAGGTTTATAAGGTTTTCTGTAGGATAAGAATAGATTCTTATTATCTTTCCTAATATTCTTAGTCATATTCAAATAATCAATTACAGCACGAGCAGGGCAAACAAACGGCCTGTCATTAAAAAATGGTAATCTAATGAAAGGTTGTAACCTATTATGTGCTGACGTTTTGACTAACTTTGCTACTTGAATGTAAACAACATTAGACTCTATCTTAATTAAGTCTATATCAATGGCACAAATGGTTTGGGCCCTATGACCCGTAGCTAAAAGTAAAAGATTAACAGTCTTTTTTGAACACATTTCTAAGTTATTATCACATGATGCATACATATTTTCTATATATTCTAAGACATCCGATACATTCCATGTATAGTCATATTTAGGGGCACATGGTCTTAGTCTAAAGAATCCTTTGAATAATCTTTTAATGTGATGGTCTGTTCCAATACGAGAGCCTAAAAACAGTGACAGGGCTGATCTCAAAGAGTTCAAACTTCCATAAGACATGCCTTCATTAAACTTTTTTGTAAAATATGTTATGATTTCTGGAATATTAGCCTTTATTGTACTTATCTGATTGGTATGGCAGTATGTAATCCAATCTTTTATGCAAGGTGAGTATTGTTTTAGTGTATTTTCAGAAATTGAGCAAATCATAACATTAACTGCTTCCTCACTTAATCCTGATGCTAAAAAACTGCACCGGAGAGCAGTCCTGCCATCAATGTTAGGCTCCCATGTAGTGGATGGATTGTCCTGGAATTACAAAGAGTAAGTAGATTTTTGCTAGGTTCAAATAACAGTGGTTCTTTTAATAAGAGTTTTAGAAACATAGGGTACCATGGCTGGGTAGGCCAGTCTGGTACGACCATAATACCTACACCTCTATCTACTATAACTTTCTCAATACTTTTTGAAATCATTGAAAAAGGGGGGAAGGCGTAGAAGAACATGTTTGACCAAGGTAAAGTAAATGCATCGACTTTGAAAGCGTCAGGATCAGGGTGCCATGAAACATACTTTTCGCATTCTGCATTTGTTCGTGAAGCAAAGAGGTCTATCTCCGGACTGCCAAAAATATTAACAATTGACTTAAAATAGTTATTGCCAAGCTCCCACTCTGTATGACCTATATCTTTGCGTGATTGAAAATCTGCGACCACATTATCTTTAGTATTAATGTAAGAAGCAAATATCCAAATATTATGTGTCTCACACCACTGCCATATTGCTTTTGCAACATCATGCAAATGAGGGTGCTGAACTCCACCTAAACGATTTATATATGAAATGGCAGTAGTGTTATCAATTCTTAATAATATTTCACAATCATATAAATCTTTTGCAAAGCTTTTTAAACCCAAAAAGGCTGCATGAAGTTCCAATGAGTTAATATGGAGTTTAGCCTCTTCTTTGGTCCATGACCCACTGGCCGTTTCACTACCACATCTGGCACCCCATCCCCTTAGAGATGCATCTGTCTCTATTTCTAAACAATAATTGTTTTTTCTTAATGGACTTGTAGCTGACCTCAGATTTGTAAGCCACCAGTCTATGTCATCCTGGCAAACATTTGGTAGAGATATTATAGTTTCAAAATTATCATTATTTGATAATAATGATAAATATTTTAGTCTTTCTAACTGTTTGGTGTACAGCATGCCATACTTAATAGCAGGACATACTGAAACTAGGGTGCCTAGTACTTGAGCTAGAAATCTAATTGAGAATTTGCCTTTCAGTTCAGAAAGCAAGCCTAAGCATTTGTGTTTTTTCTCTTGATCTATAGAAATGTTCATCCTTTTAGTATTAAAGATAAAACCTAAGAATTTGCACTCTTGTTTAGGTAAAATACTGCATTTCTTATAATTTACTAGATAACCTAGACTCTCAAATAATTTGAGTATATAATTAACTTGATCCTGACATTGCGAATATGAACTAGCGATGACACAGGTATCATCGAGATACTGAACTAGTCTTATACCTCTTTGTCTAAGAAAACTAAGAATTGGTTTGAATATCTTTGTGAACACATAGGGCGCTGTACATAGACCAAAAGGTAAAACTTTAAATTGATATAATTTACCCTCAAAGAAAAAACGAAGGTATTTTCTGGAGCAGCTATGTATGTTAACCATATAATATGCGTTTTTTAAGTCAATAGATGATATGAAGTCATCTTTTTGTATTAATTTACATACTGTACGGTAATCCTCTAGTTTAAAATGATCTGGCAACATAAACTTGTTAAGTTTCTTAAGGTTAAGAATAAAGCGATACTCTCCATTGGATTTCATTACTAAGAAAATTGGTGAGCAAAATTGAATATCAGCTGGTGTGCAGATTTCAATCGCTTGAATGTTGAGTAAGTCCTGAACTTCCTTTTTCATGAGAATCATTTCAGCCTGAGTAAAACTGTTGTTAAGAGGAATTATATTTTGAACTGGATTTCTGAAGAAATCAAGTGAATATCCAGATACCCAAGTTAAGATAATAGGATCATTTGTTATAGATTGCCATTTATCTTTAAAAAAGGGTAATCTGCCCACCTGGTCATTTACTTGCGTCCCGTGTGATTGCTGTGAGCGAGGTAGCGCCGCTGATGCATTGGTGGTCTCGGTTTCTTGGCTTGTGGGGGCTGGGTCATCTTCTTCCCCCCTCTCACATGGTATTCGTTGCTTCTGCGTTTGTGTTGAGGAGGGGCCCGCGAGTTTAAAGGCTTCTGGTTTTGAATGTTTGGTCGGGATGGTTGGTTAGATTTCGATAAGTCCTGAGCAGATTTCTGTACCGCCTTTGTGGTTCTTATTCTTTCGGTGAGACCATTGCCGAAAAGAAATTCATCTGGACTCCCCTGTAATGAATCTTTCATTTCTTTGTTCACCACACTTTGGATTAGTTTTCTTCTGCCAACTGTTTCAGTATAAATAATGTCACATAATATTTTAGCAGCATCATTTATATTTTTAATTCCTTCCACTTTGTCTCCTTTTGTTAAAAAGCATTGTAGTCCACAGCCAACAGCTGCTAATGCAGCAGAAATATTCTTTTGCCGCATTTCTATAATAAGATCTCTATTCTTCGGAGGATCTGTTAAAGCATGTATCAGCTCCGGGTTAAGTTTAGGTGGCACCATTGCTGGGACATTGCTAAAGGTGGCATAATTCTTTATTAATAATGATTTTTCTTCTTTTCTGAGTCCTTTAGTGAGAACCGGTGTCCACCTCTGAGCTATCTCGGGATGAATCGCAGGCCCAATAGCTACTTCCTCCTCCACAGTCCCCATCGCCAATAATATGTCGGCATCTATCTCATTAGACGGTTCATTAAGTGTATCTGCAGGTACTATGTCATAAGATGGTTCATTTTGTGTCTCTGCAGCTATGCATGTCCCTGAGGAGACGGTTGGCAATTCATCATGAACCATGATGGTTTGTGGGTCATCATGAACCATGATGGTTTGTGGGTCATCATGAACCATGATGGTCTGTGGGTCATCATGAATCATGACCGTTGGCAGGTCAGGTCTGTGGGCACTTTGTGATCGGCTCCTTGTTTGAGGAGACATATTGTATAAACTACGTACGCTGCTTGGAGACATACTCGTACACGCACTTGAGGATCGGCTATCACGTGTAGATCGGTTCCTTACCCTTGATCGTTTGCTTGAGTGTCCTGTACCCAAAAACAAGAAATAAGTACTTGATATACATACCATAATTATAGGTACTTAGACAACATAAATTTATGTTGTTTAGGGGTAGGTATTGTCAGTGGCTTGCATGTGATCAATAATCAAAGAAAAACGATGTTTTTCAGTCTGTTGTTCGATACTCTACAGTATAGCAACAACTGCACATAGCATGTAGGTACATCTCTTGTTGTCCGATACTCAAAACTGGTTTAGTATAGCAACAATCACCGATATAGGGTGCAATTGTTGTAAAGAAGGCGTCTTCATATGGTCACGGGCGGAACAAGAAAAATATGGCCGCCGCCATATCGCTTGGTTTTGTGCATACAAATACGTTTTACAACAATGAAATAATAACTTGTCCGATACTCCATAAGTATAGCAACAACTATTACAGTCATTATATATTAGCAAACCATTTTTTGTTATTCCGTAGGAGTAGAAATACGCCTAAGAATATAATATTGGCGCCACGCCCATGACTAACCTTTCGATGTTTTGTCCTCTAATTTATCAATTTTCCTTCTTAGCTTTCGTAATTGTTTTTCCAAATCGTTTTCCCTTTTACGTTTTCCCATGATTTTCACTGTAAAAAACACTAAATTTGTAAATTTTACCGGGAGCGATAGTGACGCCTCAAGTGACATAAGAAACGAATGAAGAGCATAGATCATAGAGCGGGGAGCTACATTTGGGAGCGTTCGTATTAGTACAAAACTTTTATTTCATTTTAAGATCAAGATTTAAACGTATGTGACGCCCTCAGGTAACCGGGAAATATACTACCTTAGTGAAATAGTTCATCATCGAGGACGAGACAACAACAGGTATAATTATGTATGTATCCATAATAATATTACTAAATAATAATTACGACGAATATCATAAGTAGGGAATGCTCCCGGGAAATCCCGGGGAATAGCAACTACCAAAATTCCCGGGACTCATCGCCTCGTCCCGGAACTTTCGTTACTTTCGAGACTAAGTTAAAACCACGCTTCTTAACTTCAAATTTCACGCGCTGTCAATGAACCTGAAGCTTGAATTTGCCGCACTGGTCCCTCCAGCTGCTTTTTGTAGTCCCTCCGTGACCACGGCCCCTGAAAAGATGTTGAAACGTCGAGAAACAATTCAAACCTAAAATAAAACAACAATCGGTAACTTTTATGTGATAATTTCTCGTGAGGACTTACTTATCTAAAGTAATTTTTTGTTATTTTTAAGAAGTTTTTTTTTTTACATTTTTTTTTTAAATAAACGGTTTGTTTTTTATTTTGTTTCGATTTCGATAATAATTTATGCTGGCATTACAACTTCTATTGTTTTGTTGATTTTATGATAAGATTACATATTCTAACTACAGTTCTCTGTTATAATTGATCTCTGATATATTTATTTGTGATAAAAGTGATTGTTATAATAAGTAAAAGATACTCTTCATAAATGAAACCTTGCGTTTAATTGCTTATCTAAAATAAAACTAATAAATATCTCAACAATCCAGTAAAAATCCCAAAAGCCCCGAAAGTCCCGGGAGTCCCGGTTCCTTCATCAGGTCGTCCCGAAATTTCCAGGACTCAACTATGTCACTGGTTCTTTATTCCCTAACCATAATATCATAATTGCGACAAAGACGGCTTTATTCCAGTAGGTAAGAAAGAAAAAGAAAAAGCCCGTCCAGTCGTAATCTTCGTGGTACCGCCCCGACTGAACGTAACCATCTTCTGTGCCCAGCTGTACCGTCGACGCTGCTGTACGTGTGTGTGTACGTTTCCCGACTACATTTCACCACGAAGTCTGAGGATATTGTGCAGTATGTCGGACTGAAAACCAAATTCACTGTTATTCGACCCTAACGGTGTAGAGGTACGGTTGTAGAGCCGCCACAATGTCAATTTCAATTCATTTGTGGTGAGCGTTCCAATTGAACATCTATCGACCTTCATGAAAGTGGAGTTTTGGCCGAAGGGTGTTGTTTACCGGGAGGACCGAGGCCTGTGACCTGACACCATCGTGCGTGACACGCCGGCAATTAACAATGCGTGTGTAAAATAAGTTTTATTTAGTTTTATATTAAATAGGTATTATGTACGTTAGTCTTGTCTATGGGCCAATTATGTTTTTTAAGATCTTAAAATCTCATTTAGGTGCCTGAAAATAAAAAAAATATCTATCTATCTATTGTACTATTTAAATGCGAAGAAGCCACTATGCCTGTTTGTTAAGGTTCTTACGCCTACGCCCTTAGTACAATTATAATGATGATTTTGGTTGCAGAGGTGCATTTAGACTTAAATGAAGAAAATTGGCTAACTTTTACCGCGAAAATAAAATCTATATACAAAATGATGAAAAAAATTGGTTACGCGGACAATGTTGTAGGCTAAAACCAATGATTATCCATAGCTGGATAATGCACGTCATACAATTGACAGGCTCAAACATGGAACACGTGACACAGTGAGATCATGCCTTCTATATTTTTCTAACGTGTATGAATGGAAGAAGTAGCAATACAGTGTATTTTTAAAAATGCAACGAATATCTGAAATTTAAAAAGGATCATTTTCATTCCGATAAAGCCACTCATTTTTTAAATTAATGAATTTCTTTCTCTTAAATTTTAATTTTGTGCTTCATATTTCTCTTTGACTACCTGAATTTATTTGTGACTTTGACAGAGCGCTGATGCAGATTCCTTCTTATTTGAAGTTCACTGGCTTAAGCTAGATATTATTTTTTAAAGGCACCGTACCTGCCCGTGCCAATACCATTTAGTTTGGCTTGCACTAATGTATGAAGCTACCGCAGTAGGCAATAAGGCAGTCAACATAACGTTTGAGTTTTTTAATAAATTACTGGTTTTATAGTTTTGCATAGTTTTGTACCAAATAATAAAGAAATAATCTTGATGATTCGATATTATCTGTTTGTCAATCGGAACAATGGTCTGCCGTAGTATTTATATACTAAGCATTTGTTAAATTCAGTTAAGTATTCATTAAAAAATCACAAAAGGAAATAGTTTGTCTATTTGTATTGCGATTTTCGTTCGCCAAGTTTGCGGGCGAAAATCGCGACCAGGACTTATTCAGGCTGCGGGACCGCTGCCTGAATAAGGGTGTGTTCCCACCAGTGATGTGCGAGGATGCTTTGCGAGGGATGTGTGTGTTAAGAACCAATAGAATTGTTTCATTCACCTAGCTTTGCGATTCTAAACGCACCCTTAAACGGGTCGTGAAATCTACTGAAAATGAGCTACTTGAAGTATTTATGTTTTTTTTTTATTCTTTTATGCATAATGGCAATTCATTAGATTAGATAATTTATTTGTTATTACAGAAATACACATTAAATTACATTAGTTCATGGTCAATTGATGGATTTCACAATGAGATCGTCATTGGAAATAAAATATAATAAAATTAAACAAAATTAATAAAAAAATGTAAAGAAACATTAATAATTCAAATTAAATAAATAATTACACAAAATAAAATAAAAAATTTGATGCTGTCAATATCAAGTCAAGAGAGAATTAACTATGATCCTAGGGCTCAATATAATATATAGTATTATAAAGAAGACTGTGGCTTCACTCCGCGCAGCCCCACTTCTGTGGAAACGCACCCTTAGGGCCCGTTCCAAATAGCTTTTCGTAGAGTGATTTTCACCCTCGTCGAATAGAAAGAGACAAAACGAAGAAAGCCTTTATCTGACAGCTGTCAGGTGATTCTCATTGGGCTCCAGGCACCGGTAGAATTCGCACTTGTCAGTGTGAAAATCGTCACCCGAACCCGTTCCGAAACAACCAGGAAACTGCCAGGTGACAGTTCGGTCAGCCTCGATTTTACTCGGGTTCAATTGGCAACGGGTTAGAGTGATTTTCACTCCATAAAGTGTAACCTTAAATTCCACTCGTTATAGAACGCAGCCTTATAACGTTAAGAAAGAAAAAAACACTTGAAAAAAATTGGATGCTACTTAAACTATTTTACTAATACTATTATTTGCTAACATGTCATAACGGATTTCCCCATGATGCAACAGAAGGTAGACTACATTTTATTTTACACGTTTGCGGTTAATACTTTTTTATTTCAATTCTGACAATTATGTACACTACACATACATTGTAAAAACTTTCGTATTCATAGTACCTTTATTCTTTGTTGTGCAGCTACAATTTAATTTTAGTTGAACTTCATGTTTAGTTCTTGCAAATCACGAGCGCGCGTGAATCTAACAAAATTTAACTTTATTGTTCGGTAATAAGAGTGTCGGCAGGCGCTCGTAAAGTAATTGTACTATACGTATTGTATGCCTCATGCAAGGCAGTTTGAGTGGTAGCGTCAGTAGCAACGGCAACTCTATCAGACCTCTGAACTCCTGGTGCTTCAGAAGCTTTCGCAACGTGAGGCACTGGAGCTGCGTGCGCACACAAACACACAGTCTTTTCTGTATAACAGATTCAAAGTATCACTTAAAATGCATTAGCTGAAGTGTATTAAAAACAAGTCATGATTTCGTACAGTACACAAACACTTACATGGTACTCCAGCATACTTGTGATTTCCTGATCATTTCAACAACTTGCATGAAGGCCTGCTGTCTGCTCCAGACCTCATATTTATAAAGTAAAGTCTTGTCTTTACTGTCTTTTTAAGATAATTTTCCTCAACTGTGCTGTATGTACGATGCGATGCGTGTAGTTGTAAATCAGCAACTCCACTCCACCACTGGTGTCCTGGTCATTCGGTACCACTTGCAACGTGACCGGCTCTTTGCTTGCAAAGTTTGCATTAGCCATTTTCATTATTACCGTAATGTGTGAGAAACCATACTTTTTTTTAATTTATAATGTTTGATATGTAGTGATCTTGACAAACAGGAATTCTAGATGCTCTAGAACATTTTTTTCCTCCGAGTTTAATGTCTCCGAAAATCTAGTCCTTGATGCCATTTGAGAGCATCAGTAAAATTCTACATGGTAATTGTCATAATCTAGGTTATTTATTTATCTTATTAAAAGAAAGTTTACTATTAAACTAACTTTGATCCACAAAACTGTGTAATGTAAGCATGTTTGTTGCACGCAGTTTAAGCATGATTGTTTGTACATTTTTTATTGTATGATTTTTTTCAAATGACTGATGGAATTTACAGTTACACCGGACAGTAGGGTGAGCGGCAAGCTCTCAATCCAAATTACATCAGACGTTGGCATTGAGAGCACAGAAATGCGAATTTTCATAAATTACTTTGGTGGTAAAAGTGTATGCATAAATAAGACTTTTACCCTGCCGACGAGGGCACTAGAATGAAGCACTAGAACAACTCTGTCAACTTCTGAAATTACAACAAGACCATCAGAAGCTTAGTTTTTAACATTTTCACGGTTAGAAATGATAGCGTCGACGACAACTCCAACATCTGTATGCACTCCTGGTGATTCAGAACCGCGTACAACGTGACTCTTTGGGGCGGGGGCACCTCTGTTCGTTATTTTTAGCCAATTCTAGATTGCTTGCTATTTGGGCTAGCAATTAACTGTCTCACCCATTATTTTATGTATTCTTCTGAACATGTGTTTGTCACCTAAATCTTCCTAAACGCCTGGACCAATTTGGATGAAATCTTCTGTGTATTTTCCAATAGGTTCCGAGATGGTTTGAAAACACAATTGGACCCGGTAGGTAGCGCTGCTTTTCCGGGCAAGATGAAGTCTGCCGGGTTCACTAGAATAATGATATAATTATGAGAAGTCTGAAAACTAACATTGCCAAACAGAATTAGCTTCTTGAGGAAAACCATCACTTCTAGTTCGATTTTTGTTTAAAGTTGAAGTGAATCTCTTTGCCGTGAGATAAAAGAAAATCGTGATTTTTCATATCTAACAAGTTTGCTTTCTAATTTCCAAAACAAAATACTATTTGAAAATAATAGAACGACGAACGAAGATAAATAAAAACACTTAGATCATAAAAATTGGTCCACCAAACGTTCTTGAGTTATACTTATAAGTGGTGTAACTAACACGACTCTGTTTTAAGTATAGAGATAATTGTATATTTTTTAGATTTAGTTATATTTTTTGTATGCCATCATAATATATGCCAGCTTGGGCTATAAAATACAAGTACAAGTCATAATGGAGCACGTGCGCCGTTTGTTTACTAGGCAACGTGCAGCGTCAGTAGCAACGGTCTCTCCCGCAGTTTATGCTCTCCTGGTGATTGAGAAGAGTTTGCAACGTGCCCCGCCTAGTCCAGTTCCTCCCTGGCCAGACGTTACTACTAGAAGTTGTATCAATCAATATATTAGTTCTAAGTTACCGAATACATGGTTCTATCGAGGATATTTCTCGATTTTCAGACCGAAAATTCTTGTTGAGTGTGTCACAACTGTGTCTATGCTGCCACACTTGATTTCCATCGTTTAAAACAAGGTTATTATGGCTTCTCTCTTTAGCTTGATGCATTCACAAGCGATCTGATAAATATTATTTTGATCTTTAACTCAACATTTAAAGGTTCAAGACAGATTGTGAAAATTGTAAAGTTAGGTGGTAACCTGATGTGCTAAATTTTAATAAAGCTAGCGTAATTTTATTTATAATGAAATTGTCATGTTCATGATGATGACATTTTATGTCAATATTGGAACGTTTGATACTTAGAAAGGGTTAGAAAATTCGCTAAAACATCCCCGAAAGACACACATTTCTTTTCTTAGCGAGAGTTCTTAATTTTAATTCCTTATTAAAAATGATAAGCAGTGCGTAATCTAAAAGAATTTCGATAATTACTTGCCACTGGCAGGGTGTCACGTTGTCGGCGCCTCGTTAATCACATCGTAGAGGACACCCGGAAAAACTACCCATCCCTTTCTTTTCTAGAGGTTTTCTTTATTTTCATCTCTTTCAGTCGGAAACATCCCTGGCGAACATGCAATTACCCACTCCGTTTATCAACGGCGTAACATCCATAGCGTTGTGTGAGAGAATTATGCGATGTGACGAGTGACATAAGGTAGAAAATCGTTTGTAGTAGAAAGGTATAAAATAAATGTAAAAACCCTGAATAGCAGCCATCCGGAAAAGCACAACACAGATAGCTGTAATTAAAAGGGTGGTCTAACCTGAATACTTTTGGGTTGCAATTCGCTTGGGCTCCAATGTTGTGATTTCGGTGCTGATTCTTGGCGTTGCAAAGTGCGTTTTGTACAGTAGCCTCACGGGTGGGTTTGGCCTGGACTCAGTTGTATAAAGACCTCCTGATGCCATCTGATGTCCTGGTAGCGAATGCCCTTTAACACGTGACGTCACCCGGTTATCCCCATCCTCCTCCCTCGACATGGTAAATATATTATGAAATACCGCATAGGCATAGTGGTGAACTCGTGTGCTATACATGACATCTTACTCGTTTCCATTTACGAGATTAACCTTTTATTTAAATAAGCTGGGGTGTGGGCGTTATTGGAGATTCTAGCAGCCGTCGTTATTGAAACACACCCACTCGAGATTAGATAGCTGGAATAAATATGATGTGTGGGAAAATTTACCGTAACATAACAGCATCACGCTCATTTCTCTTAGGAGTAAGTAGATTTCATCCTCGCTATAATAACCCTGAGCCCATGACATACATTTCTAACTTCATTTGCACAAATCTTTTGCTATATTACTTTGACGCAATGATGCACCCGTTTTTTGACATTTCTTGCAGGGCAATTAATAATGTGATGTGACTACACAAATTGTTAGTTCTGCTAATTAAGAATAAAAATAAAAATATTTATTGTCCATCAATGGTTCTTATCACTAAAACATTATTAAAGTAAGTTGTACATTTATGTAAAAAGGAATTATTAAATAATAATAAAAAAACTGATAACAAATATAACCTTTTCAGAAAGCTTAATTTTTTTTTAATTTCTCTACATTATAACAAGTTTATTCATACTGCACAAAAAAGTTAAAACTATTTACATCTTACATAAAGACAAAAAAAAGCTTGCTTATAAAAATGAGTGGTTTTTGGACAGAAATTGCGAAATGTATGCCATGTACGAGTAATATCGTTTATTTCTGAAGAGCTAAGAACAAATTTCTCGCTAGCTATCTTTCTAAAAAATATCAGATAAATGCCTAGTAAAGTTAAGTAATAAAGTTTTAATGTATTCATTTTTTTCGGAGCAAGTCGGAATCTTTAGAAAATATATTAAAACTCAAATTTTTCGTTACCTATTAATTTTGGACCCCTTGTTGCTGGGAATTAATTTGTTGCAAATAACGTCTGCTATCACTCTTTTTCAAGGAACAGGTCTATTTTCCCTGTCAGAGGGCTATAAATAAATAAATATCCGGAACAAATTATACCAAAATCATCTGACCCCTAACTAAGCATAGCTTTTACTATGGGAGTCAGAGACTGATAAACATCCTAAAATATTTTAAATACATATTTACGAGTCTATAGATAATAACACCCAGACACACAACAAATACAAATGTTCGTCACATAACTGTATGTCATAATGTATAGGTTTTTATTGTGCCTGGTCTGTTAGCGCAACAATAGTAGCTCCTGTCTTTAGCGTACAAGTGGCTACTTAGCAATAAATATATTCATTTATTTTCTATGACAAAGTTATATCGAGGAAACTGAAACTAGTCTTATGCTAGATAAGGCAACTTGTGTGTGGGAGACTGGTGCCTGAGATAGGTTTTCAGAAAACCCGTATTACAGGTCACCAGTACTCCCCTCCCCAAGTGGGTGTATGTAGAGTCTACATACACCCCTTGTAGACACATTGGCTACAACTCTGCTGAGCTGTACTGCGGGAGAGAAACTACTGAACTACTCATTTAACTAAAATTAAATAACATTAAAAAATAACAATTCTTGCTAATTACATATTAATATCGTTGGACAAATGAAGTTTAATTATTTAATGAATTTATAATTAATTGTATATTATTAGGTTTGGTTAGTGAGCGTGTATTATAAAAATGTAGGCATATAATAATAGTTAATAAAATTATTTTGTTTGGATAGATGTATACCTAAGTAAGGTAGGATTATTAAATTATTTTAATCTTTTTGTCAATATTTAGATTAGATTATTGGGTGCAATAGATATTCCGTATTGTCATAGTCCAGAGTTTTCAGCCATTTGGTATTGGTTCTTTTACAAGTGGATCTAGGGCTATGCTTTCTCAAAATTATCAATATTTGATCGTCTTTTTTTGAAGATAACTACTAAATGGGAAAGGTCAGTGTCTTTAACTGAGGCGGCAACTTTTCCGAAACACGATATAGCATAATTTCACTGATGAAAAAAAACACAAAGAAGTACGTCGACGATCTGTTTGTTTTACTCTCAAATATTCATTATTAACATTATGCTCTTAACAAATATATGTATAGATAGGTCTTTGTATATTCTAGGTCGACAACTTCTAAAACTTTTTATTTTGTCTAATGTTATTTCATAATAAATTAATTCCACGAAAACAGAAGTAAGCCGCGGCGTTATTCCGTTCGCGCAGAACTAATCAGTGGCCCACCGAATGCTCTATCGGACGGCACGCTAAATCCCAGGGGCTGGTTAAGGCTAGCCTTAACTGGAATTCAATCCGGCCTTCGCCCTACAGTGGGAGAGTTTAAGTAAATTAATCACTTGTTAGAGCTTGTGTAAACTGAAATGACGCGCGTTTGTTCACGAAAGTGTACACTGCACATCGCGTCACACAGACAAGCTCCACACTTAATAAGGGGTACTACAGGCATTTACGCATAGATCCAATTAGCTTTTCCAAATATAGCTTAGCCGCAACTGGCAGTGTGCCAACTCTTATTTAAAACCTCGTGTTTTGGACGGCGTCTTAAAATAACGCAATTAGACAATCTCCGGCTTATTTTTGTAAGACATTACCGGATTTGCCCGGGATACTTTATGGCGGGCAAAGTTCGAGGCCTTATGAATGCATAAATTATTAAGGGGTCTGAAGGAATGCCTAAGGCCGTTATGGTCGGAATTGTGACTTTGTTTATGGAAGAGAAGGTTCTTATATGGCTAGTTTCGTGATGGTTAAAATCTGTGTTAGGATCAGATTTCTATTTAAGATCGAATTATTATTTTATGGTCACAGAGAGCCTTTTAAGAATTCAACATTACACTAAATTGTGAAATATTACAAACCGTATAAATACCAAATGAACATCAACAAGAGTCTGACAGAAGAACAAAAAGACAGACAGGTTAGCCACAAAGTGATTATTTCTTTCCTCAAAGTTTCTCTATTCCTTTCGAGTTTTGAAACCTCATTAAGGTAGCGAATAGTAATCCAAGAAAGTACAATGACTGATTTGACAACTAGAGTTAAAAGTTAGCTTCTATATTAAATTAACCTACCAACAAACTAACAATAACTTCGTACTAAACACTTCCAACGCATAACATACACCGCCACCTTCGCAAGCCGCAAGGGTTTCCGCCGCAATCGGATATGCTTTACACCCGAAAGGCTAAGTAAGTATATACATAAACAGTACCTACATACACACAATACCTAAACAATTTTAAATACTAGCTGATTCGTGCGACTTGCGATTTCGCTTGCTTAGCTTTTAAAACTGAAATACTAATGTAAATTTACCTTTATTCTTATCTCAAGCGGTAGTGGTTGCTTAATCTGTAATGACGCGCACCTCCACCGCATTCAAGCACACCTAAAGTAAAGTAATTGGCCTATACTGCCCCACTGCTGGGCAAAGGTCTCTATCATTGAAATAACGTCATAGTTACGAGTATATGGATTAGCTTCATATATTTTTCTGAGAGCGTCGTGGCCTAGTGGTTAAGCACTCCCTCAGTTCAAATCTGGCCAGCACCAAAATCTTTGTGTTCATTGTTTAATTTTCGACTAACTCTCCGGTGATGGAAAACATCGATAAAAAACCAAATCAACCCAGATAGCGGCGGAAGGCTCACCTACCACGTTGGTTTCTAATACCATTGGTGAAAAGTGGGCTTCTGAGTTCTCCGTTCACCATGACGGCAACAGTCACTTGCCTCTGACTACCCTGTTTGGGATAAAGTCGTGATGGTATGTATGTATCTATGTATTTTTTTAAAAGGACGCTGTTAAAAGTATTGTAGAGCGTCATTTCTGGTTAGAAGAGCAGCTCTACGCACGTTTGCTCGCCACAAGTGACTATCGTATGAACGCTTACCTGGGTTAGCAACGAACACGACATTACCCCTCCGTTGTAGATGGATCACTTATGAATGGGACAGCTCATGATAGCAACGTAAGTTCAACATTTAAATTTAGATACTGTGCCGATTGATGACCTTCATAATCTGACTTTGCTATTGCACAAAGATCGTCCATAGATTTTTAAAGTATCCCATTGTGGGCGTTTACTACGAGTATTAACTGAGTTATTGACTGATTTGGTTACTAACGAATAACGATTATTTACAGAAAAATTCCAGTAGGTACGAGATAATACTAAAAGTCACGTACCTCTAAATAATTATTCGCATAATTAGAGTACATCACAGTCAACATATTTTAAAAGTAGGTTATAGCTAAAAGATGATTTGCAGAAATAATTTCAATCAATTTGTGACCACTTAGCTATTTGGTGTCTGTACATAACTTACATGTAACTGTACATGTGTGTACCATAACTTTTTACCCCTAAAACCATAGGGGCCTTAATAAAATCGCTTATAGCCTGTCAAGCGATCTTTGTACGTAAACATCCCACATACTTTGAGTTTACCAAAAACATTAGAGGCAAAGACCAATTAGCACTACCCGAACCCAAACTAGAAATTTATAAGCAAGGCCCATACTACAGATCAATTTTAGTTTACAATAAAATCCCTAACTCCCTAAAGACTGAACCCTCAAAAAAAATCTTTAAAAATAAATAATTTATGATAGAAGATAATATGTAAATAACTTGTGTGATCAATGGAAGAGTACAGTTTGTGTTAAAACGCTGTTATTGTAGGTACATATTGTGATATATAGATAATCGAGTATTAAATAATAACTTAAGATTTTAATGAAAAAATAATTTTAATTTGTTACAGTTTTTTAAGTACGTTAGCGTTTTTATATCGTTGATTCCAATATTTCAAACTAAAAAATATTACCTATGTTTATAAGAATTATACAGCATACGATAGCTTTGTATAACATACGATTGCTACGCCCTTTCAGGGTACATGTATCGCTTTAAGTTACGATTAAGTTCATTCCCTAAACTGATGGTAGCTTGCAATTGCGTCAGTAAATATCCAGCCTAGAAGATGCGATAGTGCCTGGTACCGCTGACTGGCTAAAAATGAAAGATCATATTACGAAATTGCTCGCTCCGCGCAGTTTAGGGATTGAACCTGACAAGTTTTAAAGGCTTGTAATAAGGCCCCAGTTCTTCTAGCCACTTTAACTTACTCGCAGAGCAACGTCAGCCACTTTCGTGTCTTTTTACTTTCTTTTACCACTAGCTACCAGCCAACTCGTTAACAATTAACTACCAAAAGAGTTGAAACTACTTTGCAGCATAAAGAAGGCAACAGACAGCCTTCAAGCTGTCCGGTTAGCCGGCCTGTATTATGCAGGGCTCGCCGGCTGCGAATCCGTTTACGAACTAGCCTCGTTTACTATCTTTATTTATTACATTTAAAAATAAACTCAGGTATTTTAAAAGTAGGAAATAATGGTTTCAGCATTAGCGGCTTTGGTTCGCGTAAAACAGTTTGATTGTACTCCGTTAGCCATTGACAGAAAGTGATCAAATAAACGAGTTTTGTTATGATCTTGAAATCACAATCGGTATGGTTATCAACGGTTTTTGAAATAATGGAAACGTTTATTATCCCTAAACACAGTGCTATTTTACAAACTACAAAATGAAGAAAAACAACGATGGTGAATTAACAAAACATTAAAAAAAAAACACTTAGCAAACCAGGCAAAGCGCCTAGATGAACATAAAGTAAAATAGGCCCAAAAATACATAAGTGTTGGCGATTTTAATTCTTCATTACTGACTGTATGAAATAAAAAAAACATACAAGAACTGTAGCTACAGCGGTTTCAAATTACCAGACAAGATGTTTTATCATTTCCACACATAATAAAGTAAAATAAGTATTATAAATAACTTTAATAAATCTAAATTAATTTATGCCCAATAGCGTAAAAGTTATATCTGTGTGTTTCCCTAACAAACAAATAAATAGATAAACATATTGTAATTGTTGTATTGTGGTGAGTGAGTTTGCAAACTGATCCTCAATTGACCTTGGCCGGTAGACACCAAATATACGGTATCGTGTTTAGTTAATCCTGTTAGTGTGAACAGTTACATCACTAACATCGGTTACTCACTACAGTCAGTATGTGTTGCTTGGCCTGCTACGTTGGTATTTAATAATCTTCCCGTCACATCATCCGCAAAGACTTATAAAAATTTCATCAAAATCTTGAAAAGTTTCTGTGAACACAACACAATACAAAAAAAGAGCTAATTTTGATGAACTAATTTTTTTTTCTAACCATGTTATTAAATAAATGAAATTATTTCAATGTCACCGAATCATTAAATAATTTTATTTCCAAATCCACATTACATTTTAAGAATGTATAATTATTATTTACGAACAGACGAAGCACCATTAAAATCAGGAATAACTCACAAAAAAAATTTATATTGCAGTCATATCATCAATCTGTCATTAACAAAAGTATATTTTATTAAACCCTAAAAATATTTAGTACCTAACTCTTCTTCATATCATGTACCTAAATAAATGAATATTAATTTTATCTCAATCTTTGATCAAACAAAAAATCCAAGGACTGTCCATCGAATATAAAACTATACATCACAAATTGAGCCTGCCTTTGCTTTTGTTTTATTATAACATTCATTCATCTCTAACGAACGCAAAGAGCCATTTACGCGCCCATAAACTTTCCCAACCTTTGTTTCTACGACGAAACATAAAACAGCTGACATTGTTTACCGCACTCGATTTTTAGGGCAATTATAAATAGCACGACCTACGGCCCACTGACAATATGACAACTCAAAGAATAACCGGTAGAATAGAAAAATACGCGACATATCGTACGCCACGAGACCAGTCTGCCCTACAGCTTTTCGCGTGATGGTCGACACCGATGCCGCGTCGCCACCAAGAGCCAACCAAAATTAAAAACACCCTTGCCGCTGTTTATTAAAAAAGCAAAAAAGTGTGCGTAAAAAAAATATATGTGTCATTTGTGAAACAATGAGAGTGAGCGAACGGTTCCGGTTGAATGACATCGGATTTTGGCGCCAAAAGTGACAGCGCATGACGGATGAGCTTCCCGCCTTTTTCCTTCAGGTGCGTTCAAGTAACCACATTGATAACATTATTGAATGAATGACTTATGATGAATATGGAAAAATAATATATAAAAAAAAAACTTACAAATGGACGTTTCTCAATACATTAACGTTAAATGGTATTTAGAATTGTCGTTTTGTAACCATTGGCCTATTTTCAAATGATTGGTGAATTAGTTCTGTTTCAACATCAAAGAGTTAAAAACTCGACGGAGTTTGTTCGATTTTATGTTATTTTAGAACAAATGGCGTTATAAATTCCGTTTGATAGGCTAATAGTTGTTTCTGGTTTAATTCGCTATGCACGTGGTTCGTGTTTAACTACAAACAAGTGTTTCTATTTTGGTTTGGGTTATTTGTCTCTGTCGCGGACGTGTTTTGATAAATTGACGGTTGGACAAATTGGTTGAGCACAATGGGGATTTCCGCAGTGCCTCCACGAACGCTGCGGAAAGTGCAGGCTTCAGAACGTGCTAATTAATATGCGCCAGAAATTATACGCGAAATGTCCGCCCGTAAATCATGGTTCTGTTTCATGAACCTACAAAGAAAGCTCAAACTAAACAGCACCTTGAAACAAGGAACTGTGAAGTTCTGCGTGCAAATATCAAACTTAAGGCCCAAGGATCAGTTTCGAACTTTAATCGACGCAAATTAGGTTTAATTTCGAAGAGCAAATGTTAAGGAAACATACTGCAAGTAATTTATGGGCGTTACTAATGATAGTGTGAGCAAAGATTTCGTACTTCGATTTTGCCCCATTCCTGTTTAATTACAGGATTCTAATTCACTCATTAATCTTATGCTAGCTCCGTTAAACCTTAGGAATCAGATTAGCGGAACTGTGGCTTTACACCAGTAGAATGGTATCTATACTCATGATTAAAGTGAGGAGCTAAATAGTAACGGTTCTAAAGCAGTCAAAACTATTATTTTTAATTAACACTGCATAATATTTCATAAATGTGTTAAACTCACTGCGAAAGTCCAGCCTTTAAAATGTACCAGATTCACAACGTTCAGACAACTAATTACAAGAACCATGTTTCTGACTGCTGAAGCAGTGCAAGGCTATACCTTGAAGAGAGCCCCGCTAAACAGCTGGCAAGAACTATACAAGTTTTTACAGCACTTCGGGCAGTTCTCATCGCTACTCGGGGTTAATGGTTGCACTCATTATAGGGTTCGTTAGTTATATCAGCTTTCGTTGGCTTTCGGCTTCTTATTGGTGTTTGAATTTGTTTTAATTAAGTACTATTCAACGTTGCGGGGTGTCGAGATCCGCTTCATGTTCGTTTAGCTTTGAGCGGCGGTGTTGAATAAACACTAGAGGAGGTTACATAAATTAAAAAGCCTTTTTGAATGAATGTCTCTTAAATAGATATTTTAATACATTTAATTCTAGGTTACCAAATACTTAATGAGGTCCTATAATAAATGGATTCTAATGCAACAACGAACAGCAACAGCTTCACCTTTTGTTTTTATAACATAATTTATATAAAAAAAACGTGTTTCTTCATTACACACCTTGTTGTATCCAACAAACCACTGATAAGCTAAGGGAAATTTCCCGAAAAACCGCTCCCATAAACGGAGTTATCTCCACAATAATTTTTACCCCATAATCTACTTCAGGCGCTAACCACCCATGTTCCCCCCATAGGGTTAGGGTGAGCATGCAGGAAATTTATGTGGAGACGGGCAGTTTGTCAGGCCTGATCGGACCTTCGCGTTATCTGATGACCCCAAATATGCAGCTTAAGTACTTTTATGGTCTTAGAATATTTTGCAGAACTAGAAGCTCACAGGTCTTGCCGAGGTAGGTGACGTGTTAAAAATAAATGATGACATTCAAACATATGCGCCAGTAGAGTGAAAAAGTTAACAATTCAGATTTTGTTTATTGCAGCCGTTTTAAGTTCGTTAAGAATTTACTATTTAAAAAACAAAAGAACCTTAGTAAATAATGCTACTGAAATCTATGAATATTGACCTGGACATTGCAAATAATACAAATATGCCACTGGATCTGTTTGTATGTGTAAAAACATGCAAAAAAAAGACATATTTTTAAAGACAGTTTTCCTGCTCCAAACTAACAATGACATGGGAAAACTATTGTACTCAGAAACTCTTGACACACTCGCAATCAATTTAGAGATCTTTTGATAAAACTCTCCATTCCGATGTCTTTTCTTGTCCGAGTTTATACAAGCTTACATTCCAACGGTTCAAAGTCACGTGTTAGCATGTAAACGCATGAATGAACGTAATAATTACGATTATTATTAGACTCGTTCACTCCACAGTTGAAAAATTCCTACATGCCCCCTGCGTTGTTCTGGCGCCATGACCTTAGTAAATTAGTAGTTTACGTCAGAGTAACTGGCAATGGATTTAAAAAGCATGGCACCTTTGCACAGGCGTACTGACAGACTTACACCACACGTGGGGAGACCGGGACGTAACAGTATTTGTTGCGTTCCGTGATTCCTCAATGCCATGCGTTTGGTAGTTCCTCTATTCTATACGCTTGAATAGTAATTTATAGCAAACAATTAATCAAGGGTCGTAAACAAATGATAGCACTGGTTTTCAGTCACATCATTGGGCCTACTCACTAACGCAATGTTTGTAGTTTCGGGCAAACTAATATGTCAAAAAAACCTACAACAATATTATATTCTTTTATATTTATTTGTGTATGCTGAATATCATATTTAAAGGTACAGAAAAACTTGAAGGTTGTTTAAATCATCTTCGTTTTTAAACTAATTATGACCATGTTAATTTGCCCGAAACTACAGACATTGCGTTAGAGAGTAGGTACCCAGGGACGGGTTTACGAGGAAAATAAATAAGATAAGTTTATCCAGAGTTATATTAAATAAATTAAACATTTTGTTCACAGTCCTTGTCTTGAACAGGTTCTTTTCTACGAATATATGTAAATCAGAAGCAACAAAAATACAACAAACCCACAGTACAGCGCAAGTGTGGGAATCAATCAATCTAAATAAAGTTAATGTAAATAGTACTATGAAGATTTCTATTTAGTTATACAATTTAAAAAAAAAATCTTCCAACCGACACGATGTTAAGGCACAACATTATATTATTAAGGGGCATAATTGCAGTTTCTTAAAACAGTGTTCAAACCCACATCTTTGATCATCAGTTTTATATTATAATCATGTTACTTGTATTACGATCAAGTCATTACTTCAGTGCATAATGATTAAATATTGGCAGTGGTCAGACCAATGTAGTAAGTTCTTATTCGTATTGTAAAGTAATCGCCTAAGGCGTCTCAATAAGATCATTTCCATATCTTTGAAATAGCTTCTCAAAGGATATCCTCTGAATAAAATAAATTCAAGAGTACTTTTTCCTCAGTTTTACGTCTTGTTAGTTATTTGTTCAGTATTTTTATGCAATTCCCTTCCGTCCCACTGGCCACAGGCTGTACTAACAACGTGCGGTTTCCTCAAGGCACCACTTTTCGCTAAATTCGAAATTTTCTTGAAGCAAGGCAAACGTTACTCTGAAAAGTAGACCTTTTACAATTTACGTCTAGCGCACGCGGTTAAGTCTATCTAAATGAAGACTGACTTGGAAATGGATTCTAACTTTGAGTTCTGTTTAAGTTAACATCGAGGGAATCGAATGCTGGAATCAATACGAATGCGCACCATTAGGACGAATGATTTAGGAGAAATGCGATTGGCATTTTGGCTGACATTCGTCGGTGCCTCTCTGAATTGTAATGTTCTAGGGAAATTTAATAACTTCCGACGCACGTACAACTTATGTATATTAAAACAAATAATGCTTATCGAAATTTAGTAAGCTTCTCATAATAAGTAACCAACGTTGTTGTACGACCAAAGTTATGCAATGTCTAAAGTGACATTGTTATATACCTACTCGTATGGTAAAAAATCTTAGACGTTAACTTCATTTATTTTCACGTCATTTTCATAATCATTTACCCCCTTATTCACAATTAAATAAAAGAGTCAATTCGAACTTTTCTCTTTGTTCTACTCGCAATAGGCAATCTGTTACGCTAGAGCCATATCCAACTGTACAAAAAGCTTAACCTATGAGCCAAAAACAATAGTTTTCGTATCTATTGGTTTACATATAAACAATGCTATGCTAAAACAATTGACCAGTGATTTGGAATGCGCGCGATAGGTCAAATACAGTGCACAGGGTATAAAATGCAATGTATTGTAATAAAATGCTATTTGTCAAGGTAAGAGGCATTATGGGGTGTTAATTCAAAATAATTAATACCTGGAACAGCTTACATCAAGATCAATAACATATTTATAAAAAGTAATAACACTCAGAGATAAAGCAAACGGAAACGTGCGTTAAAGATGGGGTTAAACCAAAATAATTAAGAAGCTTCAAAATTGATGCAGTCCTTTCACATGTCAGTGAGAACGAAAGGGGCACTTATACTTGTAGAGGCTGCTCAATTTTGATTGTCGTTTCAAAAGAGCTTTAGCGTTCAAGGGCTGTAGTATCACTAGTAACAGCTTATTAGGCGACATGTCCTTTCTTCCCCTCATGTGCATATTTGTTTATACCGTTGCATATACCAAGACCCCAAGCAGTAAAATTACCGAAAGATATAAAAAGTGCAGATCTTTACATATTTAGTAAAACATTTACAACTCTTTTAATTTCTAGAGATCACTATACACTGACAGAGTTTTTAAGTGACAAGCTGTAGAATTGGAAAATATTTACTGCTGTATAATAATAACCATTTCAGACATTCCAATATTGTTTTAAAATGTATGTATTAAATGTTTCTTATATTTATATTTTGCTTGAAATTACTTTGATATTTAACTGTATTTTATTTAAACATTTGGATGCCAACTAATGGCTTGACATAGTGATTCTGTAGGTACCTGTCTAAACATAACGCCTTGTATTTTTCCATCTATGTTTTAACAAATAAATTGATTTGACCAACTATGAAAAATAAATCTCTGAGATGCCATGACAAGGTTAGTTCAACTGTCACCTAAGTTTAGAGCAAGTGGGTTAGGCGTCCACTCCCAATTCGCCTTTTCATTACCGAGTTTTCTTACTCGGCATTTGCAAGGGCACCCTCTTTACAGTTCCCTGGTAGTCTATGGAATTAAATGTAATTTCTTCCACCTGTTCCTCGCCCTTTCCATTTTACGAAACAAAATTTTCCACAGTTGGCAAATATTTATGAACTTCTTAAAAGATTAAAAAACCCTTTCAACACTCTTTTTGGTAAAAATGTAATCTGATTACACGATTGATGAGTGAAATGAACGTACAGTTCAGTAGGTGTTTTAAGCCAGATTCAGTTACAAATAATCTTAAGCCTTTAAGAAGTAGCTATTAATTATCTAACAAAATACGGTGGTAAGGAAATATTATCCCGTTATTTGCTACGACACATATTCACATGCTTGTCTAATTTGAAATAACGCGCCCCACTACATTTTTAGTAGATTTCGACTGGCCTGTTGGCACAATGGCAGCGATCCTGCCTTTGACGCCGGAGGTAGTGGGTTCGATCCCCACCCATGACAAACATTTATGTGATGAACATTTGGGTTTGTTGTGTGTCTGGGTGTTATTATCTATTTAAGTATGTATTTAGAAACATTTAAGTACGTTTATTAGTCTCTGACACCCATAATACAAGCTCTGCTTAGTTTGGGTTCAGATGATCTCGGTGTGAATTGTCCCAGATATTTATTTATTTATTTATTTGGATGTGCTGAGTGTACTTTTGCGAACAAACGACGCCTGGTCCTAGGTTCGAGTTTAACCGGCTTTACGATCAATTACATGGGCATGTATATATTTATAGCGTCCATTTTTAAAATTCATATTCGTGCGTGAATGCGGCCGCAGGGGACGTCATTTCAGCTTAGACAAGCTCTAGTGTTTACCAGTATAGTATTACTTCACCGTAGACTAAACGTAATGTGCAGTATACTCGTATTAGTATATTTTATTTAAAGATAGCATTTGTAAAATGGCTTTCAAATTTAATTTTAATTTGAAAACCAAATCAAATCAAAATCATTTATTGCAAAATGTGTCCATAGGTAGGTACATTATGTTTAGTGCTTACAACTTAGTTGCTCTTTTCGAGCACTGAAACTTAGGCAATATGCTATCTAAGTAATTATAGTAATAATTTATACCTAACTTACATTATAACAATTATAAACATTTGAATAAAATTTAAATAGATAACATTTTCAAACTTATAAGTACCTAATTATATAGGTATTTATTTTATATTTATTCATATTAAACAGTTATCTACATTTACATTTATTTTATATATTTTATCTTTATTATGATTGTAATGTTGCATTTAAATATTCATTAACTGTATAGAAACGCTTTCACAAAGGCTATCTTCAAATGGTTTTCAAATTTGAGTCACCCGAGACGCAACGCCAATTGTGGCGAGAAACCGCGCAATCGTGTCGTCAAATGTACTCGTATGTCTATGTTTGTGTTGAGATGCTCTCAAAAAATGTTTACTTTTTTTTTTTTTTTTACATAGAAAAATAAAGATAGCTAAAGTACAGGTGAGCTTATTTCTAAAGATAGATTTCTTCCAGCAGACCATGATGCAAGGAAAAGCATAAAACAAACAGTGATGGATAGACAAAACTGTGTACATAATTTTAAAGATCAAAATTTCTATAAATAGACCAGCTTACTTACAAATAGACAAATATTATTACAAATATAAAATATATAAGTACCTAACTAAAATAATTATACATATTTAAAAATAAATTCAAACATTTTTTAAAAGATGTTCTTTTAACATTTTTTGAAGGAACCCACAGTGCGACACTCTCGAATAGAAACGGGCAGCTTGTTCCACAGTTTCACAGCCTCCTATAAACCTTATAATTACCTTGTATTTCCTTTATAAACGAATTACTAACTAACAAATAGTGTTGAAAACTAACAGTATCTTACCTCAATAAATACTATAAAGCACCAGAAGAATTTATTGCAGAAAGCAAGGTCAAGCCAGTACTCCTACCCCAGGTAGTAAGTCTGAGATTACGCGCAATCTAAGGGGTGGGTTTTACAGCCCCGTGAGGGGATAATATACGTGTAGCTCAACCGTAGGGTTTCTCAGCGCGTGAGAATACACTTTTACTTTATCAGTACCTGTAGTGTTTACAAATAAACTCAAAATGTTGTTACCGGTTGATAATTAAGGATCCTGGTGAGATTATCCGATTAAGATCAAAATTAAAAATTAGTGATACAAAAGCTTATCAAGTATGACCAGCATAACATGATCAAACTTAATAACATTAAAATTTTATTGGTCTATTATTTTTTCGTTTAGATCACTAAAAATATTAACCTTTAAAACTAATAATTCATTTTAACTAATTAAAAAAATTATAATTTAATATTAAATTGGTACCTTGATAAGGTAGGTACTGCAATTTAGTTACATATAATGAATTCAAATTAAGAAAAACCAAAATAACAATGTTACTTACCTTTTATATTGACCAGAATGTATTAAGTAAGTAATAAACATTCTAGTAAGATATAAGGAAAAGTTACAAGTTGGATTCACCAGGACGGCAACAGTCACTTGACTCTCTGACTACCCCGTCTAGGATGTAGCCGTTGTGGTATGTAACTTAACATAAACATAACATAGTTTATGTTATTATTTTAATACAGAACCTGAGTAAAACCAAAACCTTTAGATTCATCAGTGCTTACTTGTGATTTATTTTGAAAATCATTAAAGATAGCGGGTGAAATATAATGGTCTGTAAAATAGAAATTCTATGACGAGTGAGATTGCATTTTGCTCACATACTAGAAGCATGTGAGCAAAATGAAATCCTACTAGGTACTTAGTGTGTGTGTAGTGTACTGTAGCACAACTTATCTGGCGACAGTTCTCCAAAGTGGGACCATTGTGCAGTTTGTGGGGCCGCTGCGGACGTGAGGACAAGTGCATTGTGCACTAGTGTTAGGGTGTATTTGCTATAGCTTGAAAATAAACTATCTTCGCACCTTGTGTTAGCAATAAGGCTGAGAATTTGCCTATTGAATCACATTACCATTAATTAAAACATTATTGTGCCTAAAAGTGACTTTTAATAACGTACGAGAAAAATGAAGTCAAGCCTATATAAAAACAGGCGCCATTCTGACGTCGGCGGTCATCGGGAAAACAGCGTGTCGGTGCCTGCTTGTGGATGTATTAAAAAGATATTCAGTTGAAAAATAATAGTATTAAAGGTGTTAAATTGGGCTCAGTGAGTATAATTTCCGGCATTATCCTGAATTTATAATACTTGGGAGTGTACGGCAAGGGAGAGGCTAGTAAATAATTTGTATACCTTTACAAAAAAGTATAAAACTACTTATTTTTTGATATCATGTAGGTGCGAGACGCAATATTCATGCACTAATATAATAATAGCTAGCAAAAACTCTATCTTTCAGTGTTTAACATTTAAAAAGTAAAAAACACAAAGTCAAATTGAGAACCTCCTCCTTTTTTTGAAGTCGGTTATTAAAACCAATCACTGCTTTGTAAAGGCTTCCATCATTTTCTGTTTTATAAATATGCGCCAAACAACACACCACTTGTCATGGTCTCCAAGTAAGGATAAATATTCTTGTGTGACGAGGTACCAGACAAGGAATTAAAAAAGGGGCGTCTCTCAGCACACCCAAACCCGAGCATGGAAACCATGGCAAGAAACCGTGCTACAACGCGATACGGCACTACGCACAGTGCCTTGTCTTCTTCATTGAAATCAAGTCATCGGTACAGTTGATGGGTTTTAGCTTAATCACCACGTTTGCGGGTCGGAAATCACAAACCCAGACATGTTCTTAAAAAGCCAAATCACAATCACCACTCCTGATAACATGAATTAAAAAAAAACGAAGGTAATCTGAGATGAGTATAAAGCATAATGCATACTGACTTGGCAATGAGTACCTATCTAATCAAAAAATAGAACATTAAACGATCATTTCGTTTCAAAAACAAAGGTCGTTTTCCGTAAATTTCTTCAAAAAGTAAGTCCTAATTAAAACGTGAGCGTGTTTTTCAAACAGCGAATTGTTTCGAAGCTGAATTTTGTAGCATTCTTAAATGACTTTCTCTTTTGAGTAAGCCGTGATAATTGCTTGTTAAAACCGCGATTATAGCTAAGACGCGTTTAGGAGAGGCCCTGCATTCAACCTTGTTTGGCATTCGTCTTTGTAATTAGAGATTAGGTCAGATTACCGCAGATCGCATTAATTTAGACTGTAGGGTTTTGTTTTTTAACAATGATTAAAACCGAAAGAAAGATTTTTTAAGTCAATTGAAAGTACTAACCTATTGTTTTTTTGCTGGGTATTTTTGTTATGACTCCAAAAAAGAGTACAAAAAATGGATTTGGATATAAGTTTTATATTTAAATAGAAAATAACAATGAAGACCATTGTTATTTTCTAACCTTTTTCTAATAACCATAAATAAATAATAATAAATAATAAATAACAAAACAGGCATTACAGACGTGCTCTTTAAAGACAATTTTCACAGAATATAATTGGAATCGAAAAGAGAAGATCCACTGAATAAAAACTTAAAATATGTGTGTGTGTATGTTATGTGGGTGTGTGTGTATGTTGTGTGAACGTGCGTGTATGTATGTTGTTTGCTTTTGTTTGTATTTGAATGGGGAATGTCATTTTTTTTAACACGTTATTTCATTTTATTAGCTGAATGATTCAACAGCATCATAATCAAGCCCTAGAAGCCACTCACTCAACATTAACATTCATTGACATTCATTTTGCTACTGAAAATACATCTCATAAAAGTCTAAAATGTGTTAAATATACCAAATCATTCGTCTTTTTGTTCGGGAAAAAACTTTTTTTTGGCTTCACTTAAAAATTATTTAAAATGAAATACGCCTGATTATTGTCAGAAGCGATATAGATATTTTACTAGCTAGAGTCCAAGTATTAGAATATCATTGAGGTTTGCACAATATTCATGACCCTAGCATACGAAACGCTAGGAAGAAGTCCAGGGATTGTATGAGGTAGTTAATATCAGTAAAAACAATTTACAATTCCTATCCTAAAGCAAAATACGAGTATTTCAGTTTCTGGGTTGCTGAAAATCAATCAAACGTTGGCGAGAGTCAGTGATTGGTGAAATACATAACACCGAATGTTTTATTCATTCTTGTTTTTTCCAGATCATTAAAATCTGTCCAGGTTTTTCAGGTTTCGTGGTTATTTATGCATTCAGACAAAAATGTGTTAGTTTTTTTAAACCTCGCAGGCTTACTATTACATTGCTTAATTTTTATTTAATCAATCAAAGTTTAATGGAACACACATTTATTATTTATTCAAGTATTAATATCTGAGATTTGTTGTTCTCGCTGCCATTTTCAAATGTTGCACAGCCCAAAATTTCAATGTTTCTGTTATACCTTGCGGTTGACTGGTAGAAAATGCCTCTAGGCATTAAGTCCGGCAATTGTACTTTACTTGTTTGTGCAATAAAGAATAAATAAAAAAATTAAAAAAAATATT
The DNA here is from genome assembly GCA_947369235.1 of Udea olivalis. Classification (NCBI taxonomy): domain Eukaryota; kingdom Metazoa; phylum Arthropoda; class Insecta; order Lepidoptera; family Crambidae; genus Udea; species Udea olivalis. The sequence continues at coordinate 1,907,043 of OX376342.1, forward strand.
TACACCTTTAAGTAATATCAATGATTAAAACATACATGAGATCGGATTTGTAAATTGTGCCCGGTTTTTGATGTTTTGTTGTTATTAAGTATTACATATACGACACGATTGGCGTAGTGCTACATATTACTTAATAGTTACTAACGTAGTGCGCTGTAGCTTCTTGCTTTGAGGTACGTGTGTCCCGGGTTCGATTCCAGGTCGAGTTCAGGAAACAATCTTTTCTAAATTGGCTCGGGTCTAGGTGTACTGGAAGACGCCCCTGGCTTAATCTTATCTCGTACCTCGTAACACAGGGATATCTGTCGCTACTACGAGACCATAACAAGGGGGGTATTGTCTGGCGTATATTTATATTTATACCAAGGATAATAATGACAATGCCCTTAGAAACAGGGTTGGCTAAATGTTCCTAAGTAAAAATTAAAGCGATTTGTTATCCGTTGCCTCGTTCACCAGGTCCCCAGAATGCTGGCAGCATAGCATCTTGATACATTGACAGAAGACCTGCGACTTACTGTTTAACTGCCACGAGTTTCCTTCACGTGATCTCCGATACATTACTACCGCTTGTATGCCAGTGTCAGTTCCATTTCTATTCGCTAGGGGCGCTGTACCGATATCCCGTACAAAAACGTCACTACTGACGCACTTTAACTCATGCTAGGGGTATATCCTGGGGCCCTATTACAATCTCATATATCCAGTCAAGTTATTTCCAAAACTGAGTGTAGCGAGCAATTTCCTCAGTAAATATCTACCCTAGAAAATGCGTTTGTGCCAGGTAACCACTGACTGGCCGGATATGAAAGATCATATTCCGAATTTGCTCGCTACGCTCAGTTTTGGAAATGTACTACAAGTTATATGTGATTGTAATACGGCCCCTGGTCGCCAGAGCCCTCAGTTAGACGAATGGACAATCCGTTAAATACATCATTTAAATTCTGAGTTTGGCATCTTGGTGCTCGGTGCGTGTGCTGTGGCGCTTTGGTAGCATATGTGGTTTATGTGGACAGCAGCCATTTTGCCATCACGTCCGCGTTGACTCAGAACCATCGTTTGCTAGAAACCGGTGGATTTTCGGATTTACAAATACAAGATAAACACACATATCAGACATAATCGCAGTCCCATATACAAATGCCTTTAGATTTGTTTGCGAAGTTGTGTATTTAGTAGTGAAATTCAGTTTCAAACGACTGTACCAATCAAGTAATGAACTCGTTCTGAGCAGTTCATTCGGTCACAGTTCTTTGTATCTTCAGTTCGTTCAGTCTTTATCTCAGTCGCGGTGCAGTGTGCTCAGCGCGTAAATCAGCGGCTCAGTGGCGGGAACTGAGATATACGCGGTCAGTTTGAGGCCTTAAATTGCTGCCAATAGGACGGTATATGAGGGTTCCGTAAAGTGAAAAATGATCCAATTTATTATTTTAATGGATTGTGCCAATAAGCAACCGTCTGCGGTTCGGCCAACATAACAGGCAATCCCAGATCCTGAAGGAAGGATACGAAGATTGTTGGTTTGAGCCCAGGATGTTTATTCATCCTATGTATATATCTACTGTATGTAAATATGTTGCAAGAAATCCCGCTTTAAGTATTCAGATAACAAATGCAACAAGTTCAGATGTTAAACGTTCAAATGACGGAGATTTAGGATGGTTCTGTGAATGGGTGTTATTGTTTTCCACAGTATTTATACTCCATTCATTATAGCATTAGACAGAAGTAAAAAAGGTTCTTTTTAGGGTACACTTTGTGGTAAAAGTACAATAAACATCATTGATTTTAAGATTTATGCCGAATTTATTAAAATCCACATAAATAGCAGCTGTCACACTTAATTGTTCTCATTTAAAGTAAAGGAACTTCAGAATTCAGTGACGACACGGTTGGCGTAGTGCGCTGTAGCACGGTTTTTCGCCTCGATTTCCGTAGTGTCCCGGGATCGATTCCCGGTCGGGTCAATTTAGGAAACCATCTTTTCTGAATTGACTCGGGTCTGGGTGTGCTGGGAGACGCCCCTAGCTTATTTCCTTGTGTGGTACCTCGTAACACAGGGATATTTATCCCTACTTCGAGACCATTACAAGAGGTGTGTTGTCTGGCGCATATATAATTTATGAAGCTTTTGCTTAAAATAATTATTTTGTCGTGCATCAATCTATATTGTCGATGTAAAAACCTAAAACAGACAGGGGTTTTCATTTTTACTGTCACTATAACTCTACCAAATCTAAAATGTTACATAAACCCTTCATACGTTGTGGCGGAAGGGGTTTTCAATTTTGCCAGGTTATACTCAGGTATGTTATCGACATGGCAACGTCAAATGCAAATTGTCATTCATTTTAGCCCCTCTGCTTCTTTCTAATGTTATAATGAATGAAGTATAGACATTTTAAACACTTCAAATCAGTCTTTGACTCCTTAATTCAAACTTAGCTAAATTTGGGCTCGGATCATCTTGGTGTAAGGTGTAAAAGATAACTAAAAAAAACCGTTTTATTTCATAATATGAGACCGTTATACTAATACATTACTACCATTAGTACAGTATACTAAAATTCTGAAGAAATATAAGAATTTCAAAAAACTGGAATATTCTAGACAGAAAAAAATCCTGAGAATGAATACAAAACGATGTGGAAAATTTTAAATAGCAAGACTGGTGAAACTGGTAACTTAAGTTAAGTCACATTATCTAAAGTTTTTTGATAGCTTCCTAAACGCCTAATTTATTATCCGAACCATACTTACCTTACACATTTATGATATTGGCATATCTATTAAAAAAAAAAAACAACTTTTAGTCATATTCAGAAATTTGCTGAAGTAAAAAATCCGCACACTGTAAACACTAAACATAAAAATAGAAAATTGTTCATAAACTGCCTTTAAGTATACGTAATAAAATTTACAAGCTTTAGGAAATTCTCAAAAACCCTCAAAAGTTACTTATTATCCAAAGGCTATTTTTCTTATCGATTATTCAACAACAAAAAATTATTAAGTGAAAACATTCGACTAATAAATAGGTAATAAGGCTTCAAATAATTATAAACAAGCTCTATTATTCCCCTAATAGTTAAGTTATAATGATTGTTTTTTTTTATTTATGTAAAACCGCTATCCTCAAATTAAAATTAAAAAAAAGTTAAAAAGTCTTTTAATGAAGTAAATATTTAACAAATAAATTGCCGGGGCTTCCCAGAAAGTAATGAAAAGATACTTGTGTTGGGAAAGCCTAACTCTTCCTACAAAGTCATACACATTCATTTACATTTGGTACTATAAAAGTAACACTTATTGTGTTACTTCTATAGTACTTAACTTTTTACATTTCTAAATACGACAAATATAAATGAGAAGGGGTATGTGTGTGCAAATATCTCAGCGGTCACGTAGTTATGTAATACTTCTTAAATGTATCGACTATGTGTAAACAATTAAATATGAAAATAAATAATTGAATTGAATTGAAATAAGTTATAGGTATAAAGTAATAGTAGTCAATCCGTATATTTATAAAATAATTATTAGAAGTAAAGAAAAGGTAAATTAAGTTTACCATTTAACAAATCACATGTTTTCATGATACCTTTATTTATATTGCACAACAGCATTCTGCAGTGGCCAGCAGGTAATACAGGCTGATTATTTTTTTATAGGCCCACAAGCATATTTCAGACCCAGCTTCACTTCGCCTCTCCCGCACCTCGTCTCGCCATTTTTATCTTCGCCATTCCGGAGCCGCAAGTTAATCGTCGACTTGCATAAATCAGGGGGATGTGCGAAGTGAAAGGCCTTTTTAGTCTTTGGCAGGGGTGAAATCTTTCTGGCAATTGATGTAATGTTTTTTTATACTACGTTGTAAGAGCGGTAGAGCACATGGGCACAAAATAAAGATCTTACAGAAATAAACTTCTCGCCTTTTCTAGGCTAATTACCTAAACTTGCCTGACCTGCTTGGGTAACTACTATATTCGCTCGTACATAAGTAGGTAGGTTATACCTATACTTGACAGTACCCGCTAAAACCAAATTCATCATGTGAAAAGTTGCAACAAAACAGAAACCAGAACACTCGCTGCGACTGGCCGCGTGACCGATTCTCAGGTATCGCCTAGCCTATAAACTCACTGTGTCAGTGTGCGTGATCAAAATAACAATTTGTTCTAAGCGGACTTTCTGTACGGGGTGCCGCGCCGCTTGCGTAATTTGTGGCATGGGTTTGATTGCAAATACCTCCACCTAACTAACGGAAAATCACAAATTTTAACGCAATGTTGTGTTCTTGCTAGTGAGGCAAGTAGCCATGTTGGTCAGATGTTAATTATTGGTGACTTTACCCAAAACAATGTGTTGCTACAAAACACATTTTTTTAGAAGTAGATGAACAATCAACACAAAAAACGGAAACTTTAATCCTCCATCTGACTATCATCATCATCCGTGCGGTCTATCCTAGGTGTGAACCCACACTAGTGTGTGGGGTCCCAGGGTCCGCCTTTCTTATTTTCTTGGCCCACTTCGCGCGGTCTTGTGCATCCTCAGTGGTGAGTTTGTTGGCACGCATGTCACCCTTAACGACGTCGAGCCACCGCTTCTTGGGTCGATCTCTTCTACCGGTACCTGACCATACCAACGAAGGCGGCACTCCTGCAGCTTGTCTGCGATGTCACGAACATGAAGGCTGCCGCGGATGTGGGTGTTCCGCACGCGATCTTTGCGTGAGACTCCACACATCCACCGCAGCATCTTCATTTCAGTCACGCGCAGCTCCTGCTTGTTTCGCTCTAGTAACGGCCATGTTTCACTGCCATATAAAAGGACAGGCCTGATTATGGTTTTATAGACCTGCCCCTTCAGCTTGATCGGCATTTTCGGGTCCTCCATCTGACTACAGTTACTGAATTACCAAAAAAAAACCTTTTAGGCTTGGATTACTTTACCCACACAAGACTGCCCGAAATAAGTTATCTTTGTTAACCTGTTACCACAAACGCAAGCTAAAGTAGACGGACTCTGTGAAAAAAATATTTAGATTACACTCTGTTTGGAGATTATATAGGGTATCCTAAACGTATCTAGACACTGTACGTCACTAAAATAAAACTGCACCAACATGAGTGTTTGCGTCATTCAGCTAGAACTTTCTTTAAATCTTATAATTATCTGGTCCCGCCATCTTTATCTTAGCCATTGTGGAGCGTCACTGCAGTTCATAGGCACATACGAGTACCTACTTACTCAGAAATACAAAAAGAGCGTTACATGGCTGGCATAAACCGATGTCCTATTGCAATGAGCTTACATACTATTATCCATAGCTTAGGCCTCGTAAGTAAACTTTAAAAAGTCCAGATTAATATTTTCCAAAATTGGAACCTGTTTTTGGTGTATTTTTGTGGTAGCGGCAAGAGTATTTCCTTAGAAACCTACCCCAGCAATATTTGTTTAACTGATCCTAATGTCAAATTATTAAAAAAATTAATCAAAAAGTTTATTAAAAACAACAGTGTAGTGAAAAAACACAGAATAAAGACTAAGCGTGTAATATATCCTCACCCTGTTTCTAAAGTAAAAAAGCCGGGTAAAAATTACACCGCGGCCCTTTGGGGCTTACGCGTGAAAATTCACGGGACGCCCAAATTAAGATATACGTGGGTCCGGCTCCTTGGCCCTAAGTTAATTGATTGTTATTGATGCAGATATTCAGAACTAGTAACATCTTTAGGGAGAGAGAAACTATCGCTCCCACCCTAGATAAGGCCGCTTATTGTATTTTTTTATCTGTAATTAGGTTTTCACGGTATTCTTTTTTTTGTGCAATAATATATTAATCTTTTAATCTCTGGTAGTACTTAAAGTGTATATGAAAATTGTGACATTTTATTATTTTTGGAAATTAACTCTTGAGGGTGCAAACGAAAATAAAGTAAAGTAATTAGCCTATATACTGTCCTACTGCTGGGCAAAGGCCTCCATCATTGAAATCAAGTCATCGCAACAGTTGATGGGTATTGGCTTAATCACCACGCTTGCCAAATGCGGGTTGGTAATCACAAACCCGGGCTATGTTCTGAAAAATCCTAAACACACTTTGCCCGACCTGGGAATTGAACCCGGGATCTCCGGGTAAAAAAATAATTTTATTGAAAATCATTACTTACTGCTGAAGCTATTAGCTCGAAATAAATAAGAGTACTCCGTAATATTCGATAAAAAAAATGGTCAGTGGTCTGATCATACTAAAATATATATTTTTTTACCTTCTGTAGTTTCTGTGGTTTTGATTTTCCATGCAAAGGAATTCTTTTGAATTTCAACCTGAAAAGAATTCCTCCCTACTCTCACATTTTAAAGGAAGCATTGTGCAGAATGTCATGTTTCAAGCTAGACTAGTTTGAGCAGTTCGCTGATGTCAGTCAATTTTCTCTTTCATTCAGGTGCAGACGCGGTCACATCTACTTTTACAAAACCATTGCATTATTTTTTTAATAATTATTAGTTAAACCTAGGTTACAGTGGATGGTCAGAAAAACAAAATGGTCGCTATGTTTTGCCTTGCCTAGGCGTACAAATATTAACTTATACAGTAAAAATAATATATTAACAATATTTCAAATGTCATGCATAAAAATATTTGAAAATAATTAAAATTGGATAAAATTATGTTTAGGAAGTATCCAGTGTAAATTGAGCTCAAATATTTATAATAATACTTATTAAAAATGGTTCAGCTTAAGCTGGACGTATGTTGATGAACGCGACCATAGTTGTTTGGGAGACGCACGGCCCTCCCTGGTAACAGCTACATTTGGTAACGCAGATTGTATACGAGGATGCGTTGCGAAGGATATTGTTTGTTAAGAACCAATAGAATCACGAAACTAGCAGACAGAAACAATTCTATTGGTTCTAAACACATTCCTCGCACATCTCTGGTGGAAACGCACCCTTATCGCGTGAGTCTGATACCTTAACATACAAGGAAACCAGCTTAAGCTGTCAGAGAGTTCGGACAGCAGGCGCTCGGTTTAGTTTCAGTAGTCGCGAGTAGCAGCTGAAAGAGGGTGTATGATCGTTTCTGAACTTACCATATTCTGCTTTGAAGATAAAAACTTTTTTGAGCACAGCCGTAGTAATAAATTACGCTTAAGGTACTATTTGGAACCGAGCTGCCAACTGCAACTGCCGACAGCACGTGCAGCGTCTCATTGTTACACCATCATTTGAAAGTCGGCAGTTGCAGTAGGCGATTCCAAATAGTACCTTTAGGCCTTAGGCTGATTTTCGACCAGAGATGTACTATGCTACATTGTTGTGGATGCGTTTGATATCCACCATTCACATTCATGGGTCCACATATAATAGCACCGTTGGAAACGGGTTCTACTCAGCTTATTTTGATTAGACACATGGATGCGTGCTGTGGAGGCATGCTATGACTGAGTGCTGTGCATCCCCTCCCTACTGACAATACATCGCATTTTACGACAAGGTATCTTCGTAGAACATCTTACTCGCTCCGTTATAGCATAGCTTCAGTGAAAACGGTCTAATAGTTTCGTAGCTTAGCTAACACATCCTGGTGGAAAAGTAGTTAGAAAGTTCTGAAAAAGAGAATGGATGGAAAGTTGCATATTGTGCCGTGATGTGCTTGTTATAGTTAGGTGCTTATCTCAAATAGAAATCAATCACTGCGGTTAGGTTAATCAACACTCCGCGTTGTGGAAAAAAGTGGTCCACGCAGACGAAGTCACGGGCAATAGCTAGTTTTTTAATAAAATACCGTCAAATGTTGAAAATAAAGTATATAATCGATCATTTTACAAGACCCTGAAAGATTAAAGAAGTAAATGTTGATTGTTTATTTAGTATTTGCTTTATAGTTTACCAGAGTTTTCTGAATAAAAGTGTTTTTTTAAGATTGTTAGTTAACATTTTGTTTTTCTAGTAACAGTTTTTACTAAGTCAGTAGATGATCAGAGTCATATAACATTAAAATGATGTGCCCTTGCAGGGTGTATGTTTGAAACTATTTACAAATACTACTTGTATGTACCTTATAAAACAAAAAATGATTATGATTATAACAACAAAGGTAAAGATGTGATCCATACTTCCAGAGACAGCCTGTATGATATGAAAAAGTAACATTACGTGTACAATACTCTTAAAATACTGTCTTCGTAAGAACACTATTACGGTGAGACTACTTATAACACGCTTAAGTATTAAAATGAGGTTAAGAAACCCGGACACGGATATAACTGGAACAACTGTCTACGGGAGCGTCTATAATTCAATTAGAAACGAAGAAAATAAGCCTTCGTTAGGAAATCTGTCAAATGCCGTTTCATTACAAAGGCTGGCTTTCTCCAAGAGCAGAGCTTGTAGCGGAGAGGTTGGGCGAAAATGAAGCAAGAAAAAACTGCATGACGTTAAGGTCAAAGCTCAAAATCGCGGCGCGGCAACGGCACCGCTCCAACCCGGCATCGCCTTCTTTAGGCAACGCTTCTTAGCCGCCAGCGCGCAGACTACGCGGCGGCCGCGAGGTGCAGGATAGCAGTCCGGGCATCGACAAGCGCGCGGTAAGCACGCGGTCGGCGCGCCGTAAACTCGCGGACTGCTCGCTTACAGCGCATGGGCTGCGAGTCGAGTTCTTAGGTAGTGACAAGCGCGCTGACCGCCCGCCCGCCTTCGGCTTTTTCATATTGACATTATAAAACGTATTTCAGTACCCAATTGAATGCTCTTAATTTGAATAGCAAGTTATTTGCCGGGTTGGAGCAGTGCCGTTGCCACGCCGTGATACTGTGCTATGACCTTTAATGCACGTTGACTCTGTCAATTCAATTTTTGTGTATAAAAACAAGATTGAAAAGAGTAACCATCGAGTTTCTTGCCGGAGTCTTCTCGATCGGAAACAACCTCCGAACCGGTGGTAGAGTCACATTATATTTAATTATGATATGAACTATCATAGTATTATTTTATGTAAGTTTATTTTTGTTCAGTATGTTTTTGCTACAATTTTTTTTTTGTACATGACATGTCATAAGTACTTTTTATAAGTCTATATGAATAAAGATATTTTTTACTTTACTTTACTTTGACAGAATAGAGCGCTCAATTAACGTGTTTATAACAACAACCTGTAGGTACACAATATATTTTACGCAAATAAATACTTTGACTTTAGAATAACCTAAACACTTCAAAGTCCTGTTTGTATACCATGAGTTTCTGTCCATGCCTTTTTTGGTTCCATTTGTAATCACTAGGGGCGTTGTACCGTAATCCCATACAAAAACGTCAACGTGGTCAACGCGGACATTAGCGGATGTCATTGTTGTGAACTTGTGGTAGACATTCCCTTTTATTCAATAGATTTTTGTCTAGTGCTGTCAGGTTTTGCAGGAAAGTGACATAACAGTTAATATATTACATAAGATAGGGGCTTTATCCCCAACAGGCAGACAGATAGTCCGCTTAGAACAAACCCGCCATTTTGATCACGCATACAGACACAGTGAGTTTACAGGCGATACCGGTAAGCATCAGTGTCTCGGCCAGTAGCACTGTCGCGAGTGCTTTTGTTTTTGTCGAACTTGTGCAATTTTTCACGTGATGAATTTTGTTTTTTGGCTGTTCTTTTAGGTATCACCTACCTAATCTACCTATCAAAATTCAGAGCGAACATTGTAGTAACCCTGGGAGATCACGCAAGTTTAGGAAAAAAGCGCGAGCGGAGTCGGTTCATGGTTTACCAAGTTTCAGTACAGATTTTTATACCGGGCGCATACGCGTGCCTCTGCATAACATCTGTACAGAGCGGCCGGCCTCTTACGTCTCACCCCCGCCAGCTTCGCCACGCGCCCCACTGACACCTGTCTCATCGAATGAACATTACCGTATCGAAAACATCCAGAGCCTGTTAGGCAATGTTTTTCAGCAGAACATCTGTACAGATTCGGTGCAGAGGCGGTACCGGCGGTAACGAAAACGCACAAATCCGGTGAGGAAGAGGCCTTCAGAGTCACAACATTGCTAAACGTGTTATTTCACTGTAGTTCTCCACGTACATATTATTTATTTCGTAAATTTTTCGTCGAACATTCCGAAACTCTTCCCCTGGTACTAATCACCGTCCCGAACTTGACCTCCCTGCGTCTTCATTACGTCGTCATATTATTTAATAGCAATTTGCGGGACACTTAGGGCTAAATAGCAGTAGATAAGGGCGGTTGCGGCGTTATGGCGCCGATGTGTGGATACTGGAAAGGGCTGAGTGTGTAATTTTTTGCAAAATGTGAGTAATCTCTTCCATCATCTCCGTAGCTAAGAGCAAGACACGTATAAGTTGCTACCAGTAGTTAATGTAGAATCTCTTGAAAAGTTTGGGACTGAGCGAGAGCTAATTGCAATTCCAAAGATACCTACGTATTGTTATTGCCAATGACATCAGAAGAGTTGCGTGGACACGAAAGAAGACAATGAGCTTCTTGTGCAAGCACCAAGCACCAAGCCTAGTTAATTTAATGTTTTGGATGTTGAAGATACTAGTAACAATGTTTGTGAATTGAAATGCTTCCAAGGATCTCATTCCAAAACTCTAATAAACCTCAACCTGTACTTCATGTTGCCATTTTGTACGAGATAAACTAATTTATAATAATCGACTTTATAATGCATAACTGTTTTGAAAGTCTAGCCATAAATTATGTTGCTCTAATGTATCACAAACTTTAAGAACGATTTAAGAACAGAATATGCCTATCCGTAAAACCATGTACAAAAAAAGAGTAAAAAATTTTGTATTCGTAAGTAAAAAACTAAATTGTTTTTGAATTTAAAAATCCTCTTAATAGTAAACTAAAGTTCATTGAGTGCCTACGTGGAAAGAAACTCGGGATACTGCCACCAGAAGGACTTGCTGTGGGTACAATGTGTCAGCTTCTCCTGTAATGTAATCTCATTTAACAAAAGTAATAATAAATGAGAAGCACAAAGCAAGAAAATATGTTCATTTACGGACATCAGCCTTAATTCGTTCTGCCGTTTCTTAGTTCAACTTACTTATTTGCTGAACTACGCCTTAATTCTAGTCGTAATTGCTGTCGTACAAATGTTTTAATCTTGCAGTCAAATACTGAGTAGATCACGTTGAATGAAATTTATTTTTAAGACCCGCACTAAGAGCACTAATTACGCATGCGGCGCGGCGCCTCTGACAAATAGTCCGCTTAGAACAAACCCGCCGTTTTGATCACGCACACAGACACAGTGAGTTTACAGGCGATACCGGTGAGCATCAGTGTTGCAGCCAGTTGCACTGTTGCGACTGATTTTGTTTTTGTCGAACTTGGTGCAACTTTTCACATGATGAATTTTGATTTTACTCGTAGCCGGTTCTGTCATGTGGGTATAACCTAACTACTTCATTTTAAAAATTCGGATTGAATATGGTGGTAACCCTGGGCGTTTACGCAAGTTTAGGAAAAAGGCACGAGCGGTCCTTCTGTAAACTCTTTATTTTATTTCTAAGAGACTGTTCTTTGAATTCATACATATATTGCATGGATTGCACTGATTTCAACCATTTCTACTTTATTTTCACCACATAATCTGTCAGTTACAGAATAGTTACATGCGTGACTTCCTTAATCTCCGTTAAACTCTGACCTTTCATAACAAGAAAAACCTTGACAAAGTACGAGTATGTCATTTCCATTTGCGTTATACGTTTGTCTGCCACGCATCAGGACGCGGCCGGAAGGGCGACCCTTCGGAGTGGGGATGACGTCCTCCATTGGTTTGCATCTCTGGAAAAAGCCTTGTGAGCATCGTGTATCTCTGGCTTTAGATTGGTTATTCTGGGCCCTTTGCACACTGTGGTTTTTGAATTAGAACTACTGGTTTTGTACAGAACTTCTAATTTAAAAAAAAGTGGTACTTATTTTGTGATCAATCACTTTTAAAGATGATGACCGACGGTTCTGAGTAAGCAAGATCAAAACGTAACATGATTCAAATAATCTTAGTAATAAGTATGAAAATACTCAAATATTTCTAAGTTCATGCAAAATTTCATCTTAAATGAAAATAATAAAAAAATAGAAAGAGAAAAATATTAATAAATAATTAAATATCTAGGACAATTTACACCAAGATCATCTGACCCCAAACTAAGCAGTACGTAAAATTCTATTGGGATTTGACATGACATGACATGACAATGTCAAATCCCATTAGAATTTTTAAGCGAACGATAACGTAAATGTAAAGTGGTAACACGTGGTACACGTACGGAGCTTGTTAATAATGTCAATGTTATTATTGTTCGTCACTTAAATGTTTGTCCGGAGTACTGATCGAACCCACGACCTTAGTCAGTTATTAATTCAGTTTGTCCTAATACTGAGCGATTTTTATGAAAATGTGCAAGCCAGTGTATCTTAAGAAATATCTATAGAAGTACTAACAGGTAAAAAATTGGAGGACCTACTGATCAACCCTTCATCAACAAAAGTTATCAGCCTAGAAAGTGTCCCACTGCTGGGCAAAAGCCTCATGATGATTTTGACTTAATCACCACGCTTGCTAAATGCGGGTGGTGGTCACAAACCCGGGTTTATTATTTATTTATTCATTCTTTATTGCACAAAGAAAAAGTACAATTGGCGGACTTAATGCCTAATGGCATTCTCTACCAGTCAACCACTGGGCGAAGCAGAAATCGTGTTGGCGGTGTCTCATAAAACCGGAAATAAAACATACTATTAATACAAAAAACATACTTATACCAAAATTATACATATTACACATACATAATCATAATACATAAATTTAAATATACATACACTAATCACGGGTTACGTTTGAAAAATCCAAAAAGACGCAAATTCGAATTGCCAGACTAATATGAGCATTAAGTTCCGTCTTTGTACCTGTGTATTGTGCAAGTTATAAACGGCTTTTAACTTATATCTTACTAATCTTACTCGTACTAAGTATATATTATTATAAATGCAAAAGTTTGTGAGTATGTATGAATATATGTTTGTTATTCTTTCACGCAAAAACTACTGAACGGATTTAGATAAAACTTTACAGTAAATACAGCATATATTATACATCAGAATAACATATACAATTTATAAAAAAATATGTAGGTAATTTGCGCCCGAATCCACAAACGTCAATCAAAGCTAATGTATATCTGTATATATAATTTGAGGTGTCCTCAACTTTTGATTAGCGTTTGTGGATACGAGGGGGGGGGGGGGCATGATCCACACGGGCGAAGACGCGGGCGGAAAGCTAACTTACATAAAAGAGCTGAAGCTTAATGACTTGACTTGCTTAAAAAAAAAATCAGCAAGTTTTTAAATTTCTAGACAATTGTCTAGAAATTTAAAAACTTGCTGATTTTTTTTGTTTATCAATAAAATTGTTAGTAAACGAAACGCTTAACATTGAGTGTTGGATGTGTGCCGCCGTCGCCACCGCATCATATTGGCTTACGGCTTTACGCGTATTATCCCAGATTAGTCAGCGTTACGTAGGCTTAGTGCCTCGTCGGCGCTCCTGCAAGGGGAAGGAACGGAGCTGACATGGTAAGTAGAAAATATCACTCATCACTATCAATATTGTAATACTCGAGTTGAAAGTTATTTCCGAAACCGTACCAAAACCCAATTCATATTTTTTACGATAATTATTTACAAACTATCAGGAGAGGGTGGGTATAGCTAATGCGACACTGAAGGTGTTACTTATTCTCAAACGATATAATAAATGTAGAGATCTTTGTGAATTTACTCAGAATAATAAACCTTAGCTATTTCTACAAATATAATAATATGAGTACATTGCTGTCTGTTCAAACTCTAACGTTTATAATGCATTGTCACTGCCATCTATACTCATATAATAAATATAAGAAAGATTTGTATGTTTAATTATAATTTCTTAATCTTTTAGTGTTTTACAGATGTAGACACACAGACAGAGGTATGTTTTGTACCTTGCAAGCCATGAACCTACCAGGAATAAGGATAATAATATTCTAAAATCAAATATTTAAAAAGCATCAAAGAGACCAAAAATTATTGTAAGACGTTTTAAATGAAATAATGATCGCATGAATAGTGCAGAGGAAGTTTGAAGTTACTGCGTTTATAAATAAAATAATAAATTTTGTCAGCGAATATTGTTTTACGTGGGAACAAACGATGTTTTCATAAAAATAACCATAAGCCCATAACTTGCCCTCGTAAATTGTGAATAATGGCTGCGCGCGCGCATAGTTGTTCCGGTCGGGCCATGAAATGGGCGAGATATTTATTCTTAATTTATCACTAGAACTTTTATTCAACACACACATAAAATACACTTCAAATAATCATGATCCATATGAATGAGAAATATTAGAAAACTATTAACACCAATTATTATTAATTTACACTCAGACCCAACCTAATGAATGTGCAATTTCTTTATTATTTTTACTAATTTTGTTTAAGCTATTCGTTTCTCCAGTCAAAGTAATTGTAACTTTGCGTACTTGTAAGGAAAATTTGAATTATATACAATTTGATGGTTAACCTAATGAAGGCTGCTTTCTACCAGCTGCTCTAAAAATAATTGATTTATGTTCGGTAGTGGACATCCTGGGACTTCAAATGACAATGTGAAATAAAACTATGTTAGGCAAGTCAGCAATACAAGAGATAAAATTCTAAAAACAGCCGATTATCAATAGAGCCAAAGACTTCTAGTAACTGCCAAAATCATCAAACTAATATTCGCAATCAATAAATGAAATACCCATTTACCACAAAATAGCCACTTCACTTTTTACTTATTTGCTCTGCATTGCATCGCGGTTTTAGTGGCCTCAAATCGATAGGCACATCGCGATACAGGCGCAGTTTATGATGGCCTATAAATCCGGCTGTCTAATAAAACCACGCTGTAGTATTGCCAAGGGACTTGCAGTAGTCCGCTATCAGTACTGAAGCACTTTTACACTATGCTTGTAATGCTTCCAGATATACACACATCAAAAGTGTCTAGGGATCAACATATATTTTTGCAATAACTTTTCTCCTGATTGATATTAATTAAAATTTTCTTTAAGGATTCATCAAATAAAGTGTTTTCGTTTGTCTACAGTAACGATAAATCAAGTCACCTTTGCATTAATAAAGAAATTTGCCATTTTCCTAATAAAGGGATTTTTGACATTTGAACCACTAACATTAAAGTTCGAAAAAAAGACTAAAATAACAGTTTTCTTTAAAATTTTATTGGGTAACTTAAACAATTAATAATCCGTGTTTCTACCGCGAACACTAACAACACAAGAACATCGGTTTGGCATACTCAAAATGAGTTCATCCAAATCACGCTGTGAAATGGCCGCCCATGTTCGTTGCAACAACAAAAAAAGGTCTTCTTGCGACTGGATACCCTCCATATTCGGCAGAGCTCTTCTCTGTAGCTTATCCCATGCATGCTCAATCGGGTTCAAGTCTGGCGACTGAGCAGGCCAGGGCAGGACATTGATGTTAGCTGCGGCGAGAGTCTGTCTTACAACTCTTGCGGTGTGCGGTCGTGCATTATCATGCATTAACTGAAATAAGGGACCGATTTGCACTTGTAGAGGAACGATGACGTTCCCGAAGACCGCTAAGGGTACCACCTATAGCAATGCACAATCGTAGGATTCGATATCAATGGGCTCTTGAACACAGAAATTGGGCAGAAGAACAATGGCGTTTCGTGTGCTTTTCTGATGAGTCTCGTTTTGGTATGAGACCGGATACAAGACGTATACGACACTGGAGAACCCCTGGACGCCAACAGCGATTAAAATCCTGCCAGGAAGTCCATCCTTATAGTGGTGGAACCATCATGGTATGGGCGGGTATTTGGATCGGCGGAAGAACTGAGTTGATTTGGATCAGAGGCAACCTCAACGCTCAAATTTATGCTGAGACGATTGTATCAGAAGTCATCGTTCCTCTACAAGTGCAAATCGGTCCCTTATTTCAGTTAATGCATGATAATGCACGACCGCACACCGCAAGAGTTGTAAGACAGACTCTCGCCGCAGCTAACATCAATGTCCTGCCCTGGCCTGCTCAGTCGCCAGACTTGAACCCGATTGAGCATGCATGGGATAAGCTACAGAGAAGAGCTCTGCCGAATATGGAGGGTATCCATTCGCAAGAAGACCTTTTTTTGTTGTTGCAACGAACATGGGCGGCCATTCCACAGCGTGATTTGGATGAACTCATTTTGATTATGCCAAACCGATGTCATTGTGTTGTTAGTGTTCGCGGTAGAAACACGGATTATTAATTGTTTAAGTTACCCAATAAAATTTTAAAGAAAACTGTTATTTCAGTCTTTTTTTCGAACTTTAATGTTAGTGGTTCAAATGTCAAAAATCCCTTTATTAGGAAAATGGCAAATTTCTTTATTAATGCAAAGGTGACTTGGTTTATCGTTACTGTAGACAAACGAAAACACTCTAATTGATGAATCCTTAAAGAAAATTTTAATTAATATCAATCAGGAGAAAAGTTATTGCAAAAATATATGTTGATCCCTAGACACTTTTGATGTGTGTAGATGAGGAAGCTGATACGGAGAAAACAGCTTTGACCGACTGACTTGCTAATCAATGTGAAGATAGTTTTTTTTTTCACTGGCTCATTGGGTAATAGAGAAACAAAAGTCAAAGGTTTGATCTCCACCATCCTTAATAAGGAAAATCTGCACAAAGATAGAAAAATTCGACCTGATTCCTAGGGACTCAAGCGGGATACAAACCCAGTCCACTCTCAGACCCAGACCTTTCACAGTTCAGGTGGCTGCTCTTCCAACTGAGCTATCTGGCCGTTAATAGACCCGGTGAATTTGCGTAGTGTATTTTACTCAGTTAGCAAACGTTGTTACATCAATGTTATAAGGCAAGCGCCTTTTAACACCCGAAATAAATATTTGACTTTCGAGTAGGTCAAATTTTTCTAGTATCTATCTTTGTGCTGTGTAGAAAATAGTGCATAAAACTAGAAGTAATAATTAACTAAAGGACAATCTGCTAGGAGACTGTAACCTCCTAGGGGAGCTAGGGCTCTACTTCTCCCTACCTGCATGCTCCTGACTCTCATACCTTCAACTTCGAAACTTCTTCGAAAGTAGGAAATACTCGTATTTATTAAACACAACTTAACACAATGTTAACTAATATGTAGCAAGTAAAGAAATCAAGTCACTTTAATTATCATAGTTGTTTATTATTAACTATCCCCAACCACGTAGATGGACAAGAGTCTTTGAAAGCAGGACTGGAATGTGCTAAGTGGATGTCCAGCAGCTCCGCGATGGGAAGCAGACGAGCTGCCAGGGCTTTGAGCATATCGATCACTTGAGGACCAACCTCCTGAGGCTTTGTGGACAGGACTTCAATGGTGCGAGCCCGGATGGCAAAGTTCACCGTGTTGCGGAGATAGTACTGAAATTGGTATTCAAGGCAATTTAACATGTAAAGAGCAAAGCCTCCTTGGCTTTTAACCATTGATATATTTTTTTAATATAAGGTTTGGCAATCAAGCTGCATATGATGAGGAGGTACTGCAGCCTGCGATCATCCTGTAAGGCTAAGGTAACTTTTTTTTATTTAGAAAGAAGAAATGAGTGGCCGAAACAACAGCTCAACGATGAGATCTGAACCAAATTCGAAAATTATTCAAAGGAATATTCGATTTTTTGTACGATTTTTGCAACAGTGCCAATGTACCTTGATGATAATTTTGAATATCGTAAAGACAAACAAACAATAATAAATGTTCGAATCTAAAAATATCCCTCTAAGTTAGACTGCCCGTGGTGTATCTGGCGTTTTGCAAGGTCAGCATCAGTTTTAAAGTACTCAACTGTGAATTACGTTAAATATTTCAGGATATAACTTTTACCTGAACAAGTAAAGCGACACCTAGGTGCACTGGCTTGATCTCCATCGCCTTCAGCTTCCTCACGAGCAATCGAGGTGTCAGATCGTCTAATTTTCCTAGCTGTGCTAGTATTCTTGGGGCCTGCCAGATAAAACTTGAATTAGTAAATAGATACCTAATAATAGAACACGCGGTTGTTTCATTTCCTACACATTGGCAATTTTAGCATAATGGCATGTCAACAAGTTACATGCCACATCAACAGTATATTTTCTATGGTGTGTGGTTTCGTGGCAGTCTAGGCTTAACAAATAGTAAATTAATAAATATGCGCCAGACAACACACCTCTTGTGACCGGGACCAACACCGGGAATCGAACCCGGGACACTAAGGAAATCGAGGCGAGAAACCGTGCTACAGCGCACTACGCCAATCGTGTCGTCAAATAGTAAATAAATTAAATCAAATTCCATATTTTTTTGGTCATTCCTTTTGTGAATATGCTCTGAATATGAGGCCTCAGGGAACTGGCCCCACATGAAACTATCCCCGCGGGGACAGTTTACCAATTTTTTTAATTGGTCAACTGAGCTCATAGCTGAAATTTGTACAATCACCATTAAAATTGAACAAATCATGCATCATGCATCATGAACAACATGCTCTGCATATTCTTTATTAACACTGTTGACAGGGACACAGGGACAGTTTTGAGCGGGTACGTCTACCACGAGTTGCCATTTTCAATTTACAATATCTTTCGCGTAAAAAAATGTATTGGGATTTGACATTGTCATGTCATGTCATGTGTCATCCCAATCCAATTTTTTACGCGAACGATAATGTAAGAAAGTAGCAACTCGTGGTAGACGTACTGATGCCTCTAACGTTATTTTGATTTACATTTAAAATAAGGTGATGCTGGCAAAGTTTGCTATGTTGCCCTTTGGATGGCTTAAGAGCCATCCAAAATCTACAATTTTAAGTACCGTGCAGTAAGCTGCACGGTACTTAAAATTGTAGATTTTCACCTAGCACCTTTTCTTGAGAAGCGCCGTGGCCTAGAGCTTACGGTGCTCCTTAAGCTCCACAACTCGGATTATGGATCGTGTGGTCTTGAGTACAAATCTGGCCAGAACCATCTTTGTGTTCATTTCCGATTTACTCTCCGGTGATGGAAAACATCGATAAAGAATCAAATCAACCCGTATAGCGGCGGAAGGCTCATGATCTACCACGTTGGGTTCTAATACCATTGGTGAAAATTGGGCTTCTAGTAGTTCCGTTCACCTTGACGGCAACAGTCACTTTCTTCTGACTTACCCGTTTCGGAAATAGTCGTGATGGTATGTTATGTTACCTACTCTCTTTCTCTACCCTAGGGCCAGCCCTGCAAATACGTACAGTGAACATGACGTCGTACAGCCTCGCGCAGGCGTGGAAGACCTGAACATCTGCCATTCGGTCATGCATATCTCGACTCTCGACCGAGGTGTAGAACCGATGAGCAGTTTCAATTCTGCTGCTGGAGGTTGCATTGCGAGGTAGATCCTAGAACAGACGATGATAATCTTGACACGGTGAACGCCTGAGCGGTCACTGTGAGCGACCGGTGATTCAACAGGGTTTCGTCTAGATCCTTGGCAGTGCCAAAAAATATTATATATAAAGCCTTGAAATGAGCGGAAGAATAATGCTCACTTTTGAAGCGTTTTTTCTAAATAACGATTCGTACTCGGAGGACAGAGCGATGTGGTTAACGACTTTGAGCACATAAGGAGCACTTATAGCGTTCTTAAAGCACTCTTTAAGTTTTTTTAATAAGGGGTTCAATTTCGTCCTTTCTGTACAGCAGCGTATCAGTAGGGTATTTATAGTCTTCCTTTGCATTATTTTAAGCACTGATCATTACGTTTTTCTGAGAGTTTCATGTTAATCAGGAAATTGCATTCTTACCTTTGCGATATCAATAAGTTTCATGATCAGTGACGAGTATATCCGTCGACTGATCGCATCGGTGCGACGAGACCGGTAGTTATCCACTTCTCTGCCGAACAAAAATATTGATCTTTGTCTGTTGTATAGTCTGTCTACTTAACGAAGACCGTTTCACTATGCTTGTAAAAGTGACGTGAACTGATATACCAGTATGACATCCATCTGTACGTAACATAATGATATTGAAACATAAGCCACTCTCAGCGGGAACATTGACACTAGTGACACTAAGACAGTGTGTATTGTGTATATGTACAGTGACACGTCACTAGTACAAGTATAGTAGAAAGGTCTTCGTGAGATAAAACGTCTATCCTTTTCATGTTTTTTATAACATGAAACAGTACAAAGTTGGTAGAAGTTTTGTGTTTTGACTGGCCTCCTGGTGCAATGGTAGCGATCCTGAATTGCCTGGTCGAGAGTTCGATCACCACCCATGTGCTTGTGGCAATAACGTGACGAACATTTGTGTTTTTTTGTGTGTCTGGGTGTTATTATCTATTTAGCAATGTTTAAGTATGTTTATCAGTCTCTGACACCCAAAGTACAAGCGCTGCTTAGTTTGGGGTCAGATGATCTTGGTGTATTCTGTGCAGATATTTGTTATTTATTTAATTTATTATAACTTTTCCAAACGTCTGAGTAATAGGTTAAACGAGCACATATCAGCAGGCTATCTGGAGGCCTACGTACAAAATACACAAAACCCTAAGCATTGCACATGTTATTATAAAAAGGTCCATTTAAAAAATTCAACTCTAAGTTTTTCAAAATTTAAGGGCCTTCGTAAACTTAACAAAGACCTCCCGAGTTCTGACGGTAAGTGGTTATCGTCACCCTTGAACACCTGCAACCTGAGTGGTCAACAATGCTTTGCCACACGTTATGATAGATAATGATCATGCAAGGAAAAACTCCTGTAGTTACTATTGAACAAAATTACCTTTTAACAATATATTTAATCACCAGCGACATGGTACGGTTCAGATAAACCTGGTTCTCCTTTTTTAGGTCAAAGAGTAGCTCATCTTCGAACTTTGAGTCTTGCAATGCTTCTACGATAGCTTTTGCCAACCTTCTGTTTTCTTGAAAGTATTTCTGTTGGTAAATGATTATTGTATTTGTCAGGACATGCTTTGAATTGGTGGTGGATGGTGCAGGAATTCGGTGCGAGTGAGTAATGACCATATGCATGCCTTCCATTTTAGCTGATCAGCTCGTTACATTTCATCTTTAATCACATTTCTAATTCACACATGATATTTGTTTCTGATAGTTCTTTTATACTTACCAATCATAAATTACCGACAGTATGTTAACGACCTTTCCGGTTTATAAAACGCAAACAATTAGAAAACTTTCAGCATTGACTTTAATAAACATCTAAATGTAAATAGTTACAGTCCCTATAAATTGTCCACGCTTTAAATATCCCCTACAGCTGTGCACTAAATAACCGACAATGCGCCCAAATTAACACACCACAACATTTCGGATACAGGACATTCGGACAGGATAATACAGAGTGTGCAAAGAGAAACTGTTTATTCCGCTGAACTCGTAAAAGAACAGCCGATGCAGGACGCCATGTTCCCAGCCGTCGGCAATGCCTTTCATTACCACCCTCCGCTCGAAATTTCGTTAAATCCGACGATAAAACTGGAACAAAACAATTAAAATTACCTCCTGAACGTTCGCCGCGATTGTTCCGACAACGCAAACCAAAAAGAACGGTCTAAACGACACCATTCTCGCCTACAATATTCACTTTAACGGCCTACTCTCATTTTATTTTAACACTAAAACGTATTTTTTGGTACACACGGAATATGTAACGAGATAAATTCGAAGACTTGGCCAAATGGCCGGTTGTGGCCTTAAAAATGTATTCTGTCCGCAAAATTCAGTGTTAGGAAATGAGATGGATTTACAGAGAGGCATAAACCACGTACCTATGGAACATCGTGCGATAAGATTTATTTTAGTTATTTTTATTTTCAAAGTACTTGCTTACTTGCGCGAAGGCTATTATTGGATAAGTTTCATATTTTATTGTGTAGAGATAATTTTGTTTAAACAAATTTTAAATTGTATCTATTAAAAAATGTCATGAAGTAGGATGGTTAAACTGATTTAAGGTGTAATCGATGGTACAGAATTTTCATAATCATAACTTATATTTAGTACCTACGAGTATTTGTTTGAATGTATGGAGTTTCTATCGTCATAAATGTACTAGTTTTTCATAGTTAGTCCTAATTTCCATAAATCATAAATCATGCTTTATTGTGGAACACAGGTATATACAGATTACAGATGTTAACAAAAGTGTCTTAATTGTTCAACTTTGACCTACCTCTATGGGCGTACAATAATTATTCAACAGAGTTGAAGGTATTTGATGCAAACATGCTACACACACACTGAAGAAAGTAAAATAATAAGGTTTGTTTGAGAGAAGTGGTCAAATATAATTCACAATCTCACACCGACATTTTATCTGTTAAAAATTCATTTGTGGAGTAATAACACTTTACCATAAGGAATTCTGTAAGCTTACTCTTGAAAATCTTTACATCATTGATGTTCCGAATGGCCTCCGGAATACGATCCAAATATAATTCAATAATTATTAGGCGATGCGCCTACTAATCCAGCCTTACTAACTTCCATGTACCTATGAACTGACCTGATTACCTTATATTATTTATTTATAAATACATATCCAAAAAAGAAAATAACTGAACTTACTGAGAGATAGATAGATCTGCCCATCGACCTATTTCTCGTAGTGATTGTGTCGTAAAACTGTATCAATAAGTGTTTTGTAACCCGCAAATAGTACGGTTCTGGGAATATTATTTTGTAACAGCAATACTGTCTGAATGGGTATATAGACTGCGTGAGATACCAAAGTTAACGTTTATTGTTATTTTATTATTTTTAATTATTCATTTCAAAAGCATCGAGAAAAGAGAGCGTCGCGGTCTAGGGGTTAAGCACCCCAACTCAGATAGTGGTCCCGAGTTCTAATCTGGCGAGAACAAAAATCTATGTGTTCAATGTTAAATTTCCGACCAACTCTACGGTGATAGAAATCATCGAGAAGAAACTAGATCAACCCGGAAAACGGAGGCTCACCACCTACTACGTCGGGTTTTATTACCATTAGTGATAAGTGGGCTTCTAACTGTTCCGTTCACTATGACGGCAACAGTCACTTGCCTCTGACTACCCCGCTTGGGATATAGTCGTGATGGTAAGTTAATTATGTACATTTCATCAGCAACTTTACTGAATTTTTAAAAGTAAATAAGCCATAATTATAAAGTGATTTTATAGAAATGCCTCAAGATCACAAGCTTTGTAGAGGATCTATGTAAGCTATGCTCGGTGTTATATAATTTTCGAAAATTAGTAGGTAAATCCGTAGAAAATATTAAAGTGACCTACTCGTACATATATGAAGTGATAATGGTAACGAAAATATGTTTGTTCGAATGATTTTTTTTATTTATTTCGCAACACAAAGGACCTACAAACAAGTACCTACTTGCGGCTACCTACTTGTTTGTTCCTTTGTGGTGTGAAATAAATAACGTTTTTAATTTAGTAGGAATAAAAAAATAATATAAAATAACAAAATTGTGTTCCAAAGATCAATTAATGGAAACTTTTTTTGGGTCAGCTAATTTTTTTTAAATTCTACTAAACCGCCTATTAGAGGCGGTCTGACTGCAAGTTTGGCACCACATATAAATAAGCACATTTAAACACTCGATGCCCTTGTTTCTGGCAGTCGACGGCTCCGGTACATCTGTACAAATTGCGGCACATAAGCAGAAAGCAATCGAAGAAGTTCCGTCCCAACTCCTACTTGTTCGACGAGATAAATCCAGTTTACGCTGAACGTTTTGTCTGCGACACGTCGTCACACGTTTTATTGACCATTTTGATTTGAAACATAACACACGTTGCATACTATCACGGCTATATGCCCAAACGGGGTAATCAGAAGCTTAACAGTTGCCGTCATGGTGAACTGAACACTCAGGAACCCAATTTTCACGAAGTATTATTGGAACCCAACATGGTAGGTGGTGAGCCTTTTGCCACCGAGTCGTAAAGAATTAAATGATCTAATGTTAATTTGTGCAAGAAAGAATATCTTTATATTTTGTTTTTTAATCATTATCCACCAATACCAAATGGCTATAAAACCGCATCCATGATAATAAACCAGGTTTATATGAGACTAACTCTGAAATATTTAAGAATTAGTCAGTTCTTCCATACAACATGTTCCAGTGGTATCGTCGAAATTTCTTAAAGAGATTCGACACTTTCTCCTACAATTTATTTTTATTAGATATGATCAATTCTATCACCCAGTTAAAGTAGGGAATCTTTTTATATCTAAAGATAGAAAAACTGGAAAAAATCGATTGCGGATCTTGATGATCTCGAGCGGGAATCGAACCCGCGTCTTTCACAACTGAAACTGCTCTAACCATTGAGCTACCGAAACCTCAAGCGAACGAACAAATCTTTCCAGTATATGCTTACGTTGCAAGCCAACGTTATTCCATCAATGTTTCAAGGCAGGTACCTATGAACATCCGAAAGAAATATTTTTACAAATATTTAAGCTTTCGGTTACGATGAAATATGCTATTTGATTATTACTTTGATTATTTTAGCATTTTACAATGCTTGTTTTTCATATCTAAAGATAGCAAAACTGTAAACATTCGATTTTGGAATTATGGAATTGTGAAAGACATGGGCTTGATTCCCGCTCGAGATCATCAAGGTCCGAAATCGATTTTTTTCAGTTTTTCTATCTTAAAATGCTAAAATAATCAAATTAATAAGATAATCTTTTACTTTGTATATTTGTTAGTAAGTGAGTTACTCAAACTGTCAAGCAAGACTGACTTGAATAAATCTACGAGTAAATCTGTACGTCTACCACAAGATGCCACTTGAAATTTACATTACCGTTCGCGTAAAAAAATATATTGGGATTTGACATTATCATGTCATGTCATGTGTCATCCCAATACAATTTTAGTACGCGAAAGATAACGTAAATTTAAAGTGGCAAGTCGTGGTAGACGTACACGGGTCACCACTAGCTAAAAATGCATACTCATGAAAGTATGAGTAAATTTCATGTACAGCGCAGGAACCAAGGCGCACCATACGGGTACCTAACTTTGACACTATTTCAGCAGGAACCCTTAAATATCCGTTCCGGCCACCAATCACCCGTTATAAATACAATACTTTTGTAACATGGTTTTTGCGGCGTCGCCTGCCACAATTGGAATCGAATTGAGCAGGTTTTCGTATACAGCTTTATTTAAATTTTCCAGTGTTGGATTTTGTGTCGATACTGGGAAAATGGTTTAAACATAACTACGATTCAACATGCAAATAAATAGATAAGATTGCAGACGAAAGGAATTAATGCATTGTGATTTAGTATACAACGAAGTATTACATAAATGTCACAGGCAAATGATCTTGGATGAGAAAGTCCCGATATTTATTTATTTACTATGAGATCAATACCCGTCGCCACTATTTCTTTGAGACACGTTCTACATATTTTTTCCCGGTAATGATTGATCAGTGAGAACGGCATCCGACCGCTTTTACGATGTGTCCACGAAAAATGGCCGCGAAACTCGGACGGAAATTGAATCGAGTTCCATTCCGCCGAGATGCGGATAAAGTGTAGAACCGTATCGTACGGCACTATGACGTACGATACCGACGATAAACGTCTGATGGGATATGACGTCAGGCGAAAATTAAATTAAATAAGTTTAGGTGACCCTACGTCGGCTATAGGTGTTTCGTTACTTGATATAATGAAACGAATTTTGCGACGTGTTTGCTCGAAACGGTAGATGTGAGTCAGTATCTTTACGGAATAAGTGCGTCAACGCTGCGAGCGTTCGTAATCTTAAACCAAGAAAATATAAATTCACTTGATGTCATTAAAAACATACTTTTTAACGACATCAAGTGAATTCAAATTTCTTGGTTTAACGCAATATAATATAGAACGGGGCTACGCTAGCCTTGACTAGTTAAAACAAATCCCTTTCGACTGTAGAAAAATCACAAAGCAAGACAGAAAACAAATAATTTGAGTAAATTATACTCATTTTTATATGGAAAAAATTGAGAACATTTTTCCTTCGTTCTGTTACAATTCCTTTAAAGATGAATCGGACTAGACATTATCAAATACTTTTTGCGATTGCACAATTATATGATAGTAGATTGGTAATCTAAAAATACATTTTATTTAAAGCCTTTTCGCTCGTGTGTCTGATGATGTTTATTATAAAGAGTAAACAAAAATACAACAAAGGTTACCAACTCTTGAGAAAAACATATTATACTCAAACAATAGTGCGTCAATACAATTTTTACGCGTAAGATAATGTAAATTTAAAGTGGCAACTCGTGGTAGACGTAGGTACTGAACCAATAATATAATAGAAAATTTATTTGCAGAAATATGGTGGATTACATGATGTTCTTAAAGATATACACTTATTTTATCTATTTATAAAGACGTGCAAACATAAAAATTATATTAATGACATTTATAAAAATAAAACAATTAAATTAACATACAACTAATTTGATTCATCATTAATAATTAAATTTAACAGATAACATGCAATATGAACTCTTACGAAAAACAGCCAGCCTTTGTAACGGTACATGTAACCTATTTTCGCGCCTATGTCGCCCATTTCTATGTGCTGCCTCAATAATAAATGATCTCAAACAAATACAAGTACGGTAAAGGATGTATGTTTTCTCGCTTAAAAGTTGGTCTGCAACTCTCGTCTAACTTCATACTGCTCAAAGCTCTAGGACATTTCTTTTGCGTCACAAATACTCTATCTATGTGATTCCACTGAGTTTGCCCACAAGACTATTCCATATCGAATATTTGAAAAGACTAAAGCAAGATAAGCAGCCAGTACTGCTTCTTTTGTGGCAATATTTCTTAATCTGTGTAGGACGAATAGGTATTTAACAATTTTAGCCACTAATTTGCCAACGTGTGCCTTCCAGTTGCAATATTCATCAATAGATCACCTAAGAATGAAAGATTTTCTACTATCTCAATCAGGTCGTTATCAATTTTCACATTGATCTCCGTCTGGGTACTATTGTATGTTTGGAATTCCAGGATTTTAGTTATCGACACATTCAAATTACCTAAACATTCGATGACAATATTTTCGATTCAATAGTATCCTTGTCTTTACTTTTGATAATAAGCGTAGCGTCATCAGCAAAAAGCAAACACTCATGTCCTATCTCTGCTAGGAAGTTATTTATATTACAAAGAAACAATAATGGACCGAGCATACTGCCTTGAGGCACTCCATATTTGTTCGCAATGTGAGACAACGCAAACGTTTCCTTCTGGTAAGATTTATTAGGTGACTTGACTAAGTTCGAGATCTCCACATACTGCTCTCTGTCTTCAAGATAGCTACTTAGCTATTCCAGAGGTTCGCCCCTCACGCGCCGAAAGCATTTAGTTTTTGTAATAAAATATCGTGGAATACCATGTCGAATGTTTTCGTCATATCAAGAAAGACAGAAAAAACGCGGTAACTACTCAGACTTTCAGTAACGGTTTTCATAAGTGAGAAACATGTTAATGTGTTTGAACTGTTTTAAAAAAAAAAATCAAACTTCCTACCTTTTGATGGATATAAGCAGAAACTGATGCAATGGTGCAGAATGAGTAGTAAATCCTAAACAATTATTCTAAAACTTTTTTAAGGGTCCCACAAACCACGTACCTACCAAAGAAATCATGTTTTGGATCTATGAATGAAATTATTTACTACAATGAGGAATATACATTTATCTTATTAGACTCTAGATCTAGGTATGCTCGATGAAAATACGTTCGTGTGCCATTGGCAAAACAGGAACTAAGTGCATAAATAACCAAAAGCGAAGTAATGCAAAGATAAAATCCGAAAAAACTGTAAGATTATTTTTCTAGAGAGGAATTGAACCTAAGACTCTGGGCATCCTGCCAAGTTTTCTAATTACTCGTACTCGGTCATCGAGGCGTTGTTTAACTTTAGTCGAAACACGACAGTTACTTCAGCCGACAAATCTTTTATCTAAATCTTAAAGTTAATTGGAAATTCTGGAATGGAACCGTGAAAACGGAAAAAGGATTATACGATTTCATAAAGTCTTTGGTGAAACTTCTAAGCATCACTCATGTTTGACTATATTTACTAAGTGGGTCCAGTAAGAAACTTAGCAGTTGCTATTATAAAAGTAAGGCCTCTTCTTCACCGCCACCTCACCTCACGTTTTCGTCTCGGTACCGCATCTGCACCGAATCTGTACATACAAGTAAATTAAAAATTAAAAAGTAAAAAATCAGTTATTCACTCAAGGTTTTACAAAGAAGCACCTAAGATATGTCAAAATTCACAAAAAATATATATAAACAACAATAAAAGTAAATAAAATAATTCAATAATAATACGTATCGTAAATGAACATAATGCGAATCTACCACCCGTTCGGACGTTGCTCCTTATCGAGAAGACTCCTACAAGAAACTCGATAGTTACTCTTTTGAACTTTGTTTTGATTTACAACAATCTGATTGTTTACCGAGCGCATGAAACAAATGAGAGTTTTCAGACCGACTCGTTTAGGTCCAGATTTTTTACCGAGCGCATACGCGCGCCCATTCCCATCTTCAAAACCAAGTCAACGGTACAATATATATAATAATATATTAAAAAGTAAAAGTAACAGTAAAAAATCATTTATTCACTTAAGCTTTTACAAAGAAGCACTTATGAAATGTCAAAATTCACAAAAAAAATATATAAACGTTATGAGACGTAAATAAAATAATACAATAATAGTACATTTTCTAAATAAACATAATGCGAATCTACCACCGGTTCGGACGTTGCTTCCTATCGAGAAGACTCCGGCAAGAAACTCGATAGTTACTCTTTTGAACTTTGTTTTGTTTTACAACAAATAAATTCAGAGTACAGTCAAAAGAACAATAAAAATACATTATTTGAGCAGAGGAGCAGATTATTCCTACTATGACCACAAATTCTTGTCGTTCAAGTAATCCTTCACGTTATAATAACCTTGTTTTATCAACTTTGTTTTAATTGTAGACTTGAACTTGTGAAGAGGTAGATCAACAAGACTTTGAGGTATTTTGTTAAAGTATTTTACAGATTGACCCACAAAATAATTTCCTACCTTATGTAGCCTAAGACTTGGAGTAATAAATTTGTTTTTATTTCTAGTATTGTGTGTATGAGTATATAATGTTGCACAGCCCAAAATTCCAATGTTTCTGTTATACCTTGCGGTTGACTGGTAGAAAATGCCTCTAGGCATTAAGCCCGCCAATTGTGCTTTACTTGTTTGTGCAATAAATAATAAATAAATAAAATAATAGATATTGGCTTAATCGCCACACTTGCTAAGCGCGGGTTCATATGACAACAAACTCAAGCTACTTATGTTCCTAAAATTGGAACCCAGGGACCTCTTTATTTCAGGTTTTCAAACCACTGGTGTATCCTGTTCACAGGCGTAGGGAGCGGAGCGATGCGGCGTGCGGCGTTGTCGTAGGCGCGGGCGCTGCCCTCCCAGATGGGCAAGACCTCCGGAGGAAGGCCCGAGGCAGGCGTGAGACGGGATTTTCACAGGACTTTAAGTAGTAGCAGGAGGTGAGTGTGGTATATTGACTGCCTTTAGTTCCAAAGGTCATGTGTTCGATCCCCTGGACCAACATTATCTGCTGGGTATCGAATCAAACCCATTGAGAGTTAAAATAACCCATTTACCATTTAAACTCAAATACAATTTTTCACAATGAACTTTCTACATAAATTTGCGAATGCCGTTCGCAAGCCTAAAACTATTAACTGCACAAAAAACTAGCATTCAATTTCTTTTAAACTTCCCGTATTTTATCAGGTTTAAACCCGGTTTTACATATTGGAATTATTGGATTGGAAAAGTTGGCAATTCACGCGATAAGCCCTATAAATCGGGGTTGTCACGGTGGCAGTCGTCACCGGCCGTGCCCCGCGCGCATTAAGCAAGGCTCGCTTGCACTGACGTACACCAAAATAGATGATCCAAGTGTATTTTAAATGTCAAAGGGAGCGGCTTGTTAAAAAATCTTCTAATTCTAATCATCATTACCTAACTGATTCTGATTTCCACTGTTATATGTACAGTTTCTAAATCACCTACCAGTTATAATGAGTATGCCTACAGCGCAATGCTCTTTTTTCAGCAGCGCTGCATTTAGTCCGTTAAGCTAAGTGCCGCAAAGCACTAGCGGCTTGCTGCAATGCGGTGCAGTGTGCCGTTGCGGCGTGAGTCAGCGCCACCTAGCGGCGAAATCGGGAAACATCAAGGCCGTTAGGTAGCGTTGACTCGATGCCATTCAAATTGACGTGCGCGCAAAACGCGGTCGTGAAGTCATTCGCATCTCTTTATGCTTAAAGAGATCCGAATGACTTCACCACCGCGAGTTGCTACTCGCACTAGGCACTCGTGTCTTCAGCCAACCAGGGCCGTCCTGAACCTGTTTTAGGCCCTGAGCATATTAGGATTTCGGGGTCCTTGGCACATTTAATAGCATTTAGCCTTTCTGACTTTTAGCGCTTGAAAATCAATGTGAGAAGCCCTTCTAGCTTTGGATAGATTTCCATTTAGATATATTCTTTATTGCACAAAAACAAAGGAACTTAAAGCTTATGCAGTACACACTCAAAACAATGCACAATTTAGGAAGGGTTAAGGATGAAAAAAGATGAAAGATGGCAATTTTGAACTTGCACGTAGTATAATTGTTAATTTTATCGTAATTTACCATGTTTTTATGTTCTGAAATCGGAAAATAATTGATTTTAGGACCCTCAGGATTGCGGGGCCCTGGGCACGTGCCCAAAGTGCCCAATGGTAAAAAGGGGAGCCTGCAGCCAACCGTGAAAAGCTTCGGTTGTCTCGAAGCTACGGCACACCGCCCTAGTGTGCTGTTGCGGCTGGCTGCATGCCGCATTGCAGCAAGCCGCTAGTGCGTTGTAGTACTTATAGCAACGCATCTTAAGATTTTCTCGCATTTATTAATCCTCTGTCCATGAACACGATTTAAAAGTATAGAAATGGGAAAAATTTCATCGCTAAAACGATAGAGTGACGTCACAGTAAGCATCATAAAAATGGCATGGTTATTTGTTTTTCATGCAGTTTCTCCGCTTGTGTTAGTTATTTTGATTTATGTCGGCGGTCG
The DNA here is from genome assembly GCA_947369235.1 of Udea olivalis. Classification (NCBI taxonomy): domain Eukaryota; kingdom Metazoa; phylum Arthropoda; class Insecta; order Lepidoptera; family Crambidae; genus Udea; species Udea olivalis. Next base: position 1,938,385 of record OX376342.1, read on the forward strand.
CCTGCAATCCGCCGCGCACGCTTCGTTGCATAAACCAAACTTTGAACTGCAACTTTTTGAAGTTGCTTCAGTCAAAAGTTTGGTTTCGTTCGCGAACCTATTCGGTTTGGGGAAATTTTTCAATCGTCAGTAATAATCAGTTTCATAACTTGGCAAACTTAGTGGCAATTTAACATTCGAATGTAACTGTGATCGCGTTAAGAGTGGTAATTAGTTAAATGTAAAGTGTTAAGTTATTCAAAAAATACTTAAAACTTTAAATATGGACATAACATGAATAATGCAAGTTTCTCGTGATTCTCTTAATTAAACCGGAAACCTGGATTTCAAAAAAGTATACGATTTCCTTACAAGGTAAGATATTGTTCAAAATCCTAGTTTAAAAATGATTCTTCTACTTCACGATTGTAAAACTAACGCGTATATCTGTATGCTCACTAAGTTCTTAACTATATGTAAAACGTACTCTGACGCAATTTCCGCTACTTGGCTTCCGAAAAGCTTTTTCTCTGATAAACTATCATAAAAGAAAAGATCGAAACCACACGGGCTGGTCGAATCGTAAAAAAATTAAAGAATAATATTCGATAAATTACCTAAAAGGCAATTTTTTTTATTGCACCAGTGGTCGTGGATTTGATCCCTTCTCAGAACATATTACTAACATTGTTTCTTCTTCGTGTCTCAGAGAAATTTTAATTTATTTTTTAATTTATTTTTGACGACACGGTTGGCGTAGTGTGCTGTATCACGGTTTCTCGCCTCGACTTCCGTAGTGTCCCGGGTTCGATTCCCGGTCGGGTCAATTCAAGAAACGATCTTTTCTGAATTGACTCGGGTCTGGGTGTGCTAAGAGACGCCCCTAGCTTATTTCCTTGTGTGGTACCTACAGGGATATAATAATCCCTACTTCGAGACCATTACAAGAGGTGTGTTGTCTGGCGCATATTTATTTTATTTTATTTATTTATTCATTGAACAGAAAAATGAGCATGCAGTTAACAATGCCCTTCAAAACTGTGGTTTGACTGCAGGATAGGAGTCTCAAATAATATAGGTATTTAACACTTTCTCAACTGGATCATAAATATATAGTGAGTCGTGCTTTATAAAATTTTATTCTTAGTTCGTCAACAATCTTGTTTTTAACAATATTTAGCCATTTTCTGAATCCACTTTTCATATTGAGCTCAGTTTATTATTCCTCAGTTTCATGACAGCTTATGTTGTGTGTATTTATTTATAAATGCCACATTATACTCCTACATATTGGATTTGCTCCCATTGTAGTTTCATGTTGTATAAATAGACTAGTTCATCTCGTCTCCACATCGGTTCTGAACGTAAACAATTCGACGATTTTATATAAACCTTGGTTCGGCGTTTCGTTTATTTTGCTTACCATTTGTAAAAACCATTTGTTTGTGGACTCGTTTATCGGGGACCTTGGTGGTGAAGTATTTATGAACTGGGGCCTTCGATTGCCTTTTTGGGCGAAACGATTATGAATCATCTTTTTTAGTGGTCTGTTTTGTGTTTTATTTATCTTACAGAATATTAAAATATTTATGTTTAAAAAGTCCTTGTAGTATTTGTAAAAATTATCAAATTAACAAAAAATACTAGCAATACAAACTATTACGGGTGCCAGAAGGTTGTTTCTGCAATAAGATGAAACAGCAAGGTATGCTTTCAACAAATTATTTTTAAATTTATTTGGTAATTAACGGTAACAAGCAAATTAAAAAAACATAAGTGTTTCCTCAAAAATGTTCAAATGAAGAACTAAACGTATCGAATGATGAAAATGTTAATTACGTTAAATATTAATGTCTGCCATTGTTGACGGTCCAAGCTCTGCTTAGTTTGGAGTGAGATGGTTTTGCTTAAATATTTCCCAGAGATATTTATTTATTTGGGGTTAGTACTCGTATTAGTAGATAGTAAGACTACTGAATTGTTCCACTGCTATTATTATTATTATTGTTTGCATATTTATAATTATTTATTTATTTATAATGGAGGCCTTTGCCCAGCAGTGGGACAGTATATAGGCTAATTACTACTACTACTATTACTACTGCTGAATCTATTATTGAAAAATCGAATCACCACCACGATTAGCATAATTACGCGCTCCATAGATGCAAGTTGTGATCAAAAAGTCGGGTGATTTTCCGAAAAAATGTAAAACACGCCTTTTCTGTGCTTTATATCTAACTCTGTATGATATTTCCGGTGAAGAAGTCAACGTCTTTGCTTCTCACCCGTTTCAAAATTCCGTAACAATAATTTCATCTCTACCTTGTTAGCACTTTTGATCATTCCTAATTACGTGCCCTTCAAAGAACCATGTTCATTGTTTAAAAGCGAATGTATCGAAGTGGTTTGTGGTTTTAACGGCGAGTTCCAAATATACCGTTGAATCATTATCACACAAAGAGTTCCTTTGAAGAAGCCACAGTTGCGCAGACGTCAATCTTCATTCTTTGACACGCGAGGCGTTCGACACCATTGGCCATCTGTGTTTGTTTAACCGACGTTTTTAATTTTAATGTAAATAGATTTCGCATGCGTGTTTATTTGTGATATTAATTTTGTTTAATTTGCAACAAATTAAACAAAACAATGGATTTTATTTCTTGGACAGGCAACCTGCAAAACCTAAAAATATGTCATTGTAAATCATTTTATTTACTGCTCACAAAACAATGAGCTCTTGTGACATACAATGATTAATTTAATTGGGCATGTAAGTGAGCTGGGATCAGGCGAAGGGGCGTTAAAAAGTACATTTATCACGACCCGGGCAAATTGGAGACTGTCCAACATTGTTAATTACTTGTAGAATTCTCTAAACCCTAGTTCACCATGTTGACATACAGTAAAATCGATTAAGAAATTGACAAAATAGGAGTAGGTATCGGCGGCATCTTACATAATGAAGAAGACCCCAAACTTAGAAAAGCTAAATTCATATGTAAAAAGATAGTAACACCAAGACACATTTAACAAACACAAACGTTAGTTCCAGGATTGTTTGTTGTGTAAAGAGATCTAACCACCTTCGGCGCTTTAGGCAAGAACGCTGTCAATGCTGCCATTGCTCAATCAGAAAAGGCAAATGATTAATTGAGCTTGATTGAGATCGATTATACTCGTATATAGCTGTTTTTCCGCACATTGTTTTATGATGGCGAAAAGTTCCAAAAAATATCATCATCATCAGTCGCAGGATGTCGCTTGGCAGACTCCATAGATCTCCAAAGTTTTTGGTTGTGCTAAGCCTGTTTGCACTGAAAACCTGCGAGCTTCATCATGCCATTCAGAAAATGGTATCAAAATATGATCTATGTTTCTGCCCCAAATAAGTAATTGAATCTAAAGTAATTGAGGCCGTCAATTCTTTGCGCTATGTGCCCTGTTTACTGTCACTTCACCTTTCTTACTATGAATGGTTTATGTCTACGAATTTCCTCATTTCTGACTTAATGGCATAGCGGAATACCGAGCACAACCCTATTTAGAAGACTTAAGGTTGTCTTATGAGGTAAGTAACCATGTTTCAGATACCATATCACAGATATATTAAATATAAATCAGTGTCCTACGTCCTACAAATTATAATCAATGGTAAAGTAACACGCTGGTTGTAAGAATTTATTTTCAAGAAAGAATAAAAGCAACTTAAAGTTGCTTTTTAAAGTGAAGCAAGTAAGTGGGTGTGTACGAAATAAACACTTCCTATTTCTTTTTATTTTAATGTAAGAAGAGTGTGATCATGATGTTTTATTGAGCGCTTTTGAGTAAAGTGTGAGTTACGAGACGTTAACGTCTCCTACTTTTCTATGCCAGTGTGCTATATTCCTTACAATAATGTAAAAAGAGTAGGCTTTCCCTAAAACATTATAATAGGCCTCAATCACAGCACGTGTGCTGCGGCCGTGCGCACGCGTCGGTATCTGCAGAAAGTTTGAATATTTGTTTCCAACCGTTTTTTTATTGGCGATTCCTGTCCGCTAATTGGTGAGTTCAATTACCTCGTTCCTGATTTAAATCACGCTTTATGATTATTTGAAATGGAATCGTTTTGTAACAGTTTCTAAGGAAAAAATATTATGAATGCAATGACGCGATAATTAAAGTATTTTTGAACGTGAACCTTCTTAATGATTTTGGTTATTATGAGCTATGTTCAATATGTTGGTATGTCTTTTTTAGTCGAAAATAGAGGTTTATTGGGGGTTACATTCAAAAGTTTTGTTACAGAACAATATTCAAGCTAAACTAAATTTCATCTTTAATTCGTAACACTCAGCTATAATTTGTTTATTTCTTTTAATCATTATTTTCAGCCCATATCAGTCCTCTGCGGAACATAGACTACTATCCTCAGCTTCACGCATCCTTTGTTTGTAAGATATCTTCCACAAATTCGTTGCTACACCCTGCGTAGCGTTGAGCAACGAATCCCCACACAAAATTTTGCCCCATCAGTCATCGGTTGTACGGCATTTTTGTCTTGACTGTACTCTTTAATTTCAATGATTGTAAGCACCAATTTTGAAAAAAGAAACTATACAGTTTCTCTCTTGATTCTCCTCGATGGAAGAAACCTCTGAACCGGGGCTACTACAGTCATTTTATATTTCTAAGTTTATATAATATATATTATTACAATATTACAGTTTTTACAACTATTACTAGTAATTATCATATTTTTTCTGTTGTGACCTGTCATAAATGCTTTTAAAAGCTTACATGAATAAATATTATTTCATATCTTTATTTGGCTAGCTCAATATCACATCAGTTTAGTAAATCTTAAACTAATATCGATAACTTTGGTTCTTTATCGAAATCAAAAGTGTTTCTGATGTAATTCTTCAAAAAAACTTAAACCCTAATTCTGTCTATCCCTCTTACTGAACAATGAGTTTCTCTACGTTTTGCCTTCGTTCGTTATAATGTGTTAGACACACTGATTTAAATCTATCGTTTGAATGATTTTAATCTATTTATCTACCGTTTCGTATTGGTATTATCTTTTCATTAAGCAATATTTTTGTAAACAATTTGCAATATTTAAACATACGTAAAGTCTTCTTAAGAGAAGGACTTCCTTTGAAGACTCTTGCGACTGTTTTAATAATCTTAATGATCTGCGTTATCGTTATTTTCTGTTGCCTACTTATCCGCTCTTCGTTCATCAAACTCAAGTAGCTACTGAAATTATTATTTATAGTTGCAAAGAAATACACAATGTTCATTGTATTATTTTCGAGGTTTTGGTTATGCCGAGTAAAATCGCCTAAAACATACATACTGTGACAGCTTACTTCCTACTGGATAGGCAGAGATGACATAATAAAACTGGCTACGATCCTGTCACAGACTCTGTAATTATACTGACAGGGAATCGTAAACAATACTTGTGTTAAGGTACGCTTAGACTAAACGAGCGAATGATCATTATATCCCCTTTCTCTCAAATTCTCTTTGTGTAAACAGAGACAGACTATAAAACAAAGAAAATTTCATAGAGTTGGGATAGAATGAACATTCGCTCGTTTGGTCTAAACGCACCTTAGTAACTTCTTACTATAATACGAGTATTTACGGTTACGGTTAAAGATCTTTATTTCTCATAAGAATTACAAATTCACTTACTGAGAAAACAATTCATTCATATATCATTATTATTATAATCGCTTCAGATGGGCGCACAACAAAATGAAAACATTAATGATGGTAGCATGCAAAAATCTGACGAGCGGCCGATAGTCCGGTACACAGACAGTTGCCAGATACATGGATGTGCGAAGTTTGTAGGTCGCGTATGATGCGGGATTGATGAGCGTAGTTATGTGGCAAAGTTTTTTCATTTCATTGTACTTGATTTTAATTTATTAAATCTTGAAATTTGTATTTTATTACGTACCTAAATAATAAATTTATATTTATTATTATTATTTTTTTATTTATCATTTTATTGATTTAATTTGTTCGTGTTACATTATTTTTATGTATTCATATTGTATTTTATTATTATATTCATATAAATTTACACATTAGTGTATTTTTATGTATTTAATAAAATATACTGTTTGAGACGTTTTTTAAAACTATTCATGGTTTTGGCTTCCTTAATGCAATTTGGCAACGCGTTGTACAATTTAACTCCCTCAAATTCTATTGTTTTTTTTCCGTAGTTTGTTCTACATTTGTAAGTTACTAAGTGGTTGGAATTCCTTAATTGCATTTTTTGAAAGGTTCTTTTCTTGAAAGGTTATTTAGTACTGTATTATGTCACGCCTCCGTGGCAGAGTGGTACTATTGCCTCTTATTTCTGTTGATTTCGGGCAGAGCTGTTTTGCGGCCACAAATCCAGAGGACTTGTGTTCAAATTGTGATTTTCCGATTCTAGCCTGAAATATTTGTAGCGATGACTTGATTTCAACCATAGAATTGCTAGTTTGAAAAATGTGAAATACTTTACCTGTGTTCTGCATGTAAAATACACAATGGTTTATACAAAAGGTTTCAGCAGATAGCCAATAAAATATAGCAATCGTAACCTCTCACTGAATTGAAATTCAGTGAGCGTTAGCCTAGAGTCCCCTAGGATTGCCAATGCTTTTTGCTGTGACCTGCGTGGGCATGACAGAATACGGTCCAGCTGTAAATTAGGCTTCCTTGCAGAACAAAATTAGGTACTTTACAAGATAACCACTAACCTAGACAACATTATCAGGAAAAACTGTATTAAGGGATTTCATTAATTTCTTCGGAAATCCGACTAGAAGGACCACGTTTTTAATATGATTGTTAATCGTTTTTATAAAAACCTTATTTGACGAATGATTTATTATTCTTCTGGTATCATAATTTTTACGCACTGCCGCATAGATGTAACTATGTTATTTAGAACCAATTTACTTAAATAAATCAAGATCAGTTAGATAGTGTCACATGGCCTCCGAGAAGAAACGAATAAAGAATAGAATAGGATATAATTAATCTTTATTTGGTACCAGTACCTATACACAAAAACAAAAAAACAAACAAAAAACCGGCAATTAACAAAACAAAAATATTACAAAACATAGCTTAAAACTAACTTCAAAAAGAGGTAGGTACCAAAATGGTCTCCGCTCAGCATTTGGGACTGGTATTCTGCGGACCAAAACATAACGTAATTAGATGTAGATCAAATAAGGTTTTGTCTTGCTTAGGGTCAAACGACCTCTATCCTCGGGGATAAAAAGTACTTACTGTGAAAGTCTATTTAGATAAAGTTATTTGAGTTTGAGTGGTAACATGAACCCTGAGTTTACCTCAGGTTAACTTCGATAATTATCCACATCTTGTATGACATTTTTTGTTCCATTTCTATTCACTTACGGCGCTGTCACGTGATGTAAACTCATGGTAGAGCTACTTTATCACGAGGATACAGAAGCGCCGTTTTTCCATACAAACGTAGTCCCCTGTTTCCTCCTTGAATATTGCTAGTAGAGGAATCATTTTTTCCCAAAAAATCTATGGCTACTATTAGGATGTCAATATATTTTCTTTTTCTTGATAAACTAATTATCAAAAGAGATATGACCCTTCGAAAATCCATAAAATCAATTTGATTAGATAGAATAAAATTAGAGAAAAAAAGCAAATGAAACAAGGCCCAAGCCTTGCTCTAATTTTTTCTAAAAAAAAGTAACTGAATCGGTCAAGATTTTGTAAAGTGATTAGGGGACTACGAAGCGTCGATTTTGTGTACTTTTGATAAACCGTTATGTTTTCGGTTAGGCTCAGTTAAGGTTTACGTAATTTCGGTCCGATTTGCAGGAGGCTCGAGGTTTGCAAAAGACAGCAATAGATTTTACAAATACCTATTTTTCAATCCTCTCGACCGTGCTGTGTCCTCTTATTAATATAGTTTGGTGTTTTTACCCTGAGCTGACCACAGTTACTTGTCCGCAGAGAGTCAGGTGTCGCGTGGGGGCGGCGGTGCCGCTCGGGAGGCGCTGGTGGCGCGGGTGGCGCGGCGCGGGCGGCGGGGGTGGCCGCCAGCGCGGGCGCAGGCGCGTGGCGGCGCCGGGAGCGCGCCGCGCAGCCGCGAAGGCCCATGGAGATCTTAACGAGCCTATACGCGCTGCTGTCTGGAGGGGTAAGTGTACTTAGACAGAAAGGAAGCTATAAGGTGACGGACGCTACCGGGTGCTAATCAAATAACTTCCGAAAACGATATGGCATACTCACTAAGTGATGTACAGAATATCTAAGCGAAAATGAGAAATTTAACTAACTTTCATTTCAATGTCACTATACAAATCACTCGAACAGTCAATATTTTTTGTATGAAAACCTTAAAATTTAAGTGGCTTTTATAGTTACTACATTACTTACTGAGTATGCAAAATCGTTTTCGGAAGTTATTTGAAAATCACCCGGTATAAAATTGGTTTGCGTTTGGCATCAGTCTCGCCTGTTGGTAAGCGATGACGAGGCCCACGCTTACCCAGAAAATGCCTATTCACTCCGGCCTTGAAGAAACTAAGGAATTCTGTATCCGGAAACACAAACACAGGTGAAGCGTTCCACCGGCACCGGTGCGGACCAGAAAAGACGCAGCAAACCGTTGAGTGAGGAAAATATCAGATTGCTTTACCGTATTTCGGCCGGGCACTTTCATCATCGAATGACACGCCATTCGTTGAAACTCAAATCTTATCACCAGGATGGCTATCACTCTGCCAATCAACTTTCTAACGCGTTATCTACAAAAAATAATTCTCACTTTATTGGAAATCTCCTTTTTTACAGATACAACAAAAATTAAGAGGTAGTAATTTTACATCAAAAGCTACTAAAAACAAAAACACAGAAAAACTAAAAGTTGTTGTTTGAACAAAAAAAAAATTACTTATTTTATACCCCAGCATTTCAACGTAAAATACTTTATTTGACATAGGATTTTTGCGTTAATATTCACATAAAATCCTTATGGACACTTTAAGCTACGCCTATCGCATATTTCAATACCTGCAAAAAGTATTCTTTTGCAGTTTTATCCATAAGCTAAGTTCAGTCAAGTCCAAAAAATTACAATGTCCAAATTTATGCCTACGTGCGTGACCACAATTTTGTTTTTATTTTGAGACGTCTTTCCTCAATTTTTATTCGTACTAATATTAAGAATGTGAAAGGAACATAGCCGGTCTGTTAAGTTTTGCAAGCCAAACCCAAGTAGCATACATCATACATTTTGGTATGTAGAGATGGATACCTTGGGAAAAACCTTAGCCGCTAAAACGTTCCTGACTTTAAGGATAGACCAGGAACAAAACGCGTCTACGCGGACGAAGTGGCGGGAAAAGGCAGCGAGCACTTTTTTTTAAATGAGTAACTTAGGTGGTTTTTAATAATAGGGTTTAAGTATTTGAATATAATATAGCGTGTTGTATTGATGTTTGTGTTATTTTCTTTATTCGTCTGGACGGAACGCCTTAATCTTCCTATAGCCTTTACTGAAAGAGGCTTCATCCTATTTCACGTAGTAAAAGTATACGTTATGGAGGATAAGTGTCTTCATAAATCATTATTACTATAACTTCTTCGTACAACAACAAACATTACTGCACCCTTTATCTGGATGAATGAATGGATTACTTCATAACCGGTAAGCTGGAGGATAAACAACCTTGATTCAATGTCAAGTTCACAAACCTACCGATAGATGGCGCTATTACGCATTGTTATAAAGCCTTGCCATCATAATATTCGATATGGAAATGCTCCATCCTGTGCCTGATAGTACTGCCTGATAAATATAATTCAGAATAGCTTGCCACTGAAAGATACGTGTGATGATGTCATTCCCTATATCACAGAAAATGTTTGTTTTAACTAGGCCTAAGTATATGGGAATGACAATCAACACAAACAAACGTTCAAAAGTTTTCCACGTGTAGAAACTACTTCATAGCACCACGCAATCAAGCTTGTTGTTTAAATAACTAAGTGGTCATTAGCTAAAGATAACATCTCACCAGGTGAGATGTTATTTACCTCAACATGAAAAATCAGTCAGGCAAACGTTGCGACGGTAGCGCCACCATACCCAAGTTAATTTTTCATTTCAAGCAGCAAGGAGTGAACCCGAAGATCGACTCTGTGGCGTTCCGGCTTCACTGCGGGGCGACCACCGCGGCTTTGCTAGCGGCGAGCGCCGCACTCACCACGCGACACCTAGTGGGCAACCCTATAGACTGCATCCACACGAGGTTCGTATTTACGCACCGTGCTTAGCTCGCTTTTCCTGACAACGTGACTCACAAACCCGTCAATAGATGTCGCTAAAATCGAGTTTTGTTTAGGTTGAATGTATGTATTTGGGTTACTAGTTCATTGTTTGGAACATTAAATTGTTGTGTTTATGTTTTCCTATGTGATAGAAATATAGTTTTTATTAGCCAGTTGCATGAATTATCTTTCTGTTCGTTGATATAAAGAAGTATTGAAGACATTCTGGAGAGGAAAACGTGGGTAGGTAATAAAATCGGAGAGTAGGTAGGTACTGCTTTTCTAGAATCGGATTGGGTTTTCGGATGGTGTGGTGCTGGTTTTACATTTAGCTTTTTATTGTATTTTTATTGACCATTCATTGAATAGGACTATTGGATCGATGCCTAAAAAGTAATGACATAATATTCGATTTATAGCTCCAACCAATGGTAAAGATATAGGCCGCTATTTATATAGCAAATTAGTTTCCGCATCTCCGTAAGCTCTTGATAAACTCCATGTTTCTCTGTACCGTTTTTTATTTGTTAGTAGCTGTTTTTTTAATACCTTAGAGATTTTTATAATAATATTTGGACCATGTTCTTCTTAATGCACTCCACTGTAGTGTGGGGTTTAATTTGGTAGGCAGTTCCTAACTAAGTGCAGGACCCAGGTGGCTGCTTCATGTAGCTACTCGTACCTCGTACAAGCTACTGGTTTATGAACAGCTCTTATTGCCGAAAACTGATATACGACGCGCGTACGAAACCCCAAGTGAAGTGAAGTGAAGTGAAGTGTTAAACTGTCCTCCGCGCAGTACTCCACGTACTGCGCGGAGGACAGCAAATGAAATTTCACAAAACTATTATAAAATCGGTCTCATGTTGTCAGAATAAGGTGTTCAAATGTAACGCTTGGCGTGCTGTGTGTGTACTCGAGCACTATTTTAACCACTTAGACTTGACTATGACAAATAGAGAGATGAAAATAGCATATTTTCATAGGAACCGGTAGTCACTTTATTTTAAAATCGATTAACAATAAAACATATTTACAGATAGCCATCTAACTCCAAACAGGGTTTTTATTGTAACTTGTACATACTTACATATTTAAAAGAGCAACTACTGAGTTTTTTCTTGCCGGATCTTCTCAGTGGAATCAGACTTCCGACGCCGGTGGTAGAGTCACATTATATAAATGTATTATATTTGGTATAGAGATTGTATTAATACTATTTATGTTTATACTATAGCTAAATTTTAAAGGACGATTCAAAAGAACTGTATATTCATGGTCTACTTGATTATAGCATTTTTGAGTTAGGAAAAAACATTTCAAATAGGTATCTATTTAAACGCCTTGACGTAAAAGAACACATTTGCTTCACATAAATATATTCCTGGGGGAAGATCGAACTTACCCCCCTCGAGGCTATAGGTCCAACGTAGAAGTAGAAGTCAAACTGCATTTTTTTAATAAATTCAACTTCTACAGGGACATCCCAGAAGACGTCCTCAACACGTACTGCTGGATCCACTCGACGTTCACGGTCGCGGGGGAGGCGGCGGAGGGCGCGTACCCCGGGGTGCGCGGTGCGGGGGCGTCCCCGCGGCGGTACGGGAAGTACTACCAGTGGGTGGCGTTCACTCTCTTCTTTCAGGTAAGTCGTAGTACAGGAAAGAAGTGCTTTATTGCTGTTATGTTGGTACGGTGAGCAACGAAGGTCGCTGTCACTCACTTTAATATGTTTCAGATGATTTATAAGGCCAAATGTTTGTACACATTAAACAATGGCATTTATTCTGCCTTGTAAGGCCCGTTTTCTAGAATCGCACTCAAGCACTGATCTGTACTTGAGTAGAGATTTCAAAACGTCAGTTCATACAATAATGTCACTCCGATCTATAATCAAAAGTACAGATTTTGTTTCAGAATACGGGCCTTAAACTTGTCTGGAAACTTACTATGAATCTGGATGTAACGTTTGTTATATAGCAGAATTGTAAATATGAAAAAAGGTTTTTAAAAACAGTTTCCGTTAGGATTATGATAGAATATTATAAGGATACCGTTACTTGTAGTCGTACCCTACTTTTTCATTCCGCTATGTTACCAAGATTACAAAAGTTGAAGGTTCTAAATAAAGTAGAACGAAGAATCAAAGTAACATTAAGGTCCCGTGCAGTTAAGTGTCTAAATACCTATGAGATAGAATATGCGCAATCAGAAGTCCTATTGACCCCGTTGAAAGCTGCAATTGGAGATAAAATGCCTTTGGTAATATGTTTTTAGGAACGTTTTAATCGCAGATCATACTGAGGCGGTACCGGGAGCGTTCCAGAGGCGGGGATTATTGTAACGTTCGAGTTGCTTTGCACCATGCCACACGGAGACCGAAGTTGCGTGGGGGCGCCATACCACAGTCCGCTTCCGGACCGGTTACCGCCTCAGTATGTTGTATGCTTTAGAAGTACTCTACTTAGGAATATTATTTCTATATGAAATACATATTTCTATGTTCTGGCTAAGGAACTGAAGTAACTGTGTCGTCGGCTGACCTGGAGGTTCACCACTGTCGTCTTACTATTTAAACGTTTCGATAACATGGCTGAGGCAGTAACGCGTGAGTCACACCTATATCTATTTCTTTACGTGTCAATGGGCAGTAAGCGTTAAGGGATAGCGCTTAACATCAGGTGATCTGTATATTTACTGTATTTGTTTACGCTCAACGTTATTTAAAAAAACTTTGAAAAAAATCTAAAGAGTTTTGATTTCACCTATTATAATCCTATTGCTGATTTGCTATATTGTGATGGCTGAATACAGAGATATAATGTGCTATAAGCTCACGAAAGTGTTGTTTCATAGTGATAGTCTGTTTCCATCCACTTACCCAATGATATCCTAATCCACTAATGTGGAAGTGGCCACAAAGATGAGCAGCAATCACTCCGAAGTCGTGAATCGGCGTGTTTGTACTTCATTGGCCTCTTATTAGCTATCACGCTACGACTATAGTGCGGAAAACTAGAATTGGTATCTTTGATTCTTAATTTCCTATCAATAAAACCACCCTTATGAGAGATAAGGCTTATAGGGCCTCTGCACATAACTATCTGAGTTGCAATTTTTTCATTAAATAACAAACCATTACCACCATATCCCTACCGAAACAGTCGGAGGCAAGTGACTGTTGCCGTCATGGCGAAGCTCAGAAGCTCACTTTACACCAATGATATTAAAACCCTTTCGCCGCTATCCGGGTTGATTTTGGTTCATCAATGTTTTTCCATAACCGGAGAGTTAGTCGGAAATTTAAAAAGAGAAATAATAAGCTGACTCCTAGGCCAAGACACTCTCAAGCTCTCAATATCTTCATGTTACGAAAAAACAGCATTATAATAGTGCCTAGGCAGTGTTGTGTTCTTTCTGGTAAGTAGAGCAGCTAGAGCTCATCGGTGAGCTGCTGTTTGGTCAGCTGGATTACCGTTGTTCTTGCTGACTTTCCACAGAAGACCCCTCAGCCTCACAGAGTCAGCAACGCGCGAGTGATACCTTTAGTGTTGCACGTGTTCATATAAATAAATTATTTAGGACAAATTACACCAAGATTATCTGACCCCAAACTAACTTAAATATTTCTAAATACATACTCTAATAGACAAGGTCATAGGTCATAGGTAGATGACACGATTGGCGTAGTATGCTGTAGCACGGTTTTTTGCCTCGATTTCCGTAGTTTCCCGGCTTCGATTCAGGGTCGGGTCAATTCAGGTAACGATTTTTCTGAATTTACTTGGGTCTGGGTGTGCTGGGGGACGCACTTGGCTTATTTCCTTGTGTGGTACCTCATAACACAGGGATATTAATCCCTACTTCGAGACCATTACGAGAGGTGTGTTGCATATTCATTTATTTATAGGTCGGGATATTCGCTCACCATCAGGAAGATTGCATGCTTTTTTGTCTCAGAAGTTGTTTAAATATGAAATATTTAGAATGTCATATTTAATATGCTTAACAATTACAAGAGGTTGTACTAAACCTACAGGCGTGTTACGTGTTAGATAATAAAAAATATACAAGAACTAATAGTTTAGTGAAAATATCTTTAATGTGAAATTTTGTCAAGCGTTTTTTTTATGAACAATTTATTAAAACTCATGAGAAGTTTGTTTTACAATCTCTGTTACCTTCTTAAGAAATAGGACAGTGAACGAACAAAAAATATGGAAAAAAACAAATTATATTCTTATGTTTAACTTTAACAAGAAGTGTAAGTATATAATGCTACGAGATATTCGTAGCGTTCTACGACGTAGCAACGTGCCCTCTACGTTATTGTGACGTTGTGAGTCATTGGAGCTAATAGTTACCTAATACTCTTTAAGTGAAACGTTTCGAAATAAACGAGTATGTGTGAAAAAACATGATCTTTAAAAACCCTCAGTCTTTGAACAACAATGAAATTGTATTTATTTTGCTACACAATTTGATACGACGTCGATTGCTTTAGTATGATATTATTAGCAATAATCATGTTGCTATGATGACGTATTGTGTTAATTTAAATGTTTTGTTTTTTACTGATTCATTTGAACATTAGTTAAACGTCCTACTTTAAGTGCCAAAGGGTGTGAATTAGATTTCCACCCTGTTAAGAGGCCGTCACCAAAATTATGCGCGGCTAAAGTGCGCGTTTGTGCAACGTGATTAATAGAAAATTTTGTGGTATTCTCATTACGTTTTTAGGTCTAACTAACTGATTAGATTGTAGATAAAGCTTTATGTTTCGATTAAATAAAGATCATAGGTGTACTGACATCAATTTTTAACAGTAAATAAGCTTTATTCGAAATAACAATCTGTTGTAAACTTGGGCTTTTATTCAGGAAAATTAAGTTTATATATTTTTTTCAGTTATTGTGAAAAAATATGCATATTCTGGTTTATTATTGTCAACAAAACTATATGTCTGATGTTCTGGTCTCTTCTTTCTGCAACTATAATGGGCTTTAATCAGAGTTTAGCTACTTAAAGTTGACACAATTTGGCCTTTACGTATATCGAGGTGGCGAGATTGATCATTTTATAAAAGAAAAAAAAAAACTACAAATATGTTTCATTATGTTTCAACACGAAAGGTTGGACTATGTTTTGCATGTATTGATTGGAAATTTGTTTTTTTAACGCTTGATATGTTGTATCATGCGCACAAAATGGTAGCCGGCTCTTAAAAATCTACAATATTCGATTTATGTCAATTTTAAATACTCAGTTATTGTGAAATGGTAAGTACGTATATATTTGATAGACCTTTTGTCATAATTAATTAAATACAACATGTGTATTGGTATTTTGTTAAATCTGCCAAATATACTCTCTTATTATTTTAGCCAAACAGACAATACCCCCCAGCAGCACTATTTATACTATTTAAGCTTAATAAATAAGCCATAAATCGCTGTGGCGCTGAGTAGCGCTTCCGTGATCGACCGTCAATCATACTCCTCTAGCGCCGTTGCCTGGCTTCGCTTACGTGACGCAGCAACGAAGTGTAATAATGGCAAGGGAAATCAATCTAAATGAAACTGAGATTAATTTATTGCAGAAGTTTATTAGAAAATGAAATAAAACTAAACAGAAAAAATAAAATAAAAAATAAATATGCGCCAGACAACACACCTCTTGTAATGGTCTCGAAGTAGGGATTAATATCCCTGTGTTACGAGGTACCAGACAAGGAAAAAAGAACCCGAGTCAATTCAGAAAAGATCGTTTCCTAAATTGACCCGACCGGGAATCGAACCCGGGACACTACGGAAATCGAGGCGAGAAACCGTGCTACAGCGCACTACGCCAACCGTGTCGTCAATGTCTGTTCAACGTCATTGTCTGTTTAATTTTATTCCATTTTCTTTTTGAAGATCTCAATGTGAATAACCTTTATAACCATTAAATGTAATTTAACTACAATGAAATAAATATATACAGGGTTACTTTATGAACACCATCCGATTTTTTTCCAGACATTAGGCATCAATCGAAGACAGCTTTTTATAAAGAAAGGGTAGGTCTTTCTAACTTTTACATTATTATATTTTTTTCGATCAGATTATTCGTGGTGCGTGGTTACATTCAAAATAAAATTTCTACTTCTGAATAAAGCGCGGGCGGGGAGTTGAAGAGACTGCGAGCTCGTCGCTACTCATGTCGCGCAGTATCAACGAAACTAGTGTTTTTTTTTATACCTTTGAGTAGTTATAATACATTAATAACTCAACAATTTAGTACTGAAGGTTGTCAAACAGAAAAATACGTATTTTACCATTTTCTCCATAGATCCTCATATTTCAATTTGGATGGTGTTTATAAAATAGCCCTGTATCTAATGTGACCCCTTTGTAGTGTAACAAACTTTAAGGTTTTTAACTAGAATTAAATTCATTGACAAAAAACATGAATTATGAGCCCGCAACTTATTGTTGCAAACAGGGAATAATTTTTTCTTCTTTCAATTTCTTCAGTGGGTAGCCATTTTATTTTTGAATTGAAGCATATTTTATAATAGAATAGAATAGAATAATTTATTTGCATTAAAATATAGTTTACGAGATGACACATACTTAATAAGATCAGCATATTTTACCTTAATTTGGCATGCAAAAATTTTTAAAGCTACATTTCAAACAGGTCATGGAATTCATTAAAAAATAACTAAAACAGGAAAAGTTAATAACCATGCCCATAAAAATAAAATAATATCAATACAAGTATGAAAAAAACTTACAATCACAAAATAATTATACAAATATGCGTCAGACAACACACCTCTTGTAATGGTTTCGAAGTAGGGATTAATATTCCTGTGTTACGAGGTACCACACAAGGAAATAAGCCAAGGAAATCTCCGAGCACACCCAGACCCGAGTCAATTCAGAAAAGATCGTTTCCTAAATTGACCTGACCGGAAATCGAACCCGGGACACTACGGAAATCAAGGCGAGGAACCGTGCTACAGCGCACTACGCCATTCGTGTCGTCAACAAAATTACAAGTAATTAAACAAATTGAAAGAAGAATTAAAAAAAAAAACGAAAACCCTTTAAATTTCACAATCATGCGTTGCGGGCTCTTATTTTATGTTTTTGTCAATAAATTCAATCCTAGTTTACAGCCTTAAAGTTTGTTGAATTACGAACGGGTCACATTGTGTAAAAGCGAAAGGAAACCCACTCACTCACCACGAAATCTCACGCGGACGAAGTCGCGGGCACCGGCTAGTCATATAGAGTGTTTAACTCTTGCTTTACAGATACATACGAGTATATACTCTACAGATATTAACAGGGCCTTTTTAATCCAGAATAAATGTGACATGTGTCATATTGGACCCATGGATTCCTGTCGACCATTTTTCAAACAATTAAACTTATTAACGTTGCCATCTTTGTACATTGTTGAAATGTGTGTATTCACTAAAACTAATCTATCTTCTTTTAAAAGTAAGAATGAAGTGTGTAAATTCTCAACGAGATATCCTAATCGGTTAGTTTTGCCGTCCTGCTCAACAACCTGCTGCCAAAGAAACTGTTATTTCATGTCAATAAAATTATTTAATAAATTACCAAACTATGTACAAGAATTACCAATAAGACAATTTAAATACAAATTATGTAACATTCTATGTGAAAAATGTTTTTATAGTGTGGAAGAATTTATTAATTACAAATTTTAAATCTTATAATACAATTAATATTTATCGTACATCTTATTCTTGCTTATTTTTTTTTTTTTAATTCATTGTATTTTTCATTTAATTTTATTAATTCATCTTTGTACGTATTATTTATTCATATTAAACTTGTATCCCTCTCCAATGTTGCATGCCAATGGTTTGGTTAAGTGTGAGAAACCAACATTGTTATTATTTACTCTTGTCAACCACATTTAATGCAATAAAGGTATTCCATTCTATTCTATTCTTCTATTCTTCTTTATGTCGCTAAATCTATATAAATTCTAATACTACATAATGTCATTATTCCGAATTACTTTTAATACCGTTTGGATTCACCACCTCTGCCTATTTCCAACCATTTGTGAATTACAAACTACTACGATATGTAAATGGAAAAAAGGCCTTACCGAATTTCTTGTCGGCTTCCCGTACTAGTTTCTAGGCGAAACGGTGATAAATAAAGTATTTGATTTTCATGAGTGCTTCGTGAAATTCAAATAGAATAAGCTTTGAATCGGTGCCTCGCGGCAGAGGCATTATAATAATAATTATACTGCTATGTATTTTAAAAGCAGGTGGTTCATCATCATCATCCGTGCGGTCTATCCCGGTTGTGAACCCACACTGGTGTGTGGGGTCCCAGGGTCCGCCTTTATATTTTCTTGGCCCACTTCGCGCGGTCTTGTGCATCCTCAGTGGTGAGTTTGTTGGCACGCATGTCACCCTTAACGACGTCGAGCCACCGCTTCTTGGGTCGACCTCTTCTACCGGTACCTGGCAGGGGCGGCATGGCCAGATATTTGTTGCCCACATAGTTTGCCAATCTCCATGAAACATGACCATACCAACGAAGGCGGTATCCTGCAGCTTGTCTGCGGTGTCACGAACACGAAGGCTGCCGCGGATGTGGGTGTTCCGCACGGACCGCACGCGATCTTTGCGTGAGACTCCACACATCCACCGCAGCATCTTCATTTCCGTGACGCGCAGCTCCTGCTTGTGTCGCTTTAGGTGGTTACTCATATCAATTAAGTAATGATGTATTGGCTGGCCTGTTGCAATTGTAATGGTTGCGATCATGCCATGAGGCTGCTTTTCCATCATAGATGTGCTATGACGCGTGGAAGTGCAAGCTAAGCTACGAAACTATCAGACCGTTTCCACTGATGCTATGCTATGTAACGGAGCGAGTAATATGTGCTACGAATATGAGGTATCGACAGTAGGGAAGGCACGTACAGCACGCATCCGTGGGACGTTTTAGCAGCAAGCATACATGACTGAAAAACTTAATAGAACGTGATGGATGAAATGAATGTGATTGGTGGATATGAAACGCATCCACATTGCAGCAACGTAGCATTGCACATTTCTGGTGAAAAAGCAGCCTAAAGGTCACAGTATCACGGCACGGCAAAGGCACCGCTCCAGTTTAACTCGGCATATCGCCTCGTATTTAAAAAATACTTAAATTTTTAAAGTCTATTTGATTTTTACAAATAATTAATTTATACTTACTTTCTTTGGCGCAGCGACCCGAAGTGGGTCTTGGCCTCCAACACTAGAGAATGCCACTGAGTTCATAATCAGTACGTTACGAAACCAACATTAATGAATTCATGTTAAAAATATAATAAATGCGCAAGTTATCTTTAATAAAACTAACCTTATTCAGTTCCGATTTTATTAATTATTTTATAGTAACTTTTTAATTAATTACATAAAATATTAATAGTAATTATTATAGTACGAAATAAATATCTATTAAAGGATAAAAATAACCCACTATTTTATCCAAATATAAATTTCCGAGGCCTTATTCAGTTTTATATATCTTCATGAATTACAGACTATCTTCAATAACACATCGAATACCTTTAGAATTTTAATAAGTAATTTCTTTTATTTTCATTAACCTGATCCTCGAAAGTGACTTAAGGCTTTTTTCAACTAGAACTCTAATTACCGACTCCAGCCTTCAAAAAAGGCTCGAACTTTAAAAAAGCCTAAGCCCAAAAAAAGACTCCTCCAAGCTCTTTTTCAGTGAGAAAATCTTGGTAGCCTATTTTATGAGTCAGCATCAAAAAAAAGTCGCAGCGCTTTTTATTTAAGGCTAAAAGCCCCCCCGTCTTTTCTATCACTAATTAGACCTCTTCTTCACTTTATAGAATTCTTCTCAAAAAAAACTTATGCAAAAAAACTTTGCATAGAAACTGTTCAGAGCGGCCGGCCTCCCACGTCTCACCCCTGCCAGCTCCATCGCGCGCCTTACTGACATTACCGTATCGAACACATCCAGAGCCTGTCAGGAAATGTTTCACAGCAGAAAATCAGTACAGATTCGGTGCTGAGGCTGTACCTAAACAAAAACGCACCGAGCCGGTGAGGAAAAGGCCTTTTTTTAAATATATATATTGCCCGTCAAGATGACCTCACTCCACCTAATGGAAAGCGGTCGTGAGATCCAGATATGAGGCTGACAAGCCCTGTCATTCAAACGAATTACTGGGCTGACCATCCTCACGTTGAAGGCCTGCAGAAGGTAGTTAGTGTAGTGTGTAGTGTAGTTAGTGCCTAAGGTCGTGGATTCTATATCCTTATCTAGGATATAGAACCCACGTCCCACGAGTAGGAGGAATTACCCCGTATTTATATTGTTATGAATGTTGTCTATTGCAATGGCTATTTCGTGTTGACACCGAAGAATACAGAATTAACCATACTTACTTACATTTGTTTTAGTTTTAAACATCAACAATACCAACAATTAACTATACATAGGTATGTACTTACATTTGTTTTTGTTTTTTAGAATAGAATAGATTTATTTTTCCAAAGAATTTTTGTACACTTTTCTATTGTACTCGTAGCTATTCTACTTAAATATAGACAAATGTTTAATTGACAAACTACTATTTTACACAGTAACTACACTAGGTAACATAGTAGGATCCTATAATATACGATAATAGTAACGTTTAGGTTAGTTAGACAAGTAAAACAAGCTATTAATTTTACTTCTCAGGTTAAACTTAAATAATTGGCGGTATACAAAAATAAAGTGAGTCTTTACCTCCCGTGCTAGTCAAAGACTGTTACGGCAAGGTAAGATTCTCGCTCCAGTAGAATCAACTTATTACGTTTGTTTTGTGGCTGGGGGTTTTCATCTAGTTAAGTACCCTATGCATTGAGCTATATGTGCATTTAATTTTGTTTGATATTTTCTGTCCGATGATACTTCTAATTTTAAATATCGTTTCGAATTTAAAGTTGGATAGGTTAGAACAGTCAAATAAATTACCAGTAACGAGCTTCAGACAATTATAATCGCAAGATACCTCTTCTGACTTTGTATGTTGTATAAACATACTTCTTAAAACATCTACCTAATTTCGGCATTGTGGTTCACAAAAAAGGGGCAACGTTACTTGTGGTTATGTGATTGGTGGAAGCCAAAAAGCAAATTGATGTCCCTCCTTTTATCTGTTGTCCCTGTCTAACAAATAACCCCGTTTTCTAAATCGTCCGGAAACTTATAAAAGCAAACTTAAGTTAGCTCGCAATGCGGTTACAACTGGCCGATGGACACTTTTCTGCAGTTCTATAGTTAAAAAATCGGGGCGGCCATTACTACAGGCTCAGGGCAAAAGCCTTTGTTTCTAGCCATGGCATTTAACACAACAATGAAATAAATGTAATCTGAGATATCTAACACTTCGGTTATCTGGTTCCCCTATCATTAGTGTGCGCTCAGTAAACTTTACCAAATTGCATGCCGTTTTTGTTTTCATTTCTATTCGTTTAAGGCGCGGCGCTGTACTCATATAAGAACTTTCGTCTACTATCGTCGGTGTTATTCATGGTACGGATACGGACCCTAAAGGTGTCCCACACTTCGAGCATTCGCCTGTAATGTAACGTTTTAGATTAGATCTTGAGCATACATTACAGTTACTTCCTCCCTGAAATTACGAAAATTCGCCCGTATTGCATTTCAGATCCGATTTTGAGCATTACATTACAATACTGCCTCCCTGACTGACGAGCATTTGCCTGTAATGTCACATTAAAGTGGTTCCTCACCTGGAACATTTTTTTGTAATGTACCATTTCAGATTCGATTTTGAGCATTACAATACAGTACTGCCTCCTGACACGAAGAACATTTGCCTGTTATTTGCATTTCAGATTCGATTTTGAGCATTACATTACAATATTGCCTTCCAAAACTTCAGTGACAATTTATCAAAATATTACACATTGTAACAACAAGTCACGTAATCGGTTCGACTCTGTAACGTTGCATTACACGAAAATGCTCTTGGTAAGGGAGCACCTTTAGATTCGATTTTGCGAGTTTAGGTGATTTCACAATGTCAGACGAAGATGATGAGAGAGATGTTACAAGTTACAAAATATTACACATGGTACAATGTTTTCATTTTAATTCAAGTATGCGCACTGTAATGATCGGAATGCTCCCAGTGAGGGAGCACCTTCACAAGGCAAACACAAATGTCATGTGTCAGTCAGTCAATACAATAGCTCATTGCCGAGTTTATGTGGGACTTAAATCCGCATTATTTGACTCTAATTCTTTCTTATAGATGGTTTGGTATTAATTTTTTAAGAGCTTTATTAATAACTTGAGAGGACAATGACGAAACTACCGTAAATCAACGTGGTGACTGATCGCGTAGGTAGTGTGTGGGTTCAGCCACTGAGAAATAAATCGCTCAATATTAATATATGTTGCACCAATTTAAAACCATATGGAACTATAAAAAATATTTCTTACGGTACTTTTAGATCATATGATTTATTAACAGTTAGCAAAGAAAGTCGCTTAACCCTGTGGCGAAATCCTCGTTACAGGCCAGCAATACAGAAGCCGGAGCGCCGGTATTCGTCACATATATTTAGGAGTAGATGTAGTAATGGGAAAGTGAATAAAAGATCAGCCAATCCAGTGACTTATTTATTGCATATGGTAAAAGTAAGGAAAGAAAACTGTAACAAAATACCCATAAATGAATACAGGTAGTATTATCTAATAGTAATAGGTAAGTAAATAGGTATGATATGCTAACCCCGAATCACGGGTTCCTGTTACATTATATATAACTATTTACAATTGTTATTTAATAATTACCAGTATATTTAATAATTATACTGGTAATCTGGTAAAATGCTCGCAAGCTCTGTTCAGTAAATTGGTAGGAATGCCTCAAAAAGCTGAACAGGGAACGTGGAACGATAAATAAAATTTATAAACAGACTACTATTGTTGGACAGTAAGTTAAACTATGAAGTTTCCAGCCATCGTGGAGGTTTTAACGTCCATGAGACTGGAACGAAACGGCATCGTTACAACCCAGTACCTTGAAACATTAACCTTGTCTAAGGCCCGTATTCTGAAACAAAATTTGTACTTGAGTATAGTTTTGAGTGACGTTTTTGTATAAACAGACGTTTTGAAATATCTACTCGAGCACAGATCAGTGCTTGAGTACGATTCTAGAATACGGGCCTAAGTCATCATCATTGCAATTATCAGACGAATTGCTTCTAAGCCACAGTACTACACAAAATACTAAAATATCAGCAATATGTGTCTGATGAACAATCTAATAAAGTCCACCACAGTTTCGTGATGATGGTACCTTATCTTATTAAGAAATTTGCTGCTGCGACTGAAAGTCTAAAAACTATTTTTTTTCAGTAAATGTACCAGCAACTTGTAATCCTCGGATTAATCCCATTTCGGGGTACGTTGCCAAAAATATAACAAGAATCCCGATGGTAGGAAATATTTCCACAATATCACTATTCTGATGAACTTATTGCTGTTTTGTTTTCACTAATATTGTTGTTGTTGCGCTTTACAACCATTTGTTTTTTTTTCCAATTTATGCCTACAAGCATCTTTCGTCAGATCTCTACACCCAGCTTCTAAAATATGATGAGGTTTTTGCGTGGCTGGTGACTGCTCTTTTGGATTGGATTGGATGTTTTTAAGGTAAAACGGTGAAAGAGGACTGGAGTTATCATAAAGGCTATGCTCTTTGTTCGTTCTTAGCTATCGTTGTATGCCGTTACACGGTTAGATTAAACGTGAGTAAGGACAAAAGTAATTGACGTAGCCCGGCGGACAATAAGTTTCTTTTTTAATCATTATAAGTTGAAATGACAATGGGCAGTCACTTAAAATCCTTTTTTTTCGTAGTCAGAAAATTCCCCATGGATACCACGCTGTCCGGGGGAACAACGTGGTTATGTATGTTGAACTCCTACTGAAAACCTGACTTTTTGCCCTCAACCTCTTTTTGAGACGGTATGGAGAAACGAGTATTACCACGCCGTCCTCGTGGAGCGGCCTGGCCTGATGGCTCCGGTTTCAGTAAATCCGTGCAATGAGGATCAAGGTCCCCGACCTGACCCGCTGGATCCACTACGGTAATGGCGGCCAACTGAAAGGGACCACCCGCAGGATACTCCCGCGTCCGCCACGGAGAGCCAATCATCCGCTGGTACGGTGCAGAGCCCAGAGGCGCGCGTAAGGACATCCCCGTCGGCCAGCAAAATGCCGCCACCCCACGCTACCAAAAAGGCAGCTGCTGACTCCAAAGGGTCTCCTCAATAGGAACACATCCCGTAACTCCTCCCGGGGAGGAATATGGGAGCGGCCCCCCTCAAGCCAAGTATTTCGCCAACAAAGAAAAACAACGTTAGCAGAAGTTTTCCGCGTTGCCCAGGGTGCACCGGAACAAAAGCTTGCCGTTCCACAGTAGTTAATTATTACCACGGACAAGCAAACCCTGCACACGCGTGGAGGTAACTTGGCGTTGCACCCCTTCACTTATAATCGTTTGTCAAAAAGGTTTTAATGCAAGCCTTCAAGATGAGGTTACCCAGCTCAGAAGTCACTCTAATCTGTACTTTTCAACGTCATAAGGACTTGTATGGTCAACAAATGTCCTTATGAAACGGCTTTTGATGAGATTTAAACCACCGGCAACTCTGATCATTTAAAAGGGAGCCTCTGTATCTTTGTAAAAAAGACAGCAAAAAAGCATGAATGTAAAATTAATCTAATTTAAGAAACTATATTTAAACACCAACAATACTCTATTTCAAATGCAGCCACGGTAATTTAGAGAGCGAGTGACAGGCGTGTCGACCGACAGTGACAGCGGCAAAGAAGTGTATTGTGTTACGAAGTGACACCTGTGACACGTAGTGACGGTCCAGTCAGTTTGAGGAGCGCTGACTGACAAAGTGGGATGGCCCGCGTGGACAGCTTTAACAAGTATTGGAACATGTCACCTTCAAATTATACACTACTACTATATATATTATTCCAGACGTGGATCGCTCTTCCAGCACATGTTTTTCCTTCCTCGTATAGTCCCGGGTTCTTTAAGCGGGGCGTGAAAAGGCATTTCTGCAGGCCTTCAAGGTGAGGATGGCCCGCCCAGTGATTCGTTTGAATGACTGGGCTTGTCAACCTCATATCTGGACCTCACGACCGCTTTCTATCAGGTGGAGTGAGGTCATCTTGACGGGCAACATAAAAAAAAACTACTAACTTATTCCCGCGACTTCGTTCGCGTGTAATAAAATAAACAGGAATTCCTGGAGCTGCTGTTATCAATTTTAATGTCAGTAACCTATACTATCTTACTCAGATATTGATAAATATACTGTAAAACTTTGTAAATAGACATTTACACCGGAAACCCAGATACAAATAGTACATTTTATATCGAGGGACCAAACGAAGCCATAATATACCAGAGGTGGTTTGAGTCAATGAAACCGAGGGTATATTAAGTTGGCGTTTAGGCTCGAGGTGCAAACTGTACTTTTCACTTTGAGTGCGAGAAAAATAGTCAATTTAGTACAAAAACATTTAAAAACGAACTTTACACTTCACAAAAGTTCTGAAATTTTCGTGGTCATTTTTTTCTTCTGAACTGAATCACAGATTAACAATTTAAAACTCATGGCGCCACCTTCTTTGCGGACAAACCATGAAACTAAAACTCTCAACATCTTCGCAATGAAGACGGTCCACACTCCACAGATAATAGTATATTTTTACTGGCTGTTTGAGTTTGTCTTTGTCACATGAAGTAAATTAAAAAACGAATTACTTTTTACTGCCTAGAGACTAAAGTGGTCACTTTAGTCCCGCTGCTTAAGGCTATATTGGCGTACTTTTAGAGCATGAGAAGTGAAAACAATATACCCCTTCTAGCCGTTAATGTACCCCAACTTATTTATATTAGGTATGGTAGGATACAATGAGTTACGAGTGCGAAGTAACCTGGCGTTGTAGTTGTATTTTTTTAAATTAATAAGAGGTCGAGTAAACAATACAGTAATATTGAGTTTGGTGGGGCTCTGTGTTCCGGACAGATATGTGGAACGCCGACGTAGGCCACCGTTGCTGGCAGTGCCACGTGGTAGGACCCACCTTCAGAACAAGTCCCCGCTGACGCTCACACTACATACTCTCAATCAAGTAGCTGAAAAGATTGACGTTTTCCATTGTTCTCTGAGCGAATTCACAAGGATAACGCTGTATGTGCTATGTTATAGTGGTTAAGTTGCTTGTCTATCGCATTGGATAATGTATCTGTAAGGGTAAATATAAGCTTGGCTAAATAAATGAAAATAGAAAGACTCATGTGTTTTGTAACCTGGGCGGTCTTATTACAATCGCTTAACGAGTCGAGTTTATTCCCTAAACTGACGAAAAAACCCAGCAGATGCGTTAGTGCCAGATTACCGCTGACTGGTGGGTATTGAACGATCATATTACGAAATTGCTTGCTACGCTCAGTATAGATAATTAACTTGACAAGTATTGTAATAAACCCCTGGGTGGGAATAAAACCGGTAAGGCCCTACTCATTGTGCTGACAGGCCAGTCCGGTGTACGCTATGACCTCATTCATGCCAGCCTCACTATCAAGCACGGTGCAAAAGCAGCTTGGTTCGCGCTACAAAGATAGGTAGGCATCTGTGGTTGAGAAAAACGCCAAATTAACATAATTTTAGGCCTTAGGAAATGTGCATTGGCAAGAGGGGCTGTCTATCAATATTTTTTATGATTTGACAACAAAAGTTACTACCAACTTTTCCTTATATATGGTGCAATCTGTCTCGGTACCAAGATTCATCAAATTGATGCTGCAATTTAGGCGCGAAAACGTAACAGACAGACTTAGGCATTTATGATATTCGAAAGTTTAATGAATATGTATAATCACTGTCGATTAAAAGAGACAATAGCAAAAGGATAGTTGAAACGCACCGGTGCGGTTCCGCGGTGCGAAGTTCAGGCAGCAAACGTGTGCATTGTATTTGCCTTGCTACGTGAAAAAAATATAGCAACCATAAAGCTTATCAGGAGGTCATCTTTAAAACAAACATCCTCCAGCAATGCGTAAACTGGCCAGTAAAATTGAAAACACCGTATGTTGCGCCACCGCACGACATATTGACACAGCGTGACGGCCTACTTGCGCAGGTGGCCGCCGTAAAGTGACACTCAAATTGTGGAGCTGCAGGATGGGAGATGAGGAACAAGGTGAAAGGAGAACACGATGCTGTTTTGTTTGTAAGGCGCGTCTAAAAGATGACCGATGTTGATGATGACGATCTGTACGCTCGACCGAGGCGACCAATCAGACTCTTAATCGGTTTTTGAAGCCAACATCTGAAAAAGGATAGCCTATAAATAACAGTCATGAATAGTTTGGTTTTTTTAGTGAAATATTTTTCACGATCGCATCAGTACTTTCGGAGCCTATTCGATAAAAACAAACAAACAATCAAACCTTTCCTCTTTATAATATTAGTAAAGAATTAAATTATATTAACCCTGAAAGCAACTCTTTAGACAGGAATCCCCGCTTACTCCTATCCCACGGAACCACGGTGCGAACAGCATGTGTCTGAAGGCAATAAATTATAATCCGAGGAGACGATTGCTCAGGAGCTAGGTGACTTGCAAATAGTCTTTGACGTAATTAACGATAGACAGAATCTGTTCCACATCAGGTGGGTGGCCGTTCAATATAATCGCATTTAGTTAGGTATTAGGATAGGTGACTCGTTTCTTTGTCGTACCATCCAGACGTGGAACGCTCTTCCAGCACATGTGTTTACTTCTTATATGTAGTCCCAGGTTCTTCAAGCGTGGCGTGAAAAGGCATTTAAATAGGCTTTCAAGATGCCGATAGCCAGCTCAGTGATTCTTTTGCATTACTGTGCTTGTTAGCCTCATATCTAGACCTCACAACCGCTTTCTATTAAGTGGAGTGAGGTCATCTTGACGGGCAAAAATGGTATTCTTGTCAGCTTACCTGCGTTGATTTTTGATTGACATGTTGCCGTTACTTTCTCATTTCCCAATCACTTTTTTGTGATTTTGGAAATCACGCCTTTTACAAAATTTAATTTCATCTTTATTGTGAAGGAATATCATCTTGCACAAGAAGTCATTGGCCGGTGACTTTTTTGAATTGAAATAACCATTTTTTAGCTTTCTGCTTGCTAAAATTAACACTAATGCTCTTTTTTTCACTAAAGCTTTGTAAGTATAACAAATTAAATGCTTGCTTGGTGCAAATGTACAGTAAGGTAATTAGCCCATATACTGTCCCACAGCTGGGCAAAGGCCTCCATATTTGAAACCTAGTCATCGCTACAATTGATGAGTATTGGCTTAATCACCACGTTTGCCGAAAAATTCGAAAATACACTTTGTCTGACCCGAGATTTGAACCCGGGACCTCCGGATTTCGGGCCAAGCTCTGTTACCTCTCAACTACGGAGACCTCATGAATAAAGTAGTTAGTAATATTATGTTGCTTCGTGTTTATTTGTGTATTAGTAAAAAAGACAATATTACAAAAGTTAGCCAAAGTAACATTACATAAGCTACGAGTATATAGTCTAAAATTAAATAAGGGTTCGCTGATATTTTTAATATATTAGGGGTAGATATTTTCTAGAATAGTGATCTAGATTTATATTTAGTGATCATTGATTGCAACGTAACTTGACATGACATATCCACCCAAGAGAACGACCGAACGAACGACGTATGTCCACCACGAGTTAACAGGGTTTGCTTTTTGCGTTTGGGGTAGATCGTAAACGTCGCACTTTTTTTAGGTTTTCGTGATTATTTAGCTGAATTCAAATTAAGTATAAATTATCTCTCTATCATGGAATGCAACTTTTAATTTTTATAATTATAACTTTAACTGTGTACAGTAAATTTGTAAGTGCCTTATCATTTATTTTTATTTAATTTAGCAAATTCAATTCAATGTGTTTTTAGATAGTATTATGCACACAAAAATAGAGCAAAAATATTAGTATTATTTCAATTCAATGAAATAACGCTCATCACCTTTTCATCATGCAGAAGAGGTGAGTGCTTACGCATAATTTACAACATACAAAGCAGGGGACAGTTGCAGACCAAACTTTGCAAAGCACGCTATTTTGACGCTCCCCTGTCTATATATATTATATACTGGAAATGGCAGTTCTAGTCAAAAAACACATACAACATTATGAATTTGTAAAAAGCGCCCGTCGAAACCACCAAATAGTGGCCCCAGAACCTAAACTACAACTGTACTAAAATAGCCCGTATTACAAATCGATAAAAATATACAATAAAATCCCACTAGAAATAAAAAAAGAGGAACATATCAGTGCATACATTAAAGAAGTGAAGAAACTTCTAATTAGCAAATTTTATTACACGATTGAACAATACCTGCCAAACAAAACACTTTAAAGCATAACACAATAAAATATTAGTGATTATAGATTTCAATAAATACACATTACGAATTACGAGTACACACGTATTTCAAAAATATTTAATTATAATAAAATGTAGTTTATATAATTAAAAAAACAATTACAATAATTATGTACTAATAAGTGTTTCTTTAAGTTATTTATTTGATTTTTTTTAAGTTAATATCAATGTAATATCATATAATTATGTTAACCATACAAAATTATGTTAACCTCGCAAAACCATTGTATGCAGCACCCTATCAGGGTACATGTACCTACTTACAGTTCATATTAAGATATCTTGACCCTGTACATGATGCATATTGAATAAATGAATAAATAATCAGGAAAATCTTACAAAAATTCAACTTTTTCGATCCACCCCCAGCTAATACTCTTAACAGCAACACAGCGTCTAGCTCCCTTATTGATTAGAAATAGAACCAAAAATGGCATACTTTCGTATTACGTGACAAAAAAGCAAGAATTTCAGTGTTTGCTGGCTACTATGGGAATGTATGGCGGGCTTTGCCCTCTCATATAGCTCTAGCAGTGGACTTTCTTTGGCTGCATACGATGATATGAGACCCGCTTATACAGCTTCATAAACTCTGACACTAAAGGTCGACATACTTCATAGTCATGATTTAGGTAGGTGCTGGCTCGAGCACTAACATTGGCGGCAATAAATTCCTACTTCCTACTGTCAGCATTTTGAACGAATCGACAATGCAGTTTGAATAAATCGCTTTCGCCAATTATATGTAATATGAATTCATAAGAACTTGTCAAAGTTTTTAAGTATTGTTGTTTTACCTCGAAGAACTAACACAGGTCATGAAATAGAAATAGAGCGCTATTTGTGACCTAGTGGAATAGTCTGTCGTGTATGTAGACAATGTACATCGCTCATTTCCTCTTGCTGTTATTATAAGTTTGACCCGGCTAACCAAATATCATACTGAAAACTTCCTGCGTATTATTACAAATAAAATACAAACAAAGTAAATTATTGTAAGCACCGAGTTTTTTTGCAGTAATAAAAGCGACCGACACGTTATTAAGATATAACTCAAAATAAAGTTTACTGTACTGATTTAACCTGTAAAAATGAAAGTTAAGTAGGTTGAAGTTAAAATTACGACAAAATGTTGGTTTTAAGTTTACACAAACCAGCAAATTGCGTTTTTATATGCCAAAATTGGTGGTTATATTTCCGGTGCTACATACTTCGTGATACAGTGCTGCTGGTACTATCAGATGCCTATTAATGTTTTTCTCAAAAGGCCGGAGTTGTAAAATTATGGATACCTTTGCGTAGTAAGAAAACTTATTCTACTCTTGACATTCAGAGCTTTTTCCTACTAATAATATAAACATCAATATTGTAGGAATTATATACTACGAGTACCTAATAGCAACGCGGCGCATTTAAGGGTAGTCTATCCCATTAGTTAAGGAGCTTTCCTGTCCACAACGAACGACGTCACTTTTAAATAGCGGTTTTTCTTAACGCCCCGCTGTTATTCTTTTGCGTCAGATTTCATCATTTTACCAGTAGGTCGACCTGACAAGTTATGACAGCATGACGCGCAAATGGGCGGCCTTTCAGCCACAAAATATATAGCCATCAATTCAAATATTCCATTACACACCAAATTACTATGGTAAATATTCACCCCACGTCGAACTAGATATTTATGATCATTTTTATAGTTCTTCAAATATGTTGTTTTTGAAAATAAAACTAATTCTCAATAGATTGATGTTCGACGTCCGATGCCTCTCATGTATCATAAACCGTATTGTATTATTTTTGGAGCCCTTCCAATGTTGTAACTAACCCATATTTCAAACTGCAAGGTGTAAATTACTTCTTATTCAAGTTCTATGCAACTGCCGACGGATTAACGGTAATTGTAATTATCTCGCGGGCGTTTCGTCAGCTGACCTAATAACATCGAATGTTTTGATGTAGGCAGTGGACGCGTGCGTTTGGTGCACACGCGAGCCGCACGCCCAACTTAACTTTATAAATAGAATGCACATCGGGTATGTATTTAGCGTAAGGAGCGTTTTTCAGCGAGGCGGGCAGTCGCCGGCACCGTCTCTCGCAGCCGCCCGCGCCTTCCCGCGCGCGCTTCCCGCCAAAATATCACAACTTTTCAACCGCGCGTGACTTTCTTTTTTTTAATAACTTCTCGATCGCGCAAAGGTGCGGAGTGCCATTGATGATTCCGCTCGACGCCGCGGCCCGCGACAACGAGTGGTGCGTCCAGACAAATGATTTTCTAAACGTGTTAAACGTTCTGCCGCTAATCACGAGCGTAACCGTGTTTCAAAAATAAAACGTTGCCGATTCGAAACCGGAGCACCTCGAAGGTTAATGACAAAATAAAAAGCGTGCATTAAATTATGTGTCTAAACGACCGCTGCCTGGATTCTTTCGGTTTGTTTTACAACACGTGAGTTTTTTTCGCGGTTTCTTTTCAGGGACGATGCACTTTTGCAGTTTTTTTAATATGCTAACCTACCTTTATAGACTTTTTAAGAACACAACATAATAAAGCATTTTATTCATGACCGTACATAATTAATTCTTAAAAATAGGTAAAAATTGCCTAAAGTACAATTTTTAAAGTTAAACTCTTAACGAAAATAATATTACCACCAAACCACAAAACTTACTTTAGTCTAAGATCTCTTTTATCACCTGCGATGTGACTGACGTCAGCATTTAATAATGTTTTCACGCTAAGCATAAATCGCAACTGTATCATCTGTACGCATAATTTCATAAAAATACACGTATGTGCGTAAGAATAGTTGTGGTGTTGTTTTCATTTCTTTATTATTGCTATGGCAACTTGGACAAAGTTTAAGTGACAAGGTACTTAAGTGTTAAGATACTTCTGTTGCTGACTGTACCTACTTACTCGAATGAGCTGAGGTGTATTACACCATCACTCAGAGCTTCAGTGCTGTCTACGAAACCCCTAATAAAAAATATATACGCAACGATAGGGCGGACTGTTATATTACAAAAATCGTAACAAAAGAAGAGACGTGTATGCAGTAGTCGGCATTTTTTTTACAAGCCCTTGATTAACCGTTACATGTGGTTATATCCCAGGTCCTGAGAAGGCGTCAGTTAGGGTCTAGGAAAGCATACGTGAGGCTAGTTGATATTGATATTTCAAAAAGAGAAGCATTTGAATCTCATCAGCTTGATATCCAGTAATTAATATAATTCTAGCCTAGAAATTAAACATAATACGTGGTGTCTCAATGTTATGTGGTCAGCTCCTACGGCATGAAAAGGAACGTTTCTTGTCATCTACTAATACCAACCAAAGCAATGAAATATGTGATATTTAACATCTTCATCCCGAGATCATCCCTGTAGTAACTCAGTCGAGACGTAAGAGTTTTAAAACAGCAAGTAGAATCTGTAATCGCACAGAAAAAATCTACTAAGTCGACTTGAAACTTTTTTGACTGAAGACAAACAAAAGAAACGGCTCCATTCGTCAGAACCTGCCTAATTAGCTGACATCTGCTAATTAACCCTTCTGTAACAATCTATCGCGTAACTTTCTTCGGAAGCTAAAGCTATTTTTCCCCACTGGCTTTCGAACTGAGAAGTACATTGAATGTTAGTAACCCCTTTAGCGCAGTGGTTAGTGACACCGGTCGCTCTTTCGTTAATTTTGTTTCACAAACAGGTGTACTCTGGTGCAATCTTGCGAAGTCTCGTTAAACTTTAAATGCTGACCCCCGAGGGCCCGAATCCAGAACCGATAATCAAAGTTAAAGCCAACTTCAAATTGACGCTGTGTTGTCACATTTCAGTAGAAATGAAAGGAACCTCCATTTATCGTCTCTGGATTCGGGCATACATTCAAAAATAATAGTGTGATGTTGATTTATTTAATCTTTAGTGCACAAAAATAGTACAAAAGGCGGACTTAATGCTAAAAGCATTATCTACCAGTAAACCATTGGGCGGGACAGAAATGCTGGTTGGCGGTGCTAGTATCTGGGTTTGAGAAGAAAAGAAAAGAAACAAAGATACTAAAAACGACAATAAATAACCTATACTTACCATAAATACCTAATAAATATGTCAATCAATAAATAATAATACAGAATATATACATAAATAAGGAATGAAGAAGATGGAAGAAAATCTGCGGGATTCACGATTGTTTAGACTTTTAAAGGTTTTATTTATTTTGTTCAATTGAATATAATGCTTGCAGTTGAGCACCCTACAAATTGATGCCGTCCTGTCACTTGTCAGTACCTAGAAACGAAAGTGACAGCTACACATGTAAGGGCTGGTCGATTAACATCAAATCAAGATAAATTTTGAACTTAATGTTTGTTCTTTTATGCCTAACGATTTACGATACTTCACGTTCGGAAGGACGAGAGAAGGCCCCTTTCATCCGAAGGGTCGAGTACCTTAGTCGTTTCTCATTCCTGTAACACAAGGGCAAACGAGTATCAAATGTTATGGAATCCACGAAAAATCTTTATAAATCTTACAATCTTAAGAAAAATCTTTATGAAAAGTTTGGTTTACCAAGGGAACTTTACCCCCCAATTCACAAACGTCAATCAAAGCTGAGCAGTCCTTACCTGTATATCTGTCCCTTTCATTTCTATTGATATGTGACAGGGCAGCATCAATTTGAGGAGTCCTCAACTTTTGATTAGCGTGTGGATACGGGGGTTACAGTCACAGTTATCAATCGTCTCTACCTCGAAGATCAATGCATATTTGATTAATTGAGTTACCTTGGGTTGTTAAGGGCTTACGGAATTTTAGATATGGTGTTTATAAACTTACTAAAAAGTTGTCAAAAACCATGTTCTGCCTGCTCTGAAGGAAATATACTTTGTAATTTTTTACATTCTACTTTCTTTGGTGGTAACCAAATTTGCGGACCGTCTAAGATTAGTAAGTACCACAGTCTATGTTCACGTTTAGTACCGCAGTAGGATCTTTTGTTCAATGAGTGAAGTACATCCTATTTTTTATATTCTGTAGCTTTGATGTACTTATTAGGTTCTTCTGTATGATAAAGATAGAATTTGAATTTTTTTTCAACAAACAAAACTCTACTAACACGCATTGTAAAAACCAAATCAAGTTTTTAAAAGAGTAAGTGCTGAGTGAATTTTTATTTTTTAGCATTAAACAATGCTCTGTTTTCTACACAAAGATAGAAACTAGAAAAATTCGACCTGGTCCTGGTACTCAAGCGGGATGGACCCAGGACCAGGGGGTATTCTTCTAGTTTCTATCTTTGAGTAACTGCTGAGTTTGTCGCCGGGTCTTAACAGTGGTAGAATCGCAGTATTTGTATATTTTATAATGACATATTCTGACTATTAAAGTATATGTTTATTATTTAGTATATACTTTCTTTTGTTACTTTTATAGTCTAATTGAATGAAGATATTTTGAGTTTGAGTCGTAATGAAGACCAGTAATGGCGAATTGCTTCTCGCTGACCACATAACAGCTCCCAGAAGGACTCTGGCTAAAAAATACAACTTATCCTCTTTGAAAATAATATTGAATTTTCAATACCTCTATTATGACAGTGATAGTGATGATGATGATAATCTTGTAAAGTAACTAAAGTGAAAATGATTTTTTTAAATTGAATTTGGGACAAATTCCATACAAAACAGTTAAATAATCTACGATACATACCTATTACATACACAAAACAATATAACCCAAAAAGTCTGCTTTTATAGGTTAATAAACAGGAATAGCACAGCACAGCTAGTAGGTACACGTTTCCTATTCATCGGTATCACTACAATCTTACAACCTTTGCAAGTTTCATCCAACGAACATTCAGTTTTAACATGCAAAACCGTTATTCACCCTCTATCGGTTGCAAAAAGTATCGTTAGTGACAATTTATTGTTCTTTATTTCATTTAAAAATGTATCTAAATAACAAATGAGAATACGTGGCCAGAAATCTGCTGAAATCGTCCCTAAAAACCAAATATTTATCTCGACCGTTCGGCAAAAAAGCAATGAGCGCTGCATGTGTTAACTTTTTCAAATTGGACCGCATTGCTACTATCTACTAGTGATTTTAAAATAAGTAAAACAAATGAGACAAGTAAAACAAAGATCTGGAACCCTTTGATTTTTTTGTGAGTTCTTTGATTTTGAACCTTTATTTAATTTCATATTTTATTGTATACAAATCTTTTTCGATTTGTCAGCTGATAAAAAGTGTCTTTATTCACTAGTGTCTCAAGTTTTTTCTTACTCTAGTTTATCCGAACACATAAAAGTTTAAATCTTTAGGTGTTAAAATGATTACCCCCGACAACTTATAAAAACAGAATAGATAGATTTATAGAAAAAACCTGCCTAGTGTACATTGTACGTGGACATGTGTAAAATGTTCACAGAAATCCTTTACTTACCATTAATAACTTTTGTTTGAATGCTGGCTGATAATCAACATCCGCATAAAAACCAAAAAGTATAACGTCTAAGTACTGGCTATAAAAAAATATGCAACTGGAAAAAACATAAATTATTTTGACAGGCCCGAAATTCAGAATTCGTAATTCACGCACGTCAGTTGCGAAACGCACCGAGCGCGAGGCGTTTGGACAATGTTGACCCATATCGCGAACGAAACGCCGACCACAATGTGAGCTAATTGAACCAGTAAGTTATTCATAATTAGCCTTGCTTTATTTGTTATACATAAACAATTACAAAACAGTCTAACTTATTACACTATTTTCACTGTAAGATGATATGCCTGACAGCTCTTATTGTTCCGTGTCACGCATACTATTTTTTCATACTAAATAAAAATATACTGGCAAAATAAAATGTTATGATCTGTTAAAAAACTATTGTTCTTTCGAATCTTATCAAGTAATTTATTGTTATAATTAATAACCGTTAATAAATGAAGTATTTAAAATTAAATTAATATATCTTTACAGCGCCTGATGCCTGAAAAGGAACGCCATTCTATAGTGTATTGACACTACTGAATCGACAAAAAATCGATGATTAGGAGCGACCATTTTGTAATTTGTAATCACCTCATTCGCATCAGTACCAGTGCGTCTGCCTTGTGTGCAATTCTTCAATTATTATTTTTTTCGAGATACTGCGTTTTATTCTATTACATAGCCAAAACCCGTTTTTTAAGATTCATTTAAAAATTAAATGTGGGTAAATCTGATTCCATTTTCCTTGCCAACTCGATTAAATTACATTCGCTACAGCACTATAATTGTCAATTATGAACTGTCAGGGATACTATGTATGATGTACTGAAATCAATAAATATGTCAGATATTCGGCTTTATAAAAAAACAACAGTTTTTCAACAACTACGATTCAATTATGTTTTGTATTTATACCTTATGATTCTGAAGAAATCTCACCTCCACTGTGTAGGCTGAGACCACGCCATTTATTCCACTTGTGATTCTAACACACATCCTGCGCTTCACTCACTCTTACTATCCTTTATCGGTTATCACCGTTTATAGGTGTGTGTAGATCCTACTGCTACATAGTTAGTTTGGCTAGTTGATATTTCCAGGCAAGGCTTTTTCAAATACCTGGGGACATCCAGCACACCACAAGTCCACTGCGGTCGGTATATTTTAGGCTGGATGCCAACCTAGTTGTCACAGAGTTTGCAGCGCAAATTTCTGTTAATTCGGTCCAAACAACCTCTTGAATGTAATGCAGACAAATTAAGTAATGCAGACAGTTTATTTATACAGGAGTCCGTTGAACCTAGTTTGAAACATCAAATTATGTAATAAAGCTTTTAACTAGTTGTAAAACTGCGATTCAATTTCAACGTACACAATCTAAAAGTCTTGAACGTGTTTTTCCTGCTCATAAAAATATAAGGTACCTACTATTTAGTGGCTGCGACTTCCCTCTCACAAAATCTATTTCATACATTATTGCATATTTCATAAACTATGAATGTAGTAGCTACATTGGAAAAATCTGTTGACTAAAAATGTACAGTGAATGTCATTACTTTTTTATGGTAATTAAAGATTCGCTATCAGTATTTAAATAAATAAATATGCGCCAAACAACACACCACTTGTCGTGGTCTCATAGTAGAGATAAATATCTCTGTGTTACGAGGTAGCAGACTGCAACTCTAAGCACACCCAGCCCCCAGCCCCTTTTCAGAAAAATCCTTTCCTGAATTGACTCGATCGGGAATCGAACTACGTAAGCAGGGCGAGAAACTGTGCTTACAGCGCGCTACGCCAATCGCGTCGTCATTTACATATAGCTTGAAGTTTTTATACCTACCTATACTGCAATATTACTAACATAGTATTCTGATTGAAGGTAAACGACTGAAGAAGTCGAGGGGTTAATTTAATTTACCCGGAATAATCAACATATTAACACCATTTTGACCTAAAAACGTTTTATTTGGATCTAAACATCAAAAACGAATTTCCAAATGTTTTACTACAAAAGTTTTGATAGTTTGTAATCACATATCATCCGTTTACCTTTCCGCCGCCATATAAACATTGAAACACTCGTATTAAAATTATCCGAGGTATATTATCAGCCAAAATGAATTCCCTGTGAACTGGTCCGTGCATAAAAACTTTCTCTGAGGTCGTCATTAAATACCGTGGTGGTTATTTAGCGCCGACATTAGGCCGCCATTTTGCGTGGACCGACGACAAAATGGCCGTTATCTGGCCTTACTTTTGGCGCTCTTTCAGCCTCGTTAGCGATTGATGGTGGCTGATTGATTCAATCGTTTGACAGAAACGCAAGGGAAGCTAGATTATGAAAGTGGCTGGACCTTAGTGAGGTTACTTGGTGTGCCGGTAACCTTTTTTATTTATGTCTATGCGTTTAAGTTTGGGTGGTTCTTCATCCTTTGCAGCGATAAAGGTCCTCTCAACAGAGGCCTTCTCAAGAGTGATCAGTGGTGAAAGATCTACTGACTGTCTGGGATCTTTATCATTCATTCATTCTCATACACCTTGCCGTCCCTAGCTGCGTTTGTGATACAATTGTCTTCTGGGCTTTTGTACTCAACAGCCATCAGTTCTGTACACGGGGTGCTCTTTACATTACTCTTAAAAGTCCCTTATGTTACTTAATACTAGAAAGTTAAGATGGGAAGTAAAAAAAACTTTGACTATGTTGTGAAGTGCTCTAAGTCCGTTTCATCTTTATCTTGTAATCTGACAGAAGCCCACTCTGTATCATATTAAAATATAAAAACGGATTACATCAGAATTAATAAGTATAAATAATATTATTTTGCTCTAAATGTTTATTACTTTATAACAGACCTATCGAAAATAATACTCGGATCGCGGATCGTGTGGTGCCGAGTTCAAATCAGGCGAGAACCAAAATCTTTGTGTTCATTGTTTAATTTCCGACTAACTCTCCGGTGATGGAAAACATCGATAAAAAACCAAATCAACCCGGATAGCGGCAGGAGGGTCACTGCCTACCACGTTGGGTTCTAATACCATTGGTGAAAAGTGGGCTTCTGAGTGTTCCGTTCACCATGACGGCAACAGTCACTTGCCTTTGACTACCCCGTTTGGGATAAAATCGTGATGGTATGTTCATGAGCCAAATTTGTTTCTACATCAATCCTTATTGAGTCTATCAAGAAATAAATCTTTCATTATGTTTCGCAAATGCACAAATGTATTCCAAAATCTATCAAGCGAATGCCGAACACCCTTAAACGGTAGTCAACTGGCTGCTAATCCGTCTAGCGACAAACCCGTCTTAACAAATGGCAACCAGGTCGGCGACCGAATTGATCCAACTTAAAATAGAACCAAGTTAAAATAAGACTGATTAAAGCTCTGCACTACTCGGGTGACAACGAATTTGTTGTTGAATTGTTGAACTTGACGGGACTGTCTTCAGGCTATTACGTTTATTTTCGTTATATTTTGTTACCACAGCTAGGTAAAGTCCTTGTTTAAAATAAAAACATTTGGATAAATAATTTAACCTCTCCACCATGTGACCATGGATGGAAACTGATTTCACAAAATCTTCACAATATCAATTTATATTTCGCTAAAGAAATACAATATTTATTATGTAACTTTTTTTAAAAATAGCAGTGGGATTAATATCTAGATACCACCTATATAAATTATTTTTGGTTAGAAATTTCATAAATTTCTGTTACATTACGAGTTAAAATAATCCTAACTATATTTTTCTGAGTGGACACCGCTCTCCAGAGTGCAGCTTAGCATTTTGTTGTACTATTGATAGGCATTTTACTGGCTGCGATTAGTATTACGACTCCACAATAAAGAGGGGTGTCATAGATTAACAGGATTTACATGACATTTAAGGTTTTATTTGGTTTAATAGTTCAGCCGGAAAAAGCTTTAAAGGCTAATTAAATAATACAAATACTAAACGACGTTTCTTTTGTTACTGTGTACTGAATTTAAAATAATCAATCGTCTTTAGTACGAATCATCATTGACTACGTAAGTTGGTACTTAAGCAGAGATCCTGGGGCGATACCATGAGCCCTTAGAGCAATCCTGAAGTTATTTCAAACTCATACTCGTACGTCGTGTTTCATTTGTATTCAGGATTCATTTAAACATTAATGTGACGACTATTTTATAGTTTTTGTTTCGTAGCTGAGCGTTTTGATACCTATATACCTATTTTCTGTAATATCTCAAATGTACACCTATTCGCAAATAAATCACTTTGATTTTGACTTTGACTGTAGTACAGAGGCGTTCACATCAACTTTTACAAAACCATTGCAAAGATTTTAAGTCAGGCACATAAGGCCCCTATGTAAAGGTTTATGTGTGCCTAATTTAGAGAAGTGACGTACAAAAGATTAGTTGCGGATTTCAACAGTTACACTAGATAATTATAAATCGTCGCATGGCATTGTTAATGTTAAATTCATCGAATATACAAATTTTTAATTCGAAGTAAAAATTATATAAAATTTTATAATTGGCAAAATCAAAGAGCTCAGACTTCTGAAATCGCGGAAAGACCTAGGGCTCTTAAGCTGCCATAGCTCGCAATCGTTTTTATCCGTCCTCTTTAGAGGTAATTAATTTGCCAGAGGCTGGCTTTATGTTAATTTAAAGGCCAAGTGGCTTATTATCATAATGTTTGATTTACTAGGGTTTGCACTGCTCTTGTCATGAATAAAGGAGGTTAATGAGCTTTCTTCACATGCCATTTGCTTTGGAACCACTATAGTTAGACCTCTAGGCGAGATTTGATTGCTTAAGACAGTATTATTCCATATTATCAATATAAGATATATATAGAAGATTTTAACGGCAAAGAAAATACAGTTTGTTTTTAAACTGATTTGTCATCAAGTAACAACATTTTAATTTTTTTCATGCATTGGAAATAGGATCTCAAAACAAACTAGAAACAAGCTTAATATTAGATGATATGACTTTTCCACGATAGTAAAATTGCCTTAGCTGCATCACAAACCACAAACAGCTTATAACTGCAAATTAATGGATAAATGGTAGAAATAAACAAAATAAGGTTTTTATTACATCAGATATGTTCATAAAAGAAAAGGAAGCTGAACATTCAGTAAATTTGCATAGAAATAAAATCGAAACACCGACAGTCGCCGTTTTCACCCCCAGAGCGAGACGGAACTATTCCGGAAGAGATTCTAATTGTGGATAATGTTCATCCTGTGGGAGGAGAATGGCCAGCAGAAGTCAGCGATCGTCTGCTGTTTCATTTTTTAGCGACATTTTTGTCGTTGTTTCATATATTTTGAATAGACTCAGTTTTACGTTGAATAAAACTTTCACTAAACTAGAGGTATGTACGAGCATGATTTGTAGTTCAGAAAGGCTACAATGGCCTATATATATGGCCTATAGGCTATGAGGATGTTGATAGACTAGAGTATTCACTTGTCAAAGAACATCGAGCATTCGTCGTTTTTGAATAGATGACTGAAATCATTTTGCCTGTATTGTGCCTTTTGTAAACCGGTTACATTGCAAGGAAATGCTCCCGGAAATGCTACGAGTATAGTCTATACCAACCTTAAATAAAATAATTAAACAAACTTCTTTCCTAATGTTACGATTAAAAACGCCATAAATAGTTGATCTGCAGTTGGAGTTGGCGTTTCACGGTGTTTCTTGAAATTCATTTCACAAAGTAGTTAAGACACGTTTTATGAATAACAATATCAGATAGGTAGCATGAAAACACCATATATTTATGGTGTTTTCATGCTACCTATCTCAACATTAAGTGGAAAACATGGTCACATGACTTTTTAAGCCTATAATTAGCATAAACATAACATAGCATCACGACTTTATCCCAAATGGGGAGTCAGAGGCAAGTGGCTGTGTCGTCATGATGAACGAAACACTCAGAAGCCCACTTTTCACCAATGGTATTAGAACCCAACGTGGTAGGTGGTGAGCCTACCACGTTTTTTATCGATGTTTTCCATCACCGGAGAGTATTTCGGATATTGAACAATGAACACAAAGATTTCGATTTCTGAGTTCGGGTGCTGAACCACGAGGCCACGACGCCCGTAATTAGGCCTGATAAAAGGTTTTTTTTAATTTGTTTTGTGTCCGCTACTCCCCTAAAACGTTCAAATTCCAATTAAATTGCCATTTATTTGCAAATACAGGTATCAAAGGTTCAAACTTTTACAAGTGATCAGCCATTTTGCCGTTTAGGCGTGCAAATTCACTTTGCTTTCTCTTCGTTCTCAGGCAACCTTAAGGTAAAGAGCAATTTCAGATGAGTAGAGAAAAGGATGCGATTGTAAGCTCCACAAAAATAATAAAATAAAAACATGTCAACGAGAAATGTGAGAGTCGCAGATTTTTCCGTCACAGCGGCGATAAGGCTATGTGAGCGAAGGTCGGCGGAGGGTGTCCTTATCGTAGCCATCGTGTCCTTGACGCTTCGAGATGTGCTCAAACTGCCCAATCTAGCACTTGAGATTTTATTCATCAAACAGGTTGTGGAATTCATTGATTTTAATCAGCCTTCAGACTCGTGAGAGCGTCGAGGCTTAGCAGTAAGGTACTCCAGATCTATCAGAGTCCGTGCGGTTCCGGGTTTATTTCTGACTAGAGATGTGAAATGACTCAATCAGGCAATATTTGACCGGTTATTCACTCGCAAATTCAGGTAATTTGGCTCAAGCATTACTGAACTATTATTCTTTCTAACTTTTATTACTAAAGATTAGTGTTGAAAATGACTGAGCAAATGAATTTGACTGTCAGTCATAAACGGTCAAATTGGTCAAAACTATAATTTTGGGTCATTGTGATCTGATGAGTGTTTCATTTTACATCGTTGTTTCAGATAATACCATCACTTTGTGACCATTATTTTTTCCGTGCTCAGAATGGCCAAAGTCCGTGTGACTCTTAGCAGATGGGATCTTAGCTCGGTATAAAAATCAGTAGAGATACATCGCTGGCTGACAGTAGGTAAATTACGGAGGTAGGCTGAAATATGCTATATTAGAAATATATTTAGGTAGGTATAAATGCAAGTATTTTTTTGCACATGATAAATATATAAAGATTGTAAATGCTAAAATAATCAAAGTAATAACTATGATAAATATTTAATTGAATCTCAAAATTAGCAAACAATGACAAATCTGAGCTGTGAGATTTTCTACTCAAGGCAGTATAACTTCAAATGCAATGTAATTCTAGTTTACAACCCAATTTCACTATCATTCTGGCGTCACATCAAAAGTTTAAAAAGCTAAATAGTCTAATTGAAATACAAGCAAATAAAATGTATCATCAAAAGACTGCCGTGTCCAAACGATTTGGTTCCGTGTATTTTGTTAATTAGTCATACAACTCTCATACAGTTTTAAAAGTATCTACCTAATGCGCAAGATCAAACGCTGCGATTTATGAATTGATGAAATGAAAGTTGAGTTATGTTGTGAGACTAAAATATTATTTAATAAAATATAAACTTTTAAATTCATACTAGCTTGTTGGTTCGGTTGATATTGAGCCAGCTTACTTAGTGGGTTGAATCAAACATTTTGGTGAAAATTTGTGTTTTGTTCATATCCTGGCGTTATTTGTAATACTAGTTTGAATCTTCAGCATTTCCAGCCACAAAACGGCCAGTACTGAATACTGGCCTATGTTAGAATCAGTAAAGAGTAAATTTTCGATATTTAACTTTACGGATGATGTAGATGGTCACAAGCAGGACGTACTTTTATGTGACGATAAGGTCCGTCACGTCCTGTGCACTTGAGTACATCATTTTCGATGGTTATCTCGCCACTAATCGTTCACCAGATTGTTTTAATTTTCATTTAAAGTTGTGAAGATTCCTCCTAGAAGTTAAAAGCTCAAACTTCCACAATCTTAGCTCACCTTAGTCTTTACTTTGGGGTCAGATGGCTAAGTGAAAGATGTTTTCAGAAATGTAATGAACTAATGCTTTTGACTTGATTTACGTGTGATTTCTGACTCTCAATCACAAGAC
Source organism: Udea olivalis (assembly GCA_947369235.1). Classification (NCBI taxonomy): domain Eukaryota; kingdom Metazoa; phylum Arthropoda; class Insecta; order Lepidoptera; family Crambidae; genus Udea; species Udea olivalis. The sequence goes on from OX376342.1 coordinate 1,982,846, forward strand.
TAACATATTACTCGTAGTAAAGAGCACCAACCTACAAACGACTACACCTAGCCACAGATGTGGCCTAAATGCTGTAGTCGATAGGGTAAGTGTAGCAGTAGGCATCTTAAGGTGGCGAATGATGATGACTCTGCTCACGGGGTAGGTAGAGCAACTACGTATTTCCACTGGCTTTGATCCTGACACATATCCCGCCTTCCTACACTCTTACGCATACTCGTCAATTTTGTCTTAGACTGCCGCCAAACCAGACAAAATAGAAAATCTCTTGTTTGCCGGTGACCACCATGGCGGCTAATGTGTCATGGGCATTTTTGTGATATTCATAAATCATGATTACCGTATCCAAGTAGACAACTGCCCTAACATCTTTCAGTAATATTTCCCATCTATAATTAACTCTCACTTCAGCCCAAATAGTAAACTAATTGGTTTGTATGTTCAGCCGTATCGGAAATAGGCCGATGTACAACCGTCTGGACTTGTTATTTACACTTCCTCAGACACCTTTACTGTTGGGGTAATAAGGGCGAGACTTGAAAAGCATTTGGCGTGTAAAGATGAAGTTATAATGATTTTTGTATGATGTGGAAGTGGGTAATTTGTAAAATAGGTAGGCATATTAATTCTATACAATATTACTTTGTGAATAAAAAGTGATTTTCTAAGCGCCTTGTCCATATTAATTATTGGTCTTACAATTAGGGTGCGTTTAGAATCGCAAAGCTAGGTGAATGAAACAATTCTATTGGTTCTTAACACACACATCCCTCGCAACGCATCCTCGCACATCTCTGGTGGAAACGCACCCTTAGGTAGTTAATACTATAGGCCCTGTAATGTTTCTTAGTCCAAGAATTATAAAACAAGATCGAAAAGTTTAACTGACATTATCCCTTTTTTATAATTACTATTTCTCATTCTGGCTAATGGAAAAAGCCAGTTCAATGATCTGTTACTTGTGTTATGTATAACAGGGTCTTAACTACATATCTTGATCCAATTGAGCCACTGTTCGATCCAAGATCGCAGACATATAGGCCGTTGTGTGCGGAAAACTGCAAAAAGTGAAGTTTATTAACACGCCTAGACTACTGATATACCGCCTTTCCCCGACAGATTCACACCAAAATATACAAACACAGACGTAATTCCGACTGGGATTTATAAATACTTACACTTCCTACAACCTGGCTGGGAATAGGGCTGCCTCATACTCCATATCCTGCCTAAAATAAATTTATGGGACATCTTCAAACGTCAACGTGGATTGTAAGACAAACCCATACTCGAATTCACACTGGTGTTGAACATACTTATAAATAGGTACACACAATGTACACGTACATACAAAATCTCATATACCTTGCTTTATTTCACTTTCATCATTAAGGTATCACCACGTCTTTCAGTAAAACTTCAACTGAAATGAAGACAAGATTGAAGGCAAACGCAGTATAGCAAAGGATGGCCTGCTAGAAGCGCAAGATTTCTCGGAGTGAGTTTGCAATGATGATGATCAGGCTCCTAATCTATTTTGACCGCGCTTTGTAACGTAGCAACCCTACCCTGCGATCACTTCGCAACAAAATATTCTATTCAACCACGATCAATGTTATTTCAATTGGAAAAATAAACTCTTCGTTTGTTTCTGGAATTCACTGTTCTAAATAATTGTTGGTCTATAATGGAGTCAGTCAGGGTCGTGTCTTGGTTTCCTCAACTTGCCTCATTAATACACTGTCAATTTGCTGCCTGGTGATAAAATTATGAATGGCTTTGATAAAATGATACCAACATTGATGATTGATGACTGGCCTGTTGGTCCTGCCTTTAGCGCCGGAGGTCGTGGGTTCGATCCCCACCCATGACAAATATTTGTGTGACGAACATTTGTATTTGTTTTGTGTCTGGGTGTTATTATCTATTTAAGTATGTATTTAGAAATATTTAAGTATGTTTATCAGTCTCTGACACCCATATTACAAGCTCTGCTTAGTTTGGGGTCAGATGATCTTGGTGTGAATTGTCCCAGATATTTATTTATTATTAACATTCACCGTAACTTCTTAATTGCGTATTTTGAACGATTAAGCAAAAGGTATAAAAATGTTTAACTATTACTAAAGGAATAGGTTTACTTTGAAAACATTTTTAAGTGCTCTGCAATTTAACAGAAAATAATGACGAAGAACAACTCGGTGTTTCCGACATTAAAAACGTTGAAATGATTTGTAAGTTTTGTAACGATGTACAAACAATGAAAGCTTTTTTTTGAATAATACTTACGCTTTACAACTTAGATTGATGATAAAGAAGTGAAAGGCAGCAATTACGTAAGTTATTGGTTTTGAACGCGTATTACTTTCCATTTATCTCATATAGGTTATGGAATGCCGTATCTAGACGACATGTGTGATAACAAGCTTTTTGAAAAACTTCAATACAAAAAATGTTACCATCAGATTATAGACCTCAGATCTGTTACTCAGTACTCCATCGGCGGAACCATTTACATCTTGAGCGGTTTTGATTGGACAATGATGATAGAGTTTACGAAAAGATGATTGAAACAATATGTTAAGTCATTCATCAAGTTACTAAATGGGATTTAGATCCCCAATAGATTTATGAAGTAACTAGTCGTTGGCGCCTGCATTTAAATAAATGAATAAATATCTGGGACAATTTTATTTATACCAAGATCATCTGACCCAAACTAAGCAGAGCTTGTACTATGGGCATCAGAGACTGATAAAATAAATACTAATATATTTCTTAATACATACTAACATAATAATAACACGCAGACACACAACAATCACAAACATTCGTCACATAAATGTTTGTCATGGGTGGGGATCGAACCCCCGACCTCCGGCGCTAAAGGCAGGATCACTGCCATTGCGCCAACAGGCCAGTCTAGTTTAGAAGTCCTGGGAGCTTTGTGCTACCGCTGGCGAGTCGAGGCCATGCACTAGGCTACGCTATTAGTGTTTGAGTTGAACCACTAGGCACAGCCACCAACGCAAACGCTAGTAGTCCTTTTCTGAGCCACGAGCCACTCGTGGCCGCAAATAGTGATCCAGACCCAAAATAGTGACCCAGTCTAGTGTGCGGCATACTCAATGCCGATGCCACTCATTAGATTCAAATTGGGTCCAAACTTGATGAATTTGTGGACAATTATTGTGTACAAGTACATGCGGCTACACATTAACTCCAATACCTTTTGGCAAACATACTAGCTAAGAGCATTGGAAGGTTGAACCACGGCTCACTCGTCACTCCTTGCGAGCACCAGCAGCAGTCATGTCGCCTTTCTTGGTGTACAAAAAACCGACACATCACAGGTCGACATTGGTTTTTGGACGCAATATTACGTTTATGTCCAAAAACTGGCGAAGACCGGTCTACACACTGGTGTATTGGATCCAAGACTATAACTTGGAGCCAATATACCCAATGTGTGGCGCCGGCATAAAAGTCCATTGGTATAAAATGCATCACCCCCTTCTTTTTTTATAAAACGCGGTCTCTTTTTATGTTAATCTATCCTCGGGCTTTCCGCTTTGCAAACTGCCCCTTTAGCTGGTCCATCCGATAGAGTTTGTAATAAGTATTTTATACAATATTACACCAAGCACTTATATACTAATAAAAGAAAGCACCCCTTGTTTTATAAAAGCCGCAACAAACAAATCAAGTTCAAAGAAAAGTGTTGTCATCTTAAAAAAAGAAATACTACTATTCGTATCATAAATTGTTGACCCCGCCCCCATGCCGTCTCATTAATTGAATGAGGACAGATTTAACTCTTAAGGGTGGGCTTGTTTATGTTAAGGAACATTTTGACATAATTAGGAGATGTCTCTCTAAGAGAAACATCGTCTTACCTCTGAGAGGCTGTCATAATTTATATTGGCACTAGAGCTCTTGCTAATGCTTATGTAAATTATGATACAAGTTAGTAAAAATAGTTTGACAACATCGCTGAATTAATTCAAAATCATATATTGAAACCAACATTAAAACCAGCGATTAATCGCAAAAGATTTCAAAACTGAGGGCAATCTCAATCGCAATCTCTCGGTTTAACACAAGATTCCCCGTATCATGGAATAGAGGAAGATGTGGATTCAAATCGCACTTGTGTTGTGGCCGTGTCTTTTTTCATGTATAGGTATATTAATTTCTTCCTTTATCTCTCATGTTCATATTTTAATGCGAGTTTTATCATGCACTGAGCATGGAACCATGTCAGTTTCAATTCATAATTTCTTCGCTTTCTAATCGCGAAAAACCCGCAAGCAGACAGTAGTTTACCAAAATAGATTCGCGTGAAGCGTAAAAATAACCCGTAATATTTTTTTACGTAAGAAAATAACACACTATTAAACCAACTATAATTAGACATGGTAACACTATTTACATTCCCGTTAGACTTACCTGCGTAAACCACACTATACAATCTACTATTTTTAGGCTTAGCAACACCTATTAAATGGGCGTAAAATTTCTTTAGGGAATGACGTATATATTCGATAAGTATAAAAAAATACTGTACCTACCAGTTTAGGAATAGGTTAAATGTTCATTAATATTTGAAGTGTTAATCTGGATCTTAGTGTGTAAATCATTTCAAGCGAATGTTACCTAGTCTAAAAAAACATTTGTTGGCTTTGGTGGTCAGTATAAATTGATCAATTCTATGTATATCAAAAATAATTACGTTTTATATGTTTCTGGGGTGCGTTATTTATCAACGGGTGTGATTTTTTATGTTATTTGGAATATTGAGATTCTGATGTTTTCTACACCAACAACAACAACTCCTCGAAAACTCGAACTCGAAAAAAAGGAACTCATCGTTTCTATTCTTTTCTTTTAAGTCCCACTTCCAAGCTAAATCCTATGCTTTTACATTTTCGGAGTACTCTTCTAAATTGTTCTAATTTTTGTAATGTTATTCTCGGTCTAACTCTTTGGAAATCTGTCTACTAGTTGTCATTAACTGGCAATCCTGTTGTCCCCAAACACACTTACAAATGAATCAATGCGAAACTATCACTTCTTGAACTTAATATACCATTGTATGCTAATTTCCTCTGAAGCCATCTATAAAGTTTACCTTATATGACATGGGTTCAGCTACGGGAACGGTTCTGCATCATTGGTCCCAACAAACAAAGGACTGAACCAACTAATTCAAAGGGGTCATGTATCATAAAATAAACTAAATGGAATGCATGTTGCATGTTCTTGAATACAATGCAGCTAGGCATAGTGGTTTATAGGGCTTGACTCTATAACATAAAGTAGGTAGGTAATAGGTTACGCTTAAAGGTAGTAAATGTGAATATAGACTTGATTGCCTTGATAGTACTAGTAAAACAATTTATCGCCGATGCGTGAACATCAACTAAAATTATTCTAATGGACTAGAATTTACCCGCAAACAAAAAATCTCACTTTGGTTTAGACACAGATTTCTAACTAATGCTTTCTCAGTCGTATAATCGTAGTAGCAAAATTAGTACTGCATAAACAGAGATTTATTAGCATGGCAACACTAAAGTCCTTATATTATAAACGGTGTTGCCACTTAAAGCACATTAAAGTTTACGATCAAGTGTTTGCGCAGTAAATCAAAGTTGACTGGATTCGGCATGTTTGCATGATGCCTGCTCATCGTACATAAATGTACATAGACTGAGAGCTTATGAACTTTTAAACTCGGACGAACTGTAAGGCTTGGGCTGCCCGTCTACTCGTAGAAGTACTGGCTCCACTACCAGGCCGAATTTTTATAGTTTCTATCTTTGTGTAGAAAATAGTGCATTGATACTTTATTTTTTATTTATTTATTCACATTTGCTTACTAGGTGTATTACATTATACAGGTGGTTACTAATACTAACTACTAATACAGCCTTATACGTCCCACTGCTGGGCACAGGCCTCAGCTCAACTATGAGGTGGTACGAGCCACACTCCAACACGCGGGCTCAGTGCGGATTGTTGGAGAGTGAATGTAAGGCCAGTGATAAACCTTACTGTCAGATGTTATCAAGCCGCCTTTTTAGGCCGCCTCTGACTAGGCTTTACGACTGATATCTTGCGACGTCAGCCGGGACCAGCTGTTTAACGTGCCTTCCGAAGCACGGAGATGCCCGAAAAACACATCACTTAATTTCGGTCGGGATGGTCACCCATCCATAACCCGACCTGACTGGCGTTGCTTAACATCGGATCGTTGCCGTCACTTAGCCACGGGCATTAATAAATACCAAAAATAAAAAAATATTGGCCCCACTACCCGTCTACCTCCCATTACTTTGGCCGTAATGTAGCTAGAGCTCATCGGGGAGCTGCTGTTCAGTCAGCTAGAAGACCTTATTTCTTCTTGCTAGCTTTACAGAAGTTCCTTACAGTCTACAGTATTACAGGGTTAGCAAACATGAGTAATGCTTCCGGGTAGCGCGTGTTCATAGGGTAAGGTAGCTGCTTATCATCATGCGGTCCGCACGCTTGTTTACCACCTACGTTGTTTAAAACAAAGGCAAAAAATTGGAACGAGTATTTTCGCTAGTACTACGTACTACTAAGCCACAGTATGAACATAAAATGTTCGTCACGGCACGTCAAGTTGTTATCCTAGGTAGACCGAATCAAAAATGGATTGTCTAGTAGCCAAGATCTACCAACCAACGCAATGAATGAGCCAAAAAATTATGAAAATAGTTCGCTGATTACCCTTAGCAGTTTTAACTGGATTATGCTGTTTGCACAACGTGTTATATGATGGAATGTACGCTTCTTTTGATCTTCTGACACATCGCCAAATGTTTTGATGAATGAACTTGCATGCGCAGAGTTAGAGCAGATTATTATTGTGTGTGTGTATAGACCCCCTTCTGCTGATTATTGTCAGTTCGAAGAGACCATGGAAGAAGTACTGAAAAAGGTTTGTAAATCAAACAAGAAGGTGGTTGTATGTGGGGATTTTAATGTTAACATTTTAGATTCTTCTCAGACCTCTGTAAGATTTTTAAATCTTTTTAAATCATTTGATTTACTTAATCTTTTTGATCAACCAACCAGGATCACCGAGTTAACAGCCACCTGCTTAGACAATATTTTTTGTGAAAATATCTCTATTGAGAAATCAATTATAAACTGTTTGAAATCAGATCACTGTGGTCTATTGACTAAATTTGAGCACCGTCATGTCTCTCAATCAGTGGATATTAGTTATAGACCAGTTACCAAGAGTCGAGTAAAAAAGTTTCAAACGAATATAAATAAAAATATTTCTAACCTACTGCCCCAAGGTCATCATAACATAAATGATCAGTATAGGCATCTCTTTGAGATAATATTGCATGAACATAACCATATTTTTCCTAAGAAGAAAGTAACTGTTGATAATTTTAAGTTTAAATTTAGTGATTGGGCCACTCCAGGCATCCATAAAAGTAGAAATAAATTATACGAATTATATGGATTAAAAGCTAACTCAAACTGTCAAAAACTAGTTGAGCATGTTAAATTATATTCAAAAACATTCAAGAAATCATGTCATATTGCAAAGTCCATTTTTTTGAGAGACAAAATAAAACTGGCTAAAAATAAAATCAAAGCCACTTGGAACATAATTAATAAAGAAACCTGTAAATCTAAACCTCGCGATCACTCATTCTCTCTCAAAATTCAAAATAATGTTATTGAGTCTGAGATTGAAATAGCAAATACATTTGAAACTTTTTTTTCTAATATACCTATTGTAACTACAAGCACGTTAAATTTTAGTCCACATATAGCTGAGTCCCTGCTAACATCTAGTGTTGATGGGTGCACAAATCAGTTCTGCTTTGATCATGTTGATTCTCATGACATCCTCAAGGTATTTAAGGAACTTAATATGAAAAATACAGAAGATTTGTGGGGTATTTCGATTAATCTACTCAAATCAATCATTAATACGATATCACCCCACTTAGCTAAACTTTTTAATAATTGCATAGACCAAGGTCAGTTTCCCAACTTGATGAAATTTAGTAAGGTCATCCCGCTTTTTAAATCTGGTAGCAAAAGTGACCCATCTAATTATAGACCCATTTCTATACTACCAGCTCTCAGTAAAATCTTTGAAAAAATTATATTGAACCAGCTGCTTTCACACTTTGATTTAAATAACTTACTACATGAGAAACAATTTGGTTTTACTAAACACAAGAGCACAACTGATGCAGGTGTAGCACTTATCAAACACATATTTGATGCTTGGGAAAACAAGCAAGATGCAGTAGGAATATTTTGTGATCTTTCAAAAGCATTTGATTGCGTGGATCATGAAATATTACTGATTAAGCTAAGACATTACGGTGTTTCAGGTATCTCATCTCAATTAATACAATCCTATCTTACAGATAGAACTCAAAAAGTTAGTATCAACGGAACTGCATCTTCCGGTGCCACCATACGTATGGGAGTGCCCCAGGGATCTATATTAGGACCTTTGCTTTTTCTTATTTATATAAATGATCTTCCTACCTATGTCAAAGATATTTGTGAGATAGTATTATTTGCTGACGATACCTCGTTGATTTTTAAAGTCGACAGAGGTAAGCAAGCATTTGACGATGTAAATAATACTCTCTCAAAAGTACTATGTTGGTTCACTAGTAATAATTTATTACTTAATGCAAAAAAAACAAAGTGCATCAAATTCTCTATGCCCAATGTGAGACAGGTTGATACTATTGTAACTATGAATGACGAGCCATTAGAATTAACAAATTCTACTGTATTTTTAGGAATAACTTTAGATTCTAAGTTGCAATGGGGTCCGCATATAACGGCCCTGGCAGGGAGACTCAGTTCCGCTGCTTGTGCTGTTAGAAAAATACGACTCTTGACTGATATTGAAACAGCAAGACTAGTATATTTTAGCTACTTTCATAGTGTTATGTCGTATGGTCTACTGTTGTGGGGTTCAGCTGCAGCCTTGAACACCATTTTTGTACTTCAAAAAAGAGCCATCCGCTCCATTTACAAACTTAGACCACGCGACTCGCTTAGGGAAGTATATAAGAAGATCGATATTTTAACTGTGCATGCTCAGTATATTTTAGATAACATAATGTATGTGCGCAAAAACTTGCATCTGTTCAAAAAAAAACAGTGACACTCATAAACATAATACCAGAAACAAAAACAAATTGAAAACTCCCAGTCTTAGGCTACACAAGGTGGGAAACTCATTTGTGGGTCAATCTGTAAAATACTTTAACAAAATACCTCAAAGTCTTGTTGATCTACCTCTTCACAAGTTTAAGTCTGCAATTAAAGCAAAGTTAATGAAACAAGGTTATTATAATGTAGAGGATTACTTGAACGACAAAAGTTTGTGGTCATAGTAGGAATAATCTGCTCCTCTGCTCAATATTGTGTTCTTTTTTCTACTCGCATTGACTGTACTCTGAATTTATTTTTTGTAAATCAAACAAAGTTGAAAAGAGTAACTATCGAGTTTCTTGCCGGAGTCTTCTCGATAAGAAGCAACGTCCGAATAGGTGGTAGATTCACATTATGTATATTCACGATGTGTACTAATATTGTACTATTTTATTTACGTTTATTATTATTATTTCTGTATACTTTTTTTGACATGTCATAAGTGCTTTGTACAAGCTTAAATGAATAAATGATTTTTTACTTTACTTTACTTACTTTACTTTTGTCTGGATTACATTTTCTGTTTCAAAAGGGCAATTACTGAAGTGAAATTTTCTAAGTATGTAATCAGTTGCACACGCAAAATTCATACTGATGACATAGAGTAATATCAAGTCATGTCAAAGAAAATTATGCTCGTTTATTAATTCTTATATCTTAAATATTTTAATGTTGGTGCAATGGTCTTTACCAAAACTGCCATTGCTGCCTTCCATGCCGAAGGTCTTGGGTTCAATTCACCGTCCATCAAGGACAAAAATTAATGTGACAAACATTTGTGTTTATTCTGTGTCTATAATATTATCTATTTAGAAATATTTTGAGTAAATTTATCAGTACCTAACACCTATATAATTACAAGGTTACTCAGTTTGGGGTCGGGTGTCCTAAATATTTTTTTATTTACTATTTGGAGAGAAGCCAGCCCGGGACGTCTACCCACTAGGTGGAAAGACGACCTGACAAAGTTTGCAAGATCATATGATCTACATCAGTGGTCGTCTGCACCTGGAAATCTATAGGGAAGCTTATATTCAGTAGTGGACGTATATGACGATCATATTGCCAACTTAGGTCACTCACAGGCGCCAAACTAGCCACAATAGCAAATCTATTGTTTGCCGGTCACCGGTGAATCCCATGGCAGCTAATGTGTTAAGAATGTTTGAATTCATTAATTAGGTATTTTTGAGAGCTTAATAGTACTATTTGGAACTGAACTGCCGACTGCAATAGCACGCTGCACGTGCTGTCGGCAGTTGCAGTCGGCAGCTCGGTTCCAAATAGTACCTTAATAGTAAATCCGATTCAATTTAAAACAAGTTTTATAAGCACAGGTAAGATAGGCTTAAATAAAAGGTGCTTCTAGTAGGCTAGAGCTAGTCAGGTAAACCTATTAGTTTAACACCTAAGAGGATCAGATCCACACAAAGAAATACATCTGCAGGTGTAATGCCATACTCTACTGCGGTAATACTCAGGAAATCCTTTGTTTATTCAAATGTAAACTGCAAAGAAATATAGTTTTCGTTTTAGTCGGCATCAAAGGTGAAACACTCTAAACGTATTTAAATATTTACTTAATACTTACTTATGTCTGCTAACATTTCTGCTACTGTCAAAACATCCTAATGAATAGGTAGGTCTGGGCAATTATTGAAACAAGCTTTTTGGATTAAATCAATGCCACTATCAATCTCAAATCACAGTCAAATACAAATTTTATAAAATTAATATGTATTTTATTTGTTTTCTTTTTTTAACGTATTTCAAGGTTTTAAATTGGCTACAATTCTTTTTTCATACACATGACTAATGACTTATAAAATTACTTACCTCGACCCGTGACTTAGTAGAATATAAATGTTTAATTTTCATTAAAAGAAAACAATATTCCGAGCCTTATTTTACATGATAATGCATCCTATATTCTAAGCTTTAGAACAAAGAGGCATATGACTACTGTTCCTCTCAGATCTTCTCCTCACCACTTTTGATCACTATATCACTATACATTAAGATATTATAATTTACCTGTGGAATTTCTTGTTTCATAGTTTTGAAGCGTGATTTTTCAATAGTCAGGTTTATGTTTTTAAACTTTTAAGTGTAAATGTAATAACTATTCTGAATGTGCAAAATTTCATTAAAATGAATCTCGTAGATTTCACGTGATGCTGCCGTGAAATTTGAAATGTTTTAAGTCGTTTTTATATCGTTCCCAAATGATTATTCCAAAACATATATATTTGTACTGTCAGCAGTTACTGTTATATTTTATTATATGTATGGATAGACTACGCACCCTTTTTTGAAAGTGTCCCACACCGATCGAACATTATCTAGCATGGATGCGCAGCCGGCTGCGCGCGCGCACCAAAATAGCGCACAACTGGGTTAATACTAGCGCTTTTTTGCGCACACTCTAATCGTTGGCTCATAACTGTAATCCTGTGTGTTATAGTTGGGTAATACTGCGAATGGTATCATTTATATGGGAGTATTCTGTTGTTTATGTGAACCTCAGTCAATTAAAGCAAAATTTTCGGTAACTGCGTTTAACATTCTTTATGTTTGTTTTGGCGCAATTATTAATCAGTATCAAACAAGTATGAGAGCAGCCGCAGTATCTGTTACTTTTCTGTATGGGTGTTGACATCTATTATTATCTAGTGTATGTAATATTTCGATGCTAGTAAGCCCAAAAACAGAACGTGATCAAAACATAGTACGTGTTTTTCATGTTTTAGAACTTCTTTCGCATGTGAAAGGTGTGTTTGCAATAAAACTGTATGTCTTTTAATCGAGCAATGCAGCAGCCATAAGTTGAATATCCTTGAGTGAGTTGGTGGGGACCAAGGGGAAATAAAGTGTGGCTTGTTCCCGATCATTCTTAACGAGGCTGTTAAGCTGCGTAAAAGCCTAAAAACGGTCTTAAAAATGTTTATCTACAAGAAATCGATTGAAGCAGATTGCTCCGCCACCCATAAACTAAGCTGCCAGACTGGATGCGAATATATCCACCTTATGGAAAACTGCAGCTGAATTACACTGCTTCGACTGCCTGCTGCTGGTTAGTAAGCTAGCCAAAGCTCACTGGGGAGCTGTTGTGAGAAGCTGAAGGATCTTCTTTTCCTTGCTGACAACACAAACGTTCCCTAAAGAAATTTAAGGCCTTACTCACGAGAAATACCTTTATTGTTTCACGTGCTCATAGGCTGCGGCCACCAGTTACCATTAAGCGGCCCGTAATTTTATTTGTTACAAAAAAACCATTAAAGTCGAAACTATGTAAATTTAAAACCATTTTTTCAAGCAAGGATTAAATCGCCTTCTCCATCCACCAACCCAGGCCTTAATCCGGGTGCGTCGGACCATTGATCTTCGAGTATCGATCGATTTGGCACGCGATCAGACGCGCGCGGATTCATCATCGCCGTGTCAGGTCTGCCGCGGCCAGTGACCTCCGTGTAGTACATGAACTATGTACTTGTATGTACTGCATGTTGTGATCTGGATTGTATTACGAGGCGTTAGCATACGCTTTGAATCACAGATCTTCGAATGTTATAGATCGCTAGGTTTTGCTTCTCGTACGCCCTTAACCGTTTTTCCCCTTTTTTATAGGGACTGTGCTTCCCTACATTCCTCTAGGAGCCTCCATGCCAAACAGATTTCAACGTCTATTTATTTGCCAGTTGTCTGCCAGTCAGTAATAAATAATTCTTCTTCCCTAAAAATCACATTCTCTGCAACAGGTTGACAAATCTGAAACAAATCCTAATGAAAACTTCCAAAAAATGTTGGAAGAAAAGTATAAAATAAACAGTTATATAAGAAACAGAAAAAAACCGATTGATTGATTGTGCATTTACCAACAAATAAGCATTCTAGACGCTTAAGATGAAGTCAGTAGAATCACATTTTTACTAAGGTTCCTTAACTCAACAATTTCAAAATACACGACTTATCCCAAGCGGGGTAGTCAAATGCAAGTGACTGTCCCATCATGGTGAACGAAACATTCAGAAGCCCACTTTTCACCAATGGTATTAGAACTCAACGTGGTAGGTGGTGAGCCTTCCGCCGTTATCCGGGTTGATTTGGTTTGTTATCGATGTTTTCCGTCACCGGAGAGTTAGTCGGATATTCAACAATGAACAAAGATTTTGGTTCTGGCCAGATTTGAACTCGGGACTACACGATCCACGATTTGAGTTCGGGTGCTGAACCACTAGGCCACGACGCTCTTTTTAACTTAGCAATAGATTAAAACACTATTTTACTATTAAATTTCTTAAAACTTTCATAGTCACTTTAGAATAGTTCAAAACTCACTCCGTGATTATGGCGCTTGCAACAGTGCCAAAATATCGGAAACTCATATAAATAAGGTAAATGATACCAGGTCGTGGGTTCGATCCCCACCCATGACAAACATTTATGTGACGAACATTTGTGTTTGTTGTGTGTCTGGGTGTTATTATCTATTTGAGTATGTATTTAGAAATATTTAAGAATGTTTATCTGTCCCTGACGCTCATAATACAAGCTCTGCATAGTTTGAGGTCAGATGATCTTGGTGTGTAAAAAAAATCAGTTTCGAACTATTCTAGGCAATATATTACTTACACAATACTACGTCCGTCAGTAAGTTTCATTATTAACTGAACGAAACCAGCGCACGCATTCGACTCGCATCAAGTCTTGGGTAGCGGGTACCACCATCGGCCTCATCATCGCTTACAACCAGGCGAGACTGATGCCAACCGCAAACCCATTTTAAATAAAAGCGGTCATCAGAATGGTAACTTTGTGAAAACCTAGCTGCTATATATCTAATGAGGCCTCCTCCGGGAATGCGGTGCTCCTACTGCCACTGCATCGAGTGCTGTTAAATATTCAAATTGCACCCCCTCGCACCCGCAGTGTAAGCCAACTTTTACAAGCAAACCAAAAAACCGGCTAAGTAAGAAAGGAATTGGAACATGTGTTCCGTACACGAACGCACTAAACTGATCTTTATTTCCTGCCTACTGAGTTTTTGATAAATATACAGAGTCTATAGAACAAAAAAATATACCAAAATAATTTTGAGGATTTTGATTCAAGTACAAATAATGTACTTATAGGTTTTGAAACCATCACACGTAGAATGCCTGCTGGTTGACTGAGTTTTCCATAGCTAGCTAACCTCTTCTGTAACTTAAATCGACTTTAATGTACGCGTGTGTATATATGAGTGGCCTAACCTTACCAACCCTAACCTTTACCAAACCATTGTAAAATAAGTCTTATTTGAGTAGCTTAAGGTGCCGCTATCTAAATAAAGGTTGACGTGAAAGCCTAGTACGTCACGCACTTGAACCCTTCCTGGCACCGGTTGGTATTTTGTTATCAAACTTGCTAATTGGCAGTGATTACAGATCCAATGTAAAAATCTTTCTTTAAAATCCATCCAGTACTTTTCACTTAATGAACCTAAAAACAGCCTGATGCAAAATTCTGAAATGTTTTTTTATTTATTTAGTTCATCATAATCATAATTCACCGGAATTGGTGTTTGAAGATGTTTTTTTTATTTGTTACAGTTTTCTTATATTTGAACACTACTTTAATTCTCTAAGTTAATTTCCCATTGATGGAACCTAATGATTCAAACCGTTTTTCTATCTTTTTTTAAGTTGTAAAAGGAGTATCGGTATTCTTTTATTTATTTATTCTTTATTACACTTAGTCTATGGTACAAAGGGCGGACCTAATGCCTAGAGGTATTCTCTACCAGTCAACCACACAGTCAGACAGAGATATTACAGGCAGTGCTAGAGATAAAAGTTTCACAGAAGGTGAAATGGTTTAAATCAAAATAAGAAGATTTCAAAGAGATTACAAAAACATACATACATAATAATAGCAATTACAGATTATATAGACAAAAATTTGAAAAAAATACCAGACAGATAACAGGTGGTTCCAAGAGATTGACAAAACTACAGTTCTTGGGGCGTAATCAATCTTTTGAAGTGCTCACGCAAAGCCTGTTTAAATGCATATTTACTGCACGCCTTTCTAACCAAGACCGGCAGTTTATTCCAAAGTCGTTTTGCCGAAACAGTAAAGGAACTAGACAAAAAGCCAGAAGAATGAGCGGGTGTAAGGAGAGAAATAGTATTTTAAAGAACGCAATCGACGACTGTGTGAATTATGAAGGAAGTGAAATTATTTTTTTATTTATTTTCCGTTTTTCTAATATTATGATTTCAACCCTCCAAGTTTCCTCTGCCTAAAACCGAAGCTGCTCCAACTTGTTCTAATAGTTTGTAGTAACGACCTCGTTGCTGTTGGGGTTAATAGAAATTCATGCATACTTCCAAACTTGGTACTGCTTCTTCAGAATGAAGCATAACGAAATAAATTTTAGTTCGTGCGAACATCAGTATTAAACATGAGAAAAGGTGACCTATTTTAACAAACTGTGTTGATGAAATTTATAAGGAAGTATTTTATTAAAGACGTGTTATAAGAGGTCTAACCCATATATATGTTGTTTTAATTTATAAACTTAATTCTACTTTAGGAAAACCGCTGTTTTGACTGTGGCATGTCTCACGACTTGTAGCAAACGAAAAGTTTATTTTCACTGCGGCTCCTGACAACTCCTTAAAGGTTATTACAAAACATTAGTACCAAGAAGTGCAGTTTAAAAACTCAGCTCAATGTGGTCTATTCTTTAATCGAGTAAAAGAATCTTAATTCCCCGCAAAAGAGTATACAAAAATCAAATTATTATCCACTCCACCAGTATCTCATAAAAGCTGGTTTACACGAGCCTCATCTAAATAAACAGAAGTATCGAAATACGTGTCTATTTGGACAGCATGAACTTGCCTGAAGCGTTCTATTCCGACCAACATGAAAGGTTCGATGATCGACATTAAAGTTATGTGTTGTCGAATATTTTCTACGTAAAGGTCATTGACGAGGTTAAACCGAAACCAATGGATAGTAAGAAACTTCGATTTTCAATATTTTATTAGTTATTAATAAAGTAGTATATATTAGTTAGTTTGTTTGCAAATCTTCAAATAGGGACGGACTAACACTCAAACTCAGTTAAGTACTTGTATCTTGCAGTACCTGGATGAAATGGAATGTGGCAAACATGTTTAGGGTCTGCTCAACGTTGGGTAACGATTTGCAAACGTCACTTAACGTTGAGCAAATCAAACTGGGGGACCAGTCATAGGAGTCTATGAAGACCTTATTGTGCCAATGCTGATGCTATAATAGAATACTGGTCAAATGAAATTTAGTTTTCCTATCGACACAAGAGATGAAGGAGAAGAATGCTACGACCCGGCGTTCTGGGTGCTTTCACCTTTGCTTTCTGAATCACCCCTGTTAAAAATAGGAAAAAAATCAAATCTTGTTTACAAAAAACCAATGAAATATTCGATTGTAATAACAATGATAATTTAAGATAAGATAAGATAAATATACTTTATTGTATAACAAATCATACTTAAAATAAGCATTACATAATTTGAGATTGTACAATGTAGGCGGTCTTATCGCTAGGTAGCGATCTCCTACAGACAACCTGCAGGTAGAGGAAATGACAAGATTAAAAAGAGAAAATAGGTAAGGTAGTGTGAGATAATTATATAAATACGTGAAGTTATTATATGCATTCATGAATACAATTACATATAGGTAGTACTTATGAACGTAGTAAATATCTGTAAACGTAAACAAAATTATAAAGAATCGGTAAAAAAGACTTATTCAGGGTTAGTTTAGCCACGCACTAGAGACATTTAAAAGTTACAGTGTGAGGAAAAAAGCTTTGAGTCGGGATTTGAAAATAGGTAAGGATTGAGATTGCCTAATAAGCCTAATAATTTAGTATGAACTATGATTGAAAATTAAAATGTTCACATAGATAATGCCGCATCGCCACTGAATACTCAGTAGCCGAATCATTTACCTCATCCACACGGACTGTGGAACGTCGCGGGTTCGTATCCCGCTTATGTCCCTAGGATCGGGTCGATTTTTTCTAGTTTCTATCTTTGTGTTAAATATTCAAATCATATTGGCTAGTGGTCCATCTCATTAAGCTGCATGAAGCTGTGGATAGGTAACTCGACAACACCTACCGTGCCTCCCGCCTCAGTTTATTTCCGCTCGTAACCGTAGGGCGGTTATTATGAATAAGCTGTCTTTTTACATTTTTTTACGCTATCGCCATAGCAGGCAGTTGTAATGCCTGAAGCCGTACGAGCGTCTTTGGCTCAAGACTATCGATTGAAGCGACATTCAAATCAGCCAAGAACAGGTCGCTGACAACGGATTATAAGTAAACTGAGAGTACTAAACCGCCATAACATGGAACAGTATTGTGGGCTGGCCTACAAGTGCTTAAATGGTTATTTACCAGTTTTTTGTAGGTAAAGTCACATTATGACTATATATATGTATGGTATGGTATGTTTAAAATGTACATTATTATAGAATTTTGAATTTATATTCCCGTTTGATTACTTTATATGATTCAAATTTACTCTGTGAAGCGTTGCCAGACGTCCCGATTTTGGCGTGACGTCCCGTTTATTAAAATCAAAATTAAATGTCCCACGCGGGACAGGCTTTGTCCCGCTTCCAGTGTCAGTTCAGCTAACAATGAAAAAACCAAAAAAATTACATAAACCAGTCGTAACTTCTTTAAAAAAATCATAACTCGAAAACTACTAAAAACTATCCCGCTTTCGACGAAAGAATCCCGCTTTTTTTATTCAAAAGTTTCTGAATCCCGACTTTGCTATAAAAATCTGGCAACGCTGTCTGTGTGGTCTATTTAAATTAAATTATTCTGACTTGATTTTTATTTATAAGTATTTTCAGAACGAAAAATTTTAGTCTCACAACTAAATATACGTAGGTAGTTTCAAAAGGCCTAAACTTAGACAAAAGTTCTACCTTAAAAGCATTTTTTTTGCCTCATCGTGAATTAGTAAGTCAATACATTTTTAACGACTAAGCTAAAAAAGGTTAGGGTTTTTGTGGTTTGTAATCATGTGTTGTATATCTGTCTCATCTCATAAAAAAAAAAACCTTATTTAAAAAAAAGCTAGGAAATGTAACGAATGACATGGATTGAAATGTAGGTATGTGGTGATTTACACCGCATACCTACATTTCAAATGTCTTCTCAATGACTTTCAGGAATACATCCGGATCGGCTAAAATTAAAATGAATGACCAGTTTTCTCCAGTTATGTGAGATTGCAAGATCGTTTAGCACTCGTCCGCATGACACTCACCGGATGTTGCGGTATTTTCTGAACTAATTTGCGTTTGGTCCCGGTGAATCAGTTACGTGTTCCTCAAGAATTAGACGATTGCCGGGAAATGATGAGTCAAGAGCTTCAAGCACACAAATAGTTTATGCTCTTCATTGTCATGGTTAAGGTTGCCAAGACAGTCTTTTTTATGTTAACTATTGTAAACATGGCAAGATCACAAAAATATAAGCGATTTAGGGGCTAACCTACGACTTTAAATGAAGGAGGTTTTTGCATTGCCTTCGTGTCGGTATATTTATAAATAAATAAATAAATATCTGGGACAATTCACACCAAGATCATCTGACCCCAAACTAAGCAGAGCTTGTATAATGGGCGTCAGAGACTGATAACCATACTTAAATAATACTAAATACATACTTAAATAGATAATAACACCCAGACACACAACAAACACAAATGTCCGTCACATAAATGTTTGTCATGGGTGGGGATCGAACCCACGACCTCCGGCGTCAAAGGCAGGATCGCTGCCATTGCGCCAACAGGCCAGTTATTATTAGTTTCATATTATTAATTCAAATGTTAATAATATGAAACTTAAGAATTGGCGTCCTCTACTTTTTGTAATTTTTGAGAAAAATATCAAAAAGCCTAGTTCCAAACACTAAAAGTGAATAAGTGTACAAGATACATAATTTTTATAAAACCTGTTTGGGAGAAATCACAGTCATGTGTACCTAGAGATTTGATACCTACCTAGATAGTGACAATAGATGTCTTAACAAGCTTCAAATCCTAAATGTAAATCGGGATATATTGCTTGTGAACTTTAATTGTTACCAGAAAAAATGAAAACACAAATACTTTGAATCTCCGTCAGCCATAATGGCGGTGCACTTCATCCGTTTATTTTTTGTAAACAATCAATGTCGGTGTTTACACTACTTTACGCCGCGCTATCTTAATCACGACTTAGTCATCTTCTCCGAAATATATTACATTTATAAATCAATTTGGTTTAGAGAAGTAGGTTATGTCTATTTATGGTTTCGTTCAAGGTTTGCCAAACGATTATCTTGATCCGATGTGATGTTGCTTCTATTAGGGATAATTGCTAACAGTATTTCTTTGACACCTTTTATGGAAACCCTGCAAAGCCAAGGTCCTACTTTCAAACTTTTTTCTTTGCATATTTTATTCCGTTCGAGGATAATATGGCCGGGAAAGGTCACCCTAGTAAGGCCACAACCAATTTGATAACTGTAAAGGTGTGATCGAGGTGTTTCATTCACATTGTATTTTGAGGATGAGTAATCATGCACCACTGAGAACTTTCCACAGTATGGGCTTCTTCGAAAGACTCGTTCTGAAAGGCCACCCACAAGTGATACGTTCTAACTATGCTGGGGAGGAGGCGTGTTTATGAGGGAATGCTCCCCAATTCAACTGACATTTTTAATGCTTCAGTGGCCCTCAAGTTTGACTCCCTTATAGCGTCATACTACAACGAGCAGAGTTAATGTGGGAAGATAGGAAACTAGAAAAAAATCGATATTCGGACCTTGAAGAAATCAGGCAGGATTCAAACCCGCGTCTTCCAACAATCCGGGCGGCTGCTCTAACCACGGAGCTAACGAAATCTCAATAGTAAACGAATCTTTTTAGTACATGCTTTTGCTTACGTTGCAAGCCAACGTTATTTAATCACTGTTTTTTAAGTCAAGTACCTTCAAACAACAAACAAACATACAAGCAATGTAAAATGCTAAAATAAACAATAAAGTAATAAGAGTTAATGTGGTCCAACTCTCAACACCCCGGAAAACAGCAAAAATGCCCACAGATAGCTTGCTAACATCATAGCATTTGGACTTATCTGATGGAGCCATGAGAACAGATCCTGTCTGTATCTCTGCAGGGTCACTGATTCCAGCTCACCTGGAAATGAAATTAGAAAATTATGTTGCCTTTGCAAACAATGCTATACTTTAGTGAACTTTGTTGGCGTAGTTCACACGATAACCAACAAACACCCATCTGATAAATGCTTCCCACGGAATTTTTACGAGCATTCAAATGTCGATATTGTGTACATCGCCTTGGTACGTGATGTACGCTGCCTTTTGATCTGCGGTTCATAACTCTGCGATTGTTGTGCTCTCTAATCTGGCCACAAATCTCTTTGGACCATATCCGGGTATTAAAACTGTCTTTATAACTCTAGTGGATCAACTGATCTTTCGAATTTTTCAAATATTCAAATGCTACGATACGTATGTCCATTAATCATTTAATGTTTATACGATATAGTGCTTGTACGTGGCTCAAATATCTACGTAAGAGAGTAACTAATTTTTGAACATTTAATTTATTAAAAAACAATTAAGTGATGTTACATATACATAGTCGCTTTAAGTTTAAACCAACCTTGAACCTCTGCTCTTAAGCTCCAACTGTAAAAATCCGGGCCCACTCACACCGCATTCTTGTACACTTTCTCACTGTTTTCCTAATTGTGTTTGTCACAATGTTTGGGGTTGCAATATATTGTGGTTAACTAACATTAACTTTCCCCATGGTAAGTATATATTTTTTATCTGCAACTTTTTTGTATGCTCTTCCATTGGTGCATTTAATATGTCGTAAAATTTAGGTGTCAGAATGACCCATTCATCATTAGAGTTAGCAATGCACTTACCCCCTAAAATTGGATGCTGTCCTGTCGAGTAGAAATTAAAGGTGCGTGTAAAGCTAGTCAATCCTGATGGTTGTTTCAGAAATATGGCGTACATTAGCAAATAACTAATTTGATTTGAAACTATGTGCGGGGCGAAGGGGGGGTAAATCCCACCTTTATGCTTCAGCTGAATGCACTTGTACCTACAACTCGAATGTTATCGAGTCTTTGCACTCTGAAGTTATTTATGTCCGAATGCATGCTACGCGGCTGAAAAATGATGTCTGCTGCAAGCTCGATCGGTTCCGCGGCTATTGATCTGGCTTCTCGGCGGATTTTATTAATAGTGTGCACACCGCTTTATGATGTCTTATCAGTTTGATGTGTAAGAGATGATATAAATAGAGAAGGAAGTGGCCGACCGAGTTTAGTGCTTTGCCGCTTATCATCAATATCGGATATATTTCACTGCGGTTGAAGATTTGCAAAAGTTTGAGAAACTTCAAAACATGATACTCTTAATTTCGATAATTTGATGATAATTTTTCGAAAAAAGTTTAGCGAATATTAACTAACGTTGACTATTTATCAATGAGTCCCTACTTATAAAAAAAGGAATAGAGCCACAAATCTATTTTTATTTCCATTCCATTACACTTAAATTTAATAGTTATCATTTTTTTCATAGTTACCTTTCATTCAGCTATTTGTAATTTCATCCTCTTTTTGCTTTACGAGTATATTGAGTTTTTGCATTTTTGTAAGATGGATCTAATGTCTCAGAAAATGGTTATTGAGATTAATGAAATTAACTTTTAGATTTATCGATACCGTTGCAAAAATTCAAACATTGCCCTCTCCATTATTCAACATCTACCTATTCTTTAATTCGTGCATCATTACAATAATATCTTCTCGGCAATCTTAAATTATACACCAACATCGTAAGATACTGGGCCAAGTGAATTAAAAGAAAGAAAGTCTTACGTCCCCAAATCGCTTGTCCCAATTGCGCCCACGTGCGCAGGAGTGACTCGGGTTTGTGAATGAATAATACTATATAATTACACTCGGCGCTGGTGACATGCCAGGCGACAAACGGCCGTGTACGCTAGCCGGTATTAATGTCACGCTAGGATTAGCTAAAACATTGCATTTGGATTCAATCGTTAATAATCTTAGATACGATTTTGAAAATAGTTTTGAAGTAAATCAATTCATATCTGGGAAAACTTACAGCTAGATCATTTAACCACGAACTAAGCGGGCTTTAACTAACTTATAATAATTTGTCTCAAATATTTCTAAAAACCAACATTTCAGTTTGGCAATCTGACCGACGAACTTGAGCGCTATGGTCACTCTATCCATTGCGCCAACGGAGCTAACAAAAAAATAGTCTTTCTTAATAGCCCAAACGTTCAAATTTATAAAGCCTGCTCAACCATTAACAATATTCAAAAGTGATACTATAAATTAAAATTCAATTAACTATATCTCAGTAGAACACACTGTCATCGAGGACCTGCTTGATAATGTCATAGGTAATTGATCAAAGTTTGACGACACGGTTGGCGTAGTGCGCTGTAGCACGGTTTCTCGCCTCGATTTCCGTAGTGTCCCGGGTTCGATTCCCGGTCGGGTCAATTTAGGAAACGATATTTTCTGAATTGACTCGGGTCTGGGTGTGCTGGGAGACGCCCCTAGCTTATTTCCTTGTGTGGTACCTCGTAACACAGGGATATTAATCCCTACTTCGAAACCATTACAAGAGGTGTGTTGTCTGGCGCATATTTATATTTATTTATTTTATAAAGTAACCAAAAACAAAAATTAGTAACTAGAACTGTATTTTATGATATTAATTGGTGATAAAAATCTGCTGATCAATTAGTCAAACGAACTAACTAGTTTAACACTAGGTACGACAACAGCGGCTAGATTTACACCGAGACCCGGCGTTTGGCATAACACCAGCGGCGCATCTAATCATGCATTGTTAATAAGCTCCGGTATAAGTGCTTGTAGAAATAGGTTGACTAGCTTCCCGCCCGCTTCGACAACGTGAACTTCATTTTTATGACATACAGGATTTCTTCCGACTTACACAAAACTCCGTCTTATTTAGAACCTACGTCCTAAAAAGAACCCATAAGCAAAATTTGAGACTCCTTGCACTTGTAGTAACGAAGTTTCATACAAACTATCAACCCCAATAACAACCCCTTATGGGTCGAATTTCGCAAAATTCCATGTTGATAAGCACATACGTCTTAAAAAGAACCCCATGCAAAATTTTAAACTCCTAGCACTTGTAGTTTCTAAGATTTTGTGATGAGTGAGTTTAATAGATACTAGAAAAATTACATACATACAAACGCTCCCAATTATATCCAAAACCAAGTCAGAGACAAGTTGACTGTTGCTGTCATGGTGAATGGAACACTCAGAAGCCCACTTTTCACCAAGCGTTTTCGAACCCAACGTGGTAGGTAGAGAGCCTTCCCGTCCTGTGTTTTCCCCCAGCTTTTTTTTATGCTATTTGATAATAGACATTCAGAAAAACTCACTTCAAATTCGCATTCTGAATGATGGGTCTCATCAGCCTCACAACCAACAATAATGTTCTTCACATAAATGTATTTCTTGGGTGTGAATTTAACCCTACGCCTCGTATTTATCAAACTCGTATTTGTTTCAAGCAGCGTAGTGTGAGAGAAGCTATTTTGCTCTACATTTATTATTATCTCTCTAATCCGACTTTTACACTCATGATCAGTTATAATTTGTGACGGCGCCGTTTGTAACATTTATGTTATCTATCGCCGTATATTATCTTCAAAAAATTTATAATGACTTTTAAGTTTCTTTAAAAATTTTCATTTGTTTCTTTGGGTACGAGTTCTCGTAAAAGACGAATCAGTTTAATTTTATTGACTGATTTATGAAATAATTTTGTGTTTTCAATATTTACTTTAAATTTCACACTTTGAAATGGCAAATATACCATGGATACCATTGGGGGCCGGCAATCTTCTCAAGGTCGTCGTCCAATCTCGCTAGTGGTCTTCCTCTGTAGCGCTTGCCCGACGGTCCCTTCCACAACGTGACTGTCTTGGTCCATCTATGTAGTATAAAATAACTCAAAAAAATGTATAGAATATATTGTAACAACAAGATGTACTTGATTTCGAATATGAAATAAAACGCGTAGCGCAGAAGCTCAACACAGTTATGGTTATTGTTGTTACTCCAATGAACACTTGCTATAATAACTATAGTGAGCACGTTACTCCCTAAACATGTGGTAGAGTCATCATCGCGGAGGTGATTACCCTCGACCGACCTTCTTGTTTCCCAATCGTTCTTACGTTTCCTGATGATCTATGAACACTTATATAAGAAAAACAATATATGTAAAAACATACACCTAATCAATTTGCCGATAATCTATTGAGATGTGGGATATGAACGAAATAAAATAAACAAAATAGATGTTACAGAATCAATCAGAAACTACTTGAATCTTTAGACACTAAACTATGAATGCTGAAAGTATTATAAATTCATAAACAGAGTGAAGTTATCCCACAAGGACGAAGTCTTTGGCAAAAGCTATTGTTATTCTATCACATGACTCTACTAATTGTGCAAATTTTAGGGCACGCCTAATAAGTTCGCAGATGACGTATTAGTCAGACTTCCAAACCATGAAAGACATTTCTATAATGTCATCACACTGTCAACGCGTGATTTAATCATTAGACTCATCATTGGTCACAGTGTACCTCCTTATAATTTCGAGTAAATTGTTTTGACTAACAGTTTTAAGCGCGTCCAAACGCTCTCGAAATGAAAAACTGAACAATACAACTAAAGTCCCCGAAAAAAGCTCACATGTTTCCATCATACTTATTAAGATTTTCATTCCTTTTCCAGTCAGCTGTCGTTTTAGTGTTCCTGCCAATTTACCTAAGTGTGGGCATCCGGAAATAGAGGGCGACCGCAACTTTCCGGCGCAAATCTAACCCTTCGCGGGGTACTTAGGTAGGATTAGGGTTATTTTTAGGTAACATTCTCCAACTAAATCACTCGCGGAGTTCCAAATAGATTCAAGCCTGTTTGCAAGCCTATAAGTCGACTTGGTTGTGATTAAAAGATATTATTAGTATTGTATTATTCACGGAGATCGGCAAACTACGTGGGCAAAAAATGTCTGACCATGCCGCCCCCGCCAGGTACCGGTAGAAGAGGTCGACCCAAGAAGCGGTGGCTCGACGTCGTCAAGGGTGACATGCGTGCCAACAGACTCACCACTGAGGATGCACAAGACCGCGCGAAGTGGGCCAAGAAAATAAGAATGGCGGACCATGGGACCCCACATACCGGTGTGGGTTCACAACCGGGATAGACCGCACGGATGATGATGATGATTATTATTGTATTATTTTGTTTTAGAATCGAAAAAAAGTTAGTTCTGCAGTTATTTTTGCAACTGCTCAGCAAAATATGAGCTGGCCACACTTGGCTCAGTTGAACACAGAGTGAGCATCTTGCGCTGACAACTTTTCGTATCGACGGTTGATCGTGACGTAACCAAGGGGCCTACTCGCTAACGAAATGCCCGTAGTTTCGTTCGAACTAATGTGTCAAAAAAACCTACAAAAACATGTTTTTTTTCTAATTTTTTTATTTGTGTATGGTGGAAATCACATTATACAGTACAAAAATACATGACGGTTGTTAAATGATCTTCGTTTTCAAGTATCAAAACTTGTTCATAATTAAGAACATTTTAGTTTTCCCGAAACTACGGATACGGGGTTAGTGAGTAGGCACCCAGACACAATAGAAGTTCTATTGTTAATTTTACTGTGTGATTATTAACGTTTTGTAATGTTGCCAACCTATCTTTTTTAAATCTGATAGACTGGATCACAAATTCACCTGCCTTTTGACTATTACCTTCTATAGCAATTTTAAATCAGTGAAACTCAGAAATAACGTCTTAATGTCAACCTCAGCCTAGTTTTCCAATGTAAACAAATATAAAAGTAAGTACCGAACTAAACTCTCTCTGCTCCGGAACTCTTTACAGATAGCTTGTTGCATATTTTTCTGTATTTCCCTTACACAAATCTATAAATATACTCTTCAAAAAAAGATAATAATATATTCAACCACAAACTGAAATATTGTAACGCTTCAGGTATGAATGAATATCTTTAATCAGATAAAAAATTGACCACAATATTTTATCGTCCATCGCGACGACGCGGGAAGCTCGTTTGTCAAAATTAAACGGAACTACAAAATGGGAGGTAATGACCCGTGTAATTCAAGTGCTACGCTTCAAAGTAGTTTTGATTTATAAATCTTTTCTTTATGAATATTCTTTATGATATATAAACAAACAGAAAGAAAATTGTACTAATGTTGATGCAAATGTTCATGCATTTTTATTTAAAGCGAGCTTTAAACAATTTTCATCAATTCTGGTCGAAAGTTCGACAATGATTTACAAACTTAGGATCTCTATCTACTAAGCTTCAAGGTCAAAATATGCTGGCGCTATTTAATTATGATTTAAAATGTTGTAAGTAGACTCAATATTCTTCTGAAGTAAAGATAACTGTATCACCAACATCTGCTTATTTATAATTATTGCAGTAATAATGCATACGGAAATCATGAAAGTCTATGTCAAAACGGTGATTCCTCACAACGATACAAGCTTTATCTTAACCAGCATGTCATCTTACCTCAGTCATCAGTAAAATCTACATCATCAGTAACAGCGACAATGACCACCACTGAATAAAGCTCAGCAGCGTTGTTAGGGTGGCAACGTGAAAACCTTATGCTCGGAACTCCGGCTCCATGAACTTATAGTGGAAAACCCACTCAACCAATTTAAGAGTGGCTTGAAACGCAACGAACAGACTGAACTATTCTTGCATTTATAATATCAGTCTGTGTTTTTGAATCTGGGTATCAAGTTTGATTACATAGTTATGTAATATAAAAAAAATTGAAATACCTTTTTGCCCTGATTGAAACGAAAAGGTTGCAGTTGATATTTTCTCGCGACTGTTACAACATATTGATAAAATAAAAAGATACTCTTTCAATCCTTTGGAGAGGGGACCATTGTATGTGAATGTCAATAGTGACGGGGAGAAATAGCCTGTTTGACACAGGGGATGTTTAGTCTACGAAAACATGGATTTTACTCGGAACACCGTTTTGTGTATGTTACCGCTAATGTGTTGAATCTCATGATAACATTTCTAGTTGATTTTCAGTTTATCGGTAAAGAAAGATGTCTCTTAATTTGAGTGATGAAACTAGTTATTGAAACACCGAATTTATACTAAAGTTAGTCACTTATTTAGCCTGAGATAAGATTGCCCGTTATAATATCTAATAAATAAAATATCTAATAAAGTAAAATTTAATAAAATGTCAAGGGACCTGAAAACACCGTGTTCTTGCTCTCGAGTTATTGACGTCCGTAAATTAACTGAAGAAAGCTGGCGGATCAATATATTAGTCCACAAAAGAATTAACAGATATTTATTCTTTCCGCACCTCTACCAGATGAAAAGAAACAGATTTTTTCTATTCAAATATGCTTTTGGTCAAGGTCCCTTCGGTCTATTTCCCCCATTTTGTTCTGAATGCTTTGATTTATGGTGAACATTTGCGAAAATGTCTTTGTTTTGGCTGAACAGTAGTTATTAGTAATACAAACAAACATGATGTGAAATGATGATATTATTATATTGTTGTAGAACCTTTTGTTATTTTTAGGCTGTTTTTTTGTTCAGAGCCGTGTTTTGTTGTTTTTTATTTACGCGTGGATAGTCATTCAAACACACGCAAAATAAAAAAAGTTATAATTTGTTAGCCAAATCGAACCTGAAAAATATAACCAATTTTTAAATATTTAATAAATAAGTAAATAGGTAATTAACACTCAAACCAGGTATAACTTAGTAAATGATTATAAATATGATTAAATGCTATCGTTTGAAAGTAACTTTTAAATAGTAGAGAAAGAGTGAACTATTGTCAGTTGAATTACTTATTTACTTATCTCCAGATACAAAAAAAAATACACATTTCACCAACTACAGCCAATATTTTACTTCTGCAAAGGTCCCAAATCCCTCCATAGATTTCTGTTTCGGAACAAAATCTGATAAGCCTTTAAGTGATTGTTAAATCGTCACGCTAACTTTACTGAAGCTGCCCTTCGTTCATGGCGTTGTTTGTTTTTGTGATTAATTTATCCGGAGCGTCAGTCATGTGACTTCATGCGTGATTATAAAGTAGATATAAAAGGAAAACGTAGTGGTCCCTATTCTAATAATGACGACCTAATTGTAGCTACTCATAAAAAAAAACAGACAAGCTTTATATAGGCTTGTATTAGTTAGTTTTTGAAAGCGCATGTTGGCGCATACAAGCACGCCATTTGTCACACGTGCAACTCGTACGAGCGTCAAGCGCTTGCAAGCTCGTATAAACGCGAGCCGCTTACTGACACCACTACTGGTTTGAGCGAACACGCCGCAATAAGCCTGTGTATGTGCGTTTGGTTTTTTGAAGAGCGCGTGTAAGCGCTTATGCCAAAGTGATTATATACGAGTACACGCGACGTTACAGTTACGTGCGTCACGTGGCCAGCCTAGAAGTCCAAATCATATTTATTTGTAAAAAACATGTGTTAGTATATAATACCATTCTACAAGTATAGTATCGCTAATAATGATCTAATCCTGGGTAGCAGTGTTAAATGGCTTTAACTGGCCTCTAATTTTGATGTCATACTCCATTCTGCATCATGAAAATCTGACACTGTAACGCCGAGTTGAGTCTCGTCCTTCAAACATGACCTATCTTGACAGTTTTGATTTACGACGGTGACTGTTTACTCGAGTTTTCGTCGAGTTTCTTTGATGAAGCATTGTCTGATCCCAGTCACCTGTTGCTCCATATCTCGTGATATGATTTATGGTCTCAGCGATGGGGAACAAACTGTTGCAAGGGTATACATGCCATTTTATTCTTGATGTTTACCACCACAATGCGTCAACTTGGCCCATTTTACGATCTTTAGTGCTAAAAGTTTCAAGAAACTAGAATATAATATAAAGATGCATTTAGACCAAGAGAACAAGAGCTAGAGCTAGAGCAAGAATGTTCTTTCATGATCTTTTAGTGTCAATGATAAATAGATTTTTATTTACACCAAAAACGAAAAAGTACGAGGTTTTAAAAACGAGCATTCTAGCTCGTGCTCTAGTCTCCACAAACATAGATAGAATAACGAAAAAAGCAGAGCATAATTTAACACAAAAACTAGAAAATGTCTATCTCTGTTTACCAGAGATAATTTGATAGATTGGGGAAATAATGAGCATTCGTTCGTTTGGTCTAAACGCTAGGTGCGATTTATATTACAAAACACATAAAATCTGGTGTTATAACCATAAGAACATATGTATATAAACATGTGTATGCTTTACAAAATAAAATTGATACGGTTATCTATCTATGCGACAAGAATTAACTTCTGCAGGTTATCCGAAACAAAATAAGTGTTTAATCCAGGCAAAAACACGTCACGCAAAAAAATTGTCCACGTCTGAACAGTGCTCCGGCGATCGGCAACAATATCATAATAACTACTGTGACACAGTTTATGTTACTGTGGAATTATAATGAACTGATTTACGAGTCTAGCAGATTGCCGAAATACCACAATATGCAAATGGCAATAAAACAGCGCCTTTTTAAAAAAAAATAAGTTTTTGTCAACATAACTATGACATTTAAATTAAAGCTTATTTAACAGTAACAAGTAGAAGACTCGTAAAGAAGTTCACAAAAAAATAATCCTTAACCTTGCAGCGGTGTAGTGAGAGACCAAATGACGCATTCCGAGGAATCTCTATGAGAACCCCAAAAGATGAAACGAAGAAAACATGACACAAGCGCTGTCGCTGCTCAAGTTTATAAAAATACCGAAGAAGCTGCAACGTAGACGACTATGATGAGCTAGGGAACAACCACTGCCAACTAGTGCCTTAAGACAACGAACTGAATGAAATTAGTGAATGTAACACTGGTGCTCCATACAATAATACATATAGATAATGTTAGTGGCTGCCCTGCGCGCGCTCTCGCCCGAGAAAAGACTCAACTAAAATGTTAGACGTTTTCCGCGGTTTAAAGAATTTGATAAAAGTGAACTATGTACACATCGACTCGCCAGTATTTCGATTGCACTACTCAATAACGGTTATTCTGCTGATCGCGTTCAGCTTGATTGTGACGACGAGACAGTACGTAGGGAACCCAATAGACTGCATTCACACGAAGGACATTCCAGAAGACGTTCTGAACACGTACTGCTGGATCCACTCGACGTACACCCTGAAGAGTTTCTTCAACAAGAAAGTTGGGGTTGAGGTGCCGTACCCTGGCATAGGGAACAGCCGCGAGAAGGGGAAGGAAGATATGAGCGACAGGAAGATCTACAAATACTATCAATGGGTGTGCTTCTGCCTATTTTTTCAGGTGAGTCCTACTTCTTAAGTTTTTACCATCCCATAAATCACACGAAATTGAGTTTACAAATATAGCAGTCATTTTCATTTCTGCTTAATATTAAACTGAACAGCAAAAATGAAAGGCTTCGAAAATTTGTCTGACATTGTAAACTTTAAGGGAATATATTTATATCAGTGTAACAGTTTTAAATAACTCTGGTATTTCCAGCAAAAGTGTACCTCAGTTATTGCATACATGTGTGAATATTTAACGTTTCAGAACTTGACGAAAGTAAACTTTGGCGAAGAAAATCTAATTTCAGCTCTGACCTACAAAGACAATCAAAACTAAAACTAGGTTTATATTCGATTCTGAAGACTTGGGAACAACTTAACGACGTTATAAGACTTATTTCTTTATAAAATGTGTACCCCACGTCAAGGATGTTTTCAAATTAATATCAAACTAAAGCCTAGGTGTAGATGTGACAAGCAAAATTGAAGAAATTTCACAAAGTACAGAAAATCTGGGGATGGTTAGCAAACAAAACGTTTATTATTTATTAATGTGCTAAATATTTCAACGACTCAAGAAAATTTAAAGTTTAGTTCGTTTTAAAATTATAAATTGTTTTTACCCCAGATATAAATCGAAATAGATGTTATGAGTATGTACTTCTCGTGTCAAAAGGAAGAGCATTGCACCTGCTCTATCGTTATTATCGAAATCAAGTGGGTTAACATTATCGATATCTTCAAGGTCCGAAATTCGAATTTTTGTAATTTTCTATCTATGGATTTACATCTATCATTCAGGTCTATGAAATCAATTAATATTATTGAAAAAGTAGAAGACGCTACAAAAGTCGCACGCTTGGATTTCGTACCGACGCATTCGCGTTGCCTGTTTCAATTTATATCTGGAATTCAAACTAAAAAATGTCTTTAGCACATTTAAAATTAAGGTCGATGAAAGGACCATCATCGCTGACATCAAAATATCTTAGTTAAACATTTTAACGTCTTCATATATCACCGCCAAATAGATAGTGACTCAATCATGAAAAATTCCTGAGTCTCATAAAAGTATTTCATGTTTATTTAATTTAACTTCATTTTTAACATGTTTAACAAAATATTTATTCGCCTGTCGAATGATGTCTTCATTCATCTGACGTGCATTCGTTTGAAGATGTAGTTCGATATGGCCGCTGATTTTTATGACCTTGAGATTTTCTGGATGAGGTCACTTTTTATCAGATTATAGGTATGACAAATAAAAAAAATTTCGTTGGTTGCTTTTTTACAACTGAGATCTAATAACTTTTTTTGTCAACAAAGATAAGCATGATGTTGTTAAAAGTAATCGATTTATTTGGTCACAAAGTTCAATCTCCCAAGGTAATGATCCGAATTTTCAAATCACATATTATTCTAATCTCTTTCGTTACAGTTGAGGTACACTCTGGGTTACCGTTCCTACGTGATTTCGCTATTTTACCCGATCTTGCACGCTGGAATGGCCCTTCATAATTCAGCTCCCAATTTTTTTCAGGTTGCCTTTATTACCTGAATGACCCCGAAAATTCGTGCTTTAAAATAACAAATACTGGCAGGTAAAGCAGCAGGCGTGTCGCAAGGTGTTTATGTCCAAACAATCCGCTAACAAAGGTGGATATTCTTAGACGACCCGTTTTCCGTTTTTACTATCACCGTTTGACGAGCTGTTAAACGCGTTAACAGAGACGGATGCGGCCGGTGAAAATATTTCGGATCACCAAACGTTATGGTCTCCTTGGCCTTGTTATTATGGTTAAGAAATCGGTGAACATTGTTTAAAACTGCTATAACAAACTAACTGATCAAACGGCGTCAGTGCTATTCTAATAAATGATTCGTCTATTTAGCCATTTGGCATATGACATTACATTAGGTCCACTTCATTCAGGGATTACTTTTTCAAAGACTATAAATAAATATGCGCCAGACAACACACCTCTTGTAATGGTCTCGAAGTAGGGATTAATATCACTGTGTTACGAGGTACCACACAAGGAAATAAGCCAGGGGCGTCTCCCAGCACACCCAGACCCGAGTCAATTCAGAAAAGATCGTTTCCTGAATTGACCGAATCGAACCCGGAACACTACGGAAATCAGGGCGAGAAACCGTGCTACAGCGCACTGCGCCAATCGTGTCGTCAAACTATTTATTTTATGTTTGAGGTTGTCCAAATACCTTTTAATGCTCCTTTAATTCAACCAAAACCCTCATCCTTCGTATTTAAGTATTTAAATTAGTATCTAAACATAACTTTTAAAATGACAGTGATGATGTTTGAAAAGTAGTTCCTTTGAGAAGTGGACCTAATGAACCTAAACCATTTTATTATTATTATTTTTTTAAATGTTAAACAAGGTCTTTTAATTTAACTTGAATTGTAACTTCTAAAGAAACAAAACTAGAAACAAAATTTAAATTCAAGATGTGACTGTTATAATCAACCCGAAACATGCCAATAGTTGCAAAAGTTCTCAAAAGCAAACACGCTTATTCGAAACCATAGTCAACAAGGCAGGAAAACTAAAAGGGAAAAGAAAACACGATGCAGATAAGCCTTTAAAATTCCACGTACGCGCCACACACGCCAAAAGAGGAAGTCGCATAACCGCGATTATCACCAGACGATAATCCTTTCCCGTCCACTTGCCAATATCTTCGCTTAACTTGTATCGCCGCTCGAGCGGGTCCGAATCGTGGCTAATTTTGGCAAGGAGCATTGTTTTTTCGGCGACGGCGAGGGAAGTATGCAAATTATCACAATGATTACCATGTACTACGGGACCACCGATGAAAGTAAGGTGCCGTTCAGATTGTCTTGCATTTTAATGGGGCTATTTTAAAAGTGCATGTAATGTAAGATAAATACTCGCCTTTGAACCACACACAGAACATGTAGGCTAAAAACAATTCGATAGCAATGAAATGATTGTTTGTGTTTAAATGACCACCACCTAAAGAACCACCATACCATAATAACATCAAAGTAGTTTCACCGAAATTTACAATGTTTAGTGCCGGATTATAAATTTCAAATTTCAGCATTAATATTTGGCACGTCATAAAATTTAAAAAATCTGGTTTGGTGGGTTTTTAAACTTAGAAATGATCACTTTAGATTTGCGATAAAAGTCTTCCCTATGAAAACACAGCTTAACAATAATCATCAGAATAAAAATGTCTCAGAGGCGCCTGATTAGCATGCGACCGGTCGCGACTCGACCTAATTTTTTGTCGTTTGCATGGAATCGCTCCTTCGCTCGCTCTTTCTGTCGTAAGATATAGCTGCGAGCTTCCTTAAACACTTGATGGTCTATGAGATCGGAAGCTGTAACGATCTGAAAGTATCAGTGTTTTTTTATTTCGTTGTTGAGGCTACATTTTTTAAACATCTTTGTCCAAAATCGTGAATCCAAAAAGTACTTGCCTATTCGTCATTACGAATTTTCTCGGTCAGGAATTTTTCAGTCTGTATCTTTCTCTTCTGCCTATATGTTTACTATTCTGAGCTTTGCAATGCAGCCATAACTCTTTGAAAACTATAAATTGACTATTAACTACAGGTGCTTAGATCATCACCTATTATTCTAGCTTCTAAGACTTAGACATTGAGTCACATTTGATAATAGGTATTGGTATAGCAAGATAAAGGAACCGACCTCTTGGATTTAAAGCAAAGCAGTTATTTTTCAAAGTCAAAGTTCTTTATTTGCAGTAAATGTGGTCAAGTGGTCTTATTTGAACAAAATTAGTGCACACACTAAACTGTATTACAGTATGCAAATATTAAAATTAAATTTTGAAATCCATACTAAATTATAAATTACCATGTTCATTTTCAAATTGTTAATCAATTAAATAAATTTCAAATATTCGTCAATAGATTAAAATAACTTTTCAGTCAAGACCATGCGCTGTTGTAAGGCAATTTCTTCAAAACTTCCGGTAAATTGTCAAATATTTTAACACACATTGTTTGACAGTTTTTGCTGCAAATATTTTTAACACTATGTGGCAGAGTTATGCGCTTTGGGGGCCTGGAATTGAATTTGCAGACTTCACTTCGTTTTGTAAAGAATAGCCCATGTTTTTTTACAAATTTCTCAAACGTACATTTCTATTTCAAATTAGGTAAATTTTAGATCTAGTTGATATTGCTTTCGAAACTTCATTCTAAAGCCCAGAAATAATGCTGCCCGGCACATCATTTTAAAAGTGCTTTTTATAAGAGTTGCTTAATTTAAGTGACATTTGATACTTTTCCTAACATGAAAAACGTGTTTAGTAATAGTGAGTGTTTCTCGTTAAACAAACGTTTACTTAGTAAAGATAACTGGACCGCCGACCATCTCACAAATTAGGAGGGATTATGTTGCGCTCACCTAACGCGCCGCAAACAGTGCGTTAGCGGGGAGATTTTAATTTTCATTCATTTGCAGCTTCGGTTCACGTTAAACTTTTACTTTTTGAGTAGATATGCACTACAGAGATAGTTGGTAGTTGATCTATTTAGAAACTAGCGAATGAATTCCGGTACTGATATCCTGCTTTTAAAGTCCTGTTTCAATATGATTTCGATGCAATTAAAGATGCGGACTGCTTATTGTTAAGCAGCTACCGTAGTCTATAAGTACAACTTTAAGTGTTGCCACACATTGGCGACTTTTTTAGATTACAGGGAGCTTTGCTAAAGTGAGCTGAAAGAAAAAAGCTCTCCCAGTTCACTCGACACCGCTCCTTGAAGAGCTACAGAGAGCTACCCTTTACAACAGTATTGTTGTTGACTCATTTAAAGCCGTCTTTTTGATATGTTTAAAATAATTTGTAAGATTTATTATTTTTACATTATCTAATTGGCTTTTCTGATTCTGTCACTTTCCTATTATTGTTTTGCTTTTTTTGTAATATTCTTATTTTACTTATTAAATCCATTTAGTTCTGGTATTTCCAAAGTTTTTCTTGATTAGGATTGCACTTAAAGTCCACCGTTCATTTTCGTCGTTTTTAGGTATCACTATAATTTTTTGAAGAATTTACAAAAATACGTACATAATCCTAGCTTGACGTAACCTATCATTTTTTTTACTAAGACTAAACTATCCCACTGCTGGGCAAAGGCCTCCTCCAAATCCCTCCGGTGATCACTATCATCAGCTAAAATCTGCCACTCCTGCGAGTACCTGTCCAGATCGTCCCGCCATCTTTTTTCGGTTACATTTATTCACTGTAAAATAGCCTGTTTGCCAAAACTTAAAAAAAAGCTCAGTCATAGTTTTATTATAATTACCAACAATATCGTCATACTATCTGTTAAATTAGGGTTTTAACAACGTCGTTACAAGCCCCTTAACTAGGTAAACAAGTAAGGGAGGGCTTATTAGGGCCTCCAGGGACCACATTATCTCAAGTCACGTCTTCCTCTACTTGAAGCCGACGCATATTCTTACAAGGAATCTTGAATAGATAATTAAAAACTTGGCGTTATGAAATTATAAAAAAATACGTGTAAAAAGTAAAACACCCTATACGTCCGGCCTATTGTTGCATAGCGTAGAATTTGGTTCACGAGTTAAATGGTGAAGAATCATTAAGTTCGCCTCTTTTCATCTCTTTGTACAAAAAAAGGTTAAATTGAACTGTCTACCTACCCCCTTATTCTCTGACTAGTAACTTGAAAAGATTGCTAGTCGCTCGCATTTTGACAGCTTAACAGCCAAGTCAGCCAATGACTATGCAGTATTCAATGTCAAATAGCTATAATCGCTGACAAAATCGCGATTTTCTTGCGATCAAAGATGACAGAAAACCTACAAACATAGCTTTGGCAAGGTTGTGTTTCCGTCTGAGGAGCAGGAGCGTATTTTGGAGCGTATTTAAATAAATAAATATGCGCCAGACAACACACCTCTAGTATTGATCTCAAAGTAGGGATTAATATCCCTGTGTTACGAGGTACCACACAAGAAAATAAGCCAGGGGCGTCTCCTAGCACACCCAGACTCGAGTCAATTCAGAAAAGATCTTTTCCTGAATTGACCCGACCGGGAATCGAACCCGGGACACTACGGAAATCAAGGCCAGAAACCGTGCTACAGCGCACTACGCCAATCGTGTCGCCATTTCTTCTTACTGCAAAATTGTCCCTGCTTTTCAACCAAAGATATGCAATCTTCGTTGCTCTGGATGCGTTTGATTTCCATCAATCATATCCATTGCTTCACATAAGAGCATAAGACCAATGAATACAATTTACAACATTTAAAAAACTGTTAAAGCAACATGTTTTACGGGTTTACTCATTTAAGGATTATCACGTAAGAAACCAAAAAAAAACAAGTATTCACAATGGATTCCTTTTAACTAATAAAATTTAATTTAAATTAATCTACATCAAATTTTAAACGAATTGATATTGTTTAATTAAATTGTTATAATAATGTAAGTTAATAAATGTTACTATATTATTGGTAAATAATGATAAAAAAAATATTGTTAAAGCAATAATTATGTTTTCTAAAATTTGTATTGTAAAATGATAATTTTTATATGCAATTGATATTTGTATGCTGTTAATGTATAGCAGAGTCACATAATATTATGTAATAATTAATTTAATAAACTAAGTATACTAGCGACACATCATAGTAACGCGAGTAACCTAAGCGCTACTCAGAAGTTAACGGCAGTTTAACCACTGCGCGCGACATAACCGGGCGCTTAAATTTTTTAATGTAAAATGTGAACTACCTTTGTAATTTTTTGTCACACTAACTGATTTTTATATCTTAATGAGAAATAAAGAATTTCTAACCGTAATATGATTGGTGGATATCTAACGCATCCACATAGTACATCTCTGGTAGAAAAGCACCCTTACATCAGGGCAACGCGCGGGTAATAACCAGGCTGCGGTAATCGCTCCCTATTAGGGTTGTTTGGCCAGCAAACAACTGTATGAAAAAGTGCAACTGCATTATTTTCCCTGCTTTGTATTTAATTTTAGTTACCATTATCTGGTTAGTTTCTCTCCCGCTGACATTATGAGCCCACTGATAACGTTACCCAATTCCAAAACAAGAGTGTGCCTAATTTAGTAAACAATAGCACGATAAAGCACAACTCCCTATTGGCAGCACTTACATTATTAGCTTCCGCAAATAAGGCAGCACTAGCCGGGATTAGAACCCGTCCCGCGGGTCCAGTGGCCACCGGACAATAGGGTATCACATCGCCGCTGAATTATAGCAGATCGCGTGCCGAAGAACGCAGGAATATTAGATAAACTAAATTGTGTTCATGGCTATATGTATGTTTTTGTTACGATACAAGGTTCACACTCGGACTGAAATCCGGATGTTCTAGGGTTCGAATCCCAGGTCAGTTTTCAGAACAAAGCCCAAGTTTGTGACCAACCCGCGTTTGATAGGCGTTGCAACGAGAGTCAATGCTATGGACGCCATATCGGGTAGTGGGATGATGGTATCACCCCGATCGAAATGTACTGGTATATTTTTCAGGCATTACCGTGCTTCGGATGATCCTTACTATCAGATGTTAAGCATCCACCGCTTAACATCTGATAGTAAGGATTATCATCACTAGCCTTACATCACATCTAGGTACAACAATCCGCATTGAGCCTGCGTGTTGGATAGGCCTTGTACAGAGATGTGTACAATTTTACATCAAGCTGCTACATAAGCCATTTTGCAATGGTTTTGTAGAGATCGATGTGAACGCGTCTGTACCACCTCAAAGTTGAGGTTGAGATTGATATTTATTTGTCCGTCTCAACCTATACTAATATACAAATTGCTATATTAATATATAGTTTGACTTCATACTACGCAACTTGCACCTACGGAACTTGTCTAAATTAAAATCATTGTTTATTACCGACAGGCAGCACGTCAGACGTATCGAATTGTTTCGTTTTATTGTCAGACTGTTTACAGGATGATATAAATAATGTCGGTCTGTCAAAACACAACGTTTTTAATTCCGTCTTTCGGGAAATAATGATTAAGGAAAATAAACAAAATTTTTAGATATTAAAATAACAAAATATTTTGGGGTCAAGGAGTTACTTACCTGCTCCGACATTTTGGCCTATATTATTTTTTTATCTACATGAGATGATGAGTCTCCCTCATGGCCATAAGCTGCTATTGTTGATCTGGAGATCCTTAAACAGACTGCGGACCCAGGTCGGCCGCTGCAAGGACAGCCTGTGTAGATGAGGCTTCATCGACAGCGCTAACACGCATGCGTGTGTGGCGTTTCCCCACAAAACATGAGTCACCTTTTGCAGTGCCCTGCGTACCCGGCTAGCTGCACATGCGAGGACCTCATAAGTGCCAGCAATATGCCGTGCATGTGGCAGAGTTCTGGTCGCATGTAGTGTAGTGTTGCCACTCGACACGATAAGAAGAAGAAGGAGTTAACTATATGCATAGAAGTCAACCTCACACCCTTAGCTAAACAGGTACCTCATGGTTATCTATCGCCACTACTATTACAAATCGTTTTACAAAATGTCATCCTTCCTCTCCGTTTCCTTTAGCAATCGAAAATAAGGATTCGGTACAGTTATTTGGTATCCTTCAATCCTGAATCAGCACTTACCCCTGCTCTTGTTAGTGTTGTTATTCTTTCACTTGATCCCTGACGTAACAGCTTTCAAAATGAGAAATTATGAACAGTTAAAACAAGTGAGTTACAGCACCTTCAACTGATTTAGTATTCATGAATAGAGATAAATAGTGGCAGGATTTAAGCAAGTTCATAAATCATCCTCATCCGATCCTGCCACGAAGTATACTTAGAACTAGCGACACGCCGAGGCTTACTCGTAACACGAGTGCATTGTAGATACTGATGTGTTTTCTTCATCTACTAAGTACTTACTAAAATTTGCATGTATCATACGTAAAACCCTTCCTTTAGAATCACTTTTATCAATCATTTGATTTGGTGATGACGAAGGCACTTTTAATTTTCCGCTCTAGTAGATCTAGATGAGTCTCTTCTAGCATCAACAGAACTTTAGAAAGCTTTCAGCCACATAATTTACAACTTCATGTTTACATACTTAATCCTGCACTTACCAGTGAGCGCGCCTGCGTATACCAAGAACCGCAAATCGGCGCACGCGCACTTCCTGCAGTTGCAATTGAGTTGTCTGTGTTTCGGGTGCGGACATAAACCGATAGGTATTGATAATGCATGTCTTTCTCTCAGTATGAAATTTACTGTGCCACTTTTTGGACCCTGAGGCACGTGTATCCCGGCGATATTATCGTCTTGCCACGTATTCCCATACTCTCGTAGGAGATGTCTCCACATGGCAATGCTATGGCAGCGATACGAGTGGCAAAAAGTCAACTAGTCGCAATCCGCTCGCTCATGGAGGTGACTCCTTACTGCGAAGTTATTTATTTATTTTATTTATTAGGGCAACCAACAAGACAAAAACCAATAACAGAAAATTCGTTTATTATACAAGGACTAAATGCTAAATGTCGTCTTAATTAAAGGCTGCCACGGCATGCAATGTGGACTAAACATTATTATGAAACTCTTGAGGGTTAAATTCGCCATTTCTTAGTCTTTTTTATTCGAGTAACATTTGTTGCCATAGCGGCAGAGCGTGGACTAAAATGAATAAGGAGCGCTGAAAGAAGAGCAATCCACTTCCTTTTAACAAAAATAATATCCTCGCGTCATCTTCTTCAATGTATGTCTATGTTGCGGCTATCTTTAGGCCGTAATCTGCAGCTACAGCCGATAATGCAATTTCATAATCTAGGAAGTGGATTGGAGAGTTTAGCAACGGGAAGCGATCATTAGTGAGAATGTTTGCTTAAGCAATATTATATTCAATTTACGCTATAGCAAGTGCATGTAGAGTTGGGACTATATATTTGTACAACATCGGTGGTGGATAAGAAGCTAATACCTATTTACACGTTTAACAGTTAGTTGGCTACCCCGTACGAATATTCTCAAATCCATCTCGAGGAACACCATGCTACTTATGTTTCAAAAAGTAAATAGTACCAAATAATGATGCAAAACCAGTAATTATTGGCTAGCTATAAATTGCTAGTTATAAATAATTTTAATTTTTCATCAATGCAAAGAGAGCCATGCACATTGTTTGACATTTGAAGTAAATTTATTGTTCTTCCAGAATATTTACTCTGCGCTCTAATGCCATTGCTCCACGCAAATTCCGCATACTTACCTACCGTAACATTCTCCAATATTTATAATTTATATCCCTACAAATAGATTTTGACAAACGTAACCCTAACATTGTGCCCACTAAGTCTTCTAACAATTATTACGTGAGTTCCAAACGCAGCGCAGTAAAATAGTGAAATATCGGTCGGCAACAGAAATACAAATGAAGCGATAAATAAATACGAACTACCAGCTGTATTAGCACCCGTGGCCGTGAGAACCCAGGAACAAAGTTGCACTCACCGGCTCCTTTAAGGCGAAAGTACACATGTACTCGTATTTAGCAGTCATGCAAGCTTAAAAAATGTCGAATAAGCCAATCGAATAGTTTATATTAGACGTAGAAACGTTTGGCAGATTTCCACTAGTTAAATAACTTCATAGAATGCTGCAGCTGAGGTGTGTATTTTTGCAGAAAACAGTCATTATTTTCTAAACAATATCAGCCTATATTATTTGGGTCACTGCTGGACATAAACCTCCCAACGTGCCAACGCGATCAAGGCAGGTCAGACATGATCCACTTCTGCAAACAGACGTTCCACGTGCCCAAAAGGCTCAATCTGCTTATTTGGTTTTGTGTTCTTTGGCGCAATAAGCAGCCAGCCAGTTACAACTTCAACTGCCAATTCCAAAAGCTATGTTCCGTTGTGAACGTTGATTCTCAGGCAGATCGGAACTGTGTGCATTGCTCTTTTCATAATTGGTTTACTGACCCTAAATCGGCGCACTAACTGAACTTGCAACACTCGCCAAAGTGTTGCTAGACAAAAAACCAAATCATGCCTTACATCAGTGCTAACCAAATCATGCCTATATCAGTTCTTACTACGAGGACATTGCAGCATTTCTTCTACAACCTTCCGCGAGTTTCGTTTCGAATGCATAATGGCTAGCTTAATCAATGCAGCTTCCGCCTTCCTACCATTAACCACAGTTACAGACGTATTTACAAGCCAGTCGTTTAGTCTGTGCTTCGCGAGGAGCAAGACAAAAAGAAGTTTTATTTCATCTGTGTGTTATTCAAATGTAAATGAACCTGCTTAACGACCTTGTTGGTCCTCATTCTTATTATATTCTTTTACTTGGAGACGGTAACTTTCCTGTGGAATACGTGAACTGCATCGCTCAAAATGAAAAGGCATACCCTGCGGTTCAGACTACGGCAAAGAAAAGTCTAAACGATTCATTCTCATAAAAAATTGGGTAACAATATAAATATAAATAAAATAAATATAAAATATGCGCCAGACAACACACCACTTGTCATGGTCTTGAAATAGGGATTGATATCCCTGTATTACGAGGTACCAGACAAGGCATTAAGCCAGGGGCGTCTTCTAGCACACCCAGACCCGAGTCAATTTAGAAAAGATCGTTTCCTGAATTGACCCGGAAATTGATACTACGGAAATCGAGGCGAGAAACCGTACTACAACGCACTACACCAATCGTGTCTTCAATATAACCTTGAGCAAAAGAGTTTAGCATTAATTCTTTAGGAAATTGAGCCGGAAATAAGTAAGACATAACCGTCGTTGGGTTACATCCGTGCCAACAGACTCACCAATGGGGATGCACAAGACCGCGCGAAGTAGGCCAAGAAAATAAGCAAGGTGGACCCTGGGACCCCACACACCGTGTGGGTTCACAACCGGGATAGACCGCACGGGTGATGATGATGATGATGTAAGAAGGCTTAACCGCTAGGCTGACACCAAATTCCTCATATGTCGGCAACCTAACTTCACCACCCTTGCATGCCTGCCAACCAGCCCTCGTCGGGCTGAAGTCGTCAATACACACTTTCACCTATACGAAAGCTACCCCAAGCCCTTATCCAGTCAAGCGATTTCCAAGGTATTCTAGAGCTTCGCCATTTGACCAAACTAACATTCCTGGGCAAAGTAAAAACGGCCAATACCATCCAACCAACAGAGCTCAAGGACAAGTTAAAGATAGGTGTAAAATTTAAATATTTTGTCTAATAATTTCCGAATAGAATAGAAATAGTAAATAGTAATCGGCTAAACAACTTTTGCATTTCGACAAAAATCTAACGCGAATTCAAAATTGCGTGTAACGGGCCGCATCCATCATGT
Organism: Udea olivalis; assembly: GCA_947369235.1. Taxonomy (NCBI): domain Eukaryota; kingdom Metazoa; phylum Arthropoda; class Insecta; order Lepidoptera; family Crambidae; genus Udea; species Udea olivalis. The sequence continues at coordinate 2,026,038 of OX376342.1, forward strand.
CGCGCGACGCATCGACGCGATTGATTTATACTCTGTGGACGCCTGTGTTCCATCTGTTGTAGTTGTGGCTGATACCTACACTGTCGGATGCCGAAACTAGACCACGTTGACCTCTTGTCAAACTGGTCTACCAAACCGTTAAGCTGTACGAAGTTAAAGAATTGTCGTTTTCAGAACTACAAATAAAAGAATAGCATTGCTAATTTTATTAAAAAGAAGAGTTAGAGGAAATAAGAAAACCTCGCATATGCTCTATATAAAACCGGGAAAAAAGTCTATGTTAAGATCTGACCCGTTTGTGGAAACCTGATTTTCAACTTGAAAACTACCGGATATTTGAACATATTTTAAAACTGATGAGTGCTCACATGAACAAGATTTTTCAAAAACAGCAGTAACACATAGCAATTTAACAGATATTGGATGCAAATGTTTGAAGATGCCACCCCACATGGCAAGCAGATGGGAACGCGGAAAATCGCGAATAGCAACTGTCATGTCACCATGGCAAGTGACTGGATAAATGCATATGCTTCCTGGGAAGATGAAAGACCAGATATTTGTCTCTTTGATTTTGCACATGGGTGCTCATTTCCTGGAGCCTAGTCTAAAGTTAGATCATACAAAATAGTACTACTACTACCTGAAGAATAGGTATTTGCTTTGCAGCGTGTTCAAATGACGAGCAAAATGCAGTGTTTCATGTAATGTCAGTGATGTTGTGAACCAGCCATTTTGGGAACTGATTCTCATGATTCCGTTTTGAATTCAGAATTAGTTTCCGATTCCTTCGGTTCTTTCAAACATTGTTTTTTTAAGTACAGAAAACGGGATGGAATTTCAAATTAAACCTTTGTTTTTATACATGTGGCGAAACATTAGTTTCGAATGAAATTTGAAATATTAATTTTAAATTTCATTAGAAAATCGATCCTATGCTTAGAAAATTCAAACTCCAAACCCGCTACCGATCATCCATGAGGAATTACATACCCTTTGTATTTCTATGAGAACACTCTTAAACTCTTTTTGAACCTTACAAAAGAGGGTTATTCTGCTTCCTCCACGAATTGACAATGTAACGTGTGTGTCAATGGCCGCGCGATCGCTGCAAGTCGCGATATATTTTTAAAGCGGAGCCAGACACGGCACGGAACAACTCACGTGGAAATATTGCCCGATCGACTTTATCTTGCAGATAAAACTTATTAATAACGCCTTCAATAGCGCGGATACATGGATGATCATTGTTTTAGTACATCCGTATCTTAAATTGTGTTAATGTCATGTGTAGTAGCAAATTTGTAGAAAATATAAATATTACACGGATTATGGAGTTAAATTCAACAGTACTTATGTTATGACATCAGGTTAACACACACCGTTAAAAAATCACAAGCCGTCTTATACCTGATGATGAATATAAATACTGACATGAAGCACATTTATATTATTATTGCCCTGGTATTTTCGCGGGTAATTTAAACCAGGAACAAATAGTGCACTAAAAACACCGAGAACCACCGCATAGATCCATTACATCAACAGACATACGAGTAAGTGCAGGTGCGAGAATCGAATACTAGACCCTTTACGCTCAAACCACTGTGGTGCATAAGCGGTTAAAATTATAGAAATTATTTGATAGTTTTTTACTAGCTAACTCGCCATTATCTGCACATACCTAGATGTAAAACAAGGACAAAAAGTCAGCATGATAAATTTCGCGCAGAGTTCAAACTTCCATATTGCGGCTAAGCAGAGAGGACCAACAAGAAAATAATAAATTAAAATAAAAAAGCTTTATTGCAGACATTTGAAGCCCATTAATTGTTAGTAACAGTTGGCTCACTCACTATCTTAGTAAATCACAACAGAATAATTAAAGGAAACACAAAGTTTCACTGTCTTTCACAAGCAAACAGTGAAATAGTTATTATGAAAAAAAGGAGAGACACAAAAAGTTTCTTACTAAAATATCAGGGAACAGTTGAATAGGAACAAAATCTCGTTAAATTATATATAATATAAATATGCGCCAGACAACACACCTCTTGTCATGGTCTCGAAGGAGGGATAAATATTCCTGTATTACGAGGTACCAGACAAGGAATTAAGCCAGGGGCGTCTCCCAGCACACCCAGACCCGAGGCAATTTAGAAAAGATCGTTTCCTGAATTGACCCGACCGGGAATCGAACCCGGGGCACTGCGGGATTCGAGGCGAGAAACCGTGCTACTGCGCACTACGCCAATCGTGCCGTCGAATTAATTAAAACAAGCACGATAAGAGAAATCAACTTTATTTCACAAATAACTAAATCACAGCTGTGCATATTTAGATGAAACTTAACTCGTACAATAGAGGCGGCCTTAACGCTAGGAAGCTTAAATCGTTTGAGAATCATGTTGTATGGTATGTTAAGAACATCATACTGCTGTAGTGAAAATGATTCACGACATTTCGGATCGTTAACGTAAACATGCATAATTTAAAGTTGCACTTGGTAACAGTCGGCTAGGTTTTCAATATATCAGTCGCTGAGTGGGATTTATAATTAACGTAGTTTGTTGGGATGCTACTTGTGTAGCAGGCTGGCACGCAAACCTGGTCATTAATTTTCAAACATGACTATTAAGGTTGCAATGGTCAGTTTCTGTTATTTTCACCTTTTATGAATCCGAAAAAATATAGTGAAAGTTGAATTTTAAGGGCTAGTAGGTACTACTATTTTAGGGGCTAGTTCAATCAAATTCTCTAAGTACTAGTTGGTTCAATCAAACGATCTAAGTACTAACTAGTACTTAGATCGTTTTCATCTGATCAAAACAATAGAATACGAAGACGATAGAATCAATAAATAATAGGTAATAAGTAATAGTTTTGATTGAACCAATCGAATCGATAGCTCGTTAGCTGTGCAGCTGGATTTGCTCAAGTTTTCTTCCTTGTGTCTCCCTTTTTTTCACACACTCCTTTCTTTTTTCAATCGTCAGTATCAAAGGTTGACTCATAGGTGATCAAAAAAGATTCACTTTTCATACTGCCCGTATTTATTTTGTCTTACAATTTATTATTGCTTCTGCCCTTTACACCTTTCATCCTTTTGGCGTAGTGGCTAAGTAAAATAAGTTATCAAGATATAATGTATAAGTAAACCTACAAAAAAGCAGCCCCAATAATTTAATTACGGCTTTGAAATTGAATGCCAAATCTTCTCATATAAATCCTAGTTGAGGTGAAATAAATCGCGTGTAGTCAGCGCGTTCGGCGCTCGCTGGCCGTGAAAAGGCGCGCAGATGAGGAACGGGACGATTCTGATGTGGCACAAGTTGTGGGAATTCAGCGATTCACAAAGTGATGTATGGGTTGCTACGTTATTATTGATGTGTCAGCTTTTTAAAGGAAGAATGAATGACAGTGTTTTAAATTGCTAAGCACAAAAATTACTTTCCTTACAAGTGTTTGGAAAAACCAATGTGCCTTGGGTGTCTTATCCTGCGCTTGCTCTCGAATAACTGGCATCACAGTACTTTTTAAAGCTAACATTGACTAACAGTTATTTGTTGTAGATACAATTTGAAAAAACTTTCTTTTTTTTTGAAAAAGGAAGGAAAAAAAAAGGATAGGATGTTCTTCGGACTGCTAACGACCAAAACTTTTCCCGACCGTACCCAGTATCGCCGTAATCTGAACATGAAGATTAACATTACACAGGTTCACTTTTTTTCGAGACACTGGATTTAACATAACGGTAAATAAAAACAAAATTGAAAGAAAGAAAAACAGAACAACTATACTTTAACCAAGTTGAGAAATTTGATTTGAATTTGATTGAATAAATAAATGACAGACAATTTTAAGCAGTTACCAAAAGTGCCACCCGTTCACAAACTGACGTGTGAGCCAATCAATCAACAACAATCATAGATGTATTCACCTGTCAAAAGGTCTAATCGCTATCCGTCCGTGGCATGCGTACGCGCAGATCGCGGCGTTGACCGCGCGCGGTGCCAAGTGAGTCACAGTCGCGCTCTTGCACCTTGCCCCAACAACAATAGAACAGAAATAACCACCTTTACCATCAGAGGGCTTGACCTACATACGTTTTGTTATAAATTTTAGGTTGGCTAAAATAATAATACATTTTTTTGTTGTTGTTTCTTAAACCTAAACAAGCGCGGGAGTTAAGTCAAGAAGGCCATTCAGAGTTGAGCCGACAGGAGTAGCCGAAAGTTCTTCGTGTTAGAAAAATATTGTGGTAATATTTACAAGCTATACTATATTATTCATATAATATATCATAAACTTCTATGTCATTCTATGGGCAAACATATCACGAGAAATTGTTTATTTTACGACATTCAACTTGGAGGGACATTCGAGAATTCGGATGTGTGATTAATGTTTAAAGGGGTTTCAAATACATAGATAGGTCCAAAATAATTATCAAGTTTACTTCTATGCGCTATTTTTTGTTTTAAAGACTTTATTTTTTGTTTAACATACAAAGAGAAAAAGCAAAACAACGCTTTCCCATTTTTAACTTAAACATTTCCGAAAGAAGAATAAAGCATCGCTTTTAACTAGCAAAAGCATTCAAAGCAGACATTAACGAATTTTACAACACAATTTGTCGCCTTAACTGTGTAATGCAAATAGCTAGTACTGAAAGGAGCAGTGACAAAATGTACCAGTAGCAGCGGAACAGCGGCTGCCAACTCCATACTTCTCGGATATTCACATTCCAGTCATTTGTCGCTTGTTTACGCGGTTTGGCAACGCGGGCATCGTAATTTGCACTATTTTAAACAATCGTGAATTTGATTGTTTGAGGTGAAGTTTCAATGTTAAATTCTAATTATAGATAACACTTATGAAGAATTGAACACACATTTTGTTTTTACTGCACTTACAGGGTACTTAAAGGATTTTTTTTGTTCATAATGTTATTTTATATATTATTAAAATTTTATTTTCATTAAGAAACTAGTTTTCTGCTAGCGGCTTTGCCCGCGTAAATCTCTAAAAATCAAAATTTAGTTATGTTATTATTTGGATCGGTCTAGTTGTTTTAGAGTTTAATTTTTTTCTCTTTATAATATTATTATAGATTCATCACAAAACCTGGTAAATAAGAAGACGTGTTTTTTTATGATGGTGCGTGGCTCATCATATTATGTTTGAAATTTTCTTGTTCGCTATTCATACGATTCTGATCGTGAAAGTTATTTTTTTACTGAGTTGAGGCTCAGTTTAATAATTATCAGTAACAAAAATGACAGTAGAAACTATAAAATTTAACAAAAAAACAGGTCAGTAGTTATTTATCATTAATCTGTCTTCCGCCGAAACTTCGAACATTAAAAACTAAAGTATGGATCTAAATGACCATTCCCGCTTAATACTGGCCATTCGTTAAAAATAAAAGTCAGCTCTAACTCAGCAGTTAATTTCCAATTTAGTTCCTAACCCACAGACTTGAATTGTAATAGATAACGCAAGCCAGCCGGCAGTCTGTCTAAATGTCTCTCTGCATAAAAGCGCACCACTTTTTTGACGTATGTACTCTTCATGTCTCAATCGATCATATTCGAACTCATACTCGTAGACAGAGGAATGATTCATGTAAATAACATGATTCTCACATCAGTACGTCTACCACTAGTTGCCACTTTAAATTTTGTATAATGACAATGTCAAATGTTTGTCATGGGTGGGGATCGAGCCCACGACCTCCGGGACTAAAGGTAGGATCGCTGCTATTGCGCCAACAGGCCAGTCAAAGAAATGGCAGGCATACTATTTCCACTCCTTTCTGACACGCTTATCCTCTCGCGTCATCAATATAGTATTTTGTCTGTGTCCTAACCAAAGCGAGACCATCCCTATAAAAATTGCCTAGAATTCTGTTTCTCCAACCAATAGTGGTTAAGATAACTTCACGATTGGGCGAACAACGACAAATCCGCAGAAATGAGCAATGAATCTTGCAACCACGTTGTGTGGGTTTCCCATTCGCACGGAGATTAATTGGTATGTTATGCATCCGGTCAATGCAGCTTAGATTGCAAAGTTTTTATGAATTTTATCACATTTTTTTTTAAACTACATCGGTGACAAACAAAAAAGCACGCATACCGCCTGATGGTAAGCGGTTACCGCAGCCTGTTTTAACGCATTCTTAACCTACTTCCCTACTTGAATACTTTGAGAAAAGTATTTGAACAAGGTTTACTCAAATTAACCTCTGTGTTCCTACACTAACAACGTACGAGTTTGACAAAGCGATTACAAAATACAGAAATGGAAAATATTATATGACATTGATTTAATTATTCGAGTTGATTGATTCTCGATTTTGCCGAATATATACCTTATTTAATGAGAACTCTAAACAATATCCATGTTTTCAATGTTTAGCAGGACTATGGCACTAGAAAGACAAAAATGAATTTCTCAGTAAATCGTTGACCAGTAGTGCTTTAATATTGGCGTCAAAAATTGAAAAACGATTTTATACTTGAAAAAATAACACCCAGCTATAGCTAAGCACTAATGGTCAAAGAGTGGAAAACGCTTTTTATACTTTAAAAAATAACACCCAGATACAAAACAAACACACAACAATATTTTCTCTGGATGGGCATCGACCCGACCACCTCCGGCGCTGAAGCCAGTACCTTCATATCTGCTCCTCTCAAATAATGTATTTTTATTGTTCTTTTGACTGTACTCTGAATTTATTTGTTGTAAAACAAAACAAAGTTCAAAAGAGTAACTATCGAGTTTCTTGCCGGAGTCTTCCCGATAGAAAGCAACGTCCGAACCGGTGGTAGATTCGCATTATGTTTATTTAGGATATGTACTATTATGGTAATGTATTTACGTCTATTATTGTTTATATTTTTTTTTTGTGAATTTTGACATTTCGTAAGTGCTTATTTGTAAAAGCTTAAGGGAATAAATGATTTTTAACTTACTTACTTTACTTCACCTATCACGCCAACGGGCTAGTCAAATAATTCAAACGCAGATATTTTGAACGCGTTTCTATTCTTCGTGTTTTCTCTTATGAATATAGCAGTAAGCTTACGAGCCAGCTACAGGGTGTTACCGCCATTATCTTCACGGCTGGGCGGCTCCTGCATGCACTTGTTGCACTTGCGCTGCGCCTGATAGGGTGACAATGCATCTTGTGGTATAGTCTTGGTAATATTGTGATGATACTGCATTGACCCAAAGCACATGGTATATAGACAGAGAAAGACAAAGCTTGACACGATTGGCGTAGTGCGCTGTAGCACGGTTTCTGGCCTTGAATTCCGTAGTGTCCCGGGTTCGATCCCCGGTCGGGTCAACTCAGGTAACGACCTTTTCTGAATTGACTTGGGTCTGGGTGTGCTGGGAGACGCCCCTGGCTAATTTCCTTGTGTGGTACCTCGTAACACAGGGATATTACCTAATCCCTACTTCGAGACCATTACAAGAGGTGTGTTTTCTGACGCATATTTTGTTTATTTATTGGCGTTTCTCGCCTTGATTTGCTTGGTGTCCCGGTCAAGTCAATTGGTTTTTTTTAATGAATGATCTGAAGAATATGTTTTGTTTTTGTCGTTGTAAAATAAGTACTCAAAAATAAGGGAACGTAAGGCCACTATACACAAAAACATAATGTGTCAATAATAAACGTTCACTCCGCGTTTTGAAGCGGCGATTTGTAAATCAGTCGAAATAGAGTTCGTCCATCAAACGTGCTTTCTCATTAACGTTGTCGGTCTTCCACTTCCGAGCTCACGTGCATCGCGATAGCGTTCTTTTGCACTAACGTTCTTCGCATTTTCGTTCTTTCGGCCTACAGCTCATCGCACTTTTGATCTTCGAGATGACAGTCAAGTGACTAAAAAACAAGAATTTGATGGTGAAATCAAATTAGATTTCAAACTAAAAGTAATCGCGCCGATATCTGAAACACACGTAGCAGGTCGAAATGGAGTGCGTCCATCAAACGTGCTTTCGCATTAACATTGTCGGTCTTCCGCTTCCGAGCTCACGTGCATCGCGATAGCGTTTCTTCGCACTAACGTTCTTCGCATTTTCGTTCTTAAGGCCTACAGCTCATCGAACTTTTGATCTTCGAGATGACATTCAAGTGACTAAAAAACAAGAATGTGATGGTGAAATCAGATTAGATTTCAAACTAAAAGTAATCGCGCCGATATCTGAAACACACGTAGCAGGTCGAAATGGAGTTCGTTCATCAGACGAACTTTCGCACTAACATTCTTCTATGTCTAAAGATAGAAAAACTGAAAAAATTCGATGTCGGACCTTGATGATCTCGAGCGGGAATCGAACCCGCGTCTTTCACAATCCGGGTGACTGCTCTAAACCACTGAGCTACCGAATCCTCACCTCAACGAATCTTTCGAGTATATGCTTACGTTGCAAGCCAACGTTATTCCATCAATGTTTCAAGGCAAGTTACCTATAAACATCCGAAAGAAATATTTTTACAAATATTTTAACTTTCGGTTAAGATGAAATACATATGTTACATATCATTAAGTTCCGAAATCGTTTTTTTCCAGTTTTTCTGTCTTTAGATATAAAAAACAAGCATTTTGAAATGCTAAAATAATCAATGAAGTAATTCTTTTATGTTCCGTACTTTTTTTCGAGCTCACGTGCATCGCGATGGCGTTCTTTCGCACTCATGTTCTTCGCATTTTGGTTCTTTCGGTCTACAGCTCATTAAACTTTGGATCTTCGAGATTCAGCAACACAGTCGGTTGTTGAAGCTTTGTTTCCGTGCCGATTATTCACTTGAGAGTATATGCGTAAAGCCTGAGATGTTCCAAATAGATAAAAGCATCCTGTTTCAAAAGAAGAGAAGAAGAAAAACGAAGTTTGAGCTAGTCGAACGAGGATGAAAATATACTTAGTTCATCCGGAAAAAACACAAAAACTCCTGGATGGAGATCGAACCCACGGCCCGCATGGTAGCAGGCAAGCAGTAAAAAACCTACGTAGACAAAATCTGCACTCCTTAAAAAATGTTTTTTAAGTATAAAATATTACGGGCCGAAAGTTTTAAGGGATTTGGAGGATATTATCCCTTACCTTAAGTTTACAACTTTGTCTTCGTGACTTTGAGACAAAAAGATAGGTTCCGGTTTATTTTCCTGTTTTTGAATTCAAATTTTGCTATAAATCCCCGCATTGTTTGCAGACCATATTTATATTGGGCGTTCATTTTGTTTCCTTTTATGGTTGGTTGCCATATGATCTCAGCATCTTTCAGTAAATCCAACCTAATGACTAAACTAGTGACATGGTAGAGTCACATTTTATTTTGGAAGTGTCTAGTCTGCCACCAGTGGCCATTTAGTTTTTAGAATTATCAAGCCGCTAGAAGCTAAATGAGAAAAACATTACCCTGCCTCAAGTTATTAGTTAATGCAATTTGTTCCACATTGCAAACAAATAGAGTTTGATTTTAAATAAAAATGAATGAACAGCCAAGTGGTGGTAAGATAAAAAATAGTTTTAACCTGCCGCTATTGGTACGAGTACGACAAGATTGAATACATAAATACACTATCGATGGGAATAAAACCTTTTCAAGGATTATACTGATGGTTTTTTTTTTAACCCACCCGTAACACACAAAATCTAATATTTGACATTTAATTTTAGTATATTTGGCATGTCAAAAACATGGGGTAACAATGTAAAAGCCGCAAGCACTTAAGTCAAAGTCAAAATATTTTTATACAAATCGCCCTGTAATAAGCACTTTTAAATCGTCTTACATTAACCAAACTCATTTAAACTTAATAATTGACATGCATAACAAATTAATATATATTCATCTATCATCATCATCATCATCATCACTGACGTCGTAAAGCTGATTATGTACTGAGAAGACCCGGCAAGAAACTTATAGTAACTGTAAAGAAGTTTTATTTGAATGATTTACTTCGGTTCCCAATTAGTGGTAGCTTCTTATATTACTTCAGCATTTGCTAAATATTAAATAGATAAAAACCGTTTTCCGTGGCATTGTCACCCCAGCACAATGCAGTCGAGGAAATTCGAGTTTGAAACTGCAATATTGAGCGCACCGTAACCCGATGTGGTCGGCTTGCAGCTCCAGGTCGGTTGCGGAAATTGCAGCAGGCCTCTTTTAGCAGGCTCTTTTAGCAGGCTATTTGGCTCTCTTGAAACAACAAGGGCAGCAAATAGGCTGGTAGTCGATCTGATGAGAAATACTGCAGACATCGCCGACAAGTTTAGGTAGTTTATTTAGCGGGATAGTATAATTTGTCTTTGTGCTCCTTCGTGTAGTTTCAGATAGGTGATACAAATGGATTACACGTTTTGGCCGCTGAGGTGACAAGTTCTGCTAGGTGTAGAAGTGATCTATACTTATATTATAAAGAGGAAAGATTTGATTATTTGTTTGTAATGAATGAGCTTCGAAACCATACTTCACCAGGTTGAATATATTGACCCTACCATCATTGAACATATATTGTGCTTGTGAGTTTGTAAGAAAGTATCCCCATTTCTCTCCATGTCACCAGCGTCCCCAAAACCTTAGGCCAAAAATTAAACTAGCCCAACCAACCTGCAATTTGGAAATGTTTCGTAGAGGTCCTCTCTCGTTGTGTGTAAAAATAAAACAAATTAAATTTAAAAATTTATTAAAAAAGTACCTTAGTGAAAAATGTTTCTATTCGCTTCAAGAGTTTTTACCAGGATTTGCCTGTAATTCGATCTGTCCGAAAGGTCACTCGTACGGTTCTTTACAATAGGATTCACTGTAGTTCTCATCAAGTCTGCGGGCAGGTACGAATGTGCGATACAAACATTAAATAAAAGCGCTAGCACTCTGGGTAAATGTTTACCTGCATACTTTAAATGCTCAATACTGAGACCATCGTGACCCGGTGATTAACCTGTTACCATAGTTCGTATGATACGTGCGATTGTTTTTCCACTGATAACCATATTCACAGGATCACGCTTGGTCTCAGTACTGAGTGTGAAAACTGACGATGGTCCCAGCGGCGATGAGATCATAAATTGCTCTCTAAAAAGGTTAGCAATTTGCTTTACGTCACTCACCCCGCCTACAGCCTCAGAGAGACCAGGTCCCGTACTAAGTCGATTTGTAGACTTCCAGAAATTCTTAAAGTCGTTTTTCGAGTGATGAGTAGCCAAAATATCCATTTTTAATTGATTTTTATGGTTTTGGCACCACTTTCAAAACACGTCGGCTGTCCACCATCTCATCATAAACAAATCCCTGTTTCGGTAGACCGTACAAAACCCACATCATAAACTTGAACCTGGCCTCCCTGTGTGCTTGCACTAACAATGTAAAAGCCGCAAGCACTTAAGTCAAAGTCAAAATATTTTTATACAAATCGCCCTGTAATAAGCACTTTTAAATCGTCTTACATTAACCAAACTCATTTAAACTTAATAATTGACATGCATAACAAATTAATATATATTCATCTATCATCATCATCATCATCATCACTGACGTCGTAAAGCTGATTATGTACTGAGAAGACCCGGCAAGAAACTTATAGTAACTGTAAAGAAGTTTTATTTGAATGATTTACTTCGGTTCCCAATTAGTGGTAGCTTCTTATATTACTTCAGCATTTGCTAAATATTAAATAGATAAAAACCGTTTTCCGTGGCATTGTCACCCCAGCACAATGCAGTCGAGGAAATTCGAGTTTGAAACTGCAATATTGAGCGCACCGTAACCCGATGTGGTCGGCTTGCAGCTCCAGGTCGGTTGCGGAAATTGCAGCAGGCCTCTTTTAGCAGGCTCTTTTAGCAGGCTATTTGGCTCTCTTGAAACAACAAGGGCAGCAAATAGGCTGGTAGTCGATCTGATGAGAAATACTGCAGACATCGCCGACAAGTTTAGGTAGTTCATTTAGCGGGATAGTATAATTTGTCTTTGTGCTCCTTCGTGTAGTTTCAGATAGGTGATACAAATGGATTACACGTTTTGGCCGCTGAGGTGACAAGTTCTGCTAGGTGTAGAAGTGATCTATACTTATATTATAAAGAGGAAAGATTTGATTATTTGTTTGTAATGAATGAGCTTCGAAACCATACTTCACCAGGTTGAATATATTGACCCTACCATCATTGAACATATATTGTGCTTGTGAGTTTGTAAGAAAGTATCCCCATTTCTCTCCATGTCACCAGCGTCCCCAAAACCTTAGGCCAAAAATTAAACTAGCCCAACCAACCTGCAATTTGGAAATCTTTCGTAGAGGTCCTCTCTCGTTGTGTGTGAAAATAAAATAAATAAATTTAAAAAATTATTAAAAAAGTACCTTATTGAAAAATGTTTCTATTCGCTTCAAGAGTTTTTAGATGGATAAAATGATAATGTATTATGCTCAATGTTATAGTTAAGTAATATAAAATAAATCTAAGTAATAAAAAATAATTATGTAAAATCAGTATTATTTTATGTAAGTTTATTTTTATTCATTATATGTTTGCTACAATTTTTTTTTGTATATGACTTGTCATAAGTACTTTATAAGTCTATATGAATAGAGATATTTTTTACTTTACTTTACTTTTACAATAATAAAATTTAACTAACCATTAATAATTATAAATAGATTATAAGTATTTGCTGTGTCCTTGCAGGGTCATGTTTGTGTCCAAATATATTTTATTAACATCTTTGTAACAACATAGTGCAATAAAGACTTTGAACTTTGAACTAATGGACTGAATTAAAAAATATTTTACTAATGTAAAGCTACACTATCAGCAAGTGACATAGGCTATACACATATATATTTTTTAGGCTATATTTTGACGGGAGAACAGTCTACGTAAACTCTACGCAGACGAAGCCGCTGGCGGACTGGTAGTTACATAATTTATGCTTACAATTATAAATTACAATCCAGACAAAAAAACTCAGCCCATATATTAATGTAATATATATACATGCGAAGTAAGCAATAAAATGCTTAGATTTAATGACTAATCACTTTAATGTTAAGTTCTATTTCGTAAATGCTACGTTACAATGAACGTAACGGGTTAACTGTTACCTAGTGAGTCAGCTTTATTATCACGCTAGCCAATTTTACATTACAGTCAAAAGTCATAAAAAAAAAACATTTATTTCACACATTTACAAATGATTAACTCACTGATGTCTTAATAATACTGTTGCCAAATGCGGCTTAATGGTATTCACAAACCCGGGCCATTATCCACAAAATCCATAATCTCACCATGCCCCACCTGGGATTTCACCTGGGAAGCGTTTGAGAAAATTATTGTGAAAATCGGACATTATTTTTGTGAAATGTTGACATTTTGACAAGCCAAGGTCATGTCGGCAGGTCACGAGCTTGGGTGTGTCTTCAAGATAAGTCTCGATGACTAACTACATAAGCTCCACTCGCTAGTAGTCATTGGCTCTCGTTTATCATATGATACGAACTTCTTGGTTTGGCTAATCGAAGGCTCCAGACGTTACACTGAACGCGACGCAGCGGGGTGGAAGCGTCGGCTCAGCGAATCGCTTTTATGACTTCTATAAAGGAAGAACGCAATACAGAAAGGCATATGTAGGTACCAAAAGAAGTAGATGTTGTAGGTGCCAAAGACACTTTAGCTAGTTTTAAACAAATTTTTTTGGAGCAGCGACTTACATGCTGAAACAACGGTGAGCTGCAGCTTTTAGCGCCGGAGGGCGGGAGGGAGTTCAAATTCAACCCAGGACAAACATTTGTGTTTGCTCCGTGTCTGGGTGTTCTTATATCCAAGTACGTATTAAGAAATATTTATAAAAATATATAAATATGCGCCGGACAACACACTACTTGTCATGGTATCGTGTGCTAGGAGATGCCCCTGGCCTAACAAGGAATTAGGCCAGGGCCATCTCCCAGCACACCCAGACCCGAGTAAATTTAGAAAATATCGTTTCCTGAATTTACTCAACCGGGAATCTAAACCGAGACACTACGTGAGTCAAGGCGAGAAACCGTGCCACTGCGCACTACGCCAACCTTGTCGTCAAAGCATTTATCAGTTTCTGCTTCTCAATATACTAGCTCTGCTTAGTTCGGTGTTAGACGATTTCTTAGTCTAAACTGTCCCAGATATTTTTTTTATTTAAACGAACCTTTTTGTTATATTTTTGTTATCTACACAGAAAAAAGAGCTTTGACATTTGCACTTTAATCTTTAGGTACTTATTAGAACCCAGATACATGAAAAACACAGATATTCGTTTTTTCTGCCTGAGAATAGAATAGGCATGACTTATGCCCATTTTGCTAACGAGCTAATAAATCTATTTTTCACTAGGATTCAGTTTCTTATAAGGTCCATGTTCTTTTACAGCAACGACGACTGGAAGCGAAAACACTAGCCTTGTTTCATCTGTACCATCATGACCCTCACTGGCACCATTCGCCTGATCCAATGAGTTCTTTGACTCCACCGTTCGCAAGCAACACCTAGTGCAGTCCGTCAGCGACATAACCCAAATATCTAACAGCGGAGTAACGATGCGCTGAAAGCCTGAAAGCAACAATAATAGTAAACCAGGGCTGGCAACGTTGAGTCCAATGAAACTAGGCCCAAGAATAGCCCACGGCCTACCTACCTTCCTGTTATTTATTCGGATTACAGATTACTTAATAGTTACTTCGTAACAGATAAATCACTTCATAGAAAATTTCTAATTGTGTCATTCGTAAATGCGTGCTGTCATGTGACAGGCACAAATTGCCAGGGCTACCTCTTTCGATATACATAGATGTCAGCTAGTCAGTGATTATAGTTACGTCAGTACATATTCTTATCTATGGAATGTTTTACGCGGCTGTTGACAATTAACTGCCAAATGAGTCTTGGAAGACCCGGTGACAGAAGCCTGGTACAGTGCCGTGATGTCTCTTATTGCAGTAGTACTTCGGAAAAAGTTATGCTCAAAATTTGTCTGAATGATAAAGACTACATACTTATGCTATAGTGGCTCTCCGAGAGAGAAGCATGATCTGAAACATCAAAACAGAATCAGCTGATACCTATGAGCTTCTCAGAGCCCACTAGGGCTGGCCACATATTCCATAGAAGTGATAAACGTTCGGATAAGTGGGATCGCGTCTCGGCAAACGTAGTTTAAGACGCCCTTAGCTAGTAAGAGCGCAGATGCGCGCCACGAGAATTTCTGATACAAATTGTTGCGACTGGGTGCGAAAAAAAGAGTAACAAAATGTTCTTGTGGTTTGTAAATTAATCAGCCCTGCAGGTGGTATGTACGTGAAAGCTTATGTAAAAAGTTCAGTTTGAGGCAACCCTGAACTGGCTCCATAAAGCTTTGCTTTACGATACTGTCTCGCCGATGAATTTATCTTCGTCTGATTGTATTACAATTGCATTTGCAACTCTATCTCCCAGCTCTAGAGTCTATTTGTTGCACAGGTGAGCTTGACTTGAAAAAGTTAACGTCTGTTGGTATGAGCGGTTATTGTCAAATTTTATTGTTGATGAAACCCTCCCACGCCTTGGTGTAGTGCAATCCTTGATCTCGATCCTATCCTACTTTCGATTTCGAATGACGTAGGTATATTTAATTGTGCAACTTGTCCGTTTAAAAATATTCTTATAAAAACCAGGCATCAGATTTCAGAAGAGCGATCACGTAAATCAGTTTATGAACTGATTTACGTGATCACGTCTCACCAGTACTACTTAGGTATCTCACGATGGCAGTGTCTTACCGAGACGTAAGAATTGTCCATGAACCTAAACAACCTATTCCCCATGAACCTAAACAACCAATCTCTGAAACCGCCTTCATACACACATGTCACTACCTTTACCACCACCGTGCACCGGTCTCTTTGAGCTCTCTTGATCTGGAGCCTTAATACGATCAAATTAAGCTTGCTCACATTCGTCTCTGAATTGAGCGTCCTGGCATTTTGGTATTATGATCTCTTATTCCCAGTCACGTGACCATTACGTCATGCAAACTCAACTTCTGCGCGGCGTATTGGTATTACAATCTCTTATTTGACGTTTCATACCATTTTATCTGTCAAATAGTACCAGTTAAAACTTTTTAGTTCAAGATGTAAGTTAAATCGTAATACTAAATACAAAGTGAGCATTTTTAGAACCCTAAACGATCACGCTACGATAGTCCCAAAAGATCGTAATACGGCCTCTGACAACTGCCAGGTGTACTAAGGTTCTAGCATTAAACAACTCGCAAAAAAACCCTACATATTTACATTTTTCCGCAGGCAATGCTGTTCTACGCTCCAAGATGGCTGTGGAAATCCTGGGAAGGCGGCAAGATCCGCGCTCTGATGATGGACCTGGACGTGGGCGTCTGCACCGAGATAGAGAAGAAGACGAAGAAGAAGCTGATACTCGACTACCTGTGGGAGAACCTGCGCTACCACAACTGGTGGGCGTACCGGTACTACCTCTGCGAGAGTATGGCTCTTGCCAATGTTATAGGTATGTTCACTGGTAGGCGTACCGGTACTACTCGTACCTCTGCGAGAGTATGGCTCTTGCCAATGTTATAGGTATGTTCACTGGTAGGCGTACCGGTACTACTCATACCTCTGCGAGAGTATGGCTCTTGCCAATGTTATAGGTATGTTAACTGATAGGCGTACCGGTACTACTCGTACCTCTGTGAGAGTATGGCTCCTGCCAATGTTATAGGTATGTTCACTGGTAGGCGTACCGGTACTACTCATACCTCTGCGAGAGTATGGCTCTTGCCAATGTTATAGGTATGTTAACTGATAGGCGTACCGGTACTACTCGTACCTCTGTGAGAGTATGGCTCCTGCCAATGTTATAGGTATGTTAACTGATAGGCGTACCGGTACTACTCGTACCTCTGTGAGAGTATGGCTCCTGCCAATGTTATAGGTATGTTCACTGGTAGGCGTACCGGTACTACTCATACCTCTGCGAGAGTATGGCTCCTGCCAATGTTATAGGTATGTTAACTGATAGGCGTACCGGTACTACTCGTACCTCTGTGAGAGTATGGCTCTTGCCAATGTTATAGGTATGTTAACTGATAGGCGTACCGGTACTACTCGTACCTCTGTGAGAGTATGGCTCCTGCCAATGTTATAGGTATGTTCACTGGTAGGCGTACCGGTACTACTCATACCTCTGCGAGAGTATGGCTCTTGCCAATGTTATAGGTATGTTAACTGATAGGCGTACCGGTACTACTCGTACCTCTGTGAGAGTATGGCTCCTGCCAATGTTATAGGTATGTTAACTGATAGGCGTACCGGTACTACTCGTACCTCTGTGAGAGTATGGCTCCTGCCAATGTTATAGGTATGTTCACTGGTAGGCGTACCGGTACTACTCATACCTCTGCGAGAGTATGGCTCTTGCCAATGTTATAGGTATGTTAACTGATAGGCGTACCGGTACTACTCGTACCTCTGTGAGAGTATGGCTCCTGCCAATGTTATAGGTATGTCACCATTCAGTATGCCTAAAATGAGTTTTTGGTCACGTAAACTACGATAGTTGAATTTGTAAGCCGTTTTTGGTTCCATTTGTAATCACTAGGGGGCGCTGTACAGAAATCTCATACAATAACGTCAATGGGGATTAGGCGGACGCTAGAGCGGCTGTCAATGGTGGAAAGTAAACTCATGGTAATGAAAACAAATTACGTATCATGACTTGGGGCTAAGAAAGCATCATTTACGTTAGTAAGCTCGGTATATGGCAATAACGTTATTTTGACATGATAATGAGTATTTTTATTGCCTTTTTAACCGACTTCAAAAAAAGGAGGAGGTTCTCAATGCGACTGTATGTTTGTTACCTCATAACTTTCGTCTGGGTGAACCGATTTTGATCATTCTTTTTTTATTTGAGAGCTGGTGCTTCCCGAGTGATCCCATTTTAATAAATAAATTTGGTCCAGTTCTGACCGTGGCATCCATGGGAAATCCATATAAGTCTTAAATCTAGATAAACCATATGCGCGACAAATGGACGAATAACTCAATTTCATGCCAACTGATTTCGATGTTTCTTTTTTTATTGGAAAGGATATAGGGGAGAGTCGGTTATATCGTACTACTTTTTACTTTAACTTAAATATTTCGACTATGGCAAGACTTAGAATAATTAATGGATATGCAAAATAAAGTTTTATATTTTACCTTGTTAAGCCCGAGAAATCAGTTCTATTTGTTTACTCTAACATCCTTAAATGTATTTTTTTATAAAGGACTGCCATCGGTACAATTTAGCCGACTTGTCGTTTTAATCGTACCACCAAGTTTTTAAATCGTACCATGGGTGTTTTAGTCGTACCGCTGAATTAAAGACAGTAAAATTTTTAACCAAATTATTTATTTTTAACTCTTAGGTAATAAATAAATATTATGAATACCTCTTAGGTGATAAAGGAACAATGTTATCAACACATCTATAAGCTTTCTTATAAGAATAACATGATTGTACTATAATATTGAGATCAATCAACACAACTATAATAATATTGAGAAAAAATACAGTTTAAACTATATTAATAAAGTAACGTGAAAATATAAAAGTTTTGTTAACAATGTTATTTGTTATATAATGATTGTAGTTTTCTGTGTCGTCCTTTTCTTTATTGTAGTTTTCTTTGTCGTCCTTCTCTTTAGTGTAGTTTTCTTTGTCGTCCTTTTCTTTATTGTAGTTTTCTTTGTCGTCCTTTTCTTTATTGTAGTTTTCTTTGTCGTCCTTTTCTTCTACCTTTTCTTTTTACTGTACGTCGTCTTTTTTTCAAACTTAATTCTTTGTTTTCATAAGCCGGAATAGCTCTTTCTAGGTCCTCCTTGTTCCAATTATAATATTTAATTTTAGCTTTTTGAGCCGTCATCTATAAAAAAATTAAGTACAGTTTGTAAAATATAAGTACTTTTAAACTAGTCGGCTTAATCGTACCAGTACAATTTACCCAACTGCGAGTGGTACAATTTAGCGAAGTAGGCCATTTTCAAAAAAAAGCAACAGTCCGGCATAACCTTAAAACTTAGACACGCAACAAAAACCACCAATAATCTAGTATACAATTGTAATAACATAAAGAAAACTGTGTATCTCTATCTTACCTTGTTAACGAGTCATATCCTTACGAATTTACGACAAAATTTGCAATAACTTCCACAAAAAAATGATTTTTTCATTCACGCGCACAGTTGTCAAGTCACGTCAATTACAAATGGCGGGTGGCGGGGGGTTGCGCAGGGCCACGATTTCGTGTTGCTAGTGTAGAAAAAAATACCCATTGAAAGGGAAATTTAGAAGTGGTACGATTAAAATGGCAGTACGATATAACGAACTCTCCCCTACTTCAAGGGTAGTTTGATGAGAGTTTGGTTAGGTTCTGATTATGGGATCCATGACAAAGTAACGGAACTCTTCAATTCTTAGAAGCAATTGGACGATACTTTTTCGATGTATGAAATGAATAAGAACTATTCACTGAAAATCAAGAAAATTTTAACAAAAAAAAACTAACTTCAAAAATAACTATTCCAAAACTAAGCACTAAAAAGTAAAGAAATAATTGTGTATTCTTCTAAAACTTATACGATAATATAATGTAGGTACAATTATTGTTATTGTTGGAGTCGGTGTCAGCCAATGTAGGTTTGTAACTACCTACATACTAGTACGAGTACATACGTAAACGTGAGCTGTAAAAAATAGGTATATTGTAGTGTTTCCTTGGAATCCTTTATTATATTATCGTATAAGTTTTAGCAGAATACACAATTATTTCTTTACTTTTTAGTGCTCAGTTTTGGAATAGTTATTTTGAAGATGGTTTTTTTTTGTTAATTTTTTTTATAAACACTACTTGTATGGTCTCGTTTATAGGTCCTGCATAGAAAAAACGGTTTTTCAGTGTGGACAAAATGATATGCAATGCCAGGTAGCAGGGCTTTCAGAGCAGGTTTTAAGTCGGTGAGCTTTCTGTTATTTTGTATGATTGCGCAGCGCTCCTTTGGAATTCTTATTGACTCCATTGTCACCATTTTGCTCATAAGTGAAATTAAATTTGATATGGCTAAAGATTTTTCGACATCGAATACATTAGATAGAACTTCAGATGACCCTCCCTCCGTATGTCATGTTTAGAGGGCTTTTTATTTTTTTATTGATACTATTTTTTTTATGCTAGAGAGGAGTTTAAGTCGGCTTAAGTGCAGTTTTAAAAATGGTTGATGATTTTCGTATAAAAACCGGATTACAACCGGTGTTTATTAAAGATAACTCAATGTTATAAACGGTGAACTATATAGCTTGATTTCAATTCAATAAGTTAAAAGGTTTAACAATGGTACTCTTCTAAACTTTATCATTTTAACGGTTATCTGCAAACATAAATTCCCAAAGGTCCCAACACCAACACCGTCAAATCACTTTTTTAATAATTTCCCCGAATGTGTCTTACCGACTGTGGATACCTGGGTTAGGCCTCTTCCTCACCGAATCGGTGCGTTTTCGTTTCGGTACCACCTCTGCCCGAAACTGTACATACAGATTGTTTCACATTTTTAAATGAGAGTTTTAATTCCAACTACTAACTGTAGTTTCAACTGGCCTGTTGGCGCAATGGCAGCGATCTTGCCTTTTAGCACCGGAGGTCGTGGGTTCGATCCCCACCCGTGACAAATATTTGTGTGACGAACATTTATATTTGTTGTGTGTCTGGGTGTTATTATCTATTTAAGTATGTATTTAGTAATATTTAAGTATGTTTATCATTCTCTGACACCCATATTACAAGCTCTGCTTAGTTTGGGGTCAGATGATCTTGGTGTGAATTGTCCCAGATATTTATTTATTTATTTATTCAGACCAAGTCGTTTCGGTACAGATTTTTACCATACGCATACGCTCGCCTTTGCATAAAATCTGTACAGAGCGGCCGGCCTTACCCGCCAGCTCCGCCGCGCGCCCCACTCACACCATTCACAACACCAGAACAATACAGTACCGAAAACATCCCGAGCCTATCAGGAAATGATTTCATAAAAGGTTCGGTGCAGAGGCGCGCGTATGCGCTCGGTAAAAAATCTGCACCGGAACGACTTGGTCTTGGAAAACGCACCGCTCCGGTGAGGAAGAGGCCTTAGTCTCGCGACGTGTAAAATTCAACAAAGCGCTCAGACTCACCAGACATCTTTGTTCGTCACAGTCGCGCATCTTTTACGGCTTGTTTCACCTCCGATACAGGGCTGTAAAAGGTTTACGTCCGTTTTAATAGTGCGTTATGTACTGAGGGTAGTTGCGATTCAGGACAGGATCCGCGGCAGATGGCGCGTCGTATATGCTTGGCTGCGTGTGACTGGGGCCAGAGAAGTAGAGGTCAATCGCTACCACAGCTGTACTGTATCGTCATTCATTTAATTACATTCCATAATGTAGTAAAAGATGTAAAAAATATATGTTCATTATAGACCCTATCGAGCACAGCAAATAGGACAGGAGGACGCTCTTTTACTTAATATTAGTTAAATATTTGAACTTTTTTATTCGTTCAACTTAAACATTCACTTTCACTTCAGAAAAATCGAGAGCGTCGTGCCCTATTGGTTTAGCACTCGAACTCAGATCGTGGGTCGTGTGGTCTCGGGTTCAAATCTGGCCAGAACCAAAATCTTTGTGTTCATGGTTAATTTTGAAGCATTTACATTCATAGCGCTTATCAAAACTCTAGAAAGCTCAGCTCTGCTTAGTGTGGGGTCAGATGATCTCTGTGTAATTTGTCTCAGATATTTATTTATTTCATTTATTCATAAAACAAATAGTTAAAAGCTTGACTTCCACTCCAAAGTGAAAATAGATACGCGTTATAAGGAACAGCCGACTAACACTGTTTTCGTGGCCCCACACGGCAAGGACAGCATGGGCAGCAAATTTCGCTTGCCTGTGCGTGTCCCTGTTTTTGTTATTGGAAACGCGATCGCTCCTATGCAAGCAAATAACTATAAAAGTAATATTTGGGCCCTTTAAGATTTATTTCAGAACCCTGATTTGTTTAGATTAGAAATAAATACAAGATAAAGAACGACCTGTACAAATATTTGGCTGTTTTCGATTTTAAGTTTTGAGTAGCACCTTTAGCACTTAGGGCTTGCGTTGAATGATCATACCCCCTTTATGAATTTGTTTATTTAGTCTTAAAAACGTTTCAAACATAACGTGGCCTAGTGGTTCAGCACCCGAACTCAGATCGTGGATCGTGTAGTCCCGAGATCAAATCTGGCCAGAACCAAAATCTTTGTGTTCATTGTTAAATATCTGACTAACTCTCCGGTGACGGAAAATAAATAAAATAAATATGCGCCAGACAACACACCTCTTGTTGGTCTCGAAGTAGGGATTAATATCCCTGTGTTACGAGGTACCACACAAGGAAATAAGCCAGGGGCGTCTCCCAGCACACCCAGACCCGAGTCAATTCAGAAAAGATCGTTTCCTGAATTGACCCTACCGGGAATCGAACCCGGGACACTAGGGAAATCGAGGCGAGAAACCGTGCTACAACGCACTACGCCAATCGTGTCGAAAACATCGATAACAAACCAAATCAACCCGGATAACGGCGGAAGGTTCACTACCTACCTCGTTGGGTTTTTAATACCATTGGTGAAAAGTGGGCTTCTGAGTGTTTCGTTCACCATGACGGCACAGTCACTAGCCTCTGACTACCCCGTTTGGGATAACATCGTGATGGTATGTCAAACATAAGAGATACGCTGTTGTATCTTTTAAGCGAGACAGTATCGGAACAGCACATCTAGAGTGGTGTTAAGCACAGAATTGAATACGTTTTATGAATAAGGGGGTAATTGTTAATTAACGCTGTTAGCCATCTGCAACACCAGGGGCAAAACTCGCGCGTTGGCGACCCTGCAAAAAGCTTTTCAAACCCCTCTTGAAGAACTCCATATTACATTAGGAAAGCCTCAGCATCCCTGCTCATGCTCACGACATGAGGTTTAGTTCAAATAAGTTACTCAGAGGACCTAAATTTTAATACTATGTTACTTTGCGTAAAACAGTTCTACGAGTAGAAAAAATAGTTACTTTATAGGACACTATAACGAAAGATTTACATGATAGCGATACAGCGAAATCGCGGCAATAGTCAGAGGCGTCGAAGTGCCGATGCTGCGTCAGCATTTCGGCAATAAGACATCTTATTGTCACGAAAGATGCAGACAGTTCTTTCATCGTAATAACTACAAGTTGCGAAATGAATTTGTGCGAGAACGAAATAAAATGCGTATTTATTGCACCATACAGGAGAGTGAAGTAAATAATACAAAACTTCATTTTTAACATTTAAGAGTGTAAGCTACGAGGAACTTTATTCCTCTTTTATAAGAAAAAATAACATGGTAGTATAGTTATTTCATCAAATTCAAATAATCGTTATCGCTACGTAAAATATTTATTTAAGTTAAAAATTATACTGCAGAAAAAAGCGCTCTCAAATCACACTCTGGCGCTGTTGTGAGTCACTGAGTCACTTGATTAAGCTCAAAGAGTGTGAATGAAGACCTGAAAATACGAGGGCCCATTTTACACCAGAACAAAAGATTGTTAGATGAAATTGCAGTCAGGACATTTTTGGTAGGTCATAAGATGATACATATTTTTTTTATTTGTGCAGGGCAAATGTTTCTGATGAACCGGTTCTTCGACGGCGAGTTCCTGACCTTCGGGCTGGACGTCATCGCGTATATGGAGTCAGATCAAGAGGACCGAATAGACCCCATGATTTACATTTTTCCAAGGTATTCTGTTGTTGCTTTGTAACTACAATTTTAGTAAAATGAATATATTTTTTCAAGTAATAACAAATTTTATCATCTTCTACTTTAAAATGATTATTGTTAATGGTGATTTGTTACATACAAGAATATGATACAAACTACCACCAACAATAACAATGGTTTTAACGAATGATTTAATCAAATTATGAACATGAATGTAGGATAGAATCGTTTCTTATCGCAGCAAATATTTTCTTTGTTATTAGGGTTCCGTACCTCGAAAGGAAAAAACGGAACCCAAGGATTACTTTGTTGTCCGTCTGTCCGTCTGTCAAGACCCTTTTTCTCAGGAACGCGTGAAGTTTTCAAGCTGAAATTTATATCAAATAGTTACTCAGGTCTACTGTCCCTTGGAGCTTTGAAAAATCGGACTTCTAAGCCAACGCAATCAAAAGATACAGTTGAACTTGAAATTTGGTACGAAGCAACGTTTTATAGCACAGATAAAGGAAAAGTCATTTTAGTTACATCATAAAGTAAAAATATTTTATGTAAATCTACCTTCAGGTTTGTACGGAACCCTTGGTGCGCGAGTCTGACTCGTACTTGGCCGGTTTTTTTTTATAGTAATTTCAATAATGGTCATAGTTAGAAGAATCAGAAAATGATATCTTCATCCTTGTCTTAAAAAATATAATGTTTCAAAACACGTCTTTTTCATTACATTTCAGGATGGTAAAGTGTACACTGTTCAACAAATTCGGCTCATCAGGCGAGGTGGAGCGACACGACGCGCTCTGCATCTTGCCACTCAATGTCGTGAACGAGAAGATCTACGTCTTCCTCTGGTTCTGGTTCGTCATCCTCGGCTTCCTCACCTTCCTCACGCTACTCTACCGGCTCGTCATCATCTTCTCACCACGCATGCGCGTCTACATGATGCGAATGCGCTTCAGGCTCGTCCGACGAGACAACGTCGACACAATAGTCAGAAGAAGCAAAATGGGCGACTGGTATCTACTGTACATACTTGGAGAAAACCTCGACTCAGTCATATTTCGGGACATAATGAACGAGTTTGCCAACAAACTGAATCACAACTACCAGCATCATATTCACGGCGTCCCGGACGCGTGACCTCCGATCCCCGGGTGGGTGTTCCACACATGAC
This sequence comes from Udea olivalis, assembly GCA_947369235.1. Taxonomy (NCBI): domain Eukaryota; kingdom Metazoa; phylum Arthropoda; class Insecta; order Lepidoptera; family Crambidae; genus Udea; species Udea olivalis. The sequence continues at coordinate 2,051,088 of OX376342.1, forward strand.
TGACGTCGTTGCAGCGTGACATGGACCCACCCGTTTGAACTGTGCTACAATTAGCCAAACGTGTGTTTCGACAGCAAAGAGCATAGAACTCTTTGCATAAGAAACAAGTGAGGTCCAATTACGCTGCCTTGCGGCATACCTTGCCTAAACTGGACAATACGAAGTGTAACAAGACTTTCTTTATCAATACTATCTGTAATCGTAAGAATCTTAACAGTGCAATTCTAAACACGCAATAATAGTTCGTACTTAATCTTTAAGATTACGTGATCTCAGGATGAATCCTAACGAAGGCCTTTTAAAAGTCAGAAATGGCGGCTATCCGGTTAGAGTGTCTAGTGTTCAACTTTTAGAAGTATTTTATTAATAGTCTCGCTGCTCGTAGTGATTGATATCAAATGGCTTTCTTCTTTTTCTATTCTAGCTATTAATCGAAAGTAAGCACACAAATAGCACACAAGTTATCTTTTTTACACAATTTCTCACTTACCAAAAAATTTGACAGACCAATTAATAAAGCAATAATAATTAATACGTATTGTAAGTATTGTAGTTTATTGTAGGTTTGAGGACACAAGTCGAGATTTTGCCATACTTTGAAAAATAAAAAATAAAATTAATTTTTTGTCCAAATCTGGATCATTCATTTTGTATACTTTTGCGTGCCAAAAGACATTTGCGTTGTTATAAAGAAGTATCGATCGAGTAAGATAACTTATGTAGTTACTTTATTTAAAAAGTAAATTAATGTTTTCATTTTACATGTATGATTTGACATTAAAAATTTTCGACTTCTTTTTGAATTCCAAAAAGCGACTGAAACAGTCCTATTTACCTTTTTAAATGGTAATTTATTTCATGAAAACTTATTCTCTGATTTCTAAATTCGATCTTTAGAGTTAAAGCAACAGCTTTCGAAGTTTTGATTACATAAAATAAATCTCGATAATTTAATCTTTACCAGGTCAGTAAGTCATTTTTCCAAATCAGATTCTAGCCTTGTAAGGTTTATTGAAAGGAACTTAGTTGTGCCTAATTCGTTATCTCGTGCTAGACGACTACGAAGTTGTTGGAAATTGTTGTGTTCGTATGGATATTAGTAGGTAATGTGTAAAGTTTACTTGAGCCGTAAAAGCCAATTTCGAACATCGAAGAATTTGATGATAAATCAAATGCATACCTTTGATTTGTTGATAAAATATAACGTTATTATTCTTTTTTCAAATAAGTAAAAGATCATTTGAATTACAACGGTTCTTTTCGTTTCAGATTTTAAGTCCAATGTCTTCGAACATAAAAACGCCCAAATAAAACAAATCATTAACTAGTCAGTCAAATGTGGAAATACTAAAAACAAATTGTGTAGAAAATTGGCTTTTATAGCTCAAGGTGTATGATAATTGTAAATGTAAAGAGGTTGTCGATTGTAAACAATAAGCAGTAACAATTTAGAATCGCTATAGTTCTACAAATCTCGAACAATTCTGTTTCAAGTTTTCACAATGTTCCTAAAGTTGCCGAGATACTCAGGTCCTGCATGTTTCCGAATGGTTTAGCCAGTATTCTATTAAAGTAGACTGTAAAGCCAAATAATGTGCCAAAAATATTCTAGTGACGGATAATGTATGTGTAATCAAACGAAAAAGTTACCATGGGAGACATCGATTAAATTATATGAAATTATAATGTATTTTATTACGATCCTCAGAACCCAATTCAACATGTCAGTCAAGTTGAGCATCCCTAACAGGTAAATTTAGGTACAGCTGTTTAGACTACTTCTACTGACAATTTAAGGTGTTTCGGTGAAGTACAAAGAGTACAATTTAAGAAATTATAACCTATCTGTGGCCTTTACTATTACTGTATCTTTTATTATGAAGAAATAAATTTGAGAAAAAATTCCGTACATTGTCCTGGTCCCAATGTAGTTTTCTCCCTTGTATGTTTTAGAAACAACAAATGTACTAAAAGTCCTTGGACCCAATACAAAATCTTTTTCGTCGACAAAACTGGTTAAAAATATCCACAGACAGTTTGACTGACAGAGTCCTATCGCTAGGAAGCGATCCTAGGCCTAAATTGTAAGAGTTAAGACTATGTAATACTGTTATGGTTTGTTTTTACAATACGTTTAAATGTATCTCATCTTAACCACAACTACGCTAAGCGGGGTGTTGCCATTGTGAAGCGAATTAATATATCTTTATTTTATACTTTAAAATATATCCACGTTAAACTTGTAGTGACACCTATTGCGTAACAAATAGCGAATACAATTTAGATTATATTGTCAATTTTAATAATTACAGCACTAAATCGTTTGAAGTCCTCAACAGAGTGTAAGTATCCCCATGATATTCTTTAGGGGTTGAAAACGCGTTAGGGGCCTACCTGGTCGTTCCGATAAATCCGTAAATGCTTTGCCTAACCTGGTTTTGAACCCAGGGCTTTGTATTTGGGTCGGTAAGCTAGAACCTGGCGTTAACGCATTACCTTTTTGGTTTTAAATTAGTCTATTGTCGTTGCTCTCTATTAGGAAATAAAGAATATTCATTATTATCATTAGTTCATTAGTTCATCATTAGTTTATTTATTCATTATTTATTTATTTATTTATTTACCACATACAATTATCATTACAGGATAATACCTAATACCTAACCGGTAATAGTTAACCGGTTCCATTACCTATCTATATTTTTGATAGGAGTTTTTAAAAAATACAATAGAACATGTGCATCTAAGAGAAAAGGTGAAATAGGACAGCAGGCAATTTCCAATACAGGATCCTATAATTCAGCTACAATAATTATTGGAACTTGTGGAACAGATCAGGATCACCTGCAGCGTGAGAGAGAAGAAAAGAAAAAGAAAGAAGAAAAAAAAAGAACCTATTTTAGAGATGAACTGCACATTCACTATCACAAGATTACTATTAAACACAACACATTTCCGCTGTCCGCTGCATAACGCGGTTTGATAGAAAAAATATATTTTCACACAAAACAATTTAGAGGTTTCTAACTACTACATCCTACTAGATTTTTTTTTTTTTTTTGTTAGCAGCTGATGGCTTTTACAATTTCACCGGACAAGTGGGTGAGCGGAAGGCTCTTAACCCTTATATTTAAGTAACGTGCCTAAGGGTGCCCCAAGGGGGGACACGAACCTCGGCTTAGGGCGTTACTGGGAGATAACAAACGGACGTATACATCCTACTAGAGTATGGGTAACGGTGGCGTCATTTTTGAAATTTCGCGACCACTTGCCAAACCTTATTATTATGAAAGAACATAACGAGGGGAACAATCTTTATATGGAGCACATATAGCCAAAGTATATCGGAGCTGAGATATTAGGTATTGTGGTCGTCTTGAGCGACCGGGGGGGTTTCGTTGAAGTTAAACGAGTGTGGGTTCGGTGAATTGTCATATAATCAAAGGAAAAAAACACGGTTAAGTCACAAGTATGGCGGTTAGCTGCGGTAGAGTACGGTACGTGTTAACTGCGCGTAGGCACCGGATGAACTCAACTACTATCTCGCGGCGGCGCTCTGCGCCGAACGCGAATAGGGCGCGCAGGTGACACGTCACGTCAATCTTTACATTATAGTTGGTATCTCTGGGGAAGTACTCCCCGATTGGCCCGTTTGGGTAAAAGTTTAGGACATGGGTCCGAGCGGTTTGCCACAGTATTGTATTTTTAACTTGATCCATACCAAGGCAAAGGTAAAAACGCGGCATTATTTATAATCCAAACATGCGACGCAATTAGGATTTAAGAAGGCTAGTTTTCAATGGCCAGGTACAATATCAGGCCATAAATTATTCATGTATTTAATTTTAAGTGAAAAAACTTTTACCTGTTTTTCCCATGTAATGTCTCTAATGTCGACGGTTAGGAACCAATACCTCCTATTTAAATATTGACTGTTAGAAAATGTATTTTTGATGTCATTGACGTTAAGGTCGTTTTTCGTGATAGCTTGTGTTCAACTTCCTAATGCCAGATACTTAACATTTACTGCTATATAGACAACATTACAACTATAGATATCTAACTGGATGTACTTTTTTTTGACAAATATACTCAACAGGTACATCTTGAAAAGAAGACCTTCCTCTCCTATTTCTGCATCCTTTTTAACAGCTGTTAGGTGAGATTAGCTTCACAAAGTATCATTTCAGAACTATTATTTTAGTGATACTAAGGCAAAAAAAGAACTTTATGAAATCATATCTCGGCTCCGATATCACTTATAACAATTCTGACCACTCAGATATGTTTCTTTCTTAGGGTGTTATAAAACAGGTATAAAATGACTGCTGGCCGCCAACAAAAAAAATGACGTCTCGGGACCATACAAAGTTACTCAAACCCCTTTTAAATGTTTTCAAATGGCATTCCCACTACGTTAATCGAAATGATACTTATTTAAATTACATTTTAAAATGGGTACAAATATTTGGTTCACCAAAATAAGTTTTGTGGACCTACCCAATATGTTTAGGTACCCTTAAAACTACAAGTTACACCAAAAAAAGAATTGTCTACCAAATATTGGATATCTAAAATAAATTCGCATAACAAATTAGATGTAACTTTTATCTGGAAAAGTGATGCGTCAATTGTAAAATGTAAGTAACCGTAAGCCAAAATTAGTAAATGTTTACCAGGTCTGACTTACCCAATTTACGCGGCAACGCCACCCAAACAAAGTACAACGCTTGGATTAAAATGTTTGTTTTAGAGGCAAATATGGTTATCCCCGCGGCTGATTATGAGTTATGCTGCGGCCGCACTATAATAGCGTGTTGCTCTGGGCTATGGCTTCAGAGCTTACTATTGGTAGGTGGTCCGTTGACAGAAAAAAAAAACTGAAAAACTAAATGTTCCCCCTATTAGTACGCTCCTTGAAAGACCGGCAACGCCATCTCTCGCCGCTTCCGGCAGATCCCATGACTGAGCAAGTAGGTAGTCAAGCGCTTTGAAAGTAAATGCTAGTCAAACTAAATTACGAATAACTTCTAATGAAAAAATGTTATACGACCAACCATGTGTTTGTTACGAGACACCAAATTACTTCGCATATAATTTTGGTGCCTGATTAAATAAAAAAAATAGGTGAAACAAACTAATACCAATAAAATCTGACCCCAAACTAAGGCTGCGGTCCGATTTTTGCTAAGAGTACTTTTATCGCGCCCATAAGCGTCCCGATCTGATGAACGTGCGCTTTTAAGAGATGGCGCGACGTCATGAATGGACGTCCCCTACTTCGCCTTCTTGCTTTCACGGTGCCTTTGTTCCTCGGCGTTCGCGCTGTAAACAAACATTTTGTCAAATTAATAGAAGAAATAAGTAAAAATATTTTTTTAGATATGCATCAGAAATACTCAGAATAAACTTGTAAGTAAAGTAAGTGGCAATATATTTTCGGCTGGAAATTTTCTGTCATAGCGAAGACAATATCTTGCGAAAGACTACAAACAATTATTTTTTGAATATTGTGGTTATGTGATTGACTGCTAAAAGCAATTTTAGCGCTTTCAGCCAAACAATCCCAAATCGGACCGCAAGATAAGCAAAACTTGTTTATTAACGTAGAGGTTGATATGTAAAATACTTAAAAAGATAATAATCTGGCATAAAAAATAAAACACTTCTTATGTGATTGTTTGGCCTGGATGGGTACTCATAGCCTTCAGCGTTATAAGCAGGATTGTTGCAATTGCGCCAACAGGCCTAACGCCTGTTGTAAACCCAAAACAGGTTTAAAAGAGTAACTGCTGAGTTTCTCGCCGGGTCTTCTCAGCAAGAAACAACTCCGACGCGGTGGTAGAGTCGCATTATGTCTGTATACTGTGTATTTACATATCCATATTATTATGGTATTTATTTATGTCTATTATTTAGTATATTTTGTCTATTATTTAGTATATTTTGTCTATTATTTAGTATATTTTGTCTATTATTTAGTATATTTTACAATTCAAAAGTACTGGTACAGTCTAATTGAATAAAGTTATTTGAGTTTTGAGTTTGGCCAGTTAGATGCAAATACCTTACGAAAAAACAGACTGCTTAGATAGCGTTCCGTGATCAGCTTATATTCCTCTCAAGAAAAACGGGGCTAGAATTGCACAAGTGATACCTTAATACCCGTAACATAAGTTACACAGACGCAAGTCGCTAGCGTCTGCAGTTGTAGCGGTTTCAGGCCAGCGTTTTATACGCACGTAAAAGCTTCTATTTGGAAGCGCATGTAGGCGCGTGCAGGCGCGCCTTTTGCCAAACGCGTAACTCATCAGAGTATAGACGCGATTAAAAACTGTCATGACTTATCTGTATGGATACCTACTGACTCACCACTACCGGTTCGACCGAAAACGCCGCAATAGGCCCATGAACGCACGTTAAGGTTTTTGAAGGGAAAATTTAGCGCACGTCTAAGCGGGCATCCCAAAGCTACCTTATTTAAGCGCAAAAAAAAGCTAGGCCTGAACCGCTCTTAAATATTTCCATGGGAATAAGGTCTCGCCTTTTGTAAATGAAAATGGAACCCAAAATTACATACAAGTTGCTGTAGTTAACAATCGTAGTTTACGTGACGTCACATGATAGACGGAAGATGTTGCACGTGTCTATAGGCTGCAGTGTGCAGTACCCACCATGACATGAGACGAAAGCTAGTTTGCCAGTGATGTATTTAAATTAACTGAATACAACCGATGCTCTCATAATTCCGCAGTAGATTCCTAATTAACGAAATATTCATAACGTTCATAGCCAACTATGTTTATTACGGCATACAAAAATATAGGCCAAGTACGCAAACTAGATAAAATTTTAACAACCAGATGGTACGTTATCGCCAAATTAATGATTTACGATTATGAAGTCTCGATCAGCCGATAATTCCCTAGTCCCGGGAAGACTTGAAAGCGAGCCAGATATTAACTATCTATTTAATATGTCTGTTGTTATAAATATGCGAAATGTTTCCTTCGAAACATCTGCATTGCCACTGGTCGTTTACTTAATATAAAATAGCTAGCTTTGCCCGTCGACTTTTTTTATCTCGACTAAAAGTCGCACATTTAAGCTGGTACTTTAGCTGCTCGCGCCAAAGATGGAAGAACTACCTACATTATTCACGGCCTGATTTGCACTTCTGTTAACTAACTTGATTGCTATCACACATCTGTGCCGGGACAGACAACAAACCACTTGTCATGGTCTCGAAGAAAGGATCAATATCCTACGTGTTAAGAGGTACAGAGGCGTTCACATCAACCTTTACAAAAACACTGCAAAATGGGTCTGACGTCAGCAGCATAAAGCACCCATGTGTAAAGGTCGATGTACCTACTCAACGTCGTGGTCAAAACATATTAGTCAATTCTTGCGCCACCGCTGCTTTTGCGATGCTACGCCAGGCAGCTGGATGTTTGGCAGAGTAGGAGCAACCGTTTATGCTGGAGTGCGTCAACGATTTGATAAGGGCTGTCCACCGTGTCGAAGAGCGCCTGCGAGATCTTTTGCCTTCGACTTTCCCTTACACTACAAGCCGCTTCATGGAGTCCTCCCTACGAGATATGTGCCGAATTACGAGGTGCCAAACATGGATTTAAGCCTGGGGAATGGGGCTGTCCACCGTATCGGAGAGCGCCCACGCCCATATGAGATCTTTTGCCCCAAGGAAATATTTTTTTTAGTGTTTTGTTGCGAGCGTCCTCGAGCGATATTGAGACGGGAGCCAGAAAATCGACGAACACATGGGCCTTAAGCCAGGGGCATCTCACAGCACACCCACACCCGAGCAAATTCAGAAAAAATATTTTCCCACATTGACCAGATCGGGAATCGAACCCGAGACAAGGCGAGAAACCACTCTACAGCACACTACGCCAATCGTGTTGTCCAAAATGCCACCTACGTGGATAAGATTTTTAGCTGTAGTTGTTGACTTTTATTTATTCTGAGCGAACTAGAAAATAAATAAAAACCAAAAAAAAACAACGTCAAAGTTTTCTCATGAATGCCACTGTCAGAACTGGACCAAATTGAATCACAACAAAATGAGACCACCGGGAAGCAACATCAATTCGGTTGACCCAGTTGAAAGTTCTGAGGTAACAACCATAAAAAAATACAGTCCAATTGAGAACCTCATCCTTTATTTAAACATTTTTTTAAGCGTTACTTTAAACGGTTTGATGATTCTTTCCCGCGTATACATTTGCTTTGGCAAACACGCTTGCACTACATTTCGCGCTTCGTAAAGCCATATGCGCGTACACGATCTTCTTGTCAGACCTCTGTACAATTAATTATAGATACGATAAGCAAATTAAACGATTCTTTCCGAAAATAAATGGAATCCATAGCTGAACTGACATATTCGTATTACTTGAAAAGTCTTCAATATAGAGTTTTATTTAGTTATGTTATCTCTTTATGATCGAAAATTAATGTAACGGCCTTATGTTAGCGGGATTTCAAATTATAAATAAAAAAATATAAATATGCGTCAGACCACTTGCCATGGTCTTGAAGTAGGGATAAATATACCTGTGTTGCGAGGTACCAGTAGAACCAGGGGAGTCTTCCACCACACCCAGACTCGAGCCAATTTACAAAAGATCGTTTCCAGAATTGAGTCGACCGGACATCAAACCCGGAACACTACGTAAGTCAAGGCGAGGAACCGTGCTACAGCGCACTACGCCAATCGTGTCTTCATAAATCTTGTATTAAGTATTATTTGCTCACATTTATTTTACGGCCCAGTTGTAGTTTAATAAAAAAAGTCCACGGTTTTTCATTTTGGTTAGTTTCTTTCTTAGGTTTAAGAATCGCTGCCACTAGCGTTTAACAGCGCTGGTAAAATGGATTAATGTAAGTTAGGAATTAAAAAAATACAATAAAACTGTGCTATACAAAAATCAAAATCGTATATTCAACTTCAACTTAAAACTTAATTACAATATTGAGAAAATATCATCTTCCAATATTAAATCGTTAAATAAAATTGGAATATTGGCCTTTAATAAATAATATAATTTTAAAATTCACTAGTTATCGCCATCCCTTAAAACTGAGGTTTAAAACTCTTTACAGTTATTGTCAATTGTTAAAACAAAATCGGAAATGTATTTTATTTAATTTCAGAAATGATAATTCAAACAATTAATTGATTCAAAAATATTTCTATTCATTTGATTTAAAACAAACGGTGTCATTTTATAAACTGAGTCTTAAACCCCCTGTACAAACAACTTTTCTTAATAAAAACTTCTTAAAATAAACTAGACACGAAAATATAGTAATCATCTTTTAAACTAAAATAAATGCGAACAGTAAATCACTTACTGTAAGATATAATAACTAAAAACTATTAGTAATTGAATACTTTATTTTGGGTGACTGATGTGATTTGTTACAAATACCTGTTACTCTGATACCTAAAATACCAAAAAAAAACGTAAACATTGCTTTAGGGTAGTGCTGGCGTAACATTTGAAACATCACATTTTTTCAAGATTTTCGCGATATTAATCGCTGAATTCAAATTAAAGTTTCATTTACCTCTCTGTTATGATGTGCACCTTGCTGTTTTATATATTTTTTTAAGTTATTCTGTAACATTATTAATTTTCACGATTCCTTACATTTTCAGTAAGAAATGTTTTTTTTGATTATGGCATTTATTGACGACTACCTAATATTGTATGAGTGAATATGTTACTTTAAGTTAATATGCAAAACAAAACAGATAAACCTTTTTCTTAAATTTAAATATAATCACGAAAATCTTCCAAAAGTGTGATTTTTCAAATGTTACACCACAGCGCACGCCCTAAAGTAAGACTACATAATTGAGTGATGACAGTGTTGTATGACTGTTTTTAAATATTAATAAGGCAGTCAGCCTTCACGTTCAACCTCACATTGCTAAAGTGTTGGTTGTAAAAGTCACAAGCACCCAAAATTGTCTTTATCTTTCACTTAGCCCCACAACTGGCAAACGCCAACAACATTGTGAACTAAGATTTACTTGAATTAGGAACATTTAAATCTATATACAAATGTTTTACCCGAATGTCTAATGCAATGACATTTCATAAATAGACACGTTTTAGATGTGTATTTAAAACGCACCCATACAACTGAGCAAGAAAAAATGAATACGGTGCGCAGTTGCGCGCCTGGGAAAATTGTCAGAGTCTGCCATATTCCTTACTTTTTGAATCGGGATATGAACAATTCTCATTTCACGGACATACTCGTAGATAGGGACGAAAACGAATCTATAAATAAAATGTCATTGCATACGTAACTATTATTTTGCGAAGTTGATGGTACAAGATTAATCTCGAAGAGCTGTTCACACATAGCACAGTGTAATATACCTACATGTTAATAATGGCATATTCTGCATCACTTAAAGTGCAATTCAGATAATAAGTATTAAGATAAATGTATACTTAGGTCAGTTATAAAATTCAGAAACCATTATTTTTTGGTTACATAGTTAAATACAGCCAATGATACCCTTGAATGTTTTGTGAAAGCTCGCGACGTAAACGATGCACGATTAATTATTATTTTAAGTCTGGCTTCGGTTTTTTTATGTTTTGGAATTCGAGTCGCGTCTTGTACAACTGAATACAATGCTATATGACACTTTATTTCTGTAGAGATGTTGCTAGATATAGAAGTTTTTATAACTACTACCTATGCATCGAACAAATGGTAGTTTATCTTGATTTAAAAATTACCTACTGACAAGACTTATTTAGATTTTATGAGGTTTTTTTTTTCATTGTAACCCGCGCACTAATTTATAGTTCATTTTAACGCAACTGGATATGTTAATGAAACAATTTAATAACCACGACAACCACGAGAAATTGTATATTTTTGAACAACTAACAATGCACTTGTAGATTAAGTTATAGAACAAGATTATGATACTGATGACATAATGGCATGAACATTGTAACGAGATTAACAAGTATTGTACATAATTGAAGAAAAAAATAATAGTAAAGAGAAAATTGTATTTTAATAGATAGAGAATGCAAGATACCTAGTCTCTGTAGAAAAAAATCTGAAAAAAAAAAAAAAGAGATGTCACTGACAACAGATCGAAATATTATACCTCGTTACAAAACAACAGTAAGTGAAAAACACGTGATAAAACTTAACAGCTGCCAAACATAACTGGCAAATTGCTATATCATAAGATTAGGTATACGCTAATAATATCAAATATCCCCAAATATGGGGCGACGCTATGAAAAATGAACACTGAACCTAAGTATAAGTAGGTACTAACATTTTTTCACAACTTTGATTTGGTATTAATTACCACGGACCTTTTTGCTGTGATTTCTGTTTATTTTAAAGACGTTTAAATCAAGAGCTAGTATCATCCTAAAACAATGCAATGAAAAACATTTCACTAGATTTGTTATGTTTTATAGGAGGCTGTCTGTTTCAACCAAATACCATTTTTTTGTTTTTGAAGTTCTTTCACATCGGAAAATTATTTGTAGTAACTTTACATGAGTTACATCAAGTCTCTCCGCTGGCCGCACCGACCACAACCAGAAAACGCCGCCATAGTTCTATTTCCTGTCATTTTCACACGTTTTATATGAACTCGCCGTACACGGTTGACACCGGTGATTACCACGGGCAACAGCTATTTTCAGGTGGCTCGTTTGTGCCGCCCCTCCCCCCCCCCCCCCTATATCAAATTTATGAACACGCGTAGGTGTATAAAACAATTTCACAATGCACGCAAAGCCAGAACAGTCAGCTTACAAACTACGCCGATAGAGATAAAAAGTATATCACATGATATCATATCAAAACTGGTCATAAACCAGTAGGCCAAAAGAGCATATTTCTCTACTCTTTGATATAGGTTTCAAAATTGCATTATTGAATTAAAAATTGCAAATTAAAATCTGAAGCAATAATGTCCATTTTGTCCGTATCATTCATTTGTATTAATAATTCAGATGGATACCCACAAAAAACTTCAACTCGAATTGTATACTTTTTCACTTAAGTTATATAATTCCGCTCATAAACCAATATCAATTTCAAACAAATTTTAATTAAATAGGGTTTAATATAAACTTGCAAACACGTCAAAATCATGTAGCCCCAATTGTGGCCTTTATTTTACAACACATACAAATTATACCTCACAGGGTCACGTGACACATTACATACAAACTACAATACAAATACAATAAGGCGATTCATTGACAGTCCATTAATTTTTACATCAGTGCTTTAAAATTGATCATTATAATGTTGTCAGGCTTAACATAAACTACTAAAATGGTAGTAATTTCTGCAACCTTTGTGCTTTTCGAAGATTATATTTCAGATTAAAACTATAAAAACAGAACGATATGCATAATTTTTGTTAGTAAAAGTTGTCTTTTCATATCCATAGGTCATGTACAGTTACTTGTAGATAATAAATCTTATAAAAATGACTATACTAAATGTTGTTGGCACGTTTAGGTTTTTACTTTTTTATTCATGAGATTTTACATTTTTGTAGTGCACAGCTAGACTTAAACTGAGGAATTTATTAAAAAGAGCTAAATATTTCTGGGAAATCTGTCACTAATGGCCACACAAAATTCAATAATATCTTCCCTTTTTTATATCTTCTCTCGGTCTCATTTTGTTAACCGTCAGGTATAAAGTAACTATTACAACTATTATATACCTACTGAAGTATACACCTAGATACAACCATTAATTCGAGCATGCAGACTGATTTAAAATTTATGGTAAGTCCGACCACTTTCAGCATTGATTACTATCTAATTATGTTAGTTAAGACGAATGCGAAGTAATAATTTATTCGACAACACTTTAATCTTATTTGACGTTAATAACAGGCATATTTGAGCAAGTGTTTTATTTAGACTTCTTAAATTATCAACTATTGTTATTTCAGTCAAAAGCGTTATCAAGTACTGACAATTACTATTCATTGATCAATCAATGCTGACAGTACGGGAACCATTTTGAACCATAAGCAGTAAGCATTGGCAGTGTTATTGGTATTTACGTATAAAAAGATTCCTAGGAGATTCTCAATTAACATTCGTTCTTATGGCAACTTTTTGAGAATAATATTGAAGACCGTTAAGTCTACTGATATCTACACCCTTTTATCAAATAAAACTACTAAAATACTTAAATATAGATATAAAACCACGCACGCTTAAAAAGCCTCCCAAAAAAAGTATTGCTAGTGTTTTCAAGCAAACTGTATTTGTACAAGGCATTGGCAAAGTTATAATTTTTTGTAAATTATTTTGTATTATTATAATCACAAGACATCGTAACATTCGCTGATAAATCAATAATAACTTAAGATGCATATCGAGCCATCTTTTCTAATGTTGTTTATCGGTTTCGTTGGTAAAATGATAAAAAGTGACTTCAAATCCCAATATGAATATTTGATCTGTAAAGATTCATATATATTAGGATTTGAAGGTATCGGTCATGATCTGCTACTTTAATTGCAAACTTAAAATATTAAATTTCCTACTACTTTAACGATGTATAAAAACCATATTAGGTACACGATTTTCCATAATAATTGCCGAGGACATCCTACCTTCGTCAGGCAGCGAGTTTGCATTACTGTTGTTTGCCAGGGTAAGGCCGTGGCTTCGCAACGAGCGGGCGTTGTCAGCTTGCTTGAATCCTCGGAACAGCATGTGCGGGTTACATTTGTGGAGGCGGCGGCGCGTTGTCAGGCTCCCACGAGGGCGACGGTGGGCGCGGGCGCGGGGGGCGGCTGTCACGCGCGAGGCGCTGGCTTCTCGCCCATTCGTTTGGCTAACTCGGATATTAGCTCTCTGGAAATGCAAAAAATGTCAAGTCATTTTTTCTAGGTCTTACCTGAATACTCTGATTTAGTTCAACTTTACAATGGGCAGACGGTATATACTCGTAATTAATTGGAGTTTAAACGTAATATAGTAATGTAGTGTCCCGGGTTAGATCCCCGGTCAGGTCAATTCAGGAATCGATATCTTCTAAATTGGCTTGGGTCTTTGTGTGTTGGGAGACGCCCTTGGCCTAATTGAGAAAATACTCGATATCATTAATAAAAAAGAGTACGCAGTAGGTTTGCTACTCGATATGAGTAAGGCATAAGATAAATTCAATTATAAAACTCTCCAAGATAAGCCATATGCGTACGGTGTAAGAGGTGTAGTTTTTAACTGGTTCCGATCCTACCTTGAAAATCGCTCTCAGTGTGTCGAAGTGGAACTCACCAACTTTGATTCAGGACAAATACTGTATATAAGGTTTGAAAATGTCTCTCTTACTGGCTCCATACCTCAGGGAAGTGTAATGGGCTATATTTTGTTACTCGTTTATGAAAATGATCTCCCCCACTCAAAAACTTTTGATAGCGTATCGTTTGAAGATGATGTTCCAGTAATTGTATATTTCACAAATGTAAATTCACTTGAAAAAGACCTAGACTTGCTACTAGATTCTATAACGTACTAGTTAAATCAAAACAATTTGCAATAGACCCTAATAAAACCAAGATAATCTAATGTAAACCTTGTCCAAAAACAGCCCTCGAAATAAACAACTCGTATAAGACAACTTAATTAAAAACTGTTAATTCAGCTACCTTGCTAGAAGTTGATTTAGATTCACATATTACTTGGAAACCATACATTCAAAAACTATCCAGTAAACTTTCATCTGTCATAATATATATGCACTAGGACGACTAAAACGACACACATATAAAAACAGCTCTCTCTGCATACTAGGCCTATGCTCACTCTCGACTTTCTTATGGTATCATACTCTGGGGCCATTCTACTGATGTCCAGGATATCTTTGTCCTCTAGAAAAAGTGCATAAGAATAATAACAAACATACAGTAAACTGACTCTTGTAAACCTTATTTCATTCAACTAAATATTCTAACTCTAACTTGTCTATATACACACATCAAAAGTGTCTAGGGATCAAGCTTTTTTATGCGGATTTCTTGAGATTGAGATGTGGCTTTGTAATAAATTTATGATTTTATAAATTTATATGGTTCCTTTTTGGTGCATTTCATAATTTGAAACAGGAACTGTCAATCAAATTCGAGTAAAAGATGAAAATCAGCTGTCAATATTTTCCCTATAAAAACATATAACGCATTGAAGACATTATTAGTGCTACTGTTTCCCTACTACTGATTAAAACCAACGTTATTATGGAGCGGCGACGTCATTTAAGCAGGGAAGAAATGCTCAGAGCCGTGGGAATGATAGAAGCTGGTTCCCGGCAACGTACTGTGGCTTTAGCTCTGAATACAAGTCAGAGTGTTATCAGTCGACTTTGGACACGTTACCGAAGCACTGGTACCGTGGCTGAGCGCCATGGAGGACGGTATCGCTGCACCACACGGAGACAAGACCGATACATTCATATCACAACTCGAAGAGCTCCAACAATAACCGCCATGCTGTGAGCCGTGAGCCTTCATCACTCTTCAGGGAACTTAATTAGCGACCAAACAGTCAGAAACCGCTTGCATGAAGTGAACCTTCATTCCCGAAGACCGCTAAGGGTACCACCTATAGCAATGCACAATCGTAGGATTCGATATCAATGGGCTCTTGAACACAGAAATAAGGCAGAAGAACAATGGCGTTTCATGTGCTTTTCTGATGAGTCTCGTTTTGGTATGAGACCGGATACAAGACGTATACGACACTGGAGAACCCCTGGACGCCAACAGCGATTAAAATCCTGCCAGGAAGTCCATCCTTATAGTGGTGGAACCATCATGTATGGGCGGGTATTTGGATCGGCGGAAGAACTGAGTTGATTTGGATCAGAGGCAACCTCAACGCTCAAATTTATGCTGAGACGATTGTATCAGACGTCATCGTTCCTCTACAAGTGCAAATCGGTCCCTTATTTCAGTTAATGCATGATAATGCACGACCGCACACCGCAAGAGTTGTAAGACAGACTCTCGCCGCAGCTAACATCAATGTCCTGCCCTTGCCTGCTCAGTCGCCAGACTTGAACCCGATTGAGCATGCGTGGGATATGCTACAGAGAAGAGCTCTGCCGAATATGGAGGGTATCCAGTTGCAAGAAGACCTTTTTTTGTTGTTGCAACGTACATGGGCGGCCATTCCACAGCGTGATTTGGATGAACTCATTTTGAGTATGCCAAACCGATGTTCTTGTGTTGTTAGTGTTCGCGGTAGAAACACGGATTATTAATTGTTTAAGTTACCCAATAAAATTTTAAAGAAAACTGTTATTTCAGTCTTTTTTTCGAACTTTAATGTTAGTGGTTCAAATGTCAAAAATCCCTTTATTAGGAAAATGGCAAATTTCTTCATTAATGCAAAGGTGACTTGGTTTACCGTTACTGTAGACAAACGAAAACACTTTATTTGATGAATCCTTAAAGAAAATTTTAATTAATATCAATCAGGAGAAAAGTTATTGCAAAAATATATGTTGATCCCTAGACACTTTTGATGTGTGTATATTTGAGGCCTGTAAATTTGTAAAAAATCACAAAGATCCAGTAGAAATAATAAGACGCAGTAATCGTTATCAGAATAAACTTAAGATGCCCTTTTCTAAATTAAAGTGGTGCACGTCTGCACCACACTCTATGTTGATTAAAAATAACCATATCCCTTATTATAAAAAACCATCGCTAAAAATACAAGCTTCGAAAATCAGTTAAAGAAATTATGAATATTGAAAAGTTACTACACTGTTTCCGAATTCTTTGAAGATAAACTATAAAAATAGAATAAATATAAATGATAACACCTATTTTTCAGTAGATTAAGATGAATATTTAACAATGCTGATACAGGATCTCATTGCTTTTGTTATTATATTTACTTGCAATTGAACTATTGAAAAATGTGCGATTGTGAATTTATTAATTACTTTATAGTGAGTGTTTAAATTTGTTATTTAATCGTAATTATATTGTATAATTATAAGAATCGTTGCAACGCGTCACATGTACTTACTATTTATATTGTCAACTTTCCTCCATGTGACATGCAATAAAGATATTGAATTGAATTGAATTCCTTGTCTGGTACCTCGTAACACAGGGATATTTATCCCTACTTCGAGACCATCACAAGAGGTGTGTTGTCTGGCGCATATTGATTTAGTATTTATTTATTTAGTTCAGTTCAGTGTCTGCGAGAAAATTGTAATGGATAAAGTCAAAAATTACATGAACTTCAAGGCAGCGCCGACGTATAGTGGGCCAATGGGATGATAAAATATTGCCCATGGACATGGACTATGTTTTTTGTCATTCTGGGTAAACGAAGAGTCGGTCAGTGTTACATGAAGAGGGCATGCGTCCTAAACAGTATTATATAACATATCATTTTAAAACGATAAATAGAAGAGTTATATTTAACGAGATTATCCTTTTTGGTCTGGAGGTAGTTACAGCACTAACACTATGCATGTTAAATTTTGATATAAGAATAAATCAAGTAATATAATACCTGTATATTAGAGGGTCCATGTTTCTAGCCAGCATATACAATAACCACCAGTCACCGACGTCTGTTCTCTTCGAGACAACCACAGCCGTCTCCATCGCGAGCGTACGCGACCGCGCGTGGAGTAACCGCGGCCTTACTGCTGGTACGAAGATTATCACTAGCCTGGAAAACAAGAATTTTATTGTTAGTTGGCTTTAGCATTGGGCGACTTCCTGTAGCAGTTGCTTTACCAATACTGGGGGGCTAGCCAAAAGCAACACGTTCGACATGTCAAATTAAAAATTTAAGAGAGAATGCCATTAAGACTCGTCTAATCGAAATTATATTTGATGTCATACATTTTTCAATTTGACATGTCAATACGACAGTTGCGTTTTGGTCTTGATACCCGCAACAGTTGCTACTTTACAACGTACCTACAACGTAAGTTGCTGTATTTTATTTAAACTGTGTGCTAAGCAAGAAAGAGGGAAAGTGGTCAATTCAAATATAATATGTTTTAATGAAAAAACATTACCATATGAATATGTTACCTTTGGTATCACTCTAACACCATATTCTTTGCAAAGCAAAAAAGGTCCTAAACCAGTATTTGGCAGCGCTTGCGCACAACTTTGAAGAGAGTTTTACCAGCGGCATGCTTATCCGCGACTGGCTAACTGTTTGTTTATACAGATACGATTATTTCTATATGGTCAAAAGCCGCTAGATATATTGCAGTGTCCTCCGATATCTCGTATACCTGCGCGTTGTGAGCTTTTGGTACAGACACTTTACAAAACCAACATGGATCACGTTCATAACGTACCTGTATAGCACCAGCAGCGAGAGCACCACCGCCAGGATGATGTACCAGAACCAGAGGAAGATGTACGTCTTCTCGTTGACGATGTTCAGTGGCAGGATGCACAGACTGTCGTGCGTCTGGATGCTGCCGGAGGCACCGAACTTGTGGAATGTGCACTTCGTGATGCGCGGGAACACGTAGATCATTGGATCGTATCTGGAATCGAAAAACCGTTATTTGTTAGTTTACACCATCACGAGAAAAAGCATTACAATAAAATCATCATCATCTAAAAAAATGCTGGCCAGGAACGAATTTAGGGGCAAATTGGTGGCACAAAGAACCCCTTGTTCAAACTGTACCCGTGAACAGAATCATCTTCTACACTGTAGCCTAGCGTTCATTTTACGTGATGAGATTTGTACCTGATACGAGTAATTTCGAGTGTCTAGGTCAAATTAGATTAATAATTACAGATAACAATTCTTCATGAGTTTCCTTACATCTAAATAGTGTTCGGTGCTGCTTCAACATAATTCGTGCAAAATGTTTAAAACCTATAGGTTAAGGTCAAAAGTTTTGATATTGAACATTGAAGGTCCATCCCACGAAATCAATAAGAACCTCACCACTAATGGCCAAACTTGAACAAACGTCATTTAGAATTGGACAGCAAAATGTTAGACTTGCATTAGAACTAATATTATTGATACCTTTCTTCCTGTGGCACTTCACTGTACCCCAGCACCCTCGTGCCGTATGAGAAGAACTCCCCGTTGAAGAAGTTGTCCATCATGAGCAGCTGCACCACGATGTTGACCAGGCAGAGCAGTTCACAACCCCAGTACCGCAGCGCGTATAATTTGTGCATCTGGAAAGAGGAGAACATACAGATTAAATGCTGGTGTACTAAATAGATGAAATGCCGTGGAAGCTGTTAATAATAGAATCAAGAAATAATCAATATCAAGTTAAACATAATTATGATGAAGGTGAGAAATAGAAAAGAAAAAGCATCCTCTTTGCACTATTGGGTATAGAAAATTTGAAAAAATTAATTTAATTTTAAATATTTTTTAATATTTTTCTTAAATACCTTTTACTATTTTAATTTCGTTGATCTAGCCGGTAGTTAATTTTTTTATAATTTTTTGAACATTGCAAACTCATAACGTCACAAATTCACTTGGTGTTACTAAATGTGTTTTTTTCCCGGTTCGTGGTAAATAAATTATGAGGAGAAAATTACTGATTTACTGCACTTACGACTGAAACAGAGCTCGCCGTTCATCATGTAGAATCTCACGAGAATGTGAGAAGTGGACTTCAGATACAATCATTTAGCCAAGTTCTGAAACCAAGCCCTACCTGAAAGGGTTGGGATTATAACGAATGGCTATTTTAAGTCCTATCTACCCGTCTGGGCAATGGACGTAAATTAATGATTATTAAAAATAACTTTATGGAAAAATATATTTCGCCTGGAGGAATTTTAAATCTGCTATCTGGAAACCCCATTAATACCATGCAGTAGAATCACCTAGCCAAAAATCTAACGTATGATACAGATCGCGTCATTTGATTGGTTGATGGATAGATTATCAACCAATCACGTGAAAGGACGTTTATACGACCCAATGGGTTTCAATTGTGAGATGTCAATTTGTTGACCGTCAAGAGTCCAATAAGAACCTTAATGTACTCTTCGCGGACGTTAACAATCTGGGGTCATTCATTTGACCCCAGATTATCCTAGATCCTTTGCCTTTAAAAATATTAAATATTCAAATAACGGATAAAATACAAATACCCCGAAATGGTTTTCGTTTTAGGACATGTTTGATTTTTGTTCCCATACCCAATTGGTTTGAAATATCAAAAAGTCAAATACAATCATTATCAAAAAGACAATTTCATTTGGATATGTTATCTGAGTGTCTAGTGTCAAGTCTGGTTGCATAAGTAGAACTACTTACCCAACATGTGAGTTATGATTAAAGTGACCTATGTAGCTGGACTAATGTCATCAGGTTTCAAAATGTGTAATTCTAAGATGAATTAAATAAATATATAAATAAATAAATATCCCTGGACATTATTCCACACAGCGCCATCTAGCCCCAAAGTAAGCTAATTAAAGCTTGTGTTATGGGATACTAGACAACGGATAAACATACTCGTACTTAAATACATTTTCTTTTGTAAATACATACTTATTATACATAGGAGACACCCAGACCAGTACAAACAGACATGTTCATGCACACAAATGTTTGTACTGTGCGGGGATCGAACCCGCGACCTCTGGTGTAGTAGCCAACTTCTTAACCATTACACCAAGTCGGTCGTTGAATTAGAGAGAAACAATGATCATGATGTGTGAAGGTGAATGCATCAACACAACAACTCAGTCCGAACAGAATGTAGCCAACAATACTTATACTAAGATATTTTTGGTGCGAGCTACAACTGATGTCTTGCTTTCGAAGCGTATGTCCTCAACCACAAAATTCAAACTCAAACTCAAATATCTTTATTTAAATAAACTTAATCAGTTCTGATAGTCAAAAAAAATACTAAATAAAAGACATAAATACTAAAATAATATGAATATATAAATAAACAGTATACAAACATAATGCAACTCTACCACCGCGTCGGAGGAGTTGATTCTTACTGAGAAGACCCAGCGAGAAACTCAGTAGTTACTCTTATAAACTTGTTGTGGTTTTACAATGCGAGTTAGTAGAGTACAATTTGTTTTTTGAGTAAAAAAAACTGCTTGAATTCTAACATTAATAGACAGAACAACCTAACAAGTACAGCAAAGCTACAGGTACTAAATATTTGTGGTTTAGTTTAGTTTAGATTATCTTCTTCATATTCAAGCGTATTTTTATAGGTTCTCAAAATTCTCCTTAAAAACTTTCTTGGTATGGAATTATGGATACACAAAAAACAGCCATAATAAAAATTGTCGAAATTCCAGAAAAATAACAAATTGTAATCCCATATCCACCACATTAGTAAGTTAATGAGTGAAAGTTTAAGATTCCAAGATTTATCCCGACTCAGCCGAGCCTAATGAGGCATTATCACAGGAATGCAGTCAAAGGGGTCACTATGATCCTCTGACAGGGTTGTCTACAACTAAATTAATATTTAGTAGTGCAGGGAACAAAAATATTTTTGACTTTCACACAAAGCATGAAGTCATTGTAGCAATTAGGAACTTCGGCTTCCGTATAGTTTAGAGCAATCAGTGATCGATCACTAATCTAGACTTAGAGGGTTCATTTCCTTCAAATTGAAATGTTTTCAATATTTTGATAAGTTAAACAGTTTAGAAAGTGTAGAGAGGCGAGGAAATAAAAATCAGCTTTTTTAATAAAGATTAAAGTAAAGGAAAGATTTAATTGGCATAGGAAAATACATAATATGTATTCCCATGTGGGAAAAAAAAGTTTACAATAATGGTACATTATTAAATAATTCCCTACACCAAAAAGGTTTCCGCTGCTTCAGCGGAATCCTTTGCTTAATGTCAGGCTTCAGCTTAATGTCAGGGTTAGGACTGCAAGTCCCCGCGATGACGCTGATATTCTGTGGTAGCTTGTAAATTTAAATCAAAATATAACTATAGATAACTTACTATTAGATAATTGCAAGAGTGAAAACCCTATCAACAGCTGTAACCGTGATCAAGACCAATTAAACGGTTGTCGACTCCAGAGGAATTGCCACATGACTGGTAGCCTGTTTTGTTTATGCATTCATCATTATTACTGGAAGCACATATGACCAGTGTCTGAAACCCGGTGATTAACGCTTATCTTAAAAAGACGTTAACGTAAATATATTTTAAGGTGATTAAGAAAAAAAAAGGACTTCAAAAACTCTCCATTACAGCATTATTATCATTATATCAGTCATACATAAGTCATAAACAAAGCCTAATATGCATAAGTAACATAAAGCCGTGACAGCTTTTGCAAACAAGCCGCTCACAATAACAATGTATAGCTTTAATATATCAAATATACAGCATGAGTCGAAATGGCTGAAATATTAACGAGGAAGGGTGAAAAGCTAATTCGGGACTAAGGAGAGGGACTGGGATAAGGAGCAGAACCAGACTCGAGCAGCTCAATCAAACACTGTCCAAAATGATTCTGTAGCTTGGCAGCAGAGGTTGATCATCTAAAACTCTTAAAACAAACTCGCCTAAAGTTCACTGTTACTCGTCTAAGCTTAAATTAAGATAAACTATAATGAACAAAAGCAAAGTCTGTACTATGTAACCGCTAGATCAACAGTGCTGTTGATACTTCAACTCATTTTCGAGGTCCATCATAACAAAGTTCGTTTGACGGCACTGTGTCTTCAGTCATCCTGTTTATAGCTTCATCAAACAAAATATCCATAGCAGTATTATTTATGTTCTGCGTGTGGCCGAGTATCTGTGTATGATATGATATCATATGATACGAGTGACAACGGACCCCTGTTGCCGGGCCAGGGAGATCGTTGTTATTTGAGCGCTCAATGGCCGAGTTGATATGTAGATGTATGAACCGATAAGGATATAAAGATTTGATTCTGCATTATGAATGATATCGCTTCAGGCGTTTGTTTCAACTTAGTGTTTTTCTACATTCGTATTAGTAACACAGTGTTTTCGAATAATACTCTTTGATTAAAGAGGTGGCATGATTTTGTACAATTAGAAACTGTTCTCAAGTCTTCATCAAACAAATTACCGAAATAAGAGTTATGCTTAGGCCGGTTGGTAGTCACATATAGTCTCTGTAGTTGTAAAAATAGTATAGAGTCTATACTATTTTGACAAACCAGCACCGATAAGCGCCGATCGTCGCAGGCATGTTCCAAAGGAATGGCAATTATTAATGACGATAAGTGCTGGCAAATCGGAGTCGGCAACCCGCATTCTACATATTATTATGTTATGGTATTCACTGCGGTGGTTACGGCAGACGGGATAATTTAACAGAAAGTTGGATTCTCACTATGACGTTCATTACCTGCTGAAAGTTTTATCATTTTAGAGGAAAAAAACAAACTTTATACTACACCTGCTCGGAAAGTACCTTGATACTTTATTAAATTTACGGTAGAAAGTACGTCATTGCACATCGAACAAATATGCGGGGAGAAAACGCATCTGATCGGGAGAGAAAAGTGCATGAAAATCCATTTCTTACGTGGTTCTTCTTTTTTAATTTTGGGTAAGACTATGCGCCGGTGACCTAAATATCAAAAGCCAAAAAGTTTTTACAGTGAGTTTTTATCTCCAAGTTCGCAAAATGACACTGGCCACTAGCTGTGTGTCGGATGGTGTCGGGCTGGCAGTGCGACCCTGCGGCGGCAGGATAAACAATTTGAAAGAAGAACAAGTGAAAATTGCAGACGCCATTGGCGCCATTTTCAATTTGTGTGTTGTTTGAGGATTCAGTTTTCGTAGAAAGTTAAATAAAACTATCAAAATGTTAAGTAGTGATAGTGATGATGAAGATTTTTTAACTCCGCCGCAGTTGAAACAAACATTAATGGGAAAAGTGTTACATTAAGCTTCACTAACTGCAACAATTTCAATATAAATTTCAATTAGTAAAGATTTAGTTTTTTATTTTCCTCGTAGGTGTAGAAGCACTATGTATCACTCGAGAGAAAGTGCGATTCCCGATCTCGGGTGTTTTAAAGCCCCGGTCTCTTTCTCCTCTCGGTGAACAATGTACTATTGTTTTCAGAAACTACGTTGTTGTATCAGCTTACTCCTCGCTGAAAAGTACTGCTGAATTCGAGCCAGTTAAATTGTGGAGCGAAATTTTGCGCAATCGTAATTTAAGTTTCTTCTTCTTCTTTTCAGCGTATCGCAGTCCAATGCTGGACATAAGCCTTCCCCAGAGCGCGCCACAAAGCCCGATCTCCCGTTTTTGCCATCCAGTCACTACCAGCCACTTTCTTTAGGTCGTCGGTCCAACGTGCCGGTGGACGTACAACACTACGCTTGCCGAGTCGTGGTCCTCACTCGAGAACCCGTCTACTCCACCGACCATCGGTTATGCAACAGATGTTTACGGCGCACTGTCATTTCAGTTTGCTACACTTCTGGACTACGTCAGTCACTTTGGTTCTTAGCCGGATTATCTCGTTCCGGACCTTGTCCCTTAACGCGATTCCTAGCATGCACCTTTCCATAGCTCTCTGAGTGACGTGTAATCGGTGGGCTAGTTTCACTGTCAGGTTCTACGTCTCGGCTCCGTATGTCATGACCGGTAGGACGCACTGATCAAACACCTTGGTCTTCAGGCATTGTAGCAATTTAAGTTTAACGTTTTTAAAATTCGAGTGCTTGCTCTTGATCACAATCTACCTAAAGGTACGTAATAAACGATAAGTAATAAACGAGGTTTTAAAAGGAGCAATCTAGCCTAGAAGAACTTACATGTTTTGTTAAATCATCATCATCTCTGATGGATAGATCAATATCGGTTTATAGATCATTTATTTGAATTTCAAAAGAACACAGAGCGTTCACTTGTATGAAATTATAAAATACTTAGTTTACTTAAAATTATATTTAAAAAATATAGGTCGCAGTTAATAAACTACAGCTACAGTTTATTTAAAAATTTAACATTTTGATGGAGAGATATTTTCTAGGTAAGTCTATGTCAGGTCGAATCCGCAAACAAGATTCCACAAAACCATCATCAAGACCGAGCAGTGTGTTCGTGTGCATGAGTAGGTATAAGTAGGTAGGTATAATATAATTTATATTTTCGAAACGCTTTGTTCGCAAGCCACTTTGACCGAAACCCTGCGTCATTTTTCAGATCACCCATTGCCAGTTCTACAAAATCAATAATTGGTGTAGGTATTCAAGCAGACCATTTCATATTCAACACATTCGAATCGTAAAATTCATTTGACGGCAGTAAAGACATATCAAGCGGTTTTTGCATTACACTAGATATTATTAACATGGTCAATCTAATAATATGAAAAGCATATTAGAGTCGGAAGTGTTGTGGACTCCTAAATTTGGCGAATCCAAGGTCTTTGGTCCACGGATGACGATATTTCGATGATACAAGCAAATATTTTCTGTATGGTCAGCGTGACAATCAAACATGAGCACTTCCTAGAATATTAAATACCAATAGAACTTTTGGATTATACGTATGTGTTTCTAATGAATTAACATTCAATTTTGTGCCCGTTTTCTAAGTATGATAAATATTTGTAAAAATAAATAAAAATCATCGTTATTTACATAGGTTTGTGAATCAAGTACAAGAGTTTATTACCAAGTAAGTAGTTGTTATTTCTCTAGATCACTGTGCTAAGAAAATTGCAAATGAAGTACCGTGTTGAATGAGCTCGTTTTCTAACTGAAAACAGAAGTTCAGAATAGCAACATGCTGCAGATGCATTTCGCGAAAATACTACGTGAGTTTTATCACGATTCCCATTCAGAAGCGGAGCGATTATCAGCTATTATTAACAAGGGTCCCGATCCTGGTTACAAGTCTATTATTAATAAGGATCGGCGCCCCGGTTCGGCAGATGTCGTGTGCTGTGCACCGTCGCGTGCGCACCTGCCCGCCACCCCTGGTTTGCTCGATTGCCGATAAGCGAAACTACGCAAGGCCGTTTTTAATGTTTGAATAGTTGATCTTTTAGATTGAACTTCAAAGCCAGTTTATGTATAACTGCTGTATTCTGGCTACGTCCCGCAAAAATATCGTTTGAAAGGGCACTGGAAGTACTGAAACTGCGTTTTACTACTTAAGGTCACGTTGTGGGCATTGTATGTCGCTACGCAAGGAATGAGAAAGTTAATAGCACGACGCTCAATCACAAGGGAGGCTTATGATGAACCTTCCACTGGCTGAGTTGAGTGATGATGAGTAGGGATAGATTAAATTTCTGAAGTAGGTGCTACAAAACCATGATTAATCAACCATAGCTCATGAATTGAATATATGTTAGTGGTGTGTGTTACTTAACTTAAGTACATTTGTGATCTTACACTCAATAACCCCTAATAAACGGTTTTTGAAGATCTACATGCTATAATTCATCAAGGAAGCCTTGGCCAGTAGTCAATTTTATAATGAGTGCCAATTAGGAAGCAAACAACGACGACAAAACCGGACGAAAACGTTAGGAGACCATAAAGTCTAGAGTTCTCACTTTATCGACATACGATTGGAATTTCAAAAACACAATACAGCAATGCGGATTTAAGACCGACAGCGGCGTATGCGCATGCGCTTCCACTGCATTGTGCAACAGGAGACGCAGGTAGAATGTAATGATGTACCTCGTGAGATCCGCTGCGACAATACCGGACAATTATTGCAGCTGGTAGATACTCGCAGTGTGATGATAGGCTGAGGTCTTAACTAATTGCTTACTACAAACATTCGTTTGAAATGAGCTTCTTCTCAAGTTTGCATGCGTTATCAGGTATTCCAGATTCAAGAATCTTCACGGACGAAAAGGGTTTAGTAAAAATTAATGATAAAATGAGGAAAATCTAAATCTGCTTGGTGATCATGATTGAGCAGTGAACTAAAAATCAGCATCATATACAGAAAGTGCCACACTCGCAAACACGGAAAATATAAAGCTACGCAAATAAAAAATATATTACAATTCATCCCTAAAATGTTTTTAAACGCCTCTATTTAATAGTGTTAGTAGATTTCCATGAAATCATAATGAAATGAAAAAAAAACATAAAACTAAAAAATCTGATATTAAACTGAGAGATGATTTAACTGAGCTTTATTTGAACAAAAGGTACATCTAGCTCGAATATCAAAACGCTTTGATATGATCCCACAGAAATAAGAGCAGCTAATACCGGCTAGTAACAAAAGCAGTCGTTGAACTCTAGACAGGTACTAATATTACCAGTTGTAAAGCTGATCATGTGATAGCTGGTGGCTGTCTGCCTGCCTATGATTGGTGGAAGTTGATAAAAAATTATAGCCGAAGAGTCGACTGTTTAGAACGAAGAATCGAAATAACGACGCTGGAGGTTATGAATGGTAGAAAAACTATGATATTGATCACTCGATCCGAAATAAAATTTGTATCAATTCCTGGTTAGATTAAGAAACGTAGTTAAAGCAAAGTATCCTTAGTTAGGGATTAAAAAGCGCGGCAATTTAGCGAAACCGTGAAATATTGTGATTACTTACCTGTTTTTTCACGAAACATGTTCATGCTCCTCAAGCTACAGAGAGCTAACCTTTATACTGCTAACCTTAAATTTAAATAATACTAAATTCCTTAATTGTTCGGCATCTTATTTGTATTTTTAAATAGTTTGTTTTAAAACAGGGCCAAAAATCTGTTTCCCATATTATCTGGTTTATTTATTCTACCACGATTACAACATGCATTGTATGCAAAATATTTAACTAACAATCCGAAGATGGCCGCCAGATGTTTTTGCCGCCAGCTGTTTTTCCAAACATCATCTTTCGAAGATCGTGAACTAACTTAACCTTATATCATGCTCGTTAAAGAACATTTTACACAATCAAGTTTGATGAATACGAAATCAAATTCTTCATATTCTTTTACGAACTACCATGGGCTAATTAAATTCCTGTTAACATATTTTTTGCTAAAACCTTCATACTGCGTTCTAGGAATTTGTTTCGAATGTGGTCGATCGATAAACGCAATGGTTTTTCCGCGTTTAAGTAAGGGTGGGGCATGGGGCATTCTATAATCATTCAGACTTGTCGGGTACAGAGAAAAAACTTTAAACAACAAGCTATGGATATTAAATAGAAAAATATTGATTTCTGCACGCTTTAGGTTACAGCTGCATCTTAATAAAACTTGTACTTAAATATCAAAATTAACGGACAACATTTTTACTTCTTCGCGGTGTCATGTGTCGAATTCCCAAAAGTCATCGATAGCTTATACGAGTACTGTAAGTAAATTGACCCCTCATTCTGTGGAAAGCCACATGTCGGGAAGTTCTTGTTACGGCTAATTTGATTAAACAGCTTGCTGTGCATTCTTTGAGAATGCACGTTTACAATGTATATTTTTGGGCTACGTAATGGATATTTTTTCGAAGCGTAGTCCAAATTCATGGCGAATGATTTGCATTTCGCTGGAGCCCTGACGTAGCCCAGCGGATATGTAAGTTCTCAAAATAGTGGTCGTGAACAGGGTTCATAGCTCAAATAAATTTTGGGGTTGCTGCAAAAATATTATGATGCTAGGTCTACATCGTGGCAAATACAGCGTGGGACGCAAGGTGAACAAACGATAACGGCTGATAAAGGTCGCAAACAGTGGCCCGAGGATACCTATAACATACACATACTACCTACACTGCTGTACTAGCTATGAGGTAAGCCTAAGCTCTGCGATGGATATCTTGTCTGTAAATAAATAATAATAATCGACATCAGTAAATTTCTTGTCAGTTATTACTTGAAATAAAAATTAACACACCAAAAACGCAAATGTTAGTCACACCCTTGTTATTCCTTGGTGGAAATCGATCACGTCCCTTTGCTTGGCAGGTTGCATTCACTACCAATACCAATCGAACCGAGACAAGCTTTTGATTCAATATTCGGATTAGTAAAACTTACAGTGAAAGCGCGATTCGGTTCTAAATTACACAGATTAATTTCTTTTTTGGTTTTGGCCATTTGAAGTTATATTCTCGAAACGAATCTCAAGAAAGACAGGAAAAAGTAGTCCGAGATGAGTATGGCCAAAATACTCAATTTTCAAAACAACAGTCTTTTGCTGTGTTCTTTTAAGCTGCAATTACCGACTTCCTCTTTAAACATGGCAGTCATAAATTCCCCTTAATTTCATTCACAATGAATCGTTACGCGCCCATTCACAAGGATAGTTACGCGAGCATGAACTGCAAGGAAGCCAAGGTGTCAAGGTGAACACGTGGCGAACTTGAGCCTGCGCTGACAGGTTGCACCGCCTTTAACGTAAATGCAATTGCTTAGTAACCTGTTTGCAATGTCGGAGGTAAATGAATATATACATCTTTATACATGGCCATCTAACCAAATGCTATGTGAGCTTGCAGTATAGCCACAGCCGTATTTCTCGTTGGTAAAACTGCTCGTCTGAATGCAAATACCTCTCGGAAAATAACGGAGGTTAGGTAAAGCTCATCGGTACCTAAGCTAGGGTGTGGTCATCTTTGCTATTGTTCTTCCAGCTGGCCACGTGAAAAATCCCCACAGCTAGTGCAATATAATAGTGTTAAAGACCCTACTACAACAAGAGAGCAATATTTCAAGAACTGCACGTGTACGGCTACAGTAACTGCATTCATCTAAACTTTTAATGAATACAAATGTTTTCACATGATTATCCATTATGGGGATTGGTATCCATAGTGCCAACGGGTCAGTCTTCAGGGTCACTCAAAATGACAGGATTGCAAAACACTGCGTGCGTCAAAGTGCCACTCTTCGGCATATTTAATTGCAGACTGTATTGCAGTCGCAATTGCATTTGCATAAGGTGCAACCCAACGACATGCTCAAGTTTGTTGCCTGCTCACCTTGACACCTTCCTACAAGTGGCTACGGCAAATCAGTCCCTGAATTGATATCTAACTTGGTAAGGAAGAAAACTGCAAAGTTATAGGCCTCTAAATTGTTCAATTGCTGAACAAAGGCCTCCATTGTTGAAATCAGGGGGGCTAGCCAAGACCAACACGCCACGACGATTTCTATTGTAGAAATCGTTCAAATGTATGGGGTCTGTGAGATGGAGGATTTCCTCCACAAAAAAAAAGCCCTGTCTGTGGGATGGAGGAAATCCACCTTCACAGACTTGCACTTGAGAAGTTTTTTCACATACTTTTTTAGTTAGGGCAGGAGGTCGGGCCGACAAATCGTTTCTGGTTTATTAGGCTGTATGGTACCATACCCAGACCTATCGGTGTGTAAAATAAAAAGATGAAGAATTTTGTCGTTGAAATATTGCTGACTCAGAGTGTCACAGAGTGGTGACATTTAAGTTTTTTTTATTTTTATTCACAACAGTAATTACATACTTTCTTATTTACTAATGAACCCTACTATTAAAAACCCTCAAGGGGTTTAACTGGTAGTAGGGTTAGATCGCACTATACTATAGGTACTTAAAAAAACCAAATATACACTAATTAATTACATCTTACGACCGACTTGGTGTAATGGTTAAGAAGTTGGCTACTACACCAGAGGTCGCGGGTTCGATCCCCGCACAGTACAAACATTTGTGTGCATGAACATGTCTGTTTGTACTGGTCTGGGTGTCTCCTATGTATAATAAGTATGTATTTACAAAAGAAAATGTATTTAAGTATGTTTATCCGTTGTCTAGTATCCCATAACACAAGCTTTAATTAGCTTACTTTGGGGCTAGATGGCGCTGTGTGGAATAATGTCCGGGGATATTTATTTATTTATTTATTTATCTTAACTGATAAGTAGTATATACTTTAAATATAGTTTTACATTTCTTTGGCTGGTTATTACATATATCGTCTACTGATTGCTGTGGAAAACTATTTAATATTTTAGGTAGCAAGTACTGAAAAGTTCTCCTTCCATATGTATTATTACACTATGGTAAGTGACATATTTGATGATTTTTAACGTGAATTCTAAAACATCAAAAATATAATGTTATTCTTGAATATATTATCTTCTTTTCGAGGATTATGTGCAATTTCATGGAGAATTTTGTAATTGAATTCGACTAACTTCGGTGCTACTTCGGTGCCACTTAGGTGCGACTTAAGTGCTTTATACCAGCTTTCATTTTCTTATTGCAGATGAAATAACTTATAGAAAAGGTAGAGGAACTAATGCAGAATTAGGAATATATAAAAGAAAGCCACAATTCATAATAGAAATGGATTTATTGCAGTTTTAAAAAACCACGCGCCGAAAAAAAAAAACGAAAACGCCGGGTCTGTGAGATGGAGGATTTCATCCACCACGGACACGACTATTCTGACAATTACGCTCCCACAGTTGAGGGGACATAAGTTCCAGCGACCGCTTAAGCCGCTTATGTCGTTTGAACGATTTTTGTTGCTCTCTCTAGCCCCCCTGGTCATCTATGCAATTGATGGGTTATAGTTTAATCACCACGATTACCAACAGCAACGATGAAGACTGGTTATCAAACCGACCGGTTCCAAAAAGATTCGAAAACACACTTTTCATGACCCAGGGATAAGTTTTGAACCCACGTACTTTGTTTTCCCGAACCGATGCAAGGTCTTCACCTCCATATACAGTTAATCACTGGTTACAAAGATCTCAGTCCGTTGAATAGAACTTTCAAAAATTCAATATACCACGAATTTCAAAAGTACCTAAGTATGCAAGCCATATTTATAAAACTACCTACAGTAAGCAACACAAGGGTGCCAATGGTGCCAATGTTGCCAAGGGTGCCATAGTCGGTCGGGAGGTGAAATCAAGAGGCTATCTGTAGCTGTTTCTTATAAAGTTACATAAAACAGCGATTAATTGGCGTAAAATTAGATCAAGATTACTACTTGTTTCCTCGCGTACGCAGCCTGATGTTCCCTGCCTAGAACAGTCTTGGAATTTAAACTCACTTGCTTTGTTCTCAATACATACGATTAAACCGTCTACAGTGCTTATACTATAGGTACTTTACAGATTACTGTCACCCTGTCCCCAAAAGCAGCTGGACTGACAAGTCGCAGTACCGTTAGTCCAAGCCGGCGATGCCGACGGCAAAAAAAACAGGCTGCATCGACTACTAATCAGGGTTTGCCTTTACGCGGCTGCTTCAAAGAACTTTAGGCTTAGTGTCTCGAATAATAAAAGATTTCAAACGTCGTAATTGTTTTAATAGAGAACAAAATGGTATTGCTGACCTCGCTCGGAACTTGAAGTTTTTTGGTAGCAAATAGAGCGGTTCACTTAAGGATAAGCGAACAACGTCGATAAGAGCGTTAGCTGGGGGTGGATCGAAACCGTTGCATTTTTGTAAGATTTTCGTGATTATTTCATTGAATTGAAATAAAACTTAAATTTTTGCTCTATTATTGTGTTTTAATTATTATTTAAAAACACATTGAATTGTCTAAAATTAGGTAGTCACCAATTATTTGCTAATTTAATAAAAAACCGTTTTTTTGTAATTGATAAGACACTTAAAAATTTACTGTACACAGTAAAAGTTATAATTATGAAATTAAAAGGTGCATACAATAGGGAGATAATTTTACTTAATTTGAATTCAGCTAAATAATCACACAAACCTTAAAAAAATACGACGTTTACGATCTACCCCAAATGCAAAAAGCAAACCCTCTAATGTACTTTTTATCCAAATACTAAAATGTTAGCGGCGGTAAGATGGTACTGTAACTTTTTTGTTAAATGAAATTGATGTTTTCGTGAAAAATAAATATGAACGTGTAATATACGCGAAATTTAGCCAAGCATTGTATTGCAATCCTTCAAAATATTTTGCTTCCATTACTTTTGCCAGCATAAACTTCTTCTCTACGTAGAGAGCTTGAGTGTATAGACTTCGACCATAGAGTAGTTATCACTACCATCGCTAACGTACGTACATTCTAATGTATAAAATACCACTGTTCTATCTACCTATGGTTATCTAGTGCACTAGAAAATGCACATCAGTCAGTCAGTAAGTAATTTAAGCAAGCTCTCTTACAAGCAGGCTATGTGTCAGAGGCACTTTATAGGTATTAACACAAATAATTACAATAAGATCAAAGCATAAAAATCACTTCAGTTTAGGCGCCATAAAAACACTCGAACAGACACCATAGATAACATAAAAATATGACGTTATCTTGACACTTGCGTTACCCCATATTAAAGAGACCGCCAGGATATAAACCAGTGCACTTCAACTATAGTGAATTGTAGTGTTAAACTAAGTGGATACTTAAAACTGCTTTTAAATGTAGAAAATAAAAGAATGTAAGGCTAAGAAAGTTGTTAGACTAAGTTGTCGGCCTACAATCGTTGCAGTGGTGGAAAGGCCGATTATTTAAATACCTATAACAATACATTATGATCAATAACTTGTGATAAAAGCACTAGATAATCAACACTCATGGTTTTAAACCTAATCAAACTTAAACTCTATTCAATATTGCACATCCAATTTTTTTTTCAAATTTCATTAAAATTGGTATTTGTGCTGTTGACTTAGCTAGTTTTGCTGTCGATAGATCATCATCTAAAGAAGTTTCTGTTTTGAATATGTGTGGCATTTGGATACATAATACAAAAAGGAAACTTTAAAGAAATTGGTAATCGTCGAGTAAATAGTGTTGAAAAACAACCGTAGGTCTGCCCACCAGACAGATCTGTGCCTTTATTTGCCACACACGCACAAATCCGTCTGTCACGCACCCGATCAGAGAGATGTGTGTATACCCCGCTCTACGTAACGTCAATCAAGATCCTTGGCATTGATAGACACAGAGCGATGGAGGATGTTAGACTATGAATGCTCTTTTCCACGTTATTATTTGTTTAGGTCGAGATCACAATCAGCTTCATGTGCGGTTGACCTCACTAATTGACCATCGCTGTAGGAATGTAAACTTTATATCGATAGCACGATTCACCAAATTGCTGTGCGGAAAACTGAGTTTTACTAGCACACTATTTAACATATTATGTTAATCTTCAAGGTCATTGTATAAATAACTTCCTTAATATGATTAACTTAATACGATTGAATATGATATGAAATATGAAAGTAGGATAAATACAGTGGTAATGAGAGCATTGCGAAATATGGCAGGAGTGACATTAAGTGATAAAGTAAGGAATAGCATAAAGAGGATGTTGTCACAAAAATTGAGATGGGAATGCTAAGACGATTTGGGCTAATGGAAAGGATGGATGAAAGGCGATTAACAAAACAAATTAACAAGGCGAGGGTGGATAGAGCTGTTGGAAGGGGTAGGGCCTAGACGGACGTTCTTAGGACAAGTCCAAGACGTGCTCAGAAAAGGTCAGGTCAGGAGTACCCATAATCGACAAGCATTATGAAAGGATTAATTAGAGTGGAAGAAGCGCAAGAGGTGTGTCAGGACCGTAGCAAATGGAAACATTTGGTCTCTGCCTACCCCGTTGGGAAAAAAGCGTGATGGTATGTATGTATGTATTCATACGATTGTGATGATTCTTGGAGTGCATTTGTGTCCGGCGTTTATAGAGGCCTATAAAAGAAAATGCACTAGTTGTCACAGCTCTCTGGGAAACCATAAGTCCGTCTAGCATAAGTTGGAATGGTAGACGTACTTATGGTTTCCCAGAGACCGTCGAAATGGAACTAAAAAAGGGTACCTTGATGCTTTTGTTCCCTTATGGTACGGTTTTCTAGTTCCATTTTAACTCAACAGAGGCTCTATACGAAATCCCAATACAAATATTTTACGCGAACGATAACGTAAATTTAAAGTGACAAGTCATGGTAGATGTAAACTGACGACATTTCAAGACTAAACTTGAGTGCTCTGTGGGAATGAGATATACGGGGCCAAATTGCAAGAATAGTATTTGCTATGTTCAGTAGCCGTGCTGGATCGGCTAAAGGATCGGAGAAATAATTAACCTAATGATGCAAGAAACATTTGCAGATGTTGCAGAGTAGACGAATGGAATTAAGGTAAACCGCTGAGATTCTTTCTTTGACCCCAATGACCTAGCTAACATATTCATATCACGTCTCAAAGAATCTCTCGAATTTAAGACAACAACGCGTCACGCTTTAAGATATCATCTAAGCCCACCCCAGCACGTATATTCGCTAAAACAACCTAACCTCAAGCGCAACAGGTTCTTCAAATAAAAACAGAGCCACAAATGGTCACCTGTGCAGGATAAACATCCTCGCACCTGCGGGAGGTGGCCATATCCGCCAGATGGCGGGAAGCTGCATGAGAACAATGGGGTGTAGGTTTTGCAACACTTGCTACGTACCGTAAATCAGCAAAAAAAATAAAAATTGCGAAACAGTTCATTATGTAAAGTTCATTAAAATCAGCAGTAAAAATTGTCACGGCAATGAAACTGTCTTTAGCTAACAATTCTTTACAGTATCAAAACGTCCACTCCTAATTTTATAGCCTGGCCTTCCACATAGAGTTCAGAGTGGCTAGTTGAAGAAAGCTTATCTCCTTAGAAATCCTGGAACTTTATCAAGTCCTTCGTAACATGCTACTCGTCCGTACTGCCTTTCAGTTCCATCTCAAATCTTTTCAGCCTTAACAGCCATCAGTTTTTCACGCTCACAATAGACAAGATTAATCATGAAGTCTACTTACTACATAGATCCATATGATTTACAAATGCACCATCGCATTGTGAGTAAGTATGTGTAATTACAAAAAACCGGTTGATACATAATTATGCCTTTAAATTGTTTACTACCTTAAAAAAAAATTATAGTGACTCCCTACCTGAGTGATTCTTGCGCAAGCATCGATAACGGTATAAATTACATTTCCACGAAATTAACCGAAAACTGTGAATCAACTGCCCATATGCCACAAATTTAAATTCTGTGAACTAAGTCACAATTTATTTGACTTTTATTTACTAAAGAACAACAAGTAACTTAAAAAATAGGTTACAACGAATGTCACCATCTTTTTCTCTATTTACTCATATTACAAAATCATTTGCTATAGTTAAGAAACTGCTACTTAATCTGACTCTACAATAACGATATTCTAGGACTTGAGGAAGTACAGCTTGTTTTCTTGCTTTACGAAATCATTAAAGCGTACTATTATGGCAAATCTTATTACAATATCGTCCAAGAGTTAACAAAAGCCGATACAATAATCAATGTAAGTACCTCGGTGCTTTCCAAACCGGAAAAGTAGCTCTGCTAAGTTGCTCAGTGCAAAAACTATATTTGTCCATTGCTGGCTTGCTCTGAAGAAACCAGATAACTATAAATAACCAGCAGACGATGTACAGGAAATAGTTAAAGTGGAGGTAGATATTGCGTAACCGAGCAATGAACGTACTATGGCCATTGACCGCAAACAAAAAATCGACCATAGTCGGTGTCCAATCGCCCGCTCTGTCACGACTGATATTTTTTTCCGTCATGGTCCAGCGAGGAATGCTGGTAAAAGTGTTGAAGCTGAAAAAATACGATTTCACAAAAGAATAAGCTTCGGATAGGCCTAAGAAACCTCAAGACCCAATTCAGAAAAGAAATGTAGTAACTAGTGTACAACAGAATTTAATATCTACTCGGGAACATTAATAATTAGAGTTACTATTGATGATTAAGATGCCTGTCGTGATAAATTGATGACAGAAGATAACCAACAGCTGTGAAGACAAGAGGTGGGTGGCCTATTCGGTGATTAAACTCGTATAAAACATAACGTGGTGAAAAAACGCGCTCTAAGAAAGCACTGCAATCATTTAAAAGTTCTCGTACATTTTCGGTCAATTATTTTGTAACCAGTAATAAGCACATAGTTAGCTGAAGATTGAGCAAAACTGGCCTAGCTTTGGATGGTACAAAATAATAATAAATATCCAGAGTTTTATTTTTTATTCAATCGATTTATGGCAAGAACATATTTTTTTAAAGTTATCTCACTTTTAAGTTTATTTCTGGCTGAGATTGCTTTATGAACAACAGTAGGTATCTGATAAATTATAATGCTTATGAATGCTTATAATGACCATCTTTTATGTGAATGTACATAATAGCAAATGAATAAATAAATAAATACATAACCTCTCAATATATACGAAAACGTGCGCTTGCGCACACTGGGACAAATTT
The DNA here is from genome assembly GCA_947369235.1 of Udea olivalis. NCBI lineage: Eukaryota > Metazoa > Arthropoda > Insecta > Lepidoptera > Crambidae > Udea > Udea olivalis. The sequence goes on from OX376342.1 coordinate 2,088,354, forward strand.
CTGTAACAGCGCTTGAAATGTTTGATCGATTGTCACACTTCATTCTACGCGCTGAGCGGGAAGACAAAACTATGTCAATGAACGCTATGCTATACGCTACTATGGACCGTTTACGTAACCCAATTTATATTTATGTAAGGTCTTCATTTACAAAAATTTTGTGTCACAAAATTTTGTTTTCATGATTATTGTACGATCGAAGACTATGTAATGCTAATGTTATGATTTTTTGTATAATTAATAATATACAAAAGATAGATTTACCTTATCTCAATAATTTTTCATTTAGTTCAGCATTTTCTTTCACAATACCACAAAAAGAAAGAATGTCAAAACTCTCAATGATTATAGCTAAAAGCTACCACCTTTACTCAAAACTAAGCAGCCCTTGCATGATGGATGAAGTTCAAGTTTGAATATTACGGGACGTCATCAATTCAATTCAAGAAACATGGTAAAGCGTTTAATAATTTTGAACGTATTCATTAGAAGAGTAATAGGAAAGAGATTCATCTCATATGGTTTTCTTTCTTACTACTCTGGAAATAGCATAAAAATATGCGTTAAATTAAGATGCGTCAACTCACGCGCCGATGCGAATGGTAATTTACCATTTTCGTGGTGGTTTAATGGTACTTTTACCAACGCGTCGAACCCTAGACATTAGCGACCCAACACACGCAACAGGGGCCGATTCCCAGTAGCCACTCGGCTTTTGTGAATACCAATGCAAGCCCCCTTGGTTGTCCGTGAGACTTTTGCATTTAGCGTTGCACGTTGGCATTTCACAGTAGGTACTACTCGTAAGTGATACATGTTCACTTTTATCATTGTCGTGAAGTGCATGACTCGTACGTTAAACAACTGTAGATTTTGTATTGAAAAACTAAAAAGAGACTTTTTGACGAAATGATAGCAACCGCAAGGATGACGTTGAATAAATATTAAATAATTGTCTTTTAAGATCATCCTACTCTGTATTTGCTATAACCGTTCCACATACGAATGGAATCCCCTAAAATAACATACGAAATGTAAGATATCACATTGATACACTTACCCTCTGGTGCCTGATCAGATACGCGATGAGGACATCCTTCTTCTTCTCTTTCTCTTCTGGTTGGCAGATGCCTATGTTCAGTCCCATGACGATTGTCCGTAGAAGACCCCCTTCGAACGCGTCCCATAGGAACTTGGGTGTATAACACATTATAGCCTACAAAAAAAACATGATTTTACTTTATTATAATAGGGAATTAATACTAAACTCAGGGATAACCTAATGCAAACCAATATGACTGAATCTGAGATGAAAGTGTTCTCAGCCAAGGATTTCTCTCTTGATCTTTGGAGAATATGAACATATGAAAGAAAACGTGTTGTCTACGGCATAAACTGCCCTTGATATCGAAATACACACATCAACATGGTCTAGGGATTTTTTAATTAAACCTAAATAACTAAATTTCTATTAACTTTTAAAAATAATGATTTAAAATTAAATAAAACTCAGACAAAATTTCAATCTTAACTTATTTTTGAAACATCAAAATCTCAACAAAACAACAATTTTTTTATTAAAAATTGTTGAAAACTTTAAAATGGAGTTTTAATAAAGTTATAGTTCGTGAAGATTTACTTCTTTGGAAGAAATTCAATGAATTTCATCTTAAAACAAAACCTTTTATATACAAATTTGAATTTGAAAAAGGAACTTAATAATGTTTTTATAATTTGTCATTAATAGTTTTTTTGTAAGGCCAGGTACTTTTAAGGTTATTTAAATAAGTTTTATATATCCCTAGACCATGTTGTTGTGTGTATGCACGAGTAGCTATGTATAATGATAAACGGGATAGTCTATCTACACCTTTTCCAAACAGATTACATTGACTTTATTTCCTGCTTTTTGTAACCATTCGCAAGAAAATTTGATGCGTCTGTGATTGTTTTTCATACACCCATTTTAGCTCTGCCTTAAGCTGAGGTCCGTGCCTTACTTAAGACACGGAGCTTGCTTTATTTTTACCTAAAAAACTTAATTATAAAATCCAATAAACTGCTAAGAGGCCAAGCACTAGACGTGAGACCGACATTCTCATAACAGACCTCTAACGAAAGGAACAAAGTATTCGCGGATTCATTGCCAATGCCATAAACGGCTTCAGTAGGTCAGCCAGTATCGTCAGGACTTACGGTACCCACGTCATCTGTTAGCACTGTCTGGGTTACCGTTACAACTAACACACTCCAATGACACACTCGAATTCGGTCGTGATTATGTTGTTAGCAAGTGATAGACATACAGATCCTATGTCAATGGCCATCAAGATGTGATGCGGGATTTGTAATCGAGTCCTTCGAGTACACGTAGATGAAGGAAGGTAAAACGTAGTTAACAAATTGGTACTTTGCATTCTGATCGCCAACTAGTTTTACTGATTAATATGCCAATATCATCAATCACACAGGAAACGGGAACATGTAATCAGAGGTAATCATTATAAACCTAAGAATTACGTCAGCGAAGTATGGGTAGCGTGTGTTATCAGTGGTTACCTATAAACGTGGTCTTTGACTATGAGCTTTTTAAGAAAGCTCAAGGTGACTCGACGAGCTGTCGAGCGTTATATTCTAGGAGATGGACTCAGAAATTCGGAAATCTGTGGAAGAATAAGGGTCGTAGTGCGTTAGACCATAAAGGAGCATTCTATAAATAAATATATTATGTAGGTACTTTCCTATCTACAAGCATCATCAATAAACTAGTCTTACCTGGAAGAACAGCACGAAGCACACCCATTGGTAGTAGGTGTAGTATTTCTTCTCCTGCGTGCTGTCATACTCGTTGGCAATACCTGGATGAGCCACTTCTTTACCAATCTGCAAAAAAAACATCAACATATGAGACAATGATTTCAAAGTCAGGTTTTCCTTGTGATACGTAAACCAGAAAAAAAAATAAGTTTTTTCAATTAACCATATCATGTTTGAATACAAATAGCGATGGGATATGGATACTAAACTATCTGTGTTCAGTATTATGACCACAGTGACAGTATAAATGAAAATTTCGCATTGTGTTTTAAGTTATTTATTATACATTATTATAAAACGAGAAATACGATTTTGCAATTTGATGCCGTACATAAAACTGGAAATAGTCGTCGAATTAAATCATTGAATCTGAGAAATATCATGAAAGTCAATTTTAAAGATGATTTTGTAACTGTAGAAGGCAATGATATATCCTATACATATATCACTTTTATGTCGATTGTGTTTTCTAAGTAAAATTATGGTTGCGCAATTTCGCCTAAACTGTTTTACATACTTGTAAAACACTCGTATAATTCAAGGACTTGTTTCATGATTCCGTGTTTATGTATCTAATGTTTTTGATCAGTATTACGTGGATAGCAATGTGTGGGCGATTTTATTCGAATATTTACCATAATCCATGTCCAAATAAAATCGAATTCCCAAATGTCACTCAAATTAAGTGTTCTAAAAATTTACCAGTTCGGATCGAAATATTGTCGAATGTAACTAAACTATTGTAGCGTCCGACTAGATTTAGTGTGCACATTCACATGTAACTATTAGATACTCATAGCAATTGAAGGACCGAAACTTTTGGCCAAGTAATAGTTTATTGTGTCGGGTTCATAGAAATGCCTGTTAAATATGAGGAGGTGCGAGACAAACTGAATATCAGGAATTTTGTAGATTTGCATTACTGCATGAGGATTCGGAAGGTCGAAAACTACATACATTGATTAACAAACATAAAAAATGTTGAAGGATTGCTAAGAATCAACAACGATCTAACCGCTAGACAATGAGTCAGTATAATTAAATTACGTCTCACTACGCATGCGCAGTGAATCCTGCAGTGACAGAATCACGCGCAGCAGAGGGGAAGTGGGTTGTTAGTCACAATCCTCGGTGGACTGAGGTCAATTGCCGGCACCCACTATATGCAAAATCAGATTTGCCTTTGTTGAACGAATTTGCTAAATTGATGATTGTGGACTTAGTGTAACTGAGCCACTTTTATTGCACTGACTGAGTTTGATGCTGAGAACTAAGGAGACATTAAGGTGTTGAAGCATTTTACTTCTAGATATAAAGATTTCAGGCTATGGTATCTATCCATTGATACCATAGCCTGAATTTAAATGCAATTAATTGGAGGCCCTACAAGGAGGGCCTGCCTATAACTAACATTATACGGACCTTGATTATAAGTGTTTTTTTTTTATTTTTATCATTTATTAATGCACTATTTTCTACACAAAGATAGAAACTAGAAAAATTCGGCCTGATCCTCGCGGCTCAAGCGAGAATTTTTAAGCAATCAAATTGGGAAAAAAATCAACTATTCTCTCTGCTGCCTCGAGAGTCGAGACAACTAGGCAGCCTTTACCTGTCAACGTTATTCATTATTCTTCTTTTCAGCCTAAAGCAGTCCACTGCTGGACATAGGCCTCCCCCAGGGGGCGCCACAAAGCCCGATCTTCCGTTTTTGCCATCCAGCCACTACCAGCCACTTTCTTTAGATCGTCGGTCCAACGTGCCGGTGGACGTCCAACACTATGCTTGCCGAGTCGGGGTCTCCACTCGAGAACCCGTCTACTCCACCGACCATCGGTTCTGCGACAGATGTGACCAGCCCACTGCCACTTCAGTTTGCTACACTTCTGGACTACTTCAGTCACTCTGGTTCTTAGCCGGATTATCTCGTTCCGGACCTTGTCCCTTAACGAGATTCCTAGCATGCACCTTTCCATAGCTCTCTGAGTGATCGGTGGGCTAGTTTCACTGTCAGGTTCCACGTCTCGGCTCCGTACGTCATGACCGGTAGGACGCACTGATCAAACACTCTGGTCTTCACCCTCAAAGTTGTCTCTACCCAGCTGTAATTTTTGACCCAGGTATATGTACTCCTGGACAACTCCAAGGGCTACACCTTCGACGGAAGCGGGTTCAGGAACTATGTGTTCGTTGAACATGACCTTAGTCTTGTCCAAATTCATCCCAAGCCCAACGCGTCTCGAGGCAGCATTGAGAAACGACAGCACTTTCTGCAGGTCTTGCAGCGATTCTGCCATTATCACTATGTCGTCAGCAAAGCGGAGGTGTGTGAGATATTCACCATTGATGTTAAGGCAGAGTCCATCCCATTGCAGTGTCTTGAAGACATCCTTCAGTGCGTTGGTGAAGAGTTTCGGGGATATAAAGTCACCCTGTCTTACACCTCTGAGCAACTGGATGGGTCTTGTCTGGTGCTTCTGCACTTGGACACTTGGTAAAGATTTCTCAGTGCTTACACATATTCAGTCGACTTGGCATCGCTGCAAAGATTCCAGAACAGCCCAGGTTTCAATGGAGTCGAAGGCCTTCTCGTAGTCCACAAAAGCCAGACACAGCGGTTGGTTATACTCTTCAGACTTCTGTATAACCTGCCGAACAGAATGGATGTGGTCCACCGTGCTATAGCCTTTACGAAACCCAGCCTGTTCGGGTGGCTGAAAGGCGTCAAATCTCGATGCCAGACGATTCGTGACGACTCTCGAGAACAGCTTATAGACGTGGCTCAGAAGCGTGATCGGCCTATAGTTTTTAAGAAGAGTTTTGTTACCTTTCTTGAAAAACAATGCCACTACACGTCTGCTCTACGCCTTCGGGGTAGTCCCATTGGTAATAACAGAGTTGAATAGCCTCTTCAGCTCCTCAACAACAGGTTTTCCTCCCGCTTTGAGTAGCTCAGAGGTCACTCCGTCCTCACCGGGAGCCTTCCCATTATTACTAAGCTGCCTGAGAGCCGCCTCGACTTCATCGAGATTTATGTCTGGGAGGTATTCCGTAAAGTGACGGGCAAGTGGGGCTCAGGGGTCGCTCGCGTCAGGTGGAGGCTTCGGTGCATGCGAGGCATACAGATGTCCGTAGAAGTCCTCAATTTCAGCGAGTATCCCCGGGGCTGATGTGACGGTTTCACCATTCGAGGTAGTTAACTTTGTCAGATGACTCCTTCCCCGTGTCTTGGTAAAGACTTTCGACCTTCCATTTCACTCAATTGCCTCCTGTATGAGGTGGGTGTTCCAGCTGCGAAGGTCGCGTCTTACCAAGCTCCTGATCTTTTTGTGGAGTGACTGGGGATCTAACAAAGCTTTCTTTGGTGTCTCACGTCTAAAATGCATCAGATCCAGGGTTTCGCTTGAAAGTTTGGACTTCTTAACTGTTCGCCTTTTCCGAAAATGCCTCATTCCCACTTCGCGTACAACCCTGATTATGCTATCTAGGTCCTCGCCAACGTTTGCCGGGGTCTCAAGTGCGGCAAATCTGTTCTGCAATTTCAGTTGGAACGCATCATATCCAGCTTAGGGCACAGTTGGACGAAGAACAGACCTCACCATGACAATTAATGATATTAATTATTATCCTAATATCAAAGCAGACAATTCAAGCAGTTATTTCTTCTTCAAGATAAGGTCTTGCTAATACATCTACTCTAGCAAAGATTTTTGCTGAATTTTAAAACTACAAGGCTAACCACCATCAAATCCACCCTAAAGAATTAAGCATTAAGAATCATAAATCATAAAATATGCATCAAAACATAAGTTTGTAAATAACTTACCTAATTATTCCAAAAATATCTTGCAGTGCCCTAGCAGGGTTCATGTGTATGTACTATATTTTTATTTAAGACCTGTAACTTACCACATGAAGCATCGAATAAATGAAATGAATTATGAAATCTTTAATGACACTCCTTGTATAGTTCAAAACAGCTCCCGAAAATGTAGGTCTCTTTTCATCCTGCACGGTTTAAAACGGCATATCTACGAGTATACTGTAAATTAGCTAGTTACTGTAAGTGATTTTGAAAATTCTAAGGTACTCGTATGCTAGCCAAGAATACACACACGAAGTCAAATTAAAAATAACTGAAAAACTCGGTTTCTAAAATTAAAAAATAGGGTAATGAGAGGCAAAAGAAGACGTATTTTCGCTGTACATGTAATTCATGAATTAAGTTGTATATTTATATGTATTGTTCCACCAATTTATGTTCTCTTCAAGCATAAAAAATGTACCACTGTTAAAGTCGAACGCTCTTAATTAAAAACGGGGTGTCTTACAAACGCAGCTGCTCTAAATCATTACCAAGTAAGTGCTAGCAAGTTCGCATGAAGCATACTTAATAAGTAATGACGCAACCTTTATAAATACCGCGCACGAGTACAGTAAGTTCATTTCAAAGTTACACGTTAAGTATAACGTCAACGTCATTTATTGAATAAAATCAGAAAATGCATATATTAGTTATATCGACTTGTCCGTTGACGCGTTAGTTAAGATCTTGCCTACGGCGCTAGACTTCGAGGGTTCAATTACAACGACCCAAAACAAACATTTATTTGATGAACATTATCATTTGCTTTGTCTGGGTGAGAATAAGATAAAGAAAAGATAAAAAACTTTTTTGTAGAACTTGAAATTAATTACAGCAATATATAAATTTCAAAACTTAGTTCGGACTACATGCGCGAGAATATGTACATGTATTAATAAATAGCATTGGTCTAGCTTTTTCTTATCCGTTTTTCATACCTATGGTTGACAAACATTTTTGTAGATAAGGCTTCAAAGTGTTCCTTAATATTGAATAAACATAACTTACGTCATGTATGGCGAACCTCATTGAACTCAAAATGTCGATATCTGTTGAAGATTTGAACGAAAATATTATCACCTAGTCAACAATAAACGTATTGAAACATCTCGGTCTTGACGCTATAGTGATAAAAATAAAGACCTTTAAACTTAACACAACAAACCTCATTATAATAATCACTGTCGCAGTTACCTAATTCATTACCAATTAATACAAGTGTTATCCACTTGACCTAACACCGAGTGATCGGCGCATCACAATAGGTCGTAACTTGCTCATTTTATTCATTTGACACAGTAAAGAAATAATTTATGGTTTATTTTTCAGATTAACACAAACACAATTATTATACATTAGCTTTAAGTTGTGTGTTGTTTTTGTCAATCATGTTTTGATTTCGAAGGGCTAGAATTGTATTTGAATATAAAATTCATCAATAGGTTTTAAATCAGCAGATTATAAAGCAAATGTGTAAAACATGAGTTTATTGAAACGAGTAGTGTTGATTGCTGTAAAAGTAATTTAAAGATGGTATAGGTAGGTGCACTATTTTCTTTTAGATGCGTTAAAAGAGTATAGAGTATATTAAGAGTATATTTTTAAAAAAGTAAGGCAATTAAATGTGATAGATGGTAATTAAAAAATGATTAGGTATTACAAAACAATATTATGTCGATGCCATTCTTAGCGGCAGTCGAAATCATACATGTAGATTAGTAGATACCTTAAGCACTTATTTTACTGTACCACCTACAAATACCATGTTATAAGCAAATAAATAATTATTTATTATTTATTTATTATTGTTTGTTTTAGTTTCATTCCGTTAGTCTGTTATTTTCTGGTGAGTGTCGAATGAACTTATTTATTAGGCACCTTACAAGTATGAGTAGTGCGCATGGTTTGCTATCGCTGAAAACGAATAAATCTAAGCTTACAAAAAGGTAAGCCCAATGAATACCTATGTAAAAGTTCAAATGCAAATAATACCTCACGCCTTAGCTCCAAGCTCAAATATGAAGATAAAAGCACCGTGGAAGCCTGCCAAGTCACGAATATGGACTCGGAAACAACAAAACGTAATACAACAAAGAAATTGAAAGTCTACTTAGACGGATCAGTGTTGGCGTCACGCCAGAATGATGAGAACACCGCGAAAACTGATAGTTTAGCATCAGGCGTAACAACCGATAGCGTTAACCTCAGTTCTACGAGTAACAGTTAAGTAAAACAGAGTGAAGCTGTTCATTTTGGATGAATTGAAGTTTTGAATGGTGATGACGAAGCAGATAGAGTCGCTCAGTAAAGCATTCAGTACGATATAGAATTTTAGACCTAACGGCGCGGGTTACGCTTTATGCTGCTTATTAAAGTTATTGTCTGTAGGACTAAAGCTAACCAAACGCGCATAGATTCTGCTGTAATATATTTTCCATGAAAATGTTAACTTTATATACTAGATAAATAAAAAATATATCTAGGGCCAACCAGTTTAGTCACAAAAATGTTTGTGCTCGCAAATGGCTTCACACAGGCGTCTTTTGCATATATTTTGTTTGATTCATGATACCTGTGCCGGATGGTCACGTAGTAAGATTAGGCACACACAGTGTACGTGTATGAGTTCGTATATAAGCTTTAGTAGAATTATAATAAACCAGACTATTACCAACTGTTGTCTCATTTCACTGCCATTCCGTCTGTGGTTATATAGTAATTCTTAAGGTCCAACTGTGTCTTATTGCGTCTCCTCGACAGCACTGCAACAGTGGTGGACCCCGACGTGATGTCACGTCGGGGTCCGCAACAATACCCATCTTCACGTGACTACCTGATATCAAACCAAGTAGTGCCTGAACTATGGGGCTCGGACACTGTTATACTTGCGTAGATATTATTTTAATACCAGCTGAGGAAACTGGCCCGCTCAATTTCGTCACTTCGGTTTTTACCGAGTTGTAAGTACTTATATCAAGTCTCAAAGCTGTTAGGTGTGAATCTAACTTTATCTCATCATTAGAGACCACGACGTTGAAGACCGTGGATAGGTGCATAGTAAAAGGATTACTATGATAGGTGGATGCGGGCGGGCGATTATGTTCAATGATGACAATGCTGTTAGGTGCTATACACGTAGCACGATAAGTAGTTTCAAACGTTTCGGAGTTTACATTATCTATTACTTGACAACTAAGATGTTCAAATATTGAGTTCATCATAACACATTCTAGAGGATTGAACACGCATTAATTATATTAATTTAAATTCCATTGCTCCATTGCTTTGTGCCAATGAGTCTTCAATTGGACTTGTTATGAACCGTACACAACAGAATGTTTACATTTAACTGGAGCATCATCACAAGCATAAACAAAATATTGAACAGACCATAATGTATTTATAAATATTGTTAATGACAATAATAATTAAGCAAATGCAAACGTTGCAGAACAATGAGCCTTTGATGAAATCAATAACTTGCAAATTACATAAAGAGATCTTTTAATACTGAGAATAATAAGAAAGGTATTTTTAGACTATTTATTTATTATTATTTCGTATTTTCATTTCCAAATTGTATAATCACTAGTTTTATAACACACGAGGTCATTGTAGTTGCTATAAAATCATATTCTTATTTCTACTTTGACATAAATAAAATAAATAAATACATATGCGCCAGACAACACACCTCTTGTAACGGTCTCGAAGTAGGGATTAATATCCCTGTGTTACGAGGTACCACACAAGGAAATAAGCCAGGGGCGTCTCCCAGCACACCCAGACCCGAGTCAATTCAGAAAAGATCATTTCCTGAATTGACCCGACCGGGAATCGAACCCGGGACACTACGAAAATCGAGGCGAGAAACCGTGCTACAGCGCACCACGACAACCGTGTCGTCAAATCCCAAGATACTGTTGAGCTTTCTCCACTAGCACGCATGAATATCAAAAAAATTACGTCTACCAGCAAAAGTCGTAATGCGTAATAAAATACCGACACAGAAAACATCAACTAGGTCATCATCTGCAGAAGTCGAATTAGGCTTGTAATAGTTTAAACGACTATGATTCGAGTCATTATGGTAATCGATTAATTCGCCCACGTCGTGTCATCCATCTTATCCAATTAGGTCTGAGTAGCGAGACTTTTGATTCCGTAGGGGAATGCTGACCTAAATTTCAATGCTCAATACTAATACGTTGTTCGTAAAAAAAATGGCAGCATTGAACGCTGGCACATAAATAAGTAACAAAACTGTACATCTTTAGACATACCTTCAATGAGGATTTCATGACAATAATGTTAACGCCTTTTCCGTGGTTGAGAAATCTGAATAGAACTGCCACCTTCATAATAAGGAAACCGTCTTTAGAACGATTAAATACGTAAATAGACAAAGTGAAATCCACAAACATGAAATATCTACAATCTTCCATAACTATGAATGAAGTAATGATATCAAATATCGTGTTAAACTTACCTCTCTAGCAAAGGCATCGGGCATGGTGAAGGTAGATGTTATCCAGCAAAAGGTGTTGACCACGTGAGTTGGCAACCCGCTCACGATGCATTGTATCGGTTGTCCAACATATTGCGTCGCTGTGATTATCATTGAACATGTGAGGAGCAGCACTGTCGTGAAGATGTTATGCAATCTGAATACTGCATTGTCAGTCTTTATCGGCTGGTACTTGAAGTACACACTCAACCCTCCAAGTAACTTAAACATCTTGGCTCTTTATCTTCTATGATTCAAAAGTAGATCATATTCCAGTCTTTAGAGTAGCATATTGGAAGTCATCGTAGGAATGTGCTCACTTATCATCTAGTTGAAAATCAGTCTTTGTAAATTGAAGTTCGTATAACGGAATGTCTTTGAGATTATTATCGAGATTGCTTGTTTCGGTACCTGAAACAAAAGAAAGGTATTCGTTAGCTTCGTAATGGAAGCATAAATAATAAGTATTTAAAATTAATAGCATCTTGCTATTAATTTTAGATTATTGCTATAGTAAAAACAATTAAATCGAATTTGTTGGAATTTGGACAATAGCCTCACAGAAAACTGATTTGAGTAACTTAAGCTACGCTCATTTTTGCAGCAATTGGATACTGGACTATTTCCTACTTCTTTCACGATTGCAATAAAATTTATATAAAATACTGCATCATCATTGACCAGTGAGCAACCAGGCCTGACTCTTGAATCTAATTTCACCGGATTGGCATCACATTACTGTCACCAAAAAATTTTTTGAACCTAATTGCTTTGGAATAGGGTTCATAAATTTCTTATTTGTCATTTATGCAACGCTTGTCCAAGTGTCAGGCTCCAGGTAGCTAGGGACTATCAATTCAGTCGCCTCGCGAGTTAGAAAATCTAACCAGAGGAACTAACAGCCTAACGTGTCTCCCGAACTATGAAAGCAGTAAGTATCCCGTGACATTAATATTTCGTGTCGCTGAACAATGAAAGTAAGTAAGTATCGTCTTTCGACAAAAAATACTTTCGACCGTGTCTTCGTGTTGTAGAACGTGCTACTCGATTCTTTGATGGGTAATAATTATGGCACCTTACCATACAAATTGACAGTTTGTCAGTCACTTTACATGGGTTGATGGTGTAGCAAGGGTCGCATGGCGTGACAGTGATCACGACTGGACGTGCACAATAGCTATTACAATACAAGCAAGCGCAAAACGTGCACTATTTATAACCAACTGTTGTAAGATATGTAGATATTTTTTTTAAATATATGTTATTGTTCTAGTGTTAAACTTAATAAACACCCTTTTTAACTGACTCCGGCTACTCTTATAGACCACCGTGACACTTGACTAAGCTGAAAAAAAGAAGAAACATAACCTCTTTCTTTTCAGCGATCAATAACGCCACTGCGTCACAGATGATTTCAAACCAACAGATAAACTCATTTAAATATTCATTAACATCTGGCAGCTAACTAAATAAACTTCCAATAAAAGTTCTCTGATTGAAGAACAATGTAGTAATCCCTCAAAAGTAGCTGTGTAAACCCTCTGTATACATTTGTAAAATGCACGTGAGTGTAGGCAGCATGCCCCACCTGTGGAGGTCAATGGCCTGTTATCGCATTCAGACCACGTGGTCTGCTACTCTCGTTTAAGTAGGCCACCAGAAGCCTTACTGATAACAATTGACCAGCAGATCAATGGTTTGGTTGATCGGTCTCACGTTGCTAATTGATTGGAATACTGAAAGTTATTTTGTACAAATGGCGTAGTTTTTTACTTTTCATGCTAAATCATGTTTATGATAGTTTGTCTTCAGCAGACGTACATTTTATAGTTGTTTTTTCGTTTTTATTACTTTCGAAAATGTGTAGGTATAGGTAACTTAAGATAAAAAAACACTTTATTACAAGAGAAAGGCTTATAGCTAAAAATAACCTGTTGCAGTAAACTTCACGGGCTACAGGCAAAGTAAAAATGAACATGATGTATAATACAGGATTGAACAGTTTTAGTAAATAAATTAATCACTACCATATAAAGTAGGTATTCAGCCATTTATTTGGTAACTACCCCGTAGTTATCAAATATACCTATGGCTTAATTTCTGACATAAATGCCTAAATTCTTTGTGTGTCATTGGCTTGACACGGGAAAACTACGAAAAAAATCAGTAGGGAATTCAGAAGTTGTTTTCAGTAGTGTATAGGCGATCTAACTTATTTTTACAAGTTAACTTGTACTTGACAAAATTATTTAGGGTTGCAATACTATAAACCAATATCAAGTTAATATAACCCTTTCTGAAATATCAGCACAATACCCTGTGTTATGTTATCCCAAAACAAAGCAACGTTCTTTTTGAAAGTTTTTTTTTGCTTGGCTAAAGATTTAACACAAACTCAAATATCTTTATTGAAATAGACTGAAGCAGTACTTTTAAATAGTCAGAAATATACTAAATAATAGACATAAGTACTATAATGATATGCATATATAAATAAACAGTAGCTATACAAACATAATGCGACTCTACCACCGCGTCGGAGGAGTTGATTCGTACTCAGAAGAAGACGCGGCGAGAAACTCAGTAGTTACTCTTTTAAACTTGTTTTGCCTTTACAATGCGAGTTAGTAGAGTACAATTTGTTTTTTGAAAAAAAAAACCTTAAATTCTAACATTACGAGTATTAAACAGAACAACTCGATAGGTACATCAAAGCTACAGAATATAAAACAATAGAATGTACCAAGTCATTTATACAACTCCAAAGACAAAAATTGTTAGTCATCATACACTTATGTCAGGAGTTTAATTAATAACTATTACAAGAGTTAACTGATCCTGCACTGAGCAGAGAGTTTTAATCCTAGGCTTTTTTATCTAAAAGGTATTCATCGGTAGTATAATACCCCTTTTTTTATAAATTTAATGTGGTTTTTGAATCTGTGCAGCGGGAACATTCAAATTGCTGGAGGAACTTTGTTGTAGTAGTGTTGCCCAATAAAGGGTCCTAAAAGTTTTTGTAATCTAAAGAATGGCAGCGCCATTTTATTCTTATTCCTAGTATTTTTGGCGTGTATATTGCAGTGTTTACTTCGCATTCAACCGGCTCTTGTATCCACTTATATAGAGGCGGCACTAAATGCAATTCTGCACCTAGACTGAGTGAAAATGGCCGCGCGTACAAGAAATTCAGATGAGAAGTGCGTCGCGACGGATATTATTTAGAACAATAACATTATAGATTTATAAAAGAAACGCTTATTCAAAACCCAGTGTCCCACAGTCAAGTTTTTAAACTCAACCAACGGTTTTAAATTACCCATAACATAAACTCCAGCGCCGGACTATTCAATCTGACGAGAAGATGTAAACAATTGAGAACCTGCTAACAACCACATCCGATGAGCGCTCAACTTCAAGCAACTCCATATTGAGGATGTGGTGGGATATACGGTCCTTGCAAACGATCGGGTACTCACCTTTACGTGAGGCATAAATAGATATTTTACTGTGATACGAATTTAATTAACTACTTGAGCGACTAGCGCACATAGGTAGTTGTAAGTACTTACTTTAAATTTTACTTCCTTGCTTGCCATTCATAACATTATTTTAAAAGCGTTTGAAATGGCAAATTCAAGTTGTGCATTTAAGAGGACACAGCACGGTCAAGAGAATTGAAAAAATTGCTGTCTTTTGCAAACCTCGAGCGCCCCGGAGAGTCTGATAGAGACAGATGCAAATCTGACCGAGATCAAAAGTACACAAAATCGAAGTTTTGTAGTCCCCTAATCCCTTTGCGAAAAATTTACCGATTTAGTTACTTTTTTCATTAAAAATTAAATAAAGACTGTGGCCGTGTTCCTCCGTTTTCCTTTTTTTGAAATAAACTAGTCAAATTAGTTTTCTGGATGTTTGAACACAGCGGAAAATCTGGCCATTTTTTTGGATTTTTGAAGGTTCATATCTCTTTTAATCATTATTTTTTTAATAAAGGAAAACATAGGGACATGCCAATAGTAGCAATAGAGTTTTGGGAAAAAAAAAATTCTCTATTAGCTAAATCCAGGGAGGAAACAGGGGACTACGTTTGTATGTAAAAACCTCTCTCTTAAGTTGAGTCAACCAAAACTGGGTCTCGGCCGCTTAGTTTGGTCGCCGTTTCAAGATATGAAATTTGATGAATGGACAATATAAATAACATTATTCTTATAGTTCCCACGAACATTTATTGAAGCCCACAATGAGTGATTTTTAAATAAGAACCTGAAGCGTTTTATTTGTAAAATAAACAAATCTTGATAATAATTTAACTTTGAAAAAAGTTTATTGCCTACTTTCATCAGAATTTAGAATTCTTCACTAACTGGTCTAAACAGATCTTTTCCAAGCAATTATCACTTGAAAGGTGTTTAGAAATCATAACATTTCAGACCAAACTAGCAACAAGCCCAATATTTACACAAATAATCTCATTACCTTAGTACCGACTTATTAGCAGCAAAAGAACCAAAGGCCTCACTCGAAGCTGTCACCAAACCCACCATTAGCACCTTATAAGGTATGTTTTCAGAAGAAAACTGTCACCAAAGTCGTGATGCACCATTTAACGACACTTTCTAGTATTTCAAATATAAAATAAATAAATAAATATCTGGAACAACTTATTTAACACTACAGTACACGCCCGGCCTACTATGGTAGACCACAGTAACATAATTGTTGATAACTTGATAGTTTTGCATGTAAGAAGGGTCCGATTCTAAGTAATCCTCAATTACGAAATCTGCTAACACGTCATTACTTCAGCTGACCTCACCCCCCGAAGGTTTTTTGTAAATATGGCTCTTAAGTCTTGGGCCTACTATAGTAGTCCGTGCGGGTACTGGTGTATCAAATTTATTAAAAGATTCTTAGTACATTTCCAGTATGGAAACATTGACACTTAGTTTGCGGTAAGCGTATTTCTCTTAATTACCAGGCAGGTCAATGTTTAAAATGATATGAAAATATATATTTATAACATATTTGCTCTTGTGCGTTATTGTAATGTAAAACGCACGCATTTTTTTTTATTAAGGTAAAACGCACGGTTTATTAAAATGCTCCGTCTAAAACGAACGGTACTTTTTTAAATTTTAGCAAAGAGTTTTTATGTCAGAAAAGAGGTCAACATCTTAATGTTGACCTCTTTTCTGACATAAAAACTCTTTGCTTATGAATAAAATTAACTTTGGGAGATAAAATATAATAAATAAACATTTAATTCTTTAATTTAATTAATTTTGCTAATAAATAACAACTATTTATCTGTAACAAAAACACAAAAATATTAATTTACTTTATTAGTAATACTGTTTTTATGCCTTTGCCTTAAAAAAAAGCGCGGATGCGCGCGCATCGCTAATTTGTGAACAAGTAAAAATATTTATAACTGCTTTAACAAGTGATTAAAGATTTATTTGTTTAAGAAAGTCAGAGTTTTATTTATTTCCTCGCAAATATGTTATAAAACGTCGTATGACATACGTGCGCTTTGATAATTACAGCCTCTGCTTTCTTGTAGCCCTCACCTACGGCTCGGGCTAGCAATATCGCCTCGGCTGTAATTTTCAGCATACCGCACTTATATCATAATGTACAATTAAATGATAAATTCACATTTTTAGCCAAAAAATCTGAAGGTTATTAAAGTTCAATTTATTTAGTTTTTTTTCAATTTCCGTTTAATTGCTCGTAGTTCATGTTTCTTACTAGTTACATAAGAATGTAAATTAAAATGTAAAATTTTCGCACTAATGAAGTTTGATATTTTTTGTAAATTATTACTGAGTATGTTAAGCATATTGTATTTAGAATGTTAAGTATATAATTAATAAATAATGATATATAAATGTTTATCTTCTTTTCTGAATTTATTTATTAACACATTAACCACCAACACAATGGCTGTCATTTTAAATTAGCCTACTATAGTAGGCCACACGTGTACTGGTGTAAAAAAAATGAGCGCGTGTACTCTTAGTGGTATTTTCTGAATATAGTCACTTAGGTAGATAATAACACGCAGACACAGAAATAACAGATATATTCGTCACATGAATAGTTTGTTTTGGGTGGTGTCGAATCCTCATATATTTTTTTAATTAAAGTTTATTAGAATATGAAAACCGACTTTGGAAAAAGATTATGTATAATTATTTTATGATTAATAATATGTGGCGCTATAGGTTTGCGCTCTACCTTTACGCTCACAGACCAATCAACGAAAAAAAAAAAGGACAGTAAAATGGGATAAATGCAGCAAAAACAGCTGACAGAGATGCGATCTAACAAAAAAGAGGAACAAAGAGGTGCTGCCGTCCGGAAAAGATTTAGTGCGAAGTGTTACAGATAGAGAAACGCCGTTGGGATTTATTAAACCAAACAGTAGTTAGATCACCTATTTTAAATTCAGTTCATCTTGAACTTGGAGCTGGTTTTAATCTAGTAACAACACTCACCACTTCGGAATTCAAATTTAAAAATGTTGCACCATTACGAATCGTGATAGTTTTGGAGTTTAATTAGCAATACGGGTCAGGTTTAATTGCATATATAATTACTCATTCATATCTTTTACTTTTGTAACGATAATAACGTTATTAAAGCTTGATTCGCAATTTCGCATAATGCGATGACATTATTGCCTTAATTTCTAAGAAAACCCTATCCTAATAGGTCTTCCGTCCAAGCCTGTATCAAACATTGAAACTCGGACGGAAAGGAGTACCCATAAATTATGCAAAAAAACCTACATTTTATTAAATAAACTAAACAAATAATATATTTTTTACTAATGGGCATTATTTTATCACAGCGCATTACGCTAAATTATCGAGACGTTCTTAATGGAAATTCTTCACTAAGATACAATTCACCTCTTATATCAGGCACGTGATCTTACCGCTTCTCTCCAGTCTTAAAAGCTTTTAAAATTCCTTCCTTTTCTAGTTAAATTCCAATTTATGGCATTTCTTAGGGATTTATTTCTATCACGATTTAACAAAGATAAACTCGTCTTACTAGGTTTGCAATTTGTATGGTATAAATCAGGATTATGCTGAGGTACAAGTATGTTATCAAATTAAAAATGTTGATACTCGTTTAATCAACCGATTTTATAAACATTTCAAACTATTAAATAATTTTAAACAGCGATTACTTAATATTTTCAAGAACTATTCAGAACTTGGTACGTTTTCATTGTGGCTACTGATGAATGGAGCGATTTATCGAATAACTCCTGTAAATGACTTATGTATGAATCACATAATGAAGTTATTCAAATGTTTATGACCACAAAACGAATTCAAATTTTAGCTACACAAACAACATTACCTTTAGAATAATGATGTCATTTTATTTATGAATACCTACTAAACTGCGGCAACTGCTTACCGCTAATGTATTATCAGACGAAGTCAGTTAAAAACCCCTTGCGATGTAGTGAATTTAGGTACTACAAGTATACACGGGTACTTTTGCGTTTACTAAATCCTGCTTTACCTTTTGTGTCTGTTAATCTGCTTTCAACCGACAAGTGAAAACCACACCAAAAGCGAAACCATAACATTATGGCAAAACTTTGATTTATGAGAGCCATTATGTCTGAAAAGGGCTGTGAGTTATTTTCGAACCAGCTGACTTGGCGGCCTAAGATAGCTCGTACCTTACGTGTAAAACCCCGAAGGCAGTTGGGTCGATTCCCACTCAGGGCAAACATTAATGTGACGATTTTTTGTGTTGTTCTTAGTCTGGGTTTTTTTGATCTATTGAAGTATTTTCTTGGATATCTTTAATCTACGATTGTCGGTCCCGAACAACCATACAATTGCAAATTTAGCTTAATTCACAAAGCTCTAATATCAAATAAGGTCAAATTGATTTAAATCCGCTCAAGTCCCAAAAATAAGTCTGATCTGATATGTAAAAGTTATCAGTTCTACACATATTTTCACATCATTACCCCTTCATGAAGCAACTATTGTTGGTTCACAACAATATACTCGTAATGTTCCTTGTTTGTGATCATCACCAACCCGCAATTCGGCAAGTGTGGCCATCAGGTTAACGATACCCATCAGTTGCAATGACAGCTTAATTTGTACTTGCAAAAATCAATCACTTATCAGCTTGTTTCTTGTGCTTTATAACTGTTCAATCTTATCTATCTCAATAATGTTCATACGAAAGTTACTCTGTCTTAACAAAGTTCTATCGTCGTCTTATTTGCTAAGCAACTCTACTGTACATTCCGTGACGTTACCATAGCCGATCACAAAATTTTCGCTTTTACCAGTATTTCGATTTCCTATCAAAGATTTTCCACAGAATGCATGTCCCAAGTTTTGTCATCGCGAATGTGTTACAATGTAAGTCTTCAACCAGGTTAATTAAAACCTACAACAGGTTTTTCAAGAACCTTTCACCAATTGCTTTTAGAGTGCATACCCGCAAGAAGTTATTAACCAAGCTTTTTCCTCGAATTTTGCTTTTAAATTCTCGAAATTTGACGGGTAAGTTGAATATGTAAGAGTTTAAAGAATCGTGCAATTTTGCAGGAAAAAGCCATAAATATTGGCTCTGCTAAATAAATGAGTTATTTTTCATTAACCTATTCATTCAAACTTGTTGCTATAATAGCCAATGATTTTTTTTAGGTTTTGTGCTGGTTGTAGGAACTTCAGGAATGAACAGGAAATTAAAATGTTAATAACAAATGAGATTGCTTTCCTAACTTCTAGTTAGGTTTATAATTTGTATTTGTACCGTTCACAAGTAAATAATATTACAATAGAACCTTAATGAAGTAATTACAGACGGCGTTTTTTTGCATGCTTGTTTCAACCTTGATGGATTAGAAAGTAAGGAATGTGCAATTTGTTCGGTGTTCCTCTGAGAGAAGGAAGTCAAAATTCATTTTTGACGTAACTATTCTAACCACAGATTTTTTAAATTCAACAATTTTCAGCCTTCATAGTTCGAATGAAATATCAATGGTAATAGTTTTATTTCTGTTTAAAGAAATAATTAAAAACACTCACGAATGATTGCAGGTATATTAGATACCAGTACTAAAAGTGTTTACTAATAGCATTAAAGTATGTTTATAATTCTCATTCATTAGAGGTTTATGATACAAACATGAATAAAAGATCAACTTGTTCAGAATTCGCTCATAAATATAATATATCAATATCAAATGAACAATCCATAATAGGGTAGTGGCGAGGTGATCAGAAGTAAGGCTATCTTAAGAGGAAATCTCGGTCAATGCAAAGCTGCTTTTTGCTCATCTTACAAATGTGGTTCATGATAATTTTATTTTAGGCTAATTAACACGATTTGATCATCATTGTCATCTTTAATTTCTTGTCATTTTCAATAGACCGAGAATCAAAGTCCATACAAGTTTTTATCCCTTGATTCGACAGCACATTGTCAATATTTCTCATTCATAGCCATTTGACCTTAATATGCCATTGTCATTTAGTTTTTCTGCTACTCTAGTATTTTAAATTTGTTAATACTGACCAGCTAAGTGGTTACTTTGCATTACTAAGCTTATCAACCTCAAAACTAGACTTTCCATCAGATAAAGAACTGCCTTACGTAGGACAAAATTACCTTAACCAAAAACACAGTCACCGCTAAGCATCTCGAACACAAACATTGGACTTCCAGATTGGATTTTCAAATTGTCATAGTTTGTGAATAGATATCACCAGCGAGATTCATAAAGCCAAAGCCTTACCGGTAAACTGACTTGCATACAACATGATAACAAGCGGACCAAATTATTCCATCTTTCGATTCAGCAGAACATGAGCATACTAGGTGATCGATGAAGCAATATCAATAACGAATCCGCCAAATGCCCAGTGGCAAACCCAATTGGCGCTGCGGGCCAAGACTCGGGTCAAATAGCAATTGACATTGATATACTCGTAGACTGGAATTTTTTAAGTGTCACTGGCCGATGTAATTTGAATTAATACGGACTAGATTGAATAGTTGTAATGCTGATTCAAAGTCTGAATCGAGTAAATTGTCATCCAAGTAAATAAATTAACATCCAGAGAGGACTTACAGTAAAATCATCAGCTTGTACTCTGATGGCAGAAACAAAATTACACTTACATACTTTCCTCTTTATATCTACGAGTCAACAGATTTTTACACCCAGTTACTAAGCTTAACATGACTGTGATTATTAGTCAGCCATAGGTAACATACGGGTGCTGTCATGATAGGTAATTTGTTCTCTTATATTTACGCGGACGCCATACATTAAAATGAAACAACTGTACGCTTTTTTAGAGTTCCGTACCTCGAAAGGAAAAAACGGAACCCTTATATAGGAACACTTTGTTGTCCGTCTGTCTGTCTGTCAAGACCCTTTTTCTCAGGAACGCGTGGAGGTATCCAGCTGGGATTTATATCAAATACTCAAGTCTACTGTCTCTTGGAGCTGTGTAAAAATCAAACTTCTAAACCAACGCAATCAACAGCTGTTTATGCTAAAAATTTCCACAAATTTTCGCCACTCGCAAGGGAATCAAAACTACAGGGTACTTCCCGTGAACTGAGAATCTTGAAATTTGGTACGAAGCAACGTCTTATAGCACAGATAAAGGGAAAATTGCGAAAACCGTAAAGTTTCAGTTACATCATATAATAAAAATATTTTAATAAATTACGTACAGGTTTGGACGGACCCTCGGTGCGCGAGTCCAACTCGCACTTGGCCGGTTTTTTTTTCACAACTGCTGCAAAAATGATAACATCGGGCTACAAAATATTTCGGGCGTTTATTTTTGTAAAACTTGTTATAGGGAATTTGTCTCCACGTTGCCGTTGTAAGGCAGATTACGCAAGGAAGCTCATCAAGATAACATTCCTTAAAATTAAGGTTAACTATTCCTCAGAGAACATAAACTATTGCTTTGGAGCATAGCTTCTCAATCTGTAGTCTGGGCCACTCATTGTTGAGGAGTTTCGATTTGCTTGGACTTCGTACACAAACTTCCTACCCGTTACAGTTGGACGTTATTAATCGGCATGATGATATTTGAGCAATGTCACTTATACTGTGAAATGCATACGACTTAGATATGGATGGACTTTTTTAGAAAGTATTCTTAAATTAACCGTGGCTGAACTTATACTCAATGACTAGTTGGTTGTTCCCATCGTAATGAAAAGAATACTTTCACTGAGTAAAGTTGAACTCAGCATATCAGGTGGCCATTCTGTAAACATTGTCTAGGTTGTTTCCTATAATAATGCTCTTAGCAATGTTCTCTATGACATTTCTCGTTATTTTTTTAACAGTTTAGTAATATTGAGAAACAATAGCCTACGCTATTAGATAACTAGACGTATCTTCGTCACTAGAGGTACCGAGGCCGGCCCAAATTGGTCAATTGCAGTCGTCACCGGCAATTGACATGATCAGCCTATGTACCGCGATTGCACCGCAGTTAACAATGCAGATGTACTCAGCTCGCCGGCATCTAACTGCAGGTTTAACGATACTCATACCTAACTTTTAAACAATTTATCAAATTATGAGGCAATTGGTTTCCATTACTCAATAGATCATTTTATCGAATCATCAGGTATTTTTTTTCATTGGGTGACCCATTACTGAAGAGGTATTATTAGAAGATTTTATTTGCATGCTGTTTTTCTAAGCTACTTGTAGTAGTAAACTGTATTGCAACACACTACACAAAGTCATGTTTTGGCAGTTGTAGCTAATTAGTAAATTGCAGAATGTTGGGTTGAGAGAGGAAGAAGCGCAAGAGGTGTTACAGGACCGTAGCAAGTGGAAAGATGTGGTATCTGCCTACCCCGTTGGGAAAAAGGCATGATGGTATGTATGTATGTAGAATTCCGGGTTGGACAGGGATTCGTTCACAAAATGTTGGAGATCAAACTATTGATACTCATCTCATACAATGCAAACTTATCAGAAAACACACTTAAACTCTCGTTAAATTATTTAGTCCACACGAGAACATGTAAAGCTTTACATGGGGGTCTTATGATGGCTGGCATAAGCCCCATTGAACAATGGTTTTGTAAAGACGGACCTGTCGTCGTTCGTACAACAGACAACACCGACAACAACCAAAACGTTGAATCATAACAGACACACAATATAGATACCAAAAACCTGTCAGCACAGACTGACTAACGGAACCCACAGTAATCGGCTGTACATAAATATAAAGCAAACAATAGCTCATATTTCAAACAAATGAACAAATTATGTTTATATAAACTACTTCGTACACTTGCCGATACGACAGTGACACAGATTTGAGTATTTGTTAACAACACAATCTATAACAAATGAACTAGTACATACCTTTGGAATTATTAGATGACAAAAATTTAGTATGGAAAGTTCTGACTGATATGATATGTAATACGAGTAAGTTGCAAGGTTACTGTTACTCTCGATTTAGTTATTCAAGATTAAAATATCCATTTACAAATAGGATCTGTAGCACACCGGCGAAAAATAAAACTATTCGAATGGAGGGAAAAAAACAGACGTAATACGAATAACAATAAATTAAATTACAAAAATCAGTTCGAAAGTAATCAAACATTGAAATAAAACTTTTCATCCAGATTTTGCTTACGTTTCATTTCATTAAGTAATAAAGGAACCGAAAAACCCTTTTTTTGGAGTACGTCGTATTTTTTTTACTATACAAGGATACAAGTGAGTTTTTAAGCCAAATGAATTATTAAAAAAATTATAGAAGAACTTAACCTGGGTTCAATGATCTTAATTCCAAAGCAGGAACATGGCAAGAAAATGCAGTGACTAAGGATCAGCTGACCGGATAGCGGTATGGTGAGCTCAGGTGCGCCCACGACTGTCTACGTAGGACGAACGTAGATTGAGATACACAACCTCTTTATAACTTCATGGTATGGCGAATCATTGTACGCCAATTACAAAGTCCGTGTAATCTTCGGTTGGTTGGGAAATCATGATGCAAGTAGAAGTTAATGAATCTGGGTATGGTGCAACGCAATCTAAATATTGTTTTTGGGATTTCGAATGTATCTCTGAAGCACTTTCACTTAAAAATAACGATAATGATTTCGAAACCAACATAGAATCTATAATTCAATGAGGAAACTGAAATTATAAATTAAAACAAATGAAGTCAAGTACGCACTGTTAAACAAAAATAAAATACCTAGGAAAATACAAAAAACGACATAAATGCTTGCCAAGAATGGCTTTGCGGGCAACATATCCTAAAATTATCATAAGTAGGTGCATGGGCAAACATTTTGTACCACTGCAAACTGAACGTGTAAAGTTGTGTAATATTTTGAATCTCTTGGTTCTTTTTCAAAGCTTTTTTTTAAATATTGCCGTCAAGATGTCCTGTTATGAGTCCTGATATGAGGTTGACAAGCCCAGTCATTCGAACGAATCACTGGGCTGGCCATCTTCACCTTGAAGGCCTGCAGAAATGCCTTTTCACGCCCCGCTTGATGAACCCGGGACTATACGAGGAAGGAAACACATGTGCTGGCGTTCCACGTCTGGATGGTACGACAAAGAAACGAGTCACCGAACCTTTTAGTTCGGGCCAACAAATGTTGAATTGTGTGTGGGTGACGCCGTAGTCCAGCACTCGTGGTACGGGAGTGGAAAGGTTTCATGCCGACCAGTAATTACAGATCATAGTGATGAGCAATAATTTGGTGTGCGGGTGACCTGAATAGCTCTAGTCACACATCATTGCCACACTGCTCGATAGACCTGCGGGCTGATGTCACAGAAGGTCATCTGACGTTAATGATATTATGACTGACACATTGTTTTACAGTTTTTGTGCTCTTTGCGAGAATTTGTCTAAATTCTGAGTTTGAGCATTCATATTGATCCTTGGGTTAAGTTCAAAGTTTCATAGTTGTTAGTGGGGTTAAGTGCAGTATGTCGACTTCAAAAGCAAGATGTACGATTACGAAAATAACATTTGTTTAAGATTCAATTTCGATTAAGATAAGGGTTTTTAATCCTAATCATTTCAGAAAATAGATTGTAAATAACTGTGTGATTTTGATGAGTTTTAAAATGTTAGTGTATTTATGTAGTCAATCCTTCGTGAATGTTAGCAAGCCATTAGCAAAGCAATCATGCAATAAAAAGAACATGCCAGAAAAAAAAACACGGATGCAAAACAAGCAGCAGGGTATAAGTAAGCATATTATTCATACAAGTAAGCTGTATAAAAGCAGCACCGAGCAGCATGCATTTAAGTGGCTCTGGATGTTGTGGGGTCTGAGCAGAGCCAGAGGTTAACTTGAAGCAGGTGAGGTACACTTTAAGGGGTATGACGAGACCAATTTTTTGCCAACACACATAGATATAAAATACACCAGTAAAATGGGTCGACAATAATATCATCTTATGAGTCTAAATTTTGTAACAAATTCAACATCATCGTAACGGACAAGTCACCACGTAGAAATACGTTGTAATATAAAATTTCATGAGAAAAAATAACCTTCCGAAGCATTTTCTACTTCATAACACATACAGACAGAACCGACTAAGTTGTACAACTGCCGGCGGTCAAGGCGATCGTGTCGAGCAAGGTGCAAGGTGCAGCCGGTGTCGTATCGCACTGTCTGAATGCTGGTAATCAAGACAACACCGGCTAATGACGTTCTATAATGACAACAAGAAACGGACAAAACTTCCTAAAGAGGTTTTGAAGGATGCTCTGGTTTTATAGATATAAAATGTTCTTTCGTCTCTTTAATTCAGGCGGCCAACACACATGCTTTTTCATAAAAAATACGAGGAGCAGCTTTAGAATAATAAAATACCTAGCTAAACCATTTAACTTTACTGAAACCAAAATTATGTCCAATGAGGTCGAACCTAACATCATTAAAAATAAATTATACAGTTAACTGTGGCAGTACTTTTCGTAACATGCAATTTTATTGTCATGACAACTCACGTAAGCCTTATAATTTCTCCGCAAATTATTGGCTCTTCCAAAGTCAATTATAATTATTCTCGCATTTAATTACGAAGGCAGTGACGTAAAGGCAGAGTACTGAGAAAAACGCTGAACGGTGTCAAGCATGGAAAACTAGGTACATGCTTACCTAATGAATGATCTATTTTTAACCAAGAGCATACCTAAGGCTTAGCATAAGTGAAACCTTTTTTTGGTCTTCATGTTTAAATTATATGTACAAATGAACAAATACACAATATTGCAGGACAGCATTCATTTAGGCTTTCTGGACTATACAAAGACTGCAGTAGAAGTTGGGAGTCGATTTAAGAACCGAAACCTAGAGCCTGGCCTTGATTCCAGTGATACCATACCAACGACAACGCTTTGTCGGTATCGTATAGTCGATATGTAGATCCCTGCGTTTGTAAACGAAGTCGTTAAATTAGCCGACCTGATCCAAGCAATAAATTTTATATCGAACACGACATAAGCATTTAGATTCGAACATTCCGACCACCTTTCATTAGAAATAAGGAAATTACGATGGCCGGTGTTGCTTGATCTTGGTAAGTTGTGTTTCGGAGTGCCGGGCAATGTCTTGCTAGATTGGATTGGTGGCTAGCTATAAATCACTGCTCCGCCCCCCGGCGATGTAACATTAAAGGTGATTAAAGTGCGAGCGCAGCAGGATGAACCAAATTATAGTCTGGCCATGGTTTGGACCACAGAATGTGGTGCGGTCATTATCCCGACCTGATGTAACCTAGCGACGACACGTGCGCGAAGCGCGTATTCTCAAAACATTAGTCGTCAAAATCTTTTGACCTAAATGGGATGAACGCATTGCATACAAAGTGTATCCTATTCTGTTCTTAGGAATTCAGGAAGAACATCTGATTACAAAATGTCTCATTTAATTCTCACGAAGACATTGGATTTCTTCGCAAATCTGACTTTTCGCATTCTAGCGGGAACCAACTAAAAGGCATCCAACAATATCAACTGTAGACAATTCCAATAAACATTATTTGACAATCTTCTACGAATACGGGGTTGTAGATTAAGGCCCGTATTTTCAAACAAAATCTTTACTTGAGATCTGAGTGACGTTTTTCTATGAACTGACGTTTTCAAATCTCTAATTACCTACTTAAGCACAGATCAATAATTGAGTATGATTCCAGAATACAAGCCTTAGTATTGTTTACATTACACCTTCCTTCAAATCAGATTTGTTGAACAGGCCACACTTTCACTTCAAGAAACAGAAATGCATTGTTTGCTGGAGCAAGGTTAATTTCAGGACTAGAAAGTTCAAATACTGCGATTTTTTTATTTTGTTTTAAACAATTAACCTTCTTGTTGAACAATAAAGCACAAGTTTCTTCAACAGTAAGATTCTGTTAGGGGTCTTCTTACTTTGGACCTCAAACTTCACCTGCAGACTTGATGGCTGCTATTATAATGTTATTCAGACTGCAATGTAAATGTTAGAACAAATACAAAAGAGGATGCTCTAATTAATATTGTGGAAGACTTTTGCACTCGTAGCTATGAAGATTTTGTCACTAAATTTGTTAATTTTATTCGTCATCAAGAACTTTAAATGAGTTTAATTGCTATTATTGGTAATTATTCTCAATATTTACATTTGTAAATATAGAGAATAATTACCCGTGACGGCCGTGACTACAAACAACAGCGTAAATAGAAAAACAAATTACAGAAAACAAATTATAGTAGGTAACACTTTTACTGAACGACAGTGAAATTAACAACTATTTGACTTAATTATTACACACAAACATTATCGCTGATTACTACAGACGTAGGTACTTACTATGAAACAAAAATAACTAATATTGATCAGCTGCTACCTGCACGCAAGGCACAACGAAAGCAATGAAATTAAAAATAAAAGTATGTCACTGGGCCATAGTGATCCACATAAAATCATTCACAGGTTTACTCACCACTTCATAGATATTTGTTGCCAAACAGTGACTATTTTCTTCCTAACAATTGGATTTTTGCGAAATGCTTTTTCGAAATGTGTCCCATGAAAGTGTTTACTTACATTTATTTTGATTTTTTATGAAATGTTCACACAAACACAACAAATGCAAGGTAATAAATGTCTAGATTGTCTTCAGTTAAACACGAAAATAATTAAAAACACTACAACACTCAAAACGGAACCATACGACGTCAAAGAAAAGTACTCCGTCTCGCGGTTGATCCGGCTCTCACAAAATTTATTTCGTGCGTGCAGCGCACAATAATATTTTAGTGTTGCTGCAAGAGACGCGCTTATGAGGTGGCGTGAAGGGTGAAAGAGATAGACACATTTTCATAGCTCCGAAAGCATTGTAATGACATTTGGCGGGGCGACGCCATTTTACCTATGTTGCCATAGCAGAAAAAGAGCGTTCCGTTCCTCAGAAATAGAATGAGTGTTTCCATTTCTGATAAATAACTATGTTAAAATGAAACGTTAATAGTTTTGACACAATCATGTGGCATGCGGTTTAAAGGTGCTCCCTCACTTGGAGCAGGGATATCCCTGTAATGTAATGTTACAAAGTCGAGCATTTCATCAGTGAGGGAGGAAGACCGAGCATTTTACAGTGCACAAACTGTAACGTTACAGATTCGAGCATTATGTTGGTGAGGGAAAAGCACTGAGCAGTGTTTCAGAGCGCAACTTGATGATAAAATGTGGAATATTTTGATAAAACTTCCTTGAAGTTTTGTAAGGCAGTAAATTGTAAGCTCAAAATTGAATCTAAGACGTTACATTACAGGAAAATTCTCCAGGTGAGGGACCACCTTAATACTTACATTAAATCAAATAGCGGAAGATACGGCACGTACTTAAAATTGACAACTGAAAATGGAGATGATGCACAACTACATGCACTGTCGATCACACCGCTGTAATTCGGAGTGCCTACTCCCGTTCAACGTACGGCCGAAGCTTCGTGAGCTATTCCGTTTTCACAGCAGATTGCACAGGTATGCGAGAGCAGGATAGCGAACGAAACTTCGGCCGTAAGTTGAGCGGGAGTGTGAGGGCAGAGTAGAGTCCTGTTAATCGTATATTGCGAGCGACAGAGTGAAATTAGGCGACGGTGGCTTGATTCAAGCGGTCCACGCGATAGAGGCGAGTCACTTATCTTTCATTTTGACTTAATCTAATCTAATCCTTAGTAAAATTATTTAAGCGCTAGTTTATTTGCTACTTCATAAACTAGCCTTTACTCTCCTTATCAAACATTATGTCATGTTACTGACTTAACTCTCCCCATGTGGTTTGATAAGAAACAGATCGCTAAGAAAGAATTTATCAAAATGAATTTTATTAATGAATTATCTTTTAACATTAAAGCAAAAGTTGTTACAAAATTATGATTTTCTAAAAATACTATATCGATATTATTTTGAGAAGATCTTAAAAACAAACCCTTAAGACACATATTCAAGATTCTCACAGGGTCTTTCAGGATAATTTTCAGCTCTTTGCAAGCTTGATTTTTACGGGGTAAGGGATAATGCTCTAGATATAATAATTTCGTACCTTTGTATAAGAACTCAAAAAGTTGATGTTAACGGTGTTCTGTCTACAGGATCAGAAGTTAAAATGGGGGTACCACAGGGGTATATTCTGGGTCCATTCTTATTTCTGATTTACATAAAGGATATTTGTAATGTCGTATTGTTTGCAGACGATACGTCTTTAGTTTTTAAAACTGACAGAAATGATAACCTTTTTGATGATGTAAATGACGCGCTTTCAAAGGTTTTACAATGGTTCACAGTAAATAATCTACAGCTTAATGCAAACAAGACTAAATGTATTAATTGTATGTTGCCTAATGTTAAAGATTACCACATTAATCTAAAAATAGATAGTATAATATGAAGCTTGTTGATTCTACAGTTTTTCTTGGAATCAGATTAAAGTCAAACTGCAATGGAACCCTCATATAACAGCCCTCTCAGGCAGACTTAGTTCGGCTGCATTTGCTGTGAGGAAAAGTAATTTCGGAATGCTCTGTCCAACCTAATATTAATTTGTGTCATCTTAGGTAGTTTCATAGGTAGAAATTCAGGTATTTGTCTTTTCGGTCAGTAATGGACGAAAAAAAAATTGGAGATAAAAATTTTACCTTCATGATGATAACGAGTTAGTAACTGATGTACAGAGGCATTTTGTGTCAGCTCTGTCCACAGGAACCCTGCCATTTACTTTACCTAACATGTCGCTCGACTAGCTCTCAAGAATATTACAGTTGGTTAAATAGGTGTTTTAGAATACTAATATTTGTTGTACAACGTATTTTGTGTCGAATTTATCCACGACATTAGTATTAATTTTTATTTTTTTATTACAACTCTCTGTACAAGCCACAAAAGAAAATGCAAGTTAATAAAGTTTACGTTTTTTTATTTATTATGTTGTAATAGAACACTAAATTCTTAATTTGTGTCAATTTCATCTACGAAATCTTATTATTTGAAAAAGTCAGCTTTGTTCGAACGAAACGGTGCATGTGCGAGAGTTGTAACTGTTGTTACATAATGGCCTTTAAGACAATTTGATACGATTCTATCTACAGGCAGGAAATGAGCAACTTTAGAATTTTTGAAACTTATGACCTCAAAATAGCCTAGCGCTAAGGGTCTAATATCCTAATAAGCGAAGTACCTATAAAGAATTTTAGGATAAGTATTTATTATATAAACATACATAATTTGTTGGAAGAACAGCCACCCGGATTGTGGAAGATCGCGGGTTCGTATCCCGCTTGCGTCCCTAGGATCAGGTCGAATTTTTCTGGTTTCTATCTTTGTGTAGAAAATAGTGCATTGTTAAATGCTAAAAATAAAAACTCACTTATCCTATAGCTAGTTTCATCTTCATCGAAAGTCAAATATTTGCAAAAATATTTACTTATGGTGTTGAAGGCGTATGCCTATAAATTGATGAAACAACGTTGGCTCAAAACGTAAAAATACACTTGTAGTGCAGTCATTGAAGCATTATTGCTCCGAATTTTTTAACTGTGAACCGAATTGCATACAATTTTGGAATTAGGTTCATCTTACCCTTAACTTCAAAAGTGAAAATGATTTGAACTCCGCAACCACCCTGGGGGTGGTTGCCACCCCTTCTCGGGGGTGAATTTTTTTTTTGCAAAATAACCTCGGATATCGATAGAAGGCCTAATTTTAAGCAAAAAATCATCTCTAAAGTTTTTCAAAAAATCCAATACTTTTCAAGTTATTGGCAATTGAAAATTCGCAATTTTTTCACGTTTTTCATCGGTTTTTTGCAAATATCTCCAAAAATATACGTTTTATCGAAAATTTTACGAAGAACAAAATTGTAGCAGGTAAAACAATGAACAATTTCGTTTTTTATAAAGTATTCTAAGTGCAATATTAAGCTAGATATTAAAGATCAAAGCCGTTTTTTATTTTGTCTGAAATTTAATCGATGTGGTCAATGCCATCTAGCGGCGAGCAGATGCATTTTATGCATTCTAATACAAAAGGGTTTTGTAGTGCTTGAAATAAGCTTTAAAATGAGCTAGTGCTCAAAGAGTGCTAGTGTTTAAAAGAGTTTTAATAGTTTAAAACTCTTTTGCACGTAAAATGAGTGAGCTGTATTGCAAATAAGGGGAGCATCTAATGTTTTTTCTTTTAAATCAATGGGTTTCATAAGTGCCATTTCCACCAAAATTAAAATTAATCGTATTCCGCCTAGAATTAACTTTATTATGAAGAGTTTGATAGATAGTATCAGTTTGGCTGCTTCAGGACACATATTTTTCAAAAAAGTCACGATTAAAAAAAAAAACAAATTTTTAAAAAACCCACTTTTTTTCATAATATCTCAAAAATGACGACAGATACGTATAAAAGTGTACGGATTAAAAATTTAGGTATTTTTCTGACAAACAATTTGGTTTTTTTGTTTTTTCTGTCAAACAAAAATTGACGGAGATATGATTGTTTAAAGAGCGCGTGGCAGCGCAATCAAACTCAAACTCAAACTCAAATAACTTTATTCAAATAGACTGTATCAGTACTTTCAAATCGTCAAATTTACAGCAAAATATACTAAATAATAGACATAAATACCATAATAATATGGATATGTAAATAAACAGTATACAGACATAATGCGACTCTACCACCGCGTCGGAGTTGTTTCTTACTGAGAAGACCCGGCGAGAAACTCAGCAGTTACTCTTTTAAACTTGTTTTGGGTTTACAACAGGCGTTAGTAAAGTACAAGCAGTGTGTCATTTTGATACAAATAAACCTAAAAGAATATAAAACAAAGAGAAAAAACCAACCATAAAAGAATATAATAAAAAGAATTCATTTAAACAATTCAAAAACAAAAATTGTTAGTCAGTACATACAGTAGTCATATTAGGTACCTATTAACTCTTACAATAAAACATCTGTTACAATAGAGCTATTTAATCCCGCATCGAGCAGAGCGCTTATACCCAGGCATTTTTATCTATAAGGTAGTCTTTTGTAGTATAATAGCCCTTTTTTAATAAAGCCGTTTTGATGTGATTTTTGAATCTATGTACAGGTAACTCACAAATTGTTTTTGGAATTTTGTTGTAATAATGTATACCTTGCCCCATAAAGGATCCTAAAACTTTTTGTAACCTAAAGAGTGGAAGTGCAATTTTATCCTTATTCCTAGTATTTCTGCAATGTATGTCACTGTGTTTAGCATAGAGACCAATATTTTTTCTCACCAAAACAATGCAATTGTAAATGTATTGTGACGCTACAGTGAGGATACCAATTTCCTTAAAAATCTCCCTAAGCGAAGCCCGTGCACGAAGCTTATAGATGGATCTGATAGCTCGCTTCTGGAGGATAAAGATGGTTTGTATATCCGCCGCTTGACCCCAAAGTACAATGCCGTAAGACATTACACTATGGAAATAACTAAAATAAACTGAACGAGCAGTATCAACATCTGTTAATAACCTAATTTTTCTCACTGCAAATGCAGCCGAACTAAGTCTGCCTGAGAGAGCTGTTATATGAGGGTCTGTTATATGAGGGTTAATCACAGCCTCTCTTAAGCCCTTTAACCCTTCACCGTTTTAGAAAAAGGTTTTTTACTATATATTGCAATAAAGGATGTTGTAGCTCTCTTAATTACCTTTACAATGGTTTTTTATAAATTGTGATAGCATGAAAATTGAAGGAGTTATGGTCCAAAAACTTATCATATTTTTTTCTACTTAGTAACTGATTTTTTTTTATTTTTTTTTCAAGGGGTTGAAAATGATTTTAATATGAGGTAATTATGTTAGAAAATACTTTACAATTTCACCACTTACTATTAGACATGTTTTCTAGCGATAAAATGGCTCAATGTCAATTTTTCCATTAAGGGGTTGTTTACACCCCTTAAAAATAATAGGCGGAGTTCAGATCATTTTCACTTTTGAAGTTAAGGGTAAGATGAGCCTAATTCCAGAATTTCATGCAAATCGGTACACAGTTAAAAAATTCGGAGGTAAGACCGTATTTTTCGCTTCAATGACACTATTGATAAATTCGCCGGGTCTGGTAACGGCCTGGGTAGCTCAGTTGGAAGAGCAGCCACCCGGATAGTGGAAGGTCGCGGGTTCGTATCCCGCTTGAGTCGCTAGGATCAGGTCGAATTTTTCTAGTTTCTATCTTTGTGTATACAACTCAAGGTTTGCGTGCCTAGAAAAATCTACAATCGAATTATTATTTGGTTGATATTTTACACCAGTCAGCAATTATGTGAGGATTGGTATCCGGTGGAATGCGTTTCTTACGCTCTAGGTTTTTATGGACGTCTCGTAATGTCGTCTGCACCATCTCCGATGCTACCTGTGCCTCTCCGTTAGGAGCCTGCGACTTCAGTCGGCTCGAAATTCCTGGGAACGATGCATCCTTCGGGACGATTGCCACTTCACTTATTTTATTTTGTCTACTAATGTCTAGTTCTCAGTTTTTTTCAGTTATTGAAATAGAGTATCGAATTGAGGATCGATCTATTTGTCAACTTATAAGCATTAGGTAAGTGGATTATTTTGGTATCAATTTTCGGTAAAGTTCTCTAATTACGAGTACGTCAATTTTAAAAACGTATTTCGTTAGAACCTTTTCGCATGTTCTTGATTTAAACCATCTCAAGAAACAAGAAGCATTTAAGTACGAAATAAAGTACTACATTTAAATAATATATTACTAAGTGATGAAATAAAGTAAAATCTTTGTGACATTACTTCATTTTATCACCTAATTTACACTTTATATTTAAGTCTGAATCTTCATATCTTTGTTATTAAATACAACTGATTAATTTTATGTATGTATGTTTCACTGTCTTAAATAAGTTTATTCTGGGTATTTTTACTTCGATGTCTTTATCATTATGTTTTTTCACTTTTTTTTATTATTTAAGCATAAAATGATATTTTAGAATTTTAGTCGCGTGATTTTAATTTGCGACATGATGAAATGATTTGTTTACTATTCGTTTATTTGTTTTTTTATTGATGGGGCTGACAAGCGGCCAAAGTACGAGCGACTAGCCATCGAGACGCGTTACAAGTTATACAGGAAGAATGCAAGCATTTGTTCAAATTACGATTCCTAGTATCTGGTTAACAATTACTGGTAGTTATACAACCAAAAACATTGAAAAAACAGATTTTTAGTGTGAATAATATTTGAAGTTCCGTTATTAATATAAAAAACCCGCAGTAGAAATACATTTACTTAGCAATAAAATTTAAAATTTTAATAATATTAAAATAGCGATTCCTAAAGTCCACTTGACAGTACATAGCCGACCAGCAGACCCAGGACGAGAGAAGCCGCGTGCAGAAGTCAGGCAACACCCTGCGAATCCCGAAGCATTTCGGGGTCAATACGCTTGAGTAAACTCCGGAGGAGCGCCTGCGCACGTGATTAGTGTCGTTAACTATGCACTCTTGACACTAGTGCATGTGCATGCAATGCACGGGACTAGTAATTTTGACGTTGCACGGTACAATTCACCGCTGACCAACAAACAATGCCTGTGTTTGGGGCAGTCAAAATTAATAAATATCTTGGACACCTCACCGCACGCCAATATGAGCGCTGAATCAGCCCTCCGATTAGGAACGAAGCTTTTGACCGAATTTATTTGTATGTGCCATTTCTTTACCATCACTATACATATTTGAAATTTTAATTTTCACGAAGAAAAATCCTAACCTTTTTACAAAAAAAAGTGTTGTTTGGATTCGTGGTGATACAATTAGGTACCCGTGGAAGCTCAGTGTGTGTAGTGTAGTGCCCTCAGCAACCACAACTTGCTTTTCTAGAAATAGTTATAGTATGTGTGTTCGACTATTTAATTTACTCCCAAACCAAATTCAAAATTTACACTTTAATGCTTTTAAAAAGATTATCTTCGGTATTTTAATTGACAACTGTTGCTATATTAAACTTAAATGAATTTATGAACTTCTGCCGGGCTGGTCATCTCAAGCGAACTTGCATTGATATCTGTTTTTTTTATATTTAATTTATTCAATTCTAAATTGTTTGTGGGTATTTTTTTCTGTTGACATTTTTATATTGAACTTATGACCATATTTGTATAATTCATATCCTTTCGTTTTTATTGACGTATTATGACTGACTACCTGTTCTATAATATTGATTGTACATCTAAATTGTAATTTATGTTGACTTTAATTTAAAATTATAATGTGTAATACTTAGTTTAAATATGTTATGTCGATAAAACATGCTTGCTCACTCTTTATCATAAGATCTAAAATGTACTTACAAAATTCATTCATTTATTATTCAATATTCATTATACAAGAATAAATAAATAAATACATTTTTTTGCCCTATTAAAATAAAATTATTTTGTAACCTGGAATCCTTTTTTTGAAATTGGTCATTTGTTTAGGTAATGGTTAGTTAGTCTTTCTGTTTTCATCGGATTTGAATATTTTTCGTCATCATGGATACGTTAAAAAAATGAGGAATAAAGCGACACGCAACATCAGCGATGTCTACGAACCGAATACTAGAAATGAACTCACCACTGGAAATTTCTCATCGAATCTGGAATATTTCTACCTGAAAAGTGAACCCAGCGGTCGTCTGAAAACTTTGGTCTACAATGACGAATTAAAGGCGATTGTAGAAGTTCATACTCAATGTACGGTTGAAATTGGCAGCAGCTTTCGACGTTAGCATTTAAACAATATGTTAAATTGACAAGGTAAAAAAACTTGCAAATGGGCGTCGAGAGATGGTTTACACTTCCCAACAGGCACATGAACGAAAGAATTGTGAACCGCATTTTTACCTGCGACGAATCGCAAACTCGCTCGCTCAGCAAGTTAGATGGATCCTGATTCAGCACCTAAATCTTAACGAAAACTACCCCTAGGAAAGTGATGGTCACTGTAGTGTATGTGTAAAAGAGAAAGAAGTTTTCTGTCGTCTCCTGCGCACACTTGTCACTAGTGTCACTGTGCGCGCAGGTGCTTGCAGCTACGGTGAAGGACGGACGTACCTACTAGTGAGTGTGACATAAGGAGCCGACATCTGGGACGCCGGGATAGTACAGTCACTGTTTGGTGGTCTAACGCGGTGTAGGTACTTGGGTAGTTGACAACATCATCGAATTCTGAAAATTATTAAAAATAACCAAAATATACACTAAAAAAAGGGCATACTTAATGTAAACTTTCAGTTTGTTTACTTATGTATACTTAATTTTATGGCTGTTCAAACTCGGGTGAGCAAGTCAAATTTTAAAAGTGTAAACAAAAATAAGTATACCATTCGATAATCCACACAATTTATAGTAACTTTTGTTGAAACCATATTCTTAAACGCAAAATTTAATATTGCTGCCGAACGTGTCTTGCAGAACGCAAAGAAACAGGCGACCTATGACGTCATTATCTTGCGACAGTTTGTAGGGAGCATTTTCGGCAAAACCAAAAATATGATTTTTAAAATTGTCATATCTCGGGGAGTTCTCGTGTCTTCGAAATATTTCTTTCACCAATGTTTCTATTATTGAGAGGTCTTTCGATAACACCTCAACAAAAAAAATGACAACTACCCTATTCATCTCCGCGTCTTACCAAACGGGATGAGCATTATTGCAGATGTGTACTGTGAAGAACTGATCGATAGAGAAGCTCGCACGTCTTCATCCAGCTTTGGTCAATCGCTCGGCTGCACTGCTCTTGCACGACAACGCGCGACCTTATTCTGCAAAGCAGGCGGTCTCCAAGTTACAAGAGCTGGGGTTCGAAGTTCTCCGTCATCCACCTTACTCATCAGACCTCGCGCCCACAGACTTCTACTTATTTCAGAATTTGGATAACTTCTTGGCGGGAAAAAAAACTAAATTAACGCCCGAATTCTGAAACGATAATTAAAGTTGAGCAGTTCTTACTTTTATTTTTAAATTTACTTACTAGTTCTTAAACAACAAACCTCCTCAATAACGAGCACGATATAACTATTTTCACATTATTACATTAAAAAGGCCACTGGGGCATGCCAGCATTAAGACAATCGTGATAATTAGTAGAATAAGGACGTATCTACTCCAAAAATGAATATACTAATTTTGACACGGCTTTGCTTAGAAGTGTTTAGGAAGACTTTGTTTTAATTAACATCTACGAGTAGTACCCTATTTTTGATAAGCATGTCCTAGAAACTTTAGTTTTTGAAATAGATTTTAGATTGATAAAACATGTGCGACACAAGTCTACATCTGCGACATAATATGTAGACTTGTGTGCGACATTATTATAACGCGTCATCGCAGGCGCTTTGCACTAACGCTAACGTAGGTGAAGCAGTAGCGTGTGAAACTCGTAGTCACAACATTCCTTCAAACTCAAACTTTATGTTCAAATCTACACAATGATAGAATTTATAGTCGATTCGACTTGTAGATAACACCATTCAGTTTTTAGATTACGAATCATTAACATATTCTTAGAAGTTTAAATTATTGGAAAATTGGCAACGTACTCAACGTACCTATACTCGTATAATTCCTCAATCGATTGCCTGGCGCCATTCCGCAGTTTATGTACGGAGGAGGTGGCAGAATGAGTCTTATATCCGCAACATAAGGTGGCCACAGATAAAACATGACGTGATAACGTGTGTACGAAGTTCGTACTACGAACATTCAGCTCGCTGCTGCTCCCCCTCACGGGAACTCGAGCGAGTTAGTCCAGTGCCTCGCGCGCGCACGTTTACTCGTATTGACTTTAGATGTTTGCGTTATGGATCAAACAAGAAAGAGCAAAAAGCGATATTGTATAGCATTCGGCTGTTCAAACTCTAAAAGAGATATACCTGACCTGTCATTCTTTAAACTTCCTAGGGATCCAGAAAGGTATTTTGTTTTTTTTGATGTCTTTAACAGTTAAACTCACTCTTTTGCTGTGTTGATAAACACGAATGCAGAGTGGGATTATAACCTAGACAGAGAGCGTTAGAATTTTATGTTCTAACTTAGCTAAATAATTATCCTTTATGGTTAAGGAACTTTATTTCTCATAAAAAATTTACATTCACTTACATGAGAATATTTTAGAAACATTACATTTGGTTTGGGCT
The DNA here is from genome assembly GCA_947369235.1 of Udea olivalis. Classification (NCBI taxonomy): domain Eukaryota; kingdom Metazoa; phylum Arthropoda; class Insecta; order Lepidoptera; family Crambidae; genus Udea; species Udea olivalis. The sequence goes on from OX376342.1 coordinate 2,127,295, forward strand.
ATTCAAACATAACTTAACATAATATGATAAATACACAATGTAGGTAAGTAGTGCCAAATGACAAGTATTTAACAATTATTCTAAGCTCGCATCGTATTCATCGTAAATGTTCGTTCGACTTCTACTTTATTAACCTTGTAAAACTGTTTTTGGTTAAATATAGGCTAAGAGCTAGCCATGCTTACTTTAGTGCTGTTAAAATATATTTCAAATATGGGAGTGTACACGAAATCGCAAATAACGCTTTCAAAACATATTTTCTATGATCGAACTTGTTACCCCTTTCTTAAATAACAGATATCTGCTTAAATAGACACACTACTTCAGTTCTAAGTCATTTTTTTTTTCAGGTGCCGAGAATGGTTGACTAACATAGAGAGAGAAGATCTCTTGACTAAAAAACATTTGAAACACGATAGCTATGAAGTTTGTTCTAACCATTTTGATGATTCTGCGTTAAAATTAGTCAAAAAACTCAAGGTTGATGCAGTTCCGAAACGACGTTATAACGGATCAGATAATTCATCGACCACCTCCAAAAAGCCCAAACTATCTTATGAGCAAACTGCAACGAAATCGCACAATATTCAAGTATCTTATGTAGGATTAGAAAAACCTGAAACAATATCCATAGGAACCCAAACAGAAGAAGAAATTTCTTTAATTATCAAGGAAAACGAGATGAAACAGAAAATCGCAGGTTCCCAGACCATGAATCCACATTTCAATTCTACTGATCTTCAAATAAAGAAAGAAGAAGAAGCTATAGATAGTGAATAGATTTGTAATAAAAACTAATTTTAGGGCAATCATTGCGCTGCAGAATCTCACCTGTTTTAAGTGACGATGTGGTGTGGTGTACCACCTGGGTTGGCCAGCGGCAAATCTTCGCTGACGCCGCAAAGGGGCGAACCTCATTTTTAAACAATCAAATTTAATTTTTTTTAAATGAGGTTCGCCCCTTTGCTGCGTCAGCGACGAAATGTTTGTAATGTTTTGCTAGGACTTGTATTATGTCCTATTTCATTAGGACACCATGGTTTCGCACCACAACAAAATGTGTACAGTTGTATGAAGAGTATCTCACCTGGTTTCGGCTTGAATGCGCAACTAATTTTTGCCGGCTTTAGAAATACCCGCTGGTGGCGCAACCACGCTGTCCTAATGAAATAAATCCTTATGATAAAACCAATTGTTTAATCAAAACTAATAACAATTTTAACTGCATATTATTATAAATAAAAGTATGCCTTGTTATTTTGGTCAATGTTTCATTTACTCATATGCATCACGGCACATTCAAGCACGGGAGTAGTAAAATTCACGTAGCTTCGAGGACGAGTAAGCATATGCAGCATTTGTAAGTGTATGTTTTATACACTTTTAAACTAATGAGGTAACCCTCGTTCACCACTTATGAAATCAGTCCAAGTAGGTGCAATAAAAGAAAATGAAATTATTGCACTTTTCGAGTGATTATTCATTCACATCTATTACCTACTATCAATATAAATCAATCAGGTAATGTGAGAAGGGACAAAGGTGTTAAGCTACTATTGCCGACTTTACGAGTCATGCAATCTTAATTTTCACAATATACTTACTGTTATACTTCTATATTTTTTACATTCATGAGAGAGAGTTTGTCTGAAACCAATAATAATAAAAAAATATTTAAAAAGTCCTATAAAACACAAAACTTCAAATACACAACACACACATGTATCGAACATCAGAAAATCACAATTACAAATTCCATGCAGTTTAATGCAAACAGTTGCGTCACTATTTCAATGATGACGCCAAAATCTAAACATTATAATTGACCTTTCGCTTAAACTTTTGGCAGGCGTTAATTAATAAAATCATCAAGCATCTGTATTTCTAGTTTTTAACAGTTAGGTGTCTAAAGCTTGTTTAATGTCGGCGCGGCTCAGGGTCGGCACCTTCGCATAGAGACTCAGGCCGAGATCTATAGTCGTTACTTAGCTAAGCACAGACTTATCACATTAATTATAATCGTACCTATTGAGTATTGTTCTAATTATTACTAACGAATACTTTAGGTGATGTTTATCATCATCATCATCATCCGTGCGGTCTGTCCCGGTTGTGAACCCACACTGGTGTGTGGGGTCCCAGGGTCCCCTTTTCCTATTTTCTTGGCCCACCTCGCGCGGTCTTGTGCATCCCCAGTGGTAAGTCTGTCGGCACGCATGTCACCCTTGACGACGTCGAGCCCCCCGCTTCTTGAGTCGACCTCTTCCACCGGTACCTGGCGGGGGCGGCATGGCCAGACATTTGTTGCCCACGTAGTTTGCCGATCTCCGTGAGACATGACCATACTAACGAAGGCGGCACTCCTGCAGCTTATCTGCGATGTCACGAACACGGAGGCTACCGCGGATGAGGGTGTTAGGCACGTGATCTTTGCGTGAGACTCCACACATCCACCGCAGCATCTTCGCTCTAGTAACGGCCATGTTTCACTGCCATATAAAAGGACAGGCCTCATGATAGTTTTATAAACCTGCCCCTTCAGATTGATCGGCATTTTGGGGTCACAATTGACACCAGTCACATCACGCCATTTGGCCCAAGCCGCGGAAATTCGGGCTCTGACGTCGCGGTCGATGTCCTTGGACGCGCTTAACACAGATCCCAGGTATTTGACACGGTCCGTGCCCTCGACCACGTCAACGCCTATGCGGACGGACTGGGGATCTGTGGTGTTGCAGGCCATGTACTCTGTCTTCGCCACATTAAGTTTCAGACCGCCGTTTTCAAGCCTCCACTTATTGACCCGTTATACCAGCCGACCCCTATCCGAATCTGCTAGCGCAATATCATCAGCATACATAAGCAACCAGGATAGTTGCTCGTGGTGGTCTCGGATGCTGTTTGACAGAACGTCTAATATTACGCTGAACAGAAACGGCCTAAGCTCGGAGCCTTGGTGTACTCCAACGGTGATAAGGAAGTAAAGCGTGTCACCAACCGCAGTCCTAACTATGGAACTGGAATCGTGGTACATGTCCCGGATAATGTCAATAAAGACTTCGGGAACGGCCCTGGACCGCAGCGCCCAGCCGATCATCTCACGAGGGACACAGTCAAAGGCCTTCTGCATGTCTAAGAAAAGGAGATGCAGAGGTGTATTCTTCAGTCTGTATCCCTCCATGAGCTTCCTCAAGGTCTATGCGGTCCCGCAACCCGGTCGAAACCCATACTGACACTCCGAGATTGTACACTCCTATCGAATCCGAGAGGCCACAATGCGCTCGAGGAGCTTCATGGTGTTGCTTAAGGTGATGTTTATATAAGACAAAAATAATTTAATAACGATAAGAAGTAGAATAGAAAGATACAGCTGTTCAATTTTTAAGATAAGTCTAAGTTCAAGCTAAGCACGCTCTTTAGATCTTAGCCTCAGTGACTTCACATTACCCTTCAGTGCTGGCGCACTCTGGGACAATCATGGCGACTCGTGACTGAATAGGTAAAGATGTGTAGCTGACTACTAACATTTCTAGCCTAGCGGCTAGAAACGGCTTATTTGGTTTATTATCATTTCTAGCAATAAATAGCGGCTGGAAACGGCAGCTTACTATTTATTGATATATTACACATGATTTAGTTTTTTGTTTTGGTGGTTTCTCTACTGATTTATTATTATAAAATCAGCATCCTGCATTTAACATAAAAAGACATCTAAGATTTTCATCTTTGTTTTTATACCACGTCGGTGACAAACAAGCATGCGGACTACCTGATGGTAAGCGGTTACCGTAGCCTATCGACACGTGCAACACCAGGAGTATCACTCGCGCGTTGTCGACCCTATAAAAACCTTTTCAAACCCCTCTTGAAAAACTCCATACTATAACTCACCGGGAAAACCTAGGCAAACCTCATTCCACAATTTAAGCGTCCTCGGAAGGAAACATCTCTAAAACCGAACTGTACGAGACCATTGCGGATGCAGAGTGTGAGGATGGACGCCCTTTTGGTGGCGAGCGGTGCGGTGGTAAAAAGTAGCCAACGGCATCATATCGAACAGATCTTCAGAACAAAACCCGTTGTACAAGCGGTAGAACACGCATAAGGAGGCGAAGTCTCTCCTCAGACCTTTTCGGCTCTAAAGCGCTTGTCAGTTTGGGATCGTCGACAATCCGGGTTATCCGGGTCGCACGCCTTTGGACTGAGTCAAAAGGACTGAGTTGATATCTGTATTGTGTAGTAGTCTGTAGTGTTAAAAACTCAAAATAAATTAGTAGTGATACCCCTGGTGTTGCACGCGTCCATAGGCCGCGATAACCGCTTACCATCAGGCGGTCCGCGTGCTTGATTGTCACCAACGTAGTATTAAAAAAAAAAAGTAGGTTTAAACGGTGTTTTCCGTGTCTATTTAAAAAAACATAAATAGCAGATAAGTGCTATTGCATGAATAGTAAAAATAAGAGTCTACCAATAGAATATACTTATAGTGAAAATTAATTGTTTTTCGATGCTCAAGTAGGGTATCTATCCGGTATCAAGAGGATGGTTATTCGTTTCTAGCCGCTGGTTTCGGTAAACTACCGGCTTATACACAAGCTTATGCCAAGCCGCTGGTGTACAACTAAACTCGTGACAGAGCTGGGCCTTTCAACCACTAAATGACCAAACCGCCTGGGGTCAGCCAATACTTCGCCAAATCGCCACCGAACGTGAAACGCCGCGTACGTAGTAACTACACTTTTTTGCAAAAAAAACGGGCACTTTAGATTTTTTCCTTTCTTTAATGAATACCTATTACAAAAAAGAGGTTTTATGAATTTGACGATGTATTAACATGTTATTTGAATCATCCTGGCGTGATTCTTTACGTTCCAAATTTAAATTTTGAAATGAACAAAAGGAAAAAAATTTTTTTTTATGGATTATACTAAAATTGCTTTGCTAGTGGCGCGAATTGATGAAAAGATTTTTACTGATTACCGAAAATTTCAAAACTTTTTGGATATTTTCTGTAAATAAAACAATTTAATCTTTCTTTTTACATTAAATACCATTTTCTGATATGACTGATAATAAGGTGATAAGGGCCGGTAAAATTATAGCCCTACTTGAAGAAGGTTGTTCGCAAACTCACGTGTCTCAGCAGCTAAATGTGAGTCGTTCAACTCTCCAGGGGACTTGGCAACGGTATCAAGAGACCGGTTCGGTCAAAAGAAGACTGGTTCGGGAAGAAAACGATGCAGAGAACCAAGAGATGACCGCTTTATAGTGAGTCAGGCGTTGCGGAATCGTAACGCGTGTGGACCTGAAGAAGAGCCTTGAAGAAGTAAGAGGAGTAGAATATAGTTAAAAAAATGTAAGAAAAAATCTTGTCTTAATTGCCCACCACTTCTGAATATTGTTTGGCCGTGTACGTCGGTTTTAAAATCTAAAAAAAATGCCAGGATTCACTTCACGTGGATTAATTTGCACGGTTATAAGTAGGTATACAGACTAAGTCAAACAATTGAATTTCATTTAATTAACTGAAATTGACCTTAGAACGTAAATGTCCTTAGGTGCCCGTTTTTGCAAAAAAGTGTAATGATAGGGTTTTTTTTTATTGGTTTAAAATAAAATAAGTTTGATAAAAATATAATTCATTTAAAAATATACTTAAATATTCTGATTTTGAGTCATAGAAGAACATTATTGTTTTATTTTATTGAAAATAAAAATCGTAATTTTGAATCTGTTTATCACGTGATCTAAACACGAGCCACCATGGAGTGACGTCTTATAGGCAAAAACTGTCAGTTCAGTGTAAGCAGTACATATCCATCAACTTGACGTTGATAGATACCGGACGGTCGTATGATATGACTGCTTGCTTTTACAAATATAACGTCACCAAAATGGCTGACATCGTTTTCGCGGCAGTAAAAAAGGTTTAAAATTTAATTAAATTTTATAGGAAGAAAGCGTGTTCATTTTGCCCAAATATTCTTCTTTGTGGCTTTTTATTAGGAAGATCAACATTTTGGAGTACTTTTTTAAACATAGTAGAATACCCTATTAATCTGTGGCCGCGCGTCGAAGCCAAGTGTGCAGTCAACTGAACGCGATCGTAAATAGTTTGTTCAGATGCGGCCACTTGAGGATACCAGCAAAATGAATACCTTTTACTTTTTCAATATTTTAGACATATTTTCAAAGTTGTTGGAAATCCTGTTTCTTTTGGAGTTTTTAGGATAATCAACAATTCTTATTCAAACACTGTTGTAACATTAACAACGGGGTATTTTTATAACAGCAGTCTTCGTGTCGAAATCTCAATAACTCGAACAATCAAAAAAATAATACGAGAATACACTCACTCAAGTAAACTATAGTAAAAATAAAAGTAAGTAAAAAAAAAGTTAAAAATCATATATTCACTTAAGCTTTTACAAAGAAGCACTTATGAAATGTCAAATTTCACAAAAAAAAAATATTGACAATAATAGGCGTAAATAAACATAATGCTAATCTACCACCGGTTCGGACGTTACTTCATAACGAGAAGACTCCGGCAACGAACTCGATAGTTAGGTACTCTTTTGAACTTTGTTTTGTTTTACAACAGATACATTCAGAGTACAGTCAAAAAACAATATTTACATTATTTGTGCAGAGGAGCAGATTATTCCTACTATGACCACAAACTCTTGTCACAGTAGGAATAATTTGCTAGCATCTCTATAGCCTAAAGAAGTAGTATTCTTGTAGCATTATTTTAGGAGAGGTATTTCACAGCGAATTCCTGTCTCTCGCGATTAACTGTCACTACCGTCTTTCATTTCTTCGGAAAATATTAAACACTAGCTGTCGTCTGTCAGCAGCTTCGCCCGCGTAGACTGTCTTTCCCGTGAAAACACAGCCTAAATAAAAATAAATAGCTAATGTCACTCCCTGATTATGTAGCTTGAAATTGGGTATGGGAACAAAAATCAAACATGTCCTAAATCGAAAACCATTTTGAGGTATTTATATTTTATACCTTTTTTAAATATTTACCATTTTTAAAAGCAAAGGATCCAGGATTTTTTAAATTAAATACGTTGGCAAACTATATTAGGGTTCTTAGTGGACTCTTGACGGTAATCAAATTGACATCTCACAATTGAAACCTATTGGGTCGTATAAACGTCCTTTCACGTGATTGGTTTATAATCTATCCATCAACCAATCAAATAACGCGGTCTGTATCATACGTAAGACTTTTAGCTAGGTGATTCTACTGCATAGTATTAATGGGGTTTCCAGATAGCAGATTTAAAATTCCCCCAGGTGAAATATATTTTTCCACAAAGTTATATTAATTTACGCCCATTGCCCAGATGGATAGGTAGGACTTAAAATACCCATTCGCTATAATCCCAACCCTTTCAGGTAGGGCTTGGTTTCAGAACTTGCCAAAATGAATTGTATCTGAAGTCTACTTCTCACATTCTCCTGAGATTGATGATGATCGGCGAGCTCTTTTTCAGTCGTAAGTGCAGTAAATCAGTAATTTTCTCCTCATAATTTATTTACTACGAATCCGGGAAAAAACACATGTGTGAACACTAAGGGAATTTGTGACGTCATGAGTTCGCAATGTTTTAAAATTAATAAAAAAATAACTACCTGCTAGATCAACGAAATTATTAAAATTTGTTACTTAAAATAGTAAAAGGTATTTAAAAAGAATATTATAAAAAAATTGTTCCCATACTCAATTGGTGAAAGAATTTTTAAAATCGGTCCTGAAGTTTCGTAACCTGTTCAATCAATACAAACAAACAAACAAACAAACAAGTCTAAAAAGTATCTATCTTTTTATTTTCAGTTTATGTGTATATTTGTGAATAGTTCAAACTTGTTTAAATATTAAATTAGTGATAAACGTTGAAAAAAAAAAAAAAACTTTCTTCTTTATAATATTAGTTTAAATATATATGTATGTTTTGTGATATCCTTTCTATTTGCTTTGAAAACCGACATTTCCTTAAGAATTAGTGTCAATTACGAAAAGCTTATTCAGAAGAAAACCCCTTAATTCTTACAACAGCTGGCTGTTTTTGCAAATTAAGTATACCTACTTATTCAAATTTGTAGCTTTCTCTACACATACGTCATCTTTTTGGGTAAAACACTCCCCTACTCAGAAGTCAGAAGCCTGTCAAAAAGAAAATTTAAGTAGGTTTATTTGGCTCCACAAAAGTCAGTCTCTTGTGTTCAAACTAGCTCCTGAAGGCACGCTTGCCTATAGAAGGCTTTTAATGTCTGAAAATACTCTCCCTCTCGTGCTAGGACAGGTTAGAGCTTGTCTAATTTGAAATGATGCGCCCCACTAGTTTTTCATTTGATTTCGATATGCCGAGTGTACTTTTGCGAACAAACGACACGTGCTCCTAGGTTCAAGTCCAACCGGCTACTCAACTGGCATGCTTATGTGTATTGCGTTTAAGTTTAAAATTTATATTCGTGCGTGAATGCAGTGGAGGGGCCCGTCGTTTACAGCATAAACAAACTCTAAATATTTCTGCACAAGCATTTCAGTCGATGTCAACAGGGTCGATTTTTTCTAGTTTTCCTATCGTAAGAATTCCAAGCTTCTCCGTTAAAAATGAGTAACTACTCACATAGGTACATACTGCATCGTTTAATTGACTTAATTTGCTGATATTTAGAGTTCTGTAGTAAGCCACGATGACTTTTAGTTTAGACTTTCGGCTTGTAATAATATTGAATACCTATTATATAAATGTATTTAAATTATCAGGTAAGCAAGCAGTTCCCTACTTTTCGGTTGAGAAAAATATTGTAGTAAAATTGAGGGTCCACAATTTTTTTCTTTAATTACTCTCCGTGCAATGTAATATCTTTTTTTACATTTTCATGCTTCTCAAGGCTGTGGATTAGATATTGGGTCAGATCGTTAACAATCACCATTTTTATCAAAATGATTTACAAGCGGTTTTTTTGATAATTTCGTCTTTGCAACCGAGCCGACAGTCACTTGGATTATTACAGTTCAAAGTAGGTATTACTAATTAGGTTTTTTAATCCACGTTATTTAATCGCGACACCGACGCCCACTTCGTTTGTCAGTAGGTAACGTAAGCGACAGCAAGAAGCTGAATTCAATTGAAATTTTACGCAAGATACTCGTAACTATGTCGTAATGTTTAATCCACATTGCATGCCGTGGCAGCCTTTAATGAAGACGACATTTATCATTTAGTCCTTGCGTGTTAGACAACTTTTCTGTTATTGGTGTTTGTCTTGTTGGTTGCGTCCCGTGTTGTTTTTTTTTATGTGTGGAGCAGGGTAACTGCCCAGCTGTTGTTATCACCGGCAATTCTCGTAGAATCTAATTATTACTCAAATCATTGATTGAAATTGGGAAATGTTGGCAATTAAATTCAGTACCTAGTAGTGTTATGCCCCACTTCTTTATTTACAAATTCTTATACGTACTTAAACAAAAAGACTAGACAATTACATAGGTAATACTCAAACTACTTATTCTGATAAAAATATGAATTGTAAATGAAAATAATTTGTTCCAAAACATTTGTCTTAAAACTTTTGAGCAAAGAAATATCATGCATATTTACAAAAAAATATTCGACGCTTTGATATTTATATTTAGATATTATTTTTCACAAAATTGTTTAGACTTGCCTCAGTTTGAGCGATACTAGCACCTACCTAACACCTTTTGTTCTTAAATTTCGAAAATATTTTTTAATCATTCAGTCACTTTATATCAAAACATAACAGAAAAATATATCTATTATTTAATGTAGCTAAATACAATTTTGTATAAATTGATAAAAAAGCATACTTTTTGATATAAGTAAGAACTTCAATAATTATAATCTTTACCTATATACATATTTATAATTTACTTATATAAAATATGCTTGGGTACAAAATACAACACCTTAAAAATCGTCTTAATCTAAATACTTAAAAGATTCTAGTACAATAAATAATGCTATATTATTGCACAAAACAACCAACAAAATTTTGCTTAAAAATATTTTTTAACACTATTGCACAGCTTTAATAAAATCGATTCATCTGTAAACTGTAACTAATGACCCATTTTAACATAATTATGGTCACCTGACTCCAATGTATGATCATCAGCGCATTAGTTAACCATTATCATCACTGTCAAAAAAATCATAATACCGACACCTTTGGTGAAAAGTGGGCTTTTAAGTTTTCCGTTCAGTATGACGGCATCAGTCACTTGCCTCTGACTCCTCCTTTTGGTATATAGTCTTGATGGAAAAATCATAAAATTGGAAGTTTGTGGTCAACCTATAGGCAATACTTCAATAATTTACATAAATAGAACTGTTGCACAATCGCAGAACAAACATAAATTTCGGTATCGGACCCAGACCCAGTCGATTTACTACAGAAACTTCATCGTTTACATCATTAACTAGATATTTATTTAAGTAATCCACAAAACTAGGTCGACTATCGACGTTATCACGATCTACATTCAAACCTCACTTTAATTTATATAAATTCTATAATATCTATCTTCTTCTACCTACGAATTTTGTTTGGTTCAAGAATAACTTAAATACCTAAAACTGATGATGAAGATGCTTTTACGTTCGAAGTCATGTTGAGCACCAGTTAATTTTGAAAAGCGGAGTTCACACGCACACAATTCATGGCCATTGTACGTGGACTTTTCGCCAACACATCACTAGAGTTTTTGAGAAATGTCTCTCCTCAACACAATATTCTTAGACTCTGCCAACAAAAATCCTTAAGGCTTTTAACTACGCTGCTTTCTTAGCATCTTGCAGGGGTAACGTCTCATCATCATAGTCCACCTTCCCCATAAACACCGGCTCCGAGCCCTTCTCCTCGTGGCCTCTCTGCTCGAAAGGCAATTCTCTCTTCTCAAGTTCTTCTGCTAAACTTGCAAATAGTTTACTGCGAAAACAAAAACAGGATTATCGATGAGGAAAAATACATTACAATGTTGTAATACTTTTTCACGGTGTTTTACGAAGATCTTCATAGAACAATAGATAAGTATTTTTGAGGGATGAAATAGCCTGCAAGATGCAGACAACAAAACATTGACATAAACTTATTATAGGAAGCTCTAGGTCCTAGAGTCTAGGCCTTTGATCTACGGGAATTAGTGTATTTTTGTGATTATTCTTTGTGGCTGCATTAAACATGGTTTTGGAACACCAGCATACAGATAAGATTAAATACCAGCCAATTATTCATGATTCAAGAATTAAGAAATGAATGAGCATAAATGAAAATGAAATTAAGCATTTTAATACTCACGAGAACACCACCCCGCTCATGTTCTTTGCGAGGTAGTACAGGAACAGCCAGTCGGCGAACTGGCAGCCGTTTACGATCTTGATCACGTTGTACGGGTCAAACTTGCCAGAGTTGGCGTTACGGAATATCGCCTGGTTGAACTTCAGCGAGCGGCGGTACAGGAAGAACGACATTGCCCTCCAGATCACGGCTAAAAATGAATTGGGAATGAGAAAGAACAGTAATAGCATATGCTTAACTTACCATTTTATAACTTAGGTTTAGAGGTAGTCAGACAGACTTGCTATCGTGGTAACAAGAACGTATCAACAACTTTATTTTGTAAAATACTTTGGTACGAGTATATGCTAGAACTAAAATTAAATAAAACATTAATAAATGTTGGAAAATATTCTACTTACCAAGTAGAGAGACGATGAAGAGTATCAAAAGCCAGAACCACAGCACTGTGTATATCTTTTCGTGAATGATATTGAGCGCCATTACGCATAGCGCATCGTGCTGTTGAATGGAGCCACTTGGTCCGTATTTGTGGAAGATGCATTTTGTCACCTACAAGAAAACGATTTTTAAACAATTAATCTATGAAAAGATTGTCAGTTAAAAAACTCAATAAGTTTGATTTCAACTGCCCTCACATTTGTATACGAGTACTCTGTAGTTTGACTATTTCTTTTTTCAGGCTTGGCGACTTTTGCCAGTATGTATCAACCGGGTCTGACGATTTTAAGGAACGCCTTTGAACCGTAAAGTGCTATTTAACCGCAATTTCGTTGTTAAGCACCTCATGCATTGATAATTGAGTAAACGTTGAAAATTACTAACCTTCGGAAATACGGTCTCTAACGGATCAGCTATATCGTTCCAGTGACTCACTTGCATCACTCTCGGTCCTAAATCTATAAAGTGCCCGTTAAGGAAGACGTTAATAATCCATATCTGGAACATCACGTGAAGAAGGTTTACCACCTCCATAGCCACCAGCCAGGTAGACCATGTTCGACTGATTCTTAATCTGCAATTATTTGAAATCTATTAAATAACTGAATGTTCTTCACAACTTCACACACAATTTTACTAACGTAAAGTTCCAAAGGCAGAATTCAGCAGGATCATAAAGAAACCAAGATATTTTTAGAATAGATATAGCTGTAAGGATGTTCCTTACACCGACAGCAGAATCCAAGCTGCGCTGTAAAGCTAAAAAACTATGAAGTACATAGCAAGGGGGGAAATATGGGGGAAATGCAGCAGTTTTCAGAAAAAGTGTGACTTAGGTAGTACCGATTTTTGCACAATGCAAAACTTTAACTAATTCGACTCTAATGGTATATGTGCACTAGAAGCAAAGTTCCTGAAACACTTACCTGAGTACGATGTCTTTTCTGATGAGATTGATCTTGTTGTCAAGAGTGGCTTGAGACGGCACCTGCTCCCCATTCACAACCATATCTTCGTTCTCGAGAGCCAACGCTGCGAACTGGAGTCCATTCACCAAAGCTCTTATTCTGCCACCTTTTATAGAATATAACAACAAAAGTATTTTTACAGTGGCGGTCCCGAGAAAATCTTTTTCAACTTGCATCAGCAATATTCCGTCTCCTAATAGGGTAAATCTTTAGCTTCTCCATACTCATTTTGAAAACGGCTCAACTTTTGTAGTTAATTAAAAAAACAACTTTTTCATTACTTATACACGGAAAGTACGCTTGAAGTTGCCTGAGCATAGGGTTGAAAGCTGCACTTTCAGCCCTAGGGCTGTAAAGTTTTTTTCAGCCCTAGGGCTGAAAGTAAATAACTGTCAAATGTCACCTTCTATTTTGACATTCCTTTTGCGGCAAGTCGATGTATTCTATTCAGCCTCAGCTGTATTTGAAATTTCTTTATCTTGATTTCAAATGAATATTTAAACAATCGAAGCAGGAATATACTCATTAATGTATGTTTCACTTAATTAGTATTTAATTGAATAAATTTGAGCTAAGCATTTACGATAGAAATGAAAAAATATATATTTTCTTTAAATAAAATAAGGCGGGGGAATTCCATCATAAATTCGAAAATAGTAAAATTTTACACTAATAAACTATTTCAGTTAACCAAGACATCTCATTTAGACCTGCGTCCGAAGCCTAGAATAGTTTAAACATTGTAAGGTGTTGGCGACCGACAGCTGTATCAAACCTTTTAGATGTATTTACTTTTTATACTTTGATTGATTGCTTTTCTAGTTGTATGTCTTTGATGTCGTCTCTTTCTGGTTTTGTGTTGTGTATGAATATAAGTTTTGCTCCTGATTACTGTTTGAGCCCCACAGACACCGCACACTTCTAACGTCTTCTTCGTCGGTAACAGTAGGATACATAATATCTTACCTTCTTTCGTCTTCCAGATGTAATGAGGCATATAGAAGCATATTGACTGTATGAAGAGCACAAACGGTACCCACTGGTAGTAAGTGTGATGCAAGATCTCATCTGATCCGGACATGGGTCCCACTCCTGGGTGGGGCAGAAACCCGGATTGTAAGAGACTTTCGTTGTAATGCCGCACCTGTTGATTGATTCATTAATGTAATCAGTGATAATGATCTAGAAAAGCAAGAACATGCAAAGTTTTCAAGTTCTGATTCGATATGAGCTATTTTAGCTTGTAATTACCGTTCAAGGTCGATTTTCAATTAGAATATACATAATTTTAGCTCTAAATAAACCGGGATCAGAAACACAAATAAAGAGATTGCATTTAAATAGGATTTCTACAAAAGTAAATATTTAAAAAATGTAATCCAATATTAGTTACTTTTCTACAAAATTAGTAGTAGTTTTAGTGTTTGCTAAAAGTGGCTACTTGGCAAAAACGCGATCTAAAACTAAAACACAGAATGAAAAGTCGGGGACAGATATTCAATATTTAAAAGAAGTATTTTTGAGATATTCATTGTTCAGTTTTTGAAAACAATGTCTAATTTGGAAGTTATATAAATAAATCAATTGGTGGCGCTAGTTGGCGGCTAAAATAGCCTTAACTGGAGCTAACTCGCATCACATATACGAGTAGAACGGTAAGTGTCCGTTATACCAGTAAGGGCCATTTATTAACATTGAGTAGCACAAGGAATTAGGAGTTTAGGTATGGTAGCAATTAGATCAAAGAGTTGCCGCACGATACTATCAAATTATTGTTGACTTTTATATAGTTTCAAAACTGTAGATGGTATCACCGCATATTAACAACATCAGCCATTAGGCTATCGTAGTGATACCATCAGTGTGTGATACCACCATCTTTTAATAGTACCTAACTCCAGCAAGACCAACCAACAGTGTTAGAGGTGCCAAGTCTTTTATGTAAGTATTTATGCTCCACTCTAAGATTGTAATCGAAAATACCCATGAGAAAGATAATCTATTCAATAAAAATTTAATACAACGGGGTAAATAATACCATTTGGGTAGCAGGCGGTCAACATGATTGTTTTTTGTGCTAAGTAGAAACAAATGCTGCATTAATAATGTCTCCAAAATTTTAATACCATTCGTAATGAAGCCTTTGATCTAGATTGACTGCCCCTGTTTTCACATATTCAGAGTGCTGCTGATAAAGGAAATGAGCCTAAAACCGAATTTAGGCGACCGTAATTGGTTTCAAAGAATCCAAATTCTAAAATACGAGTAAAAGAGCAAGGTTCAAAGGATTCTAATACGTACTATAGTAAACGTAGCCATGAAGAAGCAATACGTCTGAATGACGTTGGGGGGGACGCCTTGGTCCGAGATGCATCTGATTTGGTCGCCGAAGTACTCCCTGGCGCAGACTAAGATCACGAAGGCGAGGAACATAGTGACCGTGAACTGGTAATGCAGTTTGAAGGCTGTATTCTCGATGATCGGTTTTTTGTATCCGATCTTCACGCGCGGCGTGAGGGTGTTTATTGTTGCTACCAACATTTTGGCTGAAGGTTACTTCTATTTTAACACATTTATGTGGAAATCTGAAAGAGACAGAAAATATTTCAATATCCTCATAAATATTCGTAAACTAATCGAAACATTGAGATTACAATTTAAAGAGAGCGTCTTGGTCTAGGGTTTAAGCACCACAACTCGGATAGTGGATGGTGGGTATCGAGTTCAAATCTGGCCAGATTCTTAATTAAATTTGTGTCTAACACTCCTGTGATGAAAAACATAAAAAAAAAAACAAATCAACCCAAATTACAGCGTAAGAAATACTACATGCGCGTAGAAATTTGCCAGAGATCGAAATTTCTCGGTGTGGCCTACCCGCTGGTGCTCTGTGTGATTTGGGTTCCGACGATATTATCATCGCATGCGACTTTTTAAGGCCAACAGGCCGAGTAAATATATACACACTTTTCAGTAATATTCACCCTTATAAAGTTACGCATATAGGGTTGGATTCATCTGTACGTCTACCACGAGTTGCCACTTTAAATGCGTTTGACGACACGGTTGGCGTAGTGCGCTGTAGCACGGTTTCTCGCCTCGATTTCCGTAGTGTCCCGGGTTCGATTCCCGGTCGGGTCAATTCAGGAAACGATCTTTTCTGAATTGACTCGGGTCTGGGTGTGCTGGGAGACGCCCCTGGCTTATTTCCTTGTGTGATACCTCGTAATACACATATTAATCCCTACTTCGAGACCATTACAAGAGGTGTGTTGTCTGGCGCAAATTTATTTATAAATTTATATTTAAATTTACGTTACCGTTCGCGTAAAAAAAATTGTATTGGGATGACACATGACATGACATGACAATGTCAGATCCCAATACATTTTTATACGCGAACGATTATCTTTTCTCTTTTATTGAAGCGTTTCCTCTCTTTCATTACCTTTTTGCGTGCCCGACAGGCACATATTGGTCATGTTTCATACTATAATTTACCATCTTCTGTACATATGGCTTGCATATCAAATATTGAGTGTTGAGTATTGTAAATTCAAAGTTGTAACTCGTGGTAAACGTACTGTTTTAGACGTACTGTCTACCTCGAGTTACCACTTTAAATTTACATTATCCTTCGCGTAAAAAAACAATGTCAAATCCCACCCAATACAATTTTTTACGCAAACGATAACGCAAATTTAAAGTGGCAACTCGTGGTAGACGTACTGCTTTAGATTTTGTCCTCTGTTAAATGGTTTATAGTTTATTATGGTCCTTTTGCTTAGACCGAATCATGTTTTTAAAAAAACGTCGCCATACGCTTAAGATCTTATCAAAGACGTCAATTCACCCATTTAGCCGTATTCTAGATCTCTTTATGATCGCTGATAGTCGAAATGATAACATCAATCTCATATCATATACCTATGGCATGCTTATTTTCTTAAGAACTTCATGATACCTTCAATATTTTACTTGATACGGTACTGCTACAGCGCAGCGTCAGGTAACTACGGGTGTTTATGGTCTATATACTAAAATAAATAATATATCTCTCCTTTTCATAATGAAAGAAATAAGAAAATAAAAATATATCTGGCCGTTGTGTAAGTGTCCCAATTCTATATGACTAAACATTTTGCCTGTGTTTCCAATAATACCGCTCATTGTATCACGGGCAAACAAGTAAACAAAAAACATAAAATAACATAACTATCAATCATTCCATTTTAAATAGTGCTTCACTTTTTCTGTGAATAGGAGCGGTTTCAGACTAGCGTTTCATACACGCGTCTAAGCTCGTTATCAAAAGCGCATATAGACGCGTATACTTGCGCGCCTTTCGCCACACGCGTAACTCGTACGAGCTCTGAAGCGCAAAATAGAGCGCGCGTGTAAGCACATATGCCAAAGAGACCGTATGTTACTCGTAAGAGAAAAATGGCGATTAATTGCAATCAGCGCGACGCGTTGCAGCGAATCTGCGACCAAAGTTCCAGGAGAGCGGTTTCCAGCAGCGCACGAGTATATTTCGCACGACAAAGAAAGCGCCTAGAGTACATTCTATTTCTATTTCAAATAATAAAAATAATAAGATTTCTAATAAAAAAAAATCTTTAAAACTCTCGCTCACCAAAAAATTAATTTTACTATAATGCTGTTAGAGAAAAAAAATCAAAGCTTAAGATTTGCATCGTGGAAATACTTTGCATTGCTGCAATATAGAAGTGAAAATTACTTAGATGTTTTTCATGGTACTTAGTATCTAATAGGTATCAGGTAATTCACATAAAACACCATGATTAGCTTGTTTTATATAAAATAAACAGACAATTGCTTGATATCAAAGATATGTCAATCACTGTAATCAATTGTTGATGGATTTTGTTCAGATGGTTTTTCTATTCTATGATAATACAATGCAAAAATATAAACTCGAATGGTTTGTTAAAATAGTAAATAATCAAGTTTGGATAACTATTCTACAGTATTTAAAAAGGACAAGTACATAGCTAAACGTTAAAGAGAGTGTGCTTATCGTGATTTTCTTAATTAATTAAGTATTCAATGGAAACAATTAATATGAATCACCAAAACAAACATTACCGTAACATCAACTAGAATTAAAACGTAATCTGTCTATTTAAACATTTTATGAAATCAACGGACCACAAGTCCACGAAGAGCCTAACTTAAACACCGTAAGAATTAGTGTTATCTTAAGATCACTTACAGCCACCAATGCAACTCCCTTATCTACGCACTTCACTGAACCACAAAACTGTGTGCCTGTCGTTTACTAAAATGTTTCGGTACTGAGGTGTGAAGCCTGCGTGTGAGCATGCCAGGCCGTATCAAGGTGATAAGATATGACGAGTCAGAAGATAAACCGTCGAGAATGGTAGGATTTCTTTAAATTGTTTCTACAATTGTCAACTAACCCACTTTGCGCGAGCTATGCAAATAGTTAGGCCGCGAAAGGAAATTTGTGATGCTGATAGCTTTGGTTCATACAAATATGAGTACAAATAAGGTACCTTTTTAGAGCATCATGGCCGTTCTTGGCTCACGACAAAGAAATATGTAGTAATAGGGAATAAAAATTTATTCAAATGTGCACTGGTAGTAAATACAAGTGGCTTTCCGATATACTCATCTGGCCCAATCAACGTTCAATCTGGACCACGGGCCACCGGCACATTTTATATGGAATTGCCGTGTAGCTTGCGGCACCTGCGCGTCAACCGGCGTCAACCGAGTGCGGCAAATTTATATAATTAATATGTTTGAAAACTACAGGAATTATTCCGGTGTCGGCGTTTTGAGGTGTGCTGCGAAAAAAGCCTAAAAAGCCTATTTCAGATTTAGCCATGGCTTGTTTTAACGACAGCTACTCGTATATTGTAGTAGCGGCATGGATCAACAGCCTCTTGAAGCATTGCGCCACTACGTTTAATCAATGCTTGCTATTAAATTAAACAATAGAAGATACATACAGATTTCGACGAATAAAAATGTATATTTTTTTTAGTGCCTAATTATGCACTTATTCAAAAAGCGGTATTATAGCCTCTACATGAACAGACAAACAGAGAAAAATTAAAAGCCAATGCATACCATTAGGCTGCTTTACCGCCAGGGATGTGCAATGCAGCTATGCTGCGAGGATGTGCAAGCTTAGCTACGAAACCATTGCTATGTAACGGAGCGAGCAACATGTGCTACGAATATGCGCCGTAGCTCGAGCTATGAGATGTATCGTCAGTAAAGAAAAGCACGCACAGCACTTATTCATAGCACCCATCCACGTGTCATGTTTTAGTAGAACCCGTTTCAGAAATCAGAAATTTTATTTGCATAATTTTAGGTACAATATTGATCTTAAAAATAGAGTAAGTATCACTAAAACTTGCTAGTAATGAGAAGCGTGCAAATATCTCAAAGTCACAAAATAAACACAATAAATTACAAATTATTAATAAGAAAAAAAGTCATTCTTCATCATTAAATCGCATGTCTAATATAAATAAGATGAATAAATGTCCGATAACATTTCACAAAAAACAAATTAACAATTGAATTAATAAAATTACAATATTTAAAGATATGTCAAAATTAACCCAAAATAACCATTCAAAAAATAACATTCAAACTCTATTAAAATATTTTCTTTAAAATCTTGAACTTTATAGTAAAAGGCGCGTTCATTCATGTAGGCCTTTTTCAACAGTCCCATATATTATACCCTCAGCTTACGGAGCCGATTCCATACACAATAATGTTACTAGATCACAGCACAAGTTTAGTGGTTTTGAACTTCCTGCTGTGTTTGTTTATAAAACTTTAAAGTACCACCTACCACAACATTATAAGAATAATTAAGATTTATAAAGTTTTCATCGTCTTATCTATTGTTCATCATGCAACAAATTTTTGGTAGACTTACTGCGAAATATCATAATTATGCTCAATAAAAACCTATTTCACAGAAATCAATGACGTTTATTAAACTTTACCTGTCATTGTGCTCTGACCGCTACGAATAATCTTTACATTCGTATGTAATACGAATGTACCTACTTACCTGCACTAACTTACCTCATTCGTGATCACTGCCCGTTCTTGAAAACGCTTGTAATGATTTAATTGTCACTTAATGAGTAATCATTTGTCACATCCATAATTAGGCTCCTTCCTTCTCTTGACGGTATCATTTGATGATTGATAAACATGATAAAACTTTGATTCGTGGAGTCATTCAAGTCAAGAGATTTATTTCAATGTCCTTGCTTCCTTTAGCCGATCAAATTTTATTATACAGTCAGAACAGTTCGTCAGTCGTTCAATCTCACTCCCTAGGAACGCCGTGGTATCATACTGTTCATCATCATCATCCGTGCGGTCTATCCCGGTTGTGAACCCACACTGGTGTGTGGGGTCCCAGGGTCCGCCTTTCTTATTTTATTCGCGCGGTCTTGTTCATCCTCAGTGGTGAGTCTGTTGGCACGCATGTCACCCTTAACGACGTCGAGCCACCGCTTCTTGGGTCGACCTCTTCTACCGGTACCTGGCGGGGGCGGCATGGGCTCCGTGAGACATGACCATACCAACGAAGGCAGCACTCCTGCAGCTTGTCTGCGATATCAGTTCGGTTTCTGATATATACATTTTAATTGAAAAAATAACTCCTGACTTTCGGCCAAGGTTTCCTCGAAGACCTATGGCATGTAGTTCTCGAAGAGGGGTTTAAAAAGGTTCTTCTGGGACGGCAACTTTGAGCTTCAAACCTGGTGTTGCATATGTCCAAAGGTGTGGCCACCGCCAGACGCTACGCGTGGTTGTTAGCCACAGAGACTTTTTAAAACAAACAGTTTTCATCGACACCAAGGTACCTATATTCTACTGCGCCCTCCTGCAACAAAATGAGCATGGATGTAAATCTCCAACACTTGCATCACCTGATGCTAACATCAGGTGATCCGCAAGCTATTTGTCATCTTCGTAGTTTAAAAAAAAAACATTTTTACCTAGACGATTTCTGCTATGTAGTCTGGACCATGTGCTCAACATATTCGATAAAAAAAACAATCAGTCAGCTAGTTTTTAACAAAAATAAGCTGCGTCAACACATTTGATTAAAAGTTAGAAACAAAACCGTAAATGGTATGCAAATTCTAAGAAGTCAGTAAATAACGTACATTCCGATGCTTTGCAAAAATGTGTATTACATTTCATTATTAAACGAGCTGCAATAATACCAAATCACAAGAAAAGTGGTGGTACCACAGGCCGAACTCACCAGTTTCTCACTCAAATGTATTTATTTATTGATATCAATCAAAATAGTCAAGTTACGTGGGTCAAGAAGCTTGCCCTTAAATTTTGTTACAGCAGGCTAACGGATTCAGAACGAATATATCGACACATTCTATACCAGTCAACCACATGGTCAGACAAAGATATTACAGGCAGTTTGAAAGATAAAAGTTTAACATTATAAGTTCACTAGAAGTTTTAAAACAAATTAGGAAATCATAAAATAATGAAACATAATTGTTATATTAAAAATAATAACATACACTTATATAGACTAATAGGATAAAATTATGCATTGAAATTATGGTACAAAATACTTTTTTGTACGTTGAAGTGAAAGGCTTTTAGATTTTGGGAACAAAATAATACTTTCAGAAGCTGTGAATTTCATATTCTTTTTTGACAATAAAATTTGTTTGAGTGTTTTATTTTTCTTTTATTTATTAAAGTAAAGATAGAAACTAGAAAAATTACAATTTTGGCCCTAGATGCAGGGCCAGATTAGATTTTTTTCTAGTTTTCCTTCTTAAGTTACCATATTCAAAAATATTATATTACTGAGTATTTTTTTGTATCAGTGCACTGGCTGTTCATACAGGGTGCTAGTCCTTAAATATAATTTCATTGTAACAGTCTTGAAAAAATGACAAACCTGAAACTCAGAACATTACTTTAGAGGAATAAGTTTCAAGAAACTGAAAAAACGGTAGTGTATTGCCAATACAGCATAATTGGATTTCAGAGTCCCCACAAACCCAAAACAAGTTTAAAAGAGTAACTGCTGAGTTTCTCGCCGGGTCTTCTCAGCAAGAAACAACTCCGACGCGGTGGTAGAGTCGCATTATGTCTGTATACTGTTTATTTACATATCCATATTATTATGGTATTTATGTCTATTATTTAGTATATTTTGCTGTAAATTTGACGATTTGAAAGTACTGATACAGTCTATTTGAATAAAGTTATTTGAGTTTGAGTTTTGAGTTTGAGTCGGGCCCCTGTGACTCACATCACAAATAGTAACTTAGGTTGTGTTTTTTATTATTTGTCTATTTTGTATCTGTGTACAAAATAACTGAAAAAAAAGACTGAAAGCATTGCTCTGACAGACCCCTAAGTCCAGAAACGATAATCAAGGTTGAGCTCACTTCGAATTGATTCTTTCCTGTCAAATGTCAGTAGGAATGATACTATGTATACATGTTTTGCTGAACAAGCACGATTGTTAAGGCCACATTTGAAAAAACACCATACATGTAACACTATACTTGCTACTCACCTGTGATTATCGTTTCTGGATTCAGGCGTTATTCTTTTTTATCCATACTAATATCATAAAGAGGAAAGATTTGATTGTTTGTTTTTTTGTTTGTTAGTTTGTATTGAATAGGCTCCGAAACTACTTGACTGATTTTGAAAATTATTCCACTAATATAAAGCTCTAATCAAGGAGTGATATTAGCTATTTTTTTTCAATTGAGGCTATTTTTGATGTGTAAGACAGTCTTCGTGGGCAAAACTGCTAACAGACAGGTAGTAATTAATAAAAACATTAGTTTTTCAAAATGCTTCAGAAAAAAACCGGCCATGTGCGAGTCGGACTCGCGCACCGAGGGTCCCGTATAAGCCTGTAGGTATATTTATTAAAAATATTTTTATTATATGATGTAATAAAAATTCACATACATACATACATACATACCATCACGACTTTATCCCAAACGGGGTAGTCAGAGGCAAGTGACTGTGTCGTCATGGTGAACGAAACACTCAGAAGCCCACTTTTCACCAATGGTATTAGAACCCAACGTGGTAGGTGGTGAGCCTTCCGCCGCTAAAAAATTCACGGTTTCCGCAATTTTCCCTTTATCTGTGCTATAAGAAGTTGCTTCGTACCAAATTTCAGGATTCTGAGTTCATGGGAAGTAGGTTTTAATTCCCTTGCGAGTGTTGAAAATTTGCGGAAACTTGCGGCATAAACGGCTGTATCTTTTGATTGCGTTGGCTAAGAAGTTTGATTTTTCACAACTTCAAGGGACAATAGACCTGAGTATTTGATATAATTCTAGCTTGTTACCTCCACGCTTTCCTGAGAAAAACGGTCTTGATATACAGACAGACGGGCGGACGGACGGACGGACAACGAAGTGATCCTATAAGGGTTCCGTTTTTTCCTTTCTAGGTACGGAACCCTAAAAAAGGACAAATAATCGTGGTCATCCTTTTAGCCGCAGCTTAAAAGCTCATACAACAAAAAACGTGAACACGTGAAACAGAAGTGAGAACAAGACCCATAGTTGCCCCGCATCTCGTCCTACCACCTTCATACATGCGCCCGCGTCGCGTCGCCTTCTCCCGGCCGACGCGTGTGTGTGTGAGCAGTCCGACTGCATTCCTGTCGTCCGCCGGCACCGACACGAGCATCGTTTTGTAATAATATCATGTGAAATCTGTACCTATCTAGTATACCATGCATAATACATAAACCATCTTTAGCTTAATAGTTTAGCTAAATGGTTAACCTCTGTTGGTTGGCAACCAGTCAGATGCGAACTTGTTTTGCGTGGCAAGAATATTGTTTATTTCAAGTGGGACAAAGCCCCATTCGATTTTTAAGGAGAACTACAAATAGGTGCTCGTTTTGGATGTTCAGAATATATTATTTATACTTATACTTTATACTATGTAGCTGTTGCGCTGATATCCGTAGACTTTGCTTTGAAACTTTTCATCGTGTTTAATAATTTAAAGTAGGTTTATTTTATTCCAGCTTCTATAGCTTCTGTGATAGAAGCATAAATAAAAGCTTACAAAGTTTCATTAAAGTTCATTATGTAGTTTCACGTGACGATGGTACATACAAAAAGATACTAAGTGGAATAAACCAAGATAATACAATCAATAAACAAGAGGAAAACACTTATGAAAATACCAGAAACTTGATAAAATGGCTAGTTAAGGTAGCGATTGTAATTTACAACAATAGATTAAAGTATAACAAAGACTAATAATAAAATTATTTAAGTGTTTATGATCACCAACCCGCAATACCCATCCATTGTAGCGATGACTCGATTTCAATGATGAAGGCCTTTGCCCAGCAGTGGGATAGTATATAGGCTAATTACTTTACTTTACTTCAAGTGTATGTGGACATTGTTTGGGCTGTTAATGTATACACACGTCCATTAAGTTTTTTCAAGTTCATTCTATCTTTTCTCTTCGTAATTTTGCATGGTGTAGCTTATCTTTATTTTAACTTTAACCATCATTTCTTGTACCGTGTTTCTAGTAAATAAAGATTTATTATTATTATTATTATTAAAATTGCACTACTACTGTTGAAGTAAGTTCAGAAAATAGGTTATTCAGAGACAAGACCAAACTTCGGCAACTGTATTTGTACCTAACGAAATTTTCCTATATTGATTTATTTCTTTTTACTCCTGTTCCAAGTCGTCATTTCAAGAAGAACGGATAACTAACCTCGACGCAAGTATAAACTGTTTGATTACACGGAGAACTGGCCTGAAAAGACTCAAAACTGACTGGAAGCAGGGAAAAGAGGCTATAATAACTGACACTCGGTTATTATAATATTAAAAATAGTAAGGATAACATGTCCAGTATACCTACCATGAGTTTCAGTCCCGAAAGTACGATAGTTGACTTCAGAAAGTATGCCATTTTTGGTTACATTTCTAAACACCAGGAGCGCTGTACCGAAATAACATACCATCACGACTTTATCCCAAACGGGGTAGTCAGAGGCAAGTGACTGTTGCCGTCATGGTGAACGGCACACTCAGCAGCCCACTTTTCACCAATGGTATTAGATGCCAACGTGGAAGGTGGTGAGCCTTCCGCCGCTATCTGGGTTGATTTGGTTTGATATCGATGTTTTCCATCACCGGAGAGTTAGTCGGAAATTAAACAATGAACACAAAGATTTTGGTTCGGGCCAGATTTGAACTCGGGACTACACGATCCGCGATCCGAGTTGGAGTGCTTAACCACTAGGCCACGACGCTCTGTACCGAAAATTCTATACAAAAACGTCAACGTGTTCAACGCGGACGCTGGGTGTGAGATGGGTTTTCAGCTCTGACAACGGATGCCCGTGTAGAGCCTCTTCACAGTTGTCATGTCCTGCGTGCACTGCCCCTTGCACACTGGAGGACCTCTATAATGCACAGACAATGCAGTACGCGTGGATGAAAACAAATATATGCCTCGCCGAGATCGCCTCGATAAGAAGAAGATTGAAAAACTTTCAGACCGCCGACTGCAAGGGTCATTTTAAAAAAACCATTTGTTTCAGAAATCTATCCATAGTATATGTATAAGTTAGTTTTGTTAGTAGTAGATACAATTACAATATTACATTATTTTGTCGCTATTATTATCAAATCATTCATTCAATTATTTATAGGTACATTTGGTAGTTTATTACAAAAGTTTATGTAAATAAAAGTATTATGGTTTTGTATGACTGTATAGCTGCCTGCCCTTGAATCATGTCTGCAGTCGGCGGCAGAGTTTAGTTGTTTGCAGTTGACCGCAAACTGCCGACAAGCGAGAACTCACATCTTATCCCTAAACTCAAACTCAAACGTTTATTTAACTAATTCGGGATATATTGCTAGCCAAGCAATAACATCATCGTACGACACGCCATAAGTCGAAATTCTAAGCTCATCACCTGGATGCTGGATGGCTGGCGCTCAACAACCATGCGAGTTTTGCGTCACTCTCTTTCGCGTACACCCCAAATATAGAATGATCTGCCTGCGGCGGTATTTCCAGAGGGATATGACATTGGAGCCTTCAAGAAGAGAGCGTATTCCCATCTAAAAGGGAAGCAATGCATCGGTGTTCCAGTTGTCCATGGGCGGAGGTGATCACTTTCCATCGTGTGACCCTCCAGCTCGTTTGCTCCATATTACATAAAAATAATTATACACAATAAACATAAAAAAGAATTCTAAACTCATGAGAACCATGTAAATTTTGCCTTCACAGCACATCTAATCCCTAAGCGATATACTTACGCGCTCGGACAAAGGGCTTAACTACCTATTCAGTCGGACTGTTGGCATCAAAGAAGTGTACAATTAAGGCCCTTATCAAAACACCTTCCCACCTCATATAATCTTCGGACCCAGTTATTTGGGCTACACCTACGCTAGAAGAGGACAGATAATAGTTTGCGGCATGAGCGAGGGAGATAGGATAGGACCCGTTAGAAAACCAGCGTCGGACTAACTACTGCTTTTACGCATGGATAGTGATGTCAATGATGGTCTACCGATTGGGAGAATATCGATAATTATGAGGCCTTTGAGAAGTGTATTTTAGATTTTCAGAAACAGCCCAGGATTTTGGTTACTGACCCGCAATTGGCAAGCGTGATGATTAAGCCTATCGAAATGATTTTACTGGCGGTTAAAATACTTTACAATACTAGTCACCTGGTATTTTCATCTTAAACAAAGCATCTATTAAATTTAAGCTGACCTAGAGTTTGTAGAATAAGAGCCTAACCTAGTTACCTACATCTAAAAGCAAACAAAAGTTCCAGACCAAACAATAAACTGATAAAAATTAATTGCGTAGTGAACATGAGTGATTTCAAAATTAATTTAGTTGTATGTTATTTTGTTTGAGCAACACAAAAAAAGATCAGATAAGTTACATGAAATAGATTATCTAATGAATCGTTAACTATTGTACAGTCATTAGAATGACGATTTCGATGTCACAAAATGTCGTAATTATCAATATGTCACTCCTGATAAGAATTTTACCTAAATGCTAATTCCAGTTCCGGTCAACCATTAAAATGAGTTCTTTAAGTTGGAGGCGTTGGGAGACGCCCCTAGCTTATTTCCTTGTGTGGTACCTCGTAACACAGGGATTTGGTAATCCCTACTTCGAGACCATTACAGGAGGTGTGTTGTTTGGCGCATATTTATTAATATTTATTTTTTTATTCATTATTTATTTAAGTTAATTGAATGATTTTGGTGACTCGATGATTATGCTGTTTTTGGGGAATCATTATACAACCAGTCCCCCGATTCAGAACGAAGTTATCCACCGATTCGGTAAATTTGCCTTAATTACAGTAAATGATCCGCGAAGCGGTAGCAATCAATATTTTGATATGTTAAAGCTAAAGGCCCTAAGTTTTTATAAACCAAATTAGATAAAACCTACCCTACTTAAAAAAAATATTAAAAATAAAAGAACGATAACTTTGTTCTGAACCGGGGGGCTGGCGGGACTGAATATAAAACATTACAAAAAATAACGCGTTACGCTCCAATCAAAATCATAATTGGACCAAAAACTTCGAAATGAAATAAGATTTCATAAGTATTACGAATTGTCCGGTGAATCTCAAAAAGTCTTTCATAACAGTCGTCTCATTGATAAGCGCCATCGGTCTCTTTTAATTCACCTATGTTTGAGAACTTCATCGGCATACCCCTTTGCTACAATGGCTTTCAAGGGCCAGTTCTGTCCCACTACACTATCAGAGTGGTTTTTGTACGGGTAAAGAAAAGTGTTGTTTTTATTATTTTCATCGTATTGTTTTGTTTATCTCCACATGACCCTTTTTTGTGTCTTAAAAAAATATGAAAAAAATAAAACGATTAGTCGAGCAGCTCTCGAGGTTTGCGCTTTGCAACACATGTGGCGATTCATTTTTATAAATATAGATTTATCGACAGGTAAAGGTAGAAACTTGTTCCTAAACAACACTAGTAAGTTCTCGACCAGAGGATTAAGTGGAGCTTCCTACCTGCACAGTGACTCACCTCGTCATTCATCATCTCACCCGTTACCTGAGGATTGCTTAATGTTGACTTATCGCAAGTTATCACATTAATAACTTTTCGATCTATAGTGCTACCTTAACTTATATATGTAGTTTTGTTTAAGCACCTTCCTAAGGTTCTATATTTTTTTAGGTTATTCGGAGACTATGGAGAGACAGAGAGAGAGTCCTTTGATTACAGCTGAGTAAGGTTGTCTGGAAGATTCCGTTCTAAAAAAATTCAACAAATGAAAATTTCTGTCATGAAATGCTGCTGACAATCTTTATTTGTTTAATTCGGGATACGGTCTATCTTATGGTCCTTCTCATTGGGGCAAAGCTAAAGACGTCAGTTTATTCGACAGCCTGACGTACAAATTATACGTTGACATCTTAGATTATCTACTTAAAACAAGCAAGACATTAATAGATCACAGGAGTCTATCATTTTCGGCTTTATATAAAGTACAGTAAACGTGCTGTAGCATATAAAAACCTTTACTAGAAGTGTATTTTATATTTTATTCTATCTTTTCTGTTTGGATTAAGTAGAGCGTTTGATTTGTTGATTTATGTTGATAGGTTTTACTTAAAACATTTTCTTAAATCACAAATTCAAGCTGATTAGAAGATTTGTAGCCATTCGCCGTGGTGTTCATCGTAACTACCAATCAAGGTATCATTGCTCGAAAACAAAACAACTAAGAGAAAAATAGGATAATGAACCCCCAACAATCGAATAAGTAGTTATTGTTTATGTTCTCACATGCGCTCAATCCATAACAGGCTAATGGCATATGTAATATGACGATCACCTTAAGACTATTAATTGGTCAATTATTCAATAGTAAAGGAACACACAGACGAGGAATAAAACAATATGTTGTTACAGACATGGATTATATTTCAATGCAAGATAAAGGCAATTCTCGAAAACAATGTACAATTCAAACAATTCTTACTCCAACCAAATTAAAAACATCTTTCCAATGATTGAATTTAAATAGGCAATTAGAGCACTTTTCTTGATTCATAATCATCCATGAAATGGGTGTAATCTTATGCCTTAAAGGGTATGCCGTAGTGGTGATGCACATGTTGTACATAAACATGCTGTAAAACAAATTCCGAATAGGCACTATGCAAGTTGTATGTAGTACTCTAGAAACAGATGATCATAGTAGCTTAATCTGCATAGAACTGTTCCGGCAGTAAATTGATGCTGCAGCAGGTAGAATTGAGTCGTGTTATTCTCAAAATAACACTTCAAATAGCAATTTGAAGAACTCGATAAATTCAGTGGTTCCTACAGATTTTATTCATTTCCAGTTTCAACCTCTGTTGTCTCTGTGTTATAAATCAAATCCTTCAGGAAAAATAAGTAAAATAGAAAGCACGATAGTAACTAGTGACTTGAGCTTAATGAACAAAAAATCGCGTGAGCATTGTTCCTAAGAATCTCCCCTTCAGTCTTCAATCAAAGCGAGCTCAAGCTGAGTAATGGCACTGTCGTGAGGCCAGCCTTAACCTGCCCATTACATACAATCGAAAATAGAGTTGTTAAACTAATAGAAGTTACAAGTCATAAGAGTCAGTCATCAGTAACCTATAAGACCAATTGTAAATTAATAAGAAAGGTAGTTAGACATTTTTATACTAAATCAGTAATAAACAAACATGATCCGTGGTTACATCAGCCTATAAACTCGTGCAACGCCCTGACGAATCGCTCGCAGGTTGCAGACGCCGTCAGTTCTATTTCAAACCCATCTTGTAGTTCTTCATTCTAACAGGCCATTGGAAAAAAAATGCAAGGAGTTAATTCCGCTGTTTACTTGTCCAAGAAAGGAAGTATTTAGAAACAGACCTGATGAATCTAGATGTGAGGATGAACCCCTTGTCAGTGATGAGCAGTGCGGTTATCTTTCTCCTCTTTCTGTTGCTACTTGAATCTCCGCTTATTTTAATGATTCGTGACTAAGGTTTGGCATTGCTATAATTAGTGATCAGCTTAAGACTTCGAGAACCTTACTTTGATTCTCACAAAATTGCTTTTTTCAGTCACCAGTGTGCACAATTCCCATCGAGCCGGTCACGTTACCAGCTAATTGCGCAGGGTCCCGCAGGAGGCCGCGCAATTGCTTCGGCCTTGCGCCCACTCCTGCGCATGTCGCGTGGACTGTATGGACTTGTATATACGACGCATACGGAAGGATCTTCCTAGTTACAGGCTGAGTGACGATGAATTCACTACTCTCCCCCTGTTCTACAGTTCCCGTCACGTAAAAACGGCTGATAGAAAAAGGGATGAGAAAAGAGATGTTTTTGCAATTCCATGACATCATCATGATTTCTGCTCTGACACTCTATTTTTATGAACTCCTGATTAATTTCTTATGGATATAAAGCTGAAGTGAAGTTCAACTCATTGAATGCAAGGAGTACCTATCGTAGCAATAATAAAGTTTAAAGCTTTTATTCCACCTTGTGTAGCAAAGGGGATGCAGGACTTAATATGTGACCGATTTAGTATGAAGCCAACACTTACGATTTTTTCATGGTTTTTATATGGATCATGAACTAGGACAAAAACTAAATATCCCGGGAAAGGTGGTTGGCATTAATAATTGGAGAAAAATGTTATTTATCATTGAAATACAGTTGTAGAAATGACAAACACAGATCCAATATATGCGATGCCCTAATTGAATGAGCGAAGTCTACTGTCCAAATTGATCTCTAATTCAAATAGCCGTTCCCGTTCCCAATGAGTCGGAATGCGCTTGCGCAAGCAGCGGTCAATAGGCCTTTAGCGGCTCAAATGGACAATATCGAATGTGAAAGCATTTTTGAGCAGTGTAGTCAAGCCGAAACTTCGGCTCTCATGGCATCGTGAAGCTTATAAATATGTTAATACATTTTTAAAATTTCTAAAATCTACTATGCTATATTAAAACCCTCATTTATGGTTTTTATTTTTTTTTACTAATTTTAATAAGACATCTCCTCATTACGCAAAAACTTAATATATTTTTTCTTCATTTAACCATTGATTTTAAATAGCAGGGTCAGTCGATTCCGCCTGAGTGGCCCGTCTGGATAGCGATATGAAAGTGCTGCGTACTATAATCTCTGTGATAGTGCCGCGGCTGCAGGACGCATTGTTGCCACGCTTGGAATCACTTTCATAGAGATTCATAGAAACCGATAGAAGTAGTGTCGCTTGCAGTTTGCAGCTGCAGTTTGTGGTCTGCGGTCCGTTTTGGAATTGTACATTAAAGTAATGTAAGTAGTTACTCTATAATAAATCAGATGAAACAAATGAACATTCAGAAAAGAAAATGTTTAGCTGTACCAATTTCAAATGACATCACCTTCCGTACGAAATCTGACACACTGGTCCGGGTAAAGTAAGTAAAAGTAAAAAATCATTTATTCACTTAGGCTTTTACAAAGCAGCACTTATGAAATGTCAAAATTCACAAAAAATATATATAAACGATAATAGACGTAAATAAAATAATACAATAATAACTTTTGTGGCATAGCGTGCAGGCTTCAAAGGGCGTACAAAACTAGTCCTAGCGATTTCATCATAAGCCAGTGATAATGTCATCAACCAAGGTATCTTATCTAGAAAGTGTCTAACTCGTCTTGCCTCCTATCTTAAGCGTTATTTTTAGAAGATTAAGCAACACGTGCTATCTGCGTTGCACATTGATGACGTCAATGACACATTTGTAAAAGTTTTCTCTTCTTCTCTCTCTAATCATAAATATGCCACTGAAATCTATACTTCACCCCTACTATAGGGTTACGTGACGTAAACTATCATAGTTAACTACAGCAAGTTGCCATTTTTAGGTCGATTGGTTTTCACTGGAGGTGCTACCGAAATACCACTTACAAAATCTTTACTGCAGATACTAGCGACTATCGTTTCCGCAAAGTCATGGTGCGGGTACTGGATGACTGCTCAGACGATTTCAGCTTTCTTTCTCGAAATGGATCTGAAATTACCAAATACTCGTATAAATCTATAACTCGATCTTTGCTTCAGTTCAGCATCACAGACTAATCGAAAATCACATAACGCATCGCATGCTGCAGATTTATTTCCGTGGTCATCATCATTCGAACTTGTGTATTCTTAACTTCTTCAATATAACCATAAGTTACGTTACGACATTGCGTAATTAATGTCAAACTAGGTTTTATTTTGTAATTGTTTGTTTAAGTAATTAACGCAGATAAAGCTTATCTACGGGCAAACGGTCAAGCAAACTTACCTATTAATCACAGCTGCAAGCAAATTATGTTATTTTATTTAATGTGTTGTATAGTAGGACTTTATCAATTCTGTATAGAAGTAATATACAACAGGGTGTTTCTTTTAAGGTGCCAAGCTGAAGCGGGGTGATAGCTGAGTACCTTACCTATCAATTTAACCCCCATGCGATTATTTGTAGTATTGGAATTTTAATAGCAATAAATAAATAAATAAATAATTTTTTTTACGAATTTTTGAAAATTTCAATTCAATTCAATTCAATTAAATTCTTTATTGCAAACCATAATGTACATTGAGATAGTGGGCTTAAATGTTGTGGTATCAATTATGGACCCTGTAGGGCGCCGCAAATATATTGAAAGAGGGGCTATTTTAAACTTGAATTATAAATTATACAAGCATGCAAAACATTACAATAATTTCTATAGATTTCTGAAATTCATTTCCATAAATTTTACATTATAATTATCATCGTGACTGTTAAATTTAATTTTCAATAAATTATCAGATTAATTTCTGGGTAGAGTCCATTTTTTAGTCACTGTGGCGCCGTCTGTTGAAATAAATGCATGTTTTTATTTGACTAGTAGATGAATACTAGGTTTAGTGGATTCTGAAGCATTTATATTCATAGCGTTTATCAAATCTCTAAAAAAAATGAAATTGAAAAAGTTAGAGGTACCGTAGTTTCCCCAACTTTAGAAGGCCGTTTAAAAAAAAGAGCTGGGAACAGGTCTCGATTATTAAAATCCTGGGTGCCTAGGCCTACTCTTGTTCGTTCGAACACGAGGTATCGTAAATCGTTAGGTAGAAAGGAACATATTTACACTTCAAAATTTACCATGTCCTTTGGGTATTATAAGCATCATATTTATTTTTCGAAATTCATAATTCAAATTACACTCGAATCAAAATCTCAACCATTTTAGACACTATGACATCGCTACAGTGGTCTACCACTACCACCACCACACCACTACTGTCATGCACTTACCACCAGGTAGTTTAAAAACCCTATGTTTAGACATTTTGATTGACCTGGGAAGTGAATCCAAGTAGATTTGTACTGGCAACATGCTTTTCTTCAGTACGTCTCCCAAGAGATCCCATTTTAAATTTACATTGTCGTTCGCGTAAAAAATGTATTAGGATTTGACATTGTCATTTCATGTCATATGTCATTCCAATACAGTTTTTTTGTGTGGCAACTCGTGGTAGACGTACAGAATAATATGCACCGACCGTCGCACCACATTTATAAATTACTAGCTTCTGTCCGCGTGGAATAGTTACTTTGTTGCTGTTTAAAAAAACACATTCAAATGCATTATTTAAAACAAATTTGCTTAGCATAAAAAAGGTTATAGTGAGCCAACTTTAAAATATAGACATATGCTGTCGCGGACTTTTTTTGAGAATTTTTTTAAAGGGGAACAATTCTGTCGTCCATGATTTTTGCGAAACTTCAACCGTTTACGCAGCGCACGCAGCGGAAGCTCTTAAAAGGATTTAAACCCTCTGATTTTGAAACATTATTCATTGGTGCTTCGCTCCTATTAGTTTTAGCGTGATGATATGTAGTCTTCCTCGATAAATGGGCTATTTTAGTCGGACCAGTAGTTCCTGAGATTAGCCCGTTCAAGCAAACAAACAAACTCTTTAGCTTAATGATATTTATTTTACACCTAAAACATTTTTACAAACTTTAAATTCCATATTTATTTATATCTAATCAACAGCCAAAAATATAAGTTAAATGCTTCTAGTTCTGAAAATTACAATACTTTCATACAACCTTTCATCCCCATTTTCAACCCTTTACAATACTTTTTTTCAATTAAAAAGTATTATATGTCCTTTCTCAGGCTCTATATTATCTGTGTACCAAATTTCATTCAAATCGGTTCAGTAGTTTGGGCGTGGAAGCGAGACAGACAGACAGAGTTACTTTCGCATTTATAATATTAGTATGGATATTTGAACAATAGTTTAGGACCGTATTTTTATGGAACT
Source organism: Udea olivalis (assembly GCA_947369235.1). Lineage (NCBI taxonomy): Eukaryota > Metazoa > Arthropoda > Insecta > Lepidoptera > Crambidae > Udea > Udea olivalis. The sequence goes on from OX376342.1 coordinate 2,161,493, forward strand.
TCGAATATATATTGGTTGACGTTTCGGTTTCCCTTTTTGAATATTGCACTCGTCGTACGACGTTACATCTAAATGGTACTTAACAAACACAAAAGAGAAGACGTTAATAGGGTTCTCGAATTCCATCCGTTTCGCCGTGACATCTGATTAACACCGTTTGTGACGTCACATATTATATACCGCGGGTCGTGCGGGTCAAACGGGCGATATCGCGTGTTCGCGTTCGCGATCCTCGTGCACAGTGCGAGCGGTGATCTGTGATCCATTTTGCTCGCTAATCGGCTAATAACATTCATTTGAAGCTTAATCATCTTTGTGTATCACAAAGGTCTTCTGAAACCATTCTTTCTTTGGATATTTCCTTGTAAATACCCAAATATGTTTTAGCATGTTATATTTAGTATTCATATTAATTTTATCCTATCGCTTTTGCAAAGCCCTATTCGTTCTTATTTATAAACCTTTATACTCTTCTGTACCGAAGGTTTGTCTGAAAGAAATCGCTTAGTAGCTATAAGACCGCCTAAATTGTGCTTTTTATAAGTATTTATTTTGTAATTACCTGTTGTATTTGTTTGTCAATAAAGATTTGTTTATTTTATCGTATCTTGTCTTACATTAGTTTCGATGAATATTTAGTTTCGATCGATCTCTTTAACAATCTAATTCCTTTAAGACAAAGCGAAAACAAGTAATTTATAGTACAAATGTTATCATTCAAGGGGATTTCTTGTTGGTTTTTATACTTTGTTAATAAATAAGTGCCTTTACCCAGGCAATTATAGCTTTTCCAATCTACTTATAAAAACAAAAAATCCAAATAAGCAATACCTCCACACCTACGTCACAATTTTACCGTCGATAAAAGGGTCAAAAGATATACAAAGGTTAAAATTCTGGAATAAACATAATAAAGTGGGAATGTTCAAGTCAAAAATAATAATAGGTAAAGTAAGTAAGTCACATAATTAAAACTACTAATCACCGATTTACCTACATAACACGTGTAATGTTTACTAAAGAGAGATATGTTAAATTATTTTCACTGAGTAAATGGATATTAAATTATTTAAGGATTTTAATTTTCAAGTATGCGCTACTCAAAGCATCAATGAAATTGTTTTGCAGTTTCTGAAATCATTTATTTTGTTCATTAAAAGTTTTTTTTTAAGTGTTTGATTCCGTGACCCAGTCCAGGCGAATGCAAGCAGATTTATTTAGGCAATAGGCATGACAAAAGATTTTGAAATCCTCTTCCGTAATGTGAGTACACATTTACTGTTTACGAAAAAATCTTTATTTCGGTATTAAACTAAAGTTTAACGAAGTTTAAAACAATTTTTTATTTTTTTTTTCTCCTAAAATCTTATTTCTTTGATTATTTGATACTGTCGTCACGCCTTTTTACATATTCATTCATTAATAAACCATTATTAACTATTAAAGCAAGTATATTTTACTGAGTGGGCCCTAACAACAGACGAGGGCGCTTAGCAACCTCACAGCAACTACACTTATGCTTATTCAGTTTGACGATGCTAGATAGCCATTCGTCTCCTCAGGGCTATCAAGCAGAATACTTCACTTACAGCAAATAAAAATAGAAAAAACTTTATAATATAACAGTGGTTAACACAGGCGACATGTTTTGACAACCTTTTAATTAACAGCGCCCCTCTTTGTGATTTTTTTCCTCGACATTCATTCATTCATTTTGTATTTCATTTAAATTTGTATGATATTTTACCTCATTTTGTTTAATTCTATTTTATTTTCTTTGACGATCTCACTGTGAAAAAAATTACCATGTGTATGTGTATTTTTGCAATATGAAATAAATAATCTAATCTAAATTCCCTGTGCAGCTTCATTTTAATTTATAATTATTTCGTTACTACGAAGGAAGTTAACAGGAAAACACTCAAACAAATTGAAATTCTAAGCTCAAAACTAGAGTAAAATTAGAGTTCCAATAAAACTGAATCATGATTACATATTATTACACGTTATCATCACATTACGTTGTAAATAAATATCACGGCTAATTATTATTGTTTGTATTTCTGTAGTTTGCAACGAAGAATTTATTTAGTTCAGACATAAGACACTAAAGAAACTTGACTATTGTAGGATCAACAAATTGCTACAAGAATGTGACTGGAATAATGTGATATCAATTAATGATCCCAACAAAGCAACAGAGATGTTTATCGCGATTCTGGCAAACATTATTAAAAGTAGCAGCAAGTCGGTTCTAGTTCCAAATAGGCAGCAAATCCACGAACCATGGATTACTCCTGGGCTATTACGCTGTATGAGGTTTAGGGACACATTACACAGGAGACATATAAAGAATCCTCATGACAAAGACCTGGCAATTACTTACAAGCGATATAGGAATCATTGCAATAACATACTACATAGTTTAAAAAATACACATGATAAATTAGATCTGTACAACAATAAAAATGATATAAAAAAGACTTGGAATGTAATCAAACGTGTCTGTAACTTGGGAACATCTCGTGAATTACATGAATCTTGTGAACTATTAAACTGCAAGTCAACCGCTCAAGATTCCGTCAATTACGCTAATTGTTTTTTTGCTAACGTTGGTTCGGATTTATCTAACAAAATTTTACAAAAGATTGAACTTAATGAGGAGGAACTTGTTAATAATTTTAAGTATAAACATGGACAGTTGAATTCTCTTGTGATGTTGGAAACTGACGAATCGGAAGTATTAAAGTTTGTTATGTCACTCAAAAATACAAATGCTTCGGGATGGGATGGAATATCATCCGTCTTTATTAAAAAATACATACATTTCTTTCTAAAACCTTTAACCTATATTTTTAATTTATGTTTGTCTTCTGGAAAGTTCCCTAATGTACTGAAGGACTCCATTATTGTACCAGTCTTTAAGTCGGGGGAAAGAGACAATATCTCAAATTATCGTCCTATATCACTTTTGCCCACTATTGCCAAAATTCTGGAAAAAATAATGAATATCAGACTCGTTAGCTACTTAGAAAGAAACAGTATTCTCTCAAAAAATCAGTTTGGCTTTAGAAAAAACAAATCTACTTTGGATGCTATTGACAATCTGGTAAATGGTGTTGCAAAAAATCTTGACAACAAGAAAAAATGCTTAGCAATTTTTCTTGATTTGGCAAAAACGTTCGATACTGTCTCGATCCCCTTACTAATACGTAAATTAGAGGCTATAGGAGTTCGGGGTGTGCCACTCAGCCTCTTCAAGGATTACTTGTCTGACAGGTCACAATCTGTTAGGATTGGTGATTTTTTGAGTTCCAGAGTAAATGTCAATTTTGGAGTGCCTCAAGGCTCAGTCCTTGGCCCTACCCTTTTTTTGATTTATATAAATAGTCTTTGTGAAATCGAAATACCAGAAGCAAATGTAGTGACTTTCGCTGATGATACTGTCATTGTGTTTCAGCACTCGTCTTGGGACCAAGTTAAAACTGTGGCTAAAAAAGGCCTTAGCGATGTCATAAAATGGCTCGACCTAAACTTATTAACCCTGAATGTAAAAAAAACAAAATATGTTACATTTAGTATAAGAAAAAATTTACAGCCCGATCCTGAGTTTACTTTGATCGCTCATTCCTCCGATTGCCCTAATCATGATGATTGTGGTTGTTCTCTTTTAGCTCCAGCTGACAGTGTTAAATATCTAGGTATAGAAATCGACAAAAATTTAAACTGGAAACAACATGTAAATCATCTCAAATCTAGAATTCGCAAGCTCATACCCATTTACAAAAGAATTAGGTACTTAAAAGATGATAGAACGAATAAAATGTTGTACTACACTTTGTGTCAATCTATAACTACTTATGGCATTTCTGTTTGGGGTGGTGCCCGTAAGAGTATACTTCTAAAGATAGAAAGGGCACAAAGACTTATCTTAAAAGTTATTTATCTCAAACCTTATAGGTATCCCACATCTAAACTATATAATGAACTTAAGGTCCTGAATGTTCGACAACTATTTATAAAGTGCATTGTACTGCGGCAACATTGTGAAGAGCGAACCGAGAAATCGGCTAGAAGAATACATGAGGTTTATGATGTTCCGTCCTGTAAAACAACCTTTGCACAGTGTTTTTCGTACTTTTTAGCCCCTTTTCTGTACAATCGTATTAGTAGGGACAAATCGTTGAAAGATATGACTAAATTTCTCTGTAAAAGATCGCTGGATGAGTTCCTGTGTGAGTTGGATTATGAGCGGACTGAAAGGTTTATACAAGTGTGCAAATGAATAATATTATCTATGACCAAATCTAAACTTATAAATCAATGTATTACGTATAATGTAAAAGCCATTTTATATATCTAAATAAACTAAATCTGTATCACTTTTCACTTCATTTTATCATTATATTCATATTTAAGTATATATATATTTATTTAAAATGATTATATGTTGTATGTTTAAAATTATTACCATGTTTAATATATAATTATGTAAATAGTACTTATCTAGTTAATACATCTAAATATTCACATTTAGAATATAGATAAAAATATTAATGTTGCCTAATTAAATAGGCCGTTATTGTACTTAGGCAATATTAGGAGTAAAAATGATATGCTTACTTATTGTTTCTTACTTTTTTGCGTATACTACGTGTTTACAATGACTGCCGACTTCTTATCTATCATCCATTGTGTACCGCAAAATAACAATCCTAATGAGCGTATGGTCCTTATTGATATTGATTTTGGGTCGATTATACTGGAGCGAGAATCTTACCTTGCCGTAACACAGTCTTTGACTAGCACGGGAGGTAAAGACTCACTTATTTTTGTATACCGTCAATAATTGTTTAAGTTTAACCTAAGAAGTACGATTAATAACTTGCTTTACTTGTAATACTAACTTTTTGTTTTGTATTCTCAATACTTAGATATCTTATTTAGAAGTTAGATAATACCTATATTATAAGATCCTACTATGTTCCTAGTGTAGTTACTGTGTAAAATAGTAGTTTGTAAACTAAACAAGTGTTTGTCTATATTTAAGTTGCAATAGAAATGTACAAAAATTTCTTTGGAAAAATAAATCTATTCTATTCTATTCTATAAGTACTAGGTGTGGTATATACCTATTCGTCCACATTGCAGCAGCCAGAAATAAGACTATTTAGCTTGGAGTCCTAATATTATGTTCCACAATTAATTTGATTGCATTGTGTCTTGTTAGTTGCCGTCACAAATAAATGAATTAATTAACATAAGCTCATGAAGAAGTATTAATAAGAACTGCAGTAGTCACTAGAATTGAATAATTCGGTCTGAGATATTCCACTGCTGGGCAAAGGTATCCTGCTGGTGCTGGGTAAGGTGATGAATCCTGTTCTAGTCAGCTATGTCACTAAAATTTAATAATTCGGTCTGAGATATTCCACTGCTGGGCAAAGGTATCCTGCTGCTGCTGGTGCTGGGTAAGGTGATGAATCCTGTTCTAGTCAACTATGTCATTGAGTTCAGATGCTGACTTGTTTGTTTAACTTTCTTTAAGGCAATATGATTTAATATAAAATATTATAGTATATTTATTTTGAATTATTTAGGTATGTATATTTGCATGATTGGTGTAATATCATGTGTACAGTATATTATGTTTAATATTTTTAAGTAATAATATTTGAGATTTGTTGTTTGACTCTTCTCGCTTCCATTTTTAAATGTTGCACAGCCTAAAATTGCAATGTTTCTGTTAGACCTTGCGGTTGACTAGTAGAAAATGCCTCTAGGCATTAAAACCGCCAATTGTACTTTCCTTGTTTGTGCCATAAAGAATAAATGAACAAATAAAAAAAAAAGGTATCTGTAAGTTTTTCCAGTCTCCAAAAAATATTAAAACCCAAGCGGCCCAGGGCCGTATTACCCTCTCTCATAGCCAGTCTAGTTGATTTCTTAAACTGAGGGTAGCGAGCAATTTCGTCAGTAAATATCTGGCCTAGAGGATGCATTATTGACAGGTAACCGCTGACTGGCTGGAAATAAAAGATCATTTTAGGAAATCGCTCGCTACGCTCAGTTTAGGAAATTAACTTAACTGGCTATAAGAGATGGTAATACGGCAGCCCCCTAGTAGTTAATATGACAGCCTTAGGTTACGAGCTCTTATTTCATGTTTTATTGTCGATGAATTTAATCCTTGTTACAGCCTTCACGTTTGATACTTCATGTTTATAATATATTATACAAGACTGCCAACCCAAACCGAGGCAAGACTTCGCGGTGGTCCGCCACAGCGCCCGCTATGCTTGCCAACGTCTGCGCCCGCGACGTTAACCGTGCTTGGTGTCTCTACCTTTATTTAGCTTGGTTGTATTTAAGGATTTAAAAGTTCTAATAACTTGAATTTGAGTTTTAAAATGTTTACATCAAATATAATTTACGGGTACTAGGTAGTTGCTTTATTTATTAAGTGTAAAGTGAGTTTGAGAAGGGTATCATCATAATCTTTATTGCACGAATGAATAATAAAGCAAGTTATAACAAACTACTTACAATATTTACAATGCTTAACCTAAAAATAAATTAAGTAATATAACTGATAAAAAAATATTAAAAATTAAAATTATAACTAAACGAGTTATCCTGCATAATCTATTAACAAGTACTGTGATTATGGCATGGCAGCAAGGGTAGAGGCAGCGTTTTTCCACCCTTAACGGCTGCGGTTAGCCGTTTGCCGCTTGGGAATATTTTGCAAGAGACTTAATTTTCAGTGATAATGTAAATCGTAAAATACCTGATATACTACTTTCTCCAATCACTACCTTAAATTCAAGCTGGTACACCACAGTTGGTTTTGAAAGTGGTGGCGGTATCTAAAGGTTTGTGAACTTTCAGAAGATGGTCATGGATGCTGTACAACCACGAGCCTCTCTGACCATCGAGCGCCAGCAGCGCGAGCGCCAGCAGAACGCCTGAAAAGAGAAAGCTGTCATTCGAAAATAATTGAAATTTTTTGAAAAATGGGTGTATTTATTTACATTCTCAGTTCACCCATTCATGTTTCAAAGTTGACTATAAATGTAAGTTCACACAAGGCAGTAGCGTAAATATGGAACTTCACGGAGTACTCAGTCTAATATACGATAAGTTTTCAAAAAAACATTACGAAGAAAAAAATATTTAGATGAGCAGAGTTTTCCGAGACTAGGAATTAAATAAATCCTAATGAACTAGGTGTCAAAACTGGGTAGTCAAAAATAAATATCAAGCAAAGAATAAGGTAAACAACCCAATAATAGGCCGTAAGTTACTAATCCGACGTGGATGGATGGCAGAGCTGGTTTTTTGTGCGGCCATTTTTTGTGGTAATTTTTTAAAACGAGTCGTGGGACCGGACTTCGGTCATATAAATGCAATGCTCGTATGGTCAACTTCACTCGTCGATACCTGTACACATTAGGGTCTATTCAATTTTAATTCTTATTGTACCGGTAGAAAGAGTTCATTGGTAAATGAGGCCTTTGTTGTGTGAAAGATGGGAAGACATCGAGCTAAATGAATATGATTAAGTCTTTAGAAGGCTACGTGTCTGCCTAGAAGTTTTTTACTGTGTAAACGACAGTCTCGCTGGGATTGGTTCAATCACCTCATTTTTTTAATCGCACGTCTGTTTGGTTATGTTTATGTCGTCATAGTAGTACATACTCATGGATTGGTGTTGATCTGCTGACAAATAAATAAACCATTAATTATACTGATTAGCATGCCAACGATGTAGCAATCCCCCTGTGATCTTATGCAATGCTAAGTTCTTTCTGTCAGTATTGATGTCAGTCTCTCAATCGCCTGTTTTTTATTATTATTTATTTTTTCTCATTTTAAACCTGCTTACTAACAAGAAATTACAAAAAGCTAGTTTGCGTTAGGTATGTTTATGTATTTGCATAAGCTAAATGACGTTGCACAATTATTTGAAAATTCAAGTAGTCCGTTTAAAGTTCAAAGACACATTAAGGAACTACTTATTATCAAGGTCGGAAATACTTGTGCTCAGTTTCTAGTGAATCATCATGATCCGCTTCGCCGGTACTAAAACCTGTGGTTTGCGAATTCCAAGTGGAATGTCTGCAATTTCGACAACTTCAACCTTACCACCAGACATTATAAGAGAGGGAGGAAGAGAATGGACATTTTTCAAACAGCTATTGCCTTTATGGAAAATCTTTAATCTGCAATCAAAAACAATAGAAACAACTAAGACAGTATTTTGCAAAGAATATGCAAAATCGCAAACCTTTAGCAACTTAAGCACATATAGAAACAAAAAATAAGCGCAGTCAGTCAACATTTACATTGTTTAATAAGTTCAACTGTTACTTTAAAATGCCTCAATCACTCAAGCTAACACAAATCTGGCGATCATCAACAAATCAGTGCCTCTATAAATGCCAACTAGTTTTTATGCTTTTCGAATCACGACAACTTAATTTTCCAAAAAAAAACTTGAGACTAACGACAGCATTTTCAATTCCAAGAACCTTTACGAACATGTCTTGTGCATTACTCGTGGAACTACTAAAACGTTGTATTGGGCGAGAATGTCTCACTTAACACTAGACTTACTGGTAAGTTGTTTAAAGGTTTGAACTTGAATGATAGTGCAGCAGTAGTAAAATTCAAACCAATAGTATCCTTACGCCAAAGCTCTCTGTAGCGAGGTTTCAATATTGAATTTATTATTTAAGGCTTTTTAGTTGGAAAGCGGTTATAAAAGGAATAGAAAGGTAACCTCAAACACTCACTGGTGGTCAAAGAATAATGTGCCTTTAGACTGTAGTAGTAGGATTGAAAGTAGGTTGCACGGGGTGTTGGGAAGGCATTTCGCGAGAAGAGGGGGTCGCTTGCGCAGGTTTGACGGGTTCCGTGTTACTCGCGGCTCCTCCCGCGTCCCCCGCCGTCTGCGCACGTTACCCGTCTCCTGGAGTCTCGACTCTCGTCTAAAAGCAATTATGTGGATTAAAAGAGCGTGCGTCAATTTAGGATGCTTGGGTCTCCGCTGTTGCTATATTGGACAGGAATTCATCTCACGTAGCCATTTTGTGAGATTTTTTGCGCAGTTAGCCGAATTTGGCAATAGCCGTTTGGCTGAAGAATGTTATGCGCCGTGACCGATTTACTTTCACGTAACTGAGTTCTCGTTTTCGATATTTATTGATGTTGTGTCAGATTATATCAGCGCACATACTTTTGATCAAATAAAAAATGGATGGTGACTTGGTATAAGTATTCCAATATACACCTACCACAGTCATTGGTCACTACTCATTTTGTTTTTCAGAAAAATCAGTCGCAGGACCACTTTTTTCAATGAACGCTTCAAAATTATTCTGACCGAAAGAGTATTTCAAAAAAATTCTACATCCTGATCAAAGCTTTTGAATTACCCATGAACGGCATAACCAATTAAAAGCATTATATAATTAGTTGATCATGCACATATTTAGCACAAACCTCGTCGGTGAGGCAAACATCCTGCGCTATCGGTCACGACACGGAACCCGTTCGGACCAGTTCCAGTTCTGCGACCGTGCACTCCGGCGCAACCGCGGGAGAAAGGCGATGCATAATGTTGAAGTTCTACTTTGTAGTGAGTTACCGATAGCTTGAACAGCGGTGATGGCGCTGTCAGTGCTTTAGAAAAAAATCAGATAAAGATACCAATAAGGGAATATGTAAACCATTTTGATATTGTGTGTATATTGACTCTTAGAATACCACCCAAGTTGCTTATGATGTGTCAAAATGTTTTTGTCTATACAAACCTCAGATCATAGAAGGGAATAGATATGAACTCATGCGTAACTTCGACGTGTACCAGTGACGCCACATTTTCACCACCACTGCTCCCACACACACATTGAACTGCGTAAAAACAAAGCAACGGGCGGAGCCTGAGAGTCTACGACAACAGGCATACAAGTGCTATGATTGGCCTTAAGGCACGTCACGTGACGTCACGCACACTTTAAAAAAAGCAATTTATTTTTCATTTACGCTAGTGAGAGCAGAAAGATGAAATGGAGTCGATAAGATGTCGATACTTGAAATATTTCGGGGTAATGAAATGTTTGTCTGATGAACTTCTGATAGAATTATCTACTATTCCATAAAATATTTAATGTAATAATACATAGTGTAAAATTTTGTTTACTATACAAAATCAGTGAACTATTGGGTACTTTTTTTTTATTGATTCTAACTGTATATAAATAAAATTTAGTGATAGCCAAAATAAAGCTCTAATAAAACAAAGTTGTAACCTAAATGATACACAACGTGAGTAGGCACTGTGCGACAGTTGTGCAGAACCACACTACTTCGCAACCACTATTATCACTTTACTTCTTTCGTGAATAAATGTCAACAGTGGTCACTTGATTGTGGTGTGGTATTTCTATTCGATTTTAAATAAAACAAAATATGACTGTAATTACAAAGAATTTTTATTAAGTTTCAGGATTTAGTGATCTGGCTAATTTACTGCCCCGTAAAATGTAGATATTTGCTTAATACCTGCCGTTTAGACAATTTGGGTGCTGCGTTTTTTGTAAGATAATGGAGTCGTATGTTTAAATATTTCTCCATTACCGCTTTGGTGAGTAAAATTAAATGGTTTGATAGAGGTGACTGGTCGTATTGGTGTAATTGTATGTCCTTAAATAAGTCCAAACCAATAAAATGTGGCAGAGCTTTAGATATCAGTTGTTCTTTGACATTTTTTGTGGTAACATTCAGCTTCCTTTTATCTGAAAGAACAGCTGATTTTATGACCACTTCCATTCTCATGCATATGGTGATGACATCATGAGAAGGATACATCAGTCCACCTTTATCTTTTAATGTGATAAACCCGTGATGCGTGTCTTGAATTTTATTTGCAATCAAAGCCCCAACACAGGTTTCACATTTCAGGGCCTTCAACAAAGCGTGAACTACAAATCCTGCAATGTACGATACAGCCTGAGAGCAGAATTCTGTTATGTCTCTAACGAGTACATTAACCTCCTCATCAAAAACAGCCTGTTCATATATTTGGCTTATGTCATCCTCCTCAGAATCATTAAGGTAACGCGCTTCTATTGACATGTTTATTTGTTTCGAAGCTGATGAGCATGTCAGTATGTCAATATTTTCCAGCGATTGGCAATTTCCGGTATCCACGTCCCTGAGCTCCGCTTTTACCGTTAGTTTTTTATAAATCGCATGAAATTGTCTTGCTGTGGGGTTGGTATTACACCCACCGTGTGCACGTATATTCCCGAACATAAGTTCAAGATGGTCTTGACTAAGTTTGTACGCGGGAATATATCGCAATTGTTTTTCATTTTCAACGTGCTCATTGTAAATAGCTTTCATGGTTTTCATGCAGGTTAGAAACCCTATAAATCCGGTTTTTCTATCTGATTTCACGACTTGGGTCTTTTCTTCATCATCGAGCTTCAGAGATTTTATATAAGCCTCCATTTGATCCAAAAACTCAAATACTTTAGCTTTGTTTCCGTAGTACAGAGGTTTCTTGAAGTCATACTGGGCCATATTCCTGGAGTTGAGGCAATCAAATAAATTATTTATATTTCACAAATACAGGTTATACAATATACAGGTAAAAAACGGCATAAACATAAAAATAGAATTATACTAATCTACGTCAATTTATCGATAATACTTAACCGCAATAAAACACGAGCCCTGCACTATGTTGCGAACGGCACCTGCGGCCGTACCACGTATATTCAGGCGGCATTGGATATCGGAAGTAATAAAATACATTGCGCTGTAGTTAAAGATGACATGAAGTAGTTGATGAAATAAATCGTCAATGTACAACGTGTGTAAAAATTTATCACTACTAAGTGCGGTATCGTAGTAAATGGTGCGTCACTGAATTCGTTCGTTTTAAAAAAAATAGTTTTTTGATTTATAAACAAAATACCAATGCATTTGCAATACTTACATATGGTAAGTGACTCCATTGTTCTTGTAGTTCTTCGTTTCACTTCTGTTATTGCACGTAACGACACAACAGTTCGGCATTATGCAAAAATAGTGGGAACGTTTCCGGAGTACGTCTGGATCGCCACTAACTTGTGGCGCTACTTACTTTGCGAGCGATGTTCGTTTCTGGGCATATCGCGGAGTCATGCGCCACGCCCCCTTTTCACATCTATTCCCTTCTATGATCTAAGATACAAACAGTTCTGCTACCAACTAACTATCAACCTGGCCTCAAATTTTGAAAATGTTAATTTTCATAACATATAAACCACACCCCTTGTAAAAAATGAACATTTATAACTGAACCTTCACACTTTTAAATCGATACTTTTAGGTAAGACCGAACAGAATATAAGCTGACAGGATAAGATGCTCAATGTTTTGGACAGCGAATTGACTAATGCCAGTTCATGAAACAATTATGCGGGTGCTGAAACTTCAATCATTGACCTTGTAATATTATCATAAGTGAAGCCAGCTGCCACTCCTTCTATAATCTGATCTTGACGCCTGCCGTCGGCTTAGCTCCTTAACTTCACACACCAATACAGCATGATTAGATATCAATGGGATCAGAGGCTGTAAATCACACAGGTCCACCGTTCGATAAGCTATCGAATAGTAAACTTTCGTTGCTTGTTGATTATTTTGTAATGAAAGACCGTTGTAATGAAGATTAGTTGTAATTTTTGTCAAAACAGACAAAAATTACGGAAATAAATGAAATAAAGCTTTTGATTGTGAAAGTAACTTCCTAATTCTTGCATAAACTTATCAAACTAAAGAACTGAATCGAACGAAACCAAAGAACCTGCACGAGCTGACACAACACAACACAATGAAGATTCCGATAGTGTCAAATTGCTTATGCATAATAAAACAATAGCACAACGATGCGAAAACAAGTGAGCGTGTTTTGGTCATCTGTGCAACGAAGACGTGTCGTGAAACTGAAACATGATCAAATTATGCAGCACATTTGCGCTTCCAAGTTTACATACAAAATACATTACATATAAAATCAAGCCCGTATTACACCTTATTTAAGAAAAACTCCTGATAAGACCCTCCGGTCTATCCCTAACGTAGGGATTAAAACCACCTGTCATTGGCGGTGGTGGTTGTAATGGTGCATGTTTATCAGCATCTTCACATTCCAATTCGTCTATAGTATAGACTCAATACTAATCTCACTAATACTATAAATGCGAAAGTTTGTGAGGATGTATGTATGTTTGTTACTCTTTCACGCAAAAACTACTGAACAGATTTGAATGAAACTTTGCAGTAATACAGCTTATACATTAAAAAAACACATAGGCTACAATTTATAAAGATTTTATGTAATTTAACCATTATATATAACGAGAGCACGGGCGAAGCCGCAGGCGGAAAGCCAGTATTATAAATGCGAAAGTTTGTGAGCATGTATGTTTGTTACTCTTTCACGCAAAAACTACTGAACAGATTTAGATGAAACTTTCCATTAATTTTGCTTATACATCAGAATAACACAAAGGCAAACACATATAAAGGTTTTATGTACAAAAATAAAGTTCACGCGGGCGAAGCCGCTGGCGAAAAGCTGTTATAAAGAGGAAAGATTTAATTGTTTGTTTCACCAATATATAGCTACATTAACAGCGAGCAACATACCCAATTTTTTAAGCTATACTGCTACTGACGTACAGCTATTAAACTATAATTTGCAGCGAACCACTGCCAAAGCGTATAAGCCGGCTTCAGCTGCACTTTCATTACTTTGAACTCACATTCAAAGTTCCCAGGGATACTCTACAGCGGTGGCAGACTGAACATGGTTGCCTGACTGAAGACACACTGCACACTTGAGTTATCACTCGCGCTTACTTTCTTGAGAGTAAGTTGTACTAGTAGCCTGAATCAGGATCGTTTTTTTTATATTATACCACTTGTCATGGTCTCGAAGTAGTAATAAATACCCCTGAATTCGCGTACGCAGGGGTCGACAGTTTCCCGGCCATACTGCGCAAAAAAGCCGGCTCTTTATTACGGCGTTTACGCGGCAGCCGCAACAATGTTCTCAAGGCGATCGCCGACAGAAGGGACTGTCCACTATTCGAGCATTTATGTACAATAACCTCGTCACTTTTAATTATTAAGTAATAACACTAGATACTAAGTTCAATGTTACTAACACAAGTGGATCTCTGTTGTCCGATTAATAAATATTTTTATTTATCTTTTTTAGAAAAAAATTATTACTAGGTACACGGAGATATAGAAGGAGGCAGGAATTAAGCCAGGCACGTCTCCCAGCACACCCAGACCAGAGCCAATTTAGAACAGATCGTTTACTGAATTGATCAGACCGGGAGTCGTATCCGAGACACTACAGAAATCGAGGTGAGAAGCCGTGCTATAGCGCACTACGTCAATCGAGTCGTCAAATTAACTAAATTAAAAACCGCTTATAGGTCAATCGATTACTATTTAATAAATAATAATAATAATAATAAAAACGTTTATTCTCACCATAGTTTTACAATTTTAAGTTTACAATAATCTAACACACACTATAAAAAACAAAGTACAATGTGGGTAGTTTTAAAGTTAAATACTACGGTATGGTCACAGTATAGTTAAACCTGCACAGTGAAGTAAACTATGGCGGGCTAATACCTGAATTAGGTAAAACCTGTAGCTCAGGTTATTAACCCTCCACCCTTTAAGGGGGTCATGCAAAATAGTTTTAACCTGTATTTAAACATTGAAATGATTTGATACTGCACTTAATATAGGAAACAAAGCAAAGATAAGATGAAGTTATTTGAAAAGCATAATACGTTATTAGCGGAAAGTATGACCAATAGTTGAATTTACACTTTACATCCGTAAAAAAAAAAAAAAAAATTAGTGAAATTATTTTATTAGTATAATTATTATTCAGATTAGTGATGACAGAATAATTAAGCATTTGAAGTTGAATTTAGAATCGGATTATATTTTCAGTCGCCTGGTAGTTTAATGAAGTCAGGTATTTTTTAAGCGTAGATTTTAACGAAGTTCTATTCATATTAACAATGATTTCCCTATCGTTAAAATACCTATAGAGAAACGGCCCTGTGTAAGTGGTTTGTTGTCTTGCAAATGCTGATTTAAGTGAGGGTACGGGAGTGCGTATACGTCTTTTGTGTTGAGGAAGGGTCGAAGGATCCAATGCTTTATGGTACCGAAGGATTGCGTTGTAGATGAAAATTTGCCTAACTGTTAACAAATTGGATTCTTCATATAGTTTTTCAGTTGGGTATCTCCATGGTTTTTTAAACATGACCTTAATGACAGCCCTTTGTGCTCTTTCAAGCTCCAATATATGACTGGTCGCTGAATAAACATGATAAACTTAACAAAAGAAAATTATGCAAGCACACCTTTGTGCAAATCAATCCTAGTAGTTTTTCATTATCTACAATAACAAGCAATTGCAATACAATAACAAGAATCGTACAAACTTTCAGTTTTTTCCTCTTTTCAACACGTTTGTTTCATCAAGCTTACTCAACCAAACGCATTTATGAATGGTGGTTCTACGAACCCACAAACGTAACAATCACTTCAAAACCGCTTATTATAAAAAATTTTTCCTCAAACACATTTATTTGAATGAAATTACCTTGATAGTTAGGTAATACAGAAAACTGCATATTAAAAGTATACTCATTTATTGACAACTCCCACCTACCCACAGTTTACGACGACTTGCACTATACCAGCGGCTTAGAATAATTACAAAGAAACCAAGTCCGCGTGCCCATTCTGAAGCTCCTTAATTGGAGCCATAAATGGCTCCAAAGAGACCGCTTTGCAGTGTTCATTATAGTTCCGAAATGTTCAATGTCAAAGCGCGCCGCACGTAAGAAAGTAATAGTCACGCATGTGTGGATCGGATTAGTGCTTCATTTTTGACACCGGTTGTATGAAGACTATCCTATACGTTATTATTCTAAGACCAGCGGCCTTATTACAATCGCTTATATCCAGGCAAGTTAATTCCCTAAACGGAGAGTTGCGAGCAATTTTGTTACTAAATATCCAGCCTAGATGGCATTAGTGCCAGCCTGCCAGTTAACCGCCGACAGGATGAAATGAAAGATCTTATTACGAAATTGCTCGTTAACCTCAGTTAAGGAAATGAGCTTGACAAGTTGTAAGCGATTGTAGCCTCTTTCTCGTGTTCTTTCATTGAACACACATTCGAAGTTTATGATGATATCATTCATGCAAAAAGGGCAACCGTAAACACGCGAATTTTAAGAACAAATCATTTTGCGAGTATGTTCTTTTTTTTTAGTGCCCGTCAAGATGACCTCACTCCACCTGATGGAAAGCAGTGGTGAGGTCCAGATAAGAGGATGACAATAATGCAAAGCAATTACTGAGCTGGCCATACTCATCTTGAAGGCCTGCCCTGGCACCGTTTAGTGCAGTGCTGATCCCGGAACGCGACCTGACCGAGATAGGTCAGAGTCGTTACGCAACTGTTGGTAACATCAACCGGCCGACATAATATGCCTCCCACCTGAAGAGCAGATGGTCTGCTGCAGGGCTCCCTTAGTCGCCTCTTACGACACCCACGGGAAGAAGATGGGGCAGTGAAAATTATTCTTTTAAAGTGCCACCACCAGCATGGCACAAAAACATGTACATATATTACATATATCGATTTGAATGCTAGATTAAGCAGTTAAAATCCTATCCTTCGGTTCATTATTTTTGGCGTGACAGACGGTCCTTCCTATAAGTACCTACCTACATCAGGATAGTTCTTGAAAATTCAAACTTAAGGACTTGAGTCAGGACGGTGCAATGTAGATAATACGTAGAAACTGTGTCATGATGTCCATTCCAGTCATTCAGAGGTTTTGGAAATCATATATTTTTTCTTTTTGAAAGCTTTTGTTCAGTTAGAACAGAATCCTGTAGTGTACGTTGTCTTATCTATTGTAATCTATACTAATAATATAAAGAGGTAAAATTTGTTTGTTCATTTTTTTGTTTGTTTGTCTTGAATAGGCTCCGAAACTACTGGACCGATTTTAAAAATTCTTTTACCAATATAGAGCTACATTATCAGGGAGGACATAAACTATTTATTTTTTATTTAAGGCTATATTTTGTCTATGCGAGCGAAGCCGCTGACGGACAGCTAGTGATAAATAAATCAAAAGCCGAATCATCTGACCCCAAACTGAGCAGTGTTTGTACGTACCTAACTTTTTTAAATACTGCGAGCACCCTTTTGCAAGTCATCGCTCCACCTGGCCCCGGAGGTCATACTCGTACGTACAATACGTTTGCCAAATTTCAGTATGCCGTTAAAGATGTTGATGATGCAACCAAGGGTTAGGTAACAGACGAAAGCCACTTAAGACTTTATTACTATTATTATGAACCTCACCTAAGTAGTACTTGAAGGATGATAAAATGCAATCTTAACAACTATCACCTATCATTGGGTTTTTAATGTACTTAAAGTACTGCAAGGACAAAATAATTCGATCTTTATGATAATGACAAATTTTTGGGTGCGGCCAAAATTGATTTAAATTTTTGCAGTTTATATATCATCGCAATCAAGCGATAAAATTATAATCTTTATTAAATTAATCGCCCGTCATCATCACGAATCATGCACTAGGCATGCCACTGGGCACACCCAATTTCCTGCTCTTTTGAATACGAAAACGCCACCAAACGAGTCAAATCATTGCTTAGAAGAAACATGGATTACAAAGTTACAGTTACATGAAAAAAAGTCAAAGGATAGAACCACATATTGTCAACCTTGTTTGAATAATTAATTCAACAAAAATCTTTGATTCGAACTATTGCTTTAAAACTTAAGAATTTGTTTTTTCGAAACTTTGTGATGTCTTCTTCAATTGTGTTTTTGCATGTTTAATAGTTTCAAAAATACTTTTTTGAGTGTCAGACTGTAGGTTAAGAACTTTTAGATCAATACAGACATCCCAAGAAATCCATACCAGAGTAAGATATATCTACAAAAACAAATGAATATCAAAAACTTCATACTCGTAGTTTTGTCATCAAAATTATAACAATAACAAAATCACTACTCAAACCAGTGAAGGTTAACCGAGGCTTCCACTCAACCAGCTATTAAATTTATCACTACACTTGAGTGAATGTGGATCACCGGGTCAATGTCGGCCCAGCGCACGCGCAAGTTGAGACCAAGTGACTTGGTTGGACAAGTGACCAAACCAACTGTCAACACGCATCCCTGACCGTTCAATTTACGTTATCGCTCGCGTAAAAAATTGTATTGGGATTTGACATGACATGACAATGTCAAAACCCAATACAATTTTTCACGCGAGCGATAACGTTAATTTAAAGTGGCAACTCGAGGTAGACGTACTGTACTACCCGAAGATAGATATTACAAAAAATCGACCTGATCCTAGGGACTTAAGCGGAAAGCTCGGATCAGGTCGATTTTTCTAGTTTCAATCTTTGTGTAGAAAATAGTGCATTGTTAAGTGCTAATAATAAAAATCCACCTGTAGGTACTACCCGGTAAGTGCGAACAAAAAACAAGAAATAAAGACCTGAAAAGCCCCCCTTTTGATCATCAGCACTCTCTTGGCTACTTCTTCAAACGAAAAAAAATACCGTCTACTAGGCAAAACTATGTTATAAAAGATAAATTTGTAATTTTTTTTTATTGTTGATGGCATACAGCATACCTTGGACATATACATATTATATAGGCACTAATATGTATATGTCCTTACTTACTTTATTATAAGTGTATTTAAAAAAAATGCAAATCACTAAAAATTTATCACTCTGGTGTGTTTGGTAGAAGTAAGTTAAATAAAAAAACTTCTATTACTTTTTTCGACTGGAAAAGTGTTTATAAATTTAATAAACAATGCTGTTTTAATAAATCAAAAACAATTTAATGTAAAAACTAATCAGTTTTGCGTCAATACAAAAAGAAAGAAGTGCGCGACGTTTCTTGTTGATTACTCTGGAACGACATAAAATCGTTTGCCCATCTTTGGTTTATGACGCAATGCCCTGATCTCCTCCACTAGCTGTTCCCTGTCGCGTTTCAACATCTCAAGGGTGGCGGTGTGAGCTGCGTTCAAGGTAAGCAATTGATCACTCTGGTTGGTTTTCAAAATTGTTAATTGCTATGACACATTTTTAAAAATAATAAGCAAGTTCGCATCTAAATTGATTGATCTAAAGTGTTCGTATTGAGAATGTTAAAATAATGTAACACTATGGAATTCCTACTGCTGTAACTATTAGTAGATTTATGAAAATGTTACTTTTTTGACTGCTATGGCATTGATCGCCCTAGACAGAGTGGCTATAGCGATCAATAATTGGGGTCTTAGGATCTTGGGATTTTTAAAATTATCCAATATTAAAGAAAAATAGGTACATTAAAAAAGGGCAGTATGTATTTAAGTTATGTACAATTGATTTTATTTCCCTTCAAACCTCCGTGGGGAAGCCCAGTTTTTAAAAGTGAAAATAGAATAAAAATAGATATACCAGTCGATAATCTACACAATTTATTACAACTTTTGTTAAGAAACTATTTTCATAAACGTAATATTTAATATAGCTGCCGAACAAAGTTAAATGTTTTGCAAAACACATAGAAATAGTCGTCATGTGACGTCACTTAAGACAACTTGTATGGAGCGTTTTGGGCAAGTCCAAACTATATGATTTTTAAAATTGCAATGTCTCGGGGAGTTTTAGTGCTGTCGAAATATATTTTTTACCAATGTAAACTACGTATATAAATATATTAGCAACAGATTACAAAGAAATCGTGATATTCTAAAATACCCATTTAAATATAACATTAATGGTCTATCTACTTGTATTATGATTTTCCAGTAAAAATGTTCCATTTTTTAAATCTTTTCTTTTTCTTGACCATGTTAAACAGGATTCTGATTAAACGGTAATCTTGCTTTAACAAGTTAAATTAATGTAATATTTTTACCAGTTCACTTATGGGTTTAATTTAAAAATTATATTATTTACATAAATTATTTTTCTATAATTTATAGTATGCTTTGATTGCTCTGGCATCATTATTGATCGCTCTGGTCACAATAATTTTAAAAATATATATCTCATAAACCGTTTGCAGAAAATGAGGGACAAAAAGAAAAAAGCGTTTCCATAGCGTTTCGTATTTGTAAAAATATATGAAACGTCAAAATAATAATTTTATAAAAAGCACCAGAGCGATCAACTGAATAACGTTGTTTTGGACAAGTAGCCTTTTATTTGATCACTCGTATATAATAATTTCATAAATTATCAGTTTTTTCAAGTCTGAGAACCAAATCCATCTTTAAAAATTAATATCCTTCCTCCCATGTTTTATACTGTTGGTTCGCTTGATTTAATTTCTGTCAAAATCTGACAAATGCTGCGGGGGGACATTCCCCTCTGAAAAATTGCCGCCATTTATTTCATAATATTTTCTCCTTAGTCGTGACCTCAGTGCAGTTAAAACTATTTTTTAATGTTTGGTCTTAAACAATCTAGTTAACAATAGATGGCGCATGTATTATGCCAAAAACCTTTGACTTCTGTTGACACCTGTTGAATCTTTAGCATTTGAATTACTACTATTACACTATCTTACTCGTAATTAAAAATAGCCAAAACTTTGTACGTATAAACCGACCAAGTAATCTCGATGTTTTGCACCTTGCGAGACCTAGTTGTTTATGGAATAAAATGTTTTATCTTTTTCGAGTCGTCTTTACACAGACACCAAAATAAAACGCCTTCATGAGTTCATATGCTATAATTACATTTTTAAATCTAAGAACCGCACCAATTATCTAATGTAAATATCGATCATGCAGTATGATGCAAGTCAGATAGCATCTCATTGGTAATAATATCCTATTAATACTAGATGATTAGGTGAGTGTAGATAGTGAGTAATGCAAAGTCACTAAAATAATGCTGTCATCATTCTGCAATGGCTTTATTGAGACCCACAGTCCCACATCCTTAAGTCCTGGATTACTTCTTATCCAGGAAATGATAACATTCTTCAATAGTATCTTTAGGAAATAGTATATGGGTAATGTATCTTAGTCAGTGTGTTTTTGTGTTTTTTATCTAAAAAGACTTAACTAGAGTATTAGGGTGTCAGTTTCACTATTGGATAAACATTTGACACAGTTCGCATAAGTTGATACATTCATTTCTTAAGAAATAAAAATAATAAACTTTTGGGTGTCCACATGTTTTGCTAAATAATGTAGCAAACTTAATATCTATACGATTTACGGAAACAGAAAGTATTTATTTCAAGAACCTTCTGACATATTCCTAGGAAGATATATCTAGATAAAAATATAACTAGTTGATACCATAGGCATCAGAGACGACTGATGTTACTATAAGAAATATACAACACCCAATTAGATGCTGAAACCAAGACGCAAAGCAAACATTCCTAAACGTCTATCCCATATTGAATCGAATCTTCGGGCAGTGGATCAGTTCCAACTGAGCCAGCCGAAGGGGCTCAAATCTTTCCTTGAAAGTTGAGCCATTTTAAAATCAAAAACAACTAAAAACGAAATTACTTGGCTTGTAAGCTCAACTATAATCCGACCTTAGCTTTTAAAACAAAAATACATAAAATCCACGTAGCAACAAAATTCCACACATGTGATCCGTAACTATACATTTTAATTCTCAAGCGATTTCGTTAACATAACCCTTTATCTTAACATCGACAATAGGGATAAAGTCGAATTAACTTGTCACGGCGGCGTTTCAAAGCTTATCTTCCAAATCCACCGTGGCCGCGTATCTACAACTTATATTGCCCCTATATTATACGTGAATGATACTCGTATCATCGATATTCGGTTGAATGACGTTTGATGTGACTTTCGCATTAGATGTGTCGAAATGCCGACACTTTTATCTGTATTCAATGATACTACACGTATCAAGCTTGAAAACTGCCCTTGCGCCCATTTCTTTAATCCTACTTTATTGCACTTCTTGGTCTAGAATAGATTTGAACGTGAAATTTACGTACTTCAATGTAAACGCATCAACATGGCATAAGCCAGTTATCTAACTAGAGTCGACATCGTGATGGGTGGTTTAGTAGAATGTTCTGGAGAAGTGTCCTTTCCTAAGTCCTGTGCTCAAGAGAGACACATTCCACCACAGATAAAGTTTATGTGTAGGTTCAACATTTATGAAGTAAAAATCAGGTATTCACAGACGTGCATAACCGCCTTCTAAACTTCCCCCTTACTAGTTTCGGTCGTGTTTGTCATCGTGCACGATATAAGTGACCGGTTTTAAAGGGTAAAAAGATATCAAAACATAAAGTCGTCACTTATTATAGTCATACATAAGGATTTAATTATGCGAAGAACAGTTCGGAGGGATTCCCGACCACGAATGGACATCATCCGAAGCTAAGAGTCCCGGGGTCTATCATGAACCTTAACAAAATGAGTCTTATGTCAACAGCCATAAGGTGCCCCTATGTAAAGGTTGATTTGAACGCCTCTGTACTACCAGAAAATCGGGAGATACAATACGAGTTATACCGAAAAACAAACACGCTAAAATGCAAATAAACTTTAGGTATAAATTTTGCTATTTCAAGAATCATGAAAGTTTAAACCAATATAAAATGAGAATAATTTTACGTAGGTACCTTAGATTACCTACCGCGAAAACCCACTTACCCACCACTTGGTGACTGTGACCGGTGATAACAATGCCACCTCATACCTACATGACTGGGATTTATTAAAATTACACAGAATTACTTGTCAAACAATACTAATGGCAATAAGGTGACGTGAATTACAAATAACAACAGTTCTGTTAAATTCTAATAAAGTTAAATATTGTTAAATACACATTAGGCCAGATTAGATGATACCGTTGAGATACTAATTTGTTAGGCTTGTCTTATAGTAACTTATTGTCGTGCAAATAACGAGGTTTTATTATTATTTTAGCAGAATTTAGTTCCGTTTTAATTATTAGATATCCTTGGGACATCTTGCACGTGGTAATTTCACCCAAATTAGGCAGATTAATTCAAAACTCCTGCACGCATACAGCAGAATGCAAAGGCAAAAATAAGCAGATCTACAAGATCTTGAACTTGACTGAAATTCTTAAATGAGATATTTTAAATAGATTCTTACAGGTATGTGGATATCAGCTACAAAGATTCCCACAAAACAACCCTACCTTGTAACTCTCGATTCCATTAAAATATGAACTTATTTGAATATAATAGAAACAACATTTATCTTGCACCGCACTTATTGCTATTGATTGGAGAGCGTCGTGGCCTAGGGGTTACGCACCCCAACTCGGATCGTGGGTCGTGTGGTTCCGAGTTCAAATCTGGCCAGAACTAAAATCTTGGTGTTCATTGATTTTCCGACTAACGCTCCGGTGATGGTAAATAGCGATAAAAAAAACCAATCAACCCGGATAACGGCGGAAGGCACACCACCTACCACGTTGCGCAGGACACCACGACACTTGGTTTCTGCGGAGACCTTCTATTCATAACAAGACCAGTTAGATTGTAAATATCGCAAAAACGTGTAAGTATAAAAGCTTAAATTACACACGGTTTTGTGAATTTAATAAGGGAATTGCGTTTACTAGGGTTTTCATGAATAATGCAGGTTGATACCTAGTTAAGTGCATTATTCACAGCCACTTTTAATGTATAGTCGGTAAAGCTGTTCTTTGGCACGTACACAAATATCAGTCAAAATTGAACTTTATTAGAATAATTTTAGGAACAATCAACTTTGTTTTTGTAACCGAACACGCATAGGGCATTTCTCGGGAAAGTGCTTAATATTCAAGAAGGCGTGAGTTCCAAATGCTTGCATAAGTATGTGACATGTATCGGTGTCCGGCGAACTAACGGTATTTGTCCTAATGTACTGTCGCTGTCATGTTTGAAATTAGCGGTTTTAAAAACATGACCAAAAGCTTTTACAGTAAGAGCCCTTGCCCGGTGCTGCTGACTATTAATCGGCTATTCAACATGTGAATGAGGCAACTGAATCGCTTTTTTTCTGTCTAAAAGAGAAACTTTCATCGCAAGAAGACGACTTATTAACTTATTAACAAATTAGCCAGGACTTCAATAAATACTAAAGAAAGACGGAGAAGAGGCCTATGAAATATAGGGTATTTGAATCACATTGAATATTAAGATCATACTACTTTTGTTGCTCGGCAGACAAAATATTTTATTTCAATAAATTGGACTAATAGATTGATGAAAGTCATAGATAACAACTCTTTTATTATTATATAAATTAATTATATTATATTACTTGCAGATGTACCGACAGTAAAATTTGGTAATAAAAGTAAGAATAAAACTGCTAACAATTTTGAGAAAGGCAGTTGTTCGCTAAAGTATAAAGTAGCCATATACCAGGAGTTATTCTAGTAACTTATAATATACTCGTAGGTGTAAACATTGAAGATATATTTAACACGCCTGTTCTGCATTCACGTCAAGCTTTACATAGGGGCGGCACTTTATGCTGCTGACAATCTTTTTGCAATGGTTTTGTAGAAGTTGATGAGAACGCTTTTGGACCTGAGTTTTCATCACATGCCTTCAAAGTGAAATGGCTTAGGTAATATTACTATCATCTAATATACAAGATTTCCAAATCATCGAAATTGAAATTGATGGACAGAATATCGACGTAGGTACTAAAACGCACAAACGATAAGATTACGTTCTGTTGTTAATATATTATTTCATTATGTTTTTGAATCATAGTTATTCAATTCAATTCATTTATTGGCCATTTCGTTGCATTACATAACATTGGTACGTCAAAATACAAGTTCATTCAAATTAATAATTAAGTAGGTACATATGTTTACATTATCATCATTCATAAATACATAGAATGATAATTATATTAATCCATTGCATTATACAAGTCAACAAAAGGTACAACAGTAATTATTCTCCATAAATGCAGGTCAGAAAATGAACAGCTCATCTACTCGGCTAAATTGTAAATAGAGTGATTAAGATTTTTTTTAATGAGTTTAATTCATTTAACGAGACTTTGGTAATTTCTCGGGGCAGTTCATTATACATTTTTATCTTTAAGATAAAACCTTGTTTAAAGTTTTTAACAATTTTAGCTTTTGATACTTGTAGTCTGTCTTTGTTTATTTCTTGTATTGTATATATTGAGTATTTATGTATATGCATTCTCATAGGTATTTCACTCTTTTCACTATGTATTTCCAAAAGGCAAAAAAAATGGCTATTATAGAGTCTACAAGGTACATGTTCAATAATCCTTAATATTTCTTAAATGTTTTTTACATCAATTGAATTTTTTATTACGCTTAGACTAAAATAAAAACTTAGATAGATACAATAGAATGACTAGATTTATTAAGTTATTCAAATGGTTCACTTCTAGGGTACTCTTTTACAAAAATGCTTTCTATGGGGGTGAGAATTACTCTTACGGGTATGTTTTGTATTTTTTTAATGCTTTCTAGTTGAATGATTTGTGTCTTTCTTCAAATAGGGTGTAACTGACTCTTCGAACAGTTTAGGAACGCTGTCCTAAGGGCATTAATTATACGAACTATCGGTAAAATTCTTACTTACATCTTTAACTAGCCATCCACTTCATTCATTTATTTGGCGAAAAGGTAGGTTAAGTGCGTTAGCTAACTTTCATGAATCACCAAGCGAAGTGTATGATTCACCCCGAGGAATCACCATGTTGTTATTTTGCTAGACGGTATAGGAAGTAGGTATAATTTTGTGGTGGCACAGAGATTATGGTATGGTAATGTCCCTATGGCACTGATTTTCCACCTATTAATAGAAGTTGGTGAAATGTTATTTTACCATAAGTTTCGCATTTTTGCAATATTCCTTCATTTACCCTGTTTCATATTTCTGTTTGTTGTTTTCTGAGTTTGTATTATAATAATGTAATAATAAGCTTCACGATTATCGCTATCTTTCGAAAGAATCTATTTCGCAATAACAAACAAGGGTTACTATGTCGACAATCTACATATTCGTAGTTATGTATGATATTAAAAGTATTGTTGATTAAATTCAATGAGCAAATAATGACTTCCATTACATTTAGCAGTAAGTACTACACCGCACGTGTTAATGTCATTCATAATAGAATCCGGAATAAGCTGAGATCCCTTTGTTGTCGTAGTACGCGTACCTACCTACGTTGCCGTAATTACGTTTCATAGGCGGACGCTCGAATGATGCAATCAATAGATACCCCAATAAACGAGAGCGTATGTAGCACGGTAGTGGCGTATTCTTTCTTGGTTAAAAACGTCGAGGTGCATAGCCGCTAGCTGCGCCGTACTTGCTACCAGATGACGCCACGAATCTACGTAGGTGGAAATAGGGTCAGTGTTGTGTCGTTGATCCGGCGGCGAGCGGCGCGAGGGGCCCCTCCGCCCCGCCACCCGCCTCAGCCTGCTCCCCCCGCCTCGTCCGGCTCCTCACTCGCCCCTATACTTCAACAGCACTCCGCATCCGACGCGAGGGCGAAGCGCACGCCCTATTATTAACGACCGCGACCGACGCGCCGCGCGCCCGCGGCTAAAGCAACCGCCATGTTTGACGTTTTCGGCTCCGTCAAGGGGCTTCTCAAACTCGACTCCGTCTGCATCGACAACAATGTGTTCCGTTTACATTACAAAGCCACCGTGATCGTCCTGATCGCGTTCTCGCTGCTCGTCACCTCAAGACAGTACATCGGCGACCCGATCGACTGCATCGTAGACGAAATACCGCTCGCCGTTATGGATACCTATTGCTGGATTTACTCGACTTTCACCATCCCTAACCGGCTAGTGGGCCGCGTGGGCAAAGATGTGGTGCAGGCCGGCGTCGCATCCCATGTCGACGGTCAAGACGAAGTTAAGTACCACAAATACTACCAGTGGGTGTGTTTCGTGCTATTCTTCCAAGCTATCTTGTTCTATGTGCCGCGCTACCTGTGGAAAACGTGGGAAGGGGGACGCATCAAGATGTTAGTGCTGGACCTTAACTGCCCCGTCGTGGGAGAGGACTGCAAGTCGGACCGCAAGAAACTCCTAGTCGACTACTTTTACACGAACCTGAACACGCAAAACTTCTATGCGTTCCGCTTCTTCATTTGTGAAGTGTTGAATTTCATCAACGTTGTCGGCCAAATATTCTTCATGGACTTCTTCCTGGACGGTGAATTCTCGACGTACGGTGCTGACGTCGTGCGTTTCACTGAGATGGAGCCTGAAGAACGCGAGGACCCGATGGCTCGAGTGTTTCCAAAAGTGACCAAATGTACCTTCCACAAATACGGTCCTTCGGGAACCGTGCAGAAGTTCGACGGCCTGTGTGTGCTGCCTTTAAACATTGTCAACGAGAAAATCTACGTGTTCCTGTGGTTCTGGTTCGTGATCCTGTCGATCCTGAGCGGAATCTCGCTGCTGTACCGCATGGCAGTGGTGGCCGGGCCGCGCGTGCGCCTGTACCTGCTGCGCGCGCGCAGCCGCCTCGCCCCACAGGAGCAAGTCGAGACTGTGGCGCGCAAGCTGCAGATCGGCGACTGGTTCGTGCTGTACCAACTGGGGAAGAACATAGACCCGTTGATTTATAAGGAGTTAATGGGAGAGTTAGCTGAAAAGTTTGAAGGGAAGGACACTGTGTAGTCGGTTTGATCTGTGGAGAGTGCCGAAGACTTTGAGTCGTGGACGTGAGGTGTGAGAGGTCCGGTCAGCGGCGCTGCGGGTGGCGGCGCGCGGCCCGCGGCTACCTGCGCCGCCGCAGACCGGGCGGGGCGAGCCGCGCATAAAGAGCGCCAGGAGCGGCTGCGCGCCGACATTCCATTACCTAAGTCCGTCGCGGGGAACGACCTCCGACGGACCGCAGCCATTGTATTCCAGAACGCTTACTTTTATCGCTACTGAAGTTATAATAGTCGTTGTAAACTCTTCCAAACGCAACTCTTCGACTGAGCCGCGCCGTTGCGCACACGCATTTAGAGTAACCTTTTTGGGGCCCGTTTTACTAAATAGTCGTAGACGTAGATCTCGTGCCTTCGTTTGTATTTTGTATTATGTGTGCGAGTGAGTAGTGTGAAGGGACGTCTCATTGTGATATGTAATTATTATTAATTAATCTAAATTAAGTGTTTAACGTGTACAAGGTTGATCGATTGGACGGCTGATTATTCCTAAGTTAGATAGGTAGTTTGTCTATGTGTTTGTTATCGAATATTTACTCGATACGATATTGTATAAAGCAATAACTATTAATGTTAAGAGATCAATTATTCGAATTCGATCCTGACAATACTGTAATGTTTACTGTTTGATAGCTATGAACTTTTTTATACTGACGAAATTAGGTCGACTACCGTTAATATTTTCTGAATATATTTACTGCCACATAACATGTATCGTTTCATTAACATCGAGTTCATAACACACTTACCCATATGCATTATGTGATAACAAAAATAGTAAACAATGAATCGGCTCTTGGTGAAACTTCCTAAATCTAAATGCTTTGTTCCGCACGTGGTGGTACAACTAGCGCCATCTATGTAGCGGCTGTGTAATCTCACTACGTAAAGCTGATATGCATATTTGTCTTATCGCCTTTGTCTTTACTTACGATAAAGTTTCCACATTTTTGTGTTTAATACTCGAATATGCAAATTATTGGGGATAAATTATGGTAAAAAATCATTTCTGAACTATATTGAATGGGGTGTAACGGGGAAGGGTGCTAGGTAGTTAACAAAGAAGGGTAGAAAGAATAGGATCTTATTTGGCCATTTCCATCCTCACACCTGCTTATCCTCAGGTAAAATATTCCTTTTGGACATTTTTTACCTGTCTATACATCTAGGACCATATGGACTAATGTCTCATTCATGTTGAAAGATTCTCCTCACATTCCTACTGCCCTATAGCCTGTAGCGAGGTAATTAAAAAGTAAGAAAAAATGTTGTAAATCACTTTGTTTAAATCTATTAACAGGTAGACAAGTTGGCTAAGCCAACAGACATGCAAATGTGATGTGAGGTCATTATAGTTATCTAATAATAGGACAAGAAATATTAATCTGCCGATTTTTTGCTGTAGTCGAAGTTACGTCATTTTGTCGTCATGACACCAATTTTTAAGGTTGCATTTGTTTATCTAAACATGACAAGCATGTTTTAGATGATATAACCGTTTAACACAACATAAAAATTGAATAAAAAGGAAATGATTCACAGTTAATATTTCATTATTTTTGTAATACACTTGTTTATTTATTTACCTATAATTGTAGTCCTGAAGTAGATATATTTACTTACTAACTTCCTTTGGCGCAGCGACCCGAAGTGGGCCTTGGCATCCGACACTAGAGAAAGCCACTGGGTTCTATTCCGCGCTAACTCTCGCCAGAAGTAGGTATAATATTAAGTATTATTTTAGCAGTAAATATCAATCATTTGCTAGAATATCTATCAGATAAGCTGATGTAAGTAGGTACAATAGAAAATAGGGGCCAGGGGACCTTATTGATGCTTTTTTCACAATATTTAACCCAAAACTTTTGTTACCTGATACTTTTGTTATAGGTAGGTAGGTAGGTACTTAATGTTGTTATGTGACATTTTGTAACACATAAATT
Source organism: Udea olivalis (assembly GCA_947369235.1). Taxonomy (NCBI): domain Eukaryota; kingdom Metazoa; phylum Arthropoda; class Insecta; order Lepidoptera; family Crambidae; genus Udea; species Udea olivalis. The sequence goes on from OX376342.1 coordinate 2,191,323, forward strand.
ATTAAAAGTGGAGAGTAAAATCATACCATCTTATACACCATTACGACGTTATCCTAAACGGGGAAGACAGAGGCAAGTAACTGTTGCCGTCATGGTGAACGGAACACTCAGAAGCCCACTTTTCACCAATGGTATATTTAGAACCCAACGTGGTAGATGGTGAGCCTTCCGCCGCTATCCAGGTTGATTTCGTTTTTTATCGATTTTCCATCACTAACTCAGTCGGAAATTAAACAATGAACAGAAAGATTTTGTTTCTGGCCAGATTTGAACTCGGGACCACAAAATCCGCGATCCGAGTTGGAGTGCTCAACCACTAGGCCACGACGCTCTCAGAGTAAAATCAAATAGTATATTTTATATCGAGGGACTAAACGAAGTCATAATATACCAGAGGTGGTTTGACTCCCGAGCGTGCGAGGGAGTCAATGAAATCGAGGGTATATTCAGTTGGCGTTTAGTCTCGAGGTGCAAACTGTATCTACTTTTCACTTTGAGTGCGACAAAAATAGTCAATTTAGTATAAAAACATTTAAAAACGAACAAATTTACACTCGACAAAAGTTCTGAAATTTTCGCAGTCAGTTTTTTCTTCTAAACCAGTCACAGATCAACAATTTAAAACACACGGCGCCACCTTCTTTGCGGACAAACCATGGAACTAAAACTCTCAACATTTTCGCAATGAAAATGGTCCTCACTCCACAGAATAGTATATTTTTAACGGCTGTTTGAGTGTGTCTATGTCACATGAAAGAAATAAAACTAATTACTTTTTACTCCCTAGAGCCTAAATTGGTCACTTTAGTCCCGCTTCGTAGGGCTATATTGGCGTACTTTTAGAGCCTGAGAAGTGGAAACGATCATTTAGCTGCCTTCCTGCAGAAACCGAATTGCAATCGCATAAATCCAGTCAAGTCTTAGAATAATTACTTATAGAAACCAATTCCGCGCGTCTATTTTGAAGCACTTTTATTGGAGCCATAAATGGCTCCAATAAAAGTGCTGACTTTGCAGTGTTCATTACAGCTCCACAATGTTCAAAGTCAAAGCGCGTCGCACGTAAGCAAGTAATAGTCGCGCATGTGTGGATCTGATTAGTGCTTCATTTCTGACGGGGCGGTTGTATGAAGACTATCCTTCTATCTATACGTTATTTATTATTCTAAGGCTACAGGGCAAACAATTTAATCGTTACAATCAATTTAGTCATCCCATAGGTACATACTATTTGTTTTAACTGAATCGTCATTTACATAGCTCTAACCTGGCAACTGTCCTCCGGACCCCAAGGTTTAGGAAGGGAATTCGCTAAAATAATGCGCATGAAAATAAGATTTCTTAAACAACATTTTAATTTTACTATGCGCTCAACTTAAAATACCATACAGGGTATCTCTTTCAAGACTCTCAACGCACTTAAACCAATTGTTTTCCAAATATCTTGTAGTCCCACGCTACGCTATTGATATTTCCCGACTTTGTTTGCTGTGGCCGGACTTCGCACACACAGCGTTCTCAGAAGTAGACGACTGGTGCGTTTACCTGGCTCGGCAAATTGTTTTACAAATAACCTCTTTTGAATGGACTTCAATAGAAAGCTATTTGTACCCGTAGATGATAACAAGAATTTGTCTTTAAAAATCCAATTCTAATTTTAGATGACAAATTTTACAACATTTAAATATTTATTTCTTGTCATATAATAATTACAAGTTACAGTTTTTGTAGACATTTTCAACTTATTAACAACGACAACTTAAATTCTTAAAATTGTGGCGATAGCTCTTTCAAGCTTAAACATGTTTTACCTATTTGTCTACAACAGATAAAATGAATTGGTGCAACAAAACAAGGCCCGAATTCTAAAACGTATCTCAATTTAAGCCACCCCTACAATTATGGCTGATACTTATTTATGATTTGCGTCTGGACTTGTCATTAATGTGACTTTGACTATGAATCACGATGTATCAAAGTTTATTATTGCTGGGAACCCCGAAGGAACCTCCGAGCCGGTCACAACTATTTATACATGGTCTGTCTGAGCAACTTGAAAATGTTCTACAGTACAGTCGCTGGAATTGCTTCTGACAGAGGCAAGTGGAGACAATTATTCCGTTACAAACTTACATCCCTCTCGATCTTGAAACCAGGAATCACCAGAAAGATGGATGTCTATTATAGCTTTATCACTCGCTTTTTTAAGACATCCCCTTAGCGCTCAGTGTAAAAATTACAGTAATATGATATTACTAGTAATCCATCATCAATTCCATCCAAAATCGTTCAGTCGTTTTTGCGTGAAAGAGTAACAAACATACATCCTCACAAAATATCGCATCTATAATGCTAGCTTTCTGCCCGCGGCTTCGCCCGCGTTATCGTAATATACTATTCCCAAATTACATAAATCTTTATAAGTTGTAGCCCATGTGTTATTCTGATTTATAAGCTGTATTACTGTAAAGTTTCATCCAAATCCGTTCAGTAGTTTTTGCGTGAAAGAGTAACACAAACATACATACATCCTCACAAACTGTTGTTGTAATTTACTGGAATAGAAGGGAGGAAGACGTTTTTTATGAGCAAATGAAAAAAAATTTGATCTACTTAAGCAATAATTACTCAAAACATAGTATTATATTAGGAGGAGACTTTAATGTCGATATTCGAGCAAAAAATGCTAAAGCTAGTCAGTTTTTGGATATGATGTCGGAATATAGGTTAACCGAGCATGTCAAAAACCCCACTCATGTTACAAAAACTACATCCACTTGCCTAGATCTGATATTTACCAATTTTGTAACCTATAATGTACATGCTACTGTAGAGGATTTTGGTCTGTCGGACCACGCTGGAACAATCCTGCACATGAACATACCTAGACAAAAAAACATAATTAGCTGGAACACTGCTAAACGTAATTTTAACACTAAAAATGTAGATAAATTCAAAGCTGAGCTAAAATTGATAAATTGGTCTAATGTTCTAACTACAGCTAATAACATTAATCAAAACTATAGTAAATTTAATGAAATATTAAACGTAATCTTAGAGAAATGTATCCCAAAGAATAAAATTAAACTCAAGCCTAATTATAAAAAATATTGGTTGACTGTAGGCATCAGGCGCTCGTGCAAAAACAAGAGATTGTTAAAATTACTAGCAACAAAATCAGGTAACCATATTATTATCGAACACTATAAAAAATATGAAAAAACCTTAAAACAATGTATAGTAAAGGCAAAAAAATTACAGTATATAAACAAAATAAACAAGTCGAACAACAAAATAAAAACAATGTGGCATATAATAAACGAACGGACACACAAAAACACAATTAAAGACAAGCAGAATATAACTTTGGAAGTAAATAATTTAAAAATAAGTAATCCTAAGGAAGTGGCCAAAATCTTCAATAATTATTTTGTATCAATAGGAAAAAGCAATCAAAACATTGACAGGGCTCCCGCTCATCCAGTCCTTCATCGCACTGAAAATTCAATTTACCTTCGTCCTGTTAATTACAAAGAAATTCACAGAATCATCAGAAACCTAAAGAATAAAAAAAGCCACGGAATCGATGATCTGCCTCCAACTTTAGTTAATAAATGTGCAGACGAGTTAGCACTTCCATTTTGCCTGCTAGTAAACCAATCCTTTGAGGAAGGTGTTTTCCCCGATTTACTAAAGAAAACAATAGTTAAACCCATTTATAAGAAAAATAAAAAGGTCGACCCCTCAAACTATCGCCCAATATCTCTAACACCTACCGCCTCAAAAATTTTTGAAAAGCCCATTTGCGAACGAATATATGCATTCTGTGAAAAATACAACATATTTAGTGAAAGCCAGAACGGATTTCGAAAAAATCGATCAACAGTGCTTGCAGTATACAAATACATACAGGAAGCGTATAATATGATAAATAATAAGAACTATGCTGTAGGAATACTATTAGACATGAAAAAAGCTTATGATACGGTACAACATGATATATTGTTAAATAAATTAAATGATATGGGGATTCGCGGAATATGTAATAGATGGTTTAGATCATACCTTTCAAATAGAGAGCAAGCCGTAGAAATAGAGTACTATGATAACTTAAGGAACAACGAAATAATAAATTATAGATCAGATTTCATAGTAACAAATAGCTCTATACCCCAAGGTAGTGTTTTGGGGTGCCTTTTATTTATAATATACATAAATTACTTAGCCAAAACAATAAACCAATCATGTGTTATGTTTGCTGACGATGTCTCCATTCTTATATCAAGCCAAAGCGAAGTATACCTCAATGAAAGAATAAAAAATATCCTAAATAAAACCCAGGATTGGATGGATGAGCACAATCTGCAAATAAATGTGCAAAAAACTAAGTTAATTACATTTTACCCATATCAAAAAGCCCCCCTAGATTTAAAATTAGAATTTAACAACCAAAAATTAGAACACGTTAAAGAAACCTCATTGCTTGGTTTGATAATAGATGCAAATTTAAATTGGAAGCCTCATGTACAGAAAGTGAAGAGTAAATTGGCCAGCTTTTCGTATGCACTCCGCGAAATAAAGAGAACCACCGACGAGAAAACTGCAATCGTAACCTACTATGCCTACGCCCATGCGTGGCTTAGCTACGGTATAATTTTGTGGGGACACTCTACAGAAGCACCTAACCTATTTATAAAACAAAAAAAACTTATAAGAATAATTTTTAACTTAGAACAAACGAACAGCTGCAAACCATTTTTTGTAAAAAATAATATACTAACTTTACCATGCCTCTACATATTTGAAATATGTAAATTTGCACGTAAAAATCAACATATGTACACGAAACGTGAAGACTTAAAAGTGAAATATGAGTTACGTCACAGGAATAAATTGCTACTACCGCCTTCAAAATTATCGCTGTACTCTTCTAGCCAGTTTGTCATGAGCATAAAAATTTATAACAAACTGCCAGCAACCCTCAAACAGGAAGCAAATGAAAAGCGTTTTCTAAATAAATTAAAAAATCATTTATCAGCCAAATGCTACTACACAATCGAGGAATATCTTTCAGAAAAATAGATATAGGTAACATTTGTAAGGCAAGTGAATATTCATGTAGGCTTATGGATAATTTATATTAAGTAGATATTTAGTTGAATAGAAGAAAGCTAGTTAATTACGAGTGTTAAGTTAAAAGCGTCCTCCTCTATCCTATTTGCTGTGCCCGAAAGGGTCTGTAATGAACACATCAAATTTGTAACATCTTCACTACATTATGGAATGCAAATAAATGATTGAGTATTGAGTATTGAAAAAACTTTCGCATTTAAAATATTAGTAGGAAGTAAGATTAGTAGGAATTAGTAGAATGTCTAATGCACGGTAGTGTCTAATGTTACCAAGACGGAACTTAGATATAATTGACAACACTTTCATTGAATTCTATACTCTCTGTGGTTTTCGCGGGCGGCTATTTACACACATTATACTTAAACTTCCGCTATTGGACTGAGGATTGGTTTTTGGATCGTTGACTCATAAAATGTCTATTTTCAGCCGTTGATAGTGTATTATTATTCTGAAGTAATACTGTTTAGTAAAGATATGTAAAATGGCCTAAAGATTCAGCTTCCAGGCTCTTACCTTACATTCAAGCAATTTTAAAATGTCTCATAGGCTTCAAATGAATGGGACTGTGTCGTGGATCAAATCTAAATGGTAAATCTTCAGTTCTTGACTGAGCTGAGTCATAGATAAAATAAACAATACCTAGTTATAGGTATTCGTGATGGATTTTACTTGAAATATATAAGTTTAGAAGCAAGCTTCCTGTAGCAGGTCTGCATTTCTGTGATATGTCTAATAGAGGCTTAGCAGTCAATATATGTTACAATTTTTAGCAAATTCCGGACTACTCGTACTTGTACCAACAACCAAGAAAGCGGAATACGTTCAAGTCTCTGTTGGCGTATTATCACGGCTTTTGTGCTTGTTTCTTGCCACCTGACGGTAGTTATTTCTCCGATAAGCATTTATCGAAGCAGTTATTGCCATATGCAGTTTTATTGCGAGAGCGCACTGGGTCAGCTTCAGGGCTGTCTTCTGGTCCATAGCCAGGGAATGACTTTTAATCATCCTTCATTGAAGTTTTAAGCCATGCCAAATGCATGTTGCTCAAATCTAAAACCTACTTTGGCCGACCGCTAGATTTTAAAGCAGAATTTATTAAGGAAGTCTAACACAATAAATAAAAAAGTTGGTCATTTCAAAATTGATAGCGTTTAGCCTGCATTTCAGTTGTTACAGTTATCAACTTGTGACTTAGGAGAGAAGGATATTTAAGACATTGAAGTATTATGTACCTACTAGCGTACTAATACTTCAATGACTTATGAGGACACAGCACGGTCGAGAGAATTAAAAATACCTAGGTATTTGTAAAATCTATTGCTGTCTTTTGCAAACCTCGAGCGCCCCGCAGAGTGCAATAGAGACAGATGCAAATCGGGCCGAAATTAGGTAATTAGGTTGATAGGTTATCAAAAGTACACAAAATCGTCGTTTCGTAGTCCCATAATCCTTTTTTGAAAAGTTGACCGATTCAGTTACTTTTTTTTACTGAAAATTAAAGAAGGACTGTGGCCGTGTTCCTATGTTTTCCTTTTTTTGAAATAAACTAAACAAATTAGTTTTTGGGATGTTTAAAAACAGTGGAAAATCTGAGCATTTTTCTTACATTTTTGAAGGTTCATATCTCTTTTAATAATTAACTTATTAAAAAAGGAAAACATAGGGACATGCCAACAGTGGCAATAATTTTTTTTGGAAAAAAATATCCTCTACTAGCAAAATCCAGGGAGGAAACAGGGGACTACGTTTGTATGGTCAAACGGCGCTTCTGGATCCTTTTACTGAGTACGGAAAACAAGTAACTTAGTGCTGAACGCCCTACAAAACGGTAAGAGTTCGTAAAAAGTGAATCAAACTTCGAAAGATAACGAAGTTGCTGGGACTGAGCGATAGTAAGTGAGTAACCCCCGTATCCACAAATGCTCATCTAAAGTTGAGGCCACCCAAATTGATGCTGCTCTGACAGATGTCAATAGAAATTAAAGGGAGAGCTATTCATGTAAGGACTGCTCAGCTTTTACTGACGTTTCTGGATTCGGGCGTAATTAAATACTATTCTATTTTGGCGAAGGTGTTCATATCGAACTTAATTAAAATCTGACTATCTCTTCAGTTTCCCAACCTATCCAAATACTCAAATGTAGGCTGAATAGAAACAATTATTCAGGACCTGACTCTTGTACAGAATTTCGTTGGACAAGCATTGCAGAAACATCAACCAAGAAATGTATGAACCTTATTCCAAAATAGAATAGAATAGAATAGAATATATTTTAGTGCACAGAATATAGGTGTCACTGGTAATCAGAGTAGTAAGTACATTGCTATATTCTGCCTATCTAAGGCATGCAATAATTCATGTTGTTTTCATTTTTAAGTATAAATCATGCAGGTACACATACAAAATAAATTTAAAAAAAAAACAAATTGTAATTTACAGTAGAGTTATCAACACTACAACTAAAATTTATCATTTAGGAACTCTTGAATTGTATAGTAGCATTTATTAATTAACATTTTTTTAAGTTTAGATTTAAATGAATTCGCATTAAACTGTTTGAGTTCGTTTGGTATTTTATTGTAGATTATAGGGCCCATGCAGACTGTACTATTCCGTAACAGTGATGTTTTAGAAGGGAACAGACGAAGTCGATTTATATCACGTCTGTTCCTTACAACTTGGTCTGAAAGGCGCGGAAACAAATCAGGGTTATTTTTAACAAATAGGGCTATCTCAATTATGGCTATCTCAAAGCGATAAGGTTCAAAAATGTTTTAGTGACAATAATGTAACGCCAATATGGCGAAATTCGATTCAAGAGTCAGGGGCCTGAAAGCAGCATCAATCAGAGCTTAAATAAAAATAAAAAATCACCAACCCTATAAAATATCAATCTAGAGATTGTTTATGCGCCAGTCACGTAGCAACTACCTAGCCACAGAGTATCTAAGTCAGCAACAAGCCAGCTGCCAGACATACGACACTGCACAGGTCATACAGGTATCTCGTGAGAAACATCTGTTACTAATCAACTAGGAACGGATCTACAAAGCAGTAGCAGCCTTTTGTGCATCACGTATGATTCTGATGATATCATCAAGAATTCGCTCGGAGGAGCTTCTACATGAAATTTAATACGCTAATAGCAAAAATGCATTTCGTTACTCATTCTTTGTTAACTTACGATTCAGCTAAAATCGCTGACTACGAAAGATCTACTATCAATAGTACCTTGAATTTCTGAGCGAATAGACATTCCAATATGAAGTTCCAGCACATGTGTTTCCTTCCTCTTATAGTCCCGGGTTCTTCAAGCGGGGCGTGAAAAGGCATTTCTGCAGGCCTTCAAGGTGAGGATGGCCAGCCCAGTGATTCGTTTGAATGACTGGGCTTGTCAACCTCATATCTGGACCTCACGACCGCTTTCCATCAGGTGGAGTGAGGTCATCTTGACGGGCAATATAAAAAAAAAAAAAAGTTCAATATTATATTTTAGTGGCACAGTAAACTTATGTAACATAAAAGTAACATCTCAACTTGTTATTGAGATATCGTAATTTGTAAGTATAAGTTTTATTATGTTTCAATGTATTTTTTATCAATTTTACTTATGTACGTCTTCGTAAAATTGTTGGTCACGAGCGCTGTAATCTAGGTTTAGGCTAAATCTTGGCACCATCACGTATGCAATTCCTCCCTATGGGCTGCAGGCGCCTAATCTTTATGTTTGTAGCTCGGGGCCTTGGACCTCGGGCCCCGTGGTTCGGGGTGCAATCCTAGCAATAACTACTTTGTGTTCTTCATAAAATTGGGCTGGCTCTCTGGTAAGTAATGGAAAACACATTTTGATTGTGCGATCATCAGCATTACAGTTACATTTGTGGCTGACTACCCAATTTTAAGGTTTAGCTTTGGGGAAGATTGTTAAAATAAGCTTAAGTCTGAAATGTGATAACTTAAAATTCTAAACAGGAAAATAACCGTTGTCGTGTGTACCGCTTTTTCGATTAACGTGTGAACATGTTTGTATTCTTCATTCTTAGTCAGGTCAGTTGGTTTTTAAGCTCTATTATTCAGGAGTACCCATAATCGACGAGCATGTATGAAAGGATTAATGAGAGTGGAAGAAGCGCGAGAGGTGTGTCAGGCAGGACCGTAGCAAGTGGAAAGATGTGGTCTCTGCCTACCCCGTTGGGAAAAAGGCGTGATGGTATGTATGTATGTATGTATGTATTATTCCCTACTTCGAGACCATTACAAGAGGTGTGTTGTCTGGCGCATAATTATATCTATATGTTAAAATTATTTTCCTTATTTTTTAAGCCATCGTACATTTTGAAATTCATTTTTTGAACCGGGGATTTTTTTTAATCTTTAAAAGATATTAAATTGCATCACCGGATCTCATTTTGGTTGTTAGGAGATGTTGCCATGATAAATAAGTACACAAATATATTGTCCTTAAATACTGATTTTTGATCTTTGACTTTTGCTTTAAGGCGGCGATACACATGCCTGTAAAACGGAACAGTAGCTCACATGCTTGTTAATGGCAAGTGGAAGTAACTGGCGCAATGGGGATACATTCTGGTTGGTTCGTGTATTTTTCTTTGTCTTAAGGTTAGTGCGTTTTCATTAAAAGCATCAAAACCCGGGTGTTGATTTCAAAAATAACAACTGCCTAATATTGTGGGTCATTTAATGTACCGTTTAAAACGATTTTGGCTTTGATGCCACTCTGTACCGTGCTTCATACTTTGATGGGCATGATCTTTTATCACATGCATCAATTTTTGCAGGTGTTTCATTTTTGCTGATCTGTATGTTATCTATAAGCTGATCTACTTTGCAAAACGTAGCCCAATCTAAAATCTAAATAAAACCCAAACTGACCGTAAGTATTTGTTTAGATTCTAATTTTTATTCAAACAAGTAGGTAGACCAATTTCAGAGGTTTCGAATATAAATATCCCTGTATTACGAGGTACTACACAAGGAAATAAGCTAGGAGCCTCTCCCAGCACACCCAGACCAGAGTCAATTCAGAAAAGATCGTTTCCTGAATTGACCCGACCGGGAATCGAACCCGGGACACTATGGAAATCGAGGTGAGAAACCGTGCTACATCGCACTACGCCAACTCTGTCGTGAAAGTACATACACTTAGTTTTTATTTCGAGGCCAGAGACAAACCTGTACCACAAATGGGCATTCTCCTTTCACAGTAAGAATCAAAGTAACAGCTATCTTTTAAGGCCTGCTTAACTTTGAGAATTGTTTAAGAAGGGTAATTAACAAATACGTCTCTTACAAGGCTATGTAAGATATCAGTTATATTATGAAAGTACGTGCAAGATGACTGGCTTGATTAAACTCGCAGTCTTAATTAAAACATTTAACAATTGTGTGAACGGCTGGATGCCACCAATGCCACTGTAGATAGGTAATCGTTATTTACAGTGTGTAAACAAAGATTGAAGAGTGTCAGCTGTCGTCTATTTACTGCTTAACGAGCTGACTTTATTCGACGGCTGATCACGACAAGGCACGGTGTCCTATTGCTGGCAGGAATAACGCAGGTTTTAAGTCATTGTCATCACAGAAGACGAACAACTTGTTTTCTCGTAAATTAACTAGTTAGTTTGGGCTGTTTTCTATACTTAAACCATTTCCTATATTCAGTGATTCTCTAATAATTTAACAAATGTATATTATAATAGATATATTTATATATATATATATATATATATATATAAAGCTTTGATAAAAAGTTACATTACTCAACGTCTTTACTAATATGTGCTCTCTGACTGTTCACAGTATATCGGCCTGACACGCAGTTGAGGTACTCTGCTCTGTGTAGGGCATATATATAGATACAAAACATACTCGTACGTATATTTCTAATTCCATATAAAATAAATAAATATCTGGGACAATCCAAACCAAGATCATCTGACCCCAAACTAAGCAGAGCTTCTATGGGTGTCAGAGACTGATAAACATATTTTTTATTTATTTGAAATGGGTTTGCGTTTGGCCTCAGTCTCGCCTGGTGGTAAGCGAGGACGAGGCCGATGGTGGTACACGCTTATCCAGAAAATGCCTATTCACTCTGGCCTTGAAGATACCAAGGTTGTAAGTACATACTTAAATATTTCTAAATACATACTTCAATAGATAATAACACCCAGACAAACAACAAACAGAAATGTTCGTCACATAAATGTTTCTCATGGGTGGGGATCGAACCCACGACCTGCGGTGCTAAAGGCAGTATCGCTGCCATTGCACCAACAGACCAGTCAAATAATATAATTAGTACAGTTTGAAATAATTGGACTTGAAGCCTTTTGAAAAGTCCGTTGCAGTAACATTATTTTTAAATTATTTCAAGTTTTAGACAAGTTAGGTTAGGTTTAAAGGAATCTTACGAAGAAGGAACGCGGTGGCTGAAAGTCAACCTACTAGAATACGTCCAGAGTGTCGTCACAGGTGATGCTGGAAGTATTGAAATGAAGTGAAATTTTATTTCACATAAAATAGTGTACTTATAGTCTTGCTGTTTTCATTTGGTCCAAACTATCTTACTTTAAACTAAGCATGTGAATGTTTACAAGTACATACGTGCATTAAACAATTATTGATAGTCACAAAATACAATATACATAAATATGTCACATAATGAAGCAAAAATGCGTCCAATACATTAAAAATTGGACGACACAAAATTAATTAGTGATCATTTTGATTTAAACATTTTATTAGCCTCAAGTAACCTAATTCAGCAGAGGAAAGTACGTGAGTCTAGCAGTGCAACTATATTGCAAGTCAGAGCAGACAGACACTATATCTGTTCGTTTATTCGTTATCGTCATTGAAGGTGGATCTCGCGTCCAGCGATTACTCTTTCCGGTCCCTATTCAACGCCACCACGGCACAATCAACTTCACTGTGAAACTGTTCGTCAAGTCATGATTGGTCTAAACCTTAGATGACGTAACGGAGGCACGGTTGCTAAGCGCTTTAATCCTGATTGCAAGTAGTTACCACATTTTATCATTATTACAAGCAAGGTTCGATGACTATCGGTTCGTCGGGGTTCCCTTCATAACATCTAAAAACGTAAGGTCGAATGTCGCGACTTCGAAAACGGAAGGTCGAACGGTCTTCAAAGCGATGGTCCTAAACATCGAATGTCGCGTCGCGAGATCGAATGGTCACATTATCGACAGGTTAAATTACCGAAGGATCATTAAATCGACGGTTCACCACATCGATTGTCACGATATCAAATGGAACAGCTACCTAGAGGTTTCAACACCGCTTTAATGATCAATTTCCGGTACATACCGGGTCATTATCAAAAGACTTGCAAGAACGATATGGCATCTCAAGTAGGCAATAATATTATATGTATATAAATATCGATTTATTTAGGCGTCGATATATCGATATTTATCGATTTACCGATATATCGTGGCATTACTAGGCCCATCAGTCTGTGTTAATTCTCGCCAGACGGAACATGGTTGCAACATTTTAAAAAAAATATGTTGAGACTATACATATATAGCTGCTGCATCTTTTTATTTGTAGGTATAGTACTTTTAACCAAGTACTACTTGAGTGTACGTCGTAGTACTGTTATTTAAAAAAATAGAAAAGACGGAGGTGGTGGATGCTGGCTATACATAGCAACAGAACAAAGTATTTATTTATTTTATTTATTTATTTATTTATTAGTTTGTACACAAATTACAGTTTTTACATAGAAAAATAAGGATAGCTAAAGTACAGGTGAGCTTATCTCTAAAGAGAGATTTCTTCCAGCAGACCATGATGCAAGGAAAAGCATAAAACAAACAGTGATGGATAGACAAAACTAGAAAGTAGGTAGAATAGAGACTAAATAAAATTTTGATTCAGACTTTCTGATCCATCTTGTCTGGTTTGTTGTTTGCATTCGCAACTCCGTACTGACTGATGCTTCGTCAGACGTGTGGACGGACATCGGGCATCTCGTTGGAAACCCTTTGATGTGAGCCGAAAAACCAACAACAAACGGATTGGCGGCAGACGCGTCTGCCGACGTTAGATACCTACCACAGACGCACAATTCTATCCGTCTCCACGTCTGCGGACGCATCCGCAGATGACATCGGCAGACGCATTTGGCGACGCGTAGAGCCGGCATACCTATGACTATAAAACTCGGTTTTGCTACCGAGGCAAAGATTATATTATCTGTCAGCTGTCTACGTACTGACATTACTTTGACAATGACGTTTGACAGCTGTCCGTCTGGCTGGCTGGTCGACCCACGGTCGACCGAAGCATAGAGAAAATAATCACTTCGTTAAAAGAGTTGGCACTTCCATAAAAGCCACTAAATAAATAAAATAAATAAATAAATAAATATCCCTGGACATTATTCCACACAGCGCCATCTAGCCCCAAAGTAAGCTAATTAAAGCTTGTGTTATGGGATACTAGACAACGGATAAACATACTTAAATACATTTTCTTTTTGTAAATACATACTTATTATACATAGGAGACACCCAGACCAGTACAAACAGACATGTTCATGCACACAAATGTTTGTACTGTGCGGGGATCGAACCCGCGACCTCTGGTGTAGTAGCCAACTTCTTAACCATTACACCAAGTCGGTCGTCAAAAACCGAAATTCAATAAACCGAATTAGAATTAGGAACGTACTTTGTGCCAACCTCAAAAATAGTGGTACCATCATTAGACAAGCAACTGTCACACGTTTTGACACTAGGGCTTGAAAAATCCAAACTGCCTACTTATCGATATCGATAAATGGGTGATTACGCGTAGCTGACAATTTCAGTCGTTTAAGAATAAATAAATAGGTAGACGTTGGAATAGTTCAATACGGGATTACTACCATTTACCTTATCAACATGGTAGCAATCCTGTTTTGAACTATCCTAACGTTAGCGACCATGAAATGTAGAAGAAATAAATAAACATACGCCATAAAAAAAAATCATTTATCGAAATCAACGTGTATTATTCTAGTGAAATAATAGTAGACTACTGCTGCGGTCTGTAAAGACTGCATTGCTAGCTGCGCTCCGTTGAGGGATGAAAGCGCAGTTCCAGCACCTCACAGCGTTTTTCTTCATAGGCCGGGGCACATAATATGAACTTATCAACCGACTTCAAAAAAAGGAGGAGGTTCTCAATTCGACTGTATGTTTTTTTTTTAATTTAATTTTTTTATGTTTGTTACCTCATAACTTTCGACTAGGTGAACCGATTTTGATCGTTCTTTTTTTGTTTGAGAGCTAGTGCTTACCGAGTGATCCCATTTTAATAAATAAATTTGGTCTAGCTCTGACAGTGGCATCCACGAGAAAACCATATAAGTCTCAAATCTAGATAGACAAAATGCGCGACAAATGGACGAATAACTCAATATTACGCCAACCGATTTTGATAATTCTTTTTTATTTGAAAGCTGATGCTGCCTGTGTGGGCCCATTTTAATTTGGTCCAGTTCTGACAGTGGCATCCATGGGAAATCCATATAAGTCTTAAATCTAGATAAACCATATGCGCGACAAATGAACGAATAACTCAATATCACGCCAACCGATTTCGATGCTTCTTTTTTTATTGGAAAGGATATACTTCAAGGGTATTTTGATGAGAGTTTGGTTAGGTTCTGATTATGGGATCCATGACAAAGTAACGGAACTCTTCAATTCTTAGAAGCAATTTGACGATACTTTTTCGATGCATAAAATAAATAAGAACTATTCACTGGAAATCAAGAAATAAACAAAAATTTTAACAAAAAAAAACAAATTTCAAAAAAAACTATTCCAAAACAAAGCACTAAAAAGTTAAGAAATAATTGCGTATTCTTCTGAAACTTATACGATTACATAATGTAGGTACAATTATTGTTATTGTTGGAGTCGGTGTCTGCCAATGTAGGTTTGTAACTACCTACCTACATACGTAAACGTGATATGTAAGAACTAGGTATATTGCTAGGTATATTGTAGTGTTTCCTTGGCTGACACCGACTCCAACAATAACAATAATTGTACCTACATTATATTATCGTATAAGCTTTAGAAGAATACGCAATTATTTCTTTACTTTTTAGTGCTTTGTTTTGGAATAGTTTTTTTTGAAGTTGGTTTTTGTTGTTAAAATTTTATGATTTTTATATCAAAATAGCTCAAAAATTACAGAATAAAAGTGGAATCTGCTATTAGTTCGTCAATAAAACAGTAGAGTAATTAATGCATTCTCGAAAGTCAAGAAACATAAAGTTTACCTGGCCGGGTCAAGTGAGAATATAGCTAGAAATATGTCGGAATATCTTCTTCTGACACGCCTGATATTACAAACTACACATTTCCTTAAAGATTTGCCTCCTATTAGCACAAATACAATGCCCAAGGATTATAAAATACAATAAAATTTAATAAATACACATAAGCCGCCCGGCGACGATTTTTTCGACACTAGCGCCGGGACGTTTCTGCTGATTGACAGGTAGTGTCCCCGGACGTTTGAGTGGATGACGCGTCTAAATTAAATATTAGATAAGACACTTAGTATCCATACGCGAAAGAACACATTTTAAATAGGTAAGAGTTTAACGAGTTATTTTATATCGTAATTTTGGTACAAAGTACGTTCATTCATAATTCCATTTAAATGTTTATTTGTATGCAGTGTCGATGGGCTGCTAAGAACCTTTATGTAATCTTTGCGGACGTGGTCTTTCTGGGGTCATTCATTTGACCCCAGATTGGCAACGTATTTAATTTAAAATATCCTAGATACTTGATACTTTGCCTTTGAAAATTTTAAATATTTAAATAAAGTATAAAATACAAATACCTCGACATGGTTTTCGATTTAGGACATGTTTGTTTTTTTTTCCCATACCCAATTGATTACAAAAGCGGCGTTGAAACCTCTAGGTAGCTGTTTTCTTAACCTGACAATCGATGTGGTAAACCGTCCAGTCAATGATCCATCGGTAATTTAACCTGTCGCTAATGTGACCATTCGATGTCACGACAATCGATGTTATTTACCATCGCTATAAAGACCGTTCGACCTTCTGTTTTCGATGTCACGACATTCGACGTTACGTTTTTCGATGTAATGTAGGGAACCTGTTTTCGTCCTACCATCCACATATGAAAAGCTCTTTCAGAAAAGTTATGGTTGTTTTTCTTATACGTCAGTGTCAATTTGTCAAACATCAACTTTTGTCTTGTTTCATTCTAACATTGCAATGATTGTATAAGTGCATCTCGCTTGAGCATAATCAGTGTGAAGTTAGCGATATATAGGCAACCGATAGATAGCTGTTCTTTTGATAAAAGACGATTGAAAAATTTATAATTTCTATTCGCTTGATAAACAGCCAGTTAATTTTATAATTCAGTTAGCTTTACGGACTAAACTAAGAATTTAAAAATCTATTTTTTTATTTCTTTATTAATTTAATGCATGCCACATGGTACATGAGAATCTAACATTAAATAAACAGGACATTACATATATATGGCACCCTGTAAGGGCACTGCAAATATACGCATAGATGACGCTACTATGTTAAAAATGAAAAAAAAAAAACGGCCCTTTGTCGTATTCTTTATCCGCGTTCTAAGTTATCCTAGATGTTCAATAAGGGTTAAACAAAGTAGATACTTACCAATTTAATTCGTCCTAGAAATTCTAGCCTAGCTGTAATGGAACCCGCATGTCTCCTCGCATTATGTAGGACATGACTGAGTTAACCTCGCGGTAACCTTCTGATCTTCGTGTCGTATTTATTGGAAATTGACATCGTTCAATAATTAACAGTAGGTACGGTACGTGTGGGAACACCCAAAAATTCCGAAACACGTAATTGGGTATGGGAAAAAAAACAAACATGGCCACCTGCGGCAGATTATTGTTATTAATTTCCAGTTGCAGCACAACTTGTATTGTGCTGTACCAACACACACACGCACACACACACAAACAGTCACACTACACATTCGGTACCGTATCTATTGTCTATGTATTGTATTACAATTATTACACTACACAATGTATTGAATCACTCACCATTTATTTTTATCTATACTATAGTATTTATGATACTTATATGTATATGCACACGCCTATGTCCGCCACAAATGTCCGTGCGTCATCTCAGTCTAGGCCTACTGAAAATCAGCGCCTGGGCCCATAAAGCCCAGGCTATATGCTGAGTGAGGTCCATTTGTCTTTTTGGGCATCGGCACACCGCTGTCTGTTGGTATGATCTTTTTTTTCCTGTTACCTATATGTTTTGTTGTTAATGCCTACTTCTTTTGTGTTTACTTTATAAATGTAACGATGTCCATAAAGTTACTAAATGTTTTTCTATTTCTATTTAAATCGGAAACCATTTCGAGGTGTTTGTATTTAATAGGTACCTTATTTAAATATTTTACATTTTTAAAGACAAAGGATCTAGGATATTTTTAATTAAATAGGTACGTTAGCAATCTGGGGTCATTCATTTGACCCCAGTTAGCCAACGTACGAAAAGAGTACATTAGGGTTCATAAAGGACTCTTGACGGTAATCAAATTGACATCTCACAATTGAAACCTATTGGGTCGTTTAAACGTCCTTTCACGTGATTGGTTTATAATCTATACATCAACCAATCAAATGACGCGATCTGTCTCATACTTAAGACTTTTAGCTAGGTGATTCTACTGCATGGTACTATTGGGGTTTCCAGATAGCAGATTTAAAATTCCCCCAGGTGAAATATATTTTTCCACAAAGTTATTTTTAATAATACGTACATTAATTTACGCTCATTGCCCAGACGGGTAGGTAGGACTTAAAATAGTCATTCGCTATAATCCCAACCCATTCAGGTAGGGCTTGGTTTCAGAACTTGGCAAAGTGAATTGTATCTGAAGTCTACTTCTCACATTCTCCTGAGATTGTACATGATGAACGGCGAGTTCTGTTTCAGTCGTAAGTGCATTAAATCAGCAATTTTCTCCTCATAATTTCTTTACCACGAATCTGGGAAAAAACACACGTGGGAACACTAAGTGAATTTGTGACGTCATGAGTTCGCAATGTTTAAAAATTAATAAAAAAATAACTACCGGCTAGATCAACGAAATATTCAAATTAGTTACTTTAAAAAGTAAAAAAAAAATTGTTCCCATACCCAATTGAAACCCAATTGGGTCGTATAACCGTCCTTTCACGTGATTGG
The DNA here is from genome assembly GCA_947369235.1 of Udea olivalis. NCBI lineage: Eukaryota > Metazoa > Arthropoda > Insecta > Lepidoptera > Crambidae > Udea > Udea olivalis. The sequence goes on from OX376342.1 coordinate 2,209,745, forward strand.
TTGATAATCTTTCCATCAACCAATCAAATGACGCGATCTGTATCATAAGTGAGATTTTTAGCTAGGTGATTTTTCTGCATGGTATTAATGATGTTGTCAGATAGCAGATTTTAAATTCCCCCAAGTGAAAAATATTTTTCCACGAAGTTATTTTTAATAATACGTACCTACATTAATTTACACCCATTGTCCGGACGGGTAGGTAGGACCTAAAATAGCCATTCGCTGTAATCCCAACCCGATGAGCACGAAAGTTATTTTTCCAAGTCACAACACAAATCCCATTTTTCAAATTTCCGTATTTCATTATTTGTCCGAAAAAATATATTCCGAATTAAAAAAAAAACCGAAAAATCATTGCAAATTTTAAAAGGCATCAAAATACTATTTACATATAAAATTAAGCTGAAACCCGACTCGCCGTGGTCATCCCGCCGTGATGCCATCCGCCGCTGCCAGACCGTTATTGTTGATTCGGAATTCTAATGATTCGGTATTGTGAAATTCGAAATTCTGACTTTCAGACTTTTGAACATTCAGAGTTTTGAAATTTCGGATTTATAATATTCGGAATTTGACTTTCGGGATTCTGAATCATTCGGAATTTTGAAATTCTGGATTGACTTTCGGAGTTATGTTTTTCGGAATTATGTAGTGAACCCGTACGTCTACCACCAGTTGCCAATTTAGATTCACGTTATCGTTCGCGTAAAAAAAATGTATTGGGATTTGACATGCCATGCATGACATGACATGACATGACATGACAATGTCAAATCCCAATACAATTTTTTCGCAAACGATAACGTAAAGAGGTACTTATGTATGAGTAATTTTGTATGGACCCATGACGTCATTTTTTTTTAGCGGCCAGCATAATTTTATTGCTGATTTATAGCAACCTAATACAGAAACATAGGTACCTTGATTTTCATTGAAATCCAAAGATGTCAAGAGAAATGTTGTTCAAAACTAAATACCTACTAGTGATGAATAACTTATTTGGTTGGACCAGTATCATTTTTATAAAAATATCTTTACAAACAATGCATTATTTTATCATAAATTATTTTTTTACAGAAACCATCAATCGTACTAAAACAGTAGCAAAAACAAATTAATAACAGTACAAACTAAATAACAGCAAAAACAGCGAATTAACAAAAACAATGTTAACGCGAAATTCCAAACGGATTCCACAAGTATAACGCTAGTTATTATATATTATAGCTCTTTCCGACATCATACAGTGGCTGGATTTAAATAAGTTAAGTATTAATCTTTCAAAGACCAAAGTAATGGAATTCCGCTCAGATAACACTACGGAGACAGAATTTCAGATAAAATATAATAACACAGAAATAGAAAAAGTAAACACCATAAATTTTTTAGGCTTAATAATTGACCAGCACTTAAATTGGAAAGGACATATCGACTTCATTTGTCACAAACTAGAGCGATACGTGTATGCACTGAAACGCCTGACTCAAACTCAAACTCAAATAACTTTATTCAAATAGACTGTATCAGTACTTTCAAATCGTCAAATTTACAGCAAAATATACTAAATAATAGACATAAATACCATAATAATATGGATATGTAAATAAACAGTATACAGACATAATGCGAATCTACCACCGCGTCGGAGTTGTTTCTTGCTGAGAAGACCCGGCGAGAAACTCAGCAGTTACTCTTTTAAACTTGTTTTGGGTTTACAACAGGCGTTAGTAAAGTACAAGCAGAGTGTCATTTTGATACAAATAAATCTAATGAAATTCTTAACTAAAGTTAGTCAGTACATACTAGGTACCTATTAACTATTACAATAAAACATCTGTTACAATAGAGCTATTTAATCCCGCATCGAGCAGAGCGCTTATACCCAGGCATTTTTATCTATAAGGTAGTCTTTTGTAGTATAATAGCCCTTTTTTAATAAAGCTGTTTTGATGTGTTTTTTGAATCTATGTAAAGGTAACTCACAAATGGTTTTTGGAATTTTGTTGTAATAATGTATACCTTGCCCCATAAAGGATCCTAAAACTTTCTGTAACCTAAAGAGTGGAAGTGCAATTTTATCCTTATTCCTAGTATTTCTGCAATGTATGTCACTGTGTTTAGCATAGAGACCAATATTTTTTCTCACCAAAACAATGCAATTATAAATGTATTGTGACGCTACAGTGAGGATACCAATTTCCTTAAAAATCTCCCTAAGTGACGCCCGTGCACCAAGCTTATAGATGGATCTGATCGCTCGCTTCTGGAGGATAAAGATGGTTTGTATATCCGCCGCTTGACCCCAAATTACAATGCTGTAAGACATTACACTATGGAAATAACTAAAATAAACTGAAAGAGCAGTATCAACATCTGTTAATAACCTAATTTTTCTCACTGCAAATGCAGCCGAACTAAGTCTGCCTGAGAGAGCTGTTATATGAGGGTTCCATTGCAGTTTTGAATCTAGTGTGATTCCAAGAAAAACTGTTGTATCTACAAGCTTCATAGTATTACCATCAATTTTTAGACTAATGGGGTTATTTTTAACATTAGGCAACTTAAAATTAATACATTTAGTATTTTTTGCATTAAGCTGTAGATTATTTACTGTGAACCATTGTAAAACCTTTGAAAGTGCGTCATTAACATCATCAAAAAGGTTTTTATTTCTGTCAGTTTTAAAAACTAAAGATGTCTGCAAACAATACAACATCACAAATATCTTTTAAGTAAAAAGGTAAATCATTTATATTTATCAGAAATAGTAATGGACCTAGAATGGATCCTTGAGGGACCCCCATTTTAACTTGTGATCCTGTAGATCCTGCTCCTGTAAATTCCAGGCGTGGCCCATTCACAAAACTTAGATTGAATTCTACGAAGGCAAACCGTTTCAACCGAGGCTGCTTTAACAGCCTATCACGGGTACGTGTCCTCCGTTCTAAGTTAAGGTATTATTATGTGGGGAAATTCAGTAGAATTTGAAAGAGCGTTTAGGCTTCAGAAAAAATGTTTAAGGGCCATTTGCGACATGGGGTTCTTAGACAGTTGTAAGCCGTTATTTAGAAAACTAAACATTTTAACACTACCCGGTCTATACATAAAAAACATTTGCTGCCTTGTCAAATCACACCCGCACTACTTTCAAAACCATACTGAAGTATCTCGCAGACGACCTAGGAAACAATATTTACATTCATTACACAAACCTCCTAGTCAATGCTACATATATAAACAAAATGCATATAATATGTGTCTTCTCCTATTTAATAAATTACCTACATCTTTGAAAAATCTTGAAGGTCATCAATTTAACAAAACCCTAACAAAATGGCTGCTTGATAAATGTTTTTATAATTTGAAAGAATACCTGTATCATGATCTAGATTTTGTAGTATAATTTATTGTCTTTGTAGTTTTAACTTATTTTTATTTTGTACATAACTAGGTTAGTTCAGTATAGGAATATACAGCTAGCGTTTTAACTTTACAAGACTGGGTTGAATACTCAAGTTAATTAGTGTATATTTAAAATTTTATTTTACTTATTTATTATGTGTAAGTACATTCAAATGTAGATAAGTTAAAGTTTTTATTGTGAAATAGTTTTGAATATAGTACCTACCTAACGCTTTGCTACTGTTTGTGTGATTAAGCAAAAAAAAATATTTGATTTTTTAAGGTACTTACGTAAATACGAGTACGTAATACTAGCACGAATAACAAATGTTTTACTCGTATGTACTCGTAGTACGAATAATTTGCACGCCTGCCTGCAGGCCGAATACACCGTCCAGACATTGTTTTACCATCGTTTTACCATCGTTTTTTCTTAAATGTATTCTTAGCAAATAAATGATGTACTTACTTACTTACTTACTATTCTCTTCGTCCACAAGCCCAAGACGGGCTAAGACCGAGTAGAAATAAATGACCATTAAAAATATCATCTTCAAAATGGTGAAAGTGTCACCGGTGACGCACCTCTGGCGAAATCTGGCCAGCACTCACGTTACACTGAACTATTTATAGATCAGCGTAACTTAAAATTTATTATTTTAGATACCAAATTAGAAATTGCTTGTGACCCTATAACTTTGAAGTTTTTAATTAATTAGTTAAAGACGTTCATGTTATTGCTTGCCATGTTGTTTTAAGGAAAAAATAATTGAAAAGAACGAGAATATTTTAAAATAATAACGAAAACATATTTTTAAGTACATAGACAGTAACAATATCGCATCTAAAACCATCAAAACTTTTAAAAAAGGATTCTTAAAAAGTTTAAAATATTATTGCCCGGTTTTTTATAGTTTTTGGGTACTGGGTTGTGTAATTTGCCTTAGGTATTATGAAACCGGGCCGAGATCAGGAAGTGACGAGAAAGCAACAGTTTGTATGACAAATCAGCGACAGTTTCATTGGGAACTAAATTTTGGTACAGGTGGGGTCAATGAGCTTTATTTCACGTTTATCTGGCACAAACTATACTCTCCGATTCGGTCTGACTCTAAATAGAGACAAGACGAAGGTTATGATAGTAGATCTAGCTGAACATATGCATACATCTACGTCAGTTCTATTATCTCAAACTCTGAGGGATGCGAAGATGAGATCAAGCATCGTTGCGCCATCACCAGATCGGCAGTGGAGCGACTAGGAAAGATTTAGAAAGACAGGGGAATAACCAAAAATTGCTCGGTGGTTCGCCTAATGTAGTGCCACGTTTTCCAATCTTTCTTTAAGGAGCCGCAACTTGGTCACTAAGACTGCAAGGCAAGACCGCCGAAAATTCACGGACTGGACATGTGGTGTTGGAGAGGTCTGTTAAAAATACCCTGGACGGCGTTTCGCACCAATGTTTCTATCCTCAAAGAACTTCACATACGAGACAGGTTATTGTCAAATACCTACTGAAGTTCTTTGGGCATATCTCCAGAAACGAGGTCTCGATGGAGAGGCTTATAGTACAGGGACACACTGAGGGGAAGATAGCACGAAGCCGGTCATCGACTCGCTAGATTGACCTTATTGGAACATCGACGAAGTCGACCGCAGTACAGTGTACTCGCAACACACAAAGTCGTTAAAAGTGAAGAGACATCGCGTGACGTGCGGCTGCCATAGATGCCAGCGGTGACGGCGAGCCGCAACCCTGTCCATCAGCAGCCACGACCACTCTGCCAAGAGTGCCCCCCGACTAAGAAGAAGGAGAAGCTAGTTAGACAAAAAGACGTGTTCCAAGGCTGTAAAATAGTTTTAGTTTTAAGAAACCAACAAACGGGCTGTTTCTTGTCATTTATAGCATTGCCAATGTGTGGAGGTGGAGATTTCCGCAAAAATAGGGAAATTCCGAACTGATTGGGTAACATGTGGGGTGAGCTGCAATATGGGGAATATGCGGGAGATCCAGAATCTTGATCAATGTCAAAATCCAAACCTTATATTAAAATCGTTGCTTCGTGTATGAAGTTGGATTTTAACTGTCAAATAAAACATCGAAAAGAAAGAAATAGAAAAATCGGTCAAGCAAGATGAATTATGTTTTTATTGTCAATCATAAAAACTGTATGTTAGAATTTTGAAAAAGAACTAACTTATTGCAAAATATGTTAAATGTTGTGAAAAACAACTCGGCTTGGAGTTTTGGGGAATTTAAACATGTTTTTTGGGGAATTTCAAGAATTGTTACTGGTAACGCTGCATTGCATTTGACAATTTTGATATTAATTTAGTTGTTACGTTGTTAGTCACAGACTAACTAGGGAACAAGTTGTGTCAGTCAACTGTCACTGTCTCTCTGATCGGGTCGATCGGGTTCGTGCGTGCGTGAGTGAAAATTGCTTTAAGTTATTTTATTGCAAAATGGCAGTATATTCTAAAAATATGTCTTGCAAATACTAGAGCCAAGTTTGAAGTAGCCTGCGTAAAGTAATTTTAATATTATTAAACCTTGTTTGCCACGATGGAAGTCGATGAAACTGATCGTGTCGACGACATTAGTTTTAACCACCCTCTGAAAGAACTATCACATGAAGAGAAGCAGCGTCTGGAAAGCCAAAACACCCGATTGATTTCTGAAGCGAAGGCGGCAAAGCTAGAAAGAGATGCTAAACGACACTGGGATATATTTTACAAGCGGAACGAAACTAAATTTTTCCGTGACCGGCATTGGACCACACGTGAGTTTCAAGAGCTGATAAACTTTGATGCGGAGCAGCGCATCGTGTTCTTAGAGTTGGGCTGCGGAGTTGGGAACATGGTGTTCCCGTTAGTCAAAGAAGGTTTTACAAATTTTTACTTTTACGCGTGTGATTTTTCGCCACGTGCAGTGGATTTTGTCAAAACGAACGCTCTGTATGATGAATGTAGAATGAATGCGTTCTGCGCTGATTTGACTACTGATGATCTATTTGCGAACGTGGATGAAGGAAGCGTGGACCTGGCGAGTTTGATTTTCGTGCTATCGGCTATCCAGCCTGCCTCGTGGGCTCAAGTGGCTAAGGTTGCGTTCAGGGCTCTACGGGTTGGTGGAGTGCTTCTATTTAGGGACTACGGACGTTATGACATGGCTCAGTTGAGGTTCAAACCAGGCCACAAGATTGCAGAAAATTTCTACATGAGACAGGATGGCACTAGGTAATGAATAAAGTTTCCATGTGTTATTTTTCTAGAAGGATTTGTTTGACAGGTTCCGTGGTTATTTGTTACTTTTGTTTTTCAGGAGTTATTACTTCACTAAAGAGGAGTTAGCTAAACTTTTCATAGAAGCAGGGTTTGAAGTGCTCATGAATACTTATGTGCAGAGAAGAACAGTTAACTTCAAGGAAGGCATTGATGTACCTCGCATATTTGTGCAAGGAAAATACAGGAAACCGTTGAATGGTATGCTTGCAACTTTAAAGTCATTTTGTATGGTCTAGTCTAGTGAATTAGTTAATAACTACAGTAAGAGTAAACTATTATTTATAGGTAAGTTATTATAACTTTCTATAATCAAATACTATGTAAAAGACATTGAATTAATAAAACTAACATGATGAAAAGTGCTAACCATTGAATAAAGATGATTTGCATGTATATTAGCTCTATCTGACTATATCGAGTTAAAAAAACCATTGCAATTTTATATTACAAATTCTAATAATCCTAAATCTCTTTCAGGCTGAAGCTGACAAGTAATCATGATTGGAATGAACTGAATGCAACATGGTAAGTACTGATCAAGTCCACATCTTCAATAAATCTTGGGAGTTGGTTGCTATGCCATGCTGTCATCATTTCATAACAAGCACCTAACCATTGAGCAACTAACATCATCATAATGTCTTTGCGCGTGAGGATAAATTAAAATAGTCTCACCTATTTAAAAAAAAAATAAGTATACAAAAACTCTGTCAATCTCACGGAAGCACAACTGTTTGAAGCAAATAATGGTTTGTACAGGCATTGGGGTGGCTAGCAGTGCAGCCAACTCCATTCAATATGACATAGTTACCTATGATGATATCGCAGTGCAGCTGAAAACCCTCAGTTGTCTCACAAGCAGTTCACATTTCATAGTAGGGTAAACATTTATTAAATCATATTTCAAATATAACACTTTTTTCTTTTTTGGTCTTTTGCATTGAGACTATTTTTTCCAAATTGTAGCTTAGGGCACTGTTTGTGAGATCTGATGCATAAAAGCTTGCTTTAATGCAATCTGAAAACATTTTTTTATTTGAAAACAATAGCCTTTTTTCTTCTCTTTGTTAAACATTTGTATGTTGTTTTCAGGTATTGCAGTTGCTGTCTAGGATTGAAATGACCAAGGTAAGTTTATGAGCAGTTATGTTTGATGGAAGAAATAAGGTCTGTGTTAGGTATTTGTCCATCACTGAAAATTTAATAGAGCTGTCTCCTGGCTTTATCTTGCAAATTTAGTATTTTTTATGATGACCACATAGTTCATCTGAACTCTCTGATGCATAACACTTGCAATGTCTTTCGCTCCTATCTGATAACACTTAATTCATCATAAATAAAGTAGAAATGTATTATAATTTGTTTAATTATATTTCACCTATTTATTTTAGATATGAGAAAGATCAGCGTTTCATTGTGAGGGTCGCTGTGTGAGGTAAGTTTGAAATACCAGATTACCTTTTAAATAAGAAATTTAAAATGAATCTTTATTTTATGATGACCACATAGTTCATCTGAACTTTTTGATGTACAACACACTTATGTCTTTCGCTCCTATCTGAATCTATTTCAGAAATATTTAAAACATATTGTGTTCTACGAACATATTTTACAAATCCTCATTTCTTTACAGGATCAGAATTAGGATTTACTTAGAGATACATAGACCTCATGCAATAACTAACCAGCCAGATTCAAGGTAATATTGTTTAGTTTATGATCTAAATCACTGAAAATCTTTTTGTCTGTATCTTCTAATGATGAATTTTGATAGGGACATCTGAATATAATGCTGTTAACATAACTATCCATACTGATTAAATTTGATTTAATTCAATGTAAATAACGGGACCTTTTAGATTACTCATTTGGGTTTTTATTACAGGTAATCTTGAATAAATGTATCAGTGTAACAGCCTTGTTTTTACAAGTAATTGCCAGTGCATTGGTATATTCTCAGGATGGTAAGTTAAAACCAACTTTGGATTTGGTTTGTTTTCAAACATAAGTTTATAAGTTTTTTGAGAATAATCATAACCACAAAAGAAAGGATTAAAATTCACAATGATGATTTCTGATAGGGACATCTAAATAAATAATGTTGTTAAAATAACTATCTTCACTGATTCAAGATTAACATCGAGAAACTTGTTCAGAATATAGGACATGTTCTCACCTGAAGCTCTTATTGCAGGTTCAGCAGCACCAGGAATATTCTTCTTAGACTGGTGAGTATTCCTTGCTTGCTTAATATTATCTTATTCTTCAAAAATTAATATGATGACTAGACCTTCAGGTCTCCCTCAACAGAGCGAACCCAAACCACCATGTTGACCAACCTAACGCGTCTGATTAGCTTTCAATATAAAAAGGAAGCTTATTTACATGTATTTTTAAACTAATGTATGAATTTTATTTGTTTTAGGTACTATCCAAATAACATTCCTGCATGATGGAGGATTGGATCTCTCAGAATGGTAAAGCTATGTTTTTTCATTACTTTGGTTCTTTGAAAAAACAAATGATGACTCGACCTTCAGGTCTCCCTCAACAGAGCGAACCCAAACCACCATGTTGACCAACCTTATGCGTCTGATATTAAACACAATTTTCTATTTCTTTTTTTATTGTCCTGGTTATATTTTAAAAGGCGTCTTTTGCTTATTTTAGGTTGCGTCGCCAAATGCTGCATTTGTGAGAAACACTAGCAGTTTGTCGTTACCTGAAATCCTGTCACAGGTGAGTTATCTAAAAAGAAATAGTTATTTAACTAACCTTCAAACTCTTACCTAAATCTTGAAAGCAATTTAAATATTTTCAAATGATGACTAGACCTTCAGGTCTCCCTCAACAGAGAGAACCCAAACCACCATGTTGACCAACCACACACGTCTGATGACACATAATAATTCTTTATTATCTCTGTTTATTACAAAATTAACAGATTTTGGTTTTATTTGTTTGCAGAAACTATTATGCCTATGATGCATTGAATTGAACATCAACACAAACCATGGTAAGTTCCTTTTACCTAAACAATATTGTTTAGAATAAAGTAATTAAATTCGAAGATAAGATGTAATACTTATAAAATACCAAGTGATTTTTATTATTTAACAATGCACTATTTTCTATACAAAGATAGAAACTAGGAAAGAATCTTGAAGAAGGTCAGGTGTTGAATATTTCTAATTTCTATCTTTCTTGAAATACTGTTTTTCACTCAAATGATGACTAGACCTTCAGGTCTCCCTCAACAGAGAGAACCCATACCACCATGTTGACCAACATATACGTCTGATTTCCCATGATACAACAACGAATTGTTTTAGTTGTATCATGAAGTTTAATGCATATACTTTGTTATAATAGGAAGTCTTGGATGCAAGCAGAAGACAATATAGTAGCTGATTCTAGATAATTAACGGCGGGGACTAGTTTCAGGTAATTTAGTTTCTACTACTGTTTCCTATTTTAATAATAATTAATTATGTATATCTTGTAATTGGCAGATCTCTTGTCTGGAATCATGACAGATTTTTTTTTATAAATAAATCTAGTGACCAGACAAAGATTAATGTGGCCAAAACTGCTGGCGATAGAGTACACGTCTCTACCCCAGTTATAAAGACTCACTACAAATTTAAGCAGTTTTGATCATTTCTTCATCAGTAAGAAAATATTTTATCCACACGACATTAATTTCACATAATACAACATACAAAAAATAGATCAGTGAAATTTGCCCAAAGTGGCGTTTCTCGGGAGGAACGCTCCCCGCTTCAGAGCCGGAAACGCACATGCAAGTATTTTAAATATTACTTATTTTGTTACAGGTTTCATCGATGAAGAACTCTCGATCCTCACTCAACAAGTAAGGCGGAAGTGGTCGACTTATTCTTAAACGAGTTAATTAAGTTTTAAAAACTTGCTGAAATAAATTGATTATTTATAATAAGTACATTTTTTATGCGTTCCTTCCTCACCATTTAACCATCCAGTAACAGAACAGAAAATATATAGTCGTCTGTGTAGAGTTTCTCGATACAGTTTGTAAGGCAACTCTTATTTTGACTGTTAAAAAAGTACGCCGCGGATCCCCTCGTCTGCGCAGGCTCTAAGGCCCGTATTCTAAAACACAATCTGTACTTAGTATAGATCTGAGTGACGCGATGACGTTTTGAAATCTCTACTCAAGTACAGATCAGTGCTTGAGTACGATTCTAGAATACGGGCCTCAGACATAGTAAAAAGAGAGAGAAGTAAGTCGACTCGGGCCCCGAGCGAGAGATAATACTCGAAGCCTAAACACGCAGGGCTGTTGCATGTAGTTTATTCAATAGTCAAAAATGCTGCGTCAATCTCTGTAACAATCAATCTTAACTACAAATGTGTATCCGATGACCTAACAAAAAATTATGAATCTTGGCTCAGGTACCTACTTAGGTATGTACTCACCGTTCTTATACGGTAGGTAATGTGAAGAAAGACAATTTTTTTCTGGATTTGATGAGTTAAGTCATCCATAAACACTGCAATACCTTTTTACGCATACTAGGTATTTTGTAGCAATTTTTGAGCTCTAATATAGGACGTACCTACGTCGTGCATGCACACGAAGAAACAAAATTTTCAAGCGGCAGCGCAGCGTTGCGTCGGTGTGCGCGGCATTAACTACGCACGGCGCAGCCACGACTTACTTATGGCCCGTATTCACTTTGATTAGTGCGAGTGCAGGTGCTTATTGATTATGAGAAAACACGTGTAGACAGCGATGGATTATTGCGAGTGATTAGTAACCTGCGTCGTGAATTGATTAAAAGCGTGTTCTAATCAATCGCTGTCCAATTAGTTATTATATAAACCGCGGTCGGCGCGTATGTACCTATGTATGAAGACAACCTACTTCTATACTTTTACTATGCCTTAGTTAGATCATTAATTGAATCTATAAAATAGTCTTATCGACGTGTGTGGACTTCGATTTGCAAAGAGTTTTTACCAGAAAAAGTCTAGGGTTCACGTGATTCGGTGACTGCCGCGGGCGGTCGCTTGTGCATAAGCTCCCAGTACGATCAGCCCCCCGATTCAGAACGAAGTTATCGACCGATTTGGTAATTTTGTTTTAATTATAGTAAGTGAACCGCAACCGTACCGTTAACGGTAGCAATAAAAATTTTTATATGTTAAAGCCTTAAGTTTTCATAAAATAAATTATATAAAATCTAGCCATGGGTTCCACACATTGCCGCTAGGGTGTCGAGTGGCTAAACGGAAAGAACGCAGCTTAGGTAGCAGATATAAACAAATTAAAGAAAACAACAGGTATTCAATAAAATGCAACATTCTTACAACAAAGTTTATTGATATCCTTAACTACCCTCATTCCTCACAAGAAGAACCTCCTCCTCGACGTCTCCATCTGGTGACGGCGGCCGGCGATAATCCACTCGTAGTCCCCGCGCTTGGAGTCGAAGGTGCCTTGCTGCAAGGAGATCAGCTTGAGCGTGAAGCGTGGACCCAGTTCCAGGAGCTTGGCGCGCTTGCCGTCCTTGGTGAACTCGTATCTGAAATAAATTTTAGATTGAAGTAAAAAATAATTTATTTGCGCCGGACAACACATTAGGTACTTGTCATGGTCTTGCAGTGGGTATAAATATCCTTTTGTTACGAAGTAGCTTAGAGCCAGGGGTGTCTCCCAGCACACCCATACCCGAGCCAATTTAGAAAATATCGTTTCCTGAATGAACCTCCACGAAAATCAAGGAGAGAAACCGTGCTACAGCGCACTACTCCAATCATATCGCAACAGCCAAACAGAGCAACACCTGTATTATGCCGCGGACACGAAGTCTGCTAGAGCGTCGGCAGCACGGTAACACAGACATGGGTTCGCCCGCCGCTACCTTTGTTCGAGCCTAGTCCCATATTAAACACGCCGCTCTCGCACCGCAAACGCTGACTTAGTGTCTGCGGTCTTATGGGTCATCATCACCATCCGCGGTCCATCTCGGTTGTGAACCCACACTGGTGTGTGGGGTAATGGGGTCCCAGGGTCCGCCTTTCTTATTTTCTTGGCTCACTTCACGCGGTCTTGTGCATCCTCAGTGGTGAGTCTGTTGGAATGCATGTCGCCCTTGACCCTGCGGTCTTATGGGTATCGGGCACTAATAAAAATACTAAAATATAGGGGTATAATAACACCCTGCCATAGAACAGACACAAATATGCGCCAAATTAATATTGCTGGTACTGAGTGCAGAACGACCGTTTTACGCGCCAACAGGCTAGCCAATATCAAGTGGCTTTTTCATTGTGAACCACAAAATTTCTGCTCAAGCACAAACATAATAATATTACGTTTCATTAAAAACATTTGGCATTGGCGCCGTGTGGTGCCAATGTTGAGTAAATGGGGTATATAGGGGATGGTAGGGCTCCGTTAACTACGAGTGGCGTAGTGTCTATGAGGATTGCCTCTGAGTATGGAATATCTTTTGCATATTTCCCTTTGCACTGTTATATAACAGCAACCACAATATAGAACCAAGCACGTACCGGTGGTGCCTGAAGAAGATGTAGTCCCTCTGGTTGTGGAAGGTGACAGCGCGGCGGCCGCGGAACTGCGGCTCGTAGTGGAACAACGCGCCGAGCATGCGCCCCACTGTCAGCCCGAGACGGGTGCTGAAGTTGTTGAGGATAACCTAGAAAATTTAGTTTTACTAAAGATATACATGTAATAGCAGGTGCACCCTCTGAATCTTAAGACAAATTTGCCTGCCAGGGATGCATTAGGTCTTTTTGGTGACACCTTTAGCTGTCAAGGTTTATGATTTTTTTTAAAGGGTTTTATTATCCTAAATGCTAAAAGGACTCAATTTAAGCAGCCCTTACATGTATAGCTGTCTGTTTTATTATAAATAATGTGTGACCAGAATCTTCAGTTTATAGGGTAGGTGTTGCATTGAGTTTCATTTCAGGACTACAGCAAATATATGGAATTTGAATTAGGGGTAAGCCTGTTAAAGAATGTTAGTCATCATAAATCTGTACTTAAAAAAAATTAACAAAAAAAAAACCAACTTCAAAAAAAAACTATTCCAAAGCAAAGCACTAAAAAGTAAAGAAATAATTGCGTATTCTTTTAAAATTGTTGGAGTCGGTGTCAGCCAAGGAAACACTACAATATACCTATTTCTTACATATCACGTTTACGTATGTATGTAGGTAGTTACAAACCTACATTGGCTGACACCGACTCCAACAATAACAATAACTGTACCTACATTATATTATCGTATAAGTTTTAGAAGAATACGCAATTATTTCTTCACTTTTTAGTGCTTTGTTTTGGAAGTTTTTTTTGAAGTTGGTTTTTTTTTTGTTAAAATTTTTGTTTTTTTCTTGATTTAGTTCTTATTTATTTTATACATCGAAAAAGTATCGTCCAATTGCTCTTAAGAATTGAAGAGTTCCGTTACTTTGTCATGAATCCCATAATCAGAACCTACATACATACCATCACGCCTCTTTCCCAACGGGGTAGGCAGAGACCACTTCTTTCCACTTGCTACGATCCTGACATACATCTTGCGCTTCTTCTACTCTCATGAGTCCTTTCATACATGCTCGTCGGTTAAAGGTACTCTTGACCCGACCCTTTCTGAGAACATCTTGAACTTGCCCAAGAAACGTTCTTCTGGGTCTTCCCCTTCCAACAGTCCCATTTATCCTTGCCTCATAAATCCGTTTCGTTAATCGCCTTTCATCCATTCTTTCCATATGACCAAACCACCTCAGCATTCCCATCTCAATTTTAGTAACCACGTCTTCTTTCACACCACATCGTTCTCTTATTACACAGTTTCTAATTCTATCACTCAGTTTTACCCCAGCCATGCTTCTTAATGCTCTCATTTGCACTGCATTTATTTTACTTTCATCCTTCTTCTGCCATACCCAACTTTCACTACCATACATTAATGTCGGTACCAGCACGCCTCCGTGAACTGCCAGTCGGGCTTTCTCCGACACTCTGTGACTGCTCATAAAGGCATGCAGCGCCCCGTTCACTCTCCTTTCAATGACACCCTCATATCTTCCATTTCTCGTAAACATAGTACCCAGATACACAAATTCTTTCACTTGCTCTACCTTTTCACCCCCAATAAAAATCTTACATTCTGTCACACTATCATCTCTTTCAAACACCATTGTCTTGGTTTTACTCACATTCACTTTCATACCTCTCTCTTCCAGTGACGCATTCATTGCCGTTACCATATCCTGTAACTCGTCGGCCGACGATGCAAGTATTACCTGATCATCGGCGTAGAGAAGACATTTCACCATCCATTCTCAAACCATAATTCCTATCTTTCAAACCCTTCAAACAATTATCCATGAATAGGTTGAACAGCCACGGTGACGCTACACAGCCCTGTCTAACACCCTTATGGATATCAAACCAGTCAGTGTACATCCCGTCTACTCTGACAGAAGCACTGGAACCCTCGTAGAGAGATTTCAGCGCTCGTATCAGGCAACTGCTCACTCCCATACGCAGATAATGTCGACCACAATTCATTCCTCCTCACTCGATCATAGGCTTTTTCCAGATCCACGAATATGCAGTAGACTTTTTGCCTTTTGGCCAAAAACTTTTCAGCTATGCACCATAAGGAAAAAACCTGATCCGTACATCCCATTCCCCTTCTGAATCCCGCTTGTGCATCCCATATCTTGTGCTCAGTTTCATTCACTACCCTATTAATCAGCACTTTTGCATACAATTTGCCGACAACGCTGAGCAGGCTAATTCCGCGGTAATTTTTGCAGTCCTGTTGTGACCCTTTCCCTTTGAACAACGGCACGATCACGGCTTTGCACCATTCTCCCGGGACTCGGCCGGTCCTCCAAGACATATTGAAAAGGCGGTACAACTGACTAGCCGCTATGCCTCGCCCTGCCTTCAGCATCTCGACAGACACTCTATCGTACCCTGCAGCCTTACCAGCTCTCATTCTTTTCATCGCTATCATAATCTCATCCATGCTAATCTGGTTATCCTCTTCATTCACTTCCATTACGACATCAGCTGTTTCTGCCAATGCATCATCTCTTTCAAACAAACTTTCAAAATACTCCTTCCATCTTCTTAAAACACATTCTTCACCTTTCAAACTACTTCTATCCTTGCCTCTGATTTTTGCTAGATCTGATGTTGTAGATGCTCCCCTAGCAGTTCGTACGGACTTCCAGAAAAACTTTATGTTTGACTGGAAGTCTTCAGTAAGCTTCCTGTCAAATTCGTCCTTTTGTTCTTCTTTCTTTTTATTTACTACCTCCTTTATATACCTTTCAACCTTTTATATTTTGTTTTAGCTTCCATCACATCACCATCCGTTGCCTCGTGTACTCTTTGACTAGCTTTTATTGCTAACCAGTCTACCCATGCTTTCTTCTTTTCATTTACAGCTGTCTGCACACTTTTGTCCATCCATACATTCTTCTTCTTGCTTCCTTTCCTTCTCCTTGTAGTTCCACATATATTCACAGCCACACTTACTAATCCTTCCTTAAAAGTCTCCCATAGCCCCTCAATCTCGCACACCTTTTCTGAATCTTCAAACTTCTTACGCAACTCATTCACATATTCGTCTTCAACATCCCTTTCTTGCAATTTCTCCACTTTCACTCTTTCCAGAATACCTGTACCCACCGGAGCTCTGTGTCGCCACCTATTGAAGAGACCACTTATTCGGGTTAACACCAGGAAGTATGCTCGGGTGTCCACAATATTCCTTCTCAGTCGTTCGTCCACTATCACAAAGTCAATCATACTTCTCGACACACCCTCTTCCCTTGTATACATGTGAATCTTTTTGTGTTCAAACATTGTATTTGTTACACATAGATTGCACTCCACGCAGATCTCTAACAAACTTTTCCCATTCTCATTCACTCTATCGTCACCATACAAGCCAAGAACCCTTTCATATCCTTCTCGTTTTCTACCTACCCACCCATTGAAGTCATAAACATAATTACTCGTTCATTCTGCTTGCATTTGCGTAGGGTTTCTCTCATACTCTCCCAAAACTCCTCTACTTCTTTTTGTGCTTTTGAACACCGACTAGCACTCTTATCTGTCGGTGCATATACACCAAGGATAAAAATTCGAGTCAGTCCAACTTTTAGCCGTACCCAGAGAAGTCTCGGGCTGACGCACTCATACTCACTTACACATTCAGTCATTCGCGCGGAGAAAATAAGGCCTACCCCTTGACAACCTCGGTTATTGGCTGGCACGCCAGACCAGTACGCCGTGTAGGGTTCATCAGAACCTAACACTCATCAAACTACCCTTGAAGTATATCCTTTCCAATAAAAAAAGAAGCATTCAAATCGGTTGGCGTGATAATGAGTTATTCGTCCATTTGTCGCGCATATGGTTTATCTAGATTTAAGACTTATATGGATTTCCCATGGATGCCACTGTCAGAACTTGACCAAATTAAAATAGGACCACACGGGCAGCATCAGCTTTCAAATAAAAAAAGAATTATCAAAATCGGTTGGCATAATATTGAGTTACCCGTCCATTTGTCGCGCATTTTGTCTATCTAGATTTAAGACTTACATGGATTTCCCATGGATGCCACTGTCAGAACTGGACCAAATTAAAATGGGACTACACGGGCACCATCAGCTTTCAAATAAATAAAGAATTATCAAAATCGGTTGGCGTAATATTAAGTTATTCGTCCATTTGTCGCGCATTTTGTCTATCTAGATTTAATACTTATATGGTTTTCTCATGGATGCCAATGTCAGAACTAGACCAAATTAAACTGGGACCATTCGGGAAGCACCAGCTTTCAAATAAAAAAAGAACGATCAAAATCGGTTCACCCAGTCGAAAGTTATGAGGTAACAAACATTTAAAAAAAAACATACAGTTGAATTGAGAACCTCCTCCTTTTTTTGAAGTCGGTTGAAAAGAGACAGTACTGTATGCACTTTAAATATCTACTCAAGAACAATAAGCATTATTTTATTGTGAAAGCCTCAAGTGATTGTTCGCATTTGAGTATTCTTACCTCTGGCCTGTGATTAGTTATTTCTTTATGATCTTTCTTCAATTCTGGAGTAATTTTACAGCTGGATAATCTAAAATGTGCAGTTGGTCCGTCGGGCAAATGAATCAATAGGAATCCATTAGGCTGCTTCTGATTTTCATTAATTATTACTACGTCTGTTACACCTTCCCTTATCGATGACTGTATTATGCGTTTTACTGATGATCTATGAAAAAAATATATGCATTAAATAATATATTGAACTTAAGGTATGTAGTGCAAATAGTAAGAAAATTGGAATTAAAAGTATAAATTACCTCTGTCTATATCTAGATATGGAGTTAGGTATCATTCTCATCAGCTCTTTGCCAAATATCCTAGTTTTTGTGTGTGGATTGTCAGAGAAAGTGATTAGAACCTTGGGTTCATAGGAATTTTGGTAGTATGATGACAACTCATCTAGTTCCATATCCTTTTGGGCCTGGGGATTAAAGAAAATCATGCAAACAAATTCATCACAATTGTATAAATTCTGCTTCATTTAAACAGTGTGATCACGCTTTCTTGGTTTGCAAAATATATGAAGGAATCGCAGGGCTAGTTCAGTCAAAAGCATAAATATCTGTATGTTTCAAAAGCTCCAAAAATATCTGAGTAAAACAATAGCCATAAATATCTATGTTCTTTCAGACCCTGTTGCCTTTTATTAAACCTATATATACATATATGCTTTTGACTATACAATCGGTGTTGGAGACTGATAGGCAAAGATAACCTAGCCAGTTAGCATTTTAGCAACAACCAGACATAAAACAAACACAAATGTTCGTCACATGAAAGTTTATTCATTTTCCCAATCCCAACCTGGGTACATACTACTCAGAACCTCAGGTCTTATTTCAGGATTTCAAACACCATTTAAAGATATAATTATTTGGTTGAATTAGTTTAAAACCTAACCTCTTCCTGTTCATCCTCGTCGACATTAACGAGCATAGTCTCATCTTTCTCTCGAAGAGACTCCAGGGTATGCGGAATCTGCTTTGGCACATCATCTCCTTCCTGCTTTTTCTCTAATTTACGCCTGAAATACACCAAATTATGAGAAACATGTTTCAAAAATAACACGAGAACCAAGGTAACCATACTTACTTCTTTTTATCCTTCCCGCGAGCCATTCTGATTAAAAACTATACAATTAACTTTTTTAAACTTCTAAGACGATAGTCAGATATTTTTTGCTTGTTCCAAGTAATAAATTTTGTAAGTTTCTGTAAAATAACTTTTTTGTTTACCAATGTGCGTGCTCGCTCTTTGAGCTAAAATATTTTACTGTGACATTTTACTTTTTAATTTTCTGAAGGTAAAGAAACAACCAATCATACAGCCTAACACCGACTAGAAAAAATTCACATTTAAAAATAATATCAATGATTGAAAACTTAAACAACAGTCAGGCCAACAAGGTCAACTAAAAAAGGAATATACAGACATGTTACATAAAGAACTAATAATAAAACTAACTTATCTAATAATATAACTCATAGAACTAGTGCTAGTAAAAAATTCACAGGCGTCCGCGAAAAAAATTGAATGAGCAGTCAATGAACACGGCGGACTTTACTCCGCGTTAAAAATCGATTCGAAACAAAAGGATGGACCCAGTATTTTCTTTTAAAACGTCTTCTCTTTTGCTTAAACTGCATGTAAATTACAGCACAACGTTATCTCAGAATAATTAAATACTCTAGGATAGGACAACAAATTATCGCACACCGTGTGCGTTGAGTCCGCGGTAAATCCGCGGCAGACTTTTTACTCGCGGAGCGTACTTTTTTCTTCGCCGCGGAGAAAAGTACGTCGTCTGCGCAGGCCTTTAGAGTTCACTATTATATTTCCAAAAATATGCTCTTATCCAGCAGATGTACCGAGATTCCAGTTTCAATAGCTTACATTCTCAGGGAATCGAAGTGGGTGGATCACGGTGGGTGGACCATGGTAGGCCATGCTCATTTGAAGGCCAACTGTAAAGAAGTCATGGTTATTGTAATTTGGCGACAAATTCCTACCACTCACACTAAACTCTATCAAACTCTAAAACACAGACGCGACAGCATGAGGCTATTTTGATAATGCGGTCCCTCGCTTCGTAGACTTCGACCATCGACGTTAAAATTGTAATTCGCGCGCACAGCAATAGGTAAGTTGTATGTTTAAATAACCTGTTAATATCTTATTTTTATTAGTGTAAATTGTTATATCATAATTTGTTGTGGTAATAAAGAAAAAATAATAATTTTGCTTCGATTTTTAGTTAAAATATCGGTGAAACTACCTATGAAAGTCGGTGGTTTCTGAGAAGGCCAATCAAAAATTTGACGGTTGGCCTTGCCAGAGTACCTATATGGACCTCACTATAAACCTTTGCAAATCATTAAAATATGAACGCTCAGGTTTTAGTTATAAATACCTACCGGGAAAGTTGAACCAATATTTCACGATTATAATAATTTATAAGGGTTATTCAACTTTTTAACTCAGACTGAATAGAAAGAAAGATCTAAGTGTACGGGCTAGCACCGTACAGATTGTCGCGTAAGCATTTTTCCTTCATATGCATTATTTCGTCAGTTCGTGTTCGGTCATCAATCGCACTGTGCGCGTGCTCATTATCATTCTATCATTTAGTCGTAACTCTTTCTTATCAATATAATTATCAGTTTCTATCAAAGACTTTCATTCCACTCTTCTATCAACTATCATAAAAAGGTTGTGCAAACCGTACATCCTTTTTTGGTCCTTCGAGAAAAGGACCTCGCGTGTGATTCAGTGAATACGTGGACTACAAAAACGTGACTCTGTTTTACAAGTGAGGTGAACAAACACTGGAGCTATCAAGGATTTATTTCAACTACTTCAGCAGCAATCAAGCAGACAATCAAGGTGCTCGTCCGCAGCCAGCTTGCGGTAGTACAGCTATCAGAATAAGTTCAAGTAAGATCGATCCAATTTACTTACTTTGCCTATTTCTACTTTATTATCACTATGTCGAGCATGGAGGATCTTCTTACAACTCAGGATCAAATTGTCGGCGCTATAGAGCAGATGTATACTAACTTTAAAAAAGACGGTGCAGAGAGAAAGACGCCAGATTACATTGAACGCCGATTAGTTACCTTAGACGGATACTGGCAAGAATATCAATCTAATCATATGAAATTGTGTGGATCTGGTGATAAGTCTCACTCTTATTTCACTTCAAATCAGTATGAAAATATCAAAGATAGGTTTTCCAATATCAAAACTGCTATACAAAATTATGAACCTCCAAAGGGAGAGACTTACACTCCTCTTATCAGACCAGCTACGCCTATGGCCCTGTCTTCTGGCCAACAATCGGCTCATCAGGGTACAAGTAGCAAAACTGATGAAATGCTTAGAAAACAAAGTAGCAATTTTAAAGCATTTGAGCATACAATCACTAATATCATGTTAGACACCATATCAAAAAAATGGGAGTTTGATCACTTGTTACGAGTTATTCAGACTCGTTGGTCAGCCATTGATTCCCTCCATTGGGAATTAGACAGTGATCTGGGTGGCAGGGACCCAGGGTACGAAGCTGCATTTTTTAAATACGAGAAAACATACAACGACGCTATCAAATCTATCAACAGAAAGTTATGGTCAATTTCACACAGAGAGAAGTCAACACCACAGCTAGATATTCCTACGTTCCACGGCAGTTATCATCAATGGACATCGTTTAAGGACCTGTTCTCCGAGACCATTCACAGCAACCCGTCACTCTCTAGTGCCCAAAAAATGCAATTTCTGAAGTCGAAAGTGAAAGGGGAAGCAGAGCGGTTCATACAACATTTACCGGTTGCCTCAGATAACTACTCAATCTGTTGGGAAATACTAAACCACAGATTTGATAACAAAAAACTAATTTTGAATTCTCATATTGACATAATGCTTAGCTTTCCTATGGCACAACAGCCTTCATTCAATCATATCAAAAGGGTCCATGACGTCACCCGTGAAAGCCTTAACGCCATCAAAAATCTAGGCATCGACGTCGAGTCCTGGGATCCACTTCTCGTTTATCTTTTATGTCAAAAGTTAGACGCCGAAACTCACAAGGAGTATGTCGCATCCGTGAAGACCCCGAGAGATGTACCTAAATTAGCAGAGTTTTTATCATTTTTGGAGGCTAAGTTTACCACGATAGAATCTTCGCGACGTAAACAAGAGCAGAATTTTAATAGACCAATTCCATTAAGAAATAGTACCCAGAATTTACAATCAAATTTGGGACCTAAATATAACAAATCAAATAACTTCAACGCAAAACCATCATATTATCAAAGCGGACGTTCGATTTCGCAACAACCAATACCTAACAAAAATGTCTATGCAACGAAATTGTTTAGGTGTCCTATATGCCGAACCGATGATCACGGTGTTTTTCATTGCCAACAATTTATTGGAATGTCGCCATCATCGAAACGTGCTACTGTTGCACAATATAAATTATGCCAAAACTGCCTTTATAGTCATCACGGAAAGGCATGCATTTCAGAAAAAAGGTGCCGCGAATGTAATCAAGCACATAACACCTTATTGCATGGAGCATTCAAGCAACCCGAGCAATTTACAGCGACAAATTCAACCAATGCGCGGGGAGCTTTGAACTTGAAACCCGAGCCTTCTCAAGCCATGCGAAGTAACTCGCACGTGTCATTACAACGTGATGTCCCCGAAATACTTCTAGCAACAGCAGTCGTGAAGGTCCAAAAAGCGGATGGAACTTATCTTAACTTACGAGCCCTACTCGATCAGGGTTCTCAGACGTCCCTTATCACCGAAAATGCAGCGCAGTTACTAAGGCTGCCTAGGCAGAAATGTCATGGCGTAATATCGGGAGTAGGTGCCAAAGAGAGCAGTTGTAAGGGAATCATCCATATCAAGTGTTTATCGATTAATAGCGAGTTTGAATTTGAGACAGACGCCCTTATCATGAACAGCCTAATCAAGAATTTACCTAGTTATTCCTTCATTAAACCAACTTGGTCTTACTTAGATAACATAAAATTAGCAGATCCCGACTTCAATCAGAGCAATCCCGTCGACCTACTGTTAGGTGCTGACATTTATTCGTTAATCTTACTAGAAGGAATATGTAGATCCGATCAAAACTCACCAATAGCCCAAAATACTCGCCTGGGCTGGATTCTAAGCGGAAATGTAAAAACAATGCATTGTAACGTAGTAGTGACTAACCTAGACGAGATACACCAGTTTTGGGCAATAGAAGATATCACCGAGGAGCAAGACCTTTCAATGGAAGATCAGCAATGCATTAAATTTTACAAAGAAACGACCACTCGAAGGGACGATGGTCGATATGAAGTTAGGATGCCCTTGAAACCTAAATTTAAGGAAAATTTAGGCAATTCTAAAGCCAAGGCCATCGCACAATTTCGATCACTAGAGCGTAAGTTTTCAAAAAATAATAGTCTAGAAGAACACTACAAATCATTCATGGAAGAGTACCAATCAATGGGGCACATGACACCCGCCATAAGTAATTCTACACCAGATTGTTATTTTACACATCACGGCGTTGAGCGCGCCGAGTCAACAAGTACCAAATTTCGAGTTGTTGTCAATGCATCCTTGAAAACATCGTCAGGTAGCAGCTTGAACGACCTTATGGCAAGGGGGCCCAATTTGCAACAAGACCTACAATCTTTAATCCTCAAGTGGAGGCAGTTTCAATTTGCGTTTACGGCGGACATCGAAAAAATGTTTCGCCAAATTTGGATGAATATGGAAGATCAACAATATCAAAAAATCATTTGGCGTAATACAAATCAAGATCCCATTAAAGAATATCAATTAACAACAGTTACGTACGGAACCAAAGCCGCACCCTACTTAGCCATGATGACCTTAAAACAGTTGGCATCAGATGAAAGGTCCAATTACCGTTTAGCGGCGGATGTCCTGGAAAATTCATTTTACATGGATGACCTTGTCTATGGTCAACATAATATAGATTATATGTTGCTATCTACGTAGTCGTCTGTTGCGGGGTCGTCGTTTTAGCTGTTGTCGTCGTGCGGCGCCTGCGGGAGCGAGCGAGGCGTGCGCCTTTGCCGCCGGCACCACAGGCTGGCGTCCGCGCCAGCCCTCTTCCTACCGTCCGGTCTATTAGTGATGGTGTTGTAAAACAGTGTAGTGCGATAAGTGTAAGTGAATTAAGTGAATACAAAGGTGCGAAAGCTAGTGTATCAAGTGCGCGTGTACTCGGTAAGGCTACGTCGCCTATTTTTCTAAAAGACTCTAGTTCTCTGTAGCGGATAAGCATAAATTAATATTGTTCTATCACCTTGTAATTATTTTAAGCAAAATTGTCTATCACCTTGTAACTCATATCAGTGACCCATCATTTCATCATACATTTTTCATTTAATTTGGCCCGGGAGCATGTACGGGCTAGCACCGTACAGATTGTCGCGTAAGCATTTTTCCTTCATATGCATTATTTCGTCAGTTCGTGTTCGGTCATCAATCGCACTGTGCGCGTGCTCATTATCATTCTATCATTTAGTCGTAACTCTTTCTTATCAATATAATTATCAGTTTCTATCAAAGACTTTCATTCCACTCTTCTATCAACTATCATAAAAAGGTTGTGCAAACCGTACACTAAGAAAGGTCCTATCTGTAATATAATAATTTTGACCGAAATAAAATTATTAATAAACTACCTTTCTTTAAATTTATTTTATGAAAAGATTAAGTCTGTAAATATCGCTATAAGAAAAGGTCGTCAATTGAACAGATTATTTAATTTTATACGATTATTTCAGATTTCAAGAATGTCAGCCTCAAAACCTAGTTAAAGAGGTAGAACACGGAATGAAGATACACACAACAACATGGTCTAGGGATATAAGAAACTTTTTTAAAAACTTAAAAAGTACTGGCCTTACAAAAAAACTATTAATGACAGATTATAAAAACATTATTAAGTTCCTTTTTTAAATTCAAATTTGTATATGAAAGGTTTTGTTTCAAGATGAAATTCGCTACACACAACAACATGGTCTAGGGATATATAAAACTTTTTGAAAAACTTAAAAAGTACTAGCCTTACAAAAAAACTATTAATGACAGATTATAAAAACATTATTAAGTTCCTTTTTTAAATTCAAATTTGTATATGAAAGGTTTTGTTTCAAGATGAAATTCGCTACACACAACAACATGGTCTAGGGATATATAAAACTTTTTTAAAAACTTAAAAAGTACTGGCCTTACAAAAAAACTATTAATGACAGATTATAAAAACATTATTAAGTTCCTTTTTTAAATTCAAATTTGTATATGAAAGGTTTTGTTTCAAGATGAAATTCGCATTTATTGAATTTCTTCCAAAGAAGTCAATCTTCACGAACTTCTAACTTGATTAAAACTCCATAAATTTCTATAAATCTTTGTCAAACCGTCAAACGCATTTCCGGTGTTCATTTAATCATGCCACGTAGACACTTGACCAGGAACGAAATGTTAAGAGCAGTGGGCATGATTCAAGCTGGCGCTACCCAAATTGCGGTTTCTGAAGCCATGAGGACCAGTCAGAGCGTTATATCCAGGCTTTGGTCACGTTATCGTGTCACGGGGAAGTGGTGGAACGGCACCGAGGACCTCAACGCATTACAACACATGTACAGGACCGATTCATAGTAATTGCTGCACGAAGTCAACCAAATGTAACGGCGATGCAATTGGTTCAAAGGCTACAGAGAGAGTATGGTTTGCTGGTAAGCGGTCAAACTTTGAGAAGACGACTGCATGAAGTCAACCTACGTGCTCGTAGGCCACTTCGGGTACCAGCGCTAAGGAGAGGCAATCGAGGAAGAAGATCACAATGGGCTATTGCACACGAAAACTGGAACCATTCTCAATGGTCACTTGTGCTTTTCACTGATGAATCCAGGTTTGGATTTCATCCTGATTCGCGAAGAGTACCTACGCGTTTGGAGAGAACCTGGACGTTGGAATCGACTGCAGCACCCACAACAAGTTCATGCATATCAAGGATATTAAATTTAACTTTAGCTTAAAGTTTATTTATCAGATCAGATAGGCTATTAAACTAGGTTTATTTTAATGTGTAGGTGTCTTAGCAAAAAGTCAATAGAATTTTAGTTATTTAGGTTTAATTGAAATATCCCTAGACCATGTTGATGTGTGTAGTTCAAAACGTGCCATGGAAGCAGTACAAAATTAAATAATATTTCATTATTAATTGTTAGTTTGGCCTTCTTAGAAACATTTTGGCCTTACAAAGAACAGACCCTACCTAAGAAGGCCATTTCATGTAATTTTTATTTTTTGCAATTTCAAGGTAAAACGCATCGGCAACTTATTTGTTTTTGATTTAATACTCATTACAATAATTTTTCAATAATTTCCACTAATATATTCTTAGTTATACGATTGTGTTCATCGCAGACAAGCTGCAGGAGTGCCGCCTTCGTTGGTATGGTCATATCTCACGGAGATCGGCAAACTACGTGGGCAACAAATGTCTGGCCAGGTACTGGTAGAAGAGGTCGACCCAAGAAGCGGTGGCTCGACGTCGTTAAGGGTGACATGTGACATCATGACACACAAGACCGCGCGAAGTGGGCCAAGAAAATAAGAAAGGCGGACCCTGGGTCCCCCCACACAACACACTAGTGCTGTGCACCAGTGTGTGTTCACAACCGGGATAGACCGCACGGATGAGGATGTTATACGATTGTGTTCAAGGAATGTTCGTGGAGTTTTTTAAATAGGATTTTATTAGATAAAATTTC
Organism: Udea olivalis; assembly: GCA_947369235.1. Classification (NCBI taxonomy): domain Eukaryota; kingdom Metazoa; phylum Arthropoda; class Insecta; order Lepidoptera; family Crambidae; genus Udea; species Udea olivalis. Next base: position 2,236,395 of record OX376342.1, read on the forward strand.
TCGTTTAAATTAAATAGCTTTAAAAGTAGATTCAGTAAAAGCGGATATTTAGATATTTAAACTCTAGTTTAACGTTGAACGACCTAATTTTATTTATTTATTAATAATATTAATAATATTGGTCTTGTGTGGAGCCCTGTTCCTTGCAAGGCCGTTTGGAAGCGTATAATAAAAGTTAAGTTTAAAAAGTAAGTAATTAGCCTATTTACTGTCCCACTGCTGGGCAAAGGCCTCCATCATTGAAATCAAGTCATCGCTACAATTGATGGGTATTGGTTTATTCACCACGCTTGCCAAATGCGGGTTGGTGATCACAAACCCGGGCTATGTTCCGAAAAATACACTTAGCCCGACCTGGGAATTGAACCCGTGACAGGTATCGAGCCGAGCTCTGAAACCATTTATATATGATAAATAAATAATATAAATAAATATGCGCCAGACAAAACACCTCTTGTAATGGTCTCGAAATAGGGATTAGGTAATATCCCTGTGTTACGAGTTACCACACAAGGAAATAAACTAGGGGCGTCTCCCAGCACACCCAGACCCGAGTCAATTCAGAAAAGGTCGTTTCCTAAATTGACCCGACCGGGAATCGAACCCGGGACACTACGGAAATCGAGGCGAGAAACCGTGCTACAGCGCACTATGCCAATCGTGTCGTCAAATGCACTATAAAACAAATTATTAATTAATTATTTGTTCCTTTCCTCCTTTTGACTAAACGAAGCCTTAATATACCGAGGGAGTCAATGAAACCGAGGTGCAAACTGTACTTTTCACTTTGAGTGCGAGAAAAATAGTCGATTTAGTACAAAAACATTTAAAACCGAACAGATTTACACTCGACAAAAATTCTGAACCTTCTTCGCGGAAAAACCATAGGACTAAGCCTCTCAACATTTTCGCAATGAAGATAGTCCACACTCCACAGCCACAGATAATAGTAGGTACCTATATTTACTGGCTGTTTGAGTTGTCTTTGTCACATGAAGGAAATGAAAAAACTAATTTTTTTTACTCCCTAAAGATGGTCACTTTAGTCCCGCTTCGTAGGGCTATATTGGCGTACTTTTAGAGCATGAGAAGTGAAAAAGATGTTTATTCTAACAGCTTTCATGTTCCATGGTCCACCCACCTCATTCCTTGGTTTTACATAGAAATGCGCAGTACAGAGGCATTTTTCACATGAATAAAAATTAATTGTCTTCAAAATTGTTGAGACGCTTTACAGACGGCCCGCCGGGTACCTACGGCGCGGTCTTTTTGCCTTCTATGTGCGTTGGTAGTATAGGATTCCTTTGCGCTATCGTTCAGCCCGGCCCGCCTCGCCGTCAGCAAAGCGCCTTAATATACGCGATTCGACAGGACATCCGGTACAGCGGTAATAGGCCACCTAGCGGGAGCAAAGAGCTGTTTTCCTCTTCATTGCCGTAACTTGCCAAACGTAGCAACTGCAGTGGCTAGTAAGCCGTTATTCATAAGTCAAGAAAGAAACCGCTTCTTGGCACTAGATAATTAATCCCGCGTGCATGATGAAACCCGCACGATGTAAAAAGCACCCTAAATCGTTGTAAGAGAAAATGTACCACAAAGTAAAACCACTAAATATTCAATTAAAAATATAATTTCAATTCAAGTGTACATCTTGTCTAGCGAGCTCTAACAACATAGGGTCGTCGAAGAATTTGTTGATAGACACGTCCTCGCTGAGCCCCTTGCGGCGGCGCGTCTTGATCATGAACTCGCGCGCCAGGTGCGTCGCGGGCTGCGGCTCTAGCGGCCTGTGGGGTGAAGGGAAAATATTATGACTAATATCTCATACTAAAATAAATAAATAAATATCTGGGACAATTCACATCAAGATCATCTGACCCCAAACTAAGCAGAGCTTGTAATATGGGCGTCAGAGACTGATAAACATACTTAAATATTTCTAAATACATACTTAAATAGATAATAACACCCAGACACACAACAAATACAAATGTTCGTCACACAAATATTTGTCATGTGTGGGGATCGAACCCACGACCTCCGGCGCTAAAGGCAGGATCGCTGCTATTGCCCCAACAGGCCAGTCAAAAATAAGCAGAGCGTTTACTATTTTGTGTCAAAGAATCGTTTAGTGCTCATTTGCTGTTCTCTTAATTGTATGGTGGGTGGGTATCATTTTTATTTTAAGTTTTAACACTTTTTTATTTCTCTTTCATCAAAAAAAAAAGAAAAAATAATGGCACCACTTCTGGCAAGTATAACAGCCATTTAACGAATTTGTCTTAATTTAAAAAAAAAGATCTTTTAAATGATTGCCCAAAAGAAAAAAATAGTAAAGTTGGTTGTTGGTTTTGAAGTTTCAAAAATCGTGGTGTAGTAACATACACGATGGGCTAGACAAGAACAACACGTTTCTAAGTTTTACATGTAGAAAACTCTTAAGATGTTTGTAGTAGGTACCTTAATTAATTCAGGCAGGAATTCATCAATGTCTGAAATTCGAATTTTTCTAATTCCCTATCTTTCGATACGAAAACAAGCATTCTGAAATGCTAACACACACAAAGTTAAAAGTATTTAATTTTTTAACTTGTTGTTGCAACCTAGAAGAGGCACGTGTATCAATCAGAGAAAGTTCAAATAGATAAACTCCTTACTTAATAACAATAGTTTTATCGAGCGGATCACCAGGCACGATCTGCCAGTGGTGGAAGACCTGCAGACAGAAGGCCTGGCCCTGCGTGTGCGTGCGCAGGTCCGTCTCGAAGCCGAACGAGTCGATGGCGGGCACGAACGCCTTGATCGTGTATAATGGAGAGCCGGCCACCGGCGCGTCTTGGGTCACGTGGCCTGGGGGGGGGAAATGGTGGTGAAATTACATACCTTTTTACGTATTATTCGACTAGAATTCATTCAAAAGGTCATTCATTCACTAATTAAGTCATGATTTCCAACTTCTTGTTTAATTCACTGGAGCAATTAGATGAATTTGCAAAACAGCTTTTCGAAAAAAAAGAATGTCTTTTTTTTGCAAACATTTATTTCATAAAAAAAGGGTTTTGCGTACGCAAAGAGGTCCAGTACATAAAGCTATCAAGTTCCAATTGGATTAGGACTAATATGATAGTTAGAGACCAATAAATGCGCGAACTGAGCGAGCGAAGCGAGCGTCTCTTTTTCAGCGAGGTTCCTAAACTATTATTTTGTCATTCGTAGTCTTGTTAATCTCGCAATTCCATAGGATTCCCGCTTCACTAGTAAATCTTTTGGCTCCTTCACTGATTCTCTAAACTACTAATCCATTGCATATTGTGCATTGTTTTGGCTTTTGTGAAGAGCTGACGTTCATTTTTAAAAGTCAGCATTAGTTCTAAAAGAAGCAAAGTATTGTTTGGCTGCTTACCTCTGCGCTTGGCGAGCACGGTGTAGACGGCGGACACGCAGTCGGCGGGCGCCTGCACCTCCACGAACAGGTACGGCTCCATCAGCCGCGGCGTCGCCATCAGGAACGCCGAGTACGCCACCTAAAGGGGACACGTGTCAAGTCAACCAATGCTCGACCGAAAAATGTTTTTCACTTCTCATGCTCTAAAAGTACGCCAATATAGCCCTTTTTTTTTTTTTTTTGATTTCCGGGTGAGAAATGCCTTACGCACTATCCCACTGCCTGGGTGGGGCAGTGGGGGAGTGTGGGACTCTCCGCCGGTGGAGCCGGCGGCATACCCACTAAAAAACACCCGGGTATACCCTCACCGCTTTGGAATAGGGCAACATGGAGCCTTGCGGATTACCACGCCGCCCCAGCGGTAGGCCCGGCCTACGTGCCGAGCCTCCTCACGCTGCGGGGCGTACCGGTATACTAGGCACACCCCCAGACGGGCGCACCGTGCAATGGGGTGAAAGCCCCCCGGCTAACACCCTGGTGCTGCTTTCAGGGAGCAGGAGGAGGGCGGGCGAACCGCCGTCTTCTTGCCCCCGGCCGTCTACGTCGGAGAGGGGCTGCGAGAGGGTCATCTTCTCGGGCCCTCTCTGCGGTCTCCTTCTGCGTCATCACCTCCTCGCAGAAGGAGACCATTGCCTCCCATGCTTGCTCGCTTCCTAACATGGCCTGAATAACGGCCGGAAGCGAGAGGTCGCCTCCGATGATGGCAACCAGAGCGCGACGCTGACCCGCCCATGTTGCGCACTCTTGAAGTGTGTGCTGGGCAGTGTCTTCGCCTGCACCGCACTCGTGGCACCGCGGGGTGGGCTCCCGCCGGGCGATTTTGAACAGGTACTTCCCGAAACACCCGTGTCCAGAAAGTACCTGTACCAGCCGATACGTCAAAGGCCCCTTTCTTTGACCTACCCACTGGCTGAGGACCGGCCGTATTGCCTCTATGGTGTCGCGACCGTAGAGCGGGTCGGCTAGGTCCTCCGCCCACCTCCGCAAAAGCGCTTCCTGCGCCCTCCTTCTTATGCCCTCAACCGTGTCCAGTGAGGGGCGCTCGCTTTGCGCTCTCGCTGCTGCCCTGTTCTGGTAGACAGCAGCGAGCACTCGTGCCTCTAGTTTCCACGGGGGCATGCCTGCTAAGACGCATGCAGCCCCCGTTGAAATCGTCCGGTATCCTCGGATGGCTCTCACCGCCATAACCCTTTGCGGGGCCCGCAGGAGGGTGATGTTGTGGGCGGTGAGAGCTTCTGCCCAGATTGGCGCCCCGTAGAGCGCCATACTACGTATAATGCCGGCGTAAAGTCGCCGGCATGACTGGTCTGGGCCGCGCATATTTGGTAGGAGCCGACCCAGAGCACCCGCTGCACGGATAAGACGGGGGGCGAGGCAGGTGAAGTGTGCCTCAAACCGCCACCGTCCATCCAATGTGAGACCCAGATATTTCATCTGGGCCCCAACCCGCACATTCACGCCATTAAATCGTACTGAGGCGCCAGGAGGCGGCCCCTGACGAGGTCCATGAAAAAGTAGGGCCTCGGTCTTGTTCAGGGCCACCCTGAGACCCAACGCCTCGATGCGGCTGATGACAAGGCTGGCGCCAACTTCCGCTAGCCTCTGTACTTCTGGGAAGCTGTTTCCTCTTGCTACGACAAGGGTGTCATCCGCATAGCAGATGACGCGCATCCTCGGAAGGAGCGGGCCGCGGAGCACCCAGTCGTAGCCAAGGTTCCAAAGTAGGGGCCCTAAGACGGACCCCTGAGGAACTCCACACCGCATCGAGCGACGAAGCAGCACACCGTCGCCCCCTTCGTATAACACCTCCCTTCCCCGGAGGTAGTCCTCGAGTAGCCTGCTGAGATAAGAGGGCACTCCGAAATATTGGATTGCCTCTCTTATCACGCCAAACGGCAGGCTGTTAAAGGCGTTGGCTATGTCAAGGCTTATCGCCAACGCCCTCTCTCCACGGGCAGACGAAGCCTCCGTTTCTTGCCTCAGAAGATCCAAGGCGTCTACCGTGGAGCGGCCAGCCCTAAACCCGAACTGTGTCTTTGAAAGGTTCGGGCCTACCTCACTTATATGCTGGATGAGGCGGGAAGCAATAATTCGCTCTAACCCTTTCCCGGCCTCATCCAGTAAGACAATGGGCCGGTACGCTCCAGCTTCCCCTAGAGGTCTCCCATCCTTTTTCAGGAGGCATAACCGCCCCTCCTTCCACAGCTTGGGGAACTTTGCCGATGTGAGCGCTGCGTCGTAAATTCCCCGAAGCTGCCCTCCGAGATGTCCAAGGGCAAGGGCGAGCACCTTGCCTGGCACTCCATCAGGCCCTGGGGCCTTCTTCTTGGCCTTGAACCGATCGACCACCGTCTCCATCTCCTCGTCGGTGACCGGTGGAATCGGCTCATCCTCAGTTCCCCTCGCGGGACCGGGAGGAGACATCGTTGGAGGAATGTGCACTGGGGGCTCCGGAAACAGCTCCCTTACTATTCTCTCTAACACCTCCGGCTGGAGGGTCTTTATGACGGGGGGACCTTGAAAGCGCAGCTTGTCTCGCGCGGCGCGATACGGCCTCCCCCATGGGTCACGATCGAGAGCCTCCAGCATCTCCTCCCGAGCTCTGGCTTTCGCCTGTCTTATGGCCAGCTGCAATGCCTTCTTGTCGGCGTTATAGACGGCATACAGCTGGCCCTCTCTCTCAATGTCGCGGTTTCTGCGACGTCGCGCTCGGGTAAAGGCTCTTCGTGACATCGAGCACTGCTCCCTCAAAAGAGCAATCTCCTCGCTCCACCAGTAAACCTGGTGGCGCCGTGGAGGAGGACCTCTGATCTGAGGCATGGCAGCGTTGCAAACTCCCGCTATTCGGTCCCGAAACCTGCTCGCCGCCTCGTCGACCCCTGATGATGAGGGGGTCGCGCCCCATGCCGCCACTATGGCCGCCTCTTCTGCCCGCTCTCTGTCCAATTTGGCGATAGCCCAGCGCGGGAATGTAGAGTGACCTTCACGTCTGGGCAGCGCTACCGAGCCACTGGAGGTGGACACTTCGAACCGTATATATTTATGGTCCGAAATTGTTTCCACCTCGCTCAGCACCCGCCAGTTCCGTACGCGATGTGCTAGGGCAGGGGTGGCGAACGAGAGGTCCACCACGGACCCCCCATTCCTGCGCACACACGTAAATGATGTCCCCACATTAAGTAGGGATAACCCGGAGCTGACTGCCCAGTCCTCAACGGCCCGGCCCCTCAAATTGGTCGACACACTCCCCCAGAGGGACGACCAAGCATTAAGGTCGCCCAGGACGAGAACTGGGAGAGGAGCCATCCGTAACACCACTGGAGTCAGGCCCTGCAAAAAAGCCTCTAGTGTGGCAAGACTTACGTTCGGGGAGACATATACGCCGACGATGGCGATGTCTCCCCATGTGGCAGCCACGAATCCTTGCCCCCTCGCCTTAATTGTCAGCGGCCGTGAGTGGGTACTACCCGCCGCCACAACTATGGCCACAGAGTCATTGGTGTCCCCTGCCCATTGGGTCTGGGGAACCACAAAATATGGCTCTGCGGCCACCGCCACGTCTATCTCCCACTACGCCATGGACTGGATCATGAGATCCTGTGCCCCGGCGCAGTGGTTGAGGTTCGCCTGTAGGAAATTGAAATGCTGGGTGAAGCTCATTCTTGCATTTCAATTTCCTCTGGCGCAGGTATGCGCCTACCACTCGTGGCGGCCTGGGTCCAGAAGGCCGCTCTCGCTTTGATGGGGGGAGGATTACAATTCCTCCCACCCATGGTATGGCCCGAAGACCGACCCGCTTCAGCGCAGACGACGCAGTGTGCCGCCGCCATACACCCGGCTGCCTTGTGCCCCGGTTGCCCACACCGGAAGCACAGGTCGTCTCGTTCTTTGCTCGAGGGACAGAGCTGGCGCGTGTGCCCTATCCCCATGCACTTAAAACAGCGCATGGGGAGCGCGTCCAGGGCCCGGACTTGTACCGAGCTCCATCCCACAAGCAGGCGGCCTCCATTTAAAAGGACCCTTGCCGCTGCAACTGGGCACTTTAAATTAACCACCCCGGTCCCGGCGGGACCGAAGCGGATTTCTCCCGCTTTCACAAGGGACGGGTCACAGCCTCCCTTGGCGGCGACGGCTGCCACCACATCCTCACGGGTGATGGTGTCATCAAGCCCGTCATGCGCAGATCTGCGCACTTTGTGGGCCTGGTGACGACAGCTATACCCGCAAGCACCTCTGTCAACTTGGCCGCCAAGCGATCGGCGGCCTCTGCGCTCTTGGCTCCTGGCAGCTGGAGCATCTTAGCGCCGGTTGCCGTTTGCTTCGTTGTAAGGCCTGATATGCCCAGCTCAGGGAGGGAGATGGCCTCCTTGGCCTTGAGCAGCGCCGTTTTATATGACACCCCCCTCTCGGCGGCCTCGGGCTGCAGCGTTAACACTACAGCCGACGAACGTGGGGGGGACAGCTTGGCTTTGGGCTTTAGCACTATGGGTGCCGTGGGCTGCGCCTTCTTGGCGGCAATAGCTAGCTGCGCCTTCTTAACAGCTGCAGCTTGCTGTGGCTGCTTCGGCTTAGAAGTGGGGGTGGATAGGGCTGGGGAAGGTTTCTTACCCTTCCCCTTTCTTTTTTTGCCTACACCCACCACCTGCCATGTCTGCACGATGGCTCCACCGGCTACATGTTGCTTCGGTTGTTCCGAAGCAGATGTGCTGGCCATGGGAGTGACCGTCACGGGGACGGACGAAGGACCCGTTTTTTTCGGGCCTTTTCCTCGTTTCGGGGCCGCAGAAGCGGCTACGGTGTAATCGGCTGGGGGTGGCGCTTGAGATGACGAAGGAGCAGCCGCCGCCTTCCTTATGTCCGCCGCAAGGGGTGGACGGGTGACCAGGGTAAGGGCCCCATCAATGCGGGCACTGATCATATCCCCCAAGGTCACCAAGAGGTCCTTCTTGAAGGCCTCTTGATCAAACTGCGGCGGAACAGTCTGTTCCACCGCTGACTCTGTCCCCTTACGGGTGGAGTAGTCCCACCGGACGGCTTTAACCTCAGTCTTCAGGTCATCCAGTTCGCGCCGAAGGTTATTTCGTTCGACGCGAAGCCGGCGACACTCCTCCGATGCCGATCTATCAATCACAGTGTTGATGATCCTGCCAAGAAGCCGGGTGTTCTCCTTGAACTCCTTCAGGTGGGTCTCTTTAAGGTGGCCCGACTTCACCGCTAGTTCGCATATGCGGGCAGTCCCCTTTTCGGCAGCCGCCCGCATTTCTTCAAAATCGAGGTCATCCGGATCATGGTTGGTCAAGTCGACCATCTCCGTAGCCTCCTCAGTCACCCTCGGTAGCTCTTTCGCGTGACAGCGAAGTGACCGTTTGCGGTTGAAGTCAGCCTCCGCCGCGTCCTGTTTACGCGTGTTAACCGGCTCCTCCACAACCCGTGGCAAATCTTTTTTATAAATTCTCAGCGAAAGAGCCTTATTAAAGGCCTCTTCCGCTGCGTCCTCTTTCCTCTGTCGGAGGACCTCTCTGGCTCTGGCCAGACCTGAGGAGTGGCCAGGGTTTTTTACCTTGCCTCTTTTCGAGGCCGCGACCCTAGAAGGTACGGCATCGTCAGCCTCCGGAAAAACATCGTCCATCTCCTCCTCCTCATCAGAGTTGAAGACGGCCGTCGCGGCTCGGCGCTTGGGTTGGGCACCCCTTGCGTACTGTAAAGACGTTGCCCGACAGGTGGACAGCACCCGCACTCCTTCTTCGTCCGCTAAATTGACAACCCGAGGGGTTGGGCACTGACTCAGGCGGACCACGGGCTCCTTGAACACTGAAGTCCCGCTTTCGTCACCTGCAATGACCTCCTCAGAAGGAGAGCCGCTTTCTAAACCATCAATGCCTTTCGGCGACACATCGCGTGACTCCATCACACCACCAGAAATTGCCAACCTCACTAGAATCTCTCGAACGCTATATTAGGCCCCGCTCGACCTGAAACCGGAGACACCTCGACGGCCAGGGAGCTGGGAACACTAATACACAAAAACCGCAAGGATTGCCCCAAGTGCTAGAGTTTAGTCACCAGCCTGGCACTGCGTTACCGTGCATAGGACTGGGAGAGCCAGGGGAGACGACGTGGACGTATCTAGACTTACAAAACACTCATGGGGCCTCCCCCCGCCAATATAGCCCTACGAAGCGGGCCTAAAGTGACCACTTAAGCCCCTAGGGAGTAAAAAGTAATTCGTTTTTTAATTTCCTTCATGTGACATAGACAAACTCGTTTGAGTCAGTAATATATACTATTATCTGTGGAGTGTGGACGGACCATCTTCATTGCGAAAAAGTTGAAAGTTTTAGTTCCATGGTTTGTCCGCAAAGAAGGTGGCGCCATGTGCTTTAAATTGTTAATCTGTGACTGGTTTAGAAGAAAAAACTGACCGCGTAAATTTCAGAATTTTTGTCGAGTGTAAAGTTCGGTTTTAAATAAATTTATTAAGAATGTCCTGTGACAGTGAAGAGTTTGACGTCGAGCAAAGAGCAAAAGACATAATAAATGATCTTTTGCCGCCAAAATCGCAGAAGATTTTCCTAAAAACTTACGAAAGTTTTATAGACTGGAGGAATAAGAAACAATTGTGATTTTTATTTTATTATGTAATATTTATTAAATGTTTTTCGCATTCAAAGTGAAAAGTACAGTTTGCACCTCGAGACTAAACGCCAACTTAACCCTCGGTTTCATTGACTCCCTTGCTGGTATATTATGGCTTCGTTTAGTCCCTCGATATAAAATATACTATTTCACTTCTCATGCTCTCACGGACCATCTTCATTGCGAAAATGTTTAGAGTTTTAATTCCATGGTTTGTACGCAAAGAAGGTGGCGCCATGTGTTTTAAATTGATAATCTGTGACTGGTTTAAAAGAAAAAACTGACCACGTAAATTTCAGTATTTTTGTCGAGTGTAAATTTGTTCGGTTTAAAATAAATTTATTAAGAATGTCCCGTGACAGTGAAGAGTTTGACATCGAGCTAAGAGAAAAAGACATAATAGATAATATTTAGCCGCCAAAATCACGGATATAAACTCCCAAACTGTTTTCATTATTGTTATCTGATCTACACATTCGGAATATTAGATCAAGAAAGGTTACGTTGTTATTGCAACCAGGCACAAAAAAGAGTTTAAAGTTTATTTTACTACAACTTGTTTTAAAGGAAATATGGCTCAACAAATCGTCCGCGTCCCAATGATTTTTTACAATTTTGTAAAGAATTGCCAGATCCTGAATTGACAGTCTACATTGCAGTGGGTCAATTGCAAAGAAATTAAGTCTAGATTCGTATGTAGGCAGCTTACGTCTCATGCCCAATTTGGAACTCATATTACGAAGGAAACGCCTGGACAGCCTCCAATCTATCAATATGGGTATTGTATTGTGGGCACCATATGAACGAATTGAACTCCAAAACACTTCTTATATAAGCGAAGTACAACATCAACACACTAGTTGGCTTTTTGTAAAGAATTGCCAGATCCTGAATTGACCGTCTACATTGCAGTGGGTCAATTGGAAAGAAATTAAGTCTAGATTCGTATGTAGGCAGCTTACGTCTCATGCCCAATTTGGAACTCATATTACGAAGGAAACGCCTGGACAGCCTCCAATCTATCAATATGGGTATTGTATTGTGGACACCATATGAACGAATTGAACTCCAAAACACTTCTTATATAAGCGAAGTACAACATCAACACACTAGTTGGCTTTTTGTAAAGAATTGCCAGATCCTGAATTGACCGTCTACATTGCAGTGGGTCAATTGGAAAGAAATTAAGTCTAGATTCGTATGTAGGCAGCTTACGTCTCATGCCCAATTTGGAACTCATATTACGAAGGAAACGCCTGGACAGCCTCCAATCTATCAATATGGGTATTGTATTGTGGACACCATATGAACGAATTGAACTCCAAAACACTTCTTATATAAGCGAAGTACAACATCAACACACTAGTTGGCTTTTTGTAAAGAATTGCCAGATCCTGAATTGACCGTCTACATTGCAGTGGGTCAATTGGAAAGAAATTAAGTCTAGATTCGTATGTAGGCAGCTTACGTCTCATGCCCAATTTGGAACTCATATTACGAAGGAAACGCCTGGACAGCCTCCAATCTATCAATATGGGTATTGTATTGTGGACACCATATGAACGAATTGAACTCCAAAACACTTCTTATATAAGCGAAGTACAACATCAACACACTAGTTGGCTTTTTGTAAAGAATTGCCAGATCCTGAATTGACCGTCTACATTGCAGTGGGTCAATTGGAAAGAAATTAAGTCTAGATTCGTATGTAGGCAGCTTACGTCTCATGCCCAATTTGGAACTCATATTACGAAGGAAACGCCTGGACAGCCTCCAATCTATCAATATGGGTATTGTATTGTGGACACCATATGAACGAATTGAACTCCAAAACACTTCTTATATAAGCGAAGTACAACATCAACACACTAGTTGGCTTTTTGTAAAGAATTGCCAGATCCTGAATTTACCGTCTACATTGCAGTGGGTCAATTGGAAAGAAATTAAGTCTAGATTCGTATGTAGGCAGCTTACGTCTCATGCCCAATTTGGAACTCATATTACGAAGGAAACGCCTGGACAGCCTCCAATCTATCAATATGGGTATTGTATTGTGGACACCATATGAACGAATTGAACTCCAAAACACTTCTTATATAAGCGAAGTACAACATCAACACACTAGTTGGCTTTTTGTAAAGAATTGCCAGATCCTGAATTGACCGTCTACATTGCAGTGGGTCAATTGGAAAGAAATTAAGTCTAGATTCGTATGTAGGCAGCTTACGTCTCATGCCCAATTTGGAACTCATATTACGAAGGAAACGCCTGGACAGCCTCCAATCTATCAATATGGGTATTGTATTGTGGACACCATATGAACGAATTGAACTCCAAAACACTTCTTATATAAGCGAAGTACAACATCAACACACTAGTTGGCTTTTTGTAAAGAATTGCCAGATCCTGAATTGACCGTCTACATTGCAGTGGGTCAACTGGAAAGAAATTAAGTCTAGATTCGTATGTAGGCAGCTTACGTCTCATGCCCAATTTGGAACTCATATTACGAAGGAAACGCCTGGACAGCCTCCAATCTATCAATATGGGTATTGTATTGTGGACACCATATGAACGAATTGAACTCCAAAACACTTCTTATATAAGCGAAGTACAACATCAACACACTAGTTGGCTTTTTGTAAAGAATTGCCAGATCCTGAATTGACCGTCTACATTGCAGTGGGTCAATTGGAAAGAAATTAAGTCTAGATTCGTATGTAGGCAGCTTACGTCTCATGCCCAATTTGGAACTCATATTACGAAGGAAACGCCTGGACAGCCTCCAATCTATCAATATGGGTATTGTATTGTGGACACCATATGAACGAATTGAACTCCAAAACACTTCTTATATAAGCGAAGTACAACATCAACACACTAGTTGGCTTTTTGTAAAGAATTGCTAGATCCTGAATTGACCGTCTACATTGCAGTGGGTCAATTGGAAAGAAATTAAGTCTAGATTCGTATGTAGGCAGCTTACGTCTCATGCCCAATTTGGAACTCACATTACGAAGGAAACGCCTGGACAGCCTCCAATCTATCAATATGGGTATTGTATTGTGGACACCATATGAACGAATTGAACTCCAAAACACTTCTTATATAAGCGAAGTACAACATCAACACACTAGTTGGCTTTTTGTAAAGAATTGCCAGATCCTGAATTGACCGTCTACATTGCAGTGGGTCAATTGGAAAGAAATTAAGTCTAGATTCGTATGTAGGCAGCTTACGTCTAATGCCCAATTTGGAACTCATATTACGAAGGAAACGCCTGGACAGCCTCCAATCTATCAATATGGGTATTGTATTGTGGACACCATATGAACGCATTGAACTCCAAAACACTTCTTATATAAGCGAAGTACCACATCAACACACTAGCTGGCTTTCGAAAAGGTTTCGCCATTCTGAAGATAAGACCCATAGTCTTATAGACCTTTGCTATGATACTGTCATAATGATGAATGAAATTTAACTTGGAATCTAACCACACGCCAAGATGCTTGTCAAGATTTTGGCGATTCAAAGGAATGTTATTAATGTTGTAAGAATATTGGATAGGAAACTTAACCTTTGTGAAAGTAACAAGACAGCACATTGCAACATTTATAGACATGCCGTTATCCACACACCAATGACTTATTTTGTCAATATCGTTCTAAAACAACTCAGCATCTTCCATACAGGTCACTTCTTGATATATTTAGATATCGTCAGCATATGCAATACACTTCCACGATATTGACTCTATAAGGTCATTTATAAACATTATGAATAACAGGGGCCCTAAATTAGAGCCCTGCGGAATGCCAGAAGTTGATTCGCAAGGGATTGAATCGTAGCCGTGAACTGCAACTAGTTGTATTCTATTACATAGATAAGAAGTAAGCCAGCGCAGGAGTACTCCATGAATTCCAAGGTGATATGCCTTACAGCAGAGAATATGATGGCCTTGTTGAATGCCTTGGCAAAGTCGATGTAAATAGAATCAACTTGTACATGCTTGTCAAAGGCAACATTTAAATCATGCATATAAGTTAGAAGATTCGTGGTAGTGGAGCGTCCAGTAATAAACCCCTGCTGCTTGATGCTAATAATCAGTTTTCAAATAAGAACATAAATATCTGTAAACTAAGCTTTCAAAGACTTTGGCAAAATGACTAAGAATACTAATTGGTCAAAAATTGGTTACATCCATCTTATGCTTTGAAAATAGGAACATTTTTTGCAATTTTCCACAGTTCTGGGAAATTACCTGTGGTCAAACTCATGTTATAAACCAGACACAATGGCCTTGCCAACGCCGTCGCACAGTTCTTAATAAAAGATGGTATCCCATCAGCCCCTGCACCTTTCATAACGTCTATAGTATTTAAAAGACCTACTATTTCCCGCTCCGTTACAGCTATACACGACATACTACTACTAGATTCTGGAAATGTAAGTACTGTAATTTAAGTACCTAAAGAGGGTTTACTAAAAACTGAAGAGAAATGCCTTGCAAAAAGATTAGCTGTGTCCATGCCATTGTCTGCACATTCTGAATTGTAATACATTTGGCCTGATAGGACGTTTGTAGTTTTTTTTTTGATCTGGTATTCAAAAAATAATGTTCATATTATTATTTCGTAGGAAGAATTTTAGGTATACTGGCAATAATACATAAAGCATATATGGACACTGCTTACCCTTCTGGCTGTGGGGATGATCTGCCCGCCGCCTCTATGCAGCGGCTCCTGCGCTATGACGGCGTCCAAGATCTTGAACTTCACGTTGCGGATAGGCTCCTCGCATAGTGGGCCTTCTCGCGTACCCCATTGGAAACCTAGAAACAAATCAGTTTTGTGGTTTTGTTTTTCATGAAGGTTTTTTTTTTCATTTTGAGGCGTCGTACTGTATCAAATTGAACAAGAATTTTCATATCAGATAACGGCTTATTTTTTTACATAAATCGTCTAACATTTATAGAGCTAAAAATTGGGGAAACTAATTATGACGCAGTTACGAATCTGACCTTGTACTATACTGTCCTTGACTGACGCGAGCAAGTGTTTGTCAACTTCCGAAGGCAGCGTGTCGTCGACTAGAATGTTGGGCCCCGTCGCGTCCGGACCGAAAGCCCAAATTGAACGGGCTGCTAGCAAATCCCAGTCGTATCTGTCAATAAAAAGGTTTAATTTGTAGTTGATTCTATTGGATTTTCACTTATTTTTCAGTAGTCTTTTCAATCTAGAACCTTTGTGCCTCAACGGCTATCAATTCTACGCGTTATGAGCCCACAAACAGAGGCCAATCCAATTTAGGTCAAGTTATGACGCAATTTAGTGTTCTAGTGAGGTAAACAAGGGGGTGAACAAGTCCTCTGGAATGTTCCAGAAGACTTGTTCTAGAACTTTTTTGTTCTAATAGTGATTAATTTTTCTTGCTTCATGCTCTGCAAACGACTGCTTCAACCTACTAACCTGCTGGGGGTCTCTAGAAAGGTAAGGTATATCACATTCACCAGTTCCAACGGCCCCGCTATCATTGTGAGTTTTATGAGCTTGTTGCGATTGTCCGGAGTGTCTAATCATCGTTAATTGCAGCTATAGGACCAACGGTGAACATAGGCTCACCATAGATTTCTGAAGCGACCAGTTGCAGGAGGCTTAAATTCTGCGACTTTTATCAGATAGTCCGTCCACCTTTACAATATCGAGTAAGTGTCCATAGTGCCCACAGACAGACAATCAGATTTTGGGAACAGCGCAAATCTTTACCGGAACCCTGGGACCATTAGGTATAAGTTCGTCCGTAAATCTGGCAGGTGGACGTCATAAGCTGCGTTTACTTTCAAAAGGTCTCCAATCTGGAATTTTTCTACTCCATTCATCACGCTCATCAATTCTACGCGATTTGTGTCCTGCAAACCATGACTTCAACTAACTTACCTGCTGGGGTCTCAAGAAAGGTAGAATATTCCCACTCACTTGGTCTGGAAGAACTCCCCCAGCCGCTTCCGGTCCCACGTGACGCAGACGGCGCCGGCCTCGATGTCCTCCGCGAGCCCGCGCTCCAGCGGTTCCGCTATCATCGTGATCTTGTTCCGCTTATTCGGAGTCTCCGCGAAGCATTTTAGAGAGGAGGTTTCTACTACTGTCTCGCAGAATGATACCACTGGGTCCGCAACTGATGGAAAAAGATATAAAGACATGTCTCAATTTAAACTGTACAGTTTTCGCCCGCGTTAGGAACTTGGAAGATAGGGCCAATGGGCCACCTCAGCGCTTGCATAAGTTAGGCCTACAGTTTTTTACAATGAGAGCCCAAATTATGCCGGCAACACATCCACATGAAATCAAGTCAATGCAAAAATAAATACTCAGCAAACCAATAATGTAATAAATCAGCAAACCAATCATGTAATAAATAAATGAATCTAATTGTAATAAATTTCCATTGTAACATTTGTAACTAATTGAATTATGTGTACATTTGCTTGCCGAATCAGGCTGAATATGGTGACAATATATATATTTTTTTGACATCTGTATAAAATACACCCATGTTTCTTGCAAATAAATAATTTGGAATTTGTGATAATAAAAGTAAATACATTGAAAGAGCAGTAGACACTTTGTCCTGCTCACAAAATGAGGCAACTAGAAACAACAAATACCCACTCCTCATTATTTCAAGCTGCACCTCAGCTCGAAATTTTGATTTGCAAATCAAATCCCAACACCTCTCGGGCACTCTTACCCGCTGTGCTAAATGCTCCGATACAAAAAAAACTAAACATACCTTTTATATCAATTTCCGAGTACATATTCCTAAGGTCGTGCATCACACAGTCCAGGTACAATTCGCCAGTTCCAAGGATCACGTGCTCGCCGCTCTCTTCCACTCGAGTTGACAAGAGGGGGTATGATTTGTTCACCTAAAGAAAATTAACAAGTTTAGTACAATCAGGATCCAGCTGGAACTAACCAGAACACATAAAGGGGTAGTGTGGCTACAGCTGATTCTTCCATGCTGCACATTTGGATGCGAATACTCCAATCCAATAAAAGACCACTGCTAAATAAAACTGCTTAGGCGGTCTTCTGTTCCAGCTGATGAGTAAAGCGGGTATAGCTCACTGGGGAGCTTCTGGGAAGTGGATCTGAGGTTCGCCATTTTTTGACTTGCTGACGAACTATCAAATTATTTGTTAGTCTATGGCTTTGTTTGACGTGTTTGTCAAACAAACTACGTACATGTTTGACGAAAATTATGTTTGAAGCCATTCTTTGACAAACAATTTGATTCTTTACCGAGTCCGAGAGAGTGTAATTAGTCATTAGGACTGCCATGCTAAATTGATTCCTCTAAATTTTACATAGTCATAGGCAACTCTGGCCGCTTATCATCTGGACGCCTGCTCGCCACCATGGCGTTAGTAAATTATAAATATTTTTAACGGCCACGTCATACGCCATTCGCGAAGGAATAATGCCTTGTAAATTACATATTTTAATTAAAATATAATGTCTAGCAAATTCTTACCTTCCTAAGCCCATCCAACATCTTAGGCAGCTCAGAAGGATTGACCGGCTCCACGGCGATTTTGACAACGGCCTGCGTGTTGAACCGCAGCGGCTTGAACGTGTGAAGTTCCTCGTCTTCATCAGCTGACACGATGGTACACGTCTTCACTATGGGCTGGTCTACGCCTTCGATTAGCGCCCAGCAGCCGGCTGGGACGCGGTTTAGTTCCACCTACGAAACAAAAAAAGAAAACTTGGGGTACTGTATTTATTTATTTTTGCACAAACAAGTAAAGTAAAATTGGCGGACTTAATGCCTAGAGGCATTTTCTACCAGTCAACCGCAAGGTATAACAGAAACATTCGAATTTTGAGCTGTGCAACATTTAAAAATGGAAGCGAGAAGAGACAAACAACAAATCTCAAATATTATTACTTAAACATTGAACCAAATCAACCCGGATAGCGGCGGAAGGCTCACCACCTACCATGTTGGGTTCTAATACTATTGGTGAAAAGTGGGCTGAGTGTTCCGTTCACCTTGATGGCAACAGTCACTTGCCTCCGACTACCCCGTTTGGGATAAAGTCGTGATGGTATGTATTATTTAAATATATTAAACATAATATACTGTACATATGACATCTGTATCAATAATCAGAAAAAAAATCTAAACTAAAATTCAGAAAGTTTAATGTGAACTCTTCAACAGCACCTAATATTTTTTTCATATCCTTTGCTAAAATTGCTGTTTTGCGCTCATAAAGTAAATCTGACTGTCGGCCCTTCCTGAGTGGATATTTCACAATATAAATTCATCACTAACATTTTTATTCAAGTAATGTTTGAGTAACATAGCCAGGGTTTGTGATCACCAACCCGCATTTGGCAAGCGTGGTGATCAAGCCACTACCCATCAATTGTAACAATGACTGGATTTCAATAATGAAGGCCTTTACCCAGCAGTGGGATAGTATGTAGGCTAATTACTTACAACTTCAAATAGCGGGGACTAGGTTCACGAGGGATGGAAGGCATGAGGGTGATATTGATAGAAGAGTGAATGCAGGGAATATGTTAAATGGAGCGCTGCATGCCTTTATGAACAGAAGGTGTCAGATAAGGCGCGACTGGCTGTTCATGCAAGGGTGTTAGTGCCGACGCTTATGTACGGAAGTGAGAGTTGAGTATGGCAAAAGAAGGATGAAAGTAGGGTAAATGCAGTGGAAATGAGAGCATTGCGAAGTTTGGCAGGAGTGACATTGAGTGATAAAGTAAGAAATAGCATAATAAGAGAGTGATGTGGTGTGAAAGAGAATGTTGTCACAAAAATGCTAAGATGGTTTGGGCATATGGAAAGGATGGATGAAAGGCGATTAACGAAACAAATTTACAAGGCGAGGGTGGATGGAGCTGTTGAAAGGGGATGCCCTCGACGGACGAACTTAGGACAAGTCCAAGACGTGCTCAGAAAAGGTCAGGAGTACCCATAATCGACGAGCATGTATGAAAGGATTAATGAGAGTGGAAGAAGCGCAAGAGGTGTGTCGGGACCGTAGCCAGTGGAAAGATGTGGTCTCTGCCTACCCCGTTGGGAAAAAGGCATGATGGTATGTATGTATGTTCCTCTACCCAAAGGTTGCCTGGAAGAAATCGCTCTCTAGCGATAAGGCCGCCTAAATTGTACAAATTGCTTGTTTTATGTACTACAACTGTATTTATTCCTATTTTGTGCAATAAAGTATATCTATCTATCTATGTATGTATGTCAAATAACGTACATTGCTCAATAAGTAACTAAAATAAATTGCTCAGTAAGTTTTATATTAAGTAGTAGAAATGTTTTTTGTAGCTTTTTACGGGCGACTTAGCTAATTACCACAGCCAATATGGTAAATAATACTTCTATTTACTAACCTTGTATCTAGCCTCGTAAATCCAAAGTCGGCCAACGTTCATGATTCGTGAATCTTCTTCGTCGTGTGTGCTGTAGTTTTCTCCGAGTACTCGGACCGTCTGACCCGCGTATAGCGTACCGGACATAATACGCGCAAGTACCTGGGAAAGGCAATATTTAGTGATTACTAGAATTTATCTGTCTATGTGTGATGTGATACATTATTGAGCTAGCTGTTCTTTTGGACCCCAACCGAGTGTACCAAATTCCAACCGCTGAAGGGCCCCGTGCGATTCGGCTTTACGATCCGTCGTTTCAGATCGATCGTAACGACGAATCGTTTAGTGTATGTCAAGATCGTTAACGGTTTCAGTAACTATAGTACGACCGTCTAAATCAGTCTTCGCCTGCGCGGTACATGTGTGCGGGGGTAGGGCGACAACGGGGACCGAGAGAGGTGCGGGCGGCAGGTGCATTTTTGTAACAACTCAGTACGCTCGCTACACGGTTAGCGATCACTCGTGTTGATAGTTCTGGACGCTTTACGACAGTTATACATGAGATTACATTCTCAAGATGAGTCGAAATATCTTCAGACATAAAATTAATAGCCAGTGCAAGCAAATGGCTTTTAACGTATATGAATATTTTAGAAAAAAGAAACTGGATCCAAATTCCACTGAATATCTGCAAGATATAAATTTGAACAAAACCGAAGCAGAGGTTACTGGACTATCGGATAAATCTGTATCTAGAATTGTACAACAAAGGAGACTAATGAAAGATAACGAAATATTTAAATCACCAAAAAAACCAAAACAAGTGCGCAGAAAAAGAGTTGAAATAGACGATTTTGCAAAAGGAGTAGTAAGAAGAAAAGTCTCTCAATTTTATACAATTCATAAAAAAATACCAACTCTAAAAACTTTGAATGTTATACTTAGAGAAGAGAATATATTACACTGCGGAAGGGAATATTTAAGGCTATTATTACATGATCTTGGTTTCAAATTTAAGAAATGCGGATCCAAAAGGAAACTTCTTATCGAACAGCCAAATATAACATCATGGAGGTGGAAATACCTACAGTCTATAAAAAAATATCGTAGGGAAGGAAGAAATATTATATATCTTGACGAAACTTATGTCAATGCGTCTCATAACGTATCAAAGTGTTGGCAATCAAAGGATGAACACGGCGTGCTGTCTAATATCGGTAAAGGGGACCGTTTGATCATTGGTAATTGTGGAGGCCAAACTGGATTTGTAAAAGGGGCACTTGTAATATTCAAATCCAAGTGTAAAACAGGTGATTATCACGATTCCATGAATTTTGTGAATTTCATGAAATGGATAAATGAAAAGCTGATGCCGAATATACCACCAAATTCTGTCATAGTGATGGATAACGCTGCTTATCATTCGGTTCGAGAGGAGAAAAAGCCGAGTATGGCTTCTACTAAGCCAGCTATGCAAGCATGGCTACGACGACATGACGTGCCATTTGATGATAAAATAAGGAAGGATGAGTTATATGAATTAATTAAAAGGCATTTCACAGAAGACATTTATAATTTTTTTTTTTGACTGCAGACTTTTAGTAGCAGTTCAGCCTTGGCGTCAGTTATCTGAACTTCAGGCGTGAAGCCTTGGCGTTCTAATGTCGAACTTCGGGCTAACTGCCCTGGCGTTCGTTGAACTTCGGGCTAACTGCCCTGGCGTTCGTTGAACTTCGGGCTAACTGCCCTGGCGTTCGTTGAACTAGAGACATATGATCTAGGCGTTCGTTGAACTACAGACATATGGTCTTGGCGTTCGTTGAACTACAGACATATGATCTAGGCGTTCGTTGAACTACAGACATATGGTCTTGGCGTTCGTTGAACTACGGACATTGGTCTTGGCGTTTGTTGAACTACAGACATTAGTCTTGGCGTTCGTTGAACTTCAGGCATGTTGCCTTGGCGTTCTTACTTACACAGGTATTCCCGATGGTGTTGGTGGCAGAACGCAGTTTTAATGAAGCCCTGAACCTATGAAGGAAACGCCTAGGCTTGGTTTGTTGTTTTAAGAGACGTCTCTGATGGTATTTAAAGAGTGATGTGTATGTGTGTTCACAAGGATGTACGATAGATGAATTATGAATTAATTGAGAGGCGATGGAAGAAGATTTGTGAGGATTAGTGTGTTAAATCTAGGCTAAACTAGATTATTATTAACAGAGTCTTAACTTTCAGATGAGAACGTGGATGATCATGAGCCATTGGATATCACATCGTCCTCTGGGGAGAGTCTTTCTGTGCCTTCACTGGACAGAGACCAGGACTCCGGATCTGCTGGTGTTGCTGGTCCAAGCGGCGTGACACCGGGCTCTGAAGTCGGACTATCGATGCCCCTATTGGGCAAAGACATGGACATTGATGGAGACTGCGCTGCACCACATGTCGTCTACTTGGGAACTCGTGTCGAGGACGACACTTTGTCAGGAGAGGCCGTATAAGCAATCACCCCTAAGGCTACCTAACTACCATCGCCACCATCTTATAAAAGGAGCAACGAGTCGCCGGGCGCTCACTTAGTTCCGAGCGTTTGAAGCGTGTACATCGGTCGTGTAGTATTTATGTTTAGGCATTCAGTGTTAGACTTTCAGTTTAGATCTAGATTCTGTTCCTCTGATTAGTGATTTACTTTTGTTTTGTTAAATAATGATTGTTGAAAGAATTAATTAAATAACGGTTACTACATGTGTAATTTTTTAATATTTCTCCTTCTGATTTCTAACACTAGTATACAAATCAAAAGTAAAATAAAGATAAAAATATAAAAAAAATCAGAGATACAAAACAAAATCACCCCCAGAACTGAGATTACGTTTGAAATTTGCTAACTTGTCGTGGAAAATGTCAAACTGTGGCCCTTTTTTATTCAGCCTATTGTAGCGCAAGCAACACCTTGCCAACGGGGCTTGAAGACCGAGATTCGTCTTTGCAGTTGGTAGGTGGAACAGTTTAGCAATTGGGAGTCGAGGAAATTTGTATGGGACCAATAGCCTGACACGTTCCACGAGCTCAGCACAATTCACTCTACCATTTGATTGACGAGTCCGCAAAAACAACAGATAACTTGTCGTGGAAAATGTCAAACTGTGGCCCTTTTTTATTCAGCCCATTGTAGCGCAAGCAACACCTTGCCAACGGGGCTTGAAGACCGAGATTCGTCTTTGTAGTTGGTAGGTGGAACAGTTTAGCAATTGGGTGTCGAGGAAGTTTGTATGGGACCAATAGCCTGACACGTTCCACGAGCTCAGCACAATTCATTCTACCATTTGATGGAGGAGTCTGTGCAAAAACAACAGATAACTTGTCGTGGAAAATGTCAAACTGTGGCCCTTTTATTCAGCCCATTGTAGCGCAAGCAACATCTTGCCAACGGGGCTTGAAGACCGCGATTCGTCTTTGCAGTTGGTAGGTGGAACAGTTTAGCAATTGGGTGTCGAGGAAGTTTGTATGGGACCAATAGCCTGACACGTTCCACGAGCTCAGCACAATTCACTCTACCATTGACGAGTCCGTGCAAAAACGACAGATCCTGTACTGCACGCCGGTGACGTAAAGTCTTCATTTTGTAAAAGGACAGCCGCTGGCTGTAAGGGGCCCTGATTTGCCCGGCGACCGAGACGCATGGTATCGCGTAAATGAGCGTTGGATACTTTCGATTCGCTGAGACTGTACTGCATAGTCAGGGTTCCATGCTACACACGCATATTCCAGATGACTTCTTACCAGAACCTGATAAAGTAATTTTATTGTTGAAGTCATCCAGAAACCTTAAGAGGATCTTTTCAGTAATCCTAACATTTGTGCTGCTTTCTTGATGATGGTAACGACGTGTGATGAAAATTTTAATTGCTGGTCTATAATAACACCCAAGTCACGAACCTCATGTGTTTTGTTTAACAGTTTGCTATTTAAATTATAACTTGTAAGCAGCGGTTTTTTCTTTTTGGTAAATTGAATATGGTAGCATTTACTCATATTTAAGGACATGGAATTCTCTTCACACCAGTGGTAAATACTATTTAAGTCATCTTGAATTTGGTCCATATCTTGGAGAGTTTTAACTGGCTTATATATTTTGAGATCATCCGCGAATAAAGATATTTTACAGAGCTTAATACGTGAGGTTATATCATTAATAATTATTAGAAAAAGCAATGGACCCATGTGTGATACGGTTCGCGCAGTAACCCACTGGTGGTTCTCTCGCACCAATTCCTTCGTAGTCGCCTAAGTCGCAAGTCTTAAGTCGGCGAGTTCACCAGGCTTACCTACTACACAACGTCTAGGGCGCCGTTGTTAACAGCAGCAGCAACCACCTTGGCATAGTGTGTAGTATTAGGCTAAGGACTTACAAGGAAAAATGTGCAGTCATCAGTAGGATACATCTTGGCAGTGTGCGCCACGAGGTGTCCCGACTGGTCGCACCGCAGCATATCTTCACTTAAAGCGCCGCTCGTCCCGCGGTACGAGTGTCCCACTTTGCGTTCCGCCGCGTCGAGGGGGGATGGCACGTGGGACACTATCATCTCTACGAAACCACTGCGGAAGAAAGACCGTGGTCAAGCTTAAACAATATTTTATTATCGTGAATAGTCATTATTTAAATATCCCAGGAAGCCCTTGAAATAGGTAGAATGGTGCGTATTGGTATTCAATTCTATTATATTCAAAAGCTACTTTACAAAAAGGTACAGTATAGAACTTGGATAGGCTTCGGGCTTGCACGGCGCGCGGATCTTGTGGAACAGCACAATATCCATCTTTTCGGACCTTACTCTTTGTATATGTGGTGAAGAGGCAGTTCAACAAGAGTTTGCGGAATCTTATTAAAATATGTGTTAAATATTTTAATAAGATTCCGCAAACTCTTGTTGAACTGCCTCTTCACCAGTTTAAGTCACACATTAAAGCTAAGTTAATGAAGCGAGGTTATTATAGTGTTGAGGATTTCTTAAATGATAAGAATTTGTGGTCATCTCAGGTATAATCTGCTCCTCTGCACATTTTTTTTGTTATGACTTTACTCTGTCAATTCAATTTTTGTGTTAAAAAACAAGATTGAAAAGAGTAACCATCGAGTTTCTTGCCGGAGTCTTCTCGATCGGAAACAGCCTCCGAACCGGTGGTAGAGTCACATTATGTTTAATTATATTTACTATCATAGTATTATTTTATGTAAGTTTATTTTAGTATATTTTTGCTTTAATTTTTTTTTGTAACTATATGACTTGTCTTAAGTACTTTCTATAAGTCTATATGAATAAAGATATCTTTTACTTTACTTTATCACCGTTTTGCTTTTTTAAACTAAGCGTAGGTGCGGGTTAGTTGGTGTGAATCGTATGTAATCATGAAATCGTAGTCAGGACCTCGACTGATATAAACAAAAAAATCCAAACCATACATATTCTATCCTAAAATTTAATGTCCCCCTAAAATATTTAACGCTAAACGTTTAGTGATGCGATAGTATAAATGAAAATAGACCGTGGTACATAAGAAACGAGCACTTGCACCGTGACTTAAACATTCCAACAATAAAGCAGGAAATTGCTAGAACTGCAATAAGATATGCAGACAGATTGACAAATCATATACAAACCTCCTGGCGGTGGAGTTATTCAAAAGTGCTCCAACTTTTGACAGACTGAAAAGGAGCCCACGGGACCTTCTTATTTAACTTAGATGGATAAGTCACTAGATTTATGCCATGCAAGCCTTAGCACCACCCTCACAACCCATCGCTTAATATCATAGGATAGATCGCGTTGAAAAATAAAGTAAAAAAAAAAGATGATAAAATTAATGATGGCTATAAACCTTAAAATATAAATATGTACTCACGAGAAATCACCGAAGAAGCGGCTGCAGACGAGTCGCAACAATGGCCGCACGTTGAGTTTGGACTCTTGCTTCGTCAGCTTGATGCCCAGCTCCGTCAGCACGGCTGGCAAAGTGTCGTCTACATCTCCTACCACCTAATAAGAGAAAGCATTTTTAGGATTAGTGTGCCTCCAGACTGGCGTTCTTTGAGCGTCGACGCCCACGCGAACCTAACGCAACACTGACGCAAAGCTGCGAGCGTTGCGTCAGCGTTGCGTTAGCTTCAGCGGCGCTGTTCAACTCGGGCGCTTGGCGCTTGCCGAACGCGAACGTCGGGATTGCGCTTGTCAACAGTACATTATTTTTCAACAGTACAGTGAACAACGCAATTGCCATTAGCGTACAGTTTACGTACCTTTTTAGCCTCCTATGTGCGAACGTGTAATTTTACAGGGACGACGCAATGTCCAAATTACGCTAGTGTGGGGGGGTCGCCGGCAAGACGTTGACGCTCAAAGAACGATAGTGTGGGGTGTCTCGTATAGCTAATGGAAATATGTGGTTTTTGATGGTTATAAAAGTTTTAATGGCATATATTATGTTTTGATTACATACCTGTGCAAAAATCTTGTAAAGAGGCTCCAATATGAACTCCACGAAGCTCCTCTGGGCGGAAGCATGTGGCTGCTTCTTCGTGAACTTCCTAGTCTTCGCGTTGAAGTACACGTCGCCCCACAGCCACGCCGCCATGTCTGACGAGCGCAGACCGGCCGCGGGGTGCGCTGCCGCGTACATCGCCGCGAAGGATTCGAGGGAGAAGCATACGTCGTAGAGGGATGATGCGAAGCATACGTTGCCTGTAAGAAGATCATCAATGTAAAAAATAATAATACAACTAGTTTACAAAGTAAAGTAAAGTAGAAACAAATCGTGGCTGAATAGATATGGAGTATAGCTCAATCACAAGGCTTGTCGAATGTGGGAGTATTTTTTCTGATAAACCTGCAATCACATTAAGTACCTGATCTGGGATCTCTTAGCACTCATGTCTCATTTATCACTTTAGGTACTACCAAAAGAGTTGTTGGCTAATAAGTTTATTCCAAATATTTTATTGAATAACTAGCTGCCTCGACAGACTTCGTTCTGTCAAAAGTAATTGCACGTCGCAGAGTCGGTAAAGCAGCACATTTCACCCGCGTTTCTCCGACTTGACTTACATATACTACTATTTTTCACTAAATGTTTTGTTCAATCTTAATAAAATATAGCCTATGTCACTACCTGGATAATGTAGCTTCATATTGGTGAAAGTATTTTTTAAAATCGGTCCAGTAGTTTCAGAGTCAATACAAACAAACAAATCATTCCTCTTTATAATATTAGTATAGATTAGGTAGTAGCTAACCTATTTCATCTTTTTAAGCCAAACATAATATTTGGTTGGATGTTCTGTTGGATTTGGAATAACAAGATCTATGGTGGTGGACTGAATTTTGACCAAAGACTAGTCGCTAAAAACACGCCCTGCGTTTTGAGTCTGTAGACGTCATCACGTCTACAGACTCAAAACTGACACCTAGGTGGTGTGGTCTGCCCTAGACCGCGGTTCCGCCTTGTCCGGCGCTCGTAGGGCGGCCATGGGTCTTCCATGGCCTCGACCTCACGCTGGATAACACCTGACATGGCATAACTCGGACACGACACCTTATAACATTAAAGTGAAAGCTATATTGTTATCCTATTATACACAGTCAGGTCATAAGTATTGTCACACAGTAAAAACTTTTCTTTTAGAATGCTGGCCACAAAAAAGTTTATTGAATTCGAATTCCGAATTGTTCATGAATATAAAAATGTATATCTACTTTTTAGAATTTAACTCATTTTTAAATTTGGAGTGGACGCTTAAAGAAGAACGTGGTGCAGTTATTGCGTTGCATCGTTGCGGTTACGCGCCAATTCAAATTTTTGACATACTGAAAAATTTGAATATAACCAAAAGATTCGTTTATCGTACCATCAAACGAATATTATTATTATTATTTCGACTGGGGACGCTGGCAGTGGGCCGGGTGATCGGTCCGCTGGTTATGGGCCATTTTACCCATTTCCCCGGACCATTTCCCCGGACCATCAAACGATACAATGAAGACTCTAGTGTAGATGACAGGTCAAGAAGTGGTCGCCCTCGGTCTGTTAGGACTCCAGCAGTGATAAAAGCTGTGAAGGCGCGAATTCAAAGAAATCCCAAACGTAAGCAGAAACTGTTGGCCCTTCAGATGGGGTTAAGCAGAACCACGGTGAAAAGGGTGTTAAATGAAGACTTAGGGCTTCGGGCATATCGAAGAATAAAAGGACATCGTTTGAATGCTCGTCTAATGGACCTGAGACTGAAGAGATGCCGCGCTTTGTTGAAGCGGTACGCGGAAAAAAAATATCGGGAAATTCTTTTTTCGGAATTTTTACCGTAGAAGAGAGCTACAACAAACAAAATGATAAGGTGTACGCACACAGTAGTGAAGAAGCGAAGCGTCAAGAAGCGTCAAGAAGCGTCATTTTCCATCCTCGCTCATGGTATGGTTGGGAGTTTCTTATTGGGGCTTAACAGAGGTACATTTTTGTAAGAAAGGTGTAAAAACGAATGCAGTTGTGTATCAAAATACAGTCCTGACGAACCTTGTGGAACCTGTTTCTCATACCATGTTCAATAACAGGCACTGGGTATTCCAACAAGATTCGGCGCCAGCTCATAGAGCGAAG
The DNA here is from genome assembly GCA_947369235.1 of Udea olivalis. Lineage (NCBI taxonomy): Eukaryota > Metazoa > Arthropoda > Insecta > Lepidoptera > Crambidae > Udea > Udea olivalis. The sequence continues at coordinate 2,264,535 of OX376342.1, forward strand.
AGCACACACGACTGGCTGACGGCGCGTGAAATCGACTTCATCCGGCACGAAGACTGGCCCTCCTCCAGTTCAGATTTGAATCCGTTAGATTACAAGATATGGCAACACTTGGAGGAAAAGGCGTGCTCAAAGCCTCATCCCGATTTGGAGTCGCTCAAGACATCGATGATTAAGGCACCCGCTGATATTGACATGGACCTCGTTCGTGCTGCGATAGACGACTGGCCGCGCAGATTGAAGGCCTGTTTTCAAAATCACGGAGGTCATTTTGAATAAACTTTAGTGTCATAAGAATCTATGTTTTGTTAAGTTCATTTTGGTATATAAATGGTTACATAATGAATAAACTTGTTAAAATTATTTTATATTAAACATGTGACAGAATTTATGACCTGACTAGGTATATATGTATCCATTAGACCAAATTATCACTCAGCTCCCTTGCAATTAGGTAGACTACCGGCGTAAGACGCCGCCTGCTTGCTGGCGCTTACCGGGCCTCACTGAACAGTGTCTCACCCAGTAGGCATACCGCGCTGAGGACGGCCTACCGTGCAGCCAGAGGGGCTGAGTAAATACCATGATGGTAAAATTTAATTTGTAAAACGAAATATTTATTTGAAGAACACCGTGGGGGCGTGGCCCCCATGAGAAGATGCCCGGGCCATGCGCGATAGCTCGATGCCCTAAGCCGCCTACGGGCGAAGAATGCCGAATGAATGAATGACCTACGTGAATGACCATTAATACGGGCGAAGAATGCCGAATGAATGAATGACCTACGTGAATGACCATGAATTATTAGCATGAACTAGTTGTAATGTTTATTGAATACTATACCTAAAAGAGGTGAAAACACTGTGGCAGGTTCATCTGGGTTATCCTGCGGCTGGTGTGTCTCCAGCATAGAGTTGAGCTCATCAATGATATGTCTGAGCTTGTAGTACGCGTCCGCGGGCGGCAGCTTCAGCTCCAAGATCAGCCTGTCCACCTTGTTGATGCAGAGCGTCAGAGGAACTCGCTCCTGGACCGCGTGACGTAGGAGCCGCTCTGTGTTCAGCATTATACCTTCTGCTGCGTCTACGAAGAGGACAGCACCTGGTGGAACAGAGGGAGTTGGAGTATAAATCTCAAAATATGCCATTCGTTATTAGTTTAGCATTAGGATGTCGGCAAAGCGATTGACCACTGCGACCAGGATTGATCTATTGTGGTCATCATCTCCTCAAAGATCACTCTCCAGGCCTACAGCCATCATGAACTGAATTATTTTCCTGGGAGTGATGTCAATGACGTCCGAAGGGGCAAGCTTGTGCCCGCCGAGAATGCGGCTGCTGCTCTGTATTAAATCATCACAGTCACATAGGACATGGACCGGGGTCTCTTCCTCTTCACAACAGAATCTACAGGTTGGTGACTCAGTGATACCAATCCTGTGTCCGTGCTTGTTCAGCCTACAGTGCCCCGTAAGGGTTCTGGTAAGGATTCTTATCTGTCCCCTTCTAAAAATATGCCATTTGAGTTGCCTGAAAAACGCTCTTGGGAACTCAGACACTAGGCTGACTGGCCATTGTCCTTGATGATGTAATATTGGGATGCTGCATGTGCTGGAGGCAGTTGCAGTCAGCAGCTCCAGATAGTACCTTAATAAATAGGTAATTGAACCAGGTGCCAACCAACTACATCACTTAAAGCAGATTAACAAACTGTTGTGTAAATCAACCTTTTAGGGATCAGCAACTACAAGAATAATAAAAGAATACACTTACCATCAGATATCCTCAAGGCAGCAGTGACTTCATCACTGAAATTCACATGGCCAGGAGTATCCATAACATTGAGCAAGTGTGACTTCCCCTTTATATTTTTGAGCAGTAGTGTAACCGGCATAGACTTGATGGAGACTCCACGTTCTTGTTCCACAAACAATGTGTCAGTGTACCGCATTGGGATTGTTGTGTCATTGTTTATGGTTCCTGGATGAGTCTGTCTGATGAGACAGTCCACAAATGATGTTTTGCCTGGAAAGAAAGAGCTGTTCGGAAAGATACTAAAATAGACCACCTAACTGGTGGCTAGACTACCTGACAGGCTTGTAAGTTTACAACTTCATAAATGGGGTTAGTACTCACGTGGCCAGTAAGATTAACAACAAACATTGTGTTAATTCTTCAAAAAAAGAGAGAGAGAGACTATATATGGATGCAGCATTCATCTTACAAAAGCGCTGCATTCGTGTCACATGTATCGCTCCACACCTAACATCTGTTTTCTCCCCTGAACATGCTCTCTCTACTGCCGATGTACATAATGGAGTGTTGTGTTTATGTCAAATTTCACCCACAATTCATTTTGGCCAAAAATGACTTTTATTGAATTTAATTGAAAATCAATAAGACATCAAGAAAAACTATTGCTACCCACAATACATACCCAATATTATAAAAGAAACAGTTAGTTACCCAAGTTGTATTTCAATTTAAAACAAACTACCTTAATCACTGACTAAGCTTCCATTGAATATATTTAAAAATAAATTATTTGACTGGCTAAAAGATGATGATGAGAAATGTTGATAAATACCTTAACTCTAAGATTGACATTTGATCTGTTATAATGACAATAATTTGTATTGTATTGTTTTTTATTTTGTATTTTTTTGCATTATAGGAATTTATTTTGAATGATGACCTAATAAGTAATATGATTTTTGTTATATTTGCATGCTATTAATATAGCTGAATGTGTATGCACTTTATGACGTAATTATTTATGATCTGATATGTACCATATTCAAAGGCAAATAAATTATTTTGATTAAATGATTATGATTATAATCTTATATATTTTACAACTAGGATTGTTACCATTATGCAAATGCCCCATTAGAGTTATATTTCTCATTAAATTTGTATTGTCCAGCATGTCAGCCAAATACTCCATGTCGTAATTTGTTTCAGGAAGCTGCTGTTCCTGCACCTGGAACTTCTTATGCTTAACGGGCTCCACCAGGGGCTTGTCTAGTGCTTGTGTGTCTTCCTCTTGCACTACCGTTTCAACATCTGGCCCATACACTTCTACCGCTTGTGGATAATATCTGCGAAATAATTATACAAGATTTAGGTTAGGGGTACTGCTAAATAACTTTATAACCTAAAATCTGCTACCTTCTTAAGTCGGATTAAAAAATAGATACATAATACGACTTAAAACTTATTTACATCATAAAACACGCAAACTATCTCAAAACCATGATTAAATAGGGCTAGAATCCTAAAACATGTCTGTCATTTCGAAGGTTTTTTCACCTTAAAAAACGACCCTTAGGCACAGATGGTACTAACCGTTTGTCCTCATGCAGCACGACGGACATGGGAGCCACCTCGGGCTCCGCATCTGCGTCGTCGTCCTCCTCCATCGCGTCTTCATCGGCGTCCCGGTTGTCTTGACCGTACACACTTTGTTCATCGTCGGAATCAGACTCTAGATCAGGCCCGATATAGTTCCCAAACTCGTCATACAGGTCACCGTCCATTTTGAACAATAACAAATTCAATTATTTGAAAAATATCTATCAATTTCAGCAAAATTCGACCTGATTCGACCAAAACAAATGCCGCCTCTAACCTGTCAATAATTTGACATAAAATTAACCTATTATTTTGACTTTTTTTATTTTTCCTTGGTTTGGCCCTCTGGTCCACGGTTGGTACAACAGTCAGTAGGGTATCTTCGCAGGGGTTGTAAGTTGGTCTCGGGCGAGGTAGAGACTACACGGTTGCCCCGTGGTCGACGCGGTCGAACGAACGCGCCGACCGGACCAGGAAAGCCTCGATGGAGAGCACGTTTACGTCACGGGCGATAACGTCATTTCTGACGTAACGCCTGGCCCCTGTCAGCGTGCGCAGGGACTTATTTTGAATCACCTGCAAACGCTTCCTCTGTGACTGTGAGCAGAGGGCGTACATACCATGCAGGTGCGGCGTAGGTGAGTCGCGGGCGAACGTACATCCTATAGATGCCGACTTTCGACGCAACGTAAGCTTGGAGGTGAGGATAGGCCTCAGCATGGCCTGCGCCATCTTGGCCTGGTTGACGGCGCGGTCGACCTGAGGCACCATCGTATCTGGAGTCGTCGGTCGATGATGCAGCCCAGGTATGTAACGCTGCCATTGGGCAGCGTTGGGCTGCCATTGTATGGCTTCGCCTCGTAGCGTGAGGCAAGGCGGTGCCTTTTTCTTCTGGCCGGTCAGCAGGGCGGTTGTTTTGGGGACATTTACTGCCATGTGCCGTTTGTCGAGTCAGGCGGGCAGTTAATGCAGCAGTCGCTGCATGCGTGCAGTGGCAACCTCGGGCTTCCTCGATGAGGTGAAGAGTGCACTGTTGTCCGCAAACAGTGCAAGCGTAGCGTCCCGTTCCTCGCCCTCCCACAGTTCGCCAGGTCGTGCGGATCAGCTTTCCAAACGAAACAACTCGGCCGGTTGGTCAGTCACCTCGTCGATCCGGCGCTCCCAGGTCGACCCCCGCCAGGCCTGGATGTCGTCTGATAGCTGGGTAGAGGCTGTGTTGAGCTCACGCTTGACAGTTGGGCAGCGAGTCAGTGCCCAAAGGCGCCTCAAACTGCGCTTTTTGCGCTAACCTAACTGCAGTCTAGGTGACAGGTCAAAGCGGCGTGGTGGGCGTGTGGCGGCCAGCCTGGCCGCGGACATGGCCTGGGTGATGGTGATGGCGGCGGCTTCAACCTCATCGGGCGTCAGTAGGTAGCCGCCGATTTGTAGGTCGCGCAGTGCTGTGGTGTAGGCGCCCCAGTCTATTGTTTGGCGTGTAGGCCTCGGCTGCGTGAAGTTTGCGCCGAGGGCCACGTATGTGGCCAGCTCCATGTATGTGTGGTGGCTCTTGACTCGGCCATGGAGAGCGTCACCATCCGCGCTGGCGGAGTCGGTGACCGACGAGCTTTCTCGTTCTGCTCGTCTGCGTCCGATTTCGAGAGCTCGGCTTCTTTAGCGCTCGAACCCTCAGAGACGAGGAGGAACACCGGGTCAAATGGCGATGATCTTGGCGAAGGCGTCTCGGTGTCCTGCGGACGCGCTTGTCGTCGCGGTCGGAGTCGGGGCTCCGTTGGTAGGCCGTACGGGTGCGGGCAAACGGCTTCAGGGCGCATCCGGCGGACGATTTGTCAAAATCGTCGCCCTGTTCGGCCCGGTCGACCGCATACCTCACCGGTGTGTGGGGCGCTGTTGCGGGTAATCTAGGGGCATCGGCAGGCCTTCATGGTATTCCGAAGATGTCGGAGAGCCTATGTACTCCTTATCCGGTGGAGTACGATCCGGGGTATGATCTCCCTCCCATGGTCCAATATTATTCTAAAAATAGAATAATATTGCGCAGAAAATGACAAAGTTTACGTGAGTAAACTGTTAGTGTTAAAGCGGTTTTCCGCTCTAACAGTTATCACTTTCAACCTATTTATTAAAATAGCTGAGAGTGATATCTAACAGCTGTGTTCGCTTTCTTCACTCACAACACGGCGGATGCTAAACAACACGAAGTGTATGATAATCGATCGGAGTGATAGCCTGGGATACACACAGACGCTGTACATACGCTGTACATGTAAGCTCAACGCGCGGGCGGAGCTTAAACGAAATGTAAGAGTGGTATACGAGGGAGTCAACGCTGAACTATTAAAGAGCAAGCGAGATGATCCGGTTGGTACATACAACACACACAACACAATTACACAAAGCATAGCCAATAAGTGATAAGTGCTTAAGTGCTGCTCTCTACATTCTGTACCCGTTCCCTATATTATACTTACTATATGAAATAGTTATAGCGCCGCTGTGCCGGTTCCTGGACGCATTTTTTTTTCTTAGGTTGTCAACTCGATTGACAAATTCTTTTCAATACAAAAATGGCCGCAGAGCAACCAAATTTACTAAAAATGGTTTCAGCGCAACTACGCAACAAAGCAAATGAGTTTTTAAACTCTAGGAAATATGCTAATAATCTCGCTGATATCTTGCAAATGTTTGAAGTAAGAGTACATTACCATACGGTTCCTTATTCCCCCTTTTTAAGCTGCGTCATAGGTTACAATTTTAATTACTGTTTCTTTCTATAATTTCAGGCTGAAACCGATAATTATACACCGTTACTGCTTACAATTGAAGTGCTATTCACAGAATTACTAAGACGCGGAGACTTGATTGAGGAAATAGTCCCCTTGAAGCCCAGAAGTAAGTTCTCTAAACAATCGGTTTTAAGCTGATAATCTTACTTCTTAGTGTTTTTATCTATTACTAACTGATAATAATCGACTAAGTATTGCTTCTCCTCATGCTTAGAATATTTTTTTAAACTTTTTTCTCCTATTTTTTTATGTAAGGGAGTGCCTCAGAGTGGTCGAATTTTGCGACATGTGACGTTATTTGCTTACATAAAAGGCTGCTGCAAGCACAGTCCGCAGATGTGTAATTGCTGTTACTGAGCGAAACGATAGCCCGCTTTTTATCAATTCAAATAAATTGTACATTACATAGTATGTTTCCAAATCCATAGCTGAAGGATTTGAACTAAGTAGGTACCTATCGCCTTTGGCAAACAGTTCAAGGTCACGTGTCTGTTGTTGTTGATTGTCTGTCCATTCATTAGTTTTCAAGTCAGCTGAAATCAATAATTTTAATATTAGAATGTTGTAGTCACCAATAGTAGAACCTTTTGATGTAAAAAATGATTTTGAATTCAAAACTATTGGGCATTGTTATGTTTTGTATGTGGTCTGATAATGATCTTGCCGATGTATAAGTTGGATCAGATGTGAATATAGGTATCTGTACCTTAAAATTATAATAAGGTATAAAATCAGGTATCATTATAAAAAACAACAAATTAACTCCGGTCTATTATTAATTAAACATTACACTTCACATATGGAAAGGAAGGCATTCATGTTTGAGGCTGACTGCTGTAAAGGTCAGATAGGTAGTTTAGTGCCAAGAGTGTTGGGTTTGTTGCCCGCCCACCCAGGGCAAATAATCACATGATATAAAATTGTGTTTGTAATGTGCCTGGCTGTATTATTTATAAAACAAAACTGATTGTATGACTCCCAAAGTACAAGCTCTGGCTAGGGTCAGATGACCTGTCTAATGATGTCTGTCCCTGATATTTGTCCCTTTATTTGTACAACAGACAACAGCCCACAAGCAGAATACACAAGATGGTTGCGAGATTGTTACGAAACTGCAATAGCTCGAACTTTGGAATGTATAAAGCTTGGCCGCACCAATTCACGTCTTCAAGCCGTTGTCACTGTCAGCAAGCTGCTGCAGGCTGAAGGGAAACACCCCTTGGAGGGCTCCACTGGCTACTTCTTTCCATCACAACGGCTTAAAGTAAGTACATCTACTTCTGGAGAATAGTCTTAAGGTTCCTGCACTTATCATGGTGATGCTTGGTTATCAAACTAGTATGCATGCACTAAAGAAACTTAAAATTTGTTGTTTAAAGCTGCAATAAATAAATAAGTCTTACTATACTGTTTTGTTTTAGAACATATTCTCAATGCTATTAGACTCGGAGCAATCCATGTCGGCTCCCATAGCTCGCTTCCAGGAGTTCACTGAATACCGGGACGTACAGCAATATGGCCTTAAAGTTCTCTCTACACTTGCTTATCGAAAGTAAGTATTCACTCCTGAGTCCTATACAGTAATAATGTAGGTAGTGCTTAGCTGACTGAAATGCAAATGCCACATTCTTTTTAATAGGAAAATAGCTTTGAGAGTTACAATCTCGTGCATAGAAGCGGATGCAGTGAGTTTCCGAGCTGCACTCGTAAATAACTCAACAAGGATTCATTCTAGAAGTCCTTGAATGGAACCGCTCCCCTCCCGCACTTCCGGTCTGGGCGATCACTTAGATTGTGAACCAAAAGTGTAGTTCCAATGTTTGTTACTGATATCTTACACTGTAGTTTAATATTACAAAAAATATTTGAAGTTATGATGGCTCTTCATTTAATTTGAACTTAGCAAAACATAAGTTGACAATGCTAATGGATTGAACAATTAATTGTCTTCATCTAGCTCTCTATTCTAATTTTTTGCTGTAAAACATTTTGTGGAAATGGGTGTGTAACAACTGTTTTTATCTCCACAGATCTCCAACATCAACTTATATGCAGAACTATCTGGAACTCCTAGACAAACTGCTGTTGACTGAGATACAGACAGAGAAGAAGACCAAGTTTAAGAACAAGGAAAATGAAGAGAGGGAAGAAAAGATTCTTTGTGGTTCAGAAGGTATGTTATCTCTTCTGTTTTAGATGTTAGGAAACAATTGCTCAAATTTGTGAAAACATGTAGCGTGGCATGAAGAAATAATGTATCTTTTACTAAGGATATCGCATTATTAATACACCTTATTGACTTTTGAAAAAATAATATTAGGCATGGGTAAAACATCAAAATGTAGTAATAATCAAATACTTTTTCATGATTTGTGTTAAAAGAATAATCTCTATGTACCTGCTGTTTTATTACTTAGGGTCAAAACACAGAGACGCGACGCGACGCTGCGCGCACTTTTATATATAGATAGAGCTACTGAAAATTTAACTTATTTACTACCCGAAATACGTCGCGAGGCATCTCGTAAAATGAAGTTGAATTTTTTGAGTTGCTCTGAAGAAGTGCGCGTAGCGTTGCGTCGCGTCTCGGTGTGAGTTGACCCTTACACTGTACTTGATTCTGCCTTCGAAAGAACCTGCACTAAAAATCTAGGAAATAAACGTCTAGAGAATATGCGCCACACAACCACACCTCTTGTTTATGGTCTCGAAGTAGGGATTAATATCCCTGTGTTACGAGGTACCACACAAGGAAATAAGCCAGGGGCGTCTCCCAGCACACCCAGACCCGAGTCAATTCAGAAAAGATCGTTTCCTGGATTGACCCGAACGGGAATCGAACCCGGGAGACTACGGAAATCGAGTCGAGAAATCGTGCTACAGCGCACTACGCCCCTCGTGTCGTCGAGCTCAAGAGCTAGAATAATTCTCCTAACGCAGACATAATTTCCGCAGACAAAGCACCATTCCCGTACCACCCCGGCGTGTGCCGCCGCTACGCCAACCGCTGTTGGAGCTTCGCGTGCCAGTGGCCTCTTTGCTCGGAGCCGAAGACCCACAGGCGCGCGCTACTGTTGCTAGTGGAACGCCTGATGCCGCTGCTGAGCCGGCCGCACCTCGCCACTGATATGCTCTGCGACAGCCTGGACGCTGGTGAGTAGTAACCTGTGAACGTCCCACTGCTGGGAAAATACCTCCATCTTTCAAGTCAAGTTAAAAAACAAGGAAACACTATATTGATGTATTGGCTGTATCAAACCTCGGTGATCACAAACCCAAAATGTCCAATACATGCCCCAACCTGGGATTTACAAACCAGGATCTCAGTGTTAAAGTGGCAAGATTCAAACATTTGGTAGTTGTAACCTTAGAATGCTGTTGCCTGTATACTGTTACTGAAACTTACACCAAATCAAGCAGAGCTTATTTTATGAGTGACAGAGACTGCTAATCATAGGCCCGTATTCTGAAACGACGCTCAAGCGCGCTTTGAACTGTGATTACCTGATCTACTCTTGAGTTTCGAATCTGTTTTTGAGTACGTTGCTTATTCTAAAACGAATATCAAAAAGGGTCTCAGTTGTATTGAGTTTCAAACAAGATTTGAGTAGAGTTTGCTTTTTGTCTATGAATCAGGCTTGTTTTCGTTTACAATAATTCATTTTTACCTCATTTACGTTCCATTACAAGCAGATACTATGTGTTTTATGTAAAAATTAAACAGATACACAATGGATTTGCACCAAGAAAAGGTTTAATTAGCCTTTCAATACTTAACTTGTTCAATGTAATTATTACACTGAAACTTTTTCAATTTAAGTTTTATCTTGTTATTTGTTAATTTATGCTATTAACTGCAATGGAACGTAATTGTAACCTGACAAGGGAGGCACTCGATATAACCTGTGCTTGGTGTGTATGCGTGTGTGGTTTACTATACCTACCCCTACATACAGATTAGCATACCACCCACTTTGTTTTTTTAATAGGTACTGAATTTCTGTCTAATTATGGTTAATTACAAATTGCAGTAAATCCAGGAATGAGAAAATGAAATTATCTTTATTTATTGAGGTCGTCAAAAATATCTAAAGATCCTTCCTTGAAGGAATCCATCGTTTTTGACAAGTAAATCTCTACTCAAGCGTGGTCAGGTCACTAGCGTGATCACAGATCAAATCTCTACTTGAGCGCCGATTCGCACCTGAGTGACGTTTCGGAATAAGTCTTAAACTGTGATCAATGAATCTGTACTCAGGGGCAGTTCTAGAATAAGATCTCTGCTTAAATCGAGTTTCAAGTCTAGATTCATGCTTGAGCGTGGTTTCAGAATACGGGCCATAGTACAATACTTTTCAGGATTGTAGACATATTTCTTTTAAAAAATTCAAATAATTATGATGGATGGTGGAGGTGGACGATCACTAAAATTTTAAATCTACTTCAATTTATTGAATTTGTAATATTTTGTTTGTGCAATGAAGTTTTTTTTATAATGCCTGTCAAAATGACACACTACCTAATGGAAAGTGGTTGTGATCCAGATATGAGGCTGACAAGCACATTCATGCAAACAAATCACGGTTTATCTTAATCTTATGTTGTGATGCCATTTCTTCCCTCAGGTGGTCCAATCAGCATGCTCGCACTCCAGGGTGTTCTAGAGCTGGTCCGGCACCACAACATCAGCTACCCGGACATGTACGACCGGCTGTACGCCATGTTCGAGCCGGAGATGTTCGCGACGCGCTACAAGAAGCGGCTGCTGCATCTCGCTGACATCTTCCTCAGTTCTACGTGAGTTACTGTTTTTGCAGGGACTTTCGTTACGCCGGTTTGTTGGCGATTTTGTACACCGAGCTGTATACCTTTTTGTGTTACTGCAACATACACTATTGTATTCCAACTTGTTTTTTTTAAATATTCTTATTTATATTGGGTCATGACGTTTACGAGTCGTATAGAGAGGTGAAGACGCTGGCTGAGCTGGCTCAGTCCAGGGAAGAGTGGCGGTTGCTCAACCGACAAGAGCATGGGATGATATTGGGGGTCAACCTCTACATGTTTCACATTTTATTTTATGCTGCATTCCCGTGAGGTTAAAGATAATATCACAACATAAAGAGTTTACAGAAGGACCGCTCGCGCCTTTTTTCTAAACTTGCCAAACCGCATTCGCTCTGAATTTTCAAAATAAAGAAGGTGGGTTACCTACTTTACAGAACCAGCCAAAAATAAAATTTATCATATTATGAGAAAGTCTACTAAGCTTGACAAAAACAAAAACGCAGTGCGACTCGCCGCGTTACCGATTCTCACCGGCATAGCTTGTAAACTCACTTTGTGTGTGCGTGATCAAAATGGCGGTTTATTATCAGCGGACTATCTGTCCGAGCCGCCGCGTCGCATGCGTAATTTGTAATAATATTATATTATGATGGCAGAATCATATTGATTTACAATGTGACATGTACGTATTTTAGCTGAGCCCATCTGTCGGTGCGTTAAGGGAGTTGCTGCGCACTTGTGAACGATACGCAAATGCGCATGGGTTAAAGTACAATTGCAAAAAAAGTGAAGTCGTATTGTTCAGGTCGCGCGGCAACTCTCTTAGAAAGGTGCCTCCCATCCGATTGGACGGTATGAACTTAAAAATAGTACCTACATTCAAATACCTGGGACACGTGGTAACTGAAGATTTGCGAGATGACTGCGACCTTGAAAGGGAACGTAGAGCGTTGGCTGTACGAGGCAATATGCTGGCCCGCAGGTTCGCCGGTTGTACAAGCGATGTTAAAGTCAGATTATTTAAATCATTCTGCCAATCTTTTTACACTGGCGGACTGTGGGTCGACTATACACAGAAAGCCTTCAACGCCCTACGTGTGCTCTATAATAATATGTTCCGTGTGCTGATGGGACTGCCGAGATTCTGCAGTGCGTCTGGCATGTTTGCGGACACGCGTGTAGACGGTTATCACGCTGTGTTGCGTAAAAAAGCTGCATCCTTAAAAACCAGAATGCTGAGTAGTTCTAACAGTCTTATAAAGGTTTTGGCTACAAGGTGGGACAGTACTCTACTGAGGCACTGGATACTCACCACCATAAACCCAAACGCGAAAAGTATTTATTTTGTAAATTAATGTTACTACTAATTAATACCTAATTTATGTTTAATTTCAATCGATACCCACTAATATAGCTTTAAGTTTTTTTTTTTTTTTTTTTTGTTACTAACCAATGGATCATTGTTATCTGAATAAATAAATATATTATTATTATATTATAAGCCTTACTATTTTTTTGTAAATAAATTTTTGCCAAAACACTACTTGGACTAAAACTATACTTAGATAAATGTTTTATCATATTTAACTTCGATTGCCAGGCATCTCCCCGAGAGCCTCGTAGCAGCGTTCGCGAAGCGCGTCTCGCGGCTGGCACTGCTGGCCTCCGCCGCGGACGCCGTGGCGCTGCTGCAGCTCGTGTCCAACCTGCTGCTGCGGCACCCGCCGCTCAAGCGGATGATCCGCCACGAGGACGCGCCCGCCATCAGTGAGTGCGAGCTACCAGTGTGCCTAGTGCGAGTTGCGTATAGAGATCCGAATGACTTCATCATCGCGTTTTGCACGCACGTCAATGTCACTTTGTTTGAAATCTAGTCAGCGCCACCTAGCCGCAAAATCGGGAAACACTAAGGCCTTCCAAATTCGTCTACTTCTAAACAAATAAGAAATGTAATCCCTAGATTTGTCATTTGGAGGCATGTTGCCGATATTCACGACGCTTTGGAGCTCAAAACGCGCTTCATGCACGTATGGACGTCATTTTTGATGGTTATCTCGCTATTGATCAGAGTGCCAAGTGCAAGTTTAATCGAGCATACGCACCGAGAAGGTATTTGCGGATTTGCATAGGAAAAAAAATAGCCATAAGCCATTCAAATTTGCGTTTACGGGTCGTGACCGGATAGTGAACGAAACACTGTAAGACTATTACGTATTTTATACATAATTTGGTTTTGTTATACACCATAGGTGTCGAGTATCTGGTAATAGTTATTTTTGTAACTAGTCCGGACTGGTTGGAATTTTTCCTAAGCCTGTCTTTTTGACATTTGTGACATTGAAAGATACTCGTCACTTCTCACTTGACATCGAACTGTCGAACGGAGCGGTCGTTTATGGACTGTAAACATTGCCAAACGAGAATACAATCCGAAAATGTTACTGCAATCATCATTTCATTATGAGTTTGAAGCTATGACTATGAAGCTACAACAACACTGCTTCGTACTGTGTGAAAAATCTTGCGCTGTCATCTTTAATTTTTGATATCGCAACTTACTAATAATTTTCTCTCTGTACAGTGTCAAGCGACCCGTACATAATGGAGGAAACCTGCGCGGCCCGCTCGCGCGCGCTCGGCTCATCTCTGTGGGAGGTGTCCGCGCTGCAGCGGCACCACGCGCCCGCCGTGTGCGCGAGCGCCGCGCGCGTGCTGCGCGTGCCGGGGGAGCCCGCGCCCGCGCACGCCGCGCCCGCTGAGGGCAGCGCGGTGAGTACAGCGGGGATAGTTTTTTTTATACTATGTCGGTGACAATCAAGCATGCGGACCGCCTGATGGTAAACGGTTACCGCAGCCTATGGACACGTGCAACACCAGTGGTATCACTCGCGCATTGTCGACCCTGCATAAACCTTTTCTCTTGAAGAACTCCATACTTTAACTCATCGGGAAAACTTCGGGAGTTCATTTCACAATTTAAGCGTCCTCGGAAGGAAACATCTCTGAATCCGAACTGCACGAGACAATTGAGGATGAACGCCCTGTTGGTGGCTAGCGGTGCAAAAAGTAGCCATGGGCATCATATCAAACAGTTCTTCAGAACAAAACCCGTTGTACAAACGGTAGAACACGCATAGGAAGGCGAAGTCTCTCCTCAGACTTAACGGCTCTAAACCGCTTGTCAGTTTGGGATCGTCGACAATCCGGGTCGCACGCATCTGGACAGAGTCAAAAGGACTGAGTTGATATCCAGGCGCTCCTGGCCAAAGGTGACAACAGTACTCTACGTGTGGCCTGACTTGCGCTTTATACAGCAGCTGTCTTTGCCTAGAAATGAAGTACTGCCTCGCCCTGTTTAGCACACCAAGCTTTTTGGATGCCAACTTCGCCTTTTCGATTCTGAGGCAAAAAGGTTGCCCAAGAGATCGGCTTTCTCCTTAGCACTGTGGGCCAGATTTCCATCTGGTTTTTTGAGTGGGTTCAAAGACGAGCGGCAAAAGTTTCCCTCGGCAGCCTTGGCACGAAAAAGGCACGATTCCCTGAGGGGTGGCCCACGAGCCGCTACCCAATGCGGCTGACGAAGTCGAATCTTGCCCTGGTGATGGCTTATTTACTGGATCTCGAGGCAGCATGCAGTTTGCGCTTTGCATCTGGTATAGAGTGGTCCCTTTTAGCACAGGCCGTAGTTCAAGCCTTGAATGCAGTTTGTTTTTGAGGCGGAAAACTTCTGCAGTGCTTGTCAAACCACATCTGGCTCCTACTTCCGACAGCCACTAGCGGATGACGAATATAGTATTCCATACCCTGCAGGATCGTCTCAGTGACCGCAGCTGCGCAGGTATCGGGATCACCAGACGCAAAGCAGAGCTGCCTTCAGGGATACGACGCGAAGAACTCAAGTAAACCATTCGCGGACTTATAGTGCCACACGCGGCGGCGCTCAATAGGCTTACGCTTTTCAGGCGTTTCGCAAGGCACTTGGCTCCGGACGACACAGTGGGCAGATAAGCCCAGAGGTGCATCCACTGAGACAGTATACCCGTCCGGATGCGAAGTCAGCAGGAGATCCAGTTTATTTGCCCTATGGGTGACGACGTCGGGTACTCTCGTGGGAGAAGGTACCGAGAGACCATTGGCCAAGGCAATCTCGTAGGAAGACCTTCCAGCATAGTCAGGGGGCAAAGAAGATCCCAACCACTTAGTGTGTTGAGCATTGAAGTCCCCTAGGACCACCAACTCGGCCGTGAGGTACTGCTCAATGATTTTGCCAGACATCACTTGCAGGTGCTCAACAAGTTGAGTTATGCCCAAGTCACCACTATGAGACCTGTATAGGCACGCATAGATACGAGTATGGCTACCGTACTCTATACGCAGCCACATGATTGACAGGTCCCTGTCTTCTAGCCCCGAAAGTCCCCCCCCGGCGTGAGGCACAAAATTGTGCTCAAGCTTGTACCCAGGGTAATGTAAGTATGATGTATCGGCCAGGCAAGATATTTGTGTCTCAGTCACAAAAAGCATTGTCTGCTTTGCGGTTTCAAGGTGATGGTGAACCGCGTTGGTGTTGGAGTTAAGTCCCCTGTTGTTGCACAGGTCCTCACATAACGTGGAATGGAACGCAGCTGTCTAGTTTTTTTTTTTACTTTTTGTGGCTTCATTATATTTTTGGGGAGTTTTTTTAAGACTTGGGGGCAGCTATTGTGTGGACAGCCGAACGAACAAAGGCAGGTTGAGCTTCCGCCGCTCGGTGCGAAGGTTGTATGGTCTGCTGACGCGTAGGATGGAAGGGCCCCCGATTCCCCCCCCCCCCCCCCCCCCCCCTTGAGGTATCCGGGTCCACAACGGTCTCCTCCCCCGGCACGACCACCCCATCAGGGACTTTTCGCAAGGCTGGCAGGTCAGCCTCCCAGGGCGGAGATTTACGTGATCCCTGGGTTCGGGACCCCGTTTAGCCTGCGGGCGGTCAGCGAACAACCGGTTCATCGGGTCTCCCTGGCAACCGCGTCAACATGCCACGCCAATCCACCACAGCAACGGTGACCAACCTCAGGTCCCCCAGCTGTCCACACAACAGCTCCCCCCGATGAGCTCTGGTACCTTACTCACCAGCAGAAACACCACTGCCTAAACGGTGTTATTTAACTGTGGTATTCTGTAAGGTAAAGGTATTTGCATCCAGACGGGCTGCTCCATTATAGGTGGACGAATCGACTGTGCCCTACCTCGTATGAAGTACATAATATATAGTTTAATATATAGTAGATAGGAGGTAGGTTCTGGCCTCCGGACTTATTATTGCAAGTGTCGAAGAACGGGGAAAACCGCTCTGAGTACCGGCCTGCGCGGGCGCTCGGCCTTCGGCCTCACAAAAGTTTCTTGAGGCGTGTTGTTTTGGATAATGCCCAGTGCAGGCGCTCATCCCGTCGCCAAAAGTTTAAAAAAGTAAAACTCAAAAACCTGCATTGATTAAAAAGTCTTACAACTATCTCCTACATGAAAAATCCCTAAATCACCAATAGCAAAATTAACCACTTTTTGGCAGTCAAGAGCCGTGATTACAGTACCTAGTCAGTGACTAAACTCGAGTATGGCTTACAAGTCTACCTACCTCAAACTTGAACCAGGATAATAACTTATGATGTAAATAAGAGGGTATTAATCCCAAGCCCTCGGTATAAAATTATCCCCCCTTCTACTACTGACAATATACTGTGTCATTATTGAATTGTGTGTGGTAACATAACGTATATTTTCTACTTAGGCATTCGATGCAGAACTGAAGAAGAGGTTCAAGACAATAGAGATGAACTTCATCCGGCCTCAAGGCATGACGTCGCCCTCCGGCGAGCGCGTGATGCAGTTCTGGGAGCTGATGGCCTGAGGAGCCGCGCGGCATCACCGCAGGTAGCCCTCATGCATTTCCTACCAAATTGTTGCTAACGTTGAGATGCGCCACCACGTGACATTACCACGATTACACTGTTAATTTTTTTTTTTAATTCACAATGCGATGTTTATATGGACCCATTTTTGCGAGAAGATTGGGTCAGTATTATAGCAAATTGCTTATTGATTAAAAAACAAACCAAGCCTTCAAAGGTATTTATTTCTTACATTGGCTTTATTTACTCAAAAGTTTTTTTATAGAAAATAATAATAATGTTAAATTATGATGTTATATATGTTAACAATGCCGGTGGTGGTGGTTCTTTTTGACTTATTTTTAGTTTGGAATCAAATTTTTTTAAGGTTCTAATTATGTATTTGAGTATTTTTTATCACTTCGCTGCAGTTAAGTTGCTGTGTTGAATTAGGTATTCAATAACACTAAAATATTATATTAGCCACATAAGCTTTCTTCTCTAACATTGAATATTGTTATCTATTCCAGTTGTAAGTAAGTCCCATCTTTGTGTTAAGAGGGTTTGCTTTTTGCGTTTGGGGTAGATCGTAAACATCTCATTGTAACAAGGTTTTCGTGATTATTTAGCTGAACATAAATTAAGTATAAATTATCTCTCTATTATTGAATGCACCTTCTAATTTCATAATTATGACTTTAACTGTTTACGGAAAATTTTTGGTGTCCTATATTTTTTTCAAAAATAACGGTTTTTTATTTAATGTTGCAAATGATTGGCGACTACCTTATTTTAGACAATTCAATGTGGTTTTAAATAGTATTATGCACACAATAATAGAGCAAAAATTTTAAGTTTTATTTCAATTCAATGAAATAATTACGATAATCTTACAAAAATGCAACATTTTCGATCCACCCCCAGCTAACGCTCTTGAACACAATCATAATCAATATAAAACAACTGAGAAATATAAATTTAATTATCATACAATGTGATGTTGGTGTATGATATTGTGTGATGTATGTGATAATATATTATGCTGAATGTACTAAGAGAATAATCATAAAATGAAATCATGATTTTTAAGTCATCATAACTCTTTTGGTGGGTATAGACCACAGACCATATAGCCTATAGACTCCTCTTTGAGCGTTTCTTAGTTGAAAACGCAATCGCCAAAAGTTGGGGGGGTGCAGAGGTATGAAGCTCACTGTGATTGGCGGATTCAACGACAATCTAGTGACAGATGTCACGTGAATTGCAAATGGCGTCCGACCTAGGGATGGGATAGCACGATATTTATAGCGTTATCTACATTGTGGTTGTACTGTGATGTTTGGTTGGGTGGGTAAAGTAAATAAAACAATCATTTATAATTGAGCCCACAGCTATCTACTGGAATTTAAAATGTATTACTTTTTTATAAAGACTCCTTACGTTCTTTTTTTGTTCCGTATTGCGGGTCAAGTAAGCTAGCCATGTGTTTATATATTTTTCCATCACGCATTTTGCCAAATCTATGACGTGATTGTTTTCATAATCAAACTGATGTTGCCATAACGTTGAGAATAAATTTTCATTTTTGAACGTCTGCACCGTTTTGACAACAAAAGCACGGCGTTCGGCGATAAAGTAGCCCACCTTTATCTCTTGCATATATGAGAGTATTTTTTTGTTTTCCTTTAGAGATATTAATGCCTGTACACATTTACTGCATTTTATACTTTTTTTCAGAGAATGCACAACAAATCCCGCAATGTACTTAATGATGTTTTTAGCAAACAGTGACAACGTTATATCTTGCAACGCTTCAATAAAGTCAGTGTCATCACTATCAATTAAAAAAAAAAGTTAGTAACATTAGCGTAGGTTTTGCAAACACACATAAATATCTCCGCTTTTTCAATAGTTTAAAGCAATCCGCAGAAAAATGCTGAGAGCATATGACGCTATTAGTCGTTGGAAACCAATTAAGATCTCGACTTGTAGCGTCTATCCACACTTTTTTCAGCTTCGAACTTTTTGGAAACCTTTAGAATTGGAAAACAAAAAAAATATAAGAACGACTTTCTGTATTATATCTACCTTCAGAATAACTTTACAACTACCAAAAACTTCTGCCATCAACTGAACATATTTTTTTATTCATTAAATAAATTAGCATTGATAAGTGCTTTTTCTTAATAAAAAATTCAAAAGGACTTTCGTTTATATAAATTATTGTTTACTTTAAATTCCATGAACAAAATAACTTATCGATGAAAACGATTTTACTTTGGGTTTGCCCACATCACTAGCGTACAATTTCTACGTGAAAGCGGGATAGTCATTTGCAAATATACACAGGATAGAAAGGGATAGGGAGAGTGAAATAAGACAACAACGTATTGGTTTTGTAATATTTCCTCAAATTTATTTAAATCTGTTTTCTTGAGTTTATCTTTAAAAAGTGACTTACATATGAAAAGTGATACCGTATTTTTGTAAACTTGATGTGGTACTACGTTACCCGCACCATTTCACGGCGCAACAAGGCATTTTACCCACTTTTTAAAATTTATTTGTACGAAAATTTCACGATGACGTTCGGGAACAGACTAAATCGCCAATTGGAGGCGTGGCACTACATATGATCAGTCGGTGCATATGCTTGGCGAGCGCGGTTCCCCTCCTATGCGGGGTCTATGGGCTATGTGGTCTGTGGTATAGACTAAAGCATTTCCGCGAGTAATTCATTTAGAGTAACGTTGTCCGAATGCTAAAATACAGGCAAGATTATTAGTTCTCTATTCAAAAAAAAAAAATGATCAATGTTCTATTACAAGGAAATGCTCTTATCTATCAGCACTCTTTATCTTATTTATATGGAAATGTTATTATTCTTACCACTTATCTTGATATACATTATTTAAGGACAGCTTCTAATTTGCATTGATCTAAGATAATTCTTAGGTACTTTGCATTGCCGCCATTCCCACGGTTAAATTATTATTACGTTTGAGTAGGTATTTTTGCTTTAATTCAATTCTTCTATTTTCATTTTAATTATAAGTGCAATGTAATTTCATTAGGCATCCCGCATTTTGTCATTGTTTGAATATTAGGTTTTTCCTATGAAATTGCCGTTTTGTATGAAACATTTTAAACAATTTTTTTTCATGTATTTTTATTTGTATTAATCGAAGTAATCACCCATGCAGTCAATGCACCTTTGCTAACGCAGTGGCAGTTTATTGATGCCATTCTTAAAGAAATCAGCTGGACGGGAGGCAACAAATTCTTCAAAGTTTTGTACTGCCCTCGGGTATTGAATTTTTTCCCGCCGAAAAGTTATCCAAATTCTGGAAAAAGTAGTAGTCTATAGGCGCAAGGTCTGGTGAGTAGGGCGGCTGACGGAGAGCTTCCAACCCCAGTTCTTGCAACTTGGAGACCGTTTGCTGTGCAGTATGAGGTCGCGCGGTATCGTGCAGGAGCAGCGGAGACGAGCGATTGACCAATGCTGGTTGGAGATGTGCCAGCTTCTCCATCATTGTGTTCAGTTCTTCACAGTACACATCTGCAGTAATGCTCACCCCGTTGGGTAAGAAGCTGTGATGAATCTTTTCTAGGGGTAAGTTTTCGTTTAGGGCATTGTTTAGGTGCTGAACCAGGATCCAACCAACTTGCTGAGCGCTTGCGGTTATCAAACAGGACCCATTTTTCATCGCAGGTAAGGATGCGGTTCAAAATTCCTTCATTTGTGTGTCTGTTGAGCAGTGCAAGGCACGTCTCGACGCGTACTTCGTGCTGGCGATCATTGAGTTCGTGGGGCACCCATTTGTCAAGCTTTTTACCTTGCCAATTTGACGCAAATGGACCAATATTCTTTTTTTGACGCTAACGTCGAAAGCTGCTGCTAATTCAGCCGTAGATTGTGTATCACCAGCTTCCACAATCGCCTTTGATTCGTCATTGTCGACCAAAGTCTTCGGACGACCGCGAGGTTCATTGTTCAGGTCGAAATTTCTAGAACGGAAGCGAGCAAACCAATAACAGGTGGTGCGTTGGTTTGTAGCGTTAGCTCCGTAAACGTCGTTGATGTTGCGTGCCGCTTGTGCCGCGTTGCTGCCACGACGGTACTCATATTCCTTATTTACTCGAATTTTTAACGTATCCATGATGACGAAAAAGATGGAAATGCGATGAAAATGTAACACTAATCAATAAACAAATGACTACTTTTGGAAAAAGAATTCCATGTTTTTAAAATAAAATTAATTTGAAATTAGAATTCTTAGCCAAAAATCAAAAAATGTTTTGATTTGAAATGGCCAGTATTGCAGAACGGCAATTTCATAGGTAAAGACCTATTATATTGATGAATAAATGGGAGCAGAAATGCAGCACTTCCAAAAACGGCAAACATTAAGGTGTAAAACACCTTGGAACAAAGTAAACCACTAATTTGTCTCGATACAAATAAGTGCTAACGTTTCGTAACATCAGTAACATGCAACTATTCTTAATGCTGGGTTTACATAGGTCTTATTCCTCATCAGGAAATACGAACACGCCAGTTGTTGTTAGCTTGCTGCAGAAGCATGATATAAAAACTAATGGACACGTATATATACTATGACATCTTGCAGCGTTTGATTGGCTACAATCAGCCATCTCGTATGTCAAATAATTTCGGCTTCGCTCGCACTCTATTGTTAATGATGCTATGATATTTGTAGTGTTGTATTTCGTTATTTTATTTTGTACGGGCGCTGTTGGCTTGTGTGATGATAGTTATAAGGACAGTCTTGTTGTATTAGGGCAGCATATACAGTACGTTTGATCTTTACGATCCGTCGTTTCAGAGTTTCAGACCGATCGAAACAACGAATCGGTGTATGTCAAGATCGTTAACGATTTCAGTAACTAGACACTAACGGATCGTAACAATCAATCGCACCGTTTATGGGGCACAGTTCAGTTTTGGCAAGGCAATTATTATATTTTTTGTACAGAATGGTGATTCTGTATTCGGCCTCTTTTCATAAAATGTTGCAGCTTGCTTGAAGGTGAAAACTTTCTCCCCTGGAGGCGTCGTTAAAACCCATATGAATTCATTGTTACTAAGTAAAAAAGGAAGTTAGTATCATCATTCAAATTGTTAACTATTTTATCGTTTGAATTCTTGGATTTACATACTGATGTAATAATTGCGACGCCACGTCTGGAGATAGTTTTCGCTCCGAATGTTGTAAAGAGGTGTGCTTAGCCCAAGATGCTTAGCTTCAGGGTGAGGATGGCCAGCCTAGTGATTCGTTTGAATGACTGGGCTTGTCAGCCTCATATCTGGACCTCACGACCGCTTTCCTTCAGGTGGAGTGAGGTCATCTTGACAGGCAATATAAAAAAAAGACAGTTTTTGGTGACAGTTGCGTCCTACCCGTCTCTAAACCAAATTAACCTTATATTTTCCTTCCTTTCCCTTCAAATGATACGGGGCGGACTATAGCATTTGTAATATTGAAGTTTAATTCGTGATTTACTTTATGTTGTCGCTGTAATGTTAAGAAATAGTTCTTATGTTTAGTTTAGAGACGGATACACCAAAATTGCCACCATTGAAATTATAAAAAATAAGTTATTTTGTTAACTGTTAACGGTCTTCCTCTCACTAAATAGTGTAACCCCTTTAAGTTTAATTCCAATTCTTATTGAACTATTTATTATCCTTCTAGTTAGAGAGGTTAAGAACATCCCGCGATTCAAAATCGTGGTCAGCCCCCCGATTCAGAAAAAAGTTATCGACCGATTCGGTTATGTTCTTTTGTTTTCAAATCATTATTATGTAGGGTAGTTTTTATGTAATCTAGTTTATGAAAACCTAACGCCTTTGACTTTAACATATAACAATATTGATTGCTACCGTTAAGCAGATCATTTATTATAATTCGAACAAGATTAGCGAATCGGTCGATAACTTCGTTCTGAATCAGGCGGCAGAAGTTAGAGGAATGGGTTTATCGCGTAACTTTGTTACAAATGCGAATCATTAGATTAGGTAAATAGCTTATTATATTATTACAGTTTAGTAAAATCTTGTCTGTTACCTATTTAAGGTAATTTTTTGACACTTGAGGTCCTTGCTTGGTTACCGGCAGATGGAAGAGCGTTCTAAATGCAAAGTACAAAGTTACGCGACGAACCCAGATGGTGTGTGACAACTATTGCCATATTTGTTTATTTTTATTATCGTTGTAATTATTGTTTGTAAAAGCCTCGCAGTTTAGGGTGCGGCTTATAATCGTTTATCTTACCACCACCGATAACCAAACATATTCGCATATTACTTACTTTATCTATGTATGATAATTGATGATTTACAAATGTGTACTATGTAATTCATGTACAAACTGACATTGACATTGTCACTTCTCATTTTGTAATACGGGCCTAATGGTTTACCTTGTTAGTTTTTGTATAATTATTGAAACAGGCTGACAAGAGATGTCAAGGGTCTGTTTTAATTTAATTTGCTTAGTTAAACCAACCTACACACACAGAGCCGACTTACCTACAGAGTTAAAGCAAGTTGTTTGAATCATGGCTTCGCCTTACAAAATGACAAAGCGAAGATTTAAGAATCTTATCAAAAAGTGATAAAATCAAAAGAAACAGACGGAAGTGAATAAAAAAACAAATAACGAAAAAAATTTTAAGGCAAATGAAATTATAGTCAAACAACTTTAACTTATTAAAAAACCCTCGCTGTGCGAGGGTTGAATCTCGAAATTTATAAAAGCTTTCGATTGTTAAGCCGTACCCGCCGCATTATTGTGATTATTTAAAACAAAACAATTAGTTTATAAGCTAGATATAAGGCACTATTTTATTACTATTCTTATAATGTTCCATCATTATTGATAAAATAAATATTATTGATAATTAATAAAGTCTTATGTTATATGAAAAATTATTGAAACTCAGCATTAAAAAGTTATATTCTCTTTATTTGCAACAGTAAGAATAAAGTTCATTATTACGTAACTAATACAATAGTACAAAAAACGTTTGGCACGCAAATAAAGGAAGCCAAGGCACTTTAAAATTCCATTATGCTGAGTTGAGCAGCTAATTTCCTTTACACGATCCTAAAAAAAACCTTCAAATCTAATACAAATTAAACAAAATAACTCATTTTTACATTGAGGGAAACTTTGTAAATCAACAGTTTCAATACATGAATCTCAACGAGTATTTACAGTGAATACAGATTTTAACGGCTTGAAAGCCCACAAAATACGTATGGCAGAAGCTTAGGACTATTTAGCACCCTTATTGTTCCAGTACTACGTGTTATACAGGCTGTCCCACGCGCGTTATAGGGAATTTAACTTGGGTTTTAATTTGAACCAATTCTGTCCGTCCTTATATTATTGTCCTCTACTGACCTCATCAATCAGTGCCAAAAACTAAGAATGATTTTGGTATATTCAGCCAGGTCAGTCAGTCAGTCTGGCTGAGGCAATCAAATTTTTAAAAAGCAAATCTTAAAAGTTTCAGGTACTTTGCGTGGGACAATATTATGCTAACGATAAGTTCCTATAAATTATAATGATATGTCATGAAAAACTAAACAAAGGTAACATAAATATTGGTCGCCAACAGTCAGATACGCTAATACTTATCCAAAAAATTGCTTCCACTTCAAGCACTACGTGCCAGTAACTTATAAATAATAACATTTCTAAAAACATCCAACATTATTGCAACGAATCAGGTGCCGAACAATTTATTAAAATGTGGCAATCATATCCCGAATTCCCTAGGGTTTTAGACGCCATACCCATAGTTGATGTACGCTATTTGTGACTTATTTTCAATCCTGTTATGAACGTTCTTAAATTCGCAACAAGCTTTTACGTAAACCTCGCAAAAACATCAGTCACTTCAAATAACACTAGTCGAAAAATATAACTATCTACAAAGTCAATAAATCTCTGCTACTGTATAATTTGCTCCTGGCTATCCGTTGACGTTTTCGCGTTATGACAACATGAGATCTGAGGGCTCTCCTCCCTCGTTTCCTGGCGAGGGGGTTCCTCTTTGCAGCAGCTCTGAGGCTCTTGAACAACTTCTTGACTAGATTTGCAGCACTCTGGTGGGGGCTCCTGTTTCTTTTTGCAGCAGCCTTGTCTCTCAGTTCGGAGGAGTTGAACATCTTCTACGCTAGGGCTGTCTTCTTTCTCGCTTTCGGTATAGTGGCATATCGCTTCTTGGACTTTCTTGGCTCTGGCTACTTTTGAGGGGCATTGTTTCGCGCCGTAGTAGCAAGTGGCGGTGGAAGACTCGCCCTGGTCGGCCGCGGGAAAGTAGTGCGAGGGCTGGATGCACGTGCGCGTGCGACACTCGAAGAAGTCGGACTCCGAACTTGGTGCAGAGTTTAGAAGAGGAGGCGTCGAGGTCTCAGCTGTAATATAAATGAAGAGCTGAATATAATAATTGCTGATTAATATATGAATATAATATTAACTGCATATATGTACTTAAAAGTACGAAATTACATGATCATCAACCAATAATAATCTACAGGGCAATGATTGCAAATACTTCATTATTCACATGGCAATCTCGTTCATCTATGTTATAGCATATTTTGATCCACAGAGATACGAGAAAAAAGTAAATACAAATGATTAAAGTAAAGGAAAGCTGATAAAAATAAAATAGCGGTTCTTCAGAGTATAGTTGGTGAAACTAGAGTTATTCAATGTGGATGCCTAGGGAGGGATTGTACTTGAAAGATGAGACCGGTGCCTACGATACTATACAATGTAAGTAACCTAAGCTTACTACATGAAACATCACAGTAGGATAGGATATCTAGAGGCACGATACTTACAAACTGTTTTTAGTGAACGACATTGATCTATAAACAATGATATTTGGACATGACTCAATTGATGCTAGAGAGGCCGAATAAAGTTACGAGGAAAACTTCACGCACGAATGTTGGATATTAAAGTAATCTGATTGATGTGTTATTTGAAACGAGACTACGTGACGATAGTTCTGTTGCTTTTCTAATATTACTTTTTATTTAAGGTACAGTATTGTAGAACTAAGCTTGACAATTTGTAAACGTACAGTGATATTTAATGACTACATGAAAATTTGAAATTAAACTCTATTTAAAAAATTACAATAAGTTCCTTTTCTTGCTCAGCACGATCTCTAGTGAAAAGAAACTTCTACCATGCATCTAACGTTACAAAATCCTAATATACAGCGACATCTGTGCAACTAATGTATAATATTGAACCGCAAAGGTACCCTATGTCTGAGTTCGCGTGTAGGGCTCCGGCGTGAGCGGCGTGGCGGCCTGCTGCGTCTCGAGCGCGTCCATCTCCTTGCAGAGCTTGCCCTCGCACACTTCCCAGCTGCACTTGTCTGTGTTGCACCGGTCTTGGGGCGGGAGGGGGCGGTTAGGAAGGTACAAGTTACTACTATTGCCAGCGGGCGATTGGCAAATCATTCTAACTGCGATTGCAGGTAATTGCTAATTTTGCAGCTAGTTGACGTCAAATATCCATTGCTGGCGATTTAGTGAAAATTGATTCGCATTACGAGATAGAGAATCTAGGGTGGGTTCTAATTTGAGCCTGAACTGAAATAGAACCAATTTAACTCCTAAATTGCTTACGTACTACTTTAGCTGGCAATATTCCCTAAAAAATAGAATTGAATATTATGTTAGTCAAAAAATTACCTGTGTCGTCGCACTCCGGCGTGCAGATGACGTTGCGCTTGGTGCTGAAGCACTGCATCTGCAGCCGCGTCAACTTCGTGCCGAACAAGAAATAAC
The DNA here is from genome assembly GCA_947369235.1 of Udea olivalis. Classification (NCBI taxonomy): domain Eukaryota; kingdom Metazoa; phylum Arthropoda; class Insecta; order Lepidoptera; family Crambidae; genus Udea; species Udea olivalis. Next base: position 2,291,164 of record OX376342.1, read on the forward strand.
CTTAAAATAACAAACTATATTTCACAAAACAGGAAATCTTTTCGATACCGTAGTTTATTGAGGGTGGTGTTGTTGTAAGCAATTTGTTTTGATGAACGCGCTATTTACTAACTATGCGTACCTATAGCAAGTAAATCGTGTAACCAGCTGAACATTTGCCTAAATTAAACTGAATCGATATGATAAGGTTATTCATGATATTATATTAACACTATGTATCCGCCCGCGGCTTCGCCTGCGTTTCGTTAAATACTATGACCAAATTAAATAAAATCTATATAAATTGTAGCCCATGTGTTATTCTAATGTATAAGCTGTATTACTGTAAAGTTTCATCCTAATCCTTTCAGTAGTTTTTGCGTGAAAGTGTAACAAACATACATACATACATCCTCACAAACTTTCGCATTTATAATATTAGTAAGATAAAAATTAAAAAGATGTTAAGACCCTGAAGAGGCTTTATCAAACAAAGTCTAGGTTTGATAGTTTTTATCTTAATATTAAGACAGGTGGTCGGTCATGGCCTAAAAAAGGAAGAAGGCAGGAATGACGCTAGCTTGCAGCGTACACCAGAAGAATACTACAGGTCTGTGTTCCTTTCTTTGTTATTATATTAGTTTTCTAAAAAAATGAAAAGTTTTCTGATCTTATAGCAAAAGGTCGAGATGACTCACCGAGCATCATGCCGAAGACGACGGCCAGCAGCAGGTGCACGTTGTAGACCATCACGGCCAGCATCAGCAGGTAGCCCACCACGTTGTGCACCACGAACATGAGCGTCTGGTGCGTGTTCACTAGCGCACTGGGACAAACTAATACATGACGGACGGCGGCAAAACCCGTTACGACGTTTTTACTTATTCATTCATTTAAAACCATTTCAAGGAGTCTAAGGCCCGTCTTCTATTAAAGCGGCGAGTTTTATAACCAATCAGATTTCATTATTGATACCACTGTCTGTGAAATGTGGAAATAACGAAATCTCATTGAAAAACGGGCCTTATGTATACAGGAAAGTGCCCATGCTAAGCTTGATGTACTGACTACTGTCGTATGTATGGATCTCGTCATCGGTGACAACTTAAACCAAGATAATCTGCCCACCGATTCAGAACAAAGTTATCGACCGATTCGGTTATTTTCTTTAATTTTTTATTCATTTTTAGTATAGGTAGTTTTTATATAATTTCGTTCATGAAAACTAAAGGCCTTTGGCTTTAACATATAATATATTTGTTTGCTACCGTTAAGCGGGTCATTCACTATAGTCAAAACAAACTTACCGAATCCGTCGATAACTTCGTTCTGAATCGGGGGGCAGATCCTAAACTGAATAGTATGTTCTATGAGTGTCAGTGACCGATAAACATACTTGAATATTTACTAACATACATTAATGACTAAACAGGACAAACAAAACTTCGTGGTATAAATCTTTGGGTGGGAAAACCAGCGGTGTTCGGCGCACACTTCGGACGATTGTGCCAGCTGGCCAGACATTTTTTTGTCTTGGTAGTGTAGGTATCGAACTCATGGCCCCCACGTTACAGGTAAAGGTTAGCTAACCGCCACTATTCTAGTATACTGACCGTACTCGCAGCGTAGACCAGCGGCTGACCTGGCCCGAGCTGGTGTTCCGGCTGGTCGTCGGCTCCATGTTACCTGTCTGATCTCTGCAAGCACACAGATATTTAACGTATGAGTAAAATAACATTGTTTTTATTTTTTAATGTAAGACAGGACTTTCGACAAATCGTTGACTTTAAAAATAAGAATTAAAAACGGAGAATTACTTCTTATTTTTACGCTGTGCCCGTGGGAAAGCTTCGTCATACACAGAATATTGTGTAATACTTATCATTATGAATAAAAGCCAATGATCAATGATTTTGTTAAGCGTAGTGCGTTACTCTACGGTGGTGGTACTTCACATACGCTTTCAATGAATTTCAGTGGACAAGTCTTTTAGTTACCACTGCCAGAGAGCGTTACACTACTAGCTGTTATTGCCCTCAACTCTGCTATTCCTCATTTTTTGAAACAGTTAGCATCTACGTCCTAAAAAGTACCCGTATGCAAAATTTGGTACTTCTATAGTTTGTCCAATTTAAGATGAAAATTTTGACAGTTCACGCCTATGAATTATTGCATTATTTTTCGGTAAAGTGTACTACAGTTAATATCGAGCTTTATTGACGGTTACCGCCCAGTTAGTGAAGTGCCTTGCAAACGAATAGCAATGGCGGCTAGCCCAACATTCTATTTCGAAGGCAAAAGCTATATAAACTGAAGGGACAGTTCTTCTAGTGTTAATGACGATAATGATTATGAAAGTCATTCAAGGTGTGCACTTTAATATTAGTAATAAATAACTTCAAATCCTTATACCTACTTTTATTTAATTCACATATTTTATATATTTGATTATCTCTTTATTGCACATTAAAATATTTGAATAACATTTTCTGTGTTTATCTATAGAAACCAACGATTCCAAGTTATATGAAATAATAAATCGAAAATCGAATAGATTCGTTAACGATTATAAACTACACCCCATTCCTGTTGAAAGCTGTCAAAATTATCATCCTAAATTGGACAAAATATAGCACTTGAAGTAACAAAGTTTATACAAACAAACTATCAACCCCAAACATAAACCCTTAGAGGTCTAATGTCGCAAAAACCTATCTTAGTGAGCATCTACGTCCTAAAAAGAACCCCCATGCAAAATTGTAAACTCCTACAAGCACTTGTTTCTGAAATTCCGTGATGAGCGACCTTTCGCTTTTATAAATTTTGCGTGCGTATTTTTAATTTCACTATATATTATCATATCAGAATCTATTAATCCAATTAACCCATAGACCCCGCATAGGAGGGGAACCGCGCTCGCCAAGCATATGCACAGACTGATCATATATAGTGCCACGCCTCCAATTGGCGATTTAGTCTGTTCTCGAACGTCATCGCGAAATTTTCGTACAAATAAATTTTAAAAAGCGGGTAAAATGCCTTGTTGCGCCGTGAAATGGTGCGGGAAACGTAGTACCACATCAAGTTTACAAAAAGACGGACTTTTCATAGGTAAGTCACTTTTTATAGATAAACTCAAGAAAAAAGATTTAAATAAATTTGAGAAAATATTACAAAACCAATACGTTGTTGTCTTATTTCACTCTCTCCATCCCTTTCTATCCGGTGTATATTTGCAAATGACTATCCCGCTCTCACGTAGAAATTGTACGCTAGTGATGTGGGCAAACCCAAAGTAAAATCGTTCTCAACGATAAGTTATTTTGTTCATGTAATTCAAAGTAAACAATAATTTATTTAAACGAATGTCCATTTGAATTTTTTATTAAGAAAAAGCACTTATCAATCCTAATTTATTTTATTAATAATAAAATCATGTTCAGTTGATGGCAGAAGTTTTTTAATAGTTGTAAAGTTATTCTGAATGAAGATATAATACAGAAAGTCGTTCTTATATTTTTATTGTTTTCCAATTCTATAGATTTCCAAAAAGTCCGCAGCTGAAAAAGAATAAAATGCAGTAAATGTGTACAGGCACTAATATCTTTAAAAGAAAACAAATATACACTCATATATGCAAGAGATAAAGGTGGGCTACTTCATCCTTCTAATATGGTCGTTACAATATGCCGCCGGTGCGAAATTGTCATTCGCAGCAACGAGAATTATAAAAAACTAAAGCTTGAACGCCGTGCTTTATTTTTTGTTGTCAAAACGTTGCAGACATTCAAAAATGACAATTTATTCCCAACATTATGGCAACATCAGTTTGATTATGAAAACAATCACGTCATAGATTTGATAGAGCAAAATGCGTGATGGAAAAATATATAAACACATGGCTAGCTTACTTGACCCGCAATACAGAACAAAAAAAGAACGTAAGGAGCCTTTATAAAAAAAAAAATACATTTTAAATCCCAGTAGGTAGCTGTGGGCTCAATTATAAATGATTGTTTTATTTACTTTACCCACCCAACCAAATATCATAGTACAACCACAATGTAGATAACGATAAAAATATCGCGCTTTCCCATCCCTAGGTCGGACGCCATTTGCAATTCACTTGACATCTGTCACTAGATTGACGTTGAATCCGCCAATCACAGTGAGCTTCATACCTCTGCACCCCCCCGACTTTTGGCGATTGCGTTTTCAACTAAGAAACGCTCAAAGAGGAGTCTATGGGATAGGTGGTCTGTGACAGCCACGATGTAAAATTTAAATAACTTAAAGTTAAGTATTGATTAAAGAATACATATTTTTTAAATAACTTTATTATAATTTAGTTTCAACAATTTCTTTAAAATAACTTAGATTTGGGCAAAATATTTACCATTTTTCCAATGATGAAAATAAAAAATAATGGCTGAATAGCTGGCCGGCCACAGAAAAAAAAACAAACAAAATAGGCGGGAAAGCTGCAATTCGATCTTCATTTATTTTTTCGATTTCAAGACTTTTGTTTATACATATAGCAGAGATTTGTATCTTTATAATGAGTTCATCTGATTCTGATATGAATTTAACGCCTGATTTTATAAGAGAAGAGGCTAAAGCGGTAGTGGAAAATAAAATTTACTCATTTTTTCTTTAGCTAATTCATGTTTTTATTTTTACTTTCCTTGTTTTGTAATGAAAAGCAGTGTTTACCTCGGGTTAGACTTATTTAGTCCCTCGAACTATTGGCGCCCGGAGTCTCGGGACTAAATAAGTTACTTTCACCCCTAGGGTAACAATGTACTATTTCATTACTCATACTCTGAAAGTAGGTCTGAAGTTGCCTGAGGAGCGGGATGAAAGTAATACTTTCCATCCCTAGGGAGAATCACTTTCAACTGACAGCTGTCAAATTATTTAAAAAAAAAAAAAACAGTTCTTTTTCACTTATCTATTGAACCATGTTCCAACTTTCTATACAGCCACGATGTTTGATAAAAATAACTTAAAGTTAAGTATTGATTAAAGAATATATATTTTATAAAAAACTTTATTATAATTTAGTTTCAACAATTTCTTTAAAATAACTTATATTTGGGCAAAATATTTACCATTTTTCCAATGATGAAAATAAAAAATAATGGCTGAATAGCTGGCCGGCCACAGAAAAAAAAACAAACAAAATAGGCGGGAAAGCGGCAATTCGATCTTCATTTATTTTTTCGATTTGAAGACTTTTGTTTATACGTATAGCAGAGATTTGTACCTATAAAATGAGTTCATCTGACTCTGATATGAATTTAACGCCTGATTTTATAAGAGAAGAGGCTAAAGCGGTAGTGGAAAATAAAATTTACTCATTTTTTCTTTAGCTAATTCATGTTTTCATTTTTACTTTCCTTGTATTTGTAATGAAAAGCAGTGTTTACCTCGGGTTAAAGACTTATTTAGTCCCTCGAACTATTGGCGCCCTCACATAGGGTTCTTTTGACATTCCTTTTGCGGCAAGTCGATGTATTCTATTCAGCCACAGCTGTATTTGAAATTTCTTTATCTTGATTTCAAATGAATATTTAAACAATGGAAGCAGGAATATACTCATTAATGTATGTTTCACTTAATTAGTATTTAATTTAATAAATTTGAGCTAAGCATTTACGATAGAATTGAAAAAAAAAATCTTTAAATAAAATAAGGCGGGGGAATTCCATCATCATTGTCTAAGTACCTATGCTTTTTTACAAATATTAAAAAAAAAATGGTTGAATTCCACAGACAAAAAAAGGCGGGATTGAAACTATTCGAACTTCATTCATTCAGTTGTTTCGTAAATTGTTGCACTTCGACGCAACTACCTTAAAAACTTCCGGTCCTTCGGTGGGTGGCCAGATGGCGTACGGCGGGGCGCGTGCTCTTAAGGACCTTGAAGGTGAGCAGGGCGTTATAGCACGGCGGGCTCTGGGCTTCCGGCGTCCTCCCAATTAATACTCTTCGGACGGAGGGCGCTGAGCGTCGGCGGCGTGCGGCTGGGTTCCGACCTGCCCACTAGTTGAGTGGACTGTATATGACTCGAATAGGGCTCTTCGGCTGGCTGGGAATATGCCCTGTAGGAAGGGGGCTAGAGCGTTGTTACACCTTCCAATAAAATTCAGCTTTCCTTATTAAACTCTTTATTTGCAGTGGACTTCTTCTTTGGGAGAACTTGTTCCCTAGACTGCCTGGTTACAACTGAACCCTTTCCATGGGATTTGCCTGATATTTAAAGAAAAACCCGACCAATGAGGTTTTAGAGAAATCCCCCTACTTTACCTTCTATTGCTATCCCGTTTGTTTTCTCATTTGCTATCTCGTTCCTTGAAAAAACTAGGTTTTCTGGCAAATTCCATGAAATACCTTCAGCTTACAATAAACCCTTATCACTATTTAGGTGCTAATTCTTATTTGCTATTTAATTAAACTATAATTTACATATGAAACCTTAAAACTATGAAGAAATTTCCAATTTTGTAAATTCGGCTCTCCTGCCGGTATTGCCTTATTCTACCTTATACCTAATACAACTTACACATGAAAACAACTTACACATGAAAACACTTATAAAACTAACAATTAGAAAAACGGCTTATCTAAATGGAGACATTAAAACATTTTGATCATTTTAATATTACAAATTAAATACTCTTATTCACACGCGTCGCTAACAGTCCCCCGCGCAGTGCGAAGCACTCCATCACGAGGTTGCGACGCTGTTGCAGGAACCAGGATGACTACTCGGCGTGTAGGTCTTCTTAGTGTCCCTCCCGGCGTCCTTACATCCAGGATTCGGACTCTTCCATCTGGCCCTGGGTATACCTTTTGCACTTCTCCCCGGGGCCAAGTGTTTCTTGGCAGTGAAGCATCTACGATCATCACGATGTCTCCAACCTTCGGGTCTTTAAGGTCTCGTCCTGCTATCTTCCTCGGCATCAAGGTGGGTAGATACTCTTTGACCCATCTCTTCCAGAAATGGTCCGTCAGCCTTTGCGCCGTTCTCCAGTTCGCCTTGCCGATGAGGTCGTGATCTTCGAACTCTCCAGGTGTATCCATTCCGCAGGACCTTCCCAAAAGAAACTGGTTGGGAGTCAGGCTCTCTTCATCATTCAGGTCCATGCTGATATGCGTGAGTGGACGAGAGTTCACGATGTGTTCCACTTCTGTGAGGAGAGTGTGGAGAACTTCTTCTGGCGGAGTTTTCGTTTGTAAGACGACCATCAGTGCTGTCTTGACCGAGCGCACCAATCTCTCCCAGGCACCGCCCATGTTTGGACATCCAGGCGGGATGAACTTCCACTTTATACCCTCCTGGGCGGCTGCTTCTTCTAACTCTCTCTTCGCTCCGACGAAGTTAGTCCCGTTGTCGCTGAATATAACCTTCGGAGTTCCTCTTCGTGCTGCCATTCTTCGGAGTGCCATGATCATGGAGCTAGTACTTAGAGAATTGGCTAACTCTAAATGTACTGCCCTTGTGGTTAAGCAAGTGAAAAGGGCGCCCCAACGCTTCTCTGTTCTTCTCCCGACGGTGACTTGCATCGGCTCGAAGTAGTCCACAGCGGCACAACCAAATGGGTGCTGATGGTGTTGCTGACGCTCGACGGGCAGATCTCCGATGGGTGGGACTTTTGGCGCACCTTTGTGAACTTTGCACCATTGACACCGATGAATGATCCCCTTTGTGGTTGTGCGAAGACTCAATATCCAGTATCTCTGCCTGATTTCATTGATGACTGTCGCTGTGTTACCATGGAGAAACTTCTTGTGGTAATGCTCTATGATGAGGCGACTGATCTTGTGTCTTCCATCTAGCATAGTCGGGTTCATCCTCTGATCTTCTATGGCTACTTTTCTTGTTCTGGTTCTCAGTTTGATGATACCGCGACTATTTAGGTAGACGTCGATCTTCCTCAGGCGACTTAAGTTCTTAAGTGGCTTCTCTTCTTTCAGGCAGGCTAACTCTTCGGTGAACCTTTCTTGTTGGCTCCTCTTGATGAGTTCCTCTTCGGCTCTTCTGAGGTGATCTTCTTCAAGAGGTAAGAAATTCTTCTTTTCTTCTGCCTTCTTAGAAGATGGAATATTGAGCTTCTTTTTCACTGAGCGCTTATGAGGTTTCCAGTCTTCTTGTCTGGTGGAGTTGACATGTTCTTTCTTCAGCTTCAGCCTCTCTTTCAGCATGTCTATGAACTGAAACATGCGAGCTGTGCTTCGAAGTAGACGTGTCCAACTGGAGAACTTCTCTGGATCTGGCGTGTGGTGTTCTGCTGCTCTTATGGAAGTCACTAACTGAGCACTTTTTTCTTCCTCAGAGCCTGCTTCCGTTTTCTCAAATCGTTTGTTTGGCCATTTTTCTTCCTCTTCATATAAGAAGGTTGGACCCTTGAACCATCTTGCAGTGTTGTCAAACTCTTTAGGTGTGCCTCTTGTGGCATCATCTGCCGGATTTTCCTTTGTTGGGACCCATCGCCAGTCTTGTGGTCTCGTTAACTCTTCAATTTCAGCAAGACGATGAGCCACTAACGTCTTAAACTTTCTCGGATCGGACTTCAGCCATTGAACAACTGTGCTAGAGTCCGACCAGAATGTCTTTTCTATAACTTCCAGTTTCAGCTCCTTTTTAATCATGGAGGCCAATCTGCTTCCCAATAAAGCCGCTTGAAGTTCTAGCCGAGGGATGGAAGTTGGTTTTGACGGAGTTACTCGGGCCTTTCCAGCGATCAAGGTGACGCGAACTCTTCCGTCTGGCTCCACGATCCTCCAGTAGATTGCCGCAGCGTAGGCTCCCTCACTGGCGTCGCTGAACGTGTGCAGTTGACCTTTTCTGTGGTTTGGTGCCAGACATCTGGGAACTTCCAACTCTTTTAACATTGACACTTCTTGAAGATACTTTTCCCAGTTGACCTTCTGTTCTTCTAAGATGGTTTCGTCCCAGTCAATCTTTGTACGCCAGATTTCTTGGATGAGTTTCTTCCCTTGTATTAAAATTGGTGTTGCAAGTCCCAACGGATCAAAGGTTGACATAACGGCGCTTGTGACTTCTCTTTTGGTCGGTGTCCTCTGTCCGTTGAGAACTTCTTGCGGCGTATTTCGAAACCCGACGTTGAAGGCTAGGACATCTTTAACTATTAACCATCTAAGTCCTAGGGTCTTCTCTTCTGTTGAGAAATCTATTGTATCTTCTTGGAGTTGGTCTTGCACCCCTTCGAGCATTTCCGATCTGTTACTTCCCCATCCTCTTAACTGGAACCCGGCCTGTGCATGGATTTGCTGCACTTCTTTTGCTACTCTTCTGGCTTCTTTCACCGTTGCAAAAGACTGCAGATAATCATCCATGTAATGATTGGATTTTATCGCTTCTACAGCTTCCGGGTGCTCTCCTTGGAAGTCTTCTGCGTTCTTGTTCATCACATAAATTGCAGTGGATGGTGATGATGTAGCCCCAAATATAACTGATGCCATTCGATACTCTTCGGGTTTTCCAACTCTTCTATCACCGCGCCACAGAAATCGCAGACTGTCTCGATCAGCTTCTTTCATTTGGATTCGAAGAAACATTTCTTTGATGTCAGCGACGACGGCAATTGGACCTTCTCTAAATCTGATCAGTACTCCGAAAAGTGATTGGAGCAGATCTGGTCCTGGTAGTAGGGCATCATTTAGGCTTTTCCCTTGAAACTTCGCAGCAGCGTCCAGAACTATTCTTGGTTTCTTCTTGATAGGGTGCACTACTGCAAAGTGTGGCAGATAGAAGGTTCTTCTATTCGTCGTTGTTGGAGGGGCCTTTTCTGCATATCCATTCTTCAGTAAGTTGTCAATTTGCTCTTCGTACGATGCCTTCAGGTTTTCATCTTTGTCCAACTTCTTCTCGATGTTGACAAGTCTTCGATGCGCTTGACTGTAATTGTTCGGCAACTCTTCGTTTTCACTCTTCCACAGAAGTCCTGATTCAAACCTTCCATTCGGTAGCCTCTTCGTTGTTTCTTGCAGGACGTCTAGTGCTCTCTTGTCCGCGTCATTGTTTGAGCGTCGTGGCTGTACCAAGTGACTCTATCTCAAAGTGACGACGAACAAGGGCTTCGGTTTCATCTTCTACGAGCCGACTGTGATTGACGAACTTGACTGGCACACTTCTTCTTTCATCACAGCCGTGGAGAACCCATCCCAAACTTGTGAACGAAGCAACTGGATCAGAGGCTTTTCCTTTTCTTAACCTTCTTGTAACGATTAGCCCCCAGTTGTCTTGTCCAATAAGAAGTTGTGGCTCTTCACCCTCGTAGACCAGTTGATTCTTGATCTTCTCTAAGTGGTGGCACTTCATCACCATCTTCTCTTCAACTTCTTGTTTCGCCAATTTCAAGTTGTCGATAGTCCGAACTTCTATTTTCTTTGTGTCTCTTTGATGGGCTCCTTTGATTTTGAGCTGAATCCTTTGGGAATTGTTCTTGCTCAATCCTCTTCCTCCGACCATTTCTATAGTAATGGGCTCGACTTTTCCTTCTGCCCCAATCTTCTGTGCGACAGAAGAGTCCAGTAAGGAGATAGTGGACCCTTCATCCAGCATCGCCAGTACCCGAACTGAGCCCTTCGGTCCATACAAGTTGACTGGGATCATCTTCAGGTATGCTCTTCCTCCACTAGTCACTAGTGCACTGAAGATACTCTTTCTTCTGTTGTCTTCTCTTGGTGAACAGTGGCGGTCGCTGGAGGTCTGTCGGAGTGAAGCATGGTATGGTGCCATCTTGCGCACTTCTTGCAGGTTGGCGCCTTGCATGTTGGTCTTGAGTGCTGAAACCGAAGGCACTTGAAGCAGATCTTCGTCTTCTTGGCCATTTCCCATCTTCTGTCGGTGCTTGCTTCTTTAAATCTCTTGCACTCATGGAACCAATGTTCTCCCTGGCATTCTGGACACACTTTGTTTTGCCATTGGGATTTCTCTTGCTCTTGTAATGCATGAGTCGCTTCCTTATGGGTTCTTCTGTTCTGCTCCCAGGACACTTCAGGTGGAGCGAAGTCACCACATAAATCCGCTTCAAGTTCTAGGAAGTCACATATGAGCGTGAGTTCCTGTTCCTCTTCATCACGTCGATTGCGGTGGTAGATGAACCATCTATACTTCATTGAAGACGGCATCTTCTCTATTAGGGTCTTCATAGTTTCTGGCGAACTCAGGTATTGTATCTTGCCAAGCGCTTTGATTGTAGCCACGGAGTTTTTGACATGGCTGGCGAACGTGCAGACACTATTGGGCGCTTCGTTGATTCTCGGCAAGATCTTGAGCTTATCTAGTTCAGCCAATGCAATTGCCCCTGGTCTTCCAAAGCGAGCTTCTAAACCCTTCATAACTTCTTCTGGCTTCTCGGCGGCGAAGAGTAGGCTCTTGACAGCTTCTCTTGCTCTTCCTTGGAGAGATCTTCTTAGACGAGCTAAGTTCTGTGTTGGTGAGAATGCATGCGAGGTATCTTCATAGGATCTTCTGAAGGCCAACCACTCTTCACTGGCGCCGTTGAAGTATGGGAGTTCAATTATCTGTCTTGACAAATTGGTTTCTGTTGATTTGCTAGACAGCTGCGCTATGGCTTGGGCGAGTTCTTGGAAGTCACTCTTCTTTTTCTCTTCATGGACTTCTTTGGGTGGCTGCTGAACTGGCATCCTCTCTTCGACCGTGTTAGTTTGGTTCAGCCATTGTTCCACGTGTATCCGCCGGATTTGCTCTTCACTGGCACCATCTTCTATGTCCGAGTCCGCTTGCAATAATTCCAGCTCAGCTTGTGCAATTCTTGACCGGGCTTCAGCGACTTCCAGTTCTCTTTGGGCTACTTGCATCTTCGCTTCCGCTATGGAGCGCGTGTCTACAGGTAGTCTTCTCGATGACACTTCTCTGTTCTGTCGCTGAGTACGGCGTGCTGCTGCTGGAGCGGGTGTTTGGAAATGAGCATCCTCTTCTTCTCGTGCAACGCGTTTTCTTTCTAATTCGGCGATGCGTGCTAACAACTCTTCGTGTTGCTTGATGGCTTCGGTTGCTGGGTTGGGCATGTGCATTTGCGCTTCTCTGCTTGTTCCAGCAATACTGGTGCGAGGCTGTTCCATTCTTGCAGCTAGCACTGGTGGGGGCGCAATTGGATATGCTGCAGGGCGGCCGGGCGCTTCCCCTCTGGTGTGAGCCGCTAGTGCGGCGCAATCCCCAGCGAGGCGTTCCGGGGATACCTCTTCGGCGGTGCGCGGCGGAGTCCTTCTTGTCAGCGTTGATTGGCTTGACGTCTCCGCTGATTCAGTCGGCGTGATCATGCTATAATCGGTTGTTGATGTTCCCGAAGTAGCTTTCGCCTTCCCTTTCGACTTGTCCGACCTTGTAACGGGCATATCCTGTCCAAAATCCGGCTCGAAGGACCAGAAAATGTTGCACTTCGACGCAACTACCTTAAAAACTTCCGGTCCTTCGGTGGGTGGCCAGATGGCGTACGGCGGGGCGCGTGCTCTTAAGGACCTTGAAGGTGAGCAGGGCGTTATAGCACGGCGGGCTCTGGGCTTCCGGCGTCCTCCCAATTAATACTCTTCGGACGGAGGGCGCTGAGCGTCGGCGGCGTGCGGCTGGGTTCCGACCTGCCCACTAGTTGAGTGGACTGTATATGACTCGAATAGGGCTCTTCGGCTGGCTGGGAATATGCCCTGTAGGAAGGGGGCTAGAGCGTTGTTACACCTTCCAATTAAATTCAGCTTTCCTTATTAAACTCTTTATTTGCAGTGGACTTCTTCTTTGGGAGAACTTGTTCCCTAGACTGCCTGGTTACAACTGAACCCTTTCCATGGGATTTGCCTGATATTTAAAGAAAAACCCGACCAATGAGGTTTTAGAGAAATCCCCCCACTTTACCTTCTATTGCTATCCCGTTTGTTTTCTCATTTGCTATCTCGTTCCTTGAAAAAACTAGGTTTTCTGGCAAATTCCATGAAATACCTTCAGCTTACAATAAACCCTTATCACTATTTAGGTGCTAATTCTTATTTGCTATTTAATTAAACTATAATTTACATATGAAACCTTAAAACTATGAAGAAATTTCCAATTTTGTAAATTCGGCTCTCCTGCCGGTATTGCCTTATTCTACCTTATACCTAATACAACTTACACATGAAAACAACTTACACATGAAAACACTTATAAAACTAACAATTAGAAAAACGGCTTATCTAAATGGAGACATTAAAACATTTTGATCAATCTAATATTACAAATTAAATACTCTTATTCACACGCGTCGCTAACATAAATCGAGTGAGAAGTTTATTTTGTTGAACTTATGTTTCTGATTTTTATTTACTTTTCTTAAATTCGAAATGAAAAGCAGAGTGTTTACCTCGTAAGAAAGACCTTTTCAATGCCCTCGAACTATTAGCGCTCTCGCTACGTTCGCGCGCCAAACCATCTCGTGCATTGAAAAGGTAACTTTCTCACCTTGTGTAACAATCTACTATTCATCATAAGGATTGATATGCTTGTGTAGTAATCATTCTCAAAATCTACCTTTTATTTTACATTATTTTTTAACACGTAACATACATACCTTATAGCTACTTATTTATAAAAGATAGATGTATTGTGTCGCGGATGTTGTATGGATCTACTAAAAATAATCTATAATCAACAGGGTCAGCGCGCGCACGCGCGCACGAAAAGATTTACGGTAGCGTTCTTTTTCCGGATTACTTAATAAGTGTTGATTGATCTGGCTGGAAACTGATTATTTCAAAAGAAATATATGCCTATATAGCAATCAGAGATAATGTAGCTTTTTAAATTTGAAAGAATTTTTAAAATCTGTTTAGTAGTTTTGGATATTACCTGTCCCAAACATACAAACTCACAAACGCTTAAATCTCTTTCTTTATAATATTGGTAAGATTGTAAAGTATTAGACGGAAAAATTGGCAAGTTTCGCTATTGCCAGATTCGGTGGCTAACATAGTTTTTTTGCCCGGTAAAGCTTCTCAGGCGCTACATGTAAAAATTACACTTTTAAGGGTAAACCAAATCCTCTTGCATTAACTAACGTTAACGTTTATTCGAAATCTCATATCGAAAAAATTACAGCTAAGCTCTCCAAATTTACTTACGCACTTTATGATCTTAAAAAATACACTGACTTAATAACAACTACTAGTGCATACTACGCATATGCTAACGCTTGGTTGAACTACGGAATCATTCTCTGGGGTAACGGTTCGGATGTAGGACAATTATTTGTATTGCAGAAGAGATGTGTAAGGATACTGGTAAATATAACAGATATGGAACGCTGTTGACCACATTTTACAAAACTAAAAATCCCTACACTTGCTTCAATGTATATCTTCGAAATAAGTAAATTTGTCAAGAATAACATTAAGGAATTTTCGCAAGCAAATGATTTTTACACAAAACCAAGGAGCTTAAGGCACACAAATGGGCTAGTGCAACCTTTTACCAAATTACATATGGTTAGTTCAAGTACATACCATCCGTAAAAATATTTAACAAACTGCAACTTGAAATTCAGAACATAGACACAAAAAACATTTTTTGTAAGAACTTTGTGAATGTTTTTACACTGTTAAAGAGTTTTTAAATGAAAAATTATAATTTGTAAAATCTTCCAACTACGATATTTTAATATGAATCAATTAATAGAAGAATAAACATTACATATAATGTGCATTTTAGTTCTAAGTTAGGTATCTATTTGTGTTGCAATGCCCTAGCAGGGCTCATGTTACGGGTTTAATTTAAATTTTAGTATATTATGTACTACGAGGGCGGGTCAATAGGTCCGTGAATTTTGGAATAAAACACAGATTTTCTGATAAATAAATCATTCTATTTTTCAACGTAGTCTCCCTTGAGCTCTATAAACTTTGTCCAACGCTTCTCTATTTTTTTTATAACTTCCAAAAAATATGATTGGTCGAGGTCCTCAAAATAGGCCTTTGTTTGCGAGATGACTTCATCATTGGAGTCAAATCTTTTTCCACCAAGCCATTTCTTCAGGTTTTGGAACAAGAAGTAGTCGATCGGAGCCAAATCTGGAGAATAGGGCGGATGAGGGAGCAATTCATAGCCCAATTCATGGATTTTTGCCATGGCAACTGCACATGTGTGCACCCTTGCATTGTCTTATTTATTTATTTATTTATTTATTCTTCATTGCACAAAATTAATGATACAATTGGCGGACTTAATGCCAAAGGGCATTCTCTACCAGTCAACCACACGATTAAACAGATAAATTAAACACGGTGCACGAGATTAAACTAAATAAATTACTTTTGAAAACAACAACAGATGCTAATTATTATAAATAACAAAACAACAAAATAAATTATATATAAATTCAATATAAATCGATAAAAATAAACATACATAAATATAAGTCATAATATAAATAGAACCAACCAAACCAAGAATTGCTTGCCACAAAAAAAAAAATATTACATAATAATAGCCATATAAACCCCTCAGAATAACCTCGTATTAACTTTGAACCACATTCACCTAACAGTGACTCAAGGACCCATCCCTAATGCGTGACCACCGATCCGTAATGCTTTCGAACAGCTACTTTAAACCTGTATTTACTAATAGATTTTCTTATTGGAACAGGAAGTTTGTTCCAAAGACGAATCGCAGATACAGCGAAAGAACTAGACATGAAACCGGAAGAATGAGAGGGCGAAAGAAGGGAAAGAGTATCTTCAGAACGCAACTGACGACAATGTGAAGAATGAAGAAACTGAAATTTACTTTTTAAATAAGATGGAGAATTCGGATCAAAAAGAATAGAAAAGAGAACATTTAAAATTCGAATGGACCTACGCTGCCGGATAGGCATCCAGTTAAGTTTAGAGCGGAAAATGGAGACGTGGTCATATTTGCGCAGTCCGAAAATGAAACGTATACAATTATTTAGAAGTCGATCCATTTTGTTCAAAAGCTCCTGTGAAACGTTACTGAGACAGACATCACCATAATCAATCAACGGCAAGATAAGGGCTTGCACTAGCAGTGTCTTTGTAGATGACGGCAGAAAGTTCTTCAGGCGATAGAGAGCGCGAAGAGTCCCAGTTACTTTCCTGCTCACTTCACTAATATGCTTGGTCCAGCTGAGAGAGCAGTCCATATGAATGCCAAGATTTTTCACACAAGGGGAGTAAGGAACAACGATACCGTCCATAACAATAGGTGAAACTGCACTCATATCAAGCTTCGCCAGTTGTCGTGAGCCACCGATGATTATGGCTTGGCATTTGATAGGATTAACCTTGACTCCGAATTTGGCAGACCACTCAACAACGCACTCCAGATCACGGTTAACTTGTCCAATAGCCCTGTTAATCTCAACAGTCTTTCCCTGCTTGTAGATCTGTAGATCATCTGCGTAAAAATGGTGGGGGCATCCAAGTTCGCCAGCCAGAACGTTTATAAAAATTGAGAATAGCATAGGTGACAATATGCCACCCTGAGGGACACCAGTATCCAAACCTGACCAATCAGAGAGAGATTGTCCCACTCGAACAGCTTGGTGGCGATCACGGAGATACGAAGAAAACCAATCAAGCGCTGAAGGGGAAATTCGAAGGTAAGAGAGCACAGCAAGGAGAATGTCGTGATTAACGGTATTAAAGGCGTTAGAGAAATCAATAAGAACAAGTACCGTTAGGCACGACTCCTCCATGCCGGCTCTGATGTCATCAGTGACCTTTATGAGAGCAGTGGTGGTGCTGTGACTGGGGCGAAAACCAGACTGGTAGGGACTAAGGAGGTTATTAGCGTAAATAAAGGAGGATAATTGTTTGTGAGCAGCAGCTTCTAAGACTTTGGACAAAAAAGGTAAAATTGAAATTGGGCGAAACTGATTGAGCGAGTCAGGGCTAGAGACTTTGGGAAGTGGAATGACAAAGGCTTTACGCCATGCAGAGGGAAAATACCCACGATCAAGAGAGAAATTAACAATATGTGTTATCACAGGAAGTATTTGGGCCAAAATTAGAACTATCATTGTTCTACTAACATCGTCATACCCGACAGCCTTTGATTTTATGGACAATATAATCTTGTGAACCTCTGACTCTGACACCGGTGAGAAGGAAAAGGTTTCTATTGGCAAGGGAGTTAAAGATTTTATAATAGATAAGGTGGAGTTTAACGTAGTAAAATCGAGAGAAGTGGAATGGGAGAAGTGAGTATTAAGCTCATTTGGAGAAAAAGAAGATAGCGTAAGATGAGATGACGATTTGCCGAAACCAAGAGATTTAAGAAATTTCCAGATATCAGAGGAGGACGAAGACAGCACGTTTTCATGTATGTAATGGCGTTTGGCAGCCCTCACCACCATATTGCAGCGGTTTCTGAGTTTTTTGAACTTATCCCATTTCAGGATACAGCGATCAGCTTTGAAATCACGGAACGCCTTGTCCCTTATAGACATTGCCATACGGACTGCTTCTGTTATCCAGGGGGCTGGCGGCCGTCTCACTCTCACCGCGCGTCGTGGAGCGTGTTTGTCGAATAACTCCAAAATAGCATTATTTAGTGCAGAAACCTTACCGTCAACTGAGTCTGCCTCAGCCAACAAAGACCAGTCAATGGCTGTCGCCTCAGACTGCAGCTTATCCACATCAATCTTTGAGAAACTGCGGAGATGTACAAACTCAGCCCTGCGCTTAGGTGGACGAATGTTATAAGACAAGAAGATCAAGTCATGATGAGAAAACCCTGGCGCTAGGAGCTGTCCATGCTTAGACACGAAATCAGGAGAAGAAGATAAAATTAAATCAAGCAAAGTGTCGTCAGAGTCAACGTTACGATGTGTGGGAGATGAAGGAAGAATAGACAGGTTGACAGATTCAACAATGGACAGAAGTTTACGGGAACGAGAACCAACCTTCAGAAGGTCGGTGTTGAAGTCACCCATGACGATAATGTGAGTATAATCAGAACAGATTTGTTCCAGCATGGCCTCTAACTTACAGAAATAGTTTACATTAGGTGGGCAGTAGACGACGCCAAGAACAGCCTTGACCCCTCTGAAGTTGACTTCTATAACCAGATACTCGACGGAACGAGAATA
This sequence comes from Udea olivalis, assembly GCA_947369235.1. NCBI lineage: Eukaryota > Metazoa > Arthropoda > Insecta > Lepidoptera > Crambidae > Udea > Udea olivalis. The sequence continues at coordinate 2,309,274 of OX376342.1, forward strand.
TTCAGACGGTGTAGCGGCAATAATATTATAAGGGATATCGCCACGTAGGTAGATTGCTACTCCACCACCACCCTTATCTGTTCTGTCATTACGAATGAGAACGAACCCAGGAACACTGTAAGATGTAGAATTAATATGCGGTTTAAGTAAACTTTCAGACACAAGTACAGCATGTACCAAATCACCAGAGAAAGTATTAAGCAATTCAGAGTGGTGCTTAGGTATGCTTTGGGCGTTTATATGGCAAACGTTCAGATGTCGGCGACTATCAAGTAGGTCAGCAGCGAGCCTTTTCTGGATAGTGTAATTATCTACAAAGGAGCTTAGAGATTCATACGACGACGAAAGAGACCCGAACGCTGAATAAAAACTACCATCACAAGACATTTAGCCAAGTGCAAGCAAGTATTTAAAATAATAATTATAAATATATATATATATAGTCCCTATAAATATAAAAAAAGAAAAGCAATATTAATATTACAATGTACGCGTTAACCCTGCCGGTTGACTGTTTACATAGAAGAAAAACTAATGAATACAGAACAAAATCAATAGGCTAAAAAACAAAAGCTCAAAGCCATGGTACAAAAACAAAACGCAAAATAAAAAAATAAAAAATTACAAGCAGATAGCAGTTTTTGCCGAGTTATTTTGACACCACGTCCGCCAAACCAAAAAAAAAAAACAAACGTTAAAACGTTAAGATGACAGATGTCAACAACATGTCAACTTACAATTTGTCAACAGACTACCACGAACGAATTATAGGTTATAATAAGGCAAAAGTAAAAAGTTACAATTTAAAAATTAATAAGGACGGTGAGAGAAGAGGAATTTGTATAAAAAAAAAAAAGCTAAATGAGGGTGTCAAAAAAACCACTACGAGTGTTAATAAAAAACGAAGCGCTGGGTATACCATGACTTTGTGAACACAAAAGCGGACAAACTACTTAGCTGGACGGCGTTTTGTCTTCAACACCCCAGGCTTGGCAGCCGCAGTGGACCTCGCTTTCTTCACGGGAGGAGAAGGCTGGTGTTGAGTAGCACTCGACTCGGCAAGTTGTGCGGGTATTTCGACGCCTTCGTGGGAACCGATCAGCCGATCCAGATGGTCAGAATCGGAGATACGTTCGCGGGTGCCGTCGGGAAGCTTGACGAATATAACACCATCCATCGACCACACACTCCTCATACCGAAGTGCTTGCGCGCGGCAAGAAATATCGCCTGACGACTCCTGGTGAGGAATTCTGACAGGACAAAGGGAGATCCCTTTAACGAAGTCTTCTTCCTCCAAACGGCAGCCTTGACAACGGGGCTTGTGAATTTCACCATGACAGGACGGCTACGTCCTTCACTTGTGCTTCCAAAACGATGTGGGTTAGCGAACGAAGACTTGTCAAGATCGGTGAGGCCAAGATTTTTGTGCAGCAGAGACACCACTGTATCTGACAGATCCTCATCGGCCTCTTCAGGGACACCAGAAATAATTAAAAATTTTCGCCTGTGCCTCATCTCGATAGCATCCACAGATCTTGATACATCCTGAAGCTGCTGCATTAGTATGCTCAAAACACCCCAGGTGTGGTCCCGAAACACATAGAAGTCTCGAGATAGAGTTGATAAGTTGTCGGGGGTGGCAGATGAACCCTTGGCAGCCTCCAGGTGATCTTCGAAATCCGTCATCCTCTGCGCTAGTGTCCTCAGGAGTGCTTGTGTTTCCAACATGTTGTGACTCTTATCCATAATATCAAGTGCAGTGAAAAGTTCAAAATCCTCAATTAGACAGAAAGTGTGGTCACCGGCAGGTTTGTGTTTGCAACTTTACTAAGTATGCATGTAATTACTTTGACTCCAATATATGTTGCAGGCAGAAGTGACTTAAGGTTGTTTTAGGAAAGAAAATATTAAATTATGAACTATGATTAATTTTTGAGAATAAATAATTTGCAACCAATGTGTGCTTTTTTCACATGTACCGCCAAATTTTCTTCTTGTCTTGGTGGAAAAGAACTTTTTTCTTGGCCAAATGAGGTCGGTTTTTTTTCAAATCGTCATTGAAGCGGTCCAATAAGTTGGCATAATATTCCCCATTGATTGTTCTTCCCTTTTGAAGGTAGTCAATGTGGATTATCCCACGTGCATCCCAAAAAACAGTCGCCATAACTTTATTGGCTGACAAACCCACCTTGGCCTTCTTTGGCGCCGATTTACCCTCAGAAACCCACTGTTTTGACTGTTGTTTGGTCTCTGGTGTGTTGTGATGGATCCATGTTTCGTCCACGGTTACAAAAACTCCTCCATATTGCGATTAAACAACGCCAAACCTTCCTGTGAAGTTGTTACACGATTGCGTTTGTGGTCGACTGTGAGCAAACGCGGCACCCATCTCGCGGAAAGCTTTCTCATTCCCAAGTGATCATTCAAAATTGAAACCACTGAGCCATGCGAGATCCCTACGGCTTCCACAATCTCTTGCACTTTCAATCTTCGGTCGGCCAACACCATATCATGAATTTTTTCGATTGTTTCGGGTGTAGAGACCTCAACTGGGCGTCCAGGACGTTCGGCATCTTCAGTGCTTGTACGGCCACAACGAAATTCAGTAAACCACTTTTTTACCATTGAAATCGATGGTGCACAGTCCCCATAGTATTAATCAAGCTTAGCCTTGGTCTCGGTAATGTTTTTTTTTTAATGCTTAATAAGTACACGAAATTCACTTTTTTCTATTTTTTCCTCAAATTACTGGGTAGTCTGATAAAGATAGCTGTCAAACACAAACTAACTGACGCAGCAAGTTCAAATTTTGATAGGAGTCAACTGACAGATGCCTGTTGACAGGAGTAGTGTTACTTTTTCAGTAAAGAGGTCAGAAATTCAGAAAGTCACGGACTTATTGACCCGCCCTCGTATCATAAAGCAATAAAGAACTATGAACTATAAGCGACTTAGAGGCCATTGATAAAGATTTATGCGAGACGATTTTTGCCATTTCTACGTGTTTACGAGTAGAGAGTAGGTACTAGTTAATATTTGGTTTGGTTTGTTTTAATTTTTGTTTTTAATAATCCACTTCAAAAACAAAAAGAAATAAACAGGGTGTTTGGTAAGTACCCTATCAAGCGGAAACGTACACATGTTATGTCGAAGTCAAAAACTAGAAATTGTAAAAATCAACTTTTATTTACTAACTCGGTCATCTGGCCGGTCATTTTGTATGGAAAGTTGTTTTTTTTATTACTTTTTATGCATACCCGTACCCGGTTATCAACATAACACAGAACACAGAAAGATGCAGTCTTTCATCTAGCGCCTATGAAACTTCAACAGGCAAAAAAACGCAGGCCAAAAATGTTAGCCAGCGAATTTGGAAATAGCGATACTATACAATACTTCTACTATTATAACTCTATAACCTGTGATACATTTTTTTTTTACGCCAGGCGTGGGGTAATTATGGCAGATCCCTTTTTAGCATCGGCATAACTTACCGAAACGTCCGGAGTAGGTATTGATTAGTGTATGGTCAAGTTTAACAGCATAAGAGACCTTGAACTTGGCCTCTTTTTAATTTAAGTAATTGATTAGAAGTGCTGTGGAAGTGTAGTAACATTTGAGATCAGTTAATAATAACGTTTCACAACTATTACCTAAGTACCTAGTTAATAAATCGTGTAAGCAATATTGGCATTGACACATTGTCCGGTCCAGGATACGTTCACTTTGTAACGATCAGCGCGCTCAATCATGTCGCTGTCTGTAGAGCAGTCCAATAGAACCGATTATTACTTACAAAAATATTTAGTACTTACATAACCAATGACTTTCAAAAGATATTGTGGACTTTTGTTGTGCATACGCAAAGTTATGCATGGATTTATTGGTAAAGTCAGTAGTAGTAGGTAAGTATGTGAGTTCATAGCAGAAAGAGTCCAAATGTCTGTCTTCCGTCCTAGGTATAAAAAGTCGGTCCGGCGCAGAAAACTAACCGGCTCGATCCAGTTAGGAACGTAAGATAAGCAGTAAGGCTGCTAAGCAAACAATAAGCTGTATATTATAATTGAAAATAATATTAAGTATTCATAAATTAATGACAAGATAAAGCACGAACTTTGTCCCTGGCTTACCTAAAAACAGGTAATGTCGGATTCGCGCACCGAGCGAGGATCGAAGCTTCTGCACATTGAAAAGGCATAGCCATCTTTATTTTTTTTTATAGCACAAGGTGGCAAACAAGCTCACGGCCCGGCTGATGATAAGCTGTTACCGAAGCCTATGGACGCCTGGTTTACCAGAGCCACTACGTCCGCATTGCCGGCTATAATTCTAAGAAAAAATACGTATAATATTCTTCACATAAACCTCCACTAAATGTAATTATGTCATATTTTGCTATAATTAGGGCGCACGGTAGTAGTTTTTATGAAGATGAGTTATAATAAGAGTAGTTTAACATGTATTGGGTAAAGGTGGTTTTAACCATTTTGATATGGAACTCTGAAAACAGATATTATCACGAGTAATTAGACCGCGCTAAAGATACGGATGGTTAGATAATTATTTTGGGTATTAAAAGATAAACGTTATACGGAAAGCATTTAATAAAATTCTAACAATAAACATCAGTCAAACCGATAACACCGTAATAAAGTTTCAATACGATTGCTGAGCTTCTCACTCGCGAACAAAATGTCGGTAGTTTCGGTCAAACTAATCTGTCAAAAAATATTTTGTATTTATTTGGCTAACTTTAGAATTTGACGATTTGAAAATACTAGCTACAGGTTTATTTGACTCTGATCCATGATGGTTTATTTATAAAATGTATGTGGTCAGCCACAGCTCAACGTAGTATTAACACAGTATGCAAGTTGTGTGTGAACACGGCAAAAGCCGGCAGAATTATGGACTATACAAAGTTTGAAAATAGTAACGGTGTCATTGTTTAGCACAATAATATGTTTGCAATAAACATAGCATAGCTTTACTTTACCTACGGTTTTGTTTCTGTTGAGATTAGAGTGAAGCATTGTCTGCACTCGTTTGATTTGCTAATCCTTTATAATTCTATTGAATGGCAAATAGTTAACTGAACCCGCTCAGCAAGCGCGAGCATTGATTCATTTATTTATTTTATACTTGAATTGAATATAATGTATTTGCGCGATTCTCATTTTGAATGTAGTAGTAACTCGGAACTATCCCCAAGAAGAAACGCTCCAATCTCTCTTCGAAGAAGAAAATTCAGACGGGAACCGCAAACTGGTAATTTGAGCGTACTCACCTCTCACACAATAGGTTCCTCCTTTCGTCTGATCTGAATGGGTACAATTTCTTATGAGCATCTTTTTGCAGCTTCGCCAGGAACACCTGTAGAAAATAGGTTTTAAAAGTGTTACATTTCAATTTATGAATAAGGAATATGTGGTTCAGATATGCTCATAGATTCCCCTTCAAGTGTAGTTGTATTTTCAGAAGATTATTCTAATCTACGTTTGTTATTAAATAGTCGCTGTTCAAGAACTTTGCTCCAGCGAAGGTCATCAGTTTCTGCGCCAGAAGTCTTGCCACCCACTTTTACTAATCAACAGATTTATTTATTTTTAATTTCGTTCTCGTAGCGAAATGCGAAAGCATAGCTTTTCATGTGTCTTTTGTGTTTTTATGAGTCCCATAGTAAGACCCACGACTACGAAGCGACTACTAAGCGTGCGTCTGAGGACTTTTGAAAAGAGGTGCCGGCCGAAATTTGGAGAGAGAGTGAACCAAAATAATTACCTTAGATGCCTCGAACATGAGCGCTACGAAGAAGAGCACGATCCATGTGAGCGCGAACGACCAGCGCGTGTCGATGTTCAGCCCCGGGAACATGAACTCCCCGAGGTCGTAGCCGAACCACATCCACATGTGCATCTTGGATGAAGGTTATTGGGCACCTGGCGACAATAAAATGTATACTATTTTACAGATTAAGGTACGTAAACAGAACGCCAAGCGACAATAGATGGGAAAGTTCGATCGTGGGTATAAGCTCACTAGGTGAACAGATCAATCAAAATTTAAAGTTATGCCTTGAGTGGAAAAGTTACGTAGTATTAACAACAAAAACAAATCCGTTACGACACGCAAAATCAGTTTTAAGTTTATCTATACGTTTACCATGAGTGGCACATTAAATTTACGTTATCGTTCGCTCATAAAAATGTAATGGGATTTGACATTGTCATGTCATGTCATGTCAAATCCCGATACATTTTTTAACGCGAACGATAACGTAAATTTGAAGTGGTAGACTTACGTTCATTACTGCATGCTCGTCGTGCATTTCATTAAATGCCAGATGTAAATAAAGATGTGAGACCGTAAGCCTTTCGGCGTAAGGGAACGTTTTGTTTACTAATACCTACTCGTATTTCTAAAATCAAAATCACATTTTCCTAGTAGTGTATACCACGCCCATTCACACGCATTTATATTTCTAAAGTCACGTAAGATGGCATGAGATGGTAGAATGTAGTGTCCGGAGAGGTTGACAAACCTATCTTGGGTAAGGAAGCTAAAAAGTGAGCAAATAAATTAAAAGCTTCACCGGTTCTAGCTGGTTTAACAGTGAAGAGAACCAGTTATCACTGTCCTAGAGCACGCAAATACGGGTCTGTAGGTATCAACTCGTTTTTGTTATAAATTTATAGCCAGTGATTAGGTTACAAATGGAAAAAAAATTGCGATGGCCCCAACGCCCAAATGAATTTCTTGTTTTCAAAGGATTTCTCTTTCGCAGCCCAGCTTAATTGTGAATGTGTCCTATGTGTCGGATCTCGACCCGAGACTGTATTACAACCCTTTGATGAAACCCTTTTTCATACCTCCTGGTAAAGCCACACATTGTTCTCGAATAACTCTATATCTGAATGATTAAATGTTAAGCTTATATTGAGGTACTTATCAAGGAATGTACTCAATGAATTGTAAAATGGTGTTGTGATTGTATCATGTGCGTTTTGTACGTAAATAATTCAAGCTTAGGCAAATATTTTTGCAATTCGGAAGGGGAATCAGACTCAGGTTGAGCAGGCAGAGGGCCTAGTTGGGTACCCGTGTGATCGATTCGTATTTGGCGTCTTCTTTAGTCGAACAGTACCTTAATTACTATTAATTACTTACTTTTGAACCACTTGGTTAATCCATGCATTGTGTGACACACAAAATTCAACCATACAATAGCGCATAAAGTTTAAGCCAAATTGGCGTCAGTTCAAATCACAATGACTTTTTATGTCGCAACGCATCCGGCAACCAACACTAGATATTTTCCCGATATTTTACGGTTATTTCATGAACACTAATTTCTGCGTATGCGCATACCTACGGAGCACAAGTGGGTCTGCCTTATCTCGACCACTCCAATGGACTCATCAAACAATTGTATACTCAAATGTAAACAGAGTAAGAACAATGGTATAAATGTGGGTTGTTAGCAAAACATAGCCAAATTTATTTTTAGTCACCTCGTCTAATACTTACACTTACTAATACAATAGATCTTATCAAGATATTGTAATAGAATAATTAGTACCTATGATGAATTGGCTATTTGATAAACCTGTGATTCTAGCAACCCTAGCCACCCACCTGCTGGTGTATTGCATGTACTCTACAGAATACATCTAGCAACTGTAACTATATCAGAAAGCTCACTTTAGGCACATTGTAACATGATTTGTGATTATTTTTTAAAATAGTAATACCTAGTTAAAGATTTCAAGTTTAACCAAACAAAAATGATTATTGTTGAAATAATGCAGCTTTCTATGATGCTTGCTTGCCAATTTGTCTGTAGCTTGCGTTATAATTATGAATGTTTTTGAGTGAAAAGGACCATTTTTCAAATACACACATCAAAAGTGTCTAGGGGTCAAGCATTTTTATGCGGATTTCTTGAGATTGAGATGTGGCTTTGTAATAAATTTATGATTTTATAAATTTATATGGATGCTTTTTGGTGCATTTCATAATTTGAAACAGGAACTGTCAATCAAATTCGAGTAAAAGATGAAAATTAGCTGTCAATATTTTCCCTATAAAAACATACAACGCATTGAAGACATTATTAGTGCTACTGTTTCCCTACTACTGATTAAAACCAACGTTATTATGGAGCGGCGACGTCATTTAAGCAGGGAAGAAATGCTCAGAGCCGTGGGAATGATAGAAGCTGGTTCCCGGCAACGTACTGTGGCTTTAGCTCTGAATACAAGTCAGAGTGTTATCAGTCGACTTTGGACACGTTACCGAAGTACTGGTACCGTGGCTGAGCGCCATGGAGGACGGTATCGCTGCACCACACGGAGACAAGACCGATACATTCAAATCACAACTCGAAGAGCTCCAACAATAACCGCCATGATGTTAGCCGTGAGGCTTCATCACTCTTCAGGGAACTTAATTAGCGACTAAACAGTCAGAAACCACTTGCATGAAGTGAACCTTCATTCCCGACGACCGCTAAGGGTACCACCTATAGCAATGCACAATCGTAGGATTCGATATCAATGGGCTCTTGAACACAGAAATTGGGCAGAAGAACAATGGCGTTTCGTGTGCTTTTCTGATGAGTCTCGTTTTGGTATGAGGCCGGATACAAGACGTATACGACACTGGAGAACCCCTGGACGCCAACAGCGATTAAAATCCTGCCAGGAAGTCCATCCTTATAGTGGTGGAACCATCATGGTATGGGCGGGTATTTGGATCGGCGGAAGAACTGAGTTGATTTGGATCAGAGGCAACCTCAACGCTCAAATTTATGCTGAGACGATTGTATCAGACGTCATCGTTCCTCTACAAGTGCAAATCGGTCCCTTATTTCAGTTAATGCATGATAATGCACGACCGCACACCGCAAGAGTTGTAAGACAGACTCTCGCCGCAGCTAACATCAATGTCCTGCCCTGGCCTGCTCAGTCGCCAGACTTGAACCCGATTGAGCATGCATGGGATATGCTACAGAGAAGAGCTCTGCCGAATATGGAGGGTATCCAGTCGCAAGAAGACCTTTTTTTGTTGTTGCAACGAACATGGGCGGCCATTCCACAGCGTGATTTGGATGAACTCATTTTGAGTATGCCAAACCGATGTTCTTGTGTTGTTAGTGTTCGCGGTAGAAACACGGATTACTAATTATTTAAGTTACCCAATAAAATTTTAAAGAAAACTGTTATTTCAGTCTTTTTTTCGAACTTTAATGTTGGTGGTTCAAATGTCAAAAATCCCTTTATTAGGAAAATGGCAAATTTCTTTATTAATGCAAAGGTGACTTGGTTTATCGTTACTGTAGACAAACGAAAACACTTTATTTGATGAATCCTCAAAGAAAATTTTAATTAATATCAATCAGGAGAAAAGTTATTGCAAAAATATATGTTGATCCCTAGACACTTTTGATGTGTGTATTTCAGTTTTGTTTCTGTCAACATAGTTTATCTTTTTCATCTCAAATACATGTCTTATTTCATTGTGCACTTACATAATAATAATAATAATAAACCAATAATGTTCACAAGTTGTTGTTACATGGTTTAGAGGTTAATCAATACAATTAGTAGAATCGGAAAGGGTGAGTCCCTGACATTGAAACTAGTAAAGACTGTATTTTCAAGGTCATTAAATTCCTCGACATAAACTTAGTTATGAAGGAAAAAAGAAAAAAATATAAAAATAAATCAGTTTTGCTATAAACCTCAATCTGGTTGTGTAATATATTGGCGACTTCGGAAAATAATATTGATTTTGTGAATAATGGCGTCAAATATCGCGAACATAGTGTTTCCGGGACCTTTTAACCCAAAAACGGACAAGTGGCGTGATTACAAGGAACAGTTATTATGTGCTCTCGGTGCCGCAGGTTATGAAAATAAGAGCATTGACAAAGCGCGTTCTTTGTACCTATCTCAGTGCGCAAAAGACACTTACGCTCTAATTGCGTCACTACTGGTACCAAATCGACCTACGGATGTGTCTTTTTCGGAAATTTTACGTGTTTTGGACCAGTTTTATGAACCGGTAATTATGAAGTTTTGCAAGCAGGCAAATTTCATAGACGCCAACAATCACAAGGTGAGACTTCGTGGCTGCGATAAGTTTACTCGCTGCCAAGTGTAATTTTGTGGACTTAAAACGTCAATTGAGGGACAGATTAGTGTTGGGTGTACGAGATGATCGCTTAAAGAGAGAACTGTTAAAAACAAAACAATTAACTTATGAGACTGCATTATAGATGTATCTAAATTACCGAGCGACATTTCCTGATTTATACCCTGATCATGTTGAAGCAAACTCCGTCCAGTGTCACCGAACCTATAGACATTGGTGGACTCAAGTCTAATGAAATGAGTGTGTGCATTGTGCACGAATACACAAGCCCGGGGAACGTTGTCCATTTATTAAAGCAAGGTGTTTCTACTGCAAACGTTTTTGACATATTGCATCTGCTTGTGATAAAAAAGGAAGAAAAGTTCATCAGGTTCAGGAAGAGAGTAGTAGTTCTGATAGACAGGCCTCTGAAAACATGAATGGTACTTACAACTGTTCAGAAAGTTACCAGCTACAGATAACAGCAGATTTGACTATTGATGGGGCAACAGTGCTGATGGAGATTGATTCAGGGGCATCTAGAACCATCATATCAGAGGAAACTTATAAAAGACTATGGGCTCAACCCCCACCGCTGCATTCTACCAATGTAAAATTAGTGACATGGACTCATGAATCTTTGAAAGTGCTCGGACTGGCAAATGTATGTGTCAAGTTGGGCAACAAGGAAGCTCAATGTGAACTTCTGTAATAATTGTGTCAGGCCAAGGACCAAGTCTTATGGGAAGAAATTGGTTCAAGCCTTCAGGCGTTTATATTTCGGGATTGTGCTGGTCTAAAGACGAGTTAGAAGAACTTGTGAAAGAATTTCCAGAGTTATTTAAAGAGGGCCTTGGGAAATATAAAGGTCCAGAGGTTTCGTTGAAATTGCGACCTGATGCAGTGCCAAAATTCTTAAGAGCGCGACCAGTTCCATTCCCTCTGAAACAGCAAGTTTCTGATGAATTAAACAGAATGGTGAAAAATGGTATATTAACACCTGTGACATATTCTAAATGGGCTAAGAATTGTTAAAAAAGTTGATGGATCGCTCCGAATCTGCGGGGATTATCGGTCTACGTTTAAAACTGCTATATAGGTTGACAGTTATCCTCTCCCTAAATCATCAGTAGCTTTTGTTAAGCTGAGTGGAGGCAGAATATTTAGTAAATTGGACCTCAAACAAGCCTATACACAACTTAAAGTCGATGAGCATACCGCAGAGCAGTTAACCCTTAACACACCTATTGGATAATGAGAATGAATCGCCTGGCATTTGGTGTAAGTGCCGCGCCAGCTATTTTTTAACGTCTCATGTCATCTGCCCTTGCGGGTATGGAGGGAGTTGCATGCCTGTTGGACGATGTAGTGGTTACCGGAGCAACCCGAGAGCAACACAATAGTCGACTGAGGGATGTCTTGCGTGTGTTAAATGAGATGGGCTTCAGGCTGAATTTAGGTAAATGTGTTTTTGCAACAGAGGGCATAACCTTCCAGGGTCATAAAATTGATGCTGATGGCTTGCACCCATCCCCAGATAAAGTGAGACAAATAAAAGAGAAGCCTGCCCCGACTAACAAGGAATCGCTACGGGCATTTCTTGGGTTATACAATTTCTATGAGAAATTTTTGCCAGATAAGGCCACGGTTTTGGAGCCCTTATACCGCCTTTTAGAATCCAAGAGAACTCGGACGTGGGGTAAAGAAGAAAAAGCTTTCAAAAAAGCGAAGAATCTGATTGCATCCGATCTCACGTTAGTACCGTTCTGGTACCCGGGTGTCGATTTGAAGCGAGATTTACTGCTTATTTGTAATTCTACGGAGTATGGGCTTGGTGCGATCATTGCACATATCATGGACGAGCGCACTGAACGACCAGTAATGATGGCTACGCGAACCGATTCTTTGAGTCGGTGGAATGCTCCAAATACTTCAGTAGTAAAATAGAAAGACCTTAAAGAAGTGATTTTATTAGAAGAACGCCCAAATGGCTGGGAAATCGATAGAATTGCGAAAGAGACTCGTAGGGACCAGCTTCTGCAAAGGGTAATCTTTTTTGTTATCCATGGCTGGCCGCGCACTAATCAAGATCCAAACTTACAACCGTTTCGGGTGCGCAGAGAAGCCCTTTCCCTCAGTAAAGATTGTTTACTGTGGAGTAATAGTGTTTATACCAATAACCTTGCAAAAAGAGGTTTTGCAATTATTACATGCCCCACATGCAGGTATTGTGCAAACAAAAGCATTCGCAAGGGGATATGTATGGTGGGCAGAAATGGATACTGAAATTGAAAGAATTGTGGCGGAATGTGAACAATGTCAAGTGGTCAGAAATAATCCACCTAGAGATCCTCAGACATGGATTAGCCATGATAAGCCATGGAGTCGTGTTCACGTGGACTTTGCAAGCCCATTCCAAGGCAAGGCGTTCTTGGTTCTAATTGACAGCTATATTAAGTGGTTTGAGGCAGAAATTGTACCATCAATGAGTAGTGGCTTGGTTATTACTATATTGAGGAAAAATTTCGCATCCCAAGGGCTACCAGAGGTGCTGGTGTCTGATATTAGTAGGGTTTTCAGCTCTGATGAATTTAATCTTTTTCTGAAAAAGAACTCCATCAAACAATTGTATTCTCCACTATACCATCCGGTAAGTAATGAACAAAGTGAACAGGCAATACAGACTTTTAAAAATAAGCTCAGAAAGATATCAGATGATGTTTTGGTCAGAAAAACTTGCGAAAGCGTTATATTACCTTCGTAGTTACTGTGCCCAATTGTACAAACAAGAAATGTTGAATGGACGTAAATTTAAAACGGCAGTGTCTTTACTTCACCCTGATAATGTGGAAGGTACAGCTGACCAACAATTAGAGGCAGCAGCACAACGCCCGCGTAATGGGACCTTCACAGTTAACCAGCCTTGTTTGATACGCATATATGGTCCAGGAGAAAAGTTTTTAAAGGGCAGAATAGAAACTGTTGAAGGGCCTACGACGTATAGGATAAGAACAGAAGATGGAGAGTTGCATAGAAGACATGCTAACCAGATATTGAGTAGAGCTGTGCCTCAGGCACAGACAATTACTCAAACAAGGTTATCTTGGGATCGACCAGATAATGAATTTGAGTCAGATAATGATTCTCCAGAACCTAGTGTAGAAATACCCAACCCAGATTTATGGCCAGAAAAAATTGGCATTCCTAACGTTAATTGAAATACCTAGTGTAGTTTGATTTGTTAACAAATAATTGTGTTAGATTTTTATCTTAGGAATCAAAATTAAGTTTGTTACTTTGTTTATGATGGGAAGGTATGATAATCTCGAGTTGATTGTCACTTTTGTTGAAACTTATGTGGGTAGCTGTGACTTCGTTTGAAATAAATCAGTTTTGCTATAAACCCCAATCTGGTTGTTTACTATACTTTCCGTTCACAATAAAGTTTATATTGCCGTGCCGTGCTGGTGGCGGCACTTTAAAAGAATACTTTCCACAGCCCCATATCTTGCCATGGGTGTCGTAAGAGGCGACAAAGGGTTTTTAACACTATACACTATTCCACGCGATTAATACCAATGCAGAGCACCACGCTTTGTCTTTCATTGCCTCGATCACAGTCATCCTTTCACGCCCCTCCCATCCTCCAACTTCTATGGCAGTCAGAAGCACGAAAAAACGGCCAACAGCGGCATCCCCATCCCCCACCAACACAGCTGTTTGAGGTGGAGTTCGCTAACATCCGCGGACTCCATGCAAACCTCAACGCCATCATGACCTTGAGACGGCGAGGCCTGCGATGCTCTTTTTGACGGAAACACAGATAGGCCGCCCTGCCGATACGTCATACCTGCACTACCCCGGCTATGTGCTGGAAGAGTCCTTCCAACCTAAAGCCGGTGTATGTCTATTCGTCAGGGCGGACGTCTGCTGTAGCCGTCTCCGCTGCCTAGAAGACCCATCCTTGTCCACCCTCTGGGGGCACGTTGACCTGGGCTCCACAAGCCGGGTCTATGCGTGCATATATCGCTCCCACAAAGGCGACGCGGAGACAACTCGACTCTTCGAGCATCTGAGTCAGGCCGCAGACAACGCTCAGGCGCAGTTCCTAAATGCCGAAATGGTGTTTTTGGGAGACTTCAATGCCCACCATGAGTCTTGGTTAGGCTCATCAAAAACAGACCATGCAGGCCGAACTGCCCATGCGTTTGCTCTCACGCAAGACCTGACGCAACTGGTACACCAGCCCACCCGGGTACCAGATATTGTCGGTCATATCTGGTACCCGGGTGTCGATTTAAAAGTACTTGTTCAGGTACTTGGTAGGTATTTAAATAAAGATATTTTTTGTTGTTTTGTTGTTGTCATACACCCTCCTTATTGGACCTTCTGCTGACGAGTCACCCAGCCGGGTATAAAGTGTCAGTTGATGATTGGGCTCCTCCGATCACTGTCTGGTCGGCGCTACATTGCCTTGTGCAGCTCCCCCACAACCTGTGAAGGTGACGCAGCGGTTATGGCACTACTCGTCGGCAGATTGGGACGGATTGCGAGAGTATTTTGCCTCCGTCCCTTGGCGGCAGTGCTGCTTTGGAAGTGGCGAAGTCTTGTTGTTGAGCTTGACGGCGTGTTGGACCGCATTTCAGAATGGGGTGCATGCAATCTTGTCGAGTTCAATGCCAAAAAAACGCAGGTGTGTGCATTCACAGCAAAGGCGTCGCCGTTCCTTTCCCTTCCCACTCTTCAGAGCACCCCGCTACCGATTAAGGATAGCCTTGAGGATACGTTGAGAGCGTCATTAGAACTGGATCCCGTAAACTCGGAGTCCTGAACAGAGTGAGACGATTCTTCATGCCTGAGCAGCTCTGTCTCTTGTATAAGACACAAGTTCGCTCGTGTGTGGAATACTGCTCTCATCTCTGGGACGGTTCCGCCAAGTACCTACTCAAAGCTCTTGATAGGTTGCAGCGGTGTGCTATCCGTATTATTGGAAACCCAAAGGCAACTTTGACCCTTGAGCCTCTCCAATTGCGTAGAGACATTGCCAGGCTAAGTGTTCTCTACAATGGGGAATGCTCTGATGAGTTATTCCAGCTTATCCCACCCTCACCTTTCCACTCCCGTACCTCGCATGCTGCACTACGGCGTCACCCACACACAATTCAGCATTTGTTGGCCCGAACTAAAAGGTTAGGTGACTCGTTTCTTTGTCGTACCATCCAGACGTGGAACGCTCTTCCAGCACATGTGTTTCCTTCCTCGTAAAGTCCTGGGTTCTTCAAGTGGGGTGTGAAAAGGCATTTCTGCAGCCCTTTAAGGTGAGGATGGCCAGCCCAGTGATTCGTTTGAATGAATATGCAAATACCAAGCCCTAGACTGAACCCGCATTTCGATTTTGTTTCATAACAAATAAAGTTCTGCGCGGGCAAGAAACAACTTCAGAGGGGACTACAAGTTTGACACAAACTATACTCAAATTATTTATAAAGTATAAACATAATTTGAGTATAGTTTTGAACCTAACTCAATGACAATATTACAAAATACTTTTAAAAACCCAATTCACTGTACCATGTTGCTGTTGTGCTATTACATACTGTGAGTTACAATCTATGAATGTTAATTGTTAAATTAGGTAATCCAATATTTATACTATCATGGCACTCATGGCAGGATTCACTTTCCTCAGTTCTAGAATAAATAATGATAGATATATGGTAGATAATATTTGGTAGATAATGTAACACAATCAATTTCAATGTAGCAAAGTACCTAATAAATAAATAAATAAATGAAGAAACGTCCTAAAACCTTATAGAAGAGTATTTTAAAATACTGACTTACCAAGTAACCTTCTTAATACTGCAATTGCATTAGCCCTCCTCAAACCACATGATGTTTACCAACTGTCTATAAGATGATAACGCTGTTCATGATATCAAACATGATATCTAACTACTAGATAGATCCCGAAATACAAATACGATTTTGTTATAAGTTCAATGAGCTATCACGATAGATAACAATTTTACTGAACACAACACTGATAACTTTTTTACCATGAACATGCGGTATGTAACTAAATTGTGCACTAAACCAAAGTCGTGTAAGACTTTGTTCATTCTTACAGCAAAACAAGTGAAAGTAAATTAATGATCAGAAATTTCAATAAAAATTAAGGCACGAAAAACAGAAAGGAAGGAAGGTCAAACAGCCGTTCGCTGTATTATTTTAACGTTTTGCTGTCAGTTCTGTCACTGTCAGAATAATCTTTTTTTGAGCATTTAATTTAAACTATACTGGAGACGCCACTGGCAGGCTTTGCCCTCTGTCAAGTCAACCGCACATGACCGCCGTTCATGCTGGATATAGTAATTAAAGCTTTAGTTGACGCGACGCGCGATCGCAAGGAAGTCATTCATTCTAACTTAACTTGTTCCATTTTTGCTGCATGTCGCGGTACACGCGGTACACGCGGTACGCTAAGAGCAAAGAATGCCGATTGGCAGCTTGTTTTCTTGCAAAAAGAGACTAGAAACATCCAGTGTACAAAAGGATGGCGTTTCTTTCCATCTTTGAGTATAATTTCGTCTAAATATTATCAAAACATTATCAAAATTTAGGAAATCCAACAATAAGTGTTGTCACTTGAAATGAAATGAAATTGTTTATTTGCGATAAAACATGGTAAACAAATAAGATCTTACATATACAATAAATTAAGGTCAGGCGTATTTTGTCCAGTTCTAAACATGCAAAATTTTTAACTAAAAAAAAAAAAATTGAGATGACACAAAATTATTATATTTTTATAAAAGTTACAGTTCTGAAGGATCAATTTTACGGAAACAATAATAAGTCAAATATATATTGAGTTACGATTAATCGTACATGATATATTTTGCGTAACGTTTAAAGTGGAATAAACTAACATAATTTAAACTTGTCTTTCACATTAACTATCTATTGTAATTTTTTATTATTATAACATTCACAGCAATAGAATGAATTAGCGAGACATTACTGTTTGCAAATTAGTCAATTTACTAAGTTTTTCAACATATTTTCAAACTACATAAACACTTTTAATAATATGATTCCTATAATTGTATTTCAAAGATCCGTCATATTATAATTTAATAAAAAAGTCCTCATTAAAAGTTACTGTTTCGCAGTCTGCCATATTCCTAAAACAATAACTTTTAATTCAAAAACATGGCCACATCCATCAAAGTTAGTGCTGAGGGCAGTACATAATCAAACAAAATATCGATATCGGATTTTTTGGTACGTTTGGTACGTACGAAGCTTGTGCAAATCATGTTTCGTAATCCTAAACCCACGAGCACAATTTTGTTTACTGCATTTTGAAAGTTTAGCTTTTATCATGCAAGCTAATAACAAGAAGAGATTAGAACAGTGGGCTGCACTTTGAATTTACCAAAGGTAAGTTTTTATATAAGCAGTTATGGCAGTTAAAATTCACATTTACTTTTGTTCTGGCCACAGACATTGTCGATATTATTCCGGCTTTTGGAACTTTTTATCAACCAGAACCAGCTTAACTAGAAGATAACGTATTCGTACTTATGTAGTATAAACCTTCATTAACTAGATCTCTTTCGCATTTTTAAGTTTCTTTGTTTTTCTGTTGCTCGTATAAAATAAAAGTACGTCAAATGTTGAAGCGTTTAACTGTGACTTTTGATTTTTTTTCTTCTATCTTCACGGCTTTTTAACATCTTACAATTATTCGGAAATAGGGTATTTTATAGATCTAAAATCTTTTTACTAATCAATATCGAACAACACACGTCAATACCCAAAAAAAGAAAACATGAAACCTTTGAAGACATTCAACAACCTAATACTCAAGAATGTGAAGCTGCCAAAATTGATCCCTATTCGTCGCAATCACGTCTAATACGGCTACAAAACGATTAGTTAGGTGGATTTTCTTAAATAGTCGCCAACTGAAAAACTTTTTATGATATTTTTTGTATACACGGTGTCGGGTTTCATGTGGTCCAAACGAAAACCATCGATAGAGGGGTCCAGGGACTACTCTAAGGACCCCCATGTATGTTCCGCGAAAATTTATATTTTCGAGAAAACAGCATTTAACTAATTTTTTTCTTAGTACCCTAAATGACGCATTTTTTTAATGATTTCTCCTAAAGTATTATTACTAGAACCTTGTTTTTTTTTGTGAATGTGAACAATTAATAGGCCTTTCATTACACCACTACAGTTGTAACTCAGGCTAATTTTTTTTCTGCAAAAAAAAATAAACAGTGAACTTTTTTTATTTGCATGATTTTTTACATCTTTCTTTAGGGTGGTGTAACTCCAAAAAAGGACATAACATAAAACTTCAGGACCCATTTCAAAAACTTGCCTACTATGTGGACCCACTACTTGTAGAATTCCAATCAGCTACGGCAAGAGCTTCATGTCAAAAAGAAAATAATTCTGAAATGGGAGGATTTTAATAATAAATTAAATTTCGTCAGTCATGAACTCAATTGATTTCCAATGGCATTAAAAAAGTTTACTTTGAGATAATCTGTCTTAAGACATCAGACGTCATTACAGATACCAGTTTTGATCCCTATGTTCAAGTTTACAAACTGTTTTGTTAGTCTTCCCTTGGCTGCTCTCGCGTTCGTACATTGTTCATACTATCCCTTTTTAACTATTGGCGTGTTGACGGACTTTTCGAATGCTTATTTACTTTTATTTTGACAACTCTGGAACGAAGACTTGGCACGATTACTGGACTAGATTTTGCCCTTAAAACGTACTGTGTGTTTGTGGGTTCGTACAAAGCATAATGCCTTACACGGTACGAGAATATGCAGAAATGCATTATTATTATGGATATGCCAAAGGAAACGCTCGACTTGCGGCACGTCTGTATCAACAGCGGCTGTTACAACGAGGTGGACCACAACCTGAAACATATCCAGATCATCGTGTTTTCTTCCGTGTGCATAATGCTTTCATTGAAGGCCGCCGTCCAGGAGCACCGTATAATGAAGGTGTATTATGAGAAGATCCCTATTTGGTGGAAAACGTTTTCGTCCTTAGAGTAGCCCCTCTATCGATGGTTTTCGTTTGGACCACATGAAACCCGACACCGTGTATAAATTCATTTAGTTTACCTTTAACTAAGATTTATTTGATACCCTAAAACTTGATTTTACTCTTTCTGATACTTTAAATGGAGGCATAAGGATGATGTCAATTACCACTTGAAATCAGCATGATAAATTAGTTGATAGATTTTGAAAATTAAGTTATTGAAAAAGTTTTGAATTAAAAAAAAAACATTTTTAAACGCGTTTAAAACTTTGGGAAAAAACAGTGTTCCGGAAAAAAGTCAAGCTTGCGTTATAAGTCGAGCTTTGATTAGCCCTATGGATGTAAATGTTTCAGAATCAACTAGGTCTGGTATTTATTTAATGGTGAAGGAAAAATCAGGCGTAAAGGCCTAGTCGCGCTACTATGTCCTGAAAAGAGACTCATCCTAAACATTATTGGTTAAATTTTAAGTTTTGATGTTTATTTACATTATAGATAATAATTTATTTTTGTTATTTTCTCCATCTATTGAGATGAAAAAACCTGCATTCAGAAATCTCAAAATACTCCTGAATGGAATGAGATTGGCACCAGTTAAATGTGGATAAAGGAACATCCTGTTCTATTATTTTTATGGTCTTCCTTTAGTTACCTACAAAAAAAGACTGATATGAATTCTTGAATCATCAAATGAAATGTTATTTGATATCTACTAGTTTTTAGGTTAGTCAGCCAAGTAATTTTTTTACATGATCCGGTAATAGAAATTTAGTTTTTGACTTTAACCTAATGAATATTCGTAAATTTTCCTGAATAAATGTGTTATCTATACTAATATATACTATTACTATAAAGAGGAAATACTTGATTGTTTGTTTTTTTGTTAGCATTGAATTGGCTCCAAAACTACTGAACCAATCGTGAAAATTCTTTCACTAACAGAAAGCTTCAGGTTAACTGCCGTAAAGTCGACCCTCCTGATGGTCCGCGTAACGCAGGGCGGGGGTAGCACGAGTACACACGGCATTACGCCGCGGCGAGATATCTCAACACATGATTAATTAAATCTCCGTGTTTTTATATAGGAAATTTATAACTTCAGATGTGTTAATATTTATTTAATTTGTTTTAGTATTATAAAAAAAAATAAACTAATTAAATATCAATTATTGATTAGACGTGGGACCAAATACGGCCACTTTTACTTTACTTTTTAATAGTTGTCATAGATACGCCAGCAGCCTCTGGCATTGTCCTATTTACATTTATTTCTTCACCTGGAAAAATCATGGATACATTAAACTGACGAAATAGCAATAACAATGTAAAATAATCAAAACACATCGAAAGTACTATGAAAACTTTATTAACACAATGTAGAAAACAAAAGGAATGCACATCTGAAGAAGACGCTTGTTCCAATTTTTT
Source organism: Udea olivalis (assembly GCA_947369235.1). Classification (NCBI taxonomy): domain Eukaryota; kingdom Metazoa; phylum Arthropoda; class Insecta; order Lepidoptera; family Crambidae; genus Udea; species Udea olivalis. Next base: position 2,329,921 of record OX376342.1, read on the forward strand.
CGCTACATTTTAAAGCATTGACTTCTTAATTTTTTTATTACGTAGACTTGGCAATTCCATTTTTGTATATTTCTCATGAGCAGCAGACACAAGGTTGCACTACAGAATGTGTAATAGTACTTCGTAGTTGAAGGTCTATCGCTGTCTGTAGCCGACAGGTGACTGATTGAAGTGATTGATTGGCTTAGAGCATTCAGACTCTAAGTTGATTGGCCGAAAGGCTTTATAGCGGTCAATCGATAAATTATTCATCAAGATCACTCTAAGCCGCTATAAGCGTGATATAAGCTTTATTTTATTATGATTGACCAAAAAATTCAGTTAAAAAAATAGTAAAGGTAAATCAAATCGGAGAATAGCGGACACCAGCTGTCAAACATTTGACAGAACGAAGTTTGTTTGGGTAGCTCGTTCATTATAAAATACCTGTGAAATTAATTGCATTATAAGTAATCGAAAAAATTTATCGATAGCGTCAAGCACTATGTTGTTCATTTCAATCTGACTTAAGATTCGTGCATGTACAGGTTGCCACTGGTTGAGAATGTATTTGTGTGCGTCTTGTTCATGCCAGTGTTAAATATTTTCATAGTGTGCGTGTGTAGCGACGCCTCTGAAAAATGCATCTGTGTTAACTGACGCAACACGTTACCTCGTCCCCCGCAGATAACGGCAGATTTTTTTGCATGGAAATAAGTTCGCGTGACGTCTCCGGTGTAAATGCTATAAGAGTGAAAACTATAAAAAAACTTATGACAATGAGTACTAAGTATACAGTTTTTTTCCTTTGGCACAAGTGATGTCCCTAACTTTCCACATCGACCGAACTGTCAGAAAATTGAACATTAAAAAGTGATCGAAGAATGGAAAAAGTATTTTTCTTAAACATGCTCGGAAATATTGTCATTACTTTTGAATAAAGAACACGCGAAGTATCATATTTACGTAGACTGAAAACCCAAAATCACTTCCCGGCGCGTTCTTTGAATTTCGAACGAAGAGCGCGCCGGCAATGTTGTATGAAACGGTGTGCTGTTTGAATTTAGAACTCTTTCATCTATCGTACACATTGCGTTCTCGTGGCTGTATAGCCACAGATGCGTTTACCTTTCGGCACAAATTGTAAAATAAAAAAAAACAAATTGGCGGTAAAGCGGAGTTGTTATTTTGTTAATAATATTAATTAAATTTATTATGTAAAAGGCCCTTTTTATTTCCTTGCATTTTTTTAAGAAAGCACTATATATGCCTCGGCCGAAATGGCAATTGCAGGTCGAGTATGAGTTTGAAGGCCGAGCCGCAGGCGAGGACTTCAATGATACGAGACATACCAGACAGACCTATTTCGCTGCCTTTGCAATAATGTACTATTATCCTCTAAAATAATCTCTCAGCTAGCGCACTGATGAAGCAATTTCCAAACTGGGTCAATTTAAGGTAAGCTTCTTTAGAAGTACATACGATCATTGACATTATTACGTGGCGCAGCGCGCCGCGCCGTTTGGAAAAACACCGGGTTGTTAACAAAAGACGTACAAAAACGATATGGCATGCTCGCATACTTTCTTAGTAAATGAGTTCTGATTATTATTAAGTATGCCATATCGCTTATGTTAGACTTTTGAAAAGCAACCAAAATTAAAAAGGATGTATTTAGAAAAAAAATGTTATATTAAATATTTTTCAATCCTTTTTATATCTCTGCACTTGCTTACTCTTTCTGTCATCTTTCCTCTACCTGTAGTAAGTCGTCTGGGAGAGATTGCTTTTAGCAATAAGACCGCCTAAATTGTACATAAACTTTCTTTGTAATACTTGATTTTTCCTCTGTGTTAGAGTATCATATCCCTATATTAGTTTAAAAATCGGTAACATCCCTAGTGTCAACAGTGTCATGCATGACATATTAAGTTTGAGACATGACATGACATGACATTCACAGAATCACAGGCAGCCCAGGCAGGTGACATTAATTCATAATTTGCATTTTGCTCCTTTTGGTTTGCAGTGTGTGTATAGATTTTCCAAGTTATTATTCTAGTACGGTATTTTCTATTTATTTTCTGAGTTAAACATGGAGAGCAACGCTTATAAACCTAAGAAAAAGCCCACTAAGATGGAAGAAATGTCCAAAGAGGAAATACGACAAGCCATTTTAAAGAAACGGGAATGCAATGCTAAGGCTCTAAACATTGTTGAAAGTTTCCTTGAAAAGCACATTTCTCAGGAGTATTTCCTGCAGTCCCTGTCAGACATAAACCAGTCACATCTTGAGGACATTATAGAAGAAAGAGCCATAACATGCATGTGTGGTTACCCACTTTGCCATAACACGTTGTCCACTAGAGATATACCCAAGCAGAAGTATAGGATATCAGTAAAAACTAACAAAGTATATGATATAACCGCTAGAAAGAGCTTCTGTAGCAATGGGTGCTATAAATCGGCAATGTTTATAAAGCAACAAATGCTGACTAGTCCTCTGTGGTTCAGAGAGTATGAAGAAATACCCAAGTTTAATTTACTTCCTTTAGATTCTGTAGGTACTCTCGGCCAAGAAGTGGATTTGGGTGTAGAGAAAGTTACAATAAAATCTGAAAAACCTTTTGCATCAATCAATGACTTTGCTAGTGCTACTTTTAATGAAATGATTGATAAAAATGTCCCCAGTACTGATAGCAAAGACTATGATGATAAAGCTAAATCAGAATGTAAAGAAACAAATCAAACTGCACCACAGACTGACAAAACAAATTCGATTAATGCTATTGGCAATAGTGAACCACAGGTTTCAAAGCCACCACAGCCTACATCTACTGAAGTAGAAAAGCCAAGTGATTTAGTATCAAAACCTACAGCTGAAACGAAGAAAAAGTCTAAAGCCAATCCTTTTAACATTGTTGGAGAAATTGTAGAAAAACCTGAGCGAAAAATAGATCCAATACTTCAGAAAACTTCTCCTTCACCAAATGCTGATAGCCCAAAACCACCCAAAACTTTACTAAAGAAAAAACAGCCAGTAGTAACAGTGCTAGCAATAGAAGTGGAGAAATGTTTAGCTGAATGGTTTACAATAGACACATTGCTGTTTCTATTTGGTGAACAAAAGGTCAAAGCATTGCTTACAGATAAAGGAGAATTTATCAAGGAGTATTTGAATAACTATGCAAATAGTGTATTCTACAACTCCAATAACTATGATCAGTACCAAACTCTTTGTAAAAAACTGAACATGCTCGAGCTTGAGGATAGACGCTTTGATGCTCAAACACTACAAAAAAATACAAGACCACTGCCTGATTACTCTATTTTACAAGAAGAAAGCAAAAAGATGCAACTGAAAGTAAAAGCTTTCTTTGCAGCTGAAACAGAGGTACCTGAGGTTGACAATGCTGGAGAGAAACCTTCAGAAGTTCAGTCAGAGGATTCTCAACTGACTCAGTTACCATTGGTTGATAAAAATGCTCAGAATGCTTTACGTAGAAGAATTGTTGGAGAACATCTCACCAGAGTATTACCTGATATTCTCAAGTCTCTTGGTTTATTAAGTTTATCTATCAGCTCTGATGTCCGGTTGCTTGTTAATACATTCAAATTAAAAGCAAATAACATTATGTTTAAACCTATACAATGGACTCTTATAGCCATAATAGTAATTAAGTTGCTATCTTTAAGGGATAAAAGGCTAGAACACTTGTTGGAACAACCTACCGCATTTAGACACCTGCAACTACTTTTGTTGAGTTTCAAGCAAGACGGAGGCTATCTAGACAGGCTTTTATTGTGGCTAACTGATATTGATAGGCTACTTGACACAAATGACACTCAACTAACTGTAGAATAATTGCTAGAGATAATACTTTTGTATGTGATATTAGGATAAATATATATTTTTTATAAATTTGTTCATTTTATTTAAACAATATACTGTTAATATCATGCTGAAACATGAAGTGCCTAGACACTATGAACATGGTGCGCGACCGAAGTTCGGCATGATTACGTCTAAAATGCTGTTTGAATTACTGATGACACATTATGCCGGAATTGGTTGCGTTATAACGTACAGCCTAACTTAGGTAGGGCGTAAGTTCAGCGGCGACCTATTTTTTAGAGCACACAACACTGAATACACACGCAAAGTTGAGCAACTGAATTTCTCCCGCGTATGTTTCGCACTTATGGCCTGCGCAGACGACGTACTTACGCGGAGCAAAAAGTACGCTTCGCGAATACAAAAGTACGCTTAGCAAATACAAAATCCCCCGCGGATTCAACGAACACGGTGTGCGATAATTTGTTGTCCGAGTATTTAAATATTCTGAGATTACGTTGTGCTGTAATCTACATGAAGTCTAAGCCAAAGAGAAGACATTTTAAAATAGAATACTGGGTCCATCCCTTTATTTTGAATCTACGCTCCGCGGGCGTCCGCGGTGTTTCGGCGGATTTCTGTTCTGTAGTGTGCGTTGCTTTCTACAGTTTGTAAGGGATCTATTTCGACGGAGAAAAAAGTACGCCGCGAATAATCCCTCGTCTGCACAGGCCTTAACAAATTATAATTGTCTTGAGAGCTTATTAATTAAAATATTTTACATGCCATATATTTGGCGAAACATGTGATTCTACTTTATTTTAACTTTAACCATCATTTCTTGTACCGTGTTTCTAGTAAATAAAGATTTATTATTATTATTATTATTGTGAGTGATATGTACGATCCACTGACGAGTATAATTTGTGAATTGAGTGGATTTCCAACCAGTCTAGGTATGTTAACAAAGTTAAGCAAAAATAAAAGACTTGATTACTAACAAAGTATATTTCCTATTAATTGGGTCTTACACTACATGCTCAAATTGGGGTCTAATATAGACAGCGTGTGCCCCACCAGATGCAGCGAGCCGGTGACCAGCGCCGAGGCTCTGCGCGCGTCTCTGTAGTTGTTCTTGATGCTAACCAGAGCATCGGACACGCATTCTAGTACGGTCACGCTTGAACGAGGGCTCCCTGTTAGCTGGATCCATGCTTCGGCGTTTCTTTCGCACCTGAGAATGAATTATTCATTTATTATTGATTGTACTTAAAAAGGACTTGACGGGCCTTTTCTTCCAGTCAACCGCAAAGTTATTTAGCCACCTCAAACATGAATCTAAATATATAACGCAGGGCGCTTTGTTTGTATGACAACCAAGTGCGCCACTATTTTGATGATTATTGTGACGTCACTAATGCATTTTGATGGTAGGAATCCGTCGTTTCTCAATGAAATTTATTATTATATTATTTTTAATTGGAATTTATTTATTATTTTTCATGGAAGATCCTTCTTCTATCAACTTCCTTAGGAGTGTGGACTTGACTCAACGAAGCAGCGCCAAAAAAGGTGCCCTGCTCTCTTTTAAGCACCCACAAGCTAGGAAGTCTAAGTAACAGTGTTACGCTTGAGGTGTTATAGATGATTGATTATTATATTGTGAAATTATATTACGTATATCCGCCTCAAAAGACCGCACGCCTTTGATGCGGGCCAGATGCAGACGGCACTATGAAAGACCATGGCAACTGCTAATGGTATCTAATGATAAAATGTGCTAATCAAACCATAACAGTTTATATAAAATCGGTGCAATGAAAAAAAAACAAAACGTGAGAATAGATAACAAAGAACAGTGAAATTCTGTGCAATTATTTTGGAAATATAATCATTCCACAAAATTCAACTGTGAAATGAAATGATTATTTATTTTATCTATATCCACCCCCTGTACCTATGAGTACAATGAAAACAGTTTGAAAACCCTTTCGACAAGTACAAGACAGCTTACCATTCGTTTTGTATCGGCCACCTATAAGGAAAACTAAACTTTTAATTCGTGGAGCGCTTAACCATTGTTTATATACTCGGGTTTCTAGAAGAACCTGGAACCTCACTACATTACGCAATAAGATCCCGTTACCGATCCTCGGTCCTCATACAAGTTCTCATTTTTGCTACTTCAGTACATCTTCCATGAGTTTAACAAACTACAGCATTTTTAGTTCTGTTGTTCTATCTATTATAAAATATATTTAATATAATATGCGCCAGACAACACACCTCTCGTCATGGTCTCGAAGTAGGGATATCCCTATATGGAGGGAATATCTCTGTATTACGAGGTACCAGACGAGAAATTAAGCCAGGGGTGTCAATTATCTGTTACATATAAATACTTTACGCTAGCAAGTATCGTTGCGTTTGCGTTAACTCGTGATACAGGTATGTACAGCTTGATAATTGTGCCAGCTGGTAACTCCTTCGAATAATCTTATTGCTGTTTTTATTATTACAGTCCAACATTCGGTCTCATTTTTATGCTCTGTCGGTCGTTTTCAGCTACTTGCAGGACTAAGGGTATTTACTGGTGCAATTGTAATAAACGGGAGCTAGAAAAGGAGAGTTAATTTCGTCGAGTGCGCAACTCAGCCCTGCAAGTTTGTGTGCATGTCCTCTGATGTAGATAACTTATTATCTAACTAACCTTTCAATAAGATCGGCGTGTTCCACAGCCGAGTAGTTATCGCTTCGCTGGTTAGTAGCTTTGTGCGCCGTCGGCACCACGAAGTACGCGTGCCGGAAGGCGGCGCCGGCCAGCGGCTTCAGCAGCATTGCCGGCTGCCGGTCGCCGGTCGCGCTGAATATTAGGATCTTGTCTTGATTTCTGAAATGAGTCAAGTCAATGTAAAAGAAAATTCAAGTAGGTATACTATTTTGGAATAATGCTTTCGAATTATTAATGTTTTGAAAAACCATATTGAACTTAATCCAGCTCGAAGGACCATGTAAATAATGTACCTCTTTTGAAGACCTCAGATAAAGCGGGCTATGCCAGTCGGTAATGTGTAGAACAATAGGAAACCCACAATTTCTTCCATAAATAATAGTTTCTTCAAATTTTTCAACAAATAAATCCTTTTTTAGCCTTTGACATTTTCACCTTCTTACGCAACAAATACCTACTCTTAAATCAAGCGCTCATCGTCCGACACAGTCCCTCGGTGGGCGCCTAAGCAGCCGAATTGAATTTTTTTTCACTTGATTTTTAGACGTAGAACGAATTTGAGGTATACCTACCTACTTGTGCAGAGCTATTTGCTCACCTTCGCAAAGGTAATAAGGGCAAAAACTACTTTTACTCAAACACTGTGCACAATTTCGAAAGTCACTAGCGCAATTTTATTTCAAAGTATTTTTTAATAATTTTTAATAGTATTTAAATATAACTTACCTGTTGTTATCATTAAACCATTTAGCACAGATTTCCATTGACTCCTTAGTGTGCGCTCCATCTAAGTAAATCTTAGCAAAGCTCGTCTCAATGACGTGGTACCGGCCCGGCCACCGGCACTCCTTCAGCCCCAACGCCGTCTCATTAGGTATCTGAGTCACCATATCATCTGATAAACTCAACTCCTTATCTATATATTCGGTCAAGTGTGGTTCTAAATCTCTATAGCCATTTTGTTTTATAACTATAGTGGGAACACTTATTAAACTTTTCTTTAATGTATTTCGCTTGTTGAGAGCTTGTCGTCTGTTGGTCCGCATCCAGGCGTGCGCTAGCTGTATGGCTAGAGACGCATTAGTCTGGTATGCTTCGAGATTAACTTGCAATTGTGATTTGTACCCGTTTGGAAATGAATAGGATTTGTATTCAGGAACAATATCTAGTGTGCACTGTAAAGAAAAAAATAACGTACTTGTCAATTCCGCACTTTCTATTTATGTAGAACAAGGAAAAAAGATACATAATGCTTAGATGCCTACTTAATTCCAGATATTATTTAATTACACATGGCCATATCAACGGTGACCTCCGAACAATAGATACTGCATTATATCCGTTTTCTTGGCACTAACGAAACTAATTAGGGCACGGAAAGAAAAAGTATACATTTAAAAGAGAAAGAGAGGCATTTTAATTAAAAGATAAGATATCCATTACCTTGACATTATCAGCGACCTTCCTCAGCACTTGCATAGCCTCAAGGGGCTGCGGCGATGTGAAGGCCGCGCAGCCCGGCTTCATGATGCCAGCCTTGGCGGCCGCGATCTGAGGGAGCGTATTACCCAGTATCGCTGTGTGGTCCAGTCCTAGCGCTGTTATGCCTACTACAGGAACTTTTCTGGAAGGAACAAAAAATGTTTAAGAAAACTGTCCTTGCGTGATATACTTGGAAGTAAATTACAGCAGTCAAAGATTCGTTTATGCCGACACTAAGGTTTGGGTGCCTTGACTGTAGCTACATACCTTATTCCCTTTACACCGTTGGACCTGCTGTGCTCAGAACATGTGCATAACAGTTGGGATATATGCTAATGTAATTTCAATGTCGACTACTAACTAAAATTGTTTTTCTAAGCATTTTTCAATGCTCTATATTCCATTATAAGAAAGACTAGAAAAATTGCACTGCGGAAGGATAGGGTTCCAGTCCCGCCCGAGCCATAGGACCAAGGTTTGAATTTTTCTAGTATCTATCTTTCAGCTGATTTAAAAGTTTTGTTTTTATACGTAAGAAACTCTTTATTTGGAACAAAGTAGCTTGAAATACATTATAAGTATTATAAGTTCCTATTTTGCTTTGTTAATGGAGATGATAGACCAACCTTATCACATTAGTGACATCGAGCCGGCCTCCGATGCCCACTTCTACAATAGCCACATCCACCATCTCCTTCAGGAACACATTGTACGCCATCACCGTGAGGAAGGCAAAGTAGCGCGGCATGTCGCCTTCGTATGCCTGGAGACGGACGAAGCTTCTTTAACTAAATAGCATCTATCTATGATGATTGATAACACAAGTATAACGCAGTAGCGCGGTTTCGTTCCTTGACTTGCGTGGACTTCCGGAGACGTCCGGGGACGAAATAACTTTTCTAAATTGGCCTGGGCCTGGGCGTGTTGTGTCGTCCCTGGCTTACACTTTGTCTGGCACCTCATAACACGAGGATATTTTATTCTTATTTTAAGAACAATGGCCATATTACTATCTCTTATAGCCAGCCAAGTGAATTTCCTGAACTGACAATAGCGAGCAATTTCGTCAGGAAATATACAGCCTAGAAGATGCATTAGTGCCAGGTAGCTGCTGACTGGCTGGAAATGAAAGTTCATATTACGAAATTGCTTGCTACGCTCAGTTAAGGAAATTAACTTAGCTGGCTAAAGAGATTGTAAAATATCGAACAAATATATAAAATATATAATATATAAAATATATTGTTAAATATATCAATATCATTAAATTATTAAATCAACGGAACAAACACAGACATATTTAGGAGATAAGCAGGTGAGGTAATAAAAAGTTTCTTGTCTTCAGCTTTTGAAATTTTTTTTGACACCAATGAAATAATATTGGTTCCTTTTGCAATGCATCTAGCTAACAGTTACCAGTTATTACAATACGAACATATAAGATGTCTGTTAAAATTATCAAGGAAATCCTTGGAAATGATCATAATTTATGCTAACAAGTGAGGTCATTGTTTATCTTTATTGAAAATGTTGTATTCGTAAACTAAAATTAGGCGAAATATCCCATGGCAAATAGGCTAATAATATGTAAGTAGAAAATAAGGTTAATAAAATGAGTATGTCACTAAGGACACCGACCAAGAAGGCTAGAGACTAAGGAGAGATAACTCCCTGGAAAGGGTTGGACTAAATCCGTATCCCACAGTGACGCATGCGCATTACGCTTCTTTGCCGCGATCCTCGCGAAGTGTCAAAATTGGTCAACACAACCTCGAAAAACAACAACTGTCGCACGTGACACCGTTCAAAACAAAACCATGTGACCATGAAATGACAAATAGCTGCCGCTGCACATGCGCAATACAGCGTTTTGCCCGGCACAGAGTATACGACTTTCGGCCCTCGAAAGCTTACCCCCACTTCGGGAGTTATCTCTCCTTAGTTTCTAGCCTTCTTGACTACCTACTTCGTCATTGGGTGAAAGAAGGGTGAAAGCTGTCAAAATGCGAGTGACTAGCAATCAACTGGAGGTTGCTAGTTGGAGAATTTACTCTAATGTTGTTAAATAATAAATTTATTTTGTACAAAATTGTCTTGTATATTTATTTCCAATGTAAATGAGTTGACAAAAATTGCTAACAGCAAGGCGTTCGTTAAAGTACGCCGAACCAAAAATCCACTGAACACGCTACTCTCTGCGGACGCCCGCGGAGAGCAGCGTAGCGGATTAAAGTGCGCGGGTCCAGTATTCTCTTTTAAAACGTCTTCTTTTTTGCTCAAACTTCATTGTAATTTTAAATGCTCTCGGACAGCAAATAATCGCACACCGTGTGCGTTGAGTCTGCAGGGGATTTTGTACTCGCAGAGCGTACTTTTGTATTCGCGGAGTGTACTTTTTTCTCCGCGTACGTCGTCCGCGCAGGCCTTAAACGTTTTCCTATCGCAATATTTTTGAACACTTTCCTTAAAAACACTATCTGTACGTAACTACGACAGACGGTCAAACTTTGCAAGTCTATTGTAAAATGGGTCGTATATTTGCTTATGGTGCCTACATGCGAAGTTTGATGTGCCATCGTGTGTACTTAACCATTCGTTAAAAGAGAGAAGCTTTTATCATTTCTGAGTATGTCTTCAGCACAGCCTCAATGATTGCACATTAGTTTGCTACCCAGTATACCGGACTGTGCTAACAAGTAAAAAATGTACGATACCTAAGTGACTCTGCAGCATGGCGTGGCACAAAACCAGCACCAACTCTGTACATAAATCATTAGTTTGTAACTTTTTGTGACTTCTATACCCGTTCAAGTATACCGCAAGAATTAACGTCGACATATCTCCATTCTAATAAGTTGCTTCTACATTTCTGCATTTAACAAAGTAACTTTATGTCATTTATTTACTTTTATCTTTCTTCGTATGCAGCAAGGTAACAATTTTGCTGCCGTAGATATTGACGTTTCGACGATGGAGATGCCGTCAAATTGCTGTCAAAATCAATTTATTTATTTATTTAACACAATTAAACGGGATAATCCCAGTTACATAATTATGAAAGCTACTGGAAGGAATACATTACACCAATTTTTCGACTTTGTTTAAAAGCGATTGAGGACTGTCAATGAATATATCCAATTCTGGGTTAGCGACCAGTAACATGTTTAGCGCCCTCTGCATACGACACAGCGGGGATTGCTCACGAGCTACTGTACGACACGTTGGAATAGCGAACAGCCGATGTCTCCGACACATATAGACGGGACAATTGCTCAACACACTCGGGCGAGTCCATCCAGCCCCGCAAGTTTGCTAAGGCAGTTGAAACCTCCAAACGGGCTCTTCTCACTTCTAAAGAGTTCATCTGCAACGTTCCCAGCAAAAACTCGGTGGGGTACATGAAGGGATAATACCCATACACTCGCTTATAGAAGTACCGAAGAAAAGCCTTTTGAATCTTTTCCAACATTAGCCTATACTTAGCTTCGTGAGGATTCATGCGCTAGATTCTAATGAGTTCTTGAGTGATTCTATCAAGTTTTTGTTCGTAATTTTAGAGAACTTTAGTAAGGTTACGACCGTCTAGATGTCAAAAATACGTGAAAGCCCCTGCCCTGCCCCCCGATTCAGAACAAAGTTATCGACCGATTCGGTTATTTTATTACATTTTCAACTATTTTTTAAGTAGGGTATGTTTTATCAAATTTGGTTTATGAAAACTTAGGGCCTTTGGCTTTAACATATCAAAATATTGATTGCTAACACTTAACGGATTATTTACTTTAATTAGAACAAATTTACCGAATCGGTCGATAACTTCGTTTTGAATCGGGGGGCTGGTCTGGAGATAATATTTCGGTAAACAGTTTCGATACTTCCAATTTGCGACAATTTCGATAATTTGGTATTTTATGACTTTCGTAGCTATCTATCATAGAGATGACAGAGTGAACGAGCTGCTCGGAGCTGCTTATCCAAGAGGAAAGAATACGCTGAGTAACAACAAGCTTTCAACTCGATACATTTTGTATCGATACTTTGAAAGCATTAATATCAATCATTTTGATCAAAGTTACAGAGGCGTTTTCGCATCAACCTTCATGGGTGTAAAAAACATGAGCACTAATACTTAAGGATTAGCATACATACCATGTGTAGACTTAACTGTAAGAATATTGATTTAGTTTTCGATAAAAAAATATTTTATTAATGTAATATTAGGTTTTTGGCAAAACTAGGGTATTTAGTCGAGCAAGAAAATTGTTCATTATTTTGTCACATACCGTAAAATCATTTACTCAATGATTTTGAGATACCAGAGAGTATAGTTGAAATTTCAACTTCAATTGACTTCATACCTCTAATGTTTGCATATTGCTTAGGTCTATTTGAAAAGAGGTATTTGAGTTTGAGCTTAGCGGTACATGTTTTAAATCTTTTTAGGAACGTTAATTTAAAAAGGCAAAACTTAAAATATCAATGAGGGTTTTTGATACTTTTTCTGCCACCAGCCGGCGCTGCTGTTGCGTAAGGTATAAACACCTGTCAGATCCAATAGATTCGTACCGAAAATATGATTGTTCATTCACAAAAAAAATTAATTGTTTCAACCGGCTAACCACTTCTGTGTCTCTTTAAACATTCAGCTGTAGAAGAAATAAAAATATCACTGACCAATCAATACACAGGTTGTCCTCCAGTAAAACTGGACATTGGTGGAATCAATTACTGTACAAGCACGATCATAGAGGTAATTAAAAAAAAGGTATTTTGAAATTCCATTGTAGTTGGAGGTGTTATTGATTTTATAATGGATAAATGACAGAAGGAAGTCGCCGAACTGAAGATTGATCTCATAAACAGTAGAGGCGTAAAAGCTACTAGTACTAAGGAAAAGCTCATTGAAAGGTAACTTAAGGTTCAAGTATTTGTTTACACAATTTGATTTGGTTTTTTAACTTCTAAATTGCAGTTATTTGTCATTAAAAGGGATACAGAATCGCCGTTTTTCCATATAAACGTAGTCCCCTGTTTTCCCCCTGGATATTGCTAGTAGACGAACGAATAACTTTTTCCCATAAAATCTATTTCAACTATTAGCATGTCTCTATATTTTCCTTTTTTTTAATAAATACATTATTTTAAGAGATATGAACCTTCAAAAATCGAAAAAATGGCCCTTTTTTCCGCTGTGTCTGTCAACATCCAGAAAACTACTCTGACTAGTTTATTTTAAAAAAGGATAACATAGGAACACGGCCACAGCCCTTCTTTAATTTGTATTGAATAAAATAAAAATAACTAAATTGGTAAACTTTTCAAAAAGGGATTAGGGGACTACGAAACGTCGATTTTGTACGTACTTTTGATAGGTGATTTCGGTCCAATTTGCATCTGTCTTTATCGCACTCTGCTCGACGCTCGAGGTTTGCAAAAGACAGCAATAGATTTTACAAATACCTATTTTTCAATTCTCTCGCCCGTGCTGTATCCTCATAAGTTGTATGACCAACTCAATGTTTCTCAGGTCATTGACAGGGGAGGAAGTAAAAAAGGAAATATTTACATTAAATAATACAAACTCTGAAGGTTTTGATGAAATCAGCACGAAAATAATTAAAGCTTGTGCTAGTGAACTAACTTTTATCTCAACATATCTAGTAATTAAGTCATTTATGTCTGGAAGCTTTCCTGAAAAATTAAAACTATCCATCGTAAAGCCTTTTTATGAGAAAGGTGATAAAAAGGATGTTAATAATTATCGACCAATTACACTAATTCCAATACTTTCTAAGGTATTTGAAAAGTGTATGCACAAACAACTTATATGTTTCTGCGACAAGTATAATGTAATTAAAAGTGAACAATACGGTTTCCAAAAAAAAACAAATCAACTACGTAAGCAATTTTCGAGCTCGTAGAAGGTTTATTGACTAATATTAACAAGAATCAGTTGTAGTCAACTGATTCTTTTTTTTTGACCTATCAAAAGCGTTTGATTTTGCATCGCACAAAATATTATTGCAAAAACTAGAGTTTATGGGAATCAGGGGCTTAACTCTTAATTGGTTATCATCGTACCTACAAAATCGAAGACAGTATGTTGTCATAACAAAAAACCATGATAATGAAATGAAATTTTACTTATCTCATTGTAGAGACCATAACCATGGCGTTACCCAAGGAAGTATATTGGGCCATATCCTATTCATTTTATACATAAATGACATAGTCGACTGAGTAGAACACAAGTGCATCCTATATGCTGATGATATTTCGATAATAGTTACAACTGATAAAAAAACAAATAATTCAATAAGTAGACATGAAACAAAGGTTAACTTTACAATTGACAAAATAATTAAATGGGTGGAATATAATATATTTTTTTAAATTAATTTAAATAAGTCTAAATACATTCAATTCAATCAATCAAAGCACCCAAAATACAAGTTTGAATTAAATATCGAGAAAATCGAAGAAACATCAGAAATACAACTTTTAGGGGTTATTTTAGACCATGACCTGAACTGGAAAATACACATAACTAACCTCTGTAAAAAAATCAATAGATTTGTTTACGCAATCTATCAAATAAAAAACATAACCGATAGGAAGACCGCTATTCTATCTTACCATGCCTATATAGAATCCATACTGCGCTATGCTATCGTGACGTGGGGAAATAGTCTGGATAAAGGCCTTTATTGCACAAAAGAAATGCTTTAGGGCTATTTGTGGAATTCAACCCGACCATTCATGTGAACCCCATTTTAAAAACCTTGCTTTACTGCCTCTACCATCTTTGTACGAGTATATATATGAAATCTGCAACTTTGTTTATAAATACAAGCATCTGTATAAAACGGCTGGTGACATAAACGCAAGAGCACGCAGAGACCCACACAGGCTTATACTTGTTGACGCTCCAAAGTCAGCAAATTATGGTAGAAGTGGCCTGGCTTTGTGTATCAAAATTTATAATCATATACCCAATGATATAAAAGTGCAGAATGTTGCAATTGTCAAAAAGCATCTGTTTCGGTGGCTCAATGACAAAAATTTCTTTAATATTAAGGATTTCTTTGACTGGAGAAAGTAGCTTTATTTAGGTATTTAATGTGCTAACCCAATCGGAATTTAGAACTTTTTGCACTTTATTGTTAATTTGGTCATTTCATTCTAATTATGACATTTAATGATGGAATACTTGACATATGATCATTTGTAAGCAAGAAGGCTAGAAACTAAGGAGAGATAACTCCCTGGAAAGGGTTGGACTAAATCCGTATCCCACAGTGACGCATGCGCATTACGCTTCTTTGCCGCGATCCTCGCGAAGTGTCAAAATTGGTCAACACAACCCACAAAAAACAACAACTGTCGCACGTGACACCGTTCAAAACAAAACCATGTGACCATGAAATGACAAATAGCTGCCGCTGCACATGCGCAATACAGCGTTTTGCCCGGCACAGAGTATACGACTTTCGGCCCTCGAAAGCTTACCCCCACTTCGGGAGTTATCTCTCCTTAGTCTCTAGCCTTCTTGACACCGACTCAGGATTTCCGACTATTAGGGCGTGATACGCCGTGACAAGAAAGATGCATACGAGGGGCATGCCAAAAGAAGTTAGATACTCTTTACTCATTTGATTGACACTGGCAAGTTATACACCATCTTATAGGCGGCTGGTTGTTATTTGATATATTTGAAAATATAACACACATAATATATAATCACACGCATACCTCAAACTCACGCACACGCTTACATACAGATATATACACACGCACCGCACACGCATCCATACCAACCCATTCACAAATACACACACGCACGCACGAACACTCATGCACACACACAAACACACGACACACGCATGCATGCATGCATGCCACTTTCTTCTTCTTTACTAGGTAGTTATATTCTTCTTAATTTTTAATGTTTTGTTTTCCTATTTATTTTAGTGATTTTAATATTTTTATATATTGTAACCGAAATTGAGAGGGCGATCCGTCACACAGGGATTACCCTAGTATGGACACCAGTCTCTCACAAAGGTGGCTCATGTTCTTATCTTTAAGTTTAGTTGATAAGTTTGTATATGTGGCTTTTGTGAAGAGGAAATAAATCACTTTATTATTATTATTATATTATATTTCTTTTTTATTATTATTTGAATGAGCATCATTTTTCGGATAATCTGGCGGGAATTCGGTTGCAGCAATGGAGCTCAGTCGACGTGATTTTCGCGCTATGATTTATTATGACTATAAAAAAGGTTTAAAGCCTCAAGAATGTGTCTTGTCCACGAGCAACAATATTTAATTGGTTTGCTGAATTGAAAAGAGGACGGGGATGTCTCGAAGATGAAGCGAAGGTCGGCCGCCAACCGCGGTTCACACAAGAAAACGTTCGTGAAGTCGAAAAACTTACTCACGAAAACCGACGAATTACTTATGTAGAGTTGGAGCGAGAACTAGGAATTGGAACAGCAGCAGTGCAACAATAATTCACGACCACCTTTCTCTCTGTAAACGTTGTTCGAGATGGGTGCCGCACAAACTTACTGATGAGCAGAAAGACTGTCGGGTGGATTGGTACCGATTCATGATAGATAAATTCGACGGTGGCGAGAAAAAAAACGTGTACGACATACTGACTGGTGACGAAACATGGCTATATAACTATGATCCCGAAACAAAGCGACAGTCGACTGTATGGTGTTTTGAAGATGAACCAACTCCAACGAAATGCTGCCGTGCATGAAGCACAGAAGCCAATAGTCGCCTCGTTTTTCTGCAAAACGATCAAAGAACGGTGAACTCTGAATGGTACGAGTATGTAACTCCAACAGTAATATCAGCTTGGTGTGACAAGCGACCTAAGTCAGGAATCACGACAAAGCGGCGCCGCACTCGCCTGCCAGAACACGACTTTTTCAACTCAAAAAATGTGTCAATCCTTCCTCACCCACCATATGGTGAATATTCTCCTGACCTTGCGCCTTGTGATTTTTACCTGTTTCCAAAAATTAAAGAAAAACTAAAGGGGAAGAGGTTTGAAAGCAAAGAAGATGCACTGGCTGCCAATAATTTCGAGATTTCTGAGTTGTCTAAAAAAGAGTGGTCACAGGTATTTTATAATTGGTTCAAACGTATGGAAAAGTGTATACGTGCTCAGGGTGAATACTTCGAAAAGATCGAATTTTGTAATAAAGAATAAATTAAAAAAAAATTGAGTATCTAATTTATTATGGCATGCCCCTTGTACTGCGCTATACACACACACGCCTGCTAAGTGTGGCGACTATCGACAAAATCGGTTGGGGGCATTACCACAAAATAAAGAGTTTACAGAAGGACCGCTCTCGCCTTTTTCTATCAACTTGCCTGATCGCCTAGGGTTGCTACTCGCTACTATAATCGCCAGATAAGCGCGATTTGACAGATACCGCGGAAAATGAAATACAGAAAAATTGCACCTAGTTCGACAAAAACAAAAATATACAAAAGGGGTCCATTTAGATTAGAAGGAGTTGAGATGCGTATAAAAGTATTATATTATAAGAATTCATTTACTGGGGTCCAGGTGCAACCTGCTAGCCTAATGGCGTACAGTACTACCTACCCAGTAGGCTGTAGATAACACCATGAGCCACCGCTTTGGCGGCCATCTGTCGGCGGCGCGGCGCGGATGCAGCAGCTGCGCGTGGCAATAAAATAATATACCAAAAATACTGGTTTTTTACCAATGCATGATAAGATAGGTTACGGAAAAAGTAAAAGCCCATTTGTACTGGATTTGAATGTGTTACGAAATATAATGGTTTACCAAACCTATATAGTTATAATACTCGTACATAGTACATACTACTAACTTGCAAACGTTATCTGAGTTTTACTTATTTTTCAACATCATTTGGTAACTTAAAAAACGTATAATCACAACTTCGTGTGGTGTTCATACAGCCAAATACACTGCAAGAAATATCTGCGCGAAACCATATTTGACCATTGAATTATAATGTAAGTATCTGACGACGTACAAATAATATCTCAATGTTTTTGACAGTGCGACTGACCGCGACGCTGAAACTCCCTGACTTCGCCTGTAAACTCACGTCTCTGTGTGCGTGTGTCAAAAATAGCGTGTTGTTCTAAGCGGGCTATCTGTCAGAGCGCCGCGCATGTCTAGTTTGTGGCATTACGTCCAATTCGCAAAATGTCCAGAGGCCTCAAAATGTCCAATTCGCATGTTGTCCAAATCTTAAATTGTCCAATTAGCAAATGGTCCAATTCGCACATTGACCAATTCAAATATCAGTCGTTAATTTGCTATACACTCGCGAGCAACTAAATCGACTCAAGTCCTCATTCTGCTTACAAACTTTGTTTTTAATAAAAGTATACAAGGTATTTATAAAAAAAAATATCATTAGAAAGCTCATTAAGCAAGCTTTCATGAAACACTAATATTGTTTTTTAAAAAAAATCTAACGCATTCATTTTCACATCAACAGCACTATGAGTCGTTTTGCTTATTACGCTACCCGCGACTTGCGCTAACTGCCACCCCTTTAAACGCTCTCGCAACCGGCACACCTTATCAGTCGCTTATCACAAGTTGACAGGTACACATCTCCGTAAATTGCACTTATTTTTTCCACTTTACCATGGATACCACACCTGAAGAAGCCAGCGAGATTGGAACAAGGACTTAGCCAGCGAGTAGTCGCTGCCCAGCTTCGCTTGAGCCAGTCTGCTGTGTCCCGGGTCTACAGACGATTTCGAGAGACCGGTGCCTTCAATCGAAGACCAAGAACCAGCCGCCACCGGTGTACTTCTGACAGAGACGACCGTTTCATTGTCTCTACATCGCTGCGCAATCGGCATCTGAGGGGTGTTGATGTCCAACAAGAACTCAGACACGTTCGTGGTGTAGCTGTAAGCGAGTGGACAATAAGAAGACGTTTGAAAGCAGCCAATCTCACTCCAAAAAGGTCTGCGACGGGGCCCAAATTTACTGCAGCCCACCGACAAACAGCGCGTCTTCAGTTTGCTCGAGAGCATGACAATTGGACCATTGCCCAATGGCAGTCGGTTCTCTTTACTGACAAGTGCAGAATGTGTCTGCACGGCAACGACAGAAGAGGCCGAGTCTACAGGCGTCCGGGCGAACGATTTGCCCAATGCTGTTTCGCTGAAACAGTAGCATATGGCGGTGGTTCCTGTATGACGTGGGCCGGCATCTCTTTAGAGGGAAAGACGGAGCTCGTTTTCGTGCCTGGTGGAGGCCGAGAAGGCGGGCTTACAGCTGATCGGTACATCACCGATATTCTCCTGGAACACGTTGTTCCCTATGAAGGATTTGTCGGCGAGGACTTCGTCTTAATGCACGACAATGCTCGTTGTCATACAGCGCGCATTACCCAGCAGTTTTTGGATGAAGTCGAGATGCGTACAATGGACTGGCCTGCGCTCAGTCCAGACTTGAATCCGATCGAGCATTTATGGGACCAGTTAAAACGAAGAGTACGAGCCAGAAATCAAGCCCCTTCTACGGTAGAAGAATTGAAGACAGCATTGTTGGAAAAGTGGGATAACATACCTCAAGAGGACGTCAAAAAGTTGATCAGATCAATGAAGAATCGACTTCAAGCGGTGATTAGGGCTAGAGGGGGGGGGGGGGGGGGGAATACATGTGTTTTCTTAATCAATTTTCTTTTATTTGTAAAATACCCAACCACAACAACCTATCCCAAATTCCTGTTTTTTCTGTATTTATGTTCAGATATCATTAATTACAAAGATAATGAACGGATATTGGTAATGATGATATCTTATTTAAGCTGAAGTTTGGAGCTTTCAGATAATATATTGTGTTTGAAAATATCTCCTATACTTTTTTTGAAAACTGAGTCTATACTCAAGAGTTAGGGCTTAAGCCGATTTGGTTGCTCGCGAGTGTAGATATTTTATTACAAGTAGTAATTATGTGTACGAAACTGGTTTGTTACAAACCGCTTGGAGGTAAGAGCTTATTTCTCCTTTGCCTGTGTAGAGATAGGTTTTTGTTTAGTTTACTTTTTTTTCCTTTTGTGATATTTTTATAAACAGTAACCTTATGAATTAACTACGATAATATTTATTAATAAATACTTATTACGATTATTACTATTTCATGCCATCTAATTTTCTATAACTAAACGACATTTTATTTGAGGGTATTTATAAAGATCGCTGACGGAATATGCAAACTAGGGTGGGCACTTAATTAATTATCTTAACGTCACGTTTGTAGAATACTTTATCTATAGTTAAACAAGGAAATATATTATTATTGTTTATTTTAAAACACTTAGGTACCTACCTAGAAGTGCCTAGTGTGGATATGTTTAAAGCAAGTAACAATTAACCAAGATAGAAACTAGAAAAATTCGACCTGATCCTGGGACTCTGTTTTGTGTAGAAAACAGAGCATTGTTTAGTGCTAAAAATAAGAATGAACCAAGAGTTTGCATTTATTGCACCATCTTCATTTCCGTGACGGGCAGCTCCTGCTAGTGTCGCTCTAGTAACGGTCATGTTTCACTGCCATATAAAAGTACAGGCCTAATGATGGTTAAGTAAACTGGAATCGTGGTACATGTCTCGGATAATGTCAATATAGACCCCAGACACGGCCCTGGAACGCAGCGCCCAACCGATCATCTCACGAGGGACACAGTCGAAGGCCTTCTGCATATCTAAGAAAAGGAGATGCAGAGGTGTATTCTTTAGTCTGTGTCCCTCCATGAGCGTTCTCAAGCACATACAGGGTCTATGGGTCCGCAACCCGATCGAAACAAATACTTATCGGGGGGCACGGTAGTGCCCCCGCCAAGTCGAGCGCGCAGCAAACACTGCCGTACCATCCTTTACTGGAACCATTTCGCCGCATTTTCAGGCCCCTATTTGAGAACCTCTGGATAAGACCAGAACGCAGAAATTTTCGTCTTCCAGTAAGCTATAATCACATACTTATAAAATTTCAAGTCTGTTGGTCATTTAGTTCCGAAGTTAAGCGAAAGCAAAGTTTCGCATTTATGACACTCACTCATGATCATCAAAATAGAAACTATAAAAACTAGGATAATCGAAGATCTGGAGTACCTGGTGACCCTGATTAGAAAACACAAACCGGCTACGCGTGCCCGGGGACGCGCTATCCGTACGCAGCTTTATATAATAAATCAATATGCCCACGTTTCTACAAAAAGAAGTGAAATTCCACCAAAAACATTCTGTAAAAAACTAGCCAAGTCTCGATGGAGCTGCTTGTTTATCTCTAAAAAGTAATGAAATCTAGACAAAGTCGTGCCAAGTCTAAGGTTCCTTACTGCGATTTCTTTATTATTATAGATAATGTTGTATGACTGACACTGACAGAATGAATGAAATTTTAAAGAACAGAATTTTGGTGGGATCTACACTCCGAGATTGTACACTGGATCGGATCCAAAGTCAACAATGGGCCAGTATTTTCCTCGTGGCTTCACTCGCAGGTCCATCCCAAGTAGACGTAGTAGATGATTATTTAATAAGTAAGTAAATAAAACACTTAAACAGACTTTTGTTCTTAAAATAAATAACTCTTTGATATGGAATTTATACTTTGATTTACGATTTATCCCTTGTATCATATTTGTAACAAACAAAACTAAAATAAATATAATTAAACATAATCTGCTTACTGTTTTATAGCTAAGAACCGAAAAAACCGAAAGAACTTATACCAGAACCGAGTACCCGGTGTACTCGGTTCTGGTATAGGTTCAGAAACGCAAAAACCGGTTCTCAAAATATGGCCGGTTCTCGATGCCCTAACTAAAACCATGGACTCAGACCATCATTTAAACAACTTTCTAAAAGAAACATTTGCTCGGAAATGAAAAAAAATGAAATACCATACAAAACGTTCAAACGAACAGTCAATTTCGAATGAGAAATCCATTTTTCATTTCAATTTAAACTGTTTGTTTCGTTGGGAAAGTGGTTTGTTATCACGAGTACATTTATTTCTTTTACTATCAAGAACTAATTCAAAGTCACCCTATATAAAACAGGCGATTATGATAAAACAGACACAGATTCGTTTTTACACTTTCATCACAAAATACCTACACAACATTAAAGTATGACTTTACGTGAATAACTATGCAAAAATCTAATACGATACGACTCAAAGTTTAACTTGATGCCTAAATCGAATTCATTAGAATATTATTACTCATTACTCAAATCTAACTATTTGTAGATAAATAGCGGCACTTTAAAAACAATAAACTCGGTACCGGACCAGACTGACTCAAGTAAAGTAAAATACATACGCGACAGCATGTTGTCTCACTTTAACATGAAGTAGGAACGTACCTATGTTATATATTACATAATATGTATATATACAAGTGTTTTAATTTGTATGGATGTATATACAACGTGTTAATGAAAAAAGCGCAAAAACCTGAAATCAGTTTGTCAGAATCGAGAGTAGAATCGATTCCACTAATAAAAAATAGGGGTAAATTTTAACCAAAAAAATATTTTCATCACGCTGTTTAATCATTACTTAACTCTATTATTGCGGCGGCACGCGAAGCGGCAACGTCGCACTAGCTCGCGCGTTATAACCATAGACTTTTTAATTGTGCAACAAAGACAATAAAACAAAAAAGCGAATATCTTCGTAAATAATCCGCGAAAATTAAATTTAACAATTTACATAATTATTTTATAATAAAAGTAAGTTAGGGTGTTAAAGGTTTTGCGCTTTTTAATGAACACGTTGTATATATACAAACAAATTAAAACACCTATGACTACCTACATAGTAATGTAAGTGTATGTGTGTAATATAATGCAGTAGCATTATATTATTTTTCTACGCATTTTCTTGTACTTAATACCGATTATGATGAACCAGAACCAGCTCAAATTGTTTATACAGATGTGTATTTTTTTCTAATAAAAGTCTTGATTAAAAATTATTTATTCCTTTCACTCTCAAGTTGAACCTCCGCCTAATTGCGAACTGGACCAATCGCGAATTGGACTAATTGCGAACTGGAAAAATTGCGAACTGGATCAATTGCGAACTGGACCAATTGAGAATTGGACAGTTGGACATTTTGCGAATTGGACATAATGCGCCCAACCGGACAAAATTTACTATGCGCACATGAATTTGAATATGCGCCAGACAACACACATTGTCATGGTCTCGAAATAAGAATTAAATCCTTGTGTTACCTTGTGTACTTGTCTGGTCTCTCAGTACACCTAGACGCGAGCCAATTTAGAAAAAAACATTTCCTGAATTGACCCGACAAGGAATCAAACATGGGACACTACGAGAGTCAAGGCTAGGAACCGCGCTACAGAGTAGTGCCATCGTGCCGTCAATTAATAATTTATTATTCATTTTTTCAAATGATAATAAATCTATGTGAGATGTTTAACTGGAATGTTTGCCTCAGGAAAAAGAATGTCAATAAGTCTTGAGTAACTAACCTTAGTAGCCTCTAACATATCGTAGACCTGGTGAAAGTAATTGGCGAACTTGTCTTCCGCGATGACGCGGCCGTCCAGCCGGATGCGCTCGCGCACCGCCACCAGGTGCGGCGATGAGTAGAACCCAGTGCGGAACCCGTGCCGGCGCAGGATCGACTCGCACATTGCGCTTGTGGATCCCTGGTTACGGATACATTTTGTTATTCCCACAATGGAATTGGAGGACATGCTAGTGCAGAACTTACGAAACTGCGCTAAACTTTAGGCCCAAAAATTAATAAAAGTATTTAACTTTTTATTTTTCCTAAAAATGTTTAAACATGAAGAATTTGATTTATGTATGTAGTGAATAAAGGTAGATAGACAACATATAAACAAACAGGTAGGTATGTTTTTAACTCTCAAAAATGATACATATTTGTATGATTAAGAGTAGGCATTAGTTAAACGGCACGACGACAGTTTGGCAAAATAACTGGTATAACATGTGTATTAAATTGTATAATAAGTTGTCGGAGGCTATGAAAGCCTTACCTTTTAAACAATTTAAATGTGCCTCATACAAGTTGTTGACTAAAAATGTTATTATAGTGTTTATGAATTTATTAATAGTAAAATTTGAATTTAATATGTAATTAATTGAAATAATTTAATCCTAATCTCTTTATTTGATTCATGTTCGATTATAAGTGCGTGTCTCTAAATTATTGCATGCCAATTGTTGTTGGTTAAATGTGAGAAACCAATGTCATGTAATACCTATATGTACCACATTAACTGCAATAAATTATTATTATTTTCTATTATAAAGCCCAATGCATGGCAGTTATCACTTGTATTCCTACAGCCTAATTGCTGAAAATCATTCTTCTTTCAGATCAGGTGTAAGGCCCTTAGCCTATTGAGAAAATAAACAAAGGAGTAGAAGAAGAAGAAGAATCCTTAATGTGTTAAGCAATGGTAAATGATGAATATTATGTATTCAATAACATGTTAAGTTACATAATTGACGACCGACTTGGTGTAATGGTTAAGAAGTTGGCTACTACACCAGAGGTCGCGGGTTCGATCCCCGCACAGTACAAATATTTGTGTGCATGAACATGTCTGTTTGTACTGGTCTGGGTGTCTCCTATGTATAATAA
Source organism: Udea olivalis (assembly GCA_947369235.1). Lineage (NCBI taxonomy): Eukaryota > Metazoa > Arthropoda > Insecta > Lepidoptera > Crambidae > Udea > Udea olivalis. Next base: position 2,354,648 of record OX376342.1, read on the forward strand.
GTATGTATTTACAAAAAAAAAAAAAAAAAATGTATTTAAGTATGTTTATCCGTTGTCTAGTATCCCATAACACAAGCTTTAATTAGCTTACTTTGGGGCTAGATGGCGCTGTGTGGAATAATGTCCAGGGATATTTATTATTATTTATTTATTATTATTTTATAATGAAATCGAAAACTGTTTTTGTTAAATCAAACAATATTAAAATAAAAATATTTAACAGTAGGATTGCTAAAGTATAGTTAATTTGTGTTTGTTATCAGGTCAAAACACAGTATTTAAAAATTCACTACATTATTATTATTTATTGTCGACTATTACGTACTAAATGTTTTGAAAAAAAAATTGTTATAAGTATATATATTTCAATGACTATAGCTAAAAAAAATATGTAAAAATTATCATACCTTACCCTTTGTCCCTGCTACATGTATCACAGATAATTTGTCTAAATTCGAGAGAGTTACTCCAGTCCTTAATAAATACTTTTCCATATCTTCTAAGTTTGTGCATGTCTGTAAATAGTGTTGAAAATTATTGTTGAAAAATTTAGATAGATAAAGATAGATCATTTAAGCCTTTTTTCATGCATAAAAATAAACAACAAAAAACCATACTTTTCCTGATTGTATGTCCTTCACTATTTGTTCTAATGCAACCTTATTTGACTGAAGAGAGTTCAGTTTGCGCACAGCATCCTAAAACAATACCACAACCACAATACTTAATTCTTTATTGCATTTCACAGTGTGTAGTATGTACAAGATCTTAAAATATATTTAAATAGTGCACCATGAATGAACCCTGTCGGGCACAACATAAATGAAGAGGAGGACAACCATTGTTCATAGAAAATTAAATTATAATGCAACAAAATAATATTAAATTATTTCTAATTATTATTTAGATACTTGTTGTGGTTTTATAATGCGAGTTTATAAAGTACAATATTTTTGTTGATAAAAAAAAATGCTTAAATTCTAACATTAAAAAATAAACAGAACAACCTACCAAGTACAGCAAAGCTGCATAATATAAAACAATAGGCTGTACCAAGTCATTCATATGTTTTCCTTCATTCCATTGAAATATATATTTAACAATAAAATATTTTCCTTAAAAGGGGTTTAATGTAATGTGATACATTACACATGTATGTGTGTTTAATGTTTATAAAAAATCTGAATTAAATTACTCATAGATCTGTAATTAATAATTATTGTAAAATAACTAAATGAAATGTTATAATAGTTGATCCTATAATTATTGTATTACTATCAATATCTGTATAAATATGTTTTGAATTTATGAAAGTGGTGAATCTGACATGCAATTATAAGTATCAAAAAGTTTGAAACTACTTCACACTTAAATAAAAGAAAAATTAAATAAAAGAGTCTTACCTCATAAGAGTGTTTTGAGGAAAGCATCCTAAACAGACATCTACTCACTGCTAAACTACGACGTAAGCCGGAGCTAATCATTAGCTACGTATACGGCCGCTGGATCGCTCGCTACTGAAGCTACGTTACTATAATTCAGTAGGAGCGAAATATGTAACCTCGGCACTAACGCCGGAGCTACGGACATGGTGAATTGATCAAACACTAAGCGCAAGGCTTCGCGACTTATCGATCGCACCGACATTTGACCCCTAGAATCAGATGTCGTCACAACATCTAGCTGAACAACTGGCTATTAAAATTATCTGATGCTAAACGAAGTTACTAATCATAACATAACCTACAGAACTCAAAACTTTTTGACACCTAGCTGCGGCGTGCGTTTGACACTGACGTCTACAGACTAACTAGGGAACAAGAACAGCTGACGTCTGACAGTAATACTTCCGTTCAGATTTTTTTGAGTTTGCTTGACACTCTTACAGGAACTCTTTTTTTATAAGTTTTATAAAGACACATTCACTCAATAAGTCAAGTGTCATTAATTCAAATAATTTAAAACTTAGCTTATTTTCATCCTAAATATAACTTACCTAACGTAGCAAACGGGAGAACCCCGTATTTGCATCGGCAGAAAATGACGGAAACTGATGCAACGCGAAGACCCCTTTCCATGCCAGAAAAATTCGTACCGTATCTTGAGAAATACAGAATTTACAAATTATTTAAGGTGTCTGCTGAGAATCTACTAATTTTACTGGGAATCTCTCTAGATTGCTCTTTATCTGACTTTGACTGATTAAAAACAAAAAAAACATGGTTATCATTTCTACTCTTTCAGGATATGGTTGAGGACGTCATAATTAATTTACCAAAGGATCACTTGAAGCACATGAAGATATTTCTTGCTCGTCATTTGCACAGCACCAAGGACATAGATCGAATTATGGTTCTCGTATCACCTGAACTCAAGATAGGTAAAGAAATCTATTATGCTCAGACCTAAACCATGGCTACAGAATAAAATGTAATGGTGATTTAAGTACCAGTCCATCACATTACCTTGGTCTCAGATGCCGAAATGTATCTGAGACCTCGATAATGCTTGTAGAATGAGAGCGAGATGAGAGGAAGGGTGGTCATAACGAATGTCGCTTGGGGTATAGTTTAGTCTGTAACCAAACATAAAGAAATATTAAACAATATTGCAAAAAGTCACAGGAAGTAATCCAAAGGAAGATTTCCCTTGTGTTATGAAAACCTAGTCACACCAAAAATTACATAAACACCAAGATCAACGCGAATCGAACATGCATCACTGGGCCTCTCAACCAGTGCTCGTAACCACTACGCTATGCTATGTAGTTGATGTTATCCCTAGGAGTACCTTAATCTACTCTTTCATTAAATGTGTGATATTTTGTTTGTCCATTGAAGTTTATCTTATCTTATTCTAAAGTTGAGTAAACATAGTTTACTGTAGAACAAATGCGATAACTGTGCCGAAAATATGCGGTTAATATTGGATAACGCCTACTCAAATATATCAGCAATAACTGCTGCACGTTTTCTTAGCTTCAAAAGCAATTATTTTATTAATCGTAAAAGTGTACGGTTTTAATCAGTTTCTTCGTTAAAAAGGTTGCTGAAAGTAAACAATTACCTATTTCTCTGGTAGTATAGTTCTGTCTGAAGGCACCGATTTTATTCATCCAGGAATTTTGGTTATTTTACTAAACATGGTGTAGGCAAAGCTGATACATAACATAAAATAGAATTGTACTGATCGCTGTTAATAAATGAGAAAAACTGTTATTGGGGGCTTTGACTTCGATTTTTTTGGACTTTTAATACATTACTAAATCGCTGTAAAAAGTCTCACTGGGCGACTTCTATAAAGCCTACTATAAACTAAACTAACAAATAATTATGAAAACGTGGATCATTTGTTTTCAGATATCAAAGCATTTGTGAAAGAGTTAATCAAAGATTTGGGGTTTATAGTCATCACTCGTCGGTGCGTGATGGATCGGTACGAAAAGGTGATTCTTTCTCTACCCTTTACTTACGGCTTTAGACTCGGTTATCAGATAATGATCATGGCTACCAAGTCGCGAGGATCGTGAGTTCATTATCCAATGGAGAAGCATTTTATTTGTCTCGGTCGTTTGTGTTAGTTGTATGGCCGGGTGTTTTAATATCTTTCAGTATTTGTGTTTCGCCAATTCATGTTTAGCTTAATTTGGGATCAAATGACTAAGTAAAACTTCTGTTTCTATGTAAAACACAGGATGACAACTTCGTGCCTGGCTGCATATCGCCGGAGTTGATGTCAGCGGTGACCAAGCTGCTTACTACCAAAGAGCCTGTGGCTCAAGCTGGCTGGCTCATGTTCGGTTCGTTTTGAATGCATGAAATAGAAGTTAAAGCTAGGTGGTGTAACTTTATTAATTTATTTATTTATTTAATAGAAAACAACTTGTAGGCTTACAGATCACTCCAAAACGCCAGCAAGTCTCATTACAATATACATTTTATATTACAAAAACAACAAAAATATTAAAAACAAAACAAGCTTACATGTAGAAATAACAACAAATAATCAATAATAATCAATAATTGAAAGCATTCAGTAAGATAAACATTATGTCAAGTTTTAAAATGTCAAGGTTAAATTAAATCCTATGTCATAAAATAATAATAAAAACATAAAAAAATATATAATTACCTACCTAAGCAAATCATCAACATATGAGTGCACTCTAGCATAAAGGTATCCCAAACTATCGGCAAATATGTCTATATCATCGTGCAGAGCAAGCATATCTCCCAACAGTTTCAGAGCACGAATGGTTGGTGCGTGGGCCCCGCGCTGCGTGCGCGCCGCTGGCCAGCACATAAGACGCGGGCGCCGACGAGGGGCCACCGTCCCCACAGCATCACACTGCATCCGAGTTGAAACTCTTAGGCCTAGTTTCTCTAAAGCTACAGAACTATTTATTTTATTGTGTATTATTAATATGTAATAGGTACATAATATAATTAACTGTTCTTCTCAATTTAAGGGTTTCCATATCCAGCATACCCGAAACAAATACAGATGGGTACAAGAAAGGATAGTAACCGTACTCCTTGTACAACCAGCGCGCAAATTGACGTTGAACCTTTTCAACCAACAAAGTATATTTTTTCTCATGGGGATCCCACACTATGGCACCATATTCGAGCTTGCTGCGAACGTAACAGTTGTAATACCCTTGCTACGCGCAAATCCTCAAACTGGGTACTCATTCGCATTACAAAGCCTAACATTTTGCTGGCCGCTTTGCATATTGTTTTTATATGTTGGCGAAAGTCAAGTTGATGGTCAAGCATTAGTCCTAGGTCCCTAATCTCATTTACTCTAACAAGAGTTGTGTCAGCTAATTGATAGTCATAATTTAAGGGATTGCGCTTCCGTGCAAAAGTGATAACTTTACATTTGCTACCGTTGAACGGCAGACTATTACACCTGCTCCACTCAGCAACTGCATCAATGTCACCCTGCAAGGCCATACAGTCTGTTACATTGTCAACTCCCCGGGACAGTTTGAGATCATCCGCAAACAGGAGACATTTGGAAGAACGTACACTGTTTGGAAGATCATTGATAAAGATGAGAAACAGCGTCGGTCCCATCGTACTACCTTGGCTCACGCCGGATCTCGTGTTGTAATTTACTAGACTCATAACCCTGCAGTCGCACAAACTGGCACCGGTCCCTAAGGTAGCTGGAGAAGAACTGGAGAAGTTTAGGGGTGAAACCTATTCGAGCTAATTTCTGAAGAAGAATGTCATTGTCAACGAGGTGAAACGCTTTCTTAAAATCGAAATAGGCGGCGACTACTTGCCGACCAGCGTCCATGTCTGCATAGACATGATCTACGTGAGCCGTCAGATTTGATGTTGTGGAATGAGCTCTGCAGAAACCATGTTGACTATCGTGCATTACGTTATGGATTTGTCTGCTGATGTACGAGTTCAGCACCATCTCAAAGATTTTTGCAAAAACTGAGAGGACTGCGGTGGGTCTAAATGCTGGAACCTTATTACCAGCTTCTCCTTTGAGTACGAGGGAAGTTCGGGATAATTTCCACTTCTTAGGGTACATTGATACACTTAAGCACAAATTAAAAAGAAACAGAAGTGGCTTCTCCAAAGCTGAGAACAGCTGCTCCACTTGTATCAAGCACAAGTTCGGTCATGTATGGAGTGTGACCTGTGGGATGGCTCTGCCAAGTACCAGTTGGATGCAATGAACTCAGTGGACCGAAGGGCTAGGAGACTCATAGGCGACGATGCGCTCGTTGGAACCAAACTTCAGAGTTTGGAGCATCGGCGTAAAGTCGCCTGTCTATCGGTTTTCTATAAGGTGTATTTTGGAGAGTGTGCGCAGGAACTACACAACCTGATACCACCGGACCACTAGACGCCGGGAAGGCTTCCACCCCCATGTGGTTGACTTTCCGACAGTCCGTACCCAACGGTTTGCTGCGTCTTTTCTGGTACGCACCGCTAGGGAGTGGAACGCTCTCCCTGCGTCTGTGTTTCCGGATACTTACAACCTTGGTGTCTTCAAGGCCAGAGTGAATAGGCATTTTCTGGGTAAGCGTGTACCACCATCGGCCTCGTCATCGCTTACCACCAGGCGAGACTGAGGCCAAACGCGAACCATTTTAAATTAAAAAAAGAAAAAAGAAAAAAAAGAGTCTTTCGCCAAAAATACAGGGATGCCATCCGGCCCAGCAGACGACATTGGCTTAAGTTTCTTCACAGCTGCCCTCAAATCAGCTTCGTTCACCCGACTGACGGTCACGCAATTCGAGATATTGAAGCTAGCACCACATGATGACAGAGTAGGACACAATACCGGGACTTCAGCTTGAAATACAGAGCTAAAGTACTCAGCAAACGCATCTGAAGCCGCTTGACCAGTCACATGTACCCCTTTATATGTGTAGCTATTAGCTGGTCTTCGTTCACTCTTCTTTTCTCTCACATATGTCCAAAATTGGAAGGGGTCTTCAATTAAGTTTCTTTGTGTCAATTTTAGATGCTGTTGATATGCGTTGTTAATTAAAATCTTTACGTGCCACCTATAATCTTTAAATTCCTTTCCTTCTAACTTAAACCGTTTCATATGGAAATGTTTTTGCTTAATATTGAAAATTATTTCAGTACCATTTGGGATATCTGTATCTATTAATTTTGGTGTCAGGATTTTTAGAGGGAACAAAGTCATTGATACACTTATTTAATTTACTATGAAAGAAATCTACTGCGGCATCTACATTTGATACGTTAGTCATCATGTCTGACCAGTCTAAACTAGTTAGAGTTTCATATAAACCACGAAAGTCTGCCTTGGCCCACAGTACAGACCTGAATTCGACCGAAAACGGCGATGTCTGCGAAACCTGTATACAATTTGGTATTTTTATCGTCACCTCTAGTGCTAAATGGTAATTGTCTAGTGGCACTAGAGGGTCATCACAGCCATGAACCTCAACCTGATTAAGGTCAAAGTTGCTCAGCACGAGATCCAACATATCCCCCATTTATCTACATGAAACTATCAGTACTCCCGTTGAAGGAAGAATGAATTTAGCGGGGGAATGGGGGAGTCCTTTTCTGCGCCCATATTCACCTGGCGCTTAGTGCTTCCGCCACCTCTCATTCGTGAATGAGGTTCAGCTTAATGAGGCTGCAGAGCGGAGTTATGACAATTTTTAACATATTGTATTGCTCAAAGGCAGGCCTGTTTTTTTGGCGCTCCATTTGCATTACTCCCTCGCTTTGCTACGCTCTGCCTTGTTTCACGGCAGCCTTAGCTTAGAGGTTTCACACTCTCTGAGGACAATTTCTTCAAGCGATATTTAACGACCGGGGAGTCTCATATAAGGTCAATCATTGATAGGGCTTTCCTTGTTGGTAAGTAAAACAATCTTGCATCTTTAGAGTCGCATAGTTTTATTGACAAAGGCTGTCTTTCTCGTCAAAATATAGCCTAAGTTAAGAAAAAATATAGCCTATGCCACTCCCTAATGATGATAATGTCCCTAATAATAATAAAATCGGTTCAGTACCTACGAGTAGTTTCGGAGCCTATTCAAAACAAACCAACAAACATTCCTCTTTATAACAATAGTAGGTATAGATATGTGTAGGGTTTTCAGTACAATGACAGGTAGGTACTTGTTATATATTTTAATTTTGGGTTTGTCGTGTCCTCTCAGATCATCCGTGCACGGTCCGCGAAGCGCGTTGCCTGCAGCAAGACGGAGTATTTCCTACAGTGACCCTGTCATTGACACCGACGCCATTACAGGAGCCTCCATCCGAAAACCCATTAACACCTGCCAGAAACTTCTTCCAACAAGATTTTGAAGGACTCAAGTATGCGTACAAAGCTACGCTTAAAGTTAGTTTATGTGGATTAATTAAGAATGCTGTTGTCGAACATGATTTAAATTAGGCACAGCGACTTTTTCACGGACCTAATATAATTGCTTATTCTCGGATAATGGTGTCGTGTTCGCACAAAGGAATGCTGTTACTGTACTAAACGCCCGAGCGGATCAATTACGTGTAAAATATATGTATAACAAGAGAGAGAAATTAATCCTGTAAAAATATAGGTAGGTATAACAGTCAGCCATGGTCAAGCGTCATACTGTGAATTTTGGCAACCGGCACGCTTACTATTCGATTTCATAGCGATATGAGCTCATTTAGGCATGATATGAGATGTGCACCATGTAGTATTTCATAATGTAAGTATTGCTTATTTTCAGGATGTGCATATCGCGCCTGATGATGACATCGTGAAAATATCGACAAAGTGCTTCAACGCGATCCGTGCGTGTGCTTCCGGGCTCCAAAACGCCGGGCATGGGTACCACGTGATCGGAGCCCCGGGCGTGTACCGGGTGCTGCTTATAGGGCCCCGCGGGTCTGGTTGCCGGACTCAAGCAGCAGTTCTTGCCAAGCACTTTGGTTTAATTTATTGTACGAAATTGTATGCACTAGGTGCTCTAAGTTAAAATAACTTTGAATCAACCATTACCTGACATAATGATTTTAACATGTTACTAAAGAGTACGAGCCGTGTTTTTCACGTTGGCAGTATTTTTTACTAAAAAATTCGATGTTGGACCTGGATTCGATTCGTCTCGAGCGGGAACCGAACTAGAGCAGTCACCCGGATTGTGAAAGACGCGGGTTTGATTCCCGCTCGAGATTATATCGAGGTCCGAAATCGTATTTTTCTAGTTTTCTATCTTTAGGTATGAAAACAAGCATTGTGAAATGCTAAAAATAATCAAAGTAACATATTTACCCTTTAACTCGTTTGAATAATTTCAGTGAATTTTGAGGATCTCTTAAAAGAGGCGACGGAAAGGAACGATGAAGTTGGACAAAAACTTCGTAGCTTCGGCTCTAGCGCCCAGCTAAAAGCTGACATAGTGAGACGGCGTTTAATGAAAAAGGTTTACTGCACCTCGTACACACACACATTACACACATAACTTAACAGAGGCGCTGGGTAAGATTAAGAAACACTGATTAAAAATAATCTGTTGTGTCATTTGTTTTGAAGGATTGCATAGACTTCGGTTGGGTTCTTAGCGGGTACCCGACCAGCGGAATAGATTTCGAACATCTAGACAACATGACGACTCCACCAAATCGGTGAGTAATTTAGAAGAGATCTAGAACTCACGATTAGAAATCTGATAGGCAACAATAGGTATTTTTTAGGTAAATTGAAACGAGTGGATTGAAAGCACTTTCGAAAGAGAAAGTATCCTACCTACAGTTAAGTACTTACCTACCTGTAAGCAAGCACGTACTGAGTGTCCTATTTTACTGAACTTAAGTAAAATTTTGAGTAGCCAATGGCTCACTACAAAACTGTGAAGAGTGTTATAGCGATTAATTAGTATATTAGTAAACTGAGCTTTGAAATTTGACACAATCTTTCTGTTGTCGATTTCAAAGCGCTTTATAGTAATATATTTTCAGAGTCATATTCTTAAATGCGAATCCGGAGACGTGTAAGACGCGCCTAATGTCGATGGCGGTGGACTGGTGCACAGGGAAGCCGGCTGCTCCTGGTTCAGGACCTCGTGTCCTGCTGCACCCACGGGATAGCGAGGGGCAGATTAATTACGAGGTGCCATGGTCTTCTTTGATAGTCATGTTTTTAGTAGCCTCTACGCCCAGTTAAGCACCGCACCGCACATCCTACCGCACTCTTCGGATACTACTAACACGAGGTCTATTTAGTACCTACACAAAACAATACACTATGAATAAGAAGTCATTTACATAAATGGCGATTTATTAAAGTCATAATAAATCATTCATGCCGGCCGGCAAGTGCATTGTACCCAAATTGAATTGCGCTGTAACATTTTATCTTCGCGTGACCTGTGTGCTCAGACAGACACTTTTGCTTTCTTTCATTGCTGAATGTAAACTGGAAATATTATGTGCTATCTAACATCAAGCCTTTACAATGACTTTCTGCCGAATGAAATAACGCTCTACTTAGATACTAGTCGACTTTAAAGCAAAGCTGTTTGATTGTGGTATCAAAACCTACTGTTAGTTTAACATACCTTACGGTTATTTTGCAAACTAGGCCACGATGTCCACGAATCAAGCGGCACCTTTGTGCTAAGAAACCGAATAATTTTTAGCAGGCGTTAACTGGCCTGGTGAGTGCCGTTACGCGTACTTTACTATGTTCACAGTTAGACTATTACTTCACGGAGGCGCTGGCCGAGCTGAGGGCGGCTGCCGGCATCACAGCAGTGGAGATAAATGCTAACGAGAACTATGGTAACTTCCCGTGTTACTCAGTTTCTGGTAAACGCACCTATTTATCGTAGGTTGGTAAGCTAATAGCCATCTAGTACCAAGGCTAAATAATTTTCTGTTGCTGTTGCTAGGGAAATTCTCGGGCAATTACATCAACTTTTTTTCTAGTGGTACTTTTCTTTTCGATTTTAATTACCTTTTGTGAAAATTGTCTTTAAAAACCACGTCTGTAATGCCTATCTGTGTAAGGTGGGCGCTAACAAATGTTAACGCACACGTAACTAACTGTTTTTGTTAAATTTTGTTGTTCAATTCAAATTAAAAAAAAAAAAAATCGGCGCCATCTTGAGTGCCTACTTTAGTACCATGCCAATGATTCAGTTTTAAATTTTCATGGAGATTATCAGAAATTGTTTTTATATCTATGTGAACCTGATTTAATTAATAAGTTCAGCTCTTTGGATGTAGACAGGTGTTTTTGGAAGATAAGCTACACTGATAGCTCGGTTACCAACTGCTGTTATTATTTAACACAATGCCTTCGTTATCTTATCAACCAAATCGTGTATAGGTAGGTACAATAGGTTGTAATAGGTTACTGACAAACGTCTCTAAGTAGACCTAGGTTACCTACTAAAAAAGCAATATTAATTCGCAATAATAAAGTAACTTAATGTGAATCTTCATTTATTATCTCACTTTACTTTACTTTATGCTTTGTCAGGTTCATTGATCCATTTTATTTCAGATCACGTGCAGGTAAAGATTCAGGCCGCGGTGATCGCTGCACCGGCGTTCGACATAGAAAGTGGTTCTCAATTGCGAAACGTGCGAGCCGACTAATTACTTATGGATAATGTACGATGCAGCACAATTTTTAATAATAACAAAAGTAGTTACCTACTTAATTAGTGATTGTGTTATTCTCTGAAGCATCCCGGCCGTCCATTGCTTGCACTTGGCATCAAAGGTTGTGCGTAATGGACGCCCAAGGAGTTTCATAGAAACCTCAGCCCTATTCCCTCTCTTTTTTCGGGTACCTACCTATTAGTTACCTACTTCATAGATGTTGGGTAGAAAATAAAAATAAATTTATAGAAAATTGTTTTTTATTTTCTGTACTCCTTCGTACTTCAATCGAAATTATTAAATTACTACATAATTATTAATAATTAGTTGGCTAATTATAAACTAACAATTCTGCAGTCTCATTACATACATACAAAATAGAACTAGCCTCCAGAGTGAATTGAGACTATATCGATTCATATCTCTAAATCAATAAGAAAACTCAAAGAAGACAAATGAATCGATTTACAGTCATGGAAACAGGCCCTCGCAATCCACACGCGAGACTATTGCTTTTACTAAAAATAAAAATGCATCAATTTATACAATAATAACAATCGCTCGACCATTCAAATGCATGCGCAGTGGCAGTTACTCGATCAGATCTCGACCTGCGTGGCGCGCCACGACACCGCACACGCCCACTCATTCTTCTGGATTTCATACAATAAATACACACAACACGAGTTAACACACTTCTTTTTCGTGCTCTGATACAGGCTGTGCACAGAGCAAAGGATATCCACTCTGTGCACACTCTGTAGTGACCTGGGAGATCACAGTTTGCTACAATCACTCGCTATTTTTACAGTCTGATAGTTTACAACTCGTCTTTGAACGAGTCATCCTCTTCACCTCCCGCGCCTGGCGGCGGTACACCTCCCTGACCCTGGTACAGTTTGGCAATGATAGGCTGAACAATGTCTTCAACTGTCTTCTTTTGTTTCTTGTATTCCTCAGCATCAACGTCCTGGTTGTCTTCCAACCATTTGATCGCGGCGTCAATTACTTCCTCCATCTTCGCCTTGTCGTCTTCGCTGACCTTAGCGCCAAGCTTCTCCTTATCTTGGAGCTGGTTCTTAATTGAGTAGGCATAGCTCTCGAGTTCGTTTCTGGACTCGACGCGCTCCTTTAGTTTCTTGTCGTCATCAGCGAACTTTTCGGCATCCTTGATCATTCTCTCAATGTCTTCCGGTGTTAATCTGTTTTGGTCATTAGTGATGACAATCTTTTCTCGGTTGCCTGTGCCTTTGTCTTCGGCGGATACTTGAAGGATACCGTTGGCGTCGATCTCGAAGGTGACTTCAATCTGAGGTATACCTCGCGGCGCAGGGGGGATGCCAGTAAGATCAAATTTACCGAGCAAGTGGTTGTCCTTGGTCATTGGACGCTCACCCTCGTAAACCTGAATGGTGACGGTGTGTTGGTTGTCACTGGCAGTAGAGAAGATCTGAGACTTCTTGGTGGGGATGACGGTGTTACGTGGGATCAGTTTGGTCATGACGCCTCCGACAGTTTCGATACCCATGGTAAGGGGGTTAACATCGAGAAGTACGATGGCGTCGGTGTCCTGTTCACCGCTGAGTACTCCAGCCTGGACGGCGGCACCATAGGCGACAGCTTCGTCAGGGTTGATGCCTCGCGATGGCTCCTTGCCGTTAAAGAATTCCTTGACCAGTTGCTGCACCTTAGGAATACGAGTGGAACCACCAACAAGTACAATCTCATCAACATCCTTCTTGTTCATGTCAGCGTCTTCGAGAACCTTCTGCACAGGCTTGAGAGTAGACCTGAAGAGATCCATGTTCAACTCTTCGAACTTAGCCCTGGTAAGAGTTTCAGAGAAATCTTCACCCTCGAAGAAGGATTCAATTTCAATCTTGACTTGGTGGCTGGAGGACAGAGCCCTCTTAGCTTTCTCGACTTCACGACGCAGCTTCTGCACGGCGCGATTGTCTTTCCTGATGTCTTTGCCCTTCTTCTTCTTGTACAGTTTGATGAAGTGCTCCATGACCCTCTGGTCGAAGTCTTCACCTCCCAAGTGAGTGTCACCATTGGTGGCGACTACTTCAAACACGCCGTTATCGATCGTCAGCAGAGACACGTCGAAGGTACCACCGCCCAAGTCAAAAACAAGCACGTTCTTCTCACCATCCCTCTTGTCAAGACCGTAAGCGATGGCGGCAGCAGTAGGCTCATTGATGATTCTCATAACGTTAAGACCGGCAATGACTCCGGCATCCTTGGTGGCCTGACGCTGGGCGTCGTTGAAGTAAGCTGGGACTGTTACAACAGCATGGGTGACCTTCTTACCTAAGTAAGCTTCAGCTGTTTCCTTCATTTTGGTAAGAACCATAGCAGAGATCTCCTCAGGAGCGAAGATCTTGTCGCCCTGAGCTGTCATCACGGAGACATGAGGCTTGCTGTTCTTCTCAACTACTTTGAATGGGAAGAATTTCACATCATGCTGGACAGTGGAGTCAGTCCATTCACGACCGATGAGACGCTTGGCATCAAATACAGTGTTCTCAGGGTTAGTAGTCAGCTGGTTCTTAGCGGCGTCACCAATAAGACGCTCACCATCAGCGGTAAAAGCTACATAAGATGGGGTGATACGGTTACCCTGGTCATTGGCAATGATCTCAACTCGGCCATTCTTGTACACACCAACACTGTGGACAAAGAAAAACAACAATGAGCCCATACTCTTATTTGGGATTGTGGTATTTTTTTTGAGAAATTAAGAGCACCCTAGAAAAAGAACATTGCTGGACATGATCTCTACACCTTATTATTTTTTTTTTGTGAAAAAAAAATCAAAACAACATTGAATGTTTCCTCAACATAGGGCAACCAATCTTGGTTGGTTCTGGTCACAAATGTTTCTATTCTTAGGTTTAGTTACAACATCAGTTTGCTTTAAATGGTAAAGCTTTGCCAATTGATAGAAGCTTGAGCTAGTAAACTATGCAAATAATCACAGTAAAACTAAAATGAGCATCTTCCAGTAATAGAACATGATGATTGATCAAATCTGCAACTAGGACCAGTAGTAGGACTAATTTTATTGTAAGAACTAGAAATAGCTTTAATGATTGTTATAGTAAAACAAGGTTTGAGAGAATAATAATTGTAACATGTGTGTACAGAGGCGTTCACATCAAACTTTACATGGTGACCTTATGCTGCTGACATAAGATCCATTTCGCAAAAGTTTTGTAAAGGTTTATGTGAATGCCTCTGTATGACAAAAAAAACACATACTTAATAAAAACTGGATGCCAGATAATATTCATATACTGAAAATGTTTGCTACAATCTTGACAAAAATAGGTTAGAACTTGGGTTTTTCAAAAAGGCAGTGATAGTGAGTTTACCACCCTAGGCCTTGAGGCAATGCGTTGAGATTTTGATGAATTACCCACCCACACAAGTATAAAAAAACAGATGAGTTGCTTACCATGAGTAGGTGGTTCCCAAGTCAATACCGATGACTGTGCCGATTTCCTTTTCCTTGTCCTTCTTGTCGTCGGCGCACACCACCGCCACAGCACACGCTATTGCTAGTAAACTCCACCGCATCTTGACAAACTCTTCTATTTAAAACTGCAAAAAAATAGGCCTTGATAAGTCACAAACATCACGCACCCTTGGCATCCACTCGTGAATGAACTCAAGCTAATGAAAATCTACGGGACACGTAATCAGAATCAGACAAGGGACACGTCACTCGCCGCCGGCGGATGAAATCTTGACCCACTGACGCCGTAGAAAGGGAATGTTTAATGACTGGAGCATTGTAACGGCATTCAATAGAATAACGGTGCTAAATGATGGCGTTCTCATTCTCAGTTAAAGGACACCGAACCGAGGCCTACTCGCCATCGAGAAAATTCGCTAAGTTTCGTTTCGATGACGATATGATAAGACTAATTTAGAATGAATTTTTGATATAACTTCGGGTTGAACTACTGGATATTGTGGTATATTGTTAAAATTATTAAATTTATCTTTGAAACACGATCAGTTAATGAAAAATCAGCTAAATATGGTTTACTATCTTCTGGATGTAACTATTATTAGATTTCAAAAAATTAGAAATAAGTAATTACCAATCAATACAAATAGTGAATTTGGAACTTCTACTTCTGAAAAATATTGTTCACAGCCACGTTACAGCACTTTTATTCAACACTTGCACGAATTTACACAAAACTGATATTGTACGTTCGATTTTTCGTAAAGAACTGACGTTTGGCACGCCGCCGCTCCTATTATTTAGCGCTAGTGTTGATCGTGGGCGAATATGATTGGTCGTCCCGCCGATGACGTATTTGACCTCTTCTGCTGATTGGTACAAGTATGCACATTTGGCGCTTTCCGATTGGCCCACGTTTATAACTGGCACAAAACGGGACGTTCATAGCCGCGGGATTTTATAATTTGTGTAAAAAGTTTATGATTTCATCAGACCGTTTTGCAATCTTTACGCAAATTGAAACAAGCTATCTTTTTCTAATGAATAACATCAGCCATGAGCCATTAGCTACACCAAAAATATGATATAAAATTTTTAAAAATGCAACCACCTAAAGCCTCTTTGCTTTGGTCGACTTCGAATGGTTTGGATTGGCTAAGTTCTAATGCCTATTATATATGGTCAATGATTCAATTTCTATTTCTGAAGAACTGTTTGAATTTCTTGAAAGTGATTAATCTAAGTATAGGAACCCATATTTCAGCTTAATTTCTACGCATTTTTAAAGTTGGAAGTATTAAGTTTAGGTATAAATACTCATCTTAGTATATCATAAAATCTATGAATAGTGATTAAACCTTAGACAATTTAATCGTTGGAATGTAATGATTCCATTACTCAACTTATTGTAACTCTTGTTTATAACAAAAATCCACATAAAACACTAGTAAAGTGATTATATCTACTACACCTTTAGAGTAAAGTGTGGAATGTTCTAGAAAGTTCCTACATAAAAGTTTTTCCTAGTCAAATATAATACTTATTGTATATTATATTTGACTAGGAAAAACCATATTAGGTACCATAGGTACCTACTACTAATAAAACGAAATATCTGAAAGTTCCAGAATCAAACAGATCTCCTTGTAGGGTGTTATTGCATCAGATTTGACTAATTTAAGCAGACTACTGCCCCAAAATATAAACAATGTTGCAATTGTTTACCTATCTGCTGACCTTTTCATTTATACAATATCTCTCTCGTTTGAGGTAGTGAGAAGAAATAGTAAAAGCAATAAAAGAACACACAACAGCATGTCTCCTTCGAAATTTCGATTGCAGCTGTTATAATTTTCTTCCCGCCCCCTTTACTTGATAATATGTTATCGTATCACACAACTCGTATGTTCTATAATTTTAGCAGTATGGGTAGGTAAGGGTTATTAACGAGGGGCGGTTATAAATAAAATAGCAGAGGCTTTTTATACAAATTTATTTCAAAACCAACAACAGTAACTGTACTCACATTAACCCAAAATAATTGAGCGAAAATAAAATATGGAACTTAGCACCAATTTCCTACCTAATGTTAATACATAATAACTTAATATTAGGATGTCTTACACGCCTTACACTCTGTTTTTAATGTTACGTTCGATGTGTGGCCGCCCGCACTTTTCAGAGACTGATACAACTTACATAAATAAATGGATTTTCATTCATATTATATACTTAGGTTTAAACATACATACATATGTATGCAGGCACACCCTGATATACACATATTTCTTCATATTTAAGTTTTATCTGGGTGTGAATCGACTCACTAACCTCTGTGCAGTACAAAGGATAGTAAGCTTTGCACCAACGGACCAGTTAAGTTATTTTATTAAAATTGTCATAGATTTACACTTTATTCTATTATGCACGATACTTCATAATAATCACAATCATGATGGCAACCGTCACCAAGCAATAAAAAGGTATATATATATATGCAGTAAAAGCGAAAGATACTTTATCTTATTATTGAATATTATCCAACTCATACATTTCCTGTAATTTGCAAATTTAAGAGAAATGAATCAACCGACAAAAAAAATATTGGTGACAATAACAAACTTTAGCTATGTTCTGAAATACCTGGATTACCTAGACTTATCCCAATCTGAGAATCAAACGACTAATTAATTTTATCAGATTAGGTAAGTAATGCTTTTTAAGATAATCACCCATTTATACATATTTTTATGTAAGATTCCTATTAACTATGTAAGTAAAATTGTTTGATGGGGTAGTCATATTTTTGTAGGAAGAACTGTGACCAATATATAATTTATAGAATAGATTATTTACATACACAGTATTACAAAATAATCCCCTCAACTCCAGTACATAATTATTTCATCCCAAGCTTTATTTGGCTGCAATTATATTCAAGATTTGGGGTGCGAAGTAAGTTATGATGCAGTCGGCGCCTGGAAATAAAATATAAACAATGAGATTTCAATAATATTAATTTAGGCGTTACGATTCAATACTTCTTTCTTAAAAAAGATGAATTGTAATGATGTGCTGAAAAAACTCAGCAAGTCATTTTCAAAAGGGGCAAAATCGCAGAATGCGGGAGATGTTAGAAAACCTATCAATCCTCTACCCTTCCATCTTCAATATGGGTGTCGACCGACCTTGTGGGCCATCAAATCGCCGCCATTCTAAAACTTATCGGCACAACCGCAGATCTTTACGATGAGCGCTATTCTGCCACTTCGGCTTTGACAGTGACACCTTTTAATATTCGAATAGATTACGCCTCCAATTTCGTACTTTTTTTCCGTTCTCGTAGTAATTTCGAGAAATTCTATCTTAATGTTCCCCTACACTCCTCAAGGAGGCCAAATTTCAGCTTTTTACGCTCAGAAGTGTCAGCTGTGCTGTACCTCAGTCATTCAGACTGCCTAGTGCGCGTTACACAAAGAGATTTGAATGACTTCACCATCGCGTTTTGGGAGCACGAAACGTGAATTTATATTTATTTCAAACCTTACACAATTTTTGCAGGAATACCCAATACAATGGTGTAGCCAAACAAAAAATGCATTACATTTAAAAAAACAATCAAAAAATAATATTAAGTAACAAATCCTTAATTAAAATGAATAACACAATACGAAAAGAACCGCTATATAAGACATCGAGTCAGCCCCACCATGCGCCAAAATCGGGCAACGGGAATCTCTTTGTGCAACTCGCATTGGTACTCTGTAATGATAGAGTTTTATATACCTGCCCTCCTCATGCACGTCAGCGACTCCATGAGCGTGGCCTGCACGTCGCCGCTGCTGCAGATCATCGCGTACTCCCCGGAAACCTGCGACAAATGATTTATTGAAGTTTTATTTGCCTTGGTAAGTGCCTTGAGCTTGTGTGGGAGTATGCGTATGAATATAAAATCATTTTACAGTAAAAAAAGTAAAGGCGTTTAGTTGTATAATAATAAACTATACCTGATAGATGAACAGAGGATGCCTAGGGAACTGGTCCTTGGTCTGGCGCACGATGTCGAGGTAGGGCAGCCCGGGCTTCACCATGAGGAAGTCCGCGCCCTCGGCCACGTCGCGCGCCTGACAAAATACACAGTGAATGTAAAACAATAGCAAATCCATGTTGCTATTCGGGGCCCGAAACTACCTAGAGCCTCGATTATACAGGATGTCCCTGGAAGTAAGGATCAAATCGATATAGCGCATAGCGGAGGTCATTTTTGACCTATTCAATAATTTCGATATTGGTCCGATTTCGAACCGTTAAAAAGTTATGTTCAATTTACATTTTTTCAGAAAATCGCCTTAGTCCATACAAAAATAATTATGAAAAAAAATGTATCAAAAGTAGTCACTATTTTTTTTGCCAAAAGGTCAGCAGGTGATTTGTCTCACTTTTACTAGGTATTTTATCGAGCTAGAAAACCCATGTCAATATAAAAACTTAAAATATTGCAAGAAAAAATCTTAATCAAAAAAATTACTTCATGTTTCTTCATGCAGATGTCGTGAAAAAACAATGTACTACTAGAAAGTATTTAAGTTTTTCAATAAGTTGCTCATTTAATACAGATTCTTTAGAGGTATAAATTGCAAAATTATTCTAATAATTTCTTATGTTGTGAGTACTTGTGAGTATTTTGCACAAGGATGTCGTCTTCTTTCATTTTAACCTATTTAACTTTTTTTGCAAGAAAGTCCATTTAATGTTCCGTTCTGACAACTGCAGGATGGTTTTAAATCTAGTACTATTAAAATTATTGAAAAAAAAAATTATAACCAGAGCAAAAAAGTTACGTTACGGATAGATGATACACAACGACAACGAAGGATTATTGATTTACAAAAAAAATTTATACGGCAGGAAGTGATCAAAAATGAGTTTTCGTGGAATTATCAAAGGAGAATGTTTAACTACGGAAGTTTATATCGCTATTAAATTTATTGTCCCTCAATATAATATAGCTTATTTTACTTACTAATTTAGGTTATATATATTATAGTCATTATTATTTTTGCAACTCTTCACAGTTTTCGGCTATTCAATTTAGCAAAATATCATCATCATCATCC
This sequence comes from Udea olivalis, assembly GCA_947369235.1. Lineage (NCBI taxonomy): Eukaryota > Metazoa > Arthropoda > Insecta > Lepidoptera > Crambidae > Udea > Udea olivalis. The sequence goes on from OX376342.1 coordinate 2,374,360, forward strand.
GTGCGATTTATCCCGGTTGTGAACCCACACCGGTGTGTGGGGTCCCAGGGTCCGCCTTTCTTATTTTCTTGGCCGACTTCACGCGGTCTTGTGCATCCTCAGTGGTGAGTCTGTTGGCACGCATGTCACCCTTGACGTCATCGAGCCACCGCTTTTTAGGTCGACCTCTTCTACCGGTATCTGGCGGGGGCGGCATAGCCAGACATTTGTTGCCCACGTAGTTTGCCGATCTCCGTGAGACATGACCATACCAACGAAGGCGGCACTCCTGCAGCTTGTCTGCGATGTCACGAAACGGCTATTTTTCACTGCCATATAAAAGAACAGGCCTAAGGATGGTTTTATAGACCTGCCCCTTCAGCTTGATCGGCATTTTGGGGTCACAAATGACACCAGTCACCTCACGCTATTTGGCCCAAGCCGCGGAAATTCGGGCTCTGACGTCGCTGTCGATGTCCCCGGACGCGCTTAACACAGATCCCAGGTATTTGACACGGTCCGTGCGCTCGACCACGTCAACGCCTATGCGGGCGGACTAGGGATTTGTGATGTTGCAGGCCATGTACTCCGTCTTCGCCACATTAAATTTCAGACCGCCGTTTTCAAGTGAATTCTTCCACTTATTTACCCGTTCTACCAGCCGTCCCCTGTCCGAATCTGCTAGCGCGATATCATCAGCATACATGAGCAACCATCGTGGTGGTCTCGGATGCTGTTTGACAGAACTTCTAATATTACGCTGAACAGAAACGGGCTAAGCACGGATCCTTGGTGTACTCCAACGGTGATAGGAATGGGAAGCGTGTCACCAATCGCAGTCCTAACTATGGAACTGGAATCGTGGTACATGTCCCGAATAATGTCAATAAGGACCTCGGGAACGGCCCTGGGCCGCAGCGCCCAGCTGATCATCACACGAGGGTCACAGTCGAAGGCCTGCTGCATATCTAAGAAAAGGAGATGCGGAGGTGTATCAGTCTGTATCCCTCCATGAGCGTTCTTAAGGCAAATACGGGGTCCATGGTCCCGCAACCCGGTCGAAACCCATACTGACACTCCGAGATTTACATTCCTGTGGAATCCGAGAGTCCACATTGCGCTCGAGAAGCTTCATGGTGTACGACATAACCTTTATGCCGCCATAATTGCTGCACTCCTGCACCGAGCCCTTGCCTTTGAAGACCGGCGTGATAATGCTCAGTCTCCATTGGTCAGGTATCTTCCCGGTGAGGAGAATGCGGTTGAAATGAGGATAAGTATGCCCACACCACAAGAACACATCGATTTCCACGTTTCGATTCGATAGGGAGACTCCATCTTGTCCGACAGCTTTCCGGTTCTTCATGCGGCGAAGAGCCGACTGGATTTCATCAGGCGTTACCGGGGGCACTAGTCCCTGATTCGAAGGGAGTTCAGGTGGTTGCACCTCTTTGTGCTGCTTGTTGAGCAGCTCGTGGGAATAAAAGCGCCATCTCATCTCTCCTTCACCGCGCGATCCTCGCATAGCAGGTAGCCGAGACCGCCTCCTGGGCCGCTTTGACTCTCGAACGTGCCAACTTGTAAACGAGCGTCTGCCGCTCAGACGAATCCAACTTATCGTACAAAGGACGTAAGTGGTCACGTCTGGCTCTGGCTACAGCACGTTTAGAGGCACGCTTGGCATACCTGTACGCAGCGCGATCTTCAGGTGATTTGGCCGCTTGCCACGCTTTGAAGAGGGCTTTCTTTACCCTGATCTCCTTCTGGACTGCTTCGTTCCACCACCAGGTCTTCTTGTCGTCAAGCTTACGTCCACCCCGAGACACACCCAACACCACCCTCGCCACCTTGGTGATAGCTGCCTGACACCTTTCTAGAGCTGCACAGGTCACTGGTCACCGACAGCGTCAGCAAAGTCATGGGATCTGGCTCTTTCAAGCAGCCACCACCTGGTTCGGGGCGGGCAGCGCTCCCGGCATTTGCCTCGAGGCTTCACTCGTAGGTCCATTACAAGTAGACGGTGTTGGGCAGTAAGACTTTCTCCAGGTATGACCTTACAGGTCTACCTTGCCGATCTGGGCTCTCCTGGTGAGAAAGTAGTCGATCTGGGTTGCGCTTCTACCGCTCTTGTTGGTGTTCAGATGTTCGGCACTCTTTTTAATGAACGTGTTCACCACGGCTAAGTCGGCAGCCACACACGTCCGCAGAATCTCATCGCCTTCAGCTTTACGACTGCCAAAACCAAAACCACCGTGAACACGCCCGTATTCCTCACACTATTCACCCACATGACCGTCCAGATCGACGCCAGCTACAAATCGACCAGCTCCTATGCACTATTCCATTGTCCCAGAACGACGCCTTGGGACAATTGAATAGTGCATAGGAGCTGGTCGATTTGCTCCCAAAACAGTGCCTTAACCGAATCGCTACCACCGACCTGCGGTGCATAGGCACTTATCAAATTGGTCGTGACCCCTTCGATAAGCACCCTCACGACTACAAGGCGGTCGCTAACGCGATTTACTTCCAAGACACTATTTTGGAATTCCTCGGACAGCGTAATTTAGCAAAATAACGACTTGGAATAGATTCGATGTCACCTTTTTGACAGATAAATCGAAAGAAACCGACGTTCTTTGTTTTCATGAGAATTTTAATTAGATTGATTTCTTTTTATTCTTCATTTTCATAAACATACTTATCAAATATTAATATCTAAAAATTGGGCTGGTGCATGGATATCTTTGTGGCGGCCCCAACTCAGATACCAAGCTATAGTAATATAGGATGTTGTCCTATTATTGTTGATATATAATGATATTATTCAATCACTCAAAAATGAAAAAAACAACATTCTACTTGAGTTGCATTTTTAGCAGTTTTCAATGATGAAGATGTGTTTTAGAACAGTGAACGCCACGCCATCGCTACTTTAGGAGTTGAATTATGAGACTAAACATGACTTACTCGTTTGGGTGAAAACCTAGTTGAATTATGAGACCAAACATGACTTACTCGTTTGGGTGAAAACCTATTTCTTCTAAGTTTTGACAGCTCGCGTTACTGGTTCGATTTCTGAAAATAATCAATTTTGTTTTCTACGGATAATCATGGACGTGCATGGTGTTTGGCGGAATTTTAGTTAAAATCCCAGCAAATAAAAGAAGAAGATGGATTGTAAAGCATTTGTTTAAAAAAATTGTAAATGGCATTTATCATGTACTCGCGTCCTAAGCTCGATGTCGATTTCTGAACGGTATGGTAGATACGACGGAAACGGAAAGCTGATTTTCATCCTTAACAACTACTATATTAAATTTTTTTTTACCGGAGTGTTCATAATTATATTATTTATAAATACAATAGTTAAAATTAAAAAAGTAATTATAGAAGTAGCAATTTTCTGGCACAATGTGTATTGTGGGTGGGGCCTACCCATGCGCGTTCTCCTTTCATTTTGTAGAAAATATTTTTGGAAATTGTAATTTTTTTATTTATTAAATTAATAGTACTAAGTTTGAAACCATCCTGCAGTTGTCAAAAAGTAACATTTAATGGACTTTCTTGCAAAAAAACTTAAAGAGGTTAAAATGACTAACTCCAAAGAAGACTACTTTCTTGTTCAAAATACTCACAACTTTAGAAATTATGAGAATAATTTTGCAATGTATACCTCTAAACTGATGAGCAACTTTTTAAAACACTTAAACAACTTGCAGTAGTCTTTTTCATTCACGAGATCTGCTTGAACATGAAGTAATTTTTTTGATTAAGATTTTTTCTTGCAATATTTTAAGTTATTTTGACATGGGTTTTCTAGCTCAATAAAATAACTAGTCAAAGTAAGGCAAAAAAATAAGTGAGTACTTATGATACATTTTTTAAAATATCTCTTTTTGTATGGACTTAGGTGATTTTCTGAAAACGTTTAGAAATCGAACCAATACTGCCAGGGTAAAAAAAGGTCAGAAATGACCCCCGCTATGTGCTATTTTGATTCGATACTTTCTTCCAGGGACACCCTGTATACATGGAGAGACCCAGGACTAACTGTTTGTTCTGTTTTTTTTTAATGTTAGAATTTAAGCAGTTTTTTTTATCAACAAACAAATTGTATTCTACTAACTCGCATTGTAAAACCACAACAAGTTTAAAAGAGTGGCTACTGAGTTTCTCGCCGGGTCTTCTCAGTAAGAATCAACTTCTCCGACGCCGTGGTAGAGTCGCATTATGTTTGTATACTGTTAATTTATATTATTATAGTATTTATGTCTTCTATTTAGTATATTTTTTGACTATTTAAAAGTACTGATTAAGTCTATTTAAATAAAGATATTACAGTTGAAATTTAAGTTTAACATGCATTGCGTGTTTATAATAATTTGATCGATTCCATGGCAAATTGTGCATTATTCGCTGACGAGATATTAAGTACCGAGCGACGAAGAAAATATCTAAGAAAATAACAAGAACGTAATTTGGTAAGGAAATGTGCAAATATAGGAAAAAAATATTAAATAAAAATGAATAAAAAAATGTTATAAAAAAAACTTAATACTTATTTCCTAATAAGAATACTGTGTGTGATAGAATTATAATGTAATATATTATTATAGAAAGCATTTAGAGGGGCCTCAACTTGTGCTAAGTAAAGCAAGTAATATCGTAGGGCTTCGATGCGCACTACGAAAACCTTTTGTTACGCGTCATTTTCTGCAATTCGTATAAAATGATCGCGAGAAAAAGCGTGTCAATTTTTTCTCGCGGTAGCGGGACTCTCTATTCTAGGGCTAAGCACTCTAATGAAATTAAATAGTTTAATTGCTTCTTTTAGGTACTGTTACTTACAGCAGCCCTCGCAGCGAGGCCGGCGCTGCCGGGCGGCAACTGGTAGCACTTGCGGTCGCCCTCCATCGGGGAGCTCTTCATCGTGTCGCGGAACGGGCCGTACATCGATGACGCGAACTTGCACGAGTATGACAGCACTGAAACCTGAAGAATTGACGGAATTAAGAAGGTGATGGACGGTTTTCATGCCCTGATCAGGAAAAAAATTGCATCGATCTCAAACAGAATGCTTGGCAGTCCCTAAGGGTGTTGGCGGGGAGGTAGGACAGTGCACTGAGGCGGCACTGGATCACGGCCCTTATAAACCCGAAGGCGGGGCAAATATTTTGTCGATTAAAAACCTAAATTTTAAATGTTACTAACAGTAGATATAAGAATATTGTTACTAACACTTGGATCCCAGTTATCTTAAATAAATTTAATTTGAATTTGAATTACGATAACTAGTTATATTATCTACCAAACAGTGTTTAGAAGTATGCATAATCTTCTGAAGGTGGCACTGCAGGTGCAGAATAAAGAGTCTAGCGTTCTGTTCCCGTAGTTACAGTCGAAAATTATTAAAACGTATTAGCGAGGCGTAGTTTATCCGATTCCAATTTATTAGTGGTACATAAAAGAAAAATACAATTATTTACCTGATTCTGCAATTTGTTGGCAATTAGTGCATCTTTTATTGCCTTTATCCTGTTGTCCATCATGTCTGATGGTGCCACCACGTGAGCACCTAAAGAAGATACGATTAAAATTATTAGATTTTTTTTTTATTAGATTGAGTTTGTAGCCGTGTTTAAACCCCACAAAGTTCCCTAGACAAAGGTGTACTCACACAGACACACATCGCAAGCTATCAGCAACTATAGGACAGCTTCTTCAAGCTTTGCATGTGCGTTGACATTCTTCCTACCTGCTTTTGCATACGCAAGAGCCACCTCGGCTATCCTCTTGGTCGACTCGGCATGGTCGATGGATCCGTTGAGGTTGAGAATGCCGCAGTGTCCGTGCGAAGTGTACGGACACAGACACACGTCGCAAGTCAGCAGTAACTCTGGGAATGCTTTCCTGAGCTTGGGTAGTGCTTTCACTACTGGGTTTTCTGCTGCGTCAGCGCTAGATCCTGTAGGGTCCTACGAAAAAAAACCACATATGTCAATATTCCGGAAGCTGTTTGTTATGTTATTGACAAACGGATAACTCAAACAAGACCCCTTGCTTTGCTGAGCCTATTTACTGTCCCACTGCCGCGCCTTCCGCGATCCTCAGGACCAAATTTGAATTTTTCTAGGTTCTATCTCTAAATAAATAATGTATGCGCTAGAAAACACACCACTTGTCATGGTCTCGAAGGAAGGATAAATATCGCTGTGTTACGAGGACCAGACAAGAAAATAAGCCGGGGCGTCTCCCAGCACACCCAGACCCAAGCCAATTTAAATCAAACTAAAGGCTAGAAATACAAATACAAATTCTTTATTCAGTATCAAGTTTTTACATATCTTAATTTCGATTGAGGCTTTCTTTTAAGTAATAAAATACTTGTGTTAGAAAAACCCCGCTCTCCATACAGATTTAATACATGAGTGATACCTATTATTATAGTATATTTCCAGTCTATAAATTATTGCTTAAGTAAAAGTAATAAGTATAAAAGGAACAATAATGCTAATAGTGCGTGAGTGGTCGTGTGAGTGTGTGTGATTGTATGTGTGTGTGTGTGTGGGCTAGTGGGTGTAACCAATTTATTTATTAATATATGTATATATATTTTAATTATTAGGTAAAATGTAGTTTTGTTTAAAAGAATAAGAAACAAACAAATAGCTGTTAATTCAATTCTCTTTTCTTTTGTTACTTTCAATCTATATCAAATTTTTATTATTTATTATTATCCAGAAATGCCTCAGTTTTGTCGTAACTTCATGATTTTAGCAATGCTGTAAGATTTGTTTTACAAGTATAGTTATTCATAGGATAAATGTTCAAAATTTTGGTTACCTTGTTGTACAAATGTGCAGACCGTGCCATTAGCTGTCTCCTAGCACACTGTCTTAATTCGAGCAGTTGGAGCCATGTTATGTTTACGTCTTCTGGATAATTTAGAAGGATCGTATGGCAAAGTTCTATGAGCTTTCAAGCAAGTTCTAGAAACCGTGCTACAAGTCAACACACTACGCCAATGTCGTCATCTTTATATGGAAAGTAGAATTCTATTATTAAATACCTCCAATCAGCCTTAACGATTCTCATCATCATCCGTGCGGTCTATCCCGGTTGTGAACCCACACCAGTGTGTGGGATCCCAGGGTTCGCCTTTATTATTTTCTTGGGCCTGTGCATCCTCAGTAGTGAGTCTGTTGGCACGCATGTCACCCTTGACGACGTCGAGCCACCGCTTCTTGGGTCGACCTCTTCTGCCGGTCCCCGGCGGAGGCGGCATGGCCAGACACTTGTTGCCTACGTAGTTTGCCGGTCTCCGTGAGACATGACCATACCAACGAAGACGGCACTAATGCAGCTTGTCTGCGATGTCACGAAAACGAAGGCTGCCTCGGATGTGGGTGTTCCGCACGCGACCTTTGCGTGAGACTCCACACCTCCACCGCAGCATCTTCATTTCGCGCAGCTCCTGCTTGTGTCGCTCTAGTAACGGCCATGTTTCACTGCCATATAGAAGGACAGGCCTAATAATGGTTTTATAGACCTGCCCCTTCAGCTTCATCGGCATTTTGGGGTCACAAATGAAACCAGTCACCTCACGCCATTTGGCCCAAGTCGCGGAAATTCAGGCTCTAATGTCGCTGTCGATGTCCCCGGACGCGCACAACACAGATCCCAGGTATTTGACATGGTCCGTGCGCTCGCCACGTCATCGCCGATGCGGAGGACTGGGGATTCGTGGTGTCACGAGTTGCTAGGTAACGAGTCATAAATATATATTTCAGTTGTGAAAAATCAGCGTTTCTATCTGCCACCATATTATCCCGAAATATCCACGATATCTCTGGCGACCGTGTAAAAGTAATAAAAAGTACCGCAATCTTCTAGTCAAAACCAAAATGGATGCAGCTAAAAGGAAACGCACCCAACTCCGGCGTGAATTTACGACCGTATTTCAGAAATTTTTGACAGCTGCTGAAAAATTTTCTTCCGACGATACTGAGGTAATTGATGCTTCATTTACTATCCTTAAAGAATCCGCAGAAGCCTTATTCACTGTGGAGAATATAATCACAGATTTTTACTGCGAGAGTGATAGTTTACTTACTTACTTACTTATACTTTTATTGCAAATAAATTCTGATTCTGATTATGATTCAACGAGGCCGATTTCGCCGCGGATCAAGATAAGGCATTTGAATATAAAATGCAATGGGCAGAGGCTAAAATGAGGTATACAAAGCTTTGCAAGCAATATACCCTGCCTAGGCGCAACAGCGAGATGTCACTCGTATCGAACGTCTCTGATTTGAATACCGTTCATTCTAATCACGTAAACCATTTTAAAAACGTGCAGAGACCTAAGATCGAGTTACCCATATTCGATGGTGATATAAAGAACTGGATCCAATTTTGGGGTCAGTTTCGAAAGATCGACGAAGATACTGAGATAGATAATATTGACAAGTTCCAGTACCTCATCCAATCTACGACAGAGAACAGCCCTGCACATCAATTAGTCATAAGCTACCCTCCGAGCGCAGCCAACTACTCGAAAGCTGTAGAAGCCCTTAAGGCGCGTTTCGCGAGAGCTGACATGTTGATAGAAACTTACATTAGAGGCCTCTTAAACCTAGTTTGGACGCAATTAAAGGGAAACAAATGCAGTCTGTCCCAGCTTTACGACAGTGTACAAACTCATCTTCAAGCCTTAGAAACTCTACAAGTTACAAAGGATAAGTTCGCATCAGTCCTTAGAGAGTGCCTTGCCCGAAGAAATTCTCAGATCGTGGCATCGTCTACGAGCAAAACGCAGCTATCATAGGGAAAGAGAAGAGGAAGATGAACTAATCCAACTGATGAATTTTCTGAGAGCCGAAGTAGAGTCTGAAGAACGAATTATTATGGCCCAGCAAGGATTCTCAGATGCCACTTCACCAACCATTCCTCCCGTTTGCCCTCCCACCGCATGCTTTACCACAGAGTCGAAAGTAAACAAAAATAAACTCAGCGCTATAACCACTTCTAAGATGTGCCTATGGTGTGACAAAGACACACACGTGAGTGTAGAATGTCACAGGGCTTCGAAGATGACCGCTGAAGAGAGGCTGGAGTATGTTAAATCTAAAAAGGCATGCCAGATTTGTCTGAAGACCAACCATCTTACGAAGAAATGCAGAGCATACCCAAAGTGTTTATTGTGCAAAAAACGTCACATCACATGAATGTGCCAAAGCCTGTCAGAAAAGTCAGAAAATGGACACACGTCAGAATACTCAAATTCTAGAAAAGAAACAAACAATTTATGGCAGCTTAAGTATACAACTCTTTTGCAAACTGTAGCAATGAAACTCTTTTCAGGCAAAAAAGATATTTGTATTAGAGCGCTCATAGATTCAGGAGCCTAACGCTCTTACATCAAAAATGATTTAGCAACGCATCTAGGATTGAAGCCCATACGAGAAGAGAAATTGGCACATAGCTTATTCCGCGGAGTAGAAACCAATGTGGAAAAGCATCCAATCTACAACGTCAACTTGAAGAGTTTATGTGATAATAATTTTTCTATGAATATTTCTGTTATAGGGCAACAAAACATTTGCGGTGTATTACCGAGAGTTAAATCAGATGTATTATTAGAGCAACTCAGACAAAAAGGGATAACATTGACTGAATCGATGACGACACCTGACAGCGTGAGTTTACTTATAGGTGCAGACTTTTCAGGGTTAATATTGACTGGCAATCTTTTACAGCTCGACAACAATCTCACAGCAGTTCAGACCAAGATGGGTTAGAAATTCTGGGAATCAGAGACCCCAGTGAACATGTTTCGAAACAGTCTCGAGAATTAGAAGTGTTACATCGCTTTAACGAAACTATCTCCGTTAATGATGAGAACAGGTATGAGGTTTTTCTTCCATGGCGTGATCATGTTCCTCGTCCTCAACCTAATTACGAGATAGCACAAAAGAGGCTCTTGTCTACGACTAGACGTCTTGAATCTTTAGGCAAGGTTGATGATTGTGATGCAGCATTCAGCGAATGGCTGAATTTAGGTATCATTGAAAAGGCTCCATGCCAAAATACAAACAAAGGCCATTTTATGCCGCATCATGCCGTCATCAAAGTGTCTAGCGCAACCACTAAGATAAGACCCGTGTTCGACGCATCTGAAAAAGATCGTAACGGCATCTCCTTAAATAATTGTCTAGAAAAAGGCGCTAATTTGATAGAATTAATTCCAAATTTAATTATTGATTTTAGAATAGGGGCTATTGGTGTCACAGCTGACATCGCTAAAGCATTTTTGCAAATATCAATCGTACCTGAAGATCGCGACTATCTCAAGTTTCTCTGGTGGTCAGATGTGAAGGAAGCAGACAAAACTATCGCTATTTATAGATACAAACGCGTAGTTTTCGGCGTCACATCAAGTCCGTTCCATATGTCGGCTACGATCGCCCATCACTTGGACCACGCTCCTGAACAACTGAAAGATACAGCTACTCAATTGAAGAAGTCCTTTTACGTTGACAACTGCGTGACAAGCGTGAAATCGATTGAGGGACTGGATAAATTCATGAGGGAAGCTAAGGAGGTCATGCAATATGGTATGTTTGATTTGCGATGCTGGGTCACTGCTCCAATAAAATCTGACCAAACAGTATCATGTTCAGTTCTAGGTATACTGTGGAATGTAGACAACGACGAACTAACCTGTAACGTGAATTCTACACACATCAAAAGTGTCTAGGGATCAAGCATTTTTATGCGGATTTCTTGAGATTGAGAGGTGGTTTTGTAATAAATTTATGATTTTATAAATTTATATGGATCCTTTTTGGTGCATTTCATAATTTGAAACAGGAACTGTCAATCAAATTCGAGTAAAAGATGAAAATCAGCTGTCAATATTTTCCCTATAAAAACATACAACGCATTGAAGACATTATTAGTGCTACTGTTTCCCTACTACTGATTAAAACCAACGTTATTATGGAGCGGCGACGTCATTTAAGCAGGGAAGAAATGCTCAGAGCCATGGGAATGATAGAAGCTGGTTCCCGGCAACGTACTGTGGCTTTAGCTCTGAATACAAGTCAGAGTGTTATCAGTCGACTTTGGACACGTTACCGAAGCACTGGTACCGTGGCTGAGCGCCATGGAGGACGGTATCGCTGCACCACACAGAGACAAGACCGATACATTCAATACATGTTAGCCGTGAGGCTTCATCACTCTTCAGGGAACTTAATTAGCGACCAAACAGTCAGAAACCGCTTGCATGAAGTGAACCTTCATTCCCGAAGACCGCTAAGGGTACCACCTATAGCAATGCACAATCGTAGGATTCGATATCAATGGGCTCTTGAACACAGAAATTGGGCAGAAGAACAATGGCGTTTCGTGTGCTTTTCTGATGAGTCTCGTTTTGGTATGAGACCGGATACAAGACGTATACGACACTGGAGAACCCCTGGACGCCAACAGCGATTAAAATCCTGCCAGGAAGTCCATCCTTATAGTGGTGGATCCATCATGGTATAGGCGGGTATTTGGATCGGCGGAAGAACTGAGTTGATTTGGATCAGAGGCAACCTCAACACTCAAATTTATGCTGAGACGATTGTATCAGACGTCATCGTTCCTCTACAAGTGCAAATCGGTCCCTTATTTCAGTTAATGCCTGATAATGCACGACCGCACACCGCAAGAGTTGTAAGACAGACTCTCGCCGCAGCTAACATCAATGTCCTGCCCTGGCCTGCTCAGTCACCAGACTTGAACCCGATTGAGCATGCATGGGATATGCTACAGAGAAGAGCTATGCCGAATATGGAGGGTATCCAGTCGCAAGAAGACCTTTTTTTGTTGTTGCAACGAACATGGGCGGCTATTCCACAGCGTGATTTGGATGAACTCATTTTGAGTATGCCAAACCGATGTTCTTGTGTTGTTAGTGTTCGCGGTAGAAACACGGATTATTAATTGTTTAAGTTACCCAATAAAATTTTAAAGAAAACTGTTATTTCAGTCTTTTTTTCGAACTTTAATGTTAGTGGTTCAAATGTCAAAAATCCCTTTATTAGGAAAATGGCAAATTTCTTTATTAATGCAAAGGTGACTTGGTTTATCGTTACTGTAGACAAACGAAAACACTTTATTTGATGAATCCTTAAAGAAAATTTTAATTAATATCAATCAGGAAAAAAGTTATTGCAAAAATATATGTTGATCCCTAGACACTTTTGATGTGTGTATTACCTGTGCTAAAGGTCTAATCACAAAACGTAGTCTTCTATCCACGGTACACAAAATATTTGACCCCATTGGCATTTGTTGTCCCACAACAATCGTTCCAAAAATGATTTTACAAAAATCGTGGGCCAGTAAGTTGTCATGGGACGAAGAACTGCCAGCAGATTTATTGAAGGAATTTCAAGATTGGACTGATGAACTACACCTTATTGGTGATATCAAAATACCGCGGCGTCTTACTCGTCATGACATATCAAAATGCCAAAACTCTTTGCATGTATTTTGCGATGCAAGCCAAGCGGCTTATGCTACTTGCATTTTTCTCCGTTCAGAATTTAACAGCGACGTCTGCATTAAATTAGTTATGGCAAAGGATAGAGTGACTCCTGAAAAAAAGATCACAATACCACGGCTGGAGTTAATTGCAGCGACTTTAGCTACGCGGTTGGCTATTACTGTGGTAGAAGGTCTTAACCTACGAGACTGTTCTACATACTATTGGACAGACTCCAGTGTTGTCCTCTGCTGGATAAAGGGAGAAGGAGACTGGAGCGTTTTCGTCACTAATAGAATACGCGAAATCAGAACTCATTCTTCTAAGGATAACTGGAGACATGTCCCAGGACAGCTAAACCCAGCCGATTTACCTTCAAGAGGCGTAGGCATCAAAAAACTCCTTGATAGCAAATGGTGGGAAGGCCCATCATGGTTATACGCTGCCAGTGAAAACTGGCCTTCTGCAGATTTCTGTATCGACTCCAATCAAGTAAATGAAGAACGTAGAAAAATTGTCAAGATGATGACAGTACAATCGACGTCAATTTTAGATAATCTTACCTATTTCTCATCCTACACAAAAACTGTGAGAATGATTGGCTGGCTTTTAAGAATGAAATTCAAACGGTCTTCTGTTTTACCTCATTCCGAGCTGACTTGTGAGGAGATTGAACGCACAGAGAAGTCACTGTTTCGTTTGATACAGAACAAACACAGCAAAAAATTATCGAATTTACAAACCTTTGCAGATAAAGACAACGTCCTTAGGCTACAAACGAGGCTAGCTCATACAAGTGAAACCTACGAGTTCAAGTCACCAATAGTCCTGCCTGCGTGTGATGAGTTTGTTCAACGACTGGTCGCTGAGCGACACAGGACTTTGCAGCACGCTGGCACTCAAACGCTTATGGTAAATTTGCGAGAGACATTGTGGATTGTAGGTGTCAGAAGGCTAGTAAAAGGGGTAGTGAAGGAATGCATCATTTGCAAGCGATTTAAGGCAAAACCGCAATTGACACCACCAGCAAGTTTGCCAAGGGATCGCGCAGAAGCTAGCGCGCCATTTGAAGCAACCGGGGTGGATTTAGCCGGCACTTTATTCTTGAAGTCACAGAGCAAGTGCTGGATAGTGTTGTTCACCTGCGCCACTTACCGTGCAGTCCATTTAGAGGTGGTTGAATCGCTATCCAGCCACGACTTCATATGTGCTTTAAGACGTTTTATCGCTCGACGCGGCAAAGCACGCGTTTTATATAGCGATAATGGAACACATTTTGTTGGTGTCAGTAACATGATGAATGCTCTGGACTGGAACCAGATTGTCTCCTACTCGTCTATAAGGAAAATCAAATGGGTTTTCTCGCCTCCCAGGGCTCCTTGGTGGGGAGGGTTCTACGAGCGAATGGTTGGAGTCATAAAGCAAATGCTGGTGAGGGTTTTGGGTCGCGCTTCTGTCACGCTTCCAGAGCTCCAAACAGTACTCTGTGACTGCGAATCAACCATAAACAGTCGACCTCTTACCTTTGTCGGCAACGGTGCAGACGACTTGCAACCATTAACCCCTCTCAAATTGATTCAACCTATTTCGGAAAGCCAAACTGATGATTTAGACGACATAGATGAAACCAGTATCCATTCAAGAGCCAAGTATTGTCAAAATTTAAGAAACGATTTTCGTCAACGTTTCCGAACTGAATATGTTAGTAATTTAATTCAGAGAGGTGCCAGTCCCAATATCAAGTCAACATTGGACGCTGGAGATATTGTACTTATTGAGACTGACAGTAAGAAACGTATGCTTTGGCCTTTAGGCCTGGTTGAAGAAACTTATATAGGTCGTGATGGACGAGAGAGGGTAGCAAAGGTTCGCACTGCTTCTGGATACAAGGTGAGACCTTTTCAGAGACTTTATCCGCTCGAACTCAGTAGCAAGTTCAACACGACACCTCAAGACTCACCGAATCCTACTACAACTATGACTAACGACGATACGAATAACGACGAAAAGACTAACGACAATACGACTAATGACAACACGATTACGACTCGATTTGGTCGTCAATCTCGACCTCCAGTTAGGTTCATGTTTTAGATATTGTAATTAGTTTATTTTTAAGTTTTACTCATATGGACCTTCCGGTCCTCCCCTGGTTGGGAGTGTCACGATTTGCTAGGTAACGAGTCATAAATATATACTTCAGTTGTTAAAAATCAGCGTTTCTATCTGCCACCATATTATCCCGAAATATCCACGATACGTGGTATTGCAGGCCATGTACTCCGTCTTCGCCATATTGAGTTGCAGACCGCCGTTTTCAAGTAAATTCTTCCACTTATTCACCCGTTGTACCAGTCGTCCCCTGTCCGAATCTGGTAGTGCAATATCATTAGCATACATGAGCAACCACTGGTTGCTCGTGGTGGTCTCGGATGCTGTTTGACAAAACGTCTAATATCACGCTGAACAGAAACGGGCTAAGCACGGAGCCTTGGTTTACTCCAACGGTGATAGTGAACCAACTGCAGTCTTAACTATGGAACTGGAATCGTGGTACATGTCCCGGATAATGTCAATAAAGACCTCGGGAACGGCCTTGGACCGCAGCGCCTAGCTGATCATCTCACGAGGGACACAGTCGAAGGCCTTCTGCATGTCTAAGAAAAGGAGATGCAGAGGTGTACTCTACAGTCTGTATCCCTCCATGAGCGTTCCGTCTCGCAACCCGAACGAAACCCATACTGACACTCCGAGATTGTACACTTCTGTCGAATCCGAGAGTTCACAATGCGCTCGAGGAGCTTCATGGTGTGGGGACATCACCTTTATGCCGCGATGATTGCTGCACTCCTGCACCGAGCCCTTGCCTTTGAAGACCGGCGTAATAATGCTCAGTCCCCATTGGTCAGGTATCTCCTCGGTGAGGAGAATGCAGTTTAGAAAAAAAAAAGCTTTCCAGTTCTTCAAGCGGCGAAGAGCCGACTGGACTTCATCAGACGTTACCGGGGCACTAGTCCCTGATTCGAGGGGGGTTTAGGTGGCTGCACCTCTTTGTCCTGCTTTTTTAGCAGCTCGTGGAAGTAAGAGCGCCGTCTCTCCTTCACCGCGCGGTCCTCGCATAGCAGGTTACCGAGAGTGTCATTTATACAGCGGAACATGGAAATATCCTGGGCCGCTTTGACTCTCGAACGTGCTAACTTGTAAACGAGCTTCTGCCTCTCAGACGACTCCAACTTATCGTACAAAGGACGTAAGTGGTCACGTCTGGCCCTGGCTACAGCTCGTTTAGAGGCACGTTTGGCATCCCTGTACGCGGCGCGATCTTCAGGTGATTTGGACGCTTGCCACGCTTTGAAGAGGGCTTTCTTTACCCTGATCTCCTTCTGGGCTGCTTCGTTCCGCCACCAGGTCTCCATGTCAAGCCTACGTCCACCCTGAGACACACCCAACACCACCCTCGCCGCCTTGTTGATAGCTGCCTGAAACCTATACCAGAGCTGTTGCCCGGTTGATCCGCTGCGATCCACAGGTCACCGACAGCGGAAGCAAAGTCATGGGATTTGGCTCCTTCAAGCAGCCACCACCTGGTTCGGGGTGGGCAGCGCTCCCGGCATTTGCCTCGAGGCTACACTCGCAGGTGCATTACAAGTAGACGGTGTTGGGTAGTGAGACTCTCTCCGGGTATCTTGCCGATCTGGACTCTCCTGGTGAGAAAGTAGTCGATCTGGGTTGCGCTCCTACCGCTTTTGTAGGTGATCAGGTGCTCGGGACTCTTTTTGAAGAACGTGTTCAGGACGGCCAAGTCGGCAGCCACACATTTCCGGAGAATCTCTTCGCCTTCAGCGTTACGACTGCCAAAACCAAAACCAACGTGAACACGCCCGTATTCCACACCCTGTTCACGCACATGACCGTTCAGATCGCCACCCAGACCGACGCCTTGGGACAGTGGAATAATGCATAGGAGCTGGTCGATTTGCTCCCAAAACCGTGCCTTATCCGAATCGCTAGAACCGATCTGCGGTGTGTAGGCACTTATCAAATTGGTCGTGAGTGTCGTGACCCCTTCGATAAGCACCCTCACGACCATAAGGCGGTCGCTAACACGATTTACTTCCAAAACACTATTTTGGAATTCCTCTGTCAGCACCACCCCCACTCCACTGGCCCCACCAGGAGAAATCGCGTAGATTAGCTTGTGCCCGATGTTCCTGGACCTGTAGCCTCTCCGGCGAGTCTCCTGCGGGAACGCAACGGCCACCCTCCATCTGGCGAGCACATCGGCCAGCTCGCGAGCGCGTCCCGTCAGCGTGCCAACGTTCCACGATGCAAAGCGAACCTTTCTTTGGACTAATGCCTTTAACCAGGCCCGCCCATGGCCCGGTAGCCCTAACCCACTTAACACAGGAGTAGGGCGATCCCCCTAAGCGTCGTTTTTCGGCGACGCCCTATCCAAGTCGGGTACTTTTTGCTAGCCTTTTTGCAGCCTTAACCATTCTCTAGTCACTAGAGCGATTTATACACTAGAGTCTAGTGTATAAATCGCTCTATAGAAGGTTGTCCGAAAGAGATCGGTTTGTAGCGATGAGACCGCCTAAGATGTATGTCTACTTACTATAAAACCTGTATATGTGTTACATGTCTGTGAGATCGTATCTTATCATCATTGAAATCAAGTCATTGATGGTGGCCAGGCTCAGGGCGGCCAACACGTACTAGGTTGATCATCAGAGATCATATTGACTTATTATGATCTAATTCAAATAATATTAAAAATACCACAGCAAAATCTTAAAAAGCAACATGATTTTTTCATGGTTGGCAACAATACGTTCACTCCTACCTACTTCTTTTGTGTGTCAATATCTGTACAAAATGAAGTGATGTATGTCAAAAATCTTAATTTTAACTAGAAATAACATTTTGTTTTTTTCTGTTGTAAAAGTAAATACAATAATTAAGTTTACAACAAGACTATTAATAAGCATACAAATTATTTTCACCAAGTGAGAGAATAAGTACTACTTTAGAGATAAACATTTTTTATCATAAAGTTCATAACATATTCAATTGATAACATTAGGTAGGTACATTACTAGAATATAAACTTGTTAAAGTATCACTCATAATCTGAATACTTTACTGAGAAAAGAACTATAGGTACGCCTGTAAACTATTGATATTGCATGAAATTATTTCTTAAGTGTAATGAAGTGGTTTAATAACTTACACATACAGTACTGTATGTAAAGTTGTAATTTTTCTTATGAATTTCTTAAACTCTTTTATTTAAAAAAGTTATTAGTTACGCTCCCACAGTTGAGGGGTTAACACTATTTAACCTAAACCAAATGTTATCAGTACTAAGAATGAAAGAAACAGAGGAGTGTTACATAAATGAGAAGGATAGTCTAAAAGTAATGCAATAAAGACACAATCATTATTTACCTTTGGCAAAGTATCCACAATCCCAAATATTAATATAGACTTCAGACCTTTCTGGACCAGGCTCTCAAGGGCTGTTATGAGCTGGTTGATGCCGTATCTAAACACATTAGGCATACTTGATACAGGCTGAACTTCATCATCATTTTCTCTGAAAAAATTATAAAATATAGTTGTTTCTTTGTAATTACCGATTTCAAAGATCAAATACCTATTTATAGTTAAATATGTTTTGAATGCATCTATTATTGGTGCATTAAAAATGTCAATATGTAATAAAATATGTTTATATTTTTTAATTAATTTTATGGTTGTTTTTTTTTCTCTTTGTTTTATATTCTTTTAGGTTTATTAGTATCAAAATGACACACTGCTTGTACTTTACTAACGCCTGTTGTAAACCCAAAACAAGAGTAACTGCTGAGTTTCACACCAGGTCTTCTCAGCAAGAAACAACTCCAACGTAGTGGTATTGCATTATGTCTGTATACTGTTTGTTTACATATCCATATTATTATGGTATTTATGTCTATTATTCAGTATATTTTGCTGTAAATTTGACGATTTGAAAGTACTGATACAAGTACTATTTGAATAAAGTTATTTGAGTTTGAGTTCAATAAAATAAACTTAGAATTAGAATCAAGATAGAAAAATCCATAGATTTACAAGTGTAACACTAAACATTGTTTTATACAAATGTATATTTACATGCTATTGTAGCATAATATAACAGAAGAAGCAGGGCAAGGTGAACCATATCCTTTAGTTTCTATTAAAATGAATTGTAATCAACATATCTACTTAGATAAATAGTGGAGAACTTCCGTTGAATCTTGAGTGCATTCGCGTACAAGGTACTTACAGTAGAAACACCGGATACATGATATTATGCGGCTCGATGCTGGTGTCCGGCTCTTGCAGCTTCCGAAGCGTCGGGTGAAAGTACCCACCCTGGAGTACATGCTCGGGGCTCAAGAAAAGACTCATGATTTAATCTGGTTCACAACACAGAAAGAGAACTCTGATTATGATAAATTGTTAAGGAAACCACGTAAACTCGTGCGTTAATTATAACAATGTTTTTAAAAAACAAATAATTACATGAGACTTTGATTAATTATGAAGTAACACTAACGAGTCTATTCATCAAGTGTACTATACGCGAAAAAACTCAGCTCAGGTTTCCCTTCAAAACGCACAAATCTTTCACCTTTTACTATACGCGAAAAAATTAAAAACCAATATTCCTTCCTCACGTTACAATGATAAACAGCTGACTGAGTGGGTTGACCAGCCAGCCAGACGGACAACTGTCAAACGTCATTGTCAAAGTAATGTCAGTACGCAGACAGTTTAATCTTTGCCTCGGCAGCCAAGCATACACACACGCGCCGACTTTTATAGTCAACACGCGCCTGCCCGTTCTACTCGTGAGGCTCCCGACGGGCATCCAGCAGGCAAAATCGTACATGTGTGTGTGGAGAAACTAACGTCGTGCGTGATATATGCATACGTTTATTTAAATTACGGCAATAAATAAATATACCGCATTGCGAAGAGTCAATACTCATAGCTAATCATTTGTATATGTGTGAATGCACACACACACGTGCATTGTAATACAGCGCAGCGCAGAGGGTTCCCTGCTCCCAGAACATCCACTCATTTCACCGGATTTTTTTAGGTGACACTAATGTGATGCCATTAAGTTACTGTCACCTAAAAAAATTTTGAACATTGTTGCTTTCGACAAACATTTTTTTGTTTGACATTTCTGCAATGATTGGCAATGTAATCGGGTATGGCAACAATTTTTTTTTAAATACCTTTTACTATTTATGAAACTTATTTGAATATTTCGTTGATCTAGCCGATACTTGGTTTTTTATTAATTTTAAAACATTGCGAACTCATGACGTCACAAATTCACTTAGTGTTCCCACATGTGTTTTATCTCCGATTCGTGTTGAATAAATTATGAGGAGAATATTACTGATTTACTGCAATTACAACTAAAACAGAGCTCGCCCTTCATCATGAAGAATCTCACGAGAATGTGAGAAGTATACTTCAGATACAATTTATTTTGCCAAGTTCTGAAACCAAGCCCTACCTGAAAGGGTTGGTATTATAGCGAATGGCTATTTTCCGTCCTATCCCGTCTGGGCAATGGGCGTAAATTAATGTATGTATTATTAAAAATAAATTATTATAATATTGTCACAAAAATTGAGATGGGAATGCTAAGATGGTTTGGGCATATGGAAAGGATGGATGAAAGGCGATCAACGAAACAAATTTACAAGGCGAGGGTGGATAGAGCTGATGAAAGGGGAAGGCCTAGACGGACGTACTTAAGACAAGTCCAAGACGTGCTCCGAAAAGGTCAGGTCAGGAGTACCCATAATCGACGAGCATGTATGAAAGGATTAATAAGAGTGGAAGAAGCGCAAGAGGTGTGTCAGGACCGTAGCAAGTGGAAATATGTGGTCTCTGCCTTCGCCGTTGGGAAAATAGCGTGATGGTATGTATGTATGTATGTATTATTAAAAATAACTCTGTGGAAAAATATTTTTCACCTTGGGGAATTTGAAATCTGCTATCTATTTAATACCATGCAGTAGAATCACCTAGCTAAAAGTCTCATGTATGATACAGATCGCGTCAGTTGATGGATAGATTATCAACCAATCACGTGAAAGGACGTTCATACGACCCAATAGGTTTCAATTGTATCTCTTCCGGCTGTGCGTAAGGCCCGCAGCGGTCGGCTTCGCGCTGTAAGAAGCGAGATAGTTTCAATAAATCGGCCTCTTCGAGTTTCTGTTCAGCGGCGAAGTCGAACCATCGATACCGCATCGCCGGCGTCAGCTTTTCAATAGTCGCTTTGGTGACCTCCGGATTATAGAGGTAGTAGAGTTTTTCAAGTGCGCGAAGTGTAGCCACGATGTTTGCCACCTTTGTCGCGAAGACGCACAGTTCCCTCGGTGCATCAGAAGGGCGCGGCAGGGCCCGCAGACGCTCCAGTTCAGCGAGGGCGATGGCATCAGGGCGACCGAAGCGTGTCTCGAGGGT
Source organism: Udea olivalis (assembly GCA_947369235.1). NCBI lineage: Eukaryota > Metazoa > Arthropoda > Insecta > Lepidoptera > Crambidae > Udea > Udea olivalis. Next base: position 2,395,406 of record OX376342.1, read on the forward strand.
CTTCATTATTTCTTCGGGCTTCGCGCTGAAAATCAGCAGACTCTCTACGACTTCTTTTGCTCTTCCCCGTAGGCTGGGACGAAGCCGTGCGATGTTCTCCTGGTCGGTATTCAGGCTTGCTGTCTCATTGTAGGCGGCACGGAAGGATAGCCAATCTTGATATGCGCCGTTGTATGACGGCAGCTCCGATAGATGACGCGGCGGCGCCATCTGTTGTCCAGCTTTGGCGGCGAGCGCAATCGCGGACGCCAGCTCCGCCAGGTCTATGGTTTGCGGTCGCTGGGGTCCGGCTGCGTCCTCTCCCGCCGGTGTAGCAGCAGGCATCGTTTTGATAGCAGGCGTCCGCGGCGGCGGCGGCGGCGGCGGCGCGTGCTCCGATTTTTCTCGCAACTCGTAATGTTGCTTGAAGACAGCCGCATCTCCCGGTGTGGGGCGGCGGGCGTCGCTCTTCTGTGGCGGCACCGTTATTCTGTCTTCTTCATTCTGCGTCGGCATGAACGGCTGTTCAGCCTCGGCCATCGTCTGGCTCTTGTCCAGCCAGTCCGTAACCCGTCGCGCTGTATCCCGCTTCGTAGTTACTGTTCCATCTTCTCCGCTCTCCGCATCGCTTTCTTCTTCAAGGGCGGCGACACGGGCGGCAGCAAGATCCACTTGGAGGCGCAACAGCTCTTATTTCGCTTTGGCGAGCCGCGACCGACGAGACTTGGTCGATCGTCGGGCGGACCGAGGAGGCGCCCCTCTCTCGGCTTCCGGGTGGCAGGGGTCGCTGGGCGGGCCCCCTGCTTCATCTTGATGACACTCTCGTGTTGTTGTTTGAGTTGTACTTCCATGGTCCCATTTTCGCGTGCTCGTTGTGTCGTGGCTCGTAGTGATGCTAACCGGAGAGAGTTCCTGCCCTCTTGACGGACAGACCCCAGTGCGCGCCCCCTCCGAGGCTATAACTCCCGCGGGCGGCGGCCCATCAGGTGCGGAAGGCCCTCGGGGTGACACGCCAGCGGCGTGGACAGCATCTGCAGCAGCGGCGGCACGCGGCCCGGCCGCGGTGGCGGCGGCGGCGGCGGCTGCGGCGACAGCAGCGACGACGGACGGCATCTCTGGCTGGACGGTGGAGGCGGCGATAAGCGAGCCCTCGGGCTGCTCAATCGCGGCTGACGGCGTGGCATTACGCTCGCTGGGCGTAGCGCGTCCCGACGGACGACCCGACGTGGAGCGTGTAACCGGCATGTTGACCACTATTCCCAACCAGTAACCACTACCAAATCCAAGCCAATCCAAATAATCCGGCTCGAAGGACCAAAATGTACCGCACCACACTGTCGAGACTCACTCCTTTGCATAGAAACAAACGAACAGTGCGATGGGTACGTTCGGGGGCCGGCGACTGACTCGGGTGGATCACGTGGTTGGGAAATAATAGACAACGGGTTTATATAAAAGCGAACCCGCTGCCAATACTGCCAGTTACACGATATGTTGTTTCCCCAGTATGCGACGATTCGTTCAGGTCCCAGACTAGACGGCTACGCTGATCCAGGCTTCCACTCCTTCGCCAGCTAATTCTGGCAACTTGCCGACTCCTTCAGGTTCTTGCTGACTTCTTCAGGTTTCCTTGTTTACTGCTCGGAGTCTTCCAGATGAGTGCATGATGGCCTCTGTTATGGCCCTATATTTGTATTCAATATCTCACTCGCAATCAGTATACTAATGCCGCGCGCAAATCGTATCGCGGCCACCTATCGCGATGCGCGAAAAGTGTGCGAGCGAGACAACCTATCTTCCCCCCTGTACTGGCAATATTAGCAGAAAGTCATGTATTTATTGATAAAACTTAAACCTATTTACTATCCTACTATGTACAACTTATTCCTATTTACTTATTTCTACCTAACTTGCAATGAAACACTGTTATTCATATGTTTTATTAGGTAAACTCACAACAATGTAAATAGAATAGAAATCACTTGGGTTTTACAAAGTTTATCACTATACACAACATAAAACGGCTGATTCCTAACTAGTATTCTCCGTAATACATAAGTTAACTAACACAATGAATCTAGCCCAAACTATAATCACTAGGCACATAAACAATATCTACTATGTGCGCAGAATACAATACTTCACGATAATCAATTAACTCGTAATCTTGTTATCACTGTTATCATAGTCTAGCCTACGTAGGCTGTTCTGCACACATTTATCAAGATGCATTTGAATGTAACAGAAATTGTATCTTTTAAACATCGCGTGTTCTTTCATGAACGGGTTACTATTGCTTGTAGTGCACTTTTAAAGAAACGAATGTGTGATTGGGATGATTATTTATTTGCAACTGATTTACTAATTCGCACACCTAGATAAAGACTCCTGCAACTCGAAATAATTCAAAATTTACTTATTACCGTCACGGGATTCTGCGTTCAAAACTACTTAATCTCTGAAGACACCAGTAGAAAATAGTTCCAGAAATCAAATGAAGATGGCCCTATAAGTTAGTATTGCTGACTCGCTTGGCCCACACCCCCCTACAACCCCCTACGCCAACAACACTAACGCATTTTCTGTTGCGACATGTTAGCCGGAGAGGTGGGTGCTGCTGTTACAGGTAAAGACCGGATAATTTCGAGTTGGGCGTGTATTTGTGGTTATCCGTGTTTTAAGACGTAAATTATTTTTAGTTATACTGGTCTTAGTGGTTGAACTGGTGATGAACTAAGGTGGATTCTTCAACTATTTTGAGTTAGTGGAGTATTTGTTTACAAATGTAACTATTTTTTTTACTAACTAGAAATGGTCTAATATTGTTGAAATTATTTCATAATGTTTGAGTTAGTCGAGTATTGCTGGTTAAATGAAAATCGCCCTTATTATTGTAACTATAGCTGCTACGGTTTGCTTGAATATATGAATATTTTGTATTGTAGTTGTATTTGTCCCAGTGATTCAAAAAATATTATAAAGAAGCGGGTTTTGGGTGTTTTTTGGAGATAGTGTAGTCTTCGTAGCTAAATCAATTTAATGATTTATTATGCAGATGATGAAGGGTTGTGGTCTACTATTGCTAAAAAGGCTATGGCAGCTCGTTCAAATGAATCTGAGTGCAATCGTGTAGAGTCGGAGCCTCAAGAATGCACACCCATCGCCTTTAACGAGCACCCCAGTAATAAAAATAGCCACAGCAAGTGAACCAGTAGGCAGTGATAACGAGCTGGAGCTTCACGAGAACACACCGAGATCAGAGACACCTTCAACGAGCTCCTCGATCATGAGAGAAATTTTGCCAAATGAACCAGAGGGCACTGATATGGAAATAGAGCTGCAACAGTAAAAACCGACATCTTCAACAAACACTAAAGTAATTAAACAAATCTTAGCGAATCACGATGGAGGGTTAGGAGAAAACTGAAAATCGCAACAATCTGCGTCAGACAGATCTCAGGTGAGATCATCATACTTTATTTCACCTGTTAACAGCGAGGGTGGCGATTTTGATGACTCTGATAAGGATTCGCATTACACTGTACCTACCAGGAAGGGAACTCACCGTCTACTCCTCCTAATTTCAGGGAAAAGATCTCGCTCTTCTACTTCTTCTAGTTCGCCTAGTTCTAGCTCATCATTGGATAATTCCAGCAGTTTATCATCAGATAGTTCTAGCAGCTCCAATAGCAGTAACAAAGAAACAGGTAATAAATCTGTGCGCTCTGCAGTATCGGATACTAACCTTTCACGCAACGATGATCTTAAAGCTTCCACATCTCAGCCGATCAATACACCACCTGCTGCAACTGACAACGCTCGAAAATGTAAGAAAAGAGTAAGAAACCCTGCAGCTTGATGATCTGAAGGCCCTTCAAGAAGAGTGGGGTAATAATTTTATTGTAAATGCAGACAGAGAACAAATCAAATGGCACGACATCAAACAACTCCGTGTTGAAAAGCAGCAGCCGATGTCTTTTTTTTATAAAACCTCTTATAAAGAGCCAATTTTTAAGAAAGCGTTTGTAAGAAATCTAAGACGAGCACAAAATCACAAATTTTCACCAAATTTGAAACAAGCGTATCTGCCAAAAATACCGTTGGGTGCTAATAAGAAGCGGGACATACAAGCATTAATTAATAAGAAAATCATTCCCCAGATGTACGTCGATTCTTATTACAAAAATGCACTTGCTGTAGAATAATTTTCCAGAACAGAGTATAAGTATTATCTCGGATTATTACACGGTGATTTATCAAGTACTGATTGTAAGGTATGGTAGGAATGAAGTGTTATTATTTTTTGAAGTTCTACTAGTAGGAGATATAAGTGAAAATGTTAATCGTATTCTGTGATTCATTAGATGTTGTAATTATGAATTTGGGATATTTTATGACGTTCAACATAAAAACCAGATTATATTGATAGTAGATAGCATGAACGATCTCATAGAAAACTGTTACATAGATTAAGTTCCAAAGAAGTCTGATTATTGGTAAATGCTTTTCATAGACCAATAACCAATAACCTTAAAATAAATTTAGGAAAGACAAACATAATGCATTTTTCTCAAAGAAAACCTGTTCAAAATTTCAATATCGCTATTCAAGGGGCAAATATCAATAATGCAAACACTGCTAAGTTCTTAGGAGTTAACGTGGATAGCAACATGTCTTGGGAATCTCATTCCGTAAATGTTTGCAAGAAACTACACACCTTTTCGTTTGCATTATATAAGTTATCGAAAATAGTGGATCAAAATGCACGATTAATGGCGTGTCACGGACATGTAGTAGCAACTCTACGTTATGGTATTATATTTTGGGGAAATTCTTCTTACAGGGATATCATATTTAGGGCACAAAAAAAGTGTTAAAGAGCCATTTGTGGACTAAAACCCATAGAAAGCTGCCAGCCCTATTTCAAATCTTTAAGACTTTTAACCTTTCCATGCCTATACATCTATGAATGCTGCAAGTTTGTTAAATGCTATGCACATCTATTTGAAGTAGTGGAATCCGCCAGGGACTTTCGCCTTCGCCCCAGGAAACCTTTTATCCGTACTCAAATATGTAAAACAGCAATGTTACAGGAAAGTGTAGTAGTTATGGCTCCCCGTTTGTTTATATAATAAACTACCTGTTGAAATAAGAAGTTTAAGTAATGAAAAATGTAAAAAGGTGCTATTTAAATTTCTTATCGAAAAATGCTTCTATAATATTAATGATTACTTTGATGATGACTTGACATTGTGTTTTTAAATTTTAAAATTGTATATTTTAATTAATTTCATTAAATGGTTTATTTTATAAAATTTATTAGTTCACCAATTCCTATTTTGTATGTGGGTAAACTCCTCAAATTTATCATCACTAAATTGCCTTAAATTCATGTACCTACAGGTGGAGCATAGAGCTCAAAATCTTGTAATAACATCTTTTTATATTATGTACCTATGTTTATGAATGAATAAATGATTATGATTATGATTATGATAGACGTGCCAATATAAGGTTGTTTTTATTTTTAAGAAAAACAGTTCTTGTACTGATTTGAAAGATAATGACTAAGTTGAATTACTTTTAAGTATTATAGTATCCAAGCAAAGTCTATAATATTATCTTTGACATTCTTTAAACATGTTTTTAAAAGGAATCCTGTATTTTTTTAAATATATCTATTTTGATACAATTACTGCTATGTGTGTTGTTTTAACAAACCTATTCGTAGGTTTTTAAGATTTTTCTAGAGGTTTTTAAACTTAAGGCGCCGTCATATTTAAATAAGGTATAAAATACAAATACCTCAAAATGGTTTTCGATTTAGGACATATTTGATTTTTGATCCCATACCCAATTCTGTTCAAGAGTCGGGCCCCTGAGGGGTTGCAGGTCGGACAGATTCATTATTTTTTCACAACAGTTTTACAGTTCTGCCTGTCAGGCTACCCGATAAACAAAGCTATACGCTGGCGGTAGGCCAATGCAATTAAAGTATAGGTCTACCAGGATCTGATAACAAAAAAAAAGTTTAAAAAATAGCGATTTTCTTAAGGCAACAAAAAAAATGGCATCTGTCAACTGAAATTTTAGACTGGTTAGTAGGAATGACACTCTTGATACGTTGTTTATTGCCTTTTTCGTGTGTATTATATTATGCATACTAAACTTTGGTTTATTTCAGGGGTTTCTAATACTACTATAAGACGAATTGTTGCTGAAGGCAGATTTAACAGAGGCGTATTTAGTACGCCCGGTAAAAAGAGGAAAGGTGGCAAAAAAAAATAAACTTGGATAGTTTTGATTTAGAATTGATCAGAAACAAGATAAATGAGTTTACACTGTACGAAAAGAAATACCCACTGTCATGAAATTGCTACAAATTCTTCGGGAGGAAATCAATTTCAATAGAGGAAGAGAAACATTATGGTAACAAAAATTAATTTCATTTTCTTTCAGTTTAAATATAATCTAAAAACATAGTATTCTAAAAATAACAATCTTATTTTGGCTGAAGACTTATTTTGAAAGACATCGGATTCGAATTCGTGAAGTGCCAATCAAAAAGGACTATTTTAATGGAGCGACATGACATGATAATGATACACGGATTCAAGTATTTGGAGCGTATGCAAAAGAATCGAGAAGCCGATGATAAGCTAGATGTGGTTTATTTAGATGAAACCTACATACACAGTCCATGTTCAGTAAACAAATGTTGGCAAAATAAAGATATTGCAGGCCCATCTAAAAGTATTTCGGCAGGGCCTAGATGGATCATTGTACATGCTGGTGGAGAAAATGGTTTTGTACCAAACTGTTGTTTGGTGTATAGGTCGAAGAGTTCATCTGCAGACTACCACCATGATATGAATATAGATAACTTTATAAAATGGGTTACGGAGAAGTTGATACCCAACCTTACAAAACCTTCTCTAATTGTCATGGACAACGTAAAGTACCATTCTGTACAATGAAACAAACCACCTACACAAGCCGACCGTATTGCTGTTATAAAAGAATGGCTTCAATCAAACAATATCCCTTACGACGATAATTGGATAAATGACAATTACTAATCACATGGCCACGAAGTCTTCAGGCTCCCACCATATCATTGTACGTTAAAATCCATAGAATTAATCTGGGGAATAATGAAACAAAAAGTTGCGGGTAAAAACGTCAAGAGACCTGCAAGTGATATTAAATCTTTAACAGGAGAAGCTTTCTCTCAAATAGGGATCGATGAATAAATCTTGTGAACATGTAATAAAAATTGAAAATCAGTTCATAGAACAAGATCGATTAATTGAGATGCAGGAGGAAAGGTTTATCATAATTATTGAGTCTTCCTCGTCTTACTCTTTCGATGAAGACGTTTTTATGGATGTGCATTTTTTGGAACCATTTTCAAGTTCTGGTAGCCTATAATTAATTAATAAACTCATGAACAGAGTAATTGGGGTTTTCATCTAAATTTCGAACTCCACATTCGCCACAGTAAGATTTTCATAAATTATCCTTGATAATTGGATACATTTTTATATTTGCATGTATCACACACAGAATCAGCCGATAGATGTATGTAAAAAAAAGTAACAAAAGCTTTTTACTCTAATTTCCCCAGTATTGCTAGCGTCAATTTCTTTTTTCCCTTTTTGCCATGATCTTGGTAGACCTTGGCTGGTTTCAGATAAGCACAAAAAAAACGGCTGATCTGAAACCGCTTGAAGTTCAGTGGAGTGCAGTATTTATTAGTAATCTGTGGTCAGCCGTCCGCCTGTCTTGTCATGTTAGACTTGTTCCCTAGTTAGTCTGTGCATGTTAGGCTGTCAGCGTCACGTCAGTCAGTGTCATTTTTAGAGCAGCATAGTTTTTGTTGCTTTTGCAATTTATTGAGAAAGAAAATTCGTAGTTCAATTAGTTTTCTCCAGAATTCGTTTTCTTGTTATTTGCCTGTCCTTTATTATCTTATTTCGAGACATTATAGGAAGACACATTGCTTCGCAGAAATGTCATATCTATAAAAATAAATAAACTGCAATTTATTAAGTGGTTGCCATCGCAGTAGGGTGGGTTTATAAATAAACACTGAAGCAGTGAAGTGACAGTGCTCGTGGGAGACCTTGACAACATGCTTACGGAGGAAGACGAACTACCAGTCGTGTCCAAGAAAAAAATTGTCAAAGCTCAATCGTCGGGCGACGTCAGCACGGGCCCCGACAAGGGCGAGGTTAAGAAATCTGAGAAAAACGATGGAGAGGACCCGAAACCTCGCATCGTGTTGACATTTCGCTCTGACAAGAAAAATTGCAACATGAAGATTGTACCTAACGACGAGAAGCATGAGGAGATTTCTCCACGGCGTTCAACCAGGAGAAGCAAGTGGGAGTGGTCCGAGGAGGCTGAGACTTCGATATCGCCGAAGAAAGATAAAAACTCAAGCCAATCTGTGTCTGAAACCGATGAAACTTCAGATAGCTCCCAGACCACAACGAAACGTTTGACAAGACGTTGCAGCAAAGATTCCTCAGACAATGTGCTGGCCAATGCCATAGCTAGGAAAGAGAAGTCAATTAATGAAACAGCCCCTGGTCCCACTCAGCGTTTGTCTCGTCGTATAAAGCCAACTGCTAAAATTCTTGCCAATAAAGAGTTGAGGATCGGATTGGAATCTCAGAACAATGCTCGTCTTGGTATTCAGAATGAGAAGCCAGAAGAGGGAGTACGGACTAGAAGAACCAGGTCAATGCAGCCTGAGGTAGAAAGCACTCAAGTTAGTAAGAAAGAGACAAGAAGCAGTAAGGTAACAGATGAGGTTGAAGTATCAGAGAAGAGCCCAGAGGAGCTGAATGAGAACACTGTCATGAAACTGAAACACCTGTGTGAGCTGGGCCTCAAGGCTATCAACTCTGAGACCTTGGAAGATGAACCTGAAGAAATGTAAGTAGGAATGGCTGTAATGTAAAATTAAGCAGTAAGGTTTTCCTAATTTGACTTATTTCTTGTGGTGGATCGAGTTTCAAACAAGATTTGAGTAGAGTTTGCTTTTCGTCTATGAATCAGGCTTGTTTTTGTTTCCCATTATTTATTTTTACCTCTTTTACATTCCATTGACGACACGATTGGCGCAGTGTGCTGTAGCACGGTTTCTCGCCTTGGCTTCCGTGGTGTCCCGGGTTTGATTCCCGGTCGGGTCAATTCAGAAAAATAACTTTTTCTAAATTGGCTCGGGTCTGGGTGTGCTGGGAGACGCCCCTGGCTTATTTTCCTGTCTGGTACCTCGTAACACAAGGATATTTATCCTCACTTCGAGACCATGACAAGAGGTGTGTTGTCTGGCGCATATTTATTTATATTTACATTACATGCAAAACTATGTCTTTATTTTAAAAATTAAACTGAGACACAATGTATTTTAACCAAGAAAAGGTTTAATTAGCCTTTCAATACTAACTTGTTCATGTAATTTTTACACCGAAACTATTACAATTTAAGTTTTATCTTGTTATTTGTTAATTTATGCTAATAACTGTAAGGGAATGAATAATTGTAACCTGACAAAGGAGGCACTCATATAATCTGTGCTTGCTGTGTATGTGTGTGTGGTTTACTA